>OU744305.1:16629893-17955872 GCA_916610205.1 Griposia aprilina
ATAACCACGGATTGCGGGGCTCTAGTTTTAGGGTACCTGAAATAAATGTTTATTTATTTATTTTCTGTAAGAAAGTTATTCGGAAATTAAGTTATTGAAATCTTTGGCAAGCCACTTGCAATTAAAATAATTATGAATACTAATACAATTAATTAATTATTAATACAAAAAAAAAGCTTGAAATGTATACCTTATTTCAATTTAACTAGCATAACATAATACACTGATAAGTTTAATATCCTCTGCTGTCCCTTCCGCCGGTTTTTGCTGGCCCTTTCCGGCGTACCCTGCCGTCAAACCCCTTCTCCATTACTAAAGCTGACTGGTTTATATTTTTTACCTGTGTAGACTACCTACTCTTATATAGTTCATATTATATTATGAGGCAAGAAGGTTTCAAAGAAAGAATTATGGAGGGAAAGAAAATACCTACATTTATTTAGCACAAAGTAGTTACATCAAAGGACAGCAGTCTATAGTTTTACAATATATAAATTTATAATGGGTAATTTGTTTGCACAGTTAGCATAGGCCAGCTAATAGTCGGCTGGAGCGTGGGGTGGACAGCGCCAATCATTCCAAAGCTTCAGGATCTGGAAGCCAGCCCTCTGGATGAAATAGCCACCGATCTGCAGACGTCATGGATCGGATCCTTGCTGTATATTGGTTCTGTTGTTGGTAAGTTTTATCTCGTTTGTCATTTTTTTTCTGATCTAACCTTTGATTTTTGAAACCTAGTACCTCTCTTGATTATTCCTACATAATTAGATGAAGAAATAGATGTTGTTTGTTAACTATCTATTACAAGAAGCTTGAACAGATAAGATCTTCGTTCGAAGCCATGTTAACGATATGTCATTCGAATGGTGTCCTATTCTAGTGCGCAACTTCGATTGCGATTTTCACTTTCTTACTGCGATGCCTTGTTACATCGACAACACTTTAGCCAATGTTACGTACGTTATTTCGAGTAGCTGCATAATTTATTATGTCACAGTTACTAATAGCTAGAAGCCAAACATTGAACACAGATGTAAAGCCATGGACACATTACTGTGTCGTGTTGTGTCGTGACGCGGGATACACCAATTAAAATAATGTTCAGGACTACGTCAAATCCCAACGAGTTTTGATTGGCTATCATTGCATCAGATGGTGTCACGATACGACACAATACAGTAATGTGAATCCGGCTTAACACTGTTCTGTATTTCGAGGTCAGATAGTCGAGGCTCCTTTTTGTGTACACCGAATGGTTTATTTGGTGTAGGTACACAAAAGATAGCACAGCATATGAAAGCAATATTCAATAATAACAAATTACATGAATATTAAGAAAATACCGAAATATAGGGTACCCAAATACAAAACAAAAAGAAAACAAGACAAAGGAGCATAAGTCAGTCCAAACAATCATGACATTTATTTTATTATCTTTATGAATATTTAAGTACTTATATTATCTTTCCAGGACCCTACGTAACCAGTATCCTATCAAACATGGTGGGCAGGAAGCCGTGCCTCATCATCGGTGGATGCCTGAACGTCGTCGCTTACATTCTGGTGGTGACTACGAAGAACATTGCTATGATCTACGCTTTGAGAGTCGTCAGTGGTCTCGGCATGGGAATCACTATTGTCTGTAATATTGTCTATGTTGGCGAAATTGCGTGAGTACTCTATTGACAATTTCTTACATTTGTAAGTGCAATTTGGATCATATTATACTCTGAACGTATCCACTGTTAATCTAATTGACCTTCTAATGATAGCTATAGTTAAAAGTCATAAGAACCATAATCATGTTGGAGAAATTGCGTGAGTACTCTATTGACAATTTCTTACATTTGTAAGTGCAATTTGGTTCATAATTATACTCTGAAAGTATCCACTGCTAATCATGGACCTTCTAATGATAGCTATAGTTAAAGGTCATAAGAACCATAATCACCGTGATGGAAAATCATCGAATGTTTTTTTATTGGAAGCAGAATCGACTTTGGCCCAGTATGTTAATATTCAGGACATCCTCAAGGTGTACCGACGAGTTATTGTAATCGCAGTGCAGAAGTAGTTGCTGTGGCGATCCTTGAGCAAAGCATATGTCCAACAGTGAATGTTTTTCAACTGAAATGATGATGATAATGGAAAGTTGCAAAGCTTTCATGAGTGGGACCGTTGCGTTGCTGCAGACTAAACCTACATCTGATGCAACTGCAAAATATATACTATGCAGTATATATTTTGTAGTATTTTTTTTTTAGTCTAGACCTTTCGACACGAACCTTCACAGATAACAAATATCTTTAACTTCACGACACTGATTATAAATCATTAGAAAATCGTTTTAATTCAGCATGATCTGTTCTAATGTTTCGATTTCATTCTTAACTATACAAGTTGGCTGGGAAATCGATGCGCATACTGTAACCATTAATTCAGCACATGATTCTAGAACCCCTAGGGTAGAAAATCTTCGTCGGTTATCAAAAAAAAAAAAAAAAACTGGTTCATAGAAAAGTGCATCTACACGGTCAAATTGTACTGAACAGCATTTTTTTTTATAATCGTCGCAAAAATTCAACGCAGGTGCGTTCAAAATTATCTACTGAATCCATCGTAACAGGTTGTGAGTCGATGACCCTGCCACCGTGTATATGATATCTAATCAAAATCTTCATCATACTTATCATAAAAATCCGCTGGAACTATCAAAATTAATTGTACCTATCTTTAATAAGATCAATACTGGTTAAATAATTTTTGATAATACGTGATTTTGTGATAACATTGATTTATGATAACAGTATTTCGGTCATTAAACTCTCGTGTAACGCATGCGTGTTTGTCGGGATTGACGGATTAGTTTTGATCTCAACAGGAGCGCTCAGTCATGGGCCATGTGGTGACATCGTGAACGAAACTCAAACCTTCAAGATTTTTAAAGATTTAAGATTTTCAAGATTTTTAAACTATGTAGTCCCACTGCTCGGCGAAGGTCTCTCCCATACTTTTCCAACTTCCTTTATGTTATGCTTTCTCCGGCCAATAGGCCCGGATCGAGTCCAAATCCTTACGCCTTAAGAACTCAATTCAATATTGACTGTGGTATCGACACAAGATGTCCGGTAGCAAAACAAAAGATTGCTTTAAACAGAGATAGAGAATAAAAGATTGCTCTAATAAAGCCGCACTCTTGAACGCACTTGATAGGAAACTCCTGACTTTACACACTGCTGATCATAAGTCTAAAGTTGTGTAAAAACACCTTCCACAACCAGTCTGTCTCAGCCAGGCTTCTGGAAGCACAATAATCACAGTAACTACCGTACTTTCTTTTTTCAAAATATCCTAATATTTTTTCTTTTTAACCAGCTCCACTCACATCCGAGGGATTCTCCTAACATCTACATCTATAATGGGCATCACTGGAACTCTCTTGGTCTACTCAATAGGTCCCTTCGTGTCGTATGCTGGGACAGGCTATATAGCTCTAGGGATGTGTTTGATTCATCTGCTCAGCATTATATTAGTAGTTCCTGAGTCACCGGTGTATCATGCTATGAAAGGTGAGTTTTTATTATTATCATCCCCACGACTTTAGCTACTCTAAGCACTCTTTGGTGCAACGTTAATAATATTTAATCTATTAAGTGATAGGTATTGTTTCAATATTTGTCCATCAGCTTTGATCCATTGCACTCCTACTTTAGCTAAACGTAGTTTATAGATTTTTGAGATTTTATAACCGTTTTACTAACACTTGAGGCTTCATTTTGAAATCACAAGAAATAAGATTTATGTGAAGTGAAATGAGCTCCTAGTCATATTTAATAGGTTATTTTTTATCTACCTCGATTTATCGTATGTCATTTGCCTATACTGAACATACAATGTGGAGAAAAGCAAAACGACAATAAATGAACGGATTGACAATACTAATGTATAGGATTATTTTGAAATTATCAAATAAATACTAACATCGAAAAGACATGGCCAATATATGAATGGACGTTGGCATAGTTATCAAATTGATTGTTCACCAATGATTTTTGTGTTTTATGTTCGTGAATATTGGCACATTAAATTGGTATAAATAAAGAACTCAAAGAACTTGTCATTACAACAGACTAGATGTAAACAGTTTCATTAAACCTTTTAATCATATCGCTGGCAATAAGTGTACACATTATGATTTTGCTATTAAAAAACTTTAGGCGCTTTAAAATAGCGAACAGTTGTGAATTAATACGGTTAACTGATATGGTTTTAGTATTACTGGGTTTCTATACAAAGTAATGGCCACCTGAATTAAACCTGACCCCGAACCTGAACCTGAAAGTTCATATAACTTGGTAATAATCTCAAAAATGTGACAATATTGACAAAGTATATTCGAAACTAATGTTTTGCTTTAAAGAAAATCATTAAAAAAAACATCTTTGGTACATTAATTACAGGTAACAAATTCTCTTTATAGTTATATTCCAATTAACAAGGGAAACACAAAATAAAACAAAAGAGTAAAAATAATTATTTTTTAATTAGAGAAAATAATTGTAAATATTTTGTCAGTTTATAATATATCTTAAATGCCTACCTAGATAACTCAAAATACATTACAGCGATGCAACGCTAAAATAGTGTTTGTTAAAGAGACCTATGTCAGCTGCGAGGAGAACATAGAAACTATGTTCTTACAAACGAATTATTCTACGGAATTGCGGGACCAAATGTAACAATCTGTTTCTGCATTGTGGAATCATTCGATCACATCTAATCACTGTATAGTGATTAGATGTGATCGAAGCTCGCTTATAATTAGGTAGTGATATAGTATTAGTTTCCCTTCGAAGTGGCCCTCTTTGAACAAGCGGTAACGGTGATCTCGAAAGTCTTGTTTGGTGGTGTGCAGAAAGCGAGGATATGAGAGGCCTTTGCAACCTTTGCATGTCTATTCCGCAGTTTATGCACCTCATAATAATCCACAAAACAAATCTGAAAGGCAATGCAAATCAGAGTCCAGTGTTAATAGCAAGGTAATCGAGTGGTAGAAGGTAACAGTCCGTAGATATATAAGCAGGTGTCAAATATATTAGAAAATAATCGCAAAAACACACACTACGCAATGAAGAAACTGCAATAACATTACTTTGACATTTGACATAGACTATGACACATTGTCAAGTCAAACACGTAAACGCGTTCCGTTTTAAGATTATTTTTTTGTGTGAAATATAAAAATAAACTATCCTAAGCATCAACACATAAAAAAACAATAATATTAAATGGAACAAATACCAAAAAAGAAAGTTTCGTATGAATAAAATGTTCCTAATAAGAGAATTTCTCGTCCAAATCATATGTCTACTTAAGTAGTATTCATGGTGAGGAACGTCCATCATTTTATTTATCTTTCTCCATGGTCCTTTAGGGCGGAACTTGACAAAAGGGTACTTTGAATTCATCTTGCATTACTTATATTTTGAATAATTTATTGCCGTATTGCCGTCTCCACCTTGTAGATTATAGTGTAACAGAAATCATGATGTTACTACTCTTATATTTCAGACAACGACATCAAAGCAGCGAAGACCCTCAACATGCTTGGCCGAAGTGGAGACGTAGAAAAAGTCATCGACACCTTCGCGAAGAAGCAAGGAGAGACCTCCAGCAAAATCATGGACTGGGTGGAAATCTTCACCATAAAATCCAATAGATGGTCTCTCTTCATCACCTTTATGTTAGGAGCCTTTCAGCAAACCAGTGGAGTTGCTGTTGTCCTGTTCTTTGCGACAACCATCTTCAAATTAGCCGAATCTTCAATCAATCCTGACTTGGCGACCATTATCATTGGTGTGACAAGGCTGTTGTCCAGTTTGATCGCTCCACTTTTAATTGAGAATAAAGGAAGGAGGATCTTGTTGTTGATTTCGATGGCTGCTTGTGCTTTCAGTTTGGTGAGTTCAGTTAACAAATACTTATATCTGATTTCAAGTGCTGAGCTGGTTTTCCTATTCATACTCTGCTCTCTCAGTTTTGATTGCTAAGTAGAGGAGTGTGAAAGACTATTTCTGTAACTATTATTGTATAGTGTCTCATAATTGCACATAGACCTGTAAATTAAGCAATCAGAAAATAAAAACTTTCGTCCTTATCCGTATCATTTAAGTAAATTATTTATGACGATGAGTATATTGTTATCAAACAAGTAAGTACTCATGGAGAAATAACTATTTACCATTTTTTACAGTCAATTCTGGGAGTTTACTTCTACCTAGACAGGATAGACAGTCCAGTGTTGCCAAACATAGGATGGCTGCCACTGGTCTCTCTCATTATCTACTTCTTTTGCTATGAAGCAGGTAAGAATAAATGTAATAAGATAGCTGTCAAAAATCGTGATGCTGCTAAGCATTAATTATTACACAAACATGTTCCTATGACGCTTCATGATTTTTTTATTTAGAAAATTTGATTTTAGTTATAGAGTTAAGTAGTAAATGCCTTCCAAAAAATTTATAATCATGATTGTGTAAATATTTGGAACAGCCGCTGGGTGTCCTAAAATTTTATTGTCATGTGATCGACTCGACCTGAGACTGGAATCTATTTCTGCTTAACCTTTGCAAAAATCGAAATGATAAATTTAAAGGTATTTTTTAGGGCATTATTTTATTTTTTTCATTATCTGGTATCATCGTCATAACATTAATAACAATCCTCGGAATTAGAAATTTGACAAACATATTTTAAACTACAATCAGTTTTTATTGGCATCTAAGATTAAATATCTTCTACCAGCTTTAGAGAGAAATCTATCAATTTTGTTCACTTATTCATAGAGTCTGATGAGTGGTCTCTAACACCATAATTATAATTGATGAATATCCTTCTCCCCCAGGTTTCGGCACCATCCCCAACGCCATAGTCGGTGAGATGTTTAGAGCCAATGTCCGCTCCAACGGCTCAGCCCTTGCCATCACCATGACCTGGCTGGTTGGCTTCGGATTAACCACCAGCTTCACAACCATGGTTGACGTCCTCGGCGGTGACGTCACTTTCTGGCTGTTTGGAGGATCGTGTATCTTAGCCTTTATTTTTACCTACTTCTTTTTGCCTGAGACGAAGGGAAAAACGCTGCATGAAATTCAGGAGATGTTGAGTTAGTTTTAGTTTAAAGTTTAACGTTAGGATATTTTTACTAAGTAATTAATTTATTGTTTGTAAGTAAGATGTATGTAGAAAACTACGTATTGCACCGACACCAAATAAATTTATTTTATTTATCTATTTCTTTGTATATGGTACATTGAGATATTACATTAAAATTTGTTTCACACATACTACCATTCCTAGTGTAGAAGTATTAAATAATAAGCTAGGGCATGCTAATCAGAACTAGTTACATTATAAGCATTATTATACAAAGTTATGAAATTTTGTATTAATTTTATGAATGTATATATAATTTTAATGACAAATGAACAAACTGGTTAAGATTCATCAAAAATGCAGTACCTATTTATAATGTCAAAATATTAATAGTTAAATCAAAAATATAAATCATTTAATGACAAAGAATAAATTAAACATAGTCTCAAAATATAAATCGTAATGTCAAAATAAAAATTGTAATGTCCAAGAATTCTTAATATTGTCATAGCATTAATGCCAAAGTATTATTAAAGTTATTATTATTATTAAAGTCATTATTAAGATTTTAATTACAATATCAAACTTATGATTTAAAAATACATTGACGGATAAAATACACATGTATAAGAGCCAAGCAAACATTTTACATTTAAACTAATTAATTGGTAACTTTCTCAGGGCAGGTAGTAATTTATTATATAATTTAATTGTCATACAACTGGCATTTCTACTGTATAATTACAATCTCTGAGCAAGTACTAGTAATTTCCCGGCAATGTTTTTTGGTCAGTATTTCTGAGACTTATTCATTTAATAGAGATAAATGAGGGTATTTTTTTTACAAACAGATTCAAAAACTAGAATTTGCAAAATATACAGACATGGGAGTGGGAGAATATTGAATTCCTTAAATAATGGCCTGCAATGATCAAAATATTCCGCTCCACTCATGACTCTGATACATTTTGTTTTGCAGTATGAATGCTCTTTTCACATCCACTGAATTACCCCATATCAGTAGGCCGTAGTAATACTGATGAAATATACCCATGATAAGCATCTAGGACTGTTTTTCCTGGACACTAGTCTTAACTTGCGAAGATCATATACAAACTTATCAAGCTTACTACATACTCTTTCTACATGTTCCTTCCAGTTCAATTTGTTGTCAAAAAAAAGCTTACCAATCAAGCTTATCAATTTGTTGTACTTACCTAAAAATAAAGCTGATGGTCCTGATTGCAGAATTGTATTATTATGTATAATTGCTGTTGGTATTACTGATAAGTAACATGTTTGAAATTGAACTATTTTCGTTTTTTCAATATTAACAAAGATTTTTGTCCCCCAGCCATTTTATTACATTAGTTAATTCATTGTTAGTATGAATTTCTATGTCAGTTTTGTTGGAATATTTTATCGTCAAAGAAGTATCGTCAGCAAATTGGATACATTCATATTTTAAACATTTTTGAGGTCACTAATATAAAATATAAATAGTGGCGGACCCAGTACACTTCCCTGCGGGACGCCAGAACCATACATTTTTAGTTCTGAGCAATATGTCGTCCTAGTATCATTTTCGATTTTATAGATAACAGTTCTCTGTTGACGATTAGACAAACAACTTTTAAGGCAATCATGCGCTTTACGTCTTATGCCGTATTTCTCTAGCTTGTAGAGTAATCGTTCGTGTAAATCAAATGCTTTGCTCATATCTCAGAATACCGATAAAGTAGACTTTTTTATTAAGATTTTTGATAATTAGTTTCACTAAAGAAAAACAGGTTAGAGTCGTTAAACTGTTTTTCCTAAAACCAAACTGACTCTCCACAATTAAATTGTATTTAGTTACAAATGTATTTATTTTGCCATGCATTGCCTTTTAATTTTCTTTTTTGCAAAGATTGGGATCAGTGTAATGGGCTTATAATAATATTTTAATAGTCTTTTATCAGGCGGAAACAAGGTGCGTGCCTTTAACGGTTGGATCATGCCGGTTTTGATGTACTCTTTCGGCATACTCAAATGGACTCAGACTGAACTCGACGCCCTGGATAGGCAGGTCCGTACACTGCTTACTGCAAATCGAATGCATCACCCACGATCATCGGTAATGTGGCTGTATATCCCGCGAAAGTGTGGAGGTCGAGGCTTTTTAAATGCTAAGACCCTCCACAATAGCGAGATATGCAGTCTTAGGGATTATTTCTTAGAAGCCGACGTGGGGATGCATCGAGATGTGGTCACAGTGGACAAGGGCCTCACCCCGCTCTCCTTAGCTAAAGAGAACTGGCGCAAACCAGTACTGCTTGACACTAATGATCGCATGGAAATATGGCAGAGTAAGGAGCCCGAAATGGGCCCGATGTAGACCAACTAGCCTCCGTAGCCTGGCTGCGTTTTGGTGACCTCTTTGGAGAAACCGAAGGTTTTGTCTGTGCAATTATGGACGAAGTTATGATGACAAACAATTACCGGAGATTTATTGTGAAAGACGGCACGGTTGACATCTGTCGGGCATGCCACCGTCCGGGTGAATCAATCAGACAGATTATCTCCGGATGTTCTCGTCTAGCTAGCGAAGAGTCCTTGCATAGACACAACCTTGTAGCCAGGATTATCCATCAGCAACTTGCTCTGCAATACAGCCTTGTAGAATCGGAAATGCCGTACCACAGGTATGTGCTCGACCCAGTTCTTAAAAATGGACATATCACATTGTACTGGGATCGATCCATCATCCTGATATAGTGGTGGTGGATTGATTAGAGCGGCGCGCAATGATTGTTGACATAACGATCCTGCATGACGGGAACCTCGTGAAAGCCGAGAAAGATAAACAAATCAAGTATCTTGACTTGGCTCGCGAGGTTGTCGATATGTGGGATGTGGAGTCAGCGATCATTGTGCCGATAGTCGTGACAGCCAATGGTTTAATAGCCAAGAGCCTCGACCAACACCTGAGGAGGCTCTCGTTGGGCAGCTGGATCAAGGGCTTGATTCAGAAAGCGGTACTTCTAGACACGGCTTGCATTGTTAGGAGGTTCCTCTCTCTGGAGCCCTGACCGCCGGTAGCTACTATTTTTTATATTTTTAAATGTTTTTATATTTTTTATATTCTAATATTTAAAAATGTAATTTATATGTAAATAATGGAATAAAGGAAATAATAATTTTATATTCTATTTTTTATATTTAAAAATATAATTTGTATGGACATAATATATATTATGAAACAAAGAAGATATTAATAAAATAAAAAAACCAGGTAAAATTTATTTTAAAGAAACGATTTTATTTTATTTTATTTATGTGTTTTACATTAATTTATAGTTGGCAAACACCCATTGCCAAATAATAATTAATATAAATCACATAAAATAAATCAAATAAAATCAAATCCTTTTCGTAATATCCTGTGATGTAAACCACGGAATTTTGTTCGAGGAACGCCAGATTTTTGTGCTAAATGATAAATGATAAATGATTTTATTTCAATAAGTAGGTTTATACAAACACTTTTACACGTCAATCATATTTTTAAAACTAGATGAGGTCGGCGTTTCCTATCTGACTACTCTGAGAAGAAAGGCCGAAACAAACTCAGAGGTCACAGTCTCTTTTAAAGTCCCGACATAATCTTGGTCAGATCATGTGAAGACCATGTAGATTTATGTCTGAAATGGTCTTTTGAGGAAAAACCACACAGAATGAGTGGATCTGTCCAGTCAGTGCACGCATTTGTCACTAATCGTGGAGCTCAACTCAGAACTTAAGAAGCTCAACCACTCGACGAACAATACCAAAGAAAGGACATTTGGGTAGGCCGCTTAAAGCACTCAAACTGCCAGATTATCATTGAAACTACCTGAGAAAGTGAAAAATTAAAATAAAAAATAAAAGTTACCTACATAGTCCTCACATTCACAATAAATAAATAATAATAATACTATACTTCACAAAGTAAATTGTCATGAAATTGTATATATAATAATTATCAAAATGTCAAAATTTATGTAAAATAAAAAACTAAAAAAAAATAGCAAAAATATAAAATAATCAAAAAAAAACAACATTCAGTATGCAAAAATTGGAGCAACTCAATCCCAAGCCTTTTTGTCCTCAATATAATCCTTAACGGTATAAAAAGCTTTCTGGCACAACTTACGTTTAATTAATGATTTGAATTTATTAAGGCTTAGATCTTGAACGTGGCTTGGAAGTTTATTATAAAAGCGAATACATTGACACCTGAACGAGCCGCCTATTTTTTTGAGCCTTGTTGTAGGTACAACAAATTTGTGTTTATTCCTAGTATTTATATTATGGATATCACTGTATTTTTTAAACAATTTTATATTTTCATGTGCATATAAATGATTTTCATAAATATATTGAGAAGGCACAGTCATTACATTAATCTCCTTAAATTTCTCTCTGAGAGATTGTCTCGGACTTAATTTATAAATTGATCGAACAGCTCTTTTCTGCAAAATAAAAATAGTCTGAATGTCGGCGGCATTTCCCCATAACAGAATACCGTACGACATAACACTATGAAAATAGCTAAAGTACACTAAACGGGCTGCCTCTGTGTCGGTTAAATTACGAATTTTTCTAACAGCGTATGCTGCGGAGCTTAGCTTTTTTGACAATTTATCTATATGTTGGCCCCACTGAAGCTTAGCATCCAAAGTTAAGCCCAAGAATACTGTGCTATCTTCAGGATTCAATTCTTCGCCCTTCATTAATACATTCGTTTTCACCTGTCTAACGTGAGGTAGCGTAAACTTAATGCATTTGGTTTTTTTTTCGTTAAGGAGTAAATTATTGACATTGAACCAGTAAACTACTTTTGAAATCGCGCTATTTACATCGTCAGTAACCAGCTGCTGACGTTTAAGTTTAAACAAAAGTGAAGTATCATACGCAAACAACACTATATAATGATTATCCTTTATGAGGTACGGCAAGTCATTAATATAAATAAGAAACAAGAAAGGACCAAGAATTGAGCCCTGCGGGACTCCCATTGTCACTATAGATCCGGGAGATCTTTTTCCATTAACGTCAACGCTCTGAATCCTATTACTCAAGTATGAAGTAACAAGATCCAGAGCGGTGTTCCGGATCCCGTAGTGGCGGAGTTTCCTGATTAACGTTTCATGAAAAACACAATCGAATGCCTTGGACAAGTCACAAAAGATGCCGAAGGCATCGCATTTATCTTCCCATGCATTATAAATATGTCCTAAAAGTTCAACACCAGCATCAGTAGTTGAACGACCCCTACTAAAACCAAACTGTTTGCTATGTAATAATTTATGTTTATTAAAAAATCTTTGCAATTGGTCCAAAATAATTTTTTCAAATTTTTTACTAAAAGTAGGTAGTACTGAAATAGGTCTATAGTTTGTGGGGTCTGAAGTACTACCTGATTTAAACAAAGGTATAGTTTTACTTTTTTTCATAAGGTCAGGAAACTCCCCACAGTCGATACAATTATTAAAGATAAGAGCTAAAGTAGGTGCTACAATGTCAATAATAGACTTAGCAACTTCTACAGAATTACCCCACAGATCTGCAGTCTTTTTTACATTTAAAGTGTGAAAGGTCTTAGTTATATCTCTACAGGTAATATGTTCGAAACGAAATTCCGAATCGCAACATGAACGTTTTCTTTAAGCAAAGACTGAGCAGCAGAAGGTGATGAGTTTAGGGATTTAGTAGTTGAAACAGGAATGTCCGAAAAGAAATTTTCAAAAGCAGCGGCGACTTGTGAGTCTGATTTTGATTTTGCTGCACGTTGGTGTTGTAAAAAGAAGAAATACTATAAATGTGGGATCAGGGAAACGATTTGTCTTGTTTGTTATCTTCTATTTTATTAATTTCGTCTTCCGTCTTAATTACTTACGGCTACTCATACTCATTGCCTCGTTGGTCTAGTGGTCGTAAGCGATACTTCTGAGCATCCGGACCTGAGTTAATTCAAAAATCAAAGTGCAAAGGGTTATTGGAATTCTCCATCTGGAATTTCTGAGTAGCAGCCCGGAATCTGGATTTGTGCCCGATTGATGGCAATAAACTTGCCCCTGTTACATGTGAGTTTTAACATAACAGGCGAAATATGGATGTACTAAAGTACCCCTCTGCCTAACTCTTCGGGGTATACAGGCGTGATGTTATGTCACTCATACTCGTACTTATTACTCTTGCCATCATTCGTCGCGTTACTCCCTGAGTACCCCGATCCCTGAGGTCCCCGTCCCGGAGGACCCCCATTTATTTTTATCTTGATAATCTCAATTAAAAGTCAGTTCAGCTTAAAAGTACCGTCAGCAGATGATTTATGTTAAATAAAATTTTGTTACTGACTAAAATTAAATTATGTACTTAACTTTATGGATCAGGAAAAAAATATAAAAAGTATTATAATTAGAGAATACAATATAGAGTCTCCTATAGCAATCACAGGTCTTAATTATTATCACAATAGTTCCTTTTTCAATACAGAAAATCAAAATACCTACTCTAAAGAATATTTACATAATTTAAAAAATATGCAATACTTTCAGGAATTATTTTTATAATGTAGCTTAGTAAATAGTTAACTCTAAAATAATCTTTTAACATGCAAAATCAGTTTCACTTTAATTATTTTTTTCGATATCACAGAAAATTAGAAATGGTTTTAAAAATGTATTATTACCTTAAAGTCTCAAAACATGCAAAAATCAACTATAAAAATAATCAACATTAGTAATAAAAGTTTAAAAAAACGAAATATTTACATTTTCAATCAGTCTTTTAAAAAAAAATACAAAATCATCAATATTTTAAAAATCGTTATAGAAATTATATATTAACTTAAAAATAGTCTTAAAATATGAAAATATCAGTCTTTTCAATTATATATATAAAATATCAGTCTTTTCAAATATAGACTTATCATTATTCACGGGAGTGTTTCCTGAGAAATTGAAAATGACAACTATTAAACCAATACATAAAAAAGGTAATAAAAAAACTTGTTGATAATTACAGACCGATAGCCCTCTTGCTTAGTTTGGCGAAAGTTTACGAAAAGGCCATGCATGCACGATTAATATTTTTTATCGATAAGTTTAAAATTTTGAAACATGAACAGCATGGATTCCAAAAAAGGAAATCGACAACCACAGCGGCATTTAATTTAATTAACATAGTTACTAAAAACATTGACCAGAAAATCCCGACAACTGTTGTATTTTTTGACATGTCAAAAGCCATTGACTTTGTTTCGCACGAGCTACTACTAAAAAAATGTGACAAATATGGAATACGCGGTAAAGCAAATACACTCGAGAGCAATGAATCCGGGTCACTTAAAGAATCCTAAAAATCTCGGAAACTAAAAATGCTAGGTTAATGCAATAAATTGTATTTAATAGACAATGTAATACTCCTTAAATGAAGGTATTAAAACTTCTTAGTTATTGTAAAGTTATATCATAAAAAAATCAAATTTGAAAAAGGGCCACTTTCGAAGATGGAACTACGAAATTACAGCATTTGGTTTTGCTTTTGTTTGTAATCTGTCATTTATGTGGGTACATAAACCATGTTGATAGTGCTCTATATTCATTATTCAAGCTGAAATTATGTCGCTTACGCCTGAAGAATGCACCAGAATACTTACAATGCTGGAAACCGGCCGGAGTCAGCGCGATACAGCCAGGACTGTCGGTGTGTCGCTGTCAACAGTACAAAGAGTTCTCCGACGTTACGAAGAAACTGGTTCTAACCTACGCAGACCAGGAACGGGCAGAACCAGGTGTACCACAGCACGAGAAGACCGATACTTGGTGAACACCATGCTTCGAAATCGCTTTCTCACAGGAACTGAACTCACAAATCAGTTTCGACGCCTCGGAGGAAGTAACCCAAGTGCATGGACAGTAAGACGTCGGCTTGCTGAATCTAACTTAAAACCCCTTAGACCTGCAAACGGCCCTAAACTGGAGCGTGGGCATCGTATTTCAAGACTAAGATATGCCCAGAGCCACGTAAATTGGAGTATTGAAGATTGGTCAAAAGTTATGTTCTCCGACGAATCAAAATGTATGCTCTACAAGCACGATAGAAGACACAGAGTGTATCGAAGACCAGGGGAAAGATTCAAGCAAGCATGCATCGAAGAAAAAGTAGCCTACGGTGGTGGGTCTGTACTTGTGTGGGCCGGAATTTCTTCTGAAAGTCGCACAGAGCTGGTGATCATAGAAAACGGCTCTTTAACTAGCGTAAGATATGTGGAAGAAATCCTCAATGATCACGTTGGTCCATTTATGGTCAATTTAGGTGAGGATGCTATATTTATGCATGACAATGCCCGACCTCATACAGGTAGGATTGTGAATGACTACCTTCAAGAGATGAACATTACTCGTATGGAGTGGCCAGCGCGCAGCCCGGATATCAACCCGATCGAGCATGCTTGGGACAAGCTAGGCAGATGCGTAAAACAACGAAACCCTCCCCTAATCACGCTTCGTGAGCTCAAAATTGCTCTCACAGAGGAATGGGAGAATATTCCCCAAAATCGTATAAGGAACTTGGTATACAGCATGCCAAACCGCGTAAACGCAGTAATGGAAGCACGAGGAGGCAATACGAAGTATTAAAATTCAAGAAAATCGTAATAAAGTTCAAAAATTTCATGTTTCCTATTTTTGTTTTAAGGAGAGATCAGCAGTTTTTTTCTTTATGTAATTTTGTGTTAATAAAATGTATGGTGACTCATATTTTTTTTACTTTCATTTAAGGAGTATTACATTGTCTATTAAATACAATTTATTGCATTAACCTATCATTTTTAGTTTCCGAGATTTTTAACATTCTTTAAGTGACCCGGATTCATTGCTCTCGAGTGTACATGGGTAAAAAGTTACCTTACAAACAGAACGCAATTTGTAGAAATTACTGTGGATAAACCAAAACAAAACCGTGAACTGTCATTTAAATCCAAATTAGGTTACAATTGCACAGGCGTTCCACAGGGCAGTATTTTAGGGCCCCCACTTTTTCTTATATATATCAATGACTTGCCAGAAGTAACTAATCACCCCTGCATACTCTTTGCAGACGATGTGGCCATAATTATCCCTTAAAATAAAAATAAAGAAAACTATAATGAAGACATAAATAGTACCCTAAGCAAAGTAATAACTTGGATGGAAAAGAATAACCTTAAACCTAACATAAATAAAACCAAATATGTACAATTTCGTAACAAAAACTGGAATAAAATGGATTTAAACATCACTTTTAAAGATAGACAAATACAACAATCACATATTATGACTTTTCTTGGGATAGAGCTAGATGAGAGGTGTTCCTGGATTAATCATATTGATAACATATGTAGAAAACTCAGTAAGTTTGCTTATGTTCTATGGCGTTTATCTAACCTAACAAGTAGACAAGCCAAATTACAGGCATATCATGCATATGTTGGTTCAACACTGCGTTATGGTATACTGGTATAGGGAAACTCGGTACATTTCGAAACAGCTTTCATCGCACAAAAGAGGTGTATACGTGCGATTTGTAATGTAGACCCACTGACATCCTGTAAACCACTGTTTAGGAAACTTAGAATACTTACATTAACTGGTATTTTTATTGAGAAAGTATGTAAATTTACCAAATGTCACCCTGACATGTTTGAAAAACTGGGAGATAAATGTAAGTTCAAAACTAGATATCCTAATAGATTAATTATTCCTAGATTGAAAATGGAACTATATGGGCGAAGTTGCTATCCTATAATATGTGTATTCGTATTTATAACAAGATTCCTAACCAAATTAAAGAACTTCCAACGGTCCGCTTCAGAAGGGTTTTACGGAGTTGGTTAATTGAGAATTCCTTCTATACAATAAAAGAAATCCTTCAGTTTAAATTAAAATAATCTAATTGTTTATGTACCAAAATTTGCATGTCATTATGTTATGATTAAATATTAAATATATTAAGCTACTATTATACTACCACTGTAAGAACTTTTGTAACCGTATTTATCTGCAAATAAATCTTTGACTTTGACTATAAATAACAATTATAAATACTCAACTATAGTAATAAAAAACAAAAAATTAGCAAACAAAATATTAACATGTTCAATCAGTCTTTTCGAAACATACAAAATCAGCGTAATGTCAAATCTCACACTAAATTGATAATTTTAAATAATTAACTTTAGGGGAAAAAAAAAACAATTTTAATTAGTGTTTTAGGCGTTATGAGCACGATTTTACTAAGGTCTTCTAAAAGCTTGGCTAATGAATTTTTATATTTTTATTACATTTCATTGAAACTGTAATTACCTCTATTAAAACTATGATTCGACATTGTACAAAATCTCAAATAAACTACTTTCGTCTTATGTATTTCAAACACATACTCGTACATTTAAGCACTTTTTATGTCGACCGTACAAGTAGAAAAAAGAAAATAAAGAAATGTCATCTTATTTATCATATTCGGGGTCCTCCGGGACGGGTGCCTTGGGAATCGGGATACTCAGGAAGTAACCCCATTCGTCGTCTGTCACCCCAAATTCCAGTCAGTCTTGCCAAGTCTTGTCTTGTCTTGTCTTTCCTCATTCTAACAGTGTTGCCAATCGTTAAACCTATCTTTCCCCGTTCTATCAATGTTGCCAATCGTTCAACCTATCATTCCCCATTCTATCAATGTTCTCAATCGTTCAACCTGTCATTCCCCATTCTAACAATTTTGCCAATCATTCAACCTATAATTCCTCATTCTAACTTACCAATGTCAATCAAAGTTGCCAATCGTTCAACCTTACATTGTCACATAAATGAAATAGAAATTATGTAGGTACTTAGTGCAATATATTTTATAAAGTATAAAAAAAATGTTTTTTTGAATACATGTAGTGTAGATATTACAATAACTTATTTTGTAAGGGATCTCATGTTGGTAACTATATGGTATTACAAAGCTCGACTGCACTTTCCTTTATAACCGACTTAAAAAAAAAGGAGGAGGTTCTCAATTCGACTGTTTTTTTTATTTTTATATGTGTTAGCTTTGAACTTTTTTCTGGATGAACCGATTTGTACGATTTTTTTTTTGTTGGAAATGAGATATCTCAAGGGTGGTTCTATGATAAGGAAACCAGGATCTGATGATGGCATACCAGATAAATCGAGGGGAACGTTCGAAAATCGTAGGGACGACTATTGCGTTTGTTATTTTTATCATTAAGTCTTTTATAGCACTATAATTTAATGAAGGTCTGGAGTCGATCTGATGATGGAGCCGAAAGACAGTCGAGGGAATTCCTCAACGATTTACGGCAGTTACCTTGTGTTTGGGCTTGATTAATTTGTATTAATGAGAACTTTACACCTAGATGGGTTGTGACTGTCATTAGGGGTCTGATGATAAAGACGAACGATAGTTAAGGGAACTCTTCAACGGTTTACAGTAGCTACCTTGTGATTGGACTTAATTCATTTATATTGATGAGAACTTTGCACCCATATGGGTTATAAGTGTCATTACAGGTCTGATGATGGAGACCATAGACAGTCGAGGGAATTCCTCAACGATTTACAGCAGTTACCTTTTGTTGGGCTTACTTCATACGGTTCAATATGCCAAAATATACAGTTAGTACAAAAATAATACCTAATTAAGATTGAAGTTTTACATAGGACAAACACTACCTACTAGTCATGCTGATGCGTTAATTTGAGACTGAATTTAAGTTGCGTAATCGCGTCATCTCTAGCAAGGCTCTTTCGTTAGTTGCTAAGCAATTTATACTTGTCACAATGCATATGGTGAAATGGAGCTGATGGTGGCTTCACCATCAGCTCCAGTTCTTCTGGTTTTTACCAAGAGAACTCCTCAACAATAAAATCCTCAATTCCTTGCATCGAGAAAAGAAATATTTTGTAAAAGGTGATGAGCAGTTGACATTAGGCTATTGTAACTTAGATACATTATTATCTAACCCAGTAAAAAGTGAAAAATAAAAACTTTTTGACATAAAAAACAACCGACTTCCAAAAAAGTCACTAACTACAAAGTGAAAAATAACTTTAATTTCGGAAGTCGGTGGCAAAAAACTAAAATACAGATCCAAAGACACCGACTTCCGAAATTAAAGTTATTTTGCACTTAGTAGTGTTTGTTTTGGAAGTCGGTTGTTTTTTTTTGTAAAATAGTTTTATTAATTAATAAAATTATTTTACAAAAAAAAAACAACCGCACACACCCGTAACCGAACCGAACATAGCTGTATTACAAATTTGTAAGACAGCTGTGTTTAATTAGCTCAATAATAGCCAGCAAAATAAAAGGAACTACTGTGTCAACAATGTGCATAATTATTATTTCCTCGCCGTCGTTACTATTATACCTACGTATTAAAGTGTACCGTAAGTTATAATATAGAGGTATGAGGAACAGGGTGTAAAATTCCCTTATACCTCCTTAGGAAAGGGAGGATCCTCTGACCAGACAGGTGTTGTGTCTGGTGGGCGACTGCCCGACGGTTGATGTCGAGACGTTGTATATATGCTAGTCACGCGGTAAACTCTGCTTGCGCGATGCAGGATTTGCGTGACGTCAGTGTGACGTGTAGCTCTCATGTGGTGGTGTAGATACCGCTACAATAACATATGGAAATTGACGAATAGCTCTTTTCACGAAGTAATAAAAAGTTATTATATTTAACGTTGTGTCTGTTTCTTTTGTTGTGTTTCTTTATTGAAAACTAACTAACTTGGCAGACGTTATCCTGTCCAAATTGATATTGACATCATACGACAAACCCAAAAAAAAAATCGTTCATATTTTCCTGAATTTGAAAATATTTCGGGAATCTTTTCCAATTTTTCTTTTCTTAAAAACCTAATTCGGACTATTACGAACAAAAAATAGCCAAATCGGTTCTGCCGTTCTGAAGTGATGCGCTTACCAACGAACAACATTTTAGTTTTAGGGCTCCGTACACAAAGGATGCCAACAGGACCCTATTACTAAGTCTCCGCCGTCCATCCATCCGTCCGTCCGTCCATCCATCCATCCATCCGTCAGTCTGTCTGTCTGTCATCGGGCTGTAGCTTATCAACCGTAATGGATAGACAGTTAAAATTTTCAAGTGTATTTCTATTGCCGCTATAACATCAAATAATAAAAATAAAATTAAATAAAAAATTTAGAGGGGTCCCCATACAAGAAACTTGTTTTTAGGGTTCCGTAGCCAAATGGCAAAAAACGGTACACTTAAGGATTCGTCATGTCTGTCTGTCTGTCCGTCCGTATGTCACAGCCACTTTTTTCCGAAACTATAAGAACTATACTGTTGAAACTTGGTAAGTAGATGTGTTCTGTGAACCGCATTAAGATTTTTACACAAAAATATTAAAAAAACCAAAAAATTGGGGTTCCCCATACTTAGAACTGAAACTCATTTTTTTTTCCATCTAACCCATACGTGTGGGGTATCTATGAATAGGTCTTCAAAAATGACATTGAGGTTTCTAATATATTTTTTTTCTAAACTCAATAGTTTGCGCGAGAGACACTTCCAAAGTGGTAAAATGTGTGTCCCCCCCATGTAACTTCTAAAATAAGAGAATGATAAAACTAAAAAATATATATGATGTACATTACCATGTAAACTTCCACCGAAAATTGGTTTGAACCAGATCTAGTAAGTAGTTTTTTTAATACGTCATAAATCGTAAACCGCAATTTACCTTTCATTCAATCAACTCAAATATAAAAATAAAATAAAACATTTAATTTCATAAACATAAAGTATACTAACTATCTAATTTGAAAGCTGTGTTATCAAAAAGATTTACGGGCCGACGCCCAGGAACAGATCCAGCTGTAGATGGAAGAGGCAAAAAAACATAATTTAAAAACAAATCGATCAAAGTTACAACGAACTACAAGAACTTTTATATTATGTTACTTGCTGCTACGGAACCCTTCATGGGAGAGTCCGACTCGCACTTGGCCGCTTTTTTTTAAAAGATGTAGTATTAAAATGTATTGTACGATGGGACGGAACCCTTCGTGTGCAAGTCGGACTCGCGCTTGGTCGGTTTTATTACTTTTAATATATATACAGCAGTTAAAAGCTGTAAAAACAGAAAAAAGGTATGAGTACAAAACTTTTAATATGAGACATCTATGTACCTATGTATGTATATATAGGAGTGGTACCAACCACGAAATTGCAATGGATAAAATTAGCTGTTCCCTACATTTTTTCGACTTATGCAAACACAAATGGATCAGAGCTGTTTTTTCGCGGTTCAGTGGTAGACCCCCCCACGCCCCCCCCCAGTAGTGTATAATTGGGGGTTCTGGATCACTTGCTCTCGCTTTCGCTCGAGCGCATGATCCAGAACTCCCCAATCATACATTACTATCGTGATGTGCGATATAGTTCATAATATTGATTGAGTATTGTGTTTCATTCACAGTGGAGCGCTTGATACAGGATCTCCAATTTTTTTAATGGTCCGAGCGGTTGTCGTGTGTATTCATAAACAGGCATGGTATCGAACTGTTATAGCGAAGCAAAATTATCGCGTGAACTTAAAAATAATAAACAACAATATCATGTTCGATCGCCGCGCAGCGCTGCATTGAAACGATGTAGCGCATATTTTTTTGTATTGATGGATACAAAAACCATATTGAGAGGTCAGCTGTTACTGGAAATTGTAACTTAATGTGTAGCCGTGTGTAAAAGTAACTGTATTATGGAGATAGAGTATGATTATAATATAAAAGAACGTAAAAGAAAAAGTCATAAAAGCCAAAACCAAACCGGAACAAATACTCATTTGTTCCGTGCGGGAATCGAACCCGCAACACTTTGGCACATTAATTGAAACATCTATTTTAAACCTACTATTTACATTGTGATGTAGCTAGTCGAGCTCTTAACCAATGCGCCAAACGTGTCGTCAGTGATGAGATAAAATATGTATTCAGTATTAAAGTACACAGGTACATTCGTGATATCGACATGTTTCGACTTGATTCTGCCGCCAAGCACATAGTTGTAATATTATGAAGGAAATTAAACCTTAAAGACATGAATCTATATACCTTATATAAGAGAATCTGTTTTGTATCTAGATCGTAGAGAGCCTTTGACTGCGACACAGTAAATACAAGTTTTTTGTATTTGGCTGTTTTCGCTACCCTGAGATTCAATCACAATGTCGGTAAGTAATAGTTATAACATATTAAATTATTATTATTGTTTTTTATTAATTATTATAATGTAGGCATTGTATGTAATCATACTCAAAACACAATTTATTTCTGTTTTCAGGACAATGAGGATCTTTTTAATTTTATCCCAAACAAGCAGCTCAAAGAATCTGTTACATCACGACTCAATTTGAAGAGAAAAAATGACGCGACAGGTCCTCCACAGAAACTTGAACGACAGCAAAACTACTCGTACATCAAAACCAGGGCGCCAAATACATCTTCAAGGACATGCATGATCAAAATTGAGATATACGAGTGTGATAATTTACCAGAAAAATCTTGCAAGTGCAGTGCAAATAAGTGTGTGCAATTTATAACTGAAAATGTTGTCACAAGTGATATATACTTAGATTTAGAAAACATTATTAGTAAAATTCGTGAGAATATATAATTGAAATTATTTTATATATTTATTAAGTATAGAGAGAGAGATATTCAATGTAATCATTATGTTAGTACCAACATTTGTGTTTGTTTTTTATAATTAGCATAATAAAATAGCATTTAATAATATACTTAAATAGTACAACTAATATTGTTGATTGTATCGCATAAAAACAAAAAACAAAAAAAAAACTTATTATTTCATACACATTGATGTTAGATTAGGTAAGGAATCTGTTATTTCTTAGAAGATTAATTAGGTACTCTTTTAATGAATATATTTAAAAATAAAAATTCTGTTTGTTTTCATTTTCCAATATCAATTTTCATTTCAATAAAAAATAAAAATAAAACAACTCGTAATAAGGTATTACAGAATTAGGTCGGGTGAATAATGAATGTTGGCAAATGAAACAAACAGAATATTAATTTTAAAACATATTCATTAAAAGAGTAATTAATCTTTTAAGAAATATCAGGTTCCTTACCAAATAGTAAGGAAAAAAGGTGCTTATTATAATTATACACATTGATGTTAGATTAGGTAAAGAATCTGTTATTTATTAGAAGATTAATTACTCCTTTTATGAATATATTTAAAAATTAAAATTCTGTTTGTTTCATTTCCCAACATTCAATCACCCAGCCTAATTCTGTAATATCTTATTACGAGTTCTATAACAAAAACACACTTAGAAATCCATTGCCACCTCTTTCCATTTACATTAAAATGAGCAGGATAGCTATAGCTAACACAGCCTTTACGACTTGAGAGTTTAAAGAATAAGGCGACATTTCTGTGTACATGACAAATAACTACCAGAGATCTCATTTTATTGGTTTCTTATAAGTTTGTATGTATTCCGACAGAGTTAATTGACACCTCATTCCTTTCACGATTGTCGTCTCCAGTCGCCTCCAAAAACTCTAATAAGGATAAAGTGCTGTGAAAACACTTTCCATAACTAGAGTATTCGGAAGCATTCACATTGCGACTTCAGTACGAGAAATGAATAAAATAAAATCTACTCTAGGTTCTCAAGTGATAGAGATGAAATTCTAATAACAAATATTATTTTAATTAATTTTTCGGAGTAATTATTGTTAGAAACTAACATATGACTAAGGCTTTAGGATTTAGGTCTATAAAAAGCATGTGAGAGAATTCCTTTACATTTTGTCATTGTTGTGCTGAAGTGCATTTCACTGAACAGTGAGTTTAAATTTGTTTGTGGTTGTTCACAAGTGTTGCAGAAACAGAGTATGTGAGTATTATATTTTATTTAATAAATATTTTTTCTTCGATCCTAGGACTGTAATAGTTAATTGTTTTACCACTGAAATTACTCAATTAAGTTTAGATCATATAATAGTTATTTCAAAACTATTGTACTTGTACTGCATTTGTAGTTTCATATTAATATTAATATTTTTACAAACGTTTAATAATTATTAACGTTTTATTTTTACAAACGTTTAATAATTATTAACGTTTTATTTTTACAAACGTTTATTTAATAATAATTCTTGCTTCGTTGTTCTAGCATGCAATAAAAATAAGGCCTAGGTTTGATTCTTAGGTCATTTAAAGTTTTTTTTTCCTGATAAGTACTGTAAATATATTATTCCCTATTCGATGAGATTTCAAAACGTAAGAACGTAAAAACGTAAAAAGTAAGGGGGAGGGACTAACAGCACACCTCTGCCTAACCCTTTGATGAATACGGGTGCTGTTGTTTCATGTTACTAATGTTGGTAATAAAAATATTTATTGCATTTTAATAATGTTTTCAGGGCTCAGTCGATGAATAATCCTTTTTGGGTTGAAGAAGAGGACTCCACACCTTCAACGTCTGGACCAACAAAAGAAAAAAACAAGCGGCAGATCAAAAAAAAAAACAGCTGTGAAGAGAGATAAGAAAGTGTCTCAGAAGAAGAAGGCTTTGCTTTCTAAAATCCTTTCGCTTCAGAACCAGAGTCTGATAGCGACGGGCCGGCAGTTGTTACAACACCAGCTCCAAAAAGAAAACGGAATACCAACGCTTCAGACTGTGAGGTAAGACATTTTTTTCAAACATGTTAAATTCCCATTTCATTTAAAACCATTCCAGTGTTTTACAGCGTGTGATTTTCTCCATCAAAATTATACTTATTTGTGGACACAAGTGTTTAAATAGACCTTTTCTAATAGATAATAGATTATAGTTATGGTAACGGTAGATTCAAGAACGTGGAAGTCTGGAGTTTATCTATTATATTTTTTTTACATATCTATTTTTTTTTACTTATCTATTTTTTAATTACTCGCCCTCACGCATTATTATTTTTAATTAAAACTAGTCATCTTATGTATTTCAGGATGAATCGTCTCGACCGCTGATCCGTGCTACCACTCTGAAGAACTGCTTCACTCAGCGGGTGGCTGATGGTTATACCTTCCAATCAAACCCGGACAGGGTTGGAAAGTATTATTTTGAATTAAGAGTTTATAACACGGGTGAAGTGGAAAAACTTACTCCAAATGAACGTTGGAAACAGTCTCTTGTAGCATTAAAATTATCAATAGAATAGAGAATATTTATTTGATTTATAATAATTATTTTACATGTACTTTTTCAGAGTTTCGATGTAAAATCGAAATTGAAACTTGAGATATTAAAAAACCCGAATTAAGAAATTCTGAAATTAAGAACAGAGAAATAAAAAACGGAGAAATTAAGAACTGAGAAATTAAAAACTGAGAAATTATGAACTGAGAAATTAAAAACTTAGAAATTTTAAATATGAGAATTTACCAACTTTTAAATAAAAATTGGATGACTGAGATAAAAAAAAACATTTAGTAAAAATAGCTTTTTATAAAATTTAAAATAAGTGTAATGAACATGTTTTTTTTTTTGTAAAGACTAATATTTATGTTTCAAAGTTATCAGCACACAGTAGAACAAATATTCATATATCTAATCGATTGCTCTGCTCAGAATGATGTAAAATCGAAATTGAAACCTGAGAAATTAAAAAAACCGAAATAAGAAATTCTGAAATTAAGAACTGAGAAATAAAAAACTGAGAAATTAAGAACTGAGAAATTAAAAACTGAGAAATTAAGAACTGAGAAATTATGAACTGAGAAATTAAAAACTTAGAAATTTTAAATATGAGAATTTACCAACTTTTAAATAAAAAATGGATTACTGAGATAAAAAAAAACATTTAGTAAAAATAGCTTTTTATAAAATTTAAAATAAGTATAATGAACATGTTTTTTTTTTGTAAATACTGTAATTATTATGTTTTCAAAATTATCAGCACACAGTAGAACAAATATTCATATATCTAATCGATTGCTCTGCTCCGAATTCGAAAATATTCAAATTATTGCTATTGCTTTTAGAAATAGAATCATAAGTATAAAGTGAATCCACTTAAATCTAGTGAAGTAACAATAACTCCAGAAACGTTTTTATTTCAAATTTCAAAGTCAGTATGTGATATTATCAATCTTATGATTCAAAAACATAAAGCAATTAAAGTCAATTTTGAATTATTTGTGTCATACATTTTGCCAAAAAATAATGAAAGCTCTATGAAATCTTTCAACACCAAATATGAGATAGCAGTTCCGAATACAAATGTTTATAACATGTATTTTAAATGCTCTGAAAAATTATTATTTAGAGTTTGAACTTGCCGAATCTGGTTGGGCTATTAATTCTATAAACCATTTGGAAATAAACATAAACAAGTGCAATCCTTTAAGAGCTGGGACATACTTAGAATTGCCTACGGTTATAAAAAACACAAAGTCATGTTTGAATATACACAACAATGCCAATCATTGTTTTTTGTGGTGTATTATTGCCCAGATGTTTCCAAAAAGATTGAATGCTAATAGAACGCAATCGTACCCACACTATACGTTGCTTTTAAAAATAAATGATATGTCTTTTCCGCCATGTTTCGATGATATTAAAATATTTTAGAAAAATAATCCTTGTATAAGTGTGAATGTTTATGGTCTTGAAGCTAATAATCATGTAACTGGTCCTCTATTTTTTGACACGTGAACGAAAGCTTATACATGTCAATTTGTTGTACATAACTAAAGATGATAAAGTCCATTTTTGTTTAATGTTATAAGATCTAAAAATCATCAAGTTTTTACACAAAAATTGAATAAACTCACACTTAATAGTGATGACGATAAAAGGCAGAGAACTGAAGGTTGTTTCAACACTTTGCCTTGGGGGGGCATTATAGTTCAATACTTTAATACTTGTCGGATTACTGTATTCGTTCTACTGTGCTAAAACTATAGTTTAAGTTAAAAAAGCTAATTACAAATGATTTAAATGTGTAAAAAGTATGTAATCGAATAAAAAAATGTAATAAATGAATGTTACTAAAATCAATAAATGAATAATCGATATTTATTTTCTTTTCTTTTCCTTTTCCGAAAGATTTTCCCTCTTATAAACACTGTGTATAGATTATGTCATGGTTAATGTTAATATTTTTTTTTATGTCTATTAGCTTGTCATAACTATATGCAGTGTTTATTATTAAGAGGTATCATACAGGATCAAATTAAATTAGCTAGAGAAACTCCTCAGATGTGATGGGTATCGATACCTAAACATGATAAAACAAAAGAAAACAGATTTTCTCAACTCATACTTCAAGTACCAGCACAACCAGCGGTCGAGGACCCCAAATAAAAAATAAAAAAATATCTTCTTTTTTTTTTGTTTTTATATCGATGTGTTTAGATATCGATACCCATCACGTCTGTGGAGTTTCTCGTTCGTTAGCTAATTTAATTTGACCCCTGTATACTAACTTATTAGGTGAATAATAAAAAAAAACATTATGTAGAATCAATTTTAATTTTATTGTTTCGCCTTCAATTAAATAAACTCGACCAATAATAATAACTAATAAACAATAACTTATAAACTGCATTTAAGGTCTGCATGTGGGTGAACTTAATTTTTTAACTATTTTACCGACGAGATATTCTGCTTCATCCATAATTTCATCGTAATTGTCCTTGACTAAATACTGAACATTCACACAAGCACAATCACTATCACTGCGATCAACACGATTTATTAAATTATTGTCATTTAAATCACAAATAGATATTTTTATTAAATGGTGTGCTTTTCCTGGATCCTTGCGAATTACGTAAGATGTAGACGGTGTATCCAATAGCTTGGGCAGGGTAATTTTAGAAGTTAATTTCAACTTCTTGTTTTTTCTTTTTATTGGACTTTCTTGAGTATCCTTGACTTTATCCTGCTGATTTTCCTGGAACTCAGTTTGTTCAACATTGTCCCCAGTAAATTCTTGAGTAAAATAGAATGACTTAATAACATCATCAACAATATCAAGGCCTTCCATTTTCTGAAAAAAAAAAAAAAAAAGATAAAATTAATTTCCATTTTCTTTTATATTTAATTAACATTATTTTTATTATTAGACTTGACAAATTTATTAGTTACTTACAATCTTAAATAGATGAATGGACGATTAAAGATAATTTAATAATAATTTTAAAAAAACTCGTCCACTACGAACACTGTGACGGACACTGTCGCTGTGTAACTCAGTCGAGGACACGACTCTTAATAACGACCCAGGTCCAAACCCGTTGCTAGAATACTGTGCTCGCAAGTCACATATTCATATATAAAGGATAGTAAGTAATGAAAATAAATAATAGGCAAGATGAAGTTGATCAAACAACCCATATCCTTGAACGTGAATAATATCAATTTCAATGACTCAGCTCGTCAGATTAGACATAGTGCTTTATTGCCTAATACAATTCGCTGCATAATATGTGGACCCTCGAACTGTGGTAAAACAAACGTTATGATCAGTTTACTGCTGCATGAAAATGGGCTTAAATTTAAAAATCTTTATCTTTACTCGAAAACTACTTTCCAGCCAAAATATCGGTTTTTAAGTGAAGTATTAAGAAGAGTACCTCAGATACAGTTCAATGAGTTCAATGACGACAAAGATGTTATAGCTCCGAATGAAGCTTTAACAAATTCTGTATTTATTTTTGATGATGTTATGTGTGAAAAGCAAATAAACATTCGTAATTATTTCTCTATGGGAAGACATAAGCAAATTGACTGCTTTTATTTATCACAAACCTACTCAAAAATTCCGAAACAGTTGCTACGTGATAATGCTAATTTTCTTATAATATTTAAACAAGATGATGTGAACTTAAAGCATATCTATGAAGAACATGTAAATTCTGATCTGCTGTGGAATCAGTTTAAAGAAGTTTGTAAAACTGTTTGGAGTAACCCTTATAATTTTCTACTTATTAATAAAGAGTCGGCATTAAATAATGGGAGGTACAGACAGAATTTTGATATTTTTTTAAACTTTGAATGAAGGTACATACTTATAAATGAATTACATACATAAATGCTGTTAGTATTATTCCTTGTTTAGCTGAATACAGTTGTTATTTATTGTAAGATGGACAAAAATATTAAAATGGAATTAGTGAAGTCTGTCGACTCCATAAAGAATAAAATAAAACAAATGAAAAATCAGGAACATACAATGAACTTGTCGCTTGATAAAATGCTAAAACCTGTCACAAATCCTCTAAAAACTCTTGTTGAATCTAATAGATGTGCAGAAAAAATAAAAATAAATGAAAATCCAACTTTAAATAATTCTGAAGGAATCGAATTCGATGAAAAGAATACTAGCTCATCTACAAAGCTCAATGACTGTTACGATCCAAAACTAAATTCTACCCAATTCGTCAAACAAAATGCTAAAAAGGAATCGATAGATAATTTAGAAATGTCATTAGAGGATGATGATATCTTTGGTATTTATGACGGTGTTAGTATACCGTTTGGAATTAGAAGTGAAAATAAAACTCTATTGATGGGTAATTCAGCAGTATCATTTTCTAAAATTGATAGTTTGAATAACGATACAATCGTTTTAATTAAAATCGGTGACAAAGCTTACAATTTAACAGTTGGTCTAAAAGAACTTTTACTCCGAAGAAAACCCGATTTAAAGTTAATATCGAGCGAAGATAAACTTGTCTATAAGGATATGTTACACTATACAAATGCACATAAAAGAGATTTTAATCCTAAAGGTCAAATAAGAGGTGACAAAGGTACAAAATATTGTAAAATAATAAAACCTCTATTTTCCGAATTGTCAAACGATGTTATACATGCTCACACTAAACTTGGAGGAAAATTACCAACGTTAAAAAAATACAAAAACAACACCGACTTGGTATATTGGGATGATCCTAACGAATTAGTCGAGAGATTGAAACTATTAGTAGCTTCAAGAGATGCTGGCAATACAAACCATGATAATGAAATTTTATCGATAATTGAAGAATTAAAAGAAGCTGACATAATTAAAGAATAAATAGTCGTAATAATATGCTTTACATTCAGTATTGTACATGGATTCAAGACAAATGTACTGAATTCTGACCATGAGCAAAGCCGATGTGGTAAACGAAATTCATAAAAATGCAAGGGTAAACTTTCCCCGAAGACATGTTATTATGAAAGATATAGACGACCTGTGGCAAGCAGATTTAATTGATATGCAATCAATTTCAAAAGAAAATAAAAATTACAGATTTATTCTTACCGTTATCGATACATTTTCGAAATATGCTTGGGCCTTTCCTCTGAGAAGTAAAACCAAAGATGATGTATGTAACTCATTCAAAGTTTTGTTGGCTACAGGGCGTGTTTCAAAAAACCTCCAAACAGATAATGGAACAGAATTTTATAATAATAAATTTCAAAAGCTTATGAAATCTAATCATATTAACCACTATTCAACCTTTTCAACAAAAAAGGCTTCAATAGTTGAAAGATTTATCAGAACTTTGAAATCTAAACTGTATAAGGAATTCAGTTTAAAAGGCAGCTATAATTGGGTAGATAGTACCCTTAATGATGTTATATATAAATACAATCACACTTACCATCGGACAATTCATGAAATTCCTGCTAATGTGGATAACATGAATAAAAAACGTATATTAGAAAGGTATTTAAGGTCGGTAAAAAATGAAAGAATAAAAAGCAAGTATAAAGTGGGTGATTATGTACGTATCAGTAAATACAAAGGAACATTTGAAAAAGGATATACCCCCAACTGGTCGACAGAAATATTTAAAATTCGAAAAATACAAAATACAACTCCTATTACCTACTTAATTGAAGATACAATCAGAAGTCAACCTATTTTAGGAGCATTTTATTTACAAGAGCTTCAAAAGACAAAATATCCTAATGTATATCTAGTCGAGAAAGTTCTTAGAAGAAAAGGAAACAGGGTTTTAGTAAAATGGTTAGGTTTATCTTCTGCTGAAAACAGTTGGATTGATAAATCGAATGTAGTAATATAAATAAAAATAACTTTACTAACCGTATAAGTATTTATTAAAGTGTTCAATCCAGATTCATTAGTCTTATGATGTGTATTGGAGAGAGTAGTCTTCTCAATTGGCTTATAAACAATTTACCATTTGAATTACACTTACCAGGATACAATTATTGTGGTCCTGGTACAAAATTAATTAAAAGGCTTACACGTGGAGACGAAGGTATTAATAAATTAGACGAACATTGCAAAGAACACGACATTGCCTATCTCAAATCATCAAACTTAAAGAATCGTCACAGAGCTGATTTAATTTTGTTGAAAATGGCAAAAGAGCGAGCAGTTGCCTCGGATGCAAGTGTAAGCGAGAAAATCGCAGCACGCTTAGTAAGCAAGACAATGTCTACAAAAATTAAAACTGGTTCCGGCCTAAAAAAAAATAGAAAAAAGTGCTTTCAAAAACTTACACCTGGAAAAGGGTTAAAAAACAAATTTAAAAATGTTATCACTAAAACGAAAAGACACATGAAAAAACTAAAACCAAAATGCAAAAAAGTGGCAATAGAATTAGCTATGGCCGCAGCCAGAGAATTAGCTGATGATTCATCCATAAAACTTCCTCGTGTTATTCCTATACCAAAAACTGGTGGTGTATTACCTTTGATTCCTATTTTTGCTGGATTATCAGCAGTGGGAGCAATAGCAGGCGGTGCAGCAGGTATTACCAAAACCATAAATGAATTCAAGATGGCTAAAAAGCTGTTGGTTGAATCGAAGAGACACAATGAAAAAATGGAAGCTCTCTGCATTGGGAAAGGACTACACCTTAAACCACATAAAAACGGGCTTGGAATTTATGTATCGAATGAAAAAAACTAAGATATCGGCTACCCAAACGAGCCCTAACTAACTTCGACATTTTGAAGTATGGAACTAATATTCCATATTTTAGAGGAGTCTTTATGAGAGATGAACTTCCTAAATACCCGTTTAAAAAAGAATGTGGAGTTATTAATTTAGATAGTTCAAAAGATCCTGGCTCTCATTGGGTAGCCTATGCAAAATACAATGATTATATTGAGTACTTTGACAGTTACGGAAATCTTAAGCCTCCAAAAGAATTTATAAAATACGGAGGTACTAAAGTCCACTATAATTATGAAAATATACAACGCGATCATCCTTTCAATTGCGGACATCTCTGTTTAATTTTTCTAAGGAATTTTTGGAGTAGTCTAGGGATAAAATAAACAGGATCTTCTGAAACAGTCCAGTATGCAAGCATGTCTACCACAGTTACCATCTCTGGAAATAAATCTGATTTGGTGTCATACTTTCAACCTCCACTGCATTTATCCGATCAATACGAGTGCGGTTTGTTATACTTTTCAGTGTTAAATTCAAGATCAAATGTGTCCATCAATAGCAGCAGTCTATCTGTAATCAGAATTGAATGTGATCTTGTACACAGTTCGTACTGCAACGGACTACCAACTCATTTTATTCATGAATTTGTATTTGATACTGCTCCGGGTCATCAGTGCATAGAAATACCACGAAACGTTATTTACTTTCCAGTGAACAAAAATATAATTTCATCTATATCTGTTAGAATTGTTGATCAATTTGGTTATTGTATTAACTTTGGTGACGAATTCAATATTCAACTACGTCTTCATTTAAGAAAAACAAAATGATACTATATTATAAAAACACTCCTGTGAAAATAAAACGTATTATTCCTTCAACGACCACTAAGGTGAATAGACGTAAGAAAAAAGTTAAGAAATTGACTGAAGCAAATAAAGGTTTTCTTAGAGCCCTAGGTTTTAAAGTATGAATATACTCCAGATTACTGAATTACCGCACTTCGATAGTTCGATCGAAAGTTATGAAATCCATTCATATAATCCCTACAATAACAGCTTTAGAGAAAACGATGAAATCAGAATCCCCATACATCAGCAAGACATATACGTGCTACCATCAGCCAGTTCAATTTACATCGAAGGCCAAGCAAAGCTGTTCGGTAAAGATGGGAATCCGATCAAGAAAACTGTTACGTTCACTAATAACCCTGTTATGTCTTTGTTTCAAGACATCAGGTACGAGATGAATGGTATTGAAATAGATCGTATAAAAAATTCTGGAATAACGTCAACAATAAAATCATACATCTCATTAAATGAAGCTGAAAATAAAGTTGCTGCGTTATGGGGTTGGAATTTAAACGGATTCCAAAGTGATGGGCATTTTAGTTTAGTGATACCGCTAAATAAGATTTTAGGGTTTGCAGAGGATTACAATAAAATCGTTATAGATTGTAAACATGAACTTATATTGAATAGAAGTAACTCTAACTTAAACAGCGTTATTCTTACTGATGATGTTGCTCATTTTCAAATAGATATACAAAGAGTTCAATGGAGGGTGCCACACATAAAAGTGTCAGATCGAGAACGATTAACACTTTTAAAGCATTTAGAAAGAGATAAACCCATTCAGATGGCTTTTAGAAATTGGGATTTATATGAATATCCTTTATTACCTAAAACCACAAAACATTCTTGGTCAGTTAAGACTGCTTCACAATTGGAAAAGCCTAGATATGTAATTTTTTGCTTACAAACTAACAGAAAAAATAATAAAACTAAAGACATATCTCTATTCGATCATTGAGAGGTGACAAACGTTACGCTCTTCTTAAATTCTCAATATTATCCTTATGAGCCTTTGGGTTTAAAGTTTTCTGACAACAAATACAGTATATTATATGAAATGTATGTGAAATTTCGTCAGTCGTATTACAACTGTCCAGTAGACCCGTTGCTCGATCTAAAGGACTTCAAAGAAAAAGCTCCCCTGTTTATCTTAGACTGCTCAAGGCAAAACGATAGTCTAAAATCAGGTCCAGTAGACGTACGCATAGAAATTGAATGTTCAACGCCAATACCAGATAAGACTACTGCATATTGTTTGATTATAAATGATCGACTTGTGGAATACAAACCTCTCAGCAACATTGTGCGCAGGTTATCATGATTGCTATTGTGGATATTCAAGGCTTTAAAACAGAAACAAATGAATTTATAATAAAAGAAATCGCTATATTATATAATAAAACATTACAAGTGTTTTTATTTAAGCCACCATTTCCATTTGAAAAATTAACGAAACAAGAAAAAAAACAAGTTAGTTGGATTGAACGTAACAGAAAGATATATTGGTGTGAAGGATTTATTCCATATTCCAATTACCAGAATTTTATTGCTGATATTTTAAGAGATAAATGTGTCTATGTTAAAGGTTCAGAAAAAGTCTTGTGGTTAAAAAATATATTAGAAAACAGTAATAGTAACATATTTAATTTAGAAGATAAAGGTTGTTCTAGTTTGTTAAGTCTGCACCATCAATATAAATATTCTCAAGATTTGTATAGTTGTATTTATCATGACTCTGTATGTGCTTTAAAAAATGTATTGTGTTTAAATAAATGGTGCTATGATAATAAAATTATAAAATAAACTTTTTTTTGTTTAATTTCTTTATTTTTGGTAAACCGTTTCCTATCCCTCCCAATCTCTTCAACGTCGTCAAATCGTTATAAGCTGCTGACTGTAACTAGACGATGTCATTATGCAGTTATCTGTAAAACGGAGAAGCATGTCTCATAATAAATACAAACCTCGATATGACATGTATAATACTTATAAAATGCGTCAATTTTCATTTAACTATTACTGGGCAACGGCTGATTCAAAGAAAATATTAGTGATGGAAATGGCTGACGCTGGATTCTTTTACTGTGGCAATAGTATAAATGATAAAGCAGCATGTTTTTCATGTGGAGGTGTTATAGAAGATTGGGAGATTTATGACGATCCTTGGATGCAACATGCTATAAATTTTCCTCAATGTTTTTATTTGAACGCTGTGAAAGGAAGAGAGTATATATTTAATACGCGTATCTGCATCGCAGCATTAGACTCCTAGCATTGCAGTGTAATAGATAGATCTTAAGTATATAACTAAGTAATAAATAACACAAATATTTACTGCACCACGAGAGATACAATTATTGATATTACCTATCTACATCATGTTTCACTCAGAGAAATTTGATTTGGAAGGCACTTCTAAACTTATTTTCAAGAATACTAGGGGTGAGATAATATATATTCAAGATATGCACCCTAGAAAAAAGAAATCGAACTCAGGTGAATTAAAACATCAGGATAGTGATATAACCCGAAAAGAAGATTTATTTTACCAGAAGTTGGAAGATTCAGAGAAATCTAACTTGAAAAATACTCACTACCTTATACTAAAAAGCGAACCTGGTGAGCATCTTCGCAAATTCGTTAAAGTTAGCAACAAACATACTGATCATGAAAAATCGATTGTTAGTTCGTCAAAGACCAGTGGGAGTAAGTAGTATATCGACAGCAACTGCAGATCTATTCCATCAGGAGAGTGATACAGCACATGAGTTAGTTTTACACAAATTATAAACGTAACTCAGATTCATAAAAACCTCAGGTCAGCGATTCAAGAAAGAAGATTTCATTACTTATTACTTTAAGTACACATCGCACCGCTGATTGGGGTGTTCTGCATAACGCGCTCGAGCGAAGCGTGAGCAACTCAATCAATATTATGAACTATATCGCAGATCACGATATTAGTGTATGATTGGGGAGTTCTGGATCATGCGCTCGAGCGAAGCGAGGGCAAGTGATCCAGAACCCCCAATTATACACTACTCCCCCCCCCCCCTCCGCCGTTCTCTTCCATCAGCCCTTGGCCGTGCTATTCATAAGGTACGGTCAGCAATGAAAATAATAAACTTTTTAGTTTTGTTAATCTTAATTAGGTACGTATTGAGCACAATACTGAGATTAATAAAATCGGAAGAGAAGTGAAATTTAAGGAAACAATTACTCATAAATATGAAAAAATTAAAATGTGTTTATGGAATCATTTTGAGTCAATTTTGATGATGTACAGACGTGACAGTGTTAATGGATTTTTATTTGTTGCCGACTGTACCACCAGAAAAATAAAAGGGTATGCGTTCATCCAGCTGTCAAGAAACGTCTCCTGCCGGTCTATTTGAAAAAAACCCCGGTGAGAACTTACGAGAAGTGACCTGACAATAGTGTCAATCCCTAGCATCAGATTGAATGACAGCTCACTTCAAAACTAAGTTTTCACCATGGTCTAAAAAAACAAGGTCTGGCATTCCGGGAGTGACCGCTGCTTACGTCACTATCCAGTTGCCACTTTATTGCAACAGAACAAGAATTATGGAAACATTTTCAGTCACCATTCTGTTTAAAAATATATATCAAGCATTTAAATTGTCGTATCGTTTTTCTAATGAAACGAAACAATTCAACTTAAACATATACCAACGTAATTGTTAGTTAAAACCTCATTGTTTTATCCGATTCGCACAGGTAATAAAGGCGGTTGGGGAGTTATTATTATACACTACTGATAACACAGCGGTGATGACGTAGGTTCGTGTCACCCACTTGACCAATGTGTCTCGGAGTGCTATATCTGACGAAGTATAATATTATACCTACGATGGTTTTTACAGAAACACCGGCTGAAACTTATTACTGCTGATACTGTCTGTATCAGCGACAATAAGTCTTAAAACCAGTTTGATAATATATTTATATATCGGAACAGAGGTAGGTATTTTATGTTTATTTATGCAAAGCAAATTGATAAAGAAATTATTCAATTTCGATACATACCAAAACATAAAGACCAGAACCATAATTGCGTAACACACTAACAATCATAATCTGAATCATTTTGAAGCCTATTGCTAATCTGAAATGTTTACTTGCTCACACATTAAAAAACCTAGTGATCACAAAACGGGAGATGCTGATTGCCAGAAAAATAACATAAACTGCTAAAAAAATAACAGAATAAAGAAAGAAAGAAAATACGTTTATTTGCGGTAAACATGACGCAAAGAAAAAACACACAAATACAAAAAAATAAAACGAGTTGGGGGAAAATACAGGTATATTAACTCCATTGATTATGAGGGCACCTTGTGCGTCATACTTAAGGCCAGACTTCTGTATCGCTTGTTGCCGGCTCAAAAATATACCTGATCACTGAGCTGTCCTACTTACCATCGATTTGCTGCTATCTAAGCACATTAGCTGATCGCTTCAAAAATCTAATGTAGCCTTTTTTTTTTTTTTGGGTGGGAAATCATCAAATGACCTCTCCCGCTCTGGGCGAAGCGGAAGGGCGTGTCAAACTCTTACTGACTAAAACCCACCCGTGTTCCTTCAGTTGCCTGTGCGCCACGGCCACGGTAACTCTTTCGAACAATCCGCGACCCCGGCAGGCATCGGCCCTATCGGACCCCGTCAATTATGCTGACATCTCTTTGAGGCGCGCGTGGAACACAACGCGCCGTCGACCCGGGCCTGGTCCTTACAGGACGGCAAGCTGCCCATTGCTCGCCGTCCGCAGGCCCGCGCCTACGGTGGCCGGGAGTCGACTATCGACTCCCGACGCCCAGGGTGTCTCCTGCGGCGACTAGGGGCGTGAGGGCGCAATGATTGCCTCTCCCTCACGCGCTCCGCCTCCTCCTTCGCGAGCATTACTGCTTCGCAGAAGGAGGTGACTGCTTCCCATTCCCTCTCGCTCCGTACCATGGCCTGAACGAGGGCCGACACGGCGGTGCTCCGCCCAAGCCGGGCAGACCTCCACCGTATGCTCCACCGTGTCCTCCGGTCGATCCACACAATGCCAACACCCAGAGGACGCCGTGGCGCCTCTCAATCCACTCCTCAAAGAGGGGACTTACCGCCGCAATTGTGGCGTACAATACAGGTATATTAACTCCAATGATTATGAGGGCACCAAGTGCGTCATACTTAAGGCCAGGCTTCTGTATCGCTTGTTGCCGACTCAAAAATATACCTGATCACTGAGCTGTCCTACTTACCATCTTTTTGCTGCTATCTAAGCACATTAGCTGATCGCTTCAAAAATCTAATGTAGCCTTGGAAGGCGATTTATGCAACTTTTGTTTTAACCTAGTTAATAAAATACTGCTGACTCAATCAAATTCGTGTAATTAAGTGCTAAAAACTATTTTCCATAAATAATATAGAAATTATCTAGTTACATGTTTAAGACCTTAACTATTAGTGTTTAAGTAAATTATAAGAAATTAATTATCTAATAAATTAACTTATTATGGCACTAATCTTAAAACTTAAGGCGACAATAAGTGACAGTGACCTCGAGCGAGAGGGAGAAGCATGCGAAAATTTTAAGCGAATAAAATTGCACAGAGCGTTAGCGTCTACCCGGACATTGGTCAGCGATGCACTGCCGCCCGTCGCCCGCAAGAGCCCCCACTTCAACGTGCATTGAGTTTATTCGCAAGAACAATCCACCTTGAATTATCAAACACAATACAAATAAAAGCCGTATACAAAATTTTGGATACTTAAATTGTCTTTTAGATGGTGCAGATTTCATGAAAATGCGCCCGATAGTTTTTGTGTGATTATCGTTTTTGTGTTCGCGTTAGACATTACAAATTAATTACACTTTGTTATAAAAATATAATTTCAAATATTCACATATCAAATTACGAAGAAAATAGTCTAGTTTATAATATATATTTTTTCAAACTTATAAGACTATTCGTTTAGACGTGATGTTCATTTTGAAATCATTAAAAGTCGTATATCTGCGCTTTAAGTTAAATATTGTTAAGAAATCAGTTGTTCTAATAGCAATTGTAAGACCTCATGCCACCTTTGATACAGGTTTATCCTAGTACAGGCATCATATTTTGTAATACCTATATTATTTCTAAGATTTATACCAAATATTATTTTTTAACAAATATATTATTATTTACATACAAATTATATTTTAAAATATTAAAATACAGAAAGTATAAAACATTTAAAAATATAAAAAATAGTAGTTCACCGGTATCGGGAACAGGGTCCAAGCTACCGGCGGTCAGGGCTCCAGAGAGAGGAACCTCTTATCAATGCGAGCCGTGTCCAGAAGTACCGCTTTCTGAATCAAGCCCTTGATCCAGCTGCCCAACGAGAGCCTCCTCAGGTGTTGGTCGAGGCTCTTGGCTATTGAGCCATTGGCTGTTACGACTATCGACACAATGATCGCTGAGTCCACATTAATATTATTATTATTGCTTTGTATGTTCTACAAATTTGTCTGCTCAACAACGTAAATAATGCAATGAATGTTTTTGAACTGTCAAAATGAAAGCCATTCTTACTGTTAGTGTGTTACTCAATTCAAGGCTCCTATCTCAGCAATTAATCAAACAGGAGAAATTCATGAAAATATTTTGTCAGCATCGTTGGCAAAGGGATTCAACGCACGGTTTTCTGCCGCTTTGCTGACTCGTTCAATTTACTTATGTCCGTAAAAACAAAACCGGATTCATGATTAAAAACTACAAACATTTTGTTTGATTCGCAGTCGAGTTTTTTTACCTACCTATCTTTTAGCTCGTAATATTTTTGGATTCAACTCCTCGAGCCCTTCAGTTTGATACCTCACACGACATAACGACTACATGCACGTCTTAATGGAGGCTAAAATCCACCATGTTGGTTTGGCCCGCAAGTACCTAATAGCCTAATCATAATCATTAATCATTTATTTGTCAGAATATGGTATATTATAATTATATGGTCTTAAGATAAGTATAAGGTACCATCACATTCTGCCAAGTGTGGCGTGTCAATGACACTCTTGGATTCACAAGGAATTAACTTAATTAATTTTATATGATGATGCTAATAATGATATTTCATTAGTCATCTATCAAGCCGTTAAAGTTACAAAGAATGCCAAAGAAATAGACATCTATACTTATACTGTATACATTTAACGAAAAAAAAAAACACTACAAAGTGAAAAATAACTTTAATTTCGGAAGTCGGTGTCTTTGGTTCTGTATTTTAGTTTTTTGCCACCGACTTCCGAAATTAAAGTAATTTTTCACTTTGTATTGTTTTTTTTATTCGTTAAATATTTGGAAGTCGGTTGTTTTTTTTTTGCAACAAAGTTTTTTATTTTTCACTTTTTAGTGAGTCAGTTAAATGTACAATCACTTTTACACGTCAATCATATTTTTAAACTAGATGAGGTCGGCGTTTCCTATCTGACTACTCTGAGAAGAAAGGCCGAAACAAACTCAGAGGTCACAGTCTCTTTTAAAGTCCAGACATAATCTTGGTCAGATCATGTGAAGACCACGTAGATTGGTATCTGAAATGGTCTTTTGAGGAAAGAACCACACAGATTGAGTGGACCTGTCCAGTCAGTGCACGCATTTGTCAGTAATCGTGCAGCTCAACTCAGGAAGTCAGAACTTAAGGAGCTCAACGATTCGACGAACAATACCAAAGAAAGGACATTTGGGTAGGCCACATAAATTACTCAATCTGCCAGATCATGATCAAAATTAACTGCGAAAAAAAAGCAATGACCCACATAATCCTCACATTCACAATAATTAAAATAACATAATACTTTACAAGTAAATACTCATGTCATTGTGTATATAAAATTCAACAATGTCAATGTGTATATAAAAAATCGGACATAATGTTTGAGTACCATGTAGATTGGTGTCTGAAATGGTCTTTTGAGGAAAGAACCACACAGATTAAGTGGACCTGTCCAGTCAGTGCACGCATCTGTCAGTAACCGTGCAGCTCAACTCAGAACTTAAGGAACTCAACGATTCGACGAACAATACCTATTAATCTACCCTAATCCTAATCCTAATCTATTAATAGTTATTAATCTACCTAAGTTACAATAGCCTAATTTCAACTGCTCATCACCTTGTATAAAATATTGCTTTTCCCAATGCAGGGACGTTAATTGTTGAGGAGTTCTCCTGGTAAAAACGAGAAGACCTGGAGCTGATGGTGAAGCCACCATTAGCTCCATTTCACCATGTATTGTAATGAGCTTAACTTGCTTAACAACCATATTAAAGTAATTGAATCGCATCCACAAGGAGTAGTTCCGGTGGCCAACTCGGTCTTATTATCAGTTCCACTTCACCAAATGGTGCTTTCCGAGATCAAATGCACGAGTTACTATAAAAAATACCCAAATCGCTATAGGTTTGCCTATAAAATTTGAAGATATCCCTCGTTTTCCATGGGATCCCCTCATCAGATTCTGACTTGGTGACAATGGGACCACCTCGAGAGCATACCCTTTCACACAAAAAAAAAAAACAAAATCGGTTCACAATAAAATTGACGGAGAAATCGGTGAAGACACATCCAAAAAAAAAAAACACAGCCGAACATATAACCTCCTCCTTTTTGAAAGTTGGTTAAAAAATATTACCCTCCTTCTGGTGCAGTCGGGTAAAAAGTATTTCATGCTTTGAACTTGCAGGGTTAATAATACAAACAATATTTAAATTAAATCAAGTGTGGATTTAATGCATAACGCATTAGTAATTACTTTTTGTTTATGCAGCTGTTATCATTGAATGGTAGGTGCATGGCAGTGCAATCGCCAAGTTGAAGCAAACACCACTTTTCATGACAAAATATCTATCTATTTTTGTTTTCATTTATTTAATGAAATGGTTTACAATCGATAATATTATATTTTAATACATAATTTAAAAATAAACACATGTAAGTATATAATAATAAAAAACGGAGGGGAATAAATCATAGGCTATCAAAAAATTCGTCCACATCGATGTCAACAGGAAAAGTGCCCAAAAGGCTGGCAGCATTGCCACGTTGTATGGCAATGCTGATTCTTTGGCAAAAAAATCGGCTGTCTAGTCACGTGAAATGTCAACCAACCGCTTGGCAATGTCTCAAAAAATTAAGTGGGCACTCGGACTCCATGGCCCTAGACCAAACCCCCCCCCCCCCCCTAGGCCTGGAATAAACCTATTTTTCTTTCTTTCTTTTTTTTCTTTTAGAGTTTCAACCCCAAAAGGCTCGCACATATACTCGGAAGTTCCATTAAGATTGGAATATTCGCCGTTTGAGGTTTTCCACACCTGCAGCAGCCGCCCCAGCACAGCCCGCCGTGCTAGGAAAATGGTATGGCGCAAAGGTGTCGACTTATGTTGCATCCCACACCACAGGCTGACCTAACTTCCAAGGCATTATGGTAATTCCGTCTGATTTCTTCCCATCGTCGCGTGCCAAGCCATGGGGTTCTAGAACAGCTGGCACCCTGGCGGTGACAAGAGCACGCTGGGTGATGTCATTGATGCTAGCGTGCAATGCCATCCAGCCTGCGCTCCTACTGCAGGATAGGACATGGTGTCCGACGCAGTATACACCTTCACCGCGTCAGCAGCGATGCAGAACCACGCAAGAAGCGCCCAGACGCAGACAAGTAGTGAGCCGGAAGAAGGTGTCACTCAGCATAGTGCTTGTGTTGGGTGACGGTAGCACCTGAAGCTAGAGGCCCGACACTTACACTCACCCACAGCCAGAAGGCAGGCACGCTTAGGAGTATTGTTGGACGTATTATTTAGATTATTCCGTACCAACCTGCAGAGCGGCTCATCCCGCTGCCTCTGGGAAGATGGGTTCAGGGGCCGATCTGTATCCGGGCAAGTCATTTTCCAGCCATTCACCGCATCGGTCAAGCACGACACTTCAGACTCAACCAGTGAAGGGGCAAAAAAATTTCCGGTCATCTTTTCAGTGCCATGGACAGAGGACAGGAACAGAGCAAATACTAGTAATTTTACGGACGCCGAGGCCACCAAAATGGATAGGTAGTGTGGTTTGAAGCCACGCTCGGTTGTTCAAAGCCACATTTAAAATGGATGTTAGTGTGCTGTGAATAATTTGGTCAATTTTGTCTAAGAGCTATGGCTGCTTCCTTAAAGGGGATAAGCGTAGAAAATATATAAAATTTGTGCCAAAACAACAGTATCTAATCAGGGTGAATGCCGAATGTATATTTAGTAGGGAGAGTCTGTCCGATATTTAGTTGATTTTTTTAATTTTATCATCGTTGAATTGAGAAAAGCTGTCTTCTAAAATTGGGTACCTAGGAGGTGCGGTGCACTTTTTTCTAGAATTTTGATTTGTAGGGCTATTGCATTAACTTTCTGTTGGGTTAATTGTCTGTCGGTAATGTCAGAAAGGTAATTTTCACATTTTGACAAATTATGGTCCAGGCCAATGGATTAAAATTGCTGTTAGAGGAGTTGTAGGTCTTTTAAAGCGGTGTTTAAATCACCTCCTAGCGTTCCATCATCTAAATACCACATGTTTTTTGATTTTAGTTTCTGGCTAATTGGATGAATAGTTAATCTTAAAATGACTGGGCCGAGAGCGTCACCCTGTTGGCGTTCTACTGCAGATTTCAGAACATTGTCCTTGTATAATAATTTAGTAGGGTAGCCGTAACATTGCCAAATAAAACCATAAATGTCGAGTAGTTCCTTTTCCACCTCAGCCAACAAAGTGTTCACAGAATTAAAGGCATTCTTAACGTCAACCTTGAGGATGACCTCACCTTTGTTGGAGTTTAAAAAGGTGGAAAGGGCATGTACGGCAGTCTCACAGCCCCTTTTCGAGCCAAAATCTAGCTGCAGGGGCTGAAACTTAGTTTTAAGTGGTTTGCTGTATAACTTACAACATTTATTTTGACTGCCGTACGGCTTTATGTGCACTCAACGGCGATGGAACGAATACCACTGTCCTTGCGCAGGGCACATAGGTAGGCCCCGTACAAGACATCGAAGACGTCATTAACGATGACGTCGTCGATGTCTTGTCATCACACATCCGATAAACATGAGATTAATCAGGGCCACCAGCTCCTTCATAAGCGACTCGCCAGCTTCCCCGGCACCTGAACTCAAAAGATCCTTTAAATGTTGTGGAGCCAGGCCGTCGAGGCGTCCGCTGGCGGAACCACTTCAGAAGGAGCTCACGGTTGCAATCAAGTAGAGGGCCGTAACGTTCAAGAAGGTTGAATTTAGGTTGGGAGGGTCAGGGGAGTCGGGAAGGGTGAGACCATCCGCAGGCGTTGGATGTTTACTCTCTAGAGCTATTAGTGTTTCTGGAGAGTAAAGCGTCACCACATCGCTGCTGGATATTATCCTGGCCGCTCCCCTGATGTCACCTTCACTTAATTTGGATTCCAAATGTGAACATATGCCTTTTTGAGATAGGTTATTGAATGCAGGTAATTTTGAGTCTAAAATTAGGGTCAAATTGTTACAATTATATTTAATTTAGTTTATTAAAGCTTTTTTAGTCGTCGAATTTTTTGAACATGTAGAATCCTATAAGGGAAGGTGAGTAATTACTCCCAGGCAGTTTGTGATTTCTCCTGGGTCGCAAGACGAAGACATCGTTCCAAACTCAGTGTAATAGACCGTCTCACGCTCTAAACTCTCTTTAATACTGGGGTCGAAATATTGTCTCTCTATTTGTAATGGATTTGAATTAGAATGATGGAAATTCGATTTTAAGAGTTTACTCCAAATATTCCAAGAAAGAAGCTAAAAAAGTTTTATGGTTAAGGCTTAACTTTAAGCAAATTTTAGGTATAAATAAACCCCCTTAAGGTCAAATAATTTACAAATGTATAGGCAAGTAGTGGGAAGGTTTTTCAGAACCTCAGAACTTTGAAAACTCTTTGACTCATGGTACATTGTTAGCAGAGCGTGGTTGAAAAATAAAACGTTGTTTTAAATAAAGCTTAGATAAAACTTGGATTTTTGTTTTATTCATTGTGACAACATGAAAGGTGACAGAACATAAAAACAAATGTAGTAAAAATAAATTTACACAGAACAAAAGAGATCGATATCAAAAACATAGACTCCTTTTATTCTAACATACATAATAGTCATGTAACGAATATTCTCCATAAATCAAGTGTTTTGTTAATTAAAAATACGGGGTAGGTACTAGATAAAAATAAACTTTACTTGTCGGTAAAGCACTGTCTTGGGACAGTTCACAGTTTTGTAAGTTTATGTAATTTCCAATCAATACTTAGCTCATGTTGTGTTAAAAAGATTAACCAGTCAATAGGATAAAACTGACTGTCCAGGGTCACTCCTGTATTCTCCGAACGGTTACGCAGAAGTGTACCTAGTACACCCACATTTCGCCAGTTATGTTTAAGTCCCATGTAACAGGGGGCGAGCCTATTGCCATCAATCGGGCACAAATCCAGACTCCGGACTGCTACTGAGAAATTCCAGATGGGAAAATCCAATAACACTTTGCCCGACCAGGGAATCAACCCAGGACCTTATGCTCAGCAGTTGCATTTTCGACCACTAGACCAAAGAGGCAGTCAAACAATAATAATTATTATTACCAGTCGCGGAGGGAGTTTATTTAAGCTGAAATATTTACAGAACTTGGCTTATTTTTTTACGTTTGAAGTATTTTGTATAATGGATTGCCGTATGACTTAATGATACAATTTTACATTGAACGTGCTTATTTGGATTCCGCTGGCGGAACAATTAGTTTGTTTCAATTGAAACCGGTTAAGAACTAAAATAAGCTTAAATAATTTAAGGAACAAAATATTTGATAAAAACCACTTAAAAATATATTTAAACTTAAAAAGAAACTCAATTCTCGGGGGTTTTGCAAAAACAAACGAAACACGTCAAAAATATTTCTTATTCAAATATTGCCCACTGAGCGCGCAGTCAGTTGCGCGCTCGGGTGAAAGATAAATGCCTCTTTAATTTATTATAATTTGGTGTGACAAACATTAAGTTATTAAGTGGTTTTCGACACACCAAAGAGTTATTCCAAAAATTCTTCAGACATGAATACGTATTTGAAGACTCAGATTTTAATTGTGGCCTGTGGTAAGTACCTTCTCTTTTTTAACTGGATTTTTTAACGCCGCACGGATCTATCGTAGATTAAGATACGCTTGCCGCGGTCGGTTCGTGGATGGGTGACCATCCATTACATACCGAGACCCCTCCGTGCCTAGGAAAGCACGTTAAGCCGTGGGTCCCGGCTGTCATTACGTACGTAACGGATAGTTAGAAGCCCAAAAGTCTGACAACCAGTCTTACCAAGTGTATCATGTTACTCAGTAAATGGGTTGTGGAGGTCAGATAGGCAGTCATTCCATGTAAAATACTGGTATTCAGCTGCATCAGGTTAGACTGGAAGCCGACCTCAACATAGGAAAAAGGCTAAACAGATTGATTTATTGTTATTGCATCCATACTATCAATATGAATATTAAAGATGTGGTAATAACGCTGTCTGTCTGTTTGTCATCTTTTTACGGCTAAACCCTGTGGTTAAACCACTAAACCGATCGTTATGGACAAATAGGTAACCTGGGACCTGAAAAAGCCTACAGGCTCTTTAACTGACTTAAAAAAAACATGTCATACTAATAATGCTTATGTAGATCAATCACATAAGGATTTGTTAAAGTATTTGTTTTTGTATAAATGTTAATTTAGATTAGTAATCCATTTCTCTATGACATTTTGTCCACAATGCCTTTCACTAACCTGTATTTTTTTTTTACTTTATTTTTTTTGTGAATTGTTTTACTACTATAGTTTAGTAAGCATCTTCTGTCCAATGTCTTTTTTGTCCTTGAATGGTATAAAGGAAAAAAAAAGACATTGGACAGATGTAAATAAAAATTCAATGCTGTTCGTTAGTAAGCGCATCGCATGAAAACGTGTGGCTGGACCGATTTGGCGATTTTTTGTTTGCAAATGTTCTTAATAGTCTGGATCAGGTTTTTATGAAAACACAAATTGGAAAAGTTTTCGGGAAATCGGCTTAGTGGTTGATTCGCACTAATTTACTCGCCCGAAACGGTGAAACTAACTTTTGTAAGGGGCGACTAGAATCAATTTTATTTTTATGCGAGAGGTTTCGTTCAAAAGTGCATTTTATTTGCTTATTTGAAATAAATTCTTTAACTTTGAATATTTTGTAATATTATTTTGATATAAAAGAGTGTCCATAGAACCCACTACGCTTTGGAATGGGCAACTAGCTTCATCTGTCTGTGTAACTTGTGGTATATAAATTTTATTCTACGTAGGTACATCGTCGTTAGCTAGCATGTTTTGACTGTCGACCTCAAAGAGCACGCAGACATGTTACGGGAGCGGAGGGCGTTGTCTTTTAGAGCGAACATGATCGCCCGCAGATTTGCGCGTTGCTCTAGTACTGTACATCGCTGTACTCATGCACCCTGTGGGCTCAATACTCTAATAGAAGTTACAGCGCCATCCTTGTCCAGTACAATAAGGCATTCAGGACGGTGATGACTTCAATCACGCAACCATGCGCAAGCGCGCCGCGTCCTTGGTGCGCAAGGTACGGGTTAGCTCCAACATCGTACCGGCGATGGTTGTGAGGGCTGGACTGTTTTATTTTATTTCTATTAATGTATTTTTGGCTATGGGTGTTATTTACCTAAAATAAATGAATGAATTAATTTTTATTTACTTATTTGTTTACATATAAAAAATATAAATGTACAAAATATTGTAAAACATTTTAAAAGAGTAGTTATAGAGTTTTTTGTCCATACTTCTTCATACGAAACTACCTTTTGGAAGGAGCAACTAGAATCAATACGATTTTCTTGTAAATTCTGACGTTCAAAAGTGCATTTTATGGGCCTATTTGAAATAAATTATTTGATTTTGATTTTGACCGATTCCTTGTCTGTTCAAAAGTGCCTGTAAATTTTAATGTTACAGTAAATGAAATAGAATGGTTTAAGTTTATGTTTGTTAAGACCTCATTTGTTTTTCACAGTGAACATAGGCCAGTTCATAGATGGCTACAGTGTGGGCTGGTCAGCTCCCATCATCCCCAAACTACAGGATCCCTTACAAACCCCACTGCCTGAGCTGGTGAATGAGTTCCAGATATCATGGATTGGATCGCTGCTTTATGTGGGAGCTATTGTTGGTATGTACCAATGAACCAATCCTTATCCATCATTCATTGGTTCTCCTGTAGATAAATAAATACATCATGACATCACGTCTTTGGCGCGAACCATTTTCATAAACCCCTATTTTCATTCTAACAAAGATCCCTTTGCTTGCCGAGTCTCTAAAAATCTTCTAATGTATGAGGTGTATCTATTCATTCACAAAATATTTTAAGAGATGCATCTATAGCTGATGCAGAAGCCACAGAAACATATTTTTTTTAATCTAGGTATGTTATTTAAAAATAAAAATAAAATTATCATCCCGTACGCTAGTTTCTACGTAGTATTTACCTTCATTGGAGCGGGCGGCTGCATAAGATGGCGTGTGGTTTTTATGAATAATCAAAGAAGAGAGAGAAGAGGAGGGAGCGATAGCGGCGCACAGGGAGCGCTGATAGGTCTTCGCCGAAGAACCATTCGAGAACATTCGATTCCTTCGTTCCACGGATCAACAGTTCGACACTAGAAGAAGATGGTAGTCGGTCCACCATCACAATTTTATTTTCATACCTATGTAAATCTTATAATAAACGCCTAAAACCATTACAAATAAAAGGGCCGTTCATTGAAGAAGCCTGACCCTCAAAACCCACATACACTGAATTATTACTGCAACAAAACATAGGTATAATATGATTATTTTTGCTGTCTTACAGGACCCTACATCCCAAGCTACCTCTCCAACATAATAGGTCGAAAGCCCTGCCTACTCCTCGGTGGTCTGCTCAACCTTCTTGCTATAATACTGATCATCAGTACAAAAAACATTGCCATGGTGTTCGCCATCAGGATCATCAGTGGATTGGGCATGGGCATGGTGACTGTCAGCAATCTGGTGTATGTTGGAGAAATTGCGTGAGTAATCTTGTCTAAATCTTTTAATCATGTTAAATGAGTTGGTCTCTTATCGGTTTCATTACAATCTATGCCTGTGCTGGTGGCAAGTAAAACTTAACCTCATAGATACACAAGCAAAAGATGGTGGCTTTTCAGTTGGTCGACCACCGTCTCGGTCTTAAATTAGAATTACTCGGTTCATCGGGTGCATAATTTGTTTTAAGGTTTACATCACAGATAAACGTTTTATTTAAAAATTTAAATATAATGTTTTTCTATCAATAGCGACAGGATGCCAACCTTAGGCACGCCACTATTGCAGCGATAAGGCCTCTCTTTGAGGAGTGGCTTGAGTGGCGAATGGTGAGGACGCCGTTGCGCCTCTCAAGCCATTCCTCAAAGAGGGGACTTACCGCCGCAATTGTGGCATTCCCTGCGCTGGGTTGCGAAAGTAGCACTCTCCATGCCGCCATGAGATCCCGCCGGAGAGAGTTGAACGCCTATCAAGTTTTTTTTTATTAGGAAAAATACTAACGCTGTATGTACATGTACAAGCTCCTTCCCGTTTCAGCTCCACCAACATTCGTGGAATACTCCTCACATCCACCTCCATCGTTGGTATCTCCGGTACACTAGCGGCCTACAGCATAGGTCCCTTCGTCTCCTACGCAGCCACCGGGTACATAGTGCTGATCATCAACATAGTGCATGTGATCGGCATCCTGTTCATACCGGAGTCGCCTGTGTATTATGCAATTAAAGGTTTGTATAAGAAGATTGATTCTCAATTCTTGATAGTAATAGGATTAAAGGCTCGTGGCTATAATAGCTGTAAGGGTCGATGGAAGGTTACGCTACGCTTGCCGAGGTCGGTCCGTAGATGGGTGACTATCCATTACATATCGAGATCCCTTCCGTGTCTCGGAAAGTGCGATAAACCGTTAATCCCGGCTGTCATTCGTAGATCTTTGACAGTCGATAGGGTTAGTCAGAAGTTCGAAAGTCTGACAACCAGTCTTAACAAGAGGAATATAGTATTATCCAGTAACTGTTTTTTGGATGTCAGATAGGCAGTCACTCCATGTAAAAAACTGGTGTTCAGCTGCATTCTGTTAGACTAGAAGCCAACCCCAATATAGTTGGAAAAGGCTAGGCTTTTTTGATTAATAGAGTTAAAAGTTGGCCAACCACGCATTTTTGCGTAGCGTGGCCGTGGACGATCATGCGTACGATGCTGTCGAGCGGCGCTTGGTCTGTTTTCATAAAGAGAAAGATTCAAACAGGCTTTGTTGGACTTTGACTTAAACTTTTCGAATTTAAGGGGACGCGCCAGGTTGCCCGCGTAATTCAAATTTTCTTTCTATAACACAAAAAATGTTTCTACCTATGTCCGTTATAGACTTTGAAACCATTCAACCGATGTGCCTCAAACCGTTTCATTGGAAAGGCAATAATGCGAAGGTGGTTCTAAACTAACAACAAAAAAACTTCATGAATGGAACGATTATGCCTAATTCATTGTTTTATCGTACTACTTAACATACGCCAGCTATCCGCTAGTGTTTAAATAAATGTAAAAGCAGCAAGCAAAAATACCTTAAAATGCAACAAAACCGCACACATTTAAATAATTCCTCTGAGCTTAACTCAAAGCAATTAACTCCTTCATAATCCGTAAAAGCTTACTCATAAGTAGTCAGGAGCGAAACCATTTAAGGCTCGTGCACACTGGCGCTACGCGACAGCGCAACACAAAGGCAACGCTTGTCGCGCGATGAGCGGTGCCTTTGTGTCGTGCTGTCGCGTCGCGCTTGTTTGTGGGAGTCTTTAATTCTTTGAAAAATCGCCTTAGGCATTGACAGAGGCTTAAAGAGAGCCAGACAAAACTCAAACTCAAACTCAAACTCAAAGCATTTATTTCAAATAAACCAATTACAGGCACTTTTGAATTGTCAAAGGGTCAGTCAGTCAGAAAAATGAAGCTAGTTGCCCATTCCAAAGCGTAGTAGGTACCTATGGAGAAGAACGGGCAAGAAACTCCATGGACACTCTTTTAAATCAATATATAGTTACAAAAAACAAATTGTTTACATCATTCATGTTCAAATTAAAAATGTGAGAACGATGTAGAAAGACGTGCACGTTTAAAGTATCCGTAATAAAAAAGATAAAAAAACAATTCAAAAATTTAAATTAAAATAAGCCGTGGCAGCCAAGAGTTGACCAGTCCCTACTGACGGCGCCCGTTCACGAACATGACGCATGGATCAGCACCATTCAGCTCAACCATTTTGAAGGGAACTTAATGATCCAACACACACGCCACCACCAGCGAAACATTTGAGTGAGCATGACATACTCTCAGCCGCCAGGGCACATTCAAGTCAACGAAAGACGAGCCTAGTAAATGGTGGCAAATGGTTCAATAATAATCTTCTACTCAACTTTTGAGCCCCTCGCAACCACTAATGTGACTTTTTCAATTTCATTATGTACTCATTAATCATTATTTAAAACAATGTTTTTTTTTTTCATTCTTCTTTGACATAATCTTCTCATTATTTTAAATTATATACCTCCAATTCTTATTTCAACTCTTTTTAATGGCTTTTGTAGACAGGATTTGAATTCAGATTTAATACAATTATGTCATTTGGTTTAAATAGGCTTTTATTTTTATTATTTTGTTTATCTTTTATATAGATTCTTCTATATTTTGTGAATGTGAGAACGTTGCACGCCTAACTTGTAGACTGTAGATTTGTAGACCTTTTTCTACTCGTATTTTATCGTAAAAGCCACTTATTTTTAAAAGAGTAACCGTGGAGTTTCTTTCCAGCTTTTTTCCATAGGACACGAACAATTGGACCGTGCACTTAGCTTCTGACGTTTCATAAATGCCCATGTAGGGAAGGAAAATATTTTGATTTTTTGTTTGACTTGATAAGTTACTCTTATACACCACTAACGATGAAGCAAACATCATTTTAGAAATCTGCACGCCGATTGCATAACATACTTTCTTTCACAATCCGAAGGATTTTGAAGGAAATTCCTAATCCATTTTATCTTCCTAACTAATATTATAAATGCGAAAGTAAGTTTGTTTGTTTGTTACCTTTTCATGCCTAAACCACTAAACCGATCATCCTGAAATTTTGCGTATACGTTTTCAGGTGAACAGAAAAGGACATAGGGTACAGAAACGGACTTAAGGTACCTGTCATTCCGAAAAAAAAATACTGTTCCCGAGGAAAACAACAATAACTTTCTTATGATAATAGATGGCGCCACGTGTCTTTCGTGTAATGATTGAATTATAACCCGAATTCATTGCCAAAGTCTAAATTAACGCGTGCGAAGCCGCGGGCAAACTCGTATAACATAAATTAGGAAATAAATATTACACGATTGACAAATTAACTAATACCAACTAAGAATCATTTAGATGCAAAAAAATACTTTTCTGTGAAAAAGCTATCAACCTATCTTTCTGCCAAATTCCTTTAAAATCGATACTTCAGTTCAGCCAAAAACCATTTTAAACATATCTACAGACGCAAAATTCCCACTTCGCCATTTTTTTAAAATTCATAATTCATGCAGACAAGTGTGAATGAATTATAAATGAAAGCAAGCTTTGTAACGTCACAGTGGGAGCATTTATCATTTTGAGTAGCATTTATTTTTAAAAGGGTTGTTTTTAAGTGTAAAGGCACCTTTTTATATCAAGAGGGTGTTTTGCTGGCTTTTGGTGGCTTTAATGTGTACCTACATAAATAATATTTTTTTTACATAATGTGAACCTGTTGACGTATTCACGCTAACAGTAATAATGTCAGATTTCAGAAACAGATATTCAATTGAATGAAATTCAAAATAAAATTGATCAACGATAAGAATTTTATTCTTTTAAAAGTAATGATAAATGATAAATGATTTTGTTTCTGTATGTAGGTGTGTACATACACTTTTACACGTCAATCATATTTTTAAACTAGATTAGGTCGGCGTTACCTATCTGACTACACTGAGAAGGAAGGCCGAAACAATCTCAGAGGTCACAGTCACATCCTGAGAATGAGATCCTAAAACTAACCTATAAACGTTATCGAAATTTTTGTAGCTCTATAGTTAAAAAAGCAAAACGAATCTACGACAAGAAAGAGATTGAAAATGCAAAGGGTGATAAAAAGCAGCTATGGGATGCAATTAAAAACATAAGTGGCTCAACCAAACCAGTTGACCACTCTTCCTGTCTCATCACATCCGTAAACAACGATAAGGATATTAATAGCGTGAATAACTTCTTCGCGAACGTGGGCAGAAAGCTTGCGGAGAACACTAACAAAGTAACGCAGAATATGCCAATGTCATATGACGCTGAACTACCCCTCAATTCATTTGTCATGCTCCCCCCTGATGAAGAAGAAGTATTTTTCCTCATCAATAATTTGAGGGAGAATTGTGCTGTAGGAATTGACCAGATATCCGGTAAGATCTTAAAGAGGTACATTAACTTTCTTACCACTCCTATTACGCACATTTGCAAACTGGCATTGGCGACAGGTGTTTTCCTTAGAGCATTTAAATTAGCTCTTATCAAACCTATCCACAAGGGGAGGGGAGAGAGACTGTGTCGATAACTACCGCCCTATCTCCATCTTACCGGCTCTGTCCAAGATCTTGGAACGGCTTATAAACTGTCGACTAACAAATTACTTAGAAATTAACAATCTCCTTTCACCTAATCAATATGGTTTTCGACGTAAAAAGTCAACAAATGATGCGGTACACGAACTCTTACACTCCATAATTACAAACCTAGACCAAAGGAAAAAATGTTTGACAGTGTTCCTTGATTTGGCAAAAGCCTTCGACACAGTCTCTATCCCGCACCTGGAGGGGTTTGGTGTAAGAGGTATTCCGTTGAAATTGATTAAGGACTACCTTACAGGCAGAAAACAAAGAGTTCGGATTGGCAGTAGGCTAAGCGATGAGGCATGTATCGAGTTTGGTGTTCCACAGGGCAGTATACTCGGCCCAACGTTGTTCTTGGTGTATATCAACAGCCTCTGCCAACTCCAGCTCCTCAAGGGCAATTTTTTTACCTTTGCTGATGATACTGCCCTCTTTTTCAGTGGACAGAGCTGGGAGGAGGTTTTTGGCACTGCTCAAAAGGGTTTTAACCAAGTCTGCGAATGGCTCCGATCGAATGTTCTAACGCTTAACGTTAACAAATCTAAATATGTCACTTTTGCTCATAGATCAAATCAACTTCCTCAATCGTATTTTAGTATTTACTGTCATGCTTGTGTTCCTGTCATCACCTCCTTGTGCTCCTGTCCCGTTGTCCAAAGAATCGATCATATAAAATACCTTGGTATCATTATAGACCAACTCATGACCTTCAAACCGCATATAAAAGTCCTTGTAACCCGGCTCCGTAAACTAATCTACATCTTCAAAACCCTTAGACACGCAGCAGACCGGCGTGTTATTAAAATGGTTTATCTTGCTTTATGCCAATCCTTAATAGAGTACTGCATAACATCCTGGGGAGGTGCCGCCAAGACCCACCTTATTGAAGTTGAAAGGGCACAGCGTGCCATTCTCAAAGTTGGGGCCAGTCTTCCCTATCTATTCCCAACTGTAGACCTATTTAAAAACTGGGATGTACTCACTGTTAGGCAAACCTTCGTATTGCGTACGGTGATTAAAGAACACTCCTTGTTACAATACGATCCGTATCTGTATAGGGATAAGCGCCGAAAAGGCAGAGTGTGCCAAACACAACCTTCCAGTTCTGCACACTCACGTAATTTCTTCTTCTTTCTCGGACACTACCTGTACAATAAGCTAAATAACATCCTAAATATATATCCTCAAACTAAACACCAATGTAAAATTTCAGTCACTACTTATTTGAAAACTCTTGACTATCAGGGAACTGAGAATTTGTTGATCCCTCTCAGATACCTACTACTCATCCCCTTTGTTACTTCTACATACCATCAACCATACTCGCACCACACTCACACAAGCAACCTTTCACATTCACTCTCACACTCTCTTATACACTTTCTTATGTTGCAAACACAGTCTGGTATTTCCACTTTTTTTTTTGGTACTTTTATTTTTATTTTTTTTTGTTGTTTGTTTCTTAATCCAGCCTTAGTTAAGTTACTGCATTGCTATGATGGTCTCCAAATCACAGGCATCTAGCTGCGGGAGTGCCCTGGTGACCTGTAATACAGGTTTTTATATACGGGCACCAGTCTCTCACAAAGTTAGCTCCTTGTTCGTGTACTATTTTCGAATATTAGCTGTAAGTACATAACTTGTGTAGAGAAAATAAACGTTTATATTATTAGTCTCTTTTAAACTCCAGACATAATCTTGGTCAGATCCTGTAGAATATTGTTCAACTTCAGAGACTTGAATGTAGATAAGGAACCTACACTCTGTTTTACTAGTATTACATTATTAAGGAACAAAATGTGGGTAATTCATCAAGATAGTAAAAATAAAAAAAGTTAAAAACAAAAACCCAATTAAGACAAAAACACCAACTAAAAGATAAACACAATGACTGTATTAAGACAAAGTAACAAAATAACATTGGTTTCGGTTTTCGTATAACTGGAGTCACATTTAAATAACCTGTACAATTTATGCCGTAATTACATCACATAAATTTAGTAATTACGCCTGTCTCCGGTTATACGATAACCGAAACCAATGAACCAAAATAGAACTAGTTTAGGAGTTATGAGGAAACAGGTGAACATACATACATTGATACATGGCCTGTTATAACTTATAATCATAACCCAATATTAGGGTTCTATACCCAAAAGGTAAAACGGGACCCTATTACTAAGATTCCGCTGTCCGTCCGTCTGTCTGTCCGTCTGTCCGTCTGCCACCAAGCTGTATCTCATGAACTGTGATAGTTAGGCAGTTGAAATTTTCACAGATGATGTTTTCTGTTGCCGCTATAACAACAAATACTAAAAAATCAGAATAATATAAATATTTAAGGGGGCTCCCCACGGCAAAAAAATCACGTTTGTTCTATAACAAACGTGATTTTTTTGCCGTTTTTATAGATAATGGTACGGAACCCTCCATGCGCGAGTCCGACTCGCACTTGGCCGGTTTTTTTGCTCAGCCGTAGGCGGATAATTACTTAACATTGGAGTCAAACTGTCTCGCTTCGTTAGTTACTGATGCTAGAGCATTAATTTACTTTAATAAAACGTGGTATTTTCAAGAAAACACTCATTCTTATTATCGCACTATTGAATAATAACGTGCGTGTAGGGTTACCATATGGAAAATTGGAGAGTCCTGACAAAAAGCCTGATTTCTATAGAAAAATCCTGAGATTTTGGCGCAAACTTAATTAAGGCCGACGCATTTTTTTTCACATAATGTTTTATTTTTTAAATTATGTTTAAAAAATACTATGTTGATGTTAATTAAGTTGATTTATTGTAACATACCCATTTTTTTTTTTTAAAGGTCTAGTTTCATTATATACTTTATTTTATTAAAAAAACGCAAAATCCTGAAATTCCCTAGATTTCCTTAGATCCGGCCACAATGCTGTCAGGAGCCTAAAAATCCTGAGATATGGTAACCCTTTTATTTTATTTTTTTGAGTGGGAATTCATCAAATGACCTCTCCCGCTCTGGGCGGAGCGGAAGGGCGTGTCAGACTCTTACTGACTAAAACCCACCCGTGTTCCTTCAGTTGCCTGTGCGCCAGGGCCACAGTAACTCTTTCGAACAATCCGCGACCCCGGCAGGCATCGGCCCTATCGGACCCCGTCAATTATGCTGACAACTCTTTGAGGCGCGCGTGGAACACATCGCGCCGTCGACCCGGGCCTGCTCCTTACCGGACGGCGAGCTAGATATGGTAACTTACGTGCGTGTATCTTTGACAAAAAGTATTTGTCTAATTCGTTCCGGTTTGTGACCACAACTTCCCGTCAGCAATGACATATGTCTTAATTTCATTAAACCGACGAAAAAAGAAACTGAAAAGCAAAAAATAAATCTTTCAGTCTAACTAAGCTCTTAAATTAATGTAAATTAAAAAAATTGAGTCGGCGCCATACAATCAACGCAGATCGATTAACGACGATCAATCAAGCTGCTATAAGTTTTCATGGCGTCTTGTATGTTTGGCGCCGCCTCAAAATTTTTAATTTACATTAATTTAAGAGCTTAGTTAGACTGAAAGATTTATTTTTTGCTTTTCAGTTTCTTTTTTCGTCGGTTTAATTTTTTGTAAAAAAGTTTTTATTTTTCGCTTTTTAGTTTCCATTTCAAATAAATGAACTTATTTATTTAGGACTACCAACAATGGCTTACACTACAGATATCTTTAAAAAAAACATGAAGTTAAAACTTAGTACAGTGGATTAATTACCTTAAGGTAAACACCACATTACCCAAATTATATTATGTTAATTGACAACTTGGGTACATGACAAGTTTTCAAGCAAACTTAATACCAGGGGAAAAATATGCTAGATTCAAAAGTCATCATAAAGGTTTCATAACAAATCAGACAAACAGTCAAGAATTTTAGATTTAAGCTTAGGGAATCAAAGTGTAAATCGATTAGATCGCTATTACATAGTAAATAAACCCTTGCAAAACCTAGCATATAGACAGTATATGCTATACCGATTTTCTCTGTGGAGGACAAAGAGTAGTAATAGGTCTACGCGGAATTCATGACGGACGGAGCACGCAAGATATTGAGTGCTAGCAGTGGAGGTTAGTCGATAATTCCTTTAAGAAATTTACATACAAACATTGCGTCGTTTAAACATCTTCGTTCTTCTAAAGTGTTGAAGAAATTCAATCTATTTTTATAAGAAGATGTTTTTTTAGCTATGCCAACAGAAACAGCTAGATGCCAATCAAAGCGTTTTTGAACGTGTTCTAGACGCAAACTATTCGTAGCATAGTGCGGCCGCCACACCATATTACAGTATTCTGCTACATATCAACTACAAAGTGTTAAGTACACTGACAAAATCACAGCATCTTGGACGCTTTTTTGGGGCTTGTATATAAAAGCCTACCAGAACAGTGCCTATTTTACTACCAAAAAATTCGAAATATCCGCCAGAATGGATAAATGCTCACCAAATTGTGTTTCATAAAGTATTGTAGAAATGAACCTATTTTCCTTTTTATTCTATGCCTTATAGATTTATAAACGTCTTTTAATTTCTTACTACCTGCCAAGATAGCTCGACGGAGCCCCGCTTAGCGGGGCTCCTATTTCTGTCTACAAGGTTTAAAGGAACCTAACCAACCGAACCTCGGGGTGCCCCTGCTGTCGACCGTCTATGGTTAGATTTGATGAGCATTTATCCATTTTGGTAGGCAAAAAGAATATAAATACAACACGTACAATTATTCTGATGAGTGTATCATTATTTTGGAACTTAAAACGGTGTTCTTTAGGCACCTCGGTATAGAGAGGGTTTATTTTATTTTGAGTTAACACATTTTACTTGGTACCTAGTCTTAGGGTCTAAAAAGTAAGCTAAGCAAGCTAAGTAAGGTAAGCTTCAGCTTGCTTAGTCTTTGGGCTATGTCGATTACCTTGGTTCTCTGGCGGATAACGTCGTTTCGGATTTTATCCTTCAGAGAGACTCCAAGCATAGCTCTCTCCATAGCTCGCTGAGTGACTTTAAACTTATGGACCAGTCTCACCGTGAGTGTCGACGTTTCGGCTCCGTAAGTCATAACCATTAGGACACACGCGTTGAAGACTGTCGTCTTTAGGCACTGCGGTATAGACGACGAGAAGACCTGATGAAGTTTACCAAATGTTGCCCATCCCAGCTGAATCCTACTATCGGCTTCCCTCTCAAAATTGAGATGGGCCTATAGTTCTTATGTTGACATTGTTATCCGATTTATGTATAGACACCATCTTCGCCATTTTCCATTTTATAGGGAATATGCCAGATGTTAAGGATTTGCTGTTTATAGCTGTAATAAATATTACCTTTATTAATTTCTAAGCTTTTGAATGTTTTGAGTACGTTCTCACAGCTAATATTTAGAATTTCCCTCGACTGTCTTCCGAACCCAACATCACACCCTCTATGACAGTCATACTCCAGCTAGGTTTAAAGTTCTCATCAAGATTAATTAAATAAGCCCAAACACGATCTAACTGCTGTAATCTGTCGAGGAGCTCTCTCGACTGTCTTCCGTCTCCATCATCAGATGATCTCCAGGTGTCTTTTTTGTTGAAGCATCATTAGTACTACATATATGTGCCAAGTTTCATTAGAATCGGTTCACAAGTGAACATTGAGTAGGTGAAAAATCATTTAACCCCTATTTTTCTACCCTTAGGGGTGGATTTCGTTTTTCAATTTTAAATGGGACCAACTTTGGGGTATACTATTTCCATTAAAAAAAGAATCATCAAAATCCGACTACTCTGTAAAAAGTTATGCGTGGTCATACATAAAAAAAAAAAAAATATATATATATGCGGGTCGACTTCAGAACCTCCTCCTTTTTTTTTCGTTGGTTAAAAAATAGGTCTTAGTTTCGATCTTGACCTAATCCATTGGTTTATGTCCGAAAAATGTGTCAGCTCAACAACGTAAATAACGCAATAAATGTTTTTGAATGTGTCAAAATGAAAGCCATTCCTACTGTTGGTGTGTTACGCAATTACCCCGCTGGTTTCGACCCCAGGGTTTTTCAAAGTGTTTTTCACTTTTGCTGTTCTAAAAAGTTCCAAGTAACTAGAAGCATGGATGTATAGAGGTATGAGGAACAGGGTGTAAAGTTCACTCACAACTCCATAGAAAAGGGAGGATCCTCCGACCAGACGGGTGTTGTGTCTGGTGGGCAACTGCCCGACGCGCGACGTTTGATGTCGGGACGTTGTAATATGCTAGTCGCGCGGTAAACTCTGCTTGCGCGATGAAGGGTTTGCGTGGCGTCAGTATGACGTGTAGCTCACATGTGGCGATGTAGATACCGCTACAGATGTATGCCCGCTTGTTGGAAATAGACTGATTACCTTGAAATTTCATCAGCAAAATGCAGGAGGTTATAGGGAATGCAGTCGTTATGATTTGTATTCCATTTTCAAATCATTGCATTGTTCCCAAATTGATGTTAGTTGAACACCAAGAAAATATGAACTATACTTTAGTGTTAATAAAGTTCACTTCAGAATAACTAATATCCTATTGAAAAAGTCATCAAAAAGTTTGGAGTTGTACCGCAAACTGGACTTCATGTTTAGTGTGCTAAAGTATTTTTTTCCAAAAACACATATTTTGTTAACATGTTTGAAAACTATGTTTCAAACACAAGTTAAGTACATGTATTGTTTTCCAGGAAAAGAAACCGAAGCCAAATCTACCTTACGTCTTTTGGGTCGTGTAGAAGACCTGGAGAACGTCTTCGACTCAGTCCGAGGCATTAAACCTAACGAAGGCAACAGCTGGAAGGCTTGGATCAAGATCTTCACTGTCAAAGCTAATAGGCGGTCCCTGTTTATCACGCTAAGTCTTTGCACCTTGCAGCAGACCAGTGGCGTTGCAGCTGTGTTGTTCTTTGCTACGACTATCTTTGAGTTGGCAGGATCGTCCATCAGGTATGTTGGCGTTGTTTGAAAATGTGCTTTTTTTTCAAAACTTTTGATTTAACTCCTTTTATCAAAGTCCAAGCATTTATCAACAATGCCACAGATAATAAATTGTACAATTCAGCAAGTTTTTAATTTGAAAAGGCATACTTTCCATTTCATGCAGAATATTTACGGCCGATTGTAGATTGACTGCCTCGTTGGTCTAGTGGTCGCAAGCGCTACTGCTGACCATGAGGTCCTGGGTTCGATTCCCGTTCGGGCAAAGTGTTATCGGGTTTCTCCATCTGGAATTTCTCGGTAGCAGCCCGGAGTCTGGATTTGTGCCCGGTTGATGGCAATAGGCTCGCCCCCTATTACATGGGACTTAAACATAACTGGCGAAATGTGGGTGTGCTATAGGTACTCCTCTGCCTAACCCTTCGGGGAATACAGGCGTGATTTTATGTATGATTGTAGATTTCTGCAAAATCAAAAATTAAATATCAGTGTTCATAAAGTTCAGGTCACATTTGAAAAGTCTCCTCTGTTTTTGACTCTTTATTTTTTGTGTTCGTCGCTGGCCCCTTGACGACATCTATCGGAATAAAATATATTAAGAACTTAATAATACGAGTAAAAAACAAAAAAGAATCGTCAAAAAGAGACTACTCTGTAAAAAGTTATGCGTGGTCATAAAAAAAAACATAAGCGCGTTGACTTGAAAATCTCCTCGTTCTACTGTCGGTAAAAAAATATCGTTTTCAGACCTGACTTAGCAACAATCCTGGTGGGAGCAACTCGTCTGATCGCCAGCTTGATAGCTCCAACGATGGTAGAAAGAGCTGGAAGAAGGATCCTGCTGCTAACTTCCACTGCCTTTTGTGCTCTAAGCTTGGTGAGTATTCGATATCGTAAACCACTACTTAATACCGTAACGCCCACTTGCATGTTCATGGGGTATCCTAAATAAGTCGGAATTAACAGCTAATTAAGGGTTAATCAAATAATTCATCTTGCGCCACCAAGAGTTAGAGGTAAACCTAGGGTTAAACTTTTAAATAGTTAACCCATTGATGTGGGAGGGTTAAGTCGCTAAACTCTGTGTGAGTGGTAGTATAAAATACTAAATAAGTTATCAGCAGTACTATGAGGTTCCATAAGGTGAATAAATTGAGGTTATGAAACCTAAATTTATTCTGAAATTACTAACACTAACCCAGAGTTTAACGACTTCAACCCCCTAAAACGGTGCGTTAAATATTTAAACCTAGGTTTATATCTAACTCGTGAAAAAGATGAATTATTTGATTAACCCCGAATTAGCTGTTAACTCTGAGTTATTTAAGATAACCCATGCATGTGCAAGTGTGCTTAAGTGGAGTTTCGCTTATGGAGTTTCATTAAAACATTTCAACGGTTTCTGCAAATATTCTTTTCAAGTTATTCTATTACCAAACAAACAATGACCAACATGAGACTTCATAGCAGATTTACTGTTCGGGAAATGTTGTCATATTAATGTTCTGAAGACTTTAATTTACGTTCTTAAACTTTATTTTTATCTTATTCCAGACAATCCTTGGAACTTATTTCTACTTGGCTCGGATACAGACTCCCGTCATCTCTGACATTCGTTGGCTACCGCTTATGGCTCTCATCATGTATTTCTTTTCCTACGAAATTGGTGAGTGATAATCTTTTATTTAGCTAGCACATCCAGTTACTGTCAGATTTTCTCATTCGATTTCAAAATCAAAATAAAAATATTTTATTTCACATAAACTAACATGGGCACTTGTGAAACGTCAGAAGCTAGGTGCACGGTTCCAATTGTTTGTTTACTATGGAGAAGAGCCGGCAAGAAACTCCACGGTTACTCTTTTAAAAATAAGGGGCTTTTACAATGTTTCTAATTACAGTGTTGATAGATATGGGAGGACAGTGTAGGCCTGTCAACAAGTAACAGGTACTCAACAAAATATAAAAAGGTCCACAAATCTACAGTCTACAAGTTAGGCCTACAACGTTCTCACATTCACAAAATATAGAAGAATCTATATAAAAATAAAAGCCTATTTAGACCAAATGACATTTGAATCCGAACTTAACTATCAACATTTTAAGGTTTAAAATCGTTTGGAGAATTTTGACAGTTTCGTGTAACTTGACCTGCAGCTGGCGACTGTACAAAGGTGTCCAATGAGTGTATTGGTGTAAAGCTAGGGTTTTCTAAGACTCTGGAGGCCGCCATAAAGCGTCCGCAATTTAACGCCGAATGACGTCACTGAAACGTTATTATGAAAGAAAGTTAGTGTGCCTCTAGAGAGCGTTCTTTGACACCATAACGTCAAACCCCGGTACCATCATTTTTAACCGACTTCGAAAAAGGAGGAGGTTCTCAATTCGACTGTATTTTTTTTTTAATGTTTGTTACCGCAGAAATTTTTTTATGAACCGAATTTGATTAATCTTTTCTTATTTGAAAGCTGTTGCTTCTCATATCGTCCCATATCAATTTTATCAAGTTCTGACCAGTAGTTTATGAGTTATTCTTAATACCGCATTTTGTTTCCACTTAGTTTATATTGATGATGTTTTAATAACTTCCTGTCACTGTTATTTACATATCAAGTACTTAGTGGTATACGAATTTGTGAGGGGTAGGTACCACAACTAAAAAGTGAAAAGTAAGTTTAATATCGGAAGTCGGTGGCAAAAAACGAAAATAAAAAACCAAAGACACCGACTTCCAAAATTAAAGTTATTTTTATTTTGTAGTGTTTTTTTGGAAGTCTGTTGTTTTTTTTTTCTCAAAAAGTTTTTTAGTACGGGTGTCACCGCGGCCGTTATGTGGCAAACAGCACCGCTCTTTTAAGAAACCGCAACTTTACTCTGAAATACCCTTCGTCTATTTGACAACTGCAACACCTGAATAACACCAATAGGCAAACAGTATGATGACCTTCTATGTGGATTACATAACATGAATCGTTACCGACATCCAAAATAAAATTAAAATGTGCCTGTAATTACACCATGCCACAGGTGGTGGGTATCCCAAACGAATCCTTTACGGCCGGTGCAGTGCAGCGCATTCGCCACTGCCAAACAAATATCGACATTGCATCTGTTGAAATAAAGTCTAAAATGAAAAAAAAAAAACCATTAGCTCGAGAGCGCGTCTAGGCGGAAAGAGGAGCGCAGGTTATTCATTCTTAACTTAATTTTTAGTCAAACAACGTTGATATTTGTTTGGCAGTGACAACCGCGCCGCGCTGCACCTCGCCAAGTGTGTACCGGCCCTTACTAGAAACTCTTCATCTACGAAGTCAAACTACCAGCATTCTTACCATCTATTCTAACATTACAGGTTTCGGTACGATGCCCTCCGCATTAATCGGTGAGATGTTCAAAGGTAACGCAAGAAGCACAGGTTCCGCCCTCTCCATGACAACGGCCTGGCTCATCGGCTTCGGAGTAGCAACTGGATTCAGTTCCATGGTCAGCTTCCTAGGTGGTGACGTCACGTTTTGGATGTTCTCCTTTTCTTGTGTCGTGGCTTTTGTCTTTACGTTCAAATTTGTACCGGAGACGAAGGGAAAGACTTTGAACGAGATACAGGAGATTTTGAGTAGATGATGGTTTGGAGCGTATTTTTGTGAATGTTTGTGAGAATGGATTGTTTGTTACTCTTTCACGCAAAAACTCCTGAACGGATTTGGATGGAATTTGGAACACAGATAGTTTATAACCTGGATTAACACGTAGGGTACTTTTTATCCCGGTAGTACGTTCCCGTCGCATAATTACCGACCTCCACACCGGCGAAACTGCGAGAAAAAGATAGTATTACATAACTGCATGGCTGTGGTCCCCGAAGTAGTAGGCAGAAGTGTCTAATTAATTTATAGTTTACCAGTTGAATTATGTTTATGTTTTAACTTTGTTGATTCCATGTTGTGAAGGTAAGACTTATTGAAATTTCCTTAAATATCAGCTGTTCCCTACGTTTTGACGTATTATGCGAACATAAATGTAGGGAAAATCTGTTGTATTTTTTCGCGATTTCCGGTTTGGTCCATAGTTAGTAAAAGTTGTTTATAATGATCAGTACAATGACCCCTTAAGAGGTTGCTGGTGTTTTACCAATAACCTTGTACAAAGTCTTTTTTTTTTAAATGCCTAAAATATGAACCTTCATATATTATCATGAACTGTAAGCAAGTTTGCGATATTTCCTCCTGTCTACTCTTGCATGGATTTGAAACTTTGCAAAATGTGTAAGTAATTCTCATGACTGTAAGTTAAATATTATCAAACTTTCTAAGCTACCTTTGAACTACCTCACAGTGATGGAACCGGAAGGTGGTCAGTGTGGTCACATACCTCTTATCTATCTCTAGATAGTTTTCAAGTATTGTATACACTTAAAAAAGCGTATTTTATCTTAACTATGACGTTAGTTCATTTGTTTTATTTTTTGTAAAGTTTAAGAAGTTACATGTGGGTAAGTTGCAACTTATTTTTCTGGTAATAACAGGAAAGTCGGTCCAAATCTTGCGGCAGCAGGTGGCAAACATTTGTCGTATGACTCTACACCTTGAGGTCGTCGGAATATACAACACATATACTAACATAGTTTGTAAGTATATTGTTACTAACAACTATGAGTCTTGTTACTTGCATTAAATGATTATTATTATTATAATTTAGTAAAAACTTGATATAGCGAAAGCACTGGCTGATGTCATTGATATATTATTATATAAACAAAAGGGGACCAAGTGTAGAGCCTTGAGGCACCCCAGAGGTCATACAGAGGTGATAACGTTAAAATTAAAATACGCTTTCCTATTATATTGATTATGGTGGGGCTCGTGGATAAATTATAACAGCCGCACATGTCGATCGAAGGTTAAGCTAAGCCTGCCGCGGTCGGTTCGTGGATGAGTCGTTGATCCATTACATATCGAGACCCCTCCATGCCTCGAAAAGCACGTTAAGCTGTTGGTCCCGGCTATCGTTCGTAGATCTTTGACAGTCGTTACGGGTAGTCATAAACCCAAAAGTCTGACAATGAGTCTTACCAAGGGGTATCCTATTACCCAGTAACTGGGTTGTAAAAGTCAGATAGGCAGTCGCTCCATGTAAAATACTGGTATTCAGCTGCATCCGGTAAGACTGGAAGGCGTAAGCATACTGCAGGGAACATAGTTGGGAAAGGCTAGACACATAGTTATAATTTCATCGATATATTTTATTTTACTTTATTTGGGAACAACACCACAACTACAATTATATAGCTGCATCAGAAAATGAATTTATTGTGACGATAAACCATTGCTGTGAAGTTTATTCCAGGCGCTACGAAATCAATATCAAAAAAACATTTTATTTCACGTAAACCTACATGGGCACTTATGAAACGTCAGAAGCTAGTTGCACGGTTCCAATTGGTCATTTCCTATGGAGAAGAACTGGCAAGAAACTCCATGGTTACTCTTTTAAAAATAATTGGCTTTTACGATGTTTTCAAATTACAATGTTAATAGGTATGGGTGGACAGTGTAGGCCTGTCAACAAGTCAAAATAGAAAAAGCTCTACAAATCTACAGTCTACAAGTTAGACCTACAACGTTCTCACATTCACAAAATATTGAAGATTGTATATTTAAGATAAATAAAATAATAAAAATAAAAGCTTATTTAAATCAAATAACATGATTGCCAATACAACTGTAACAAATCTGAATTAAAATCCTGTCTACAAAAGCCAGTACGTTAGGCCGTTAGTCGTGAAATGTTTAACAGTAATTTGCGTTGTAGTGAATTTATATCGATGAGAAGTTTTAATGTTGCTATGAAGTTTATTTTAGGCGCTTAAACAACGACAACTTAATTAACTTAATTATTTAGGCTTAATTGACGTTTAAACATTCGGTAGGTAAATATAATACTTTTATTTTAAGTGTTTTGGTTTTTTGTAATATATTGATTGTTAAACTGTTATAAGATCTATATGAAGCGCTTACGAGTTGTAGTTATCTTCATGACTTAGGCATTAGATTGTTAATATACAAGAAAACAATAAGTATTTATGTATCTATGTAAAACATAAATATTGCCCTTAATGATCTGTTTAATATATTTTCCAAGTAATTAATAATAATAATAATCTTTATTATCAAAAGCCAAATACAATTCGTCCATCTCAATCAAACATAAAAAAAAGAAGTACAATGCTATGCATTATTTGAGACAGAGTGAACGTCTGTGTCTGTGCTAGTATAAACTGTGTTACAGACACAGGCGCCTTGCTCTTACAGTTCATTTACAATTTGCTGCACTTTGTAGTAGTTCTGGTAAGCATAAACCTTAGTTAAACATTTATGTACTTCACACTTATTAATATTTATGTAAGCAAAGTGTGTGTGGTGTGGGTGGGTGTTTGTGGTGTAGATGTATGTGTGGGTGTGTGTGATGTGGTTGTATGTGTGGGTGTGTGTGTGTGCGTGTGTTTAGTTGTGAGTTTCAAATATGTCACAGTATAAAATATTGATTTAAGGAGCAATTTATTATTATTATTATTTATTATTACGTACATGTTAACTTTACTGCAGTAGGTTGTTTTAAGTTTTACTTAAATAAGTTTTTTTAAATTATTTAATAAGTACAGTCAGCAAAAGAGATAAGTATCCAGGGTCGCCGGATATAGTTGAAATTTAATAAAAAACCGATGAATATTTTCGAGTGAAATTTAGTTTGTTATATGACTACTTTGTTTTCTATTAATTTTATTCGAAAACATTCTTTGGTTTCTTACTAAACTTCAACTATATCCGGCGACCCTGGATACTTATCTCTTTTGCTGACTTTACTAATGCCGTATTACGGACACTAGAGGAGAACACCTAAACATAATGCCTAAATATTATTTCACGTTGGATTTTAATCTCTCAGCACTGATCATAGCGTTGAAAATTGAACAGTACGCTTTTGTTTAGGCGTTACATTTAGGTGTTGCTCAGTGTTGGTTAAAACGAGCATAAGTATTCATTATGATACCTTTTGTACTGTCCAACCTCTTCACTCTAAATAGCGAAAATACTGTCAAAGAAATTAACGTAATATTATAAAGTTCACCAATAAGAAACTTCAGATATTTTTAAACAAAAATATTTCTCCTAAATCTAGATGTTTCTATATAAAAGTTTTCCACCGCGTAATATATAGAAGATCGCCCCAATACATTATAAAGATTTGTACTGCAAGAGAAATATCTCGATATAAAGGAACAGCGGGTTTTCCAAACAACAAAATGAAGACGACACACCTTTGGGTATGAATGAGACAAGGTACAGATCGCTGATTTACCTTGTAACTATACCTACAGCGCGGCAGCGTGTATAATTGCGTGATGGGCTTCTGCTAATCCTTTTATACATCAACGACTTACCAAATATAACAAACCATAAGTACGTACTTGCAGGTGACGTGTCAGTTATAATACCGTAAAATAACAAAACATTACATCAACAAGAAGTAAATCAAATTATCTGGGGCGCCTCCTTTTGAGACCTGAAGAGTAATTTAAAACAAAAGTTAAATGTTTTACCGCCAGTTTCTATTTTTATTTTAGAAATAGCCGTACCTGTTAGGAAATATTCACAATTCTTCACCTACCAAGTAACCTTTCGCTTGTGGACTATCCTTGGAACCGCATGGCATAAGATGTTGGTCAATTCAATGCAGTTAAATTGATTTCTTTAGTATTTAGTTTTATAATAGAAATGTTGTTATTGTTCTTGTGTTTACATTTTTAATTTATATTGTTATAACAGAACATAAATGTACTTTTATGTCTTTGATCTAAGTGTTTTGTATTGTTTATTAGAGTATAAAGTAATACTTAAGTTAAGCTTTATACCCATGTGTAATACTAACTAATATTAAAAATGCGAAAGTAACTTTGTTTGTTTATTACCTTTCACGCCTAAACTACTGAACCGATCATCATTGATCATATATACGCTGTCAGAGGTACAGAAAAGGCCATAGGGTATCTTTCATCCGGCGAGCCTCTTTGCCGGATTGCCGCCATGGGATCTGGAGGCAAAAGTCCTCGCGCACATTTGGGAGTGCCGCGAGGAGGCGAAACGCAAGGGCGTAACTCCGCTGCCGCGAAAGATCGCGGCACAGCGGACAGAGCTCCGGCGGGATCTCATGGCGGCATGGAGAGTGCGACTGTCGCAACCCAGCGCTGGTCACGCCACAATTGCGGCGGTAAGTCCCCTCTTTGAGGAGTGGCTTGAGAGGCGCCACGGCGTCCTCACCTTCCGCCTGTCGCAGGTCCTCACCGGACATGGCTGTTTCCTGTTTCGGATAAGGCGGGAGGAAGAGCCGAGGTGTTTGTATTGTGAGGATTGACCGGAGGACACGGTGGAGCATACGGTGGAAGTCTACCCGGCTTGGCCGGAGCACCGCCATGTCCTCGTGGCGGCAATCGGCGGCGGCGATCTCTCGCGTCCAGCCCTGGTCCAGGCCATGGTACGGAGCGAGAGGGAATGGGAAGCCGTCACCTCCTTCTGCGAAGCAGTAATGCTCGCGAAGGAGGAGGCGGAGCGCGTGAGGGTGAGGCAATCGTTGCGCCCTCACGCCCCTAGTCGCCACAGGCGGAGACACCCTGGGCGTCGGGAGTCGATAGCCGACTCCCGGCCACTGTAGGCGCGGGCTTGTGGACGGCGAGCAATGGGTAGCTCACCATACGGTAAGGACCAGGCCCGGCTCGACGGTGCGTCGTATTCCACGCGCGCCTCAAAGAGATGTCAGCATCATTGACGGGGTCCGATAGGGCCGATGCCTGCCGGGGTCGCGGATTGTTCGAAAGAGTTACCGTGGCCCTGGCGCACAGGCAACTGAAGGAACACGGGTGGATTTTAGTCAGGAAGAGTCTGACACGCCCTTCCGCTCCGCCCAGAGCGGGAGAGGTCATTTGATGATTTCCCACCCAAAAAAAAAAAGGGTATCATTTCATCCAGAAAAAAAATTACTGTTCCCGTGGGAAAGAACAATATCTTTCGACGGTCACAATTGCTTTAGGATGCTAGATGGCGCTATGTGTCTTTCGAATCGTGATTGAATTATATTATTGGAAACTTCAGTAGTGTGTTAACAGTAATTTTTTTTTATATAATTAAGAACTCAATCTCAAAGCATTTATTTCAAATAAACCAATTACAGGCAATGGCAGGCTAAGATTAGGCATGGCATAATCAGCCTATTATTATATTTCTAATGCTGGAACACAGGCCTTCTCCCTGTGAAGGGAGCGTGTCGTAATCCACCACGCGGGGCTAGTGTGGATCACATGTGTTCGAATTTTCGGTTCTAAGACTTACCGGTTTCCTCACCACTGTGATGTTATTATTTACACAAAGTGACTGCCTGAGTTCGAACCTATGACCTAGAACTCGTAAGTCCCAGCCGTTTCCACTGGGCCTTCACTGCTCACTATACCTAAGACTAAGGAGATGATGAAAATGTTAGCTTGTCTTATTTATACTCTCAGCTACACAAAGATATTGAAAGTTTTCTCGGTACTATATTTTTTACTCGTCTCAACGCAGAACGCTCTGGAGCGTGGTTGTAAGAAGTTTTCATTTCTCGGTTGTATTGATTTTAATGAGTATTGCGATATAAAAGTTTTTGTGAAAGAAAGAAGTTTTCTCTGAAATATATACAGGTATGATTATTATTTTTGCATCTTTTGGTGTTCCTTAAATCTCTCTTGTTCTTGGTTTTTCTTCTTCGTTTTGGCAAGAGTTATATGAGAGGAGTTCACGCAATGGTGGGAGGCGTCTTAAGGCTCCCGCAAACAGGCGCGTAGGCGCGACGCGACAGCGCAACGCCACAGCACGACGCGACAACAATTTCTATGAAAATTTCATGGAAATGGTTCTACAAGAGTCGCGTCGCACCTAGAAAAGTGCGACGCGACAGCGGGAAAATTCAAGGATTTTCAACAACAAAAAAAGCGTAATCATGTAAACAATATTTTGAAAATCATAATATATGAGGATCAGTTTCCACCTCGAAAGATTTCACTAACAAGAATTATTTTTCAATTTGTGTTCCATAATACTGTATCAATTTGTAGCTAGGTACAATTAGTTACCCAATGTGTAATAAGTAATATGTTTTGTGGCTACATATTGTTACAATATTAATGGCAATTTTTTTTAATAAAAAAATTAAAAAACCCCCAACGCAAAAAAGAAAAGCGGACATTTAAAAAGTCAACAATAAAAAAAAAAGACTTAACAATGTAACTCCCAACTAGATTTTCTACAAAAAAATTATCGTATTGAAGCAAGTTGGTTGGAAATGCTAGTAAATTAATAGATAATCAATCAAATGAAGGGTCCCCGCCGCGACATTATAGCGCCATTTCAACGAGCAAACCTTATCGAGCCATCCATCAATTTCTATACCTAATTAAAATATATGGTGTTACTCAATCGAATTTGATGGCTCAACGATAAGCAATATTTTTGACTTTTTAAATGTCCGCTTTTCTTTTTTGCGTTGGGGTTTTTTTTAAAGGTTTAATTTAATTTTTATTTTAAAATTTTTGAACTTAGTTTAGTTTTGTTTTGTAGATGAGTTAACAGTTGTGAGCGTTTTCAGGGTATATTTAGACACTATATCAAATAGCTTTGCAGTATCAGCTTATCATGTTGCCACCATTGCATTGTATGTAGAATTTAATACTGATCACAAAACGAATCCAAACACGACGTATCTGTTATTATTATATGAAGAGTGTACTAGTGTGCTGAATATCCTGGTTGCAGCATCAGCTCATCGAGTTGCTACCATTGCATTGTATGTAGAATTAAATACCGATTAAAACAAATCGAAACACGACACATCCGCTATAATTTTTTCAAGAGTGTAGGTACTAGTGTGCTGGATATCACGGCTGCAGCATCAGATCATTGTGTTGCCACCATTGCATTGTATGTAGAATTAAATACTGATGAAAACAAATCCAAACACGACATATCTGCTATTATTTTTTCAAGAATGTACTACCGTGCTGGATATCTTGGCTGCAACATCAGCTCATCATGTTGCCACGATTGCATTGTATGCAGAATTAAATACTGATCAAAACAAGTCCAAACACGACATATCTGCTATAATTTTTTCAAGAGTGTACTAATGTGCTGGATATCCTGGCTGCAGCATGAGCTCATCAAGTTGCCACCATTGTAATGTATGTAGAATTAAATACTGATCAAACGAAACCAAACACAATATATCTGCTATTATTTTTTCAAGAGTGTACTGGATATCCTGGCTGCAGTATCGGACCAAGAATTCCATAATCTTGCATATTTATATAGCGTAAATGGGTGTTTAAAATTTTAGGTCACACATATGTTTGAAAGTAAAGTAAATACCCATTATGCGTCTAAGATCCTTACCGCAGCTAACAAAAGAGCTGATTACCTTGAAACAGCTGGACCGATTTTGATAAAACATGTCTAAGAACAGTCGCTAGAAAACCTGCTTTCAAATAAAAATAACCGCATTCAAATCGGTTCACCCGTTTAAGACCTACGGTGCCACAGACAGACAGACACACACACACATAGCGGTCAAACTTATAACACCCCTCGTTTTGCGTCGGGGGTTAAAAAGATTGTAGACAATGAAATCAATTCTTGTCGATGTCATCTTTTTGAGGCTGACTGTACCTACAACTCTTCTATTATACATTTTTAGGGTTCTTTACCGAAATGGTGCCAACGGAACTCTATTTCTGTCCGTCCGTATGTCTGTCAGCGAGCTGTATATCATGAACAGTAGCAGGTAGACAGTTGAAATTTTCACAGAATGTGTATTTCTATTGCCGCTATAACAACAAATAATAAGTAACACAAAACACGTTTGAAGCTTGCGGCATAGAGGTAACAGGTCATAAATTAGCAGTTATATGTATTTATAGAACACCACAATCTGATCCAAATCAGTTTTTAACAAAATTGCATAACCTTTTACACGATTTGCTAAATAAATATAAATCTAAAATAAATATAGTTCTGGCCGGTGATTTCAACATAAATACACTTAAAAAAGGGAACATCACAAATGGGTTTCAAGACTTGGCTAATAATTATAATTTAAAAATCCACATCAATGTTCTTACTCGTAAATTGACTTGTATTGACCATATTTTAAGCAACATTGCCAACGCAACTGCCACTGTACTACCCCTGTGTCTCTCAGATCATGACACGGCACAAATGTTAAGTTTCCCAACTAGACAGAAACCAAAATAATCAGCAGTATGCTACATTCATAAAAGAGACTATAACTTAGACAACATCCGCAAATTTAAGGAATGCTTACAAAGTCTTTCTTGGTCCGATATTTATCAAAAAACTGGGTGTGTCCGCGGCCAGAAAGTGCCTGAGCCTTACCTTTTTAATTAATATTTTGCATGTTCAGGTTTTTATTCTTGTATTGAATATGAAATGTGAATGTAGTTTAAGCTTGAATGATAGACTGCTTTTATTTCTTTTTTGGTAGCTGTGTTGTGTTGTTCACACTCTTTATTTCCAATCTGTTTTTAGAAGTGATTACTTTTAATTGGCTGTCAGTCTCACATAATATTTTTATTCTATTTGTTTTAGCTGTAAGTCATCCATAGTCAATAAATAAATAAAAATAATATAGTGGTCACAGTGACCGCATGTCGGCGACAGCGTTACAAAAAGTCCATGACGGTGGTTAAAGGTCAAAAGAGTGTCCGTGGAGTTTCTTGCCCGTTATTCTCTATAGGTACCTACGACGCTTTGGAATGGACAACTAGCTCCATTTTTCTGACCGACAGACCCTTTGACAATTCAAAAGTGCACGTATGTAGTTGGTTTATTTGAAATAAATCCTTTGAGTTTTGTGTTTTTCAGTGTTAATGAAAGCAATTTCTTCTGTTAGTGTGTTACACAATTACCCCACAGTAATTAATGTATGTATTGGTACTGGTAATAGGTCCTAGGTACTTAATACAATTTGGCTAACCAAATTAAACAAAACACTAAACAGTTTAAACTAATTTAAACTGTTTAAAGCTTTGTTAATACAAATAACAATCAGAGTTGAGGGGCAACGGTGGCTATCGTTTTTGTGCTCACCAGTTGGCGCCACTGGCGAGTAAGGTCCTGTCAGTACTTTTATTTGATGTTTTGGATATGTATAAGTATTCATAAATTCATATTATGTTTAATTTATTACATTTTAAAACTTCAAATGAATATTTAGATTATAATGTTCCTAAAATTGGCAAGCATGAAGCAGACAAATATTATTATTCCTTCAAGCATTACCAAATTAGATCATAAGTTTTTTATTAAAATTTTAAGCCATATTTAATCAGGAATAGCACAATCATTACAACAATTATGAATCATTAGTTAAAATCCGTGATAAAAAATATCCCGCAAACAGTGAACGTTCAGTACATTTGACATCTAAGAGACCTTACTCTTCACTAGCGCCTTAAGCGGCTCACTCAAGCGCGATATTTCCTCATTCCCATATTTTAAAAACGTTCGTATCATAATCTGTCTCAATCTGACAAAAATACTAAGCTACATTTTTGACATGTTTTTGACATTGATTGACCCCGAAATAATATTGCGACTAGATTTTGAAAGTTTTCAATATTACGGGAAACAGTGAAATTTATTAGTAGTTTTCTAAATATAGTCAAAAACTCTAAACCTAGTCCAGTGGTTGACAGGGGAGAATGGGAGAGAAAATCATAATCACAACGCTTACCCCAAAAAGGGACAAGGGCAGAAGAAGAAGTATATGTAGGTTTCAACCGGTACTTTTTATTGTTAGAACAATACCATAAAACATGGATTTAACAACATCATGCTTACTTAACAATCGTAATTTAACAGCACCATGCTTACATAACAATCCTAATTTAACAGCATCATGGTTACATTACAATCCTAATTTAACAGCACCATGCTTACATAATAATCCTAATTTAACAGCATCATGGTTACATTACAATCCTAATTTAACAGCACCATGATTACATAATAATCCTAATTTACCAGCATCATGGTTACATTACAATCCTAATTTAACAGCACCATGCTTACATAACAATCCTAATTTAATAGCATCATGCTTACTTAACAATCCTTATTTAACAACATCATGATTACATTACAATCCTAATTTAACAGCACCATGCTTACATAACAATCCTAATTTAACAGCATCATGGTTACATTACAATCTTAATTTAACAGCACCATGCTTACATAACAATCCTTATTTAACAGAATCATAGTTACATTACAATCCTAATTTAACAGCACCATGCTTAAATAATAATCCTAATTTAACAGCATCATGGTTACATTACAATCCTAATTTAACAGCACCATACTTACATAACAATCCTAATTTAACAGCATCATGGTTACATTACAATCCTAATTTAACAGCACCATGCTTACATAACAATCCTAATTTAACAGCATCATGGTTACATTACAATCCTAATTTAACAGCACCATGCTTACATAACAATCCTTATTTAACAGAATCATAGTTACATTACAATCCTAATTTAACAGCATCATGGTTACATTACAATCCTAATTTAACAGCACCATGCTTACATAACAATCCTAATTTAACAGCATCATGGTTACATTACAATACTAATTTAACAGCACCATGCTTACATAATAATCCTAATTTAACAGCATCATGGTAACATAACAATCCTAATTTAGATCAATCACAGTAAAATCCCGTTAAAGTTCACCCCTAGACAATACGTAACATAGCACTTCCAGCAAAAGATTCAGTTTATTTTACCGATGTTGATCGTATTGCATCACGCCGTTTGCGATTGTATGCAGAGTTTCTTAGAGAAAATTCCAAGTTTGTGTTCAAATAGATTTTAGTATCAATTTTCAAGACTAAATCGAGATGGAAACAAACCTGCACCCTAATTGCGTAACTAACCTATCAATCACAATCTGAATAATTTTGAAGGATATTGGTGCCGATTCTCTTGTCACAAAATTCTCTAAACTAGACTAAAAATCACTAAAATTTAGTTTATTCCTGTCACACGACGATTTCTCATTCTGAAATTGACTACAGAGACACAAGTTAACTATAATTTAGTTTCACAGCACTAAGATGGCACTGAATTATTAGTTTAGTGAAAATGGCAATTTTGCTATTCTGAATTTGACGTTTTTCACTTAAAATTTTGGTTGTCTAACTAAATCTGGCTTTTTTTAATCGCGATTAAAAACGTGTGGAATAAAATTAGTGGACTTGAACTAAAATTCACGACCAGAACTCAACTTCAGGTGCAAAAACAGGACTGTATCTTTTTTAAATTTAATTTTGCTAATATCTCGAAATGGTGTGTCCTATCGCAAAAATAATGAAAATTTCGACTCCCTTTTTATACCCCTAAAACTCTACATGTACGTAATTTTTTTTTCATATTTTCCATAAAAAAGTGAAAAATTACATATAATACAAGACGAGGCTGCCCACATGCGTGCCCCCGCCTATAAAAACAAATCAGGTGGTAGGGCAAACAAGAACCACGTCGAGTCGCGATTGTCAAATTAAATTTTAGTTGCGTCAAAAATATTTTTAAAGGTGTTGGACAAAATGTACCCCACGGAGTACAAACATAAATTGAATGCAGTTAATTTGGATTTAAAAAATAAAGATTTTTTAAAGGTGTTGGACAAAATGTACCCCACGGAGTACAAACATAAATTGAATGCAGTTAATTTTAATTTAAAAAATAAAGAATTTTGAATAACTTTGGTTGCCTTATAGCAGAAGTGGAGAAATAATCATAATTAAAAGGTTTTCTGCTTGACTTTTACTAAACCACCTTTTAATGTTGCCATATAATATTAACAAAGATCAGAACAGGGAAAAACAATAACTAAACGCATTAAAAAATAAATAAAAAAACGCATAGCCGGCCTAAAATATACTTGTAAATTATGCGTAACCTAAATCTAATAAAACATCATTTTTATGTTTTCTTATCTTTAAATTGAACCATCTATGATTGAATTTATAGATATTAGTGCAGTTACGGGTAGGATTATTTCACGTTATTACCGTCAACACTGCTGACTAATGTCAATTGTCAATACCATATTCCCTCCTCTTTGACGTTTGCGCCGGGATTTCTTTCAGTGTTCGTTCGATTCGAATTATGTTTATGTTTTCGCTTATACGTTTTTATTTTAAAATGTCGTGGCCCTCGCGAGTGGTCCACTTATTGTAAACTATGTAATACGAAATCGCTCATTATACATTTTATATTTTATAGTGTCGTAGCGCCACGCGAGTGCTCCACTAATACTTATTGTAAACTGTGTAATACATTATTAAGGAAAATGGAGCTTTTACAAGCGTGTGTTACAGTGATATCATAATTGTAGAACGCATCAGGCGGCATGTATTATCATCAGTACCCCCGATGTGAATGTTCTTTTATCGGAGTGGTTAACTTTTGAGGTAACTTCTAGTTTCAATAAGTACCCTTTACTAAAATATTTACGAGAGGTATTACGTACCCCATATTCTCACGTCATGGTCAAATCTTGAGACTAATAGGTTCTTATTTTACCTTTACAGTTATCACCTAATAGCGGTGTCGGTGGTGACTGCTATGACAATATATAACAAGATACCTTGCAACCAATTCAAGAGAAAGACAACTTTAACTAAAATACTATTTATATTAAATGCTCTACAAATATGTACACATTCATCTACATAAAATACCTTAGCCGTAGTGCAAAAATCAACTTTTTCAAACCCTCATAACTTTTGTCCACTACTGCTGATCAATATGCACTTTTTTAATTTTGTTTATAGAAGATCAGTACTATCAAATGACATAGATTTTAGATCTGTACATTCTGGGGTATAAGCCCATACAATTTTTGGCCATGTTTTTTAGAGATATTTTTTTGCGGAATAGCTTTAAGATTGTCATAGTCAAAAGTAAGGAATTTTAGTGATAGTTTAGTTAGTTTAGTTCGGTGTACAAGAGAATCGGCACCATTGTTAAACCATTGAGACAAATTTTTCGAACATAAGAATGTTTGAAAAATTTGACTGCTCAATATCTGACTGACTAGTAAATAACGCAATGAATGTTGTTGAACTGTAAAAATTAAAGCCATTCCTACTGGTAATGTGTTACGCAATTACCCCGCAGGCGCAGCTATGTTTGTGGTTCATTAGGAAAAGTTTTTTGAGATGAAAAGTATCGTACCCACACAATGTTCTAACCAAAATTGAATTTTTACTCTTTAAAATAAATAAGTACCTATAGATTCGACTCCACACTGGATTCTACAGGTTTTTTGGTTGAGCCAGACAAGTAGCACCGCCATTATTTAATTTCACAAAGATGTTTCTCGGGCTGTATGATAAAGATTAGGTAAGTTTGGGTGTCTATTTTTTATAATAATAGGTCAGGGTAAAAGTTTTTTGAAGTTGTAGTAAAATCTCTTTGGCTGTAAGTACTGTTTTCATCTGGCTGGTTTTGATAGTTACCGTTAAATATATGACATTAAAAAAAAGAAAAATTAAAAGTAACATCGATTTCCCGCCATTTTTTATTGTTTTTCTGTCCGCCAAAATGAGTGAATCTAACAAAGAAATTCGATACATTTTTAGGTTTTATTATTTTATTAGAGTCAAGAGCATACCCCACTAAAATAAAAAAATAAAAAAGGGATAAGTGTTACACAAGCTGCGAAAAAATATGTGACGTTTATGGACTTCACGCAGTGTCAGTAAGAGTAGCACAAAGTTGGTTCAAGCGTTTTCAGTCCAGGAATATTGATGTCAAAGGTGCAGCTCACTCTAGTCGCCCTGTTACGGATAAAGTCGATGCCATTTTTGAAAAAGTGGAGCAAGTTCGGCATATTAGTAGTTACAACATAGCTGAAGAGTTAGGGCATAACCACAAAACAGTTTTGACCCATTTGGAAAAGTCTGGGTGTTCGGTGTTTTCACCGAACACCTTAGTCAGCAATATCGGCGTTACGCGTTGACCTAATTTTACTACTTATTACTTACTTTATACTAAATTTAGTGCACTTTTGTCTACCGTGTTAGCCGGGTGTATTCATCAACATTTCATTAAACATTTTAACATTAAGAACAGTTTGAGAGTGAATCATTAAATAGTGTTCAACCATAAACATTTGTTTCTCCTCAAAAACACCGACACCTTGCTAAGTACCCCGACACTGGGTATACAAAAAAAACGATATTTGAGTGCCATACGAGCTAAGTCTTGAATTTGTATATAAAATACGAAAGAACTTTTTCCACGACCTAATATTTAACTGAATCAAACAAATCAAGCATAATTATGACGTAATTTATTGTGGAATGGAATAGATTTGGTGACTTTGGTGTCATCCATTGAATAGTTCCCTATTAAGAAATAATTCAATGATAACTATTTAGTACTTTATGTGGTTAGATACAAATGTGTGTTTAACACCTTATTGTGAAATTTAAATCTTTCTTATCTCAAGTCATTAAGTCCCTAGGGTAAGCAAATTAGGAATGTTATTCAAATACATAATTAAGATATCTCTGGGAACTGAAAGGTACTCATTATAATCTTGTGAAGTACTTGTACTTAGTGCAATTAATTACGTACGTAATTATCGCTTTGTAATTATCGTAATTTTTACAACTACAAACGAACTATGGTGAAATAAATCATGTTGTACTTTCATTTTATGAAAATACAAGATTTATTTGGTCATTCCATGATTTAACTAAAGGACAGTAGGCAAAGTTGTACTTCCAGATATTAAAAGAGCGAAAGGCAGCAAACAGGCGCGATGCGACAGCGCGACACACACGACACGCGGTGGCTCTGTATCGCGCTGTCGCGTCGCGCCTTTTTCCGGGAGCCTTAAAGCATAAACGTTGTTTATTTACCTGTAGGAAAACCACATGTAAAATTACGCTTCCTTCTATTCAATCATTATAACCTACTCATAATAATGTCTTCATCTGTATCGTGTTTTTCGGTTACAGACACAATAAACTCACCTGCACAGAATTACTAATTACTAGGCTATCCAAATAAATAATATTTGGTACATGCGAGAATCAAACCCGTGACCCGCAGCGCAGAATTCAATCGCTTAACCATTACGCCAACCTTGCTGTCAGTTCATGGTCTTGCCACCATTTTCGGAGTCTCATGGTCAAATGTTAGTAAAACGTGAGCCTATTCAAAACAAACAAGCAAGTTGAAGCGTGGATTGAAGCGAGACGGTATTCTACGTGGAACCGGGAAAAGATATCGTGTAAAAAGAGTTGAAGGCTTCTTCAAACAGGCGCGACACGCTGCGTGAATCGCACGCGACTCAAAGGCACCGCTTGGTTAGCGACAGACGGTGCCTTTGTGTCGCGTCGCATATCGCTCGTCTGTTTGAAGGGGCCTTTAATCAAACCTAAAACTTTGGCCACAATGCAATGAGGCGAAACTCGACGTGGAACGTGCTTGCACGCGTTGATTGCTTTACCGATTACTACGTAGTAAAAAACGAATCCCCACAAGATGCTTAGGTAAGCATCTTGTGCAGGTTTCTCCACAGCTTTATAGGAATTGGCAACTTAAAATCAGGAATCGGTACTTTAAAATATCTGTCGTAACAATTATCCACACAATTCCGTTAAGGCCTGACCCCGTCAACGTTCCGTCAGGGACAACATCAGGAAACATAATGCTTTTAATAAAAAATATTTTATTTTACACTATATTCTGCCCGCGACTTCTTCCGCGTGAAATTTCTTGTTCCCTCGACCCACTCCGGCGCATCGCATCACCTGCCTGCGCTATTACTTCGTTTTCGCATAGCGTTCTTTCAGATTTTTATTATTTTTGCTCTGTTCCTTAGGGTAATAGCGTGATGCCTATAGCCTTCCTCAAGAATGGGGCTATCAAATGCAAAAAGAAATATTCAAATGCGACCGGTGGTTCCAGAGATTACCCCCTACATACAAACAAACAAACAATTTTTACCTCTTTTAATATTAGTTTAGATAAACGTACATGGCTATTTTATGAAACGTCAGGAGCTAGGTGCATGGTTTCCTGCTTATAAGGAATATGCCTTCAGTTTTCTTGCAAAGCCTTTTATGAACAAATACTCGTACAGTTCATATGCGTCAGCCTAAAGTCCGGAAAAAAAACCTTTTTTCTGAGCTCAATCATCGGATAATAAAGGTCAACTTTCGTATTTTTTTGTTTTTTTTTATTTTGTAAGTGATCCGGATGTCGTCTATTCTGCCAGTGCGCAGCGTCACGTTTAGACGGCAGTGCAGAGGCGGGCCCTCGGCTTTTCACTTTGTGGTAGAACTACAGATGTTAGTCGCTAAAAAACATAAATAGTATTCTAAATTACTATCTTATATAAAATAGGGTAATAAACAGCAACCACAAAGACAGATACAATACATATTTACATAATTATTACGCACCAATTACAATTTAAAATTATTTTTGATTCAAAAAATTGTTAAAATGTTGACAATTTTGGGAGAGAAGTGGGAATTAAGGGAATGGAAGTTAATTGGGAGAGGGATGTTAAATTTAGGCTTTCCTAATGACGTTGGTGCATAGTGACTACTAATACACGTTTACCCCCTCTATAATTTCACACAAACGAGCTCTAACAGTTGTAGAGTGAGTCCATTCCAAGGAACATTATTATACTCACCATTCATAGTACCACCGCGATAAACGTAAAACGTGCAGTTACTGGTTAAGTACGGATGTCCGTAGTTTTGTTTAAGTGAAGTTTTTAAGATGTTTAAGTTCCATGAGAGCCCGTTGTTGAGACAGTATGCTGTTGTTATAATAGGTGGGTATTTTAATATTAATTTTGATAATAATTGTTGCTGATGTTCATTTGTTTTTGTTTTTGTGCGTGATGCGTCAAAAGTTTAGAGGATATTTTGTAGCCAAGGTGACAATTATGGTAAGTGGTTACGAGTTAATTTGATATTTGTGTTTGTATATCGTTTTTTTGTGTACCTATGTGAACGTAAGTGCCTGATGGTTGGCTACGTAATTGAAAGATGAGTTTGTTTATGTTGGTTTAAACAACTAAAATGGTACCTGAAACATGGAATTTAAATGCTTATCTAAATCAGATGTAATGTGGAATGCAGAATTTATTTTAAAGGTGAATTTAATTGATAAAATACCGTGTTATGTATCCACAGAATAAATTAACTAACGTTTTTTTGTAGGTCTCTGATTAAGTTCTGCAATTCTTACATACATATTACATACATACATAAACTCACACCTTCTTCCCATGGGGGTAGGCAGAAACTACAGAACGCCACTTGCTACGATCCTTACATACTCCTTTTGCCTCGTTTACGTTCATTCATCTGGTCATACACGCACGCCGGTTGCGAGTACTGCGCACCTGACCTTTCTGAAGAACATCACCAATAAGGTCACTATATGTCTTCCTAGGGTGTCCCCTCCACTGACATCTGCCTTGTAAATACCTCTTGTTAGTCACCCTTCATTCATCCTCTCAACATGACCAAACCATCAAAGCATACTCTTTTCAATTTTTGTCACTACATCTTCTTTTAAACCGCACCGTTGCCTTAACACATCATGCTTCAGTCTATCATTCATAGTCACACCACACATGCTTCGCAAGGAACGCATTTCCACAGCATTTATTCTACTCTCATGCTTTTTTCTGCAATTCTTATGGTGCAAAAATATACTACAACCGAAAAATACAACATCGATGATGCTGGCAATAAAGACTACAGCGTGGTAAGTAATTACGTAACACACTAACAGTAGGAATGAGTTTCATTTTGACAGTTCAACAACATTCATTGCGTTATTTACGTTGTTGAGCAGACAAATTTTTCGAACATATGAAGCAATGGATTAGCAATAGGCTTCAAAATTATTCAGATTGTGATAGATAGTGTGCTACGTAATTAGGTCGCAGGGCAAAGCGCTAACTCATCTCATAGAGAGCTGGCAACACACATCCCTTGATAGTTCCAAGTTTCCTCAAGATGTTTTCCTACATCGCCGTTCAAAAAACCAGTACGGTCACTCATCTACTTTCGCTATGCATAATAATAATTAATTTAAAGTACTTACAACATTAAAATAGAGGCCACAGCCTTCACGATTACCCATGTGTACTGTCGTTTGGTACTGTGGGTCTACCACGAACGCGCGGAGTAATCGTACCGATAATTTGAATGATTTTAAAATCAAAGGTACTAATTTCACACTTAATATTAACTTAATTTTAAGACGTGGTGATACTTATGAGGAGGTTAAGATCAAAACCATTACATATCCTCTTTTTTCCAATAAGGTAGAAATCGAAAAGAACTAAATAGTGAGCACATATTTTTGTACTTTTTTAAAGAATGCCATTTAAGTACGTACATGGTAAATAGGTCCTTATAACAGTTTTTTTAACCAGGATTTGTTGAGGTTTTGAACTAAACGTTAATATTAGACATTATTTTACTAAGGTGAATAAACTGTTTTGAACTAAACAGTTCTTGCTAATGGTAGATTTTATCATTTTGTGCAGAAATCGTGAAAAAAAATAAAAAAAAATGCCAAAAGTTGATATGTTTTCGTTTTGATCCTAACCTCCTTTATTGTGCTTGTCGCAAAGAAAACAAAATGCTATAAGATAGTTGTATTTTTGTTATTAGTTCGAATTTATGTTACGTTTCTGTCGACCGAGCAGTGGTGGTTTGAACCCAGGCAGGCGCTTTACTTTGTGTAAATAATTTCATCACCACTGCTCTCAAAACGGTGAAGGAAAACATCGTGAGGAAATCGGCATGTGCTAGAACCAAAAATTCAAAGACTTGTGACATCTACCAACCCGCACTGGGCCCGCGTGGTAGATTACAGCCCATTCCCTCTCAAAGAGAGGAGGCGTATGTCCCAGCAGTGGGCACATTATAGGCTGATTACGCTTATGCTTCTGTCGACCGGTCAAACAATACAATAATATCTGTAATTCAGCAACATGTCTTCTGGACCATTGATATTAAATTCGATAACTAGAAGGTAATAGCAGTAAAGTTACTTATCAAGGTTGGTATCGGCACTTCTAATATTATTTTATCTGTCATTCAAGTAGCCTTTTAATCATTACCAAGTAGGTACTGAAGACAATAGAAAATAGAGGTAATCACTGGCTTCATTTTTTTGAGTAACTGACCGACTCTAATGACAGTTCTTAAATGCCTGTAAATGGTTTAATTCAAATAAATAGATACTTTGACTTTGATAATTTGTGGGACAAAAATTACCTTACAATACAATCGTTAATCTTGGTTTTAGGAAGCAGTTAAATAATAAATATTTATTATCTAACTGCCTCCTAAAACCAAGATTTGTAATATTCATGACGTGCATTTATATGCACGTCATAATGACATAATGACGTAAATATTACAACTTGCACGTAAGCCCCTCGCTAGCCGCTCGCGAACATCTCCAAATATATGTCCATACTCTGTTCCTAAGCGGCACGCAAACAGCACTATTCTTATACATGCGCAGGATTGGATCTGCCTTTAGAGTACTAATAATAAGTCTATCTTATTATTGGTTTGCTCTTAATTATATCATAATTATTGTTTCCTAATGTGAGTAGGTACTTAATAAACATTAGGTAATCAAAATTTTAAATGGAATTATTAAACCAAATTATTCGTTATTCTGTTTGATACTCGTATCTTTGTCATAATTAATTATGTGTAGGTAAGTTACGAAACATATAATATAATATTGTACTTAATTAGTGGTGTTTTATGATATTCTAGAATATGCAATTTATGCAACTAGGTTTTTTTTTTGTTATGTCAGAGTCATTAGCATTTATTTATATTCATAAAACGTTTTAATGATGCTTATCGCCTATTCTATAAATAAATAAAAATGAAATGCTATTGGTCGGTGATGTTTTATGATATTCTAGAATATGCAACTTATGCAACTAGGTTATTTTTTTTTGTTATGTCTGACTCATTCATAAAACATTTTAATGATGCCTATCCCTATATCTTTATCAATAAATAAATAAATAAAATGAAATGCTGTTCGCTAGTGCTCCAACGGCTGGACCGAAATGGCCCTCTTTTTTACTATTCGTAACTGTTCGTATTTGTTTTTTTTTATGGAAAGAACGATTGGTAAAGATTCGCGGAATATTTTCTAATTCGGGCAAATCTGAACATCTTATTTTCTATGGAATTTTTGAATGAGTTACTGGGACAGGGCACCGTCGCGCGGTCAGGACAGCTAGTTAAAAATAATAACTTTTATAATTATTAATAGATAAATATTTCTGAATCTCAATACTTATTATTAACCTTTGTCTTGTGCTGACAGATCAGACAGATTTGTAATAAAAAGGAAATATATTTATTATTCAGTATTATGTGCATCAATCGTGACGGCATGGAGGTTAAAAACCCGCATCTCAGACACAAGGTTGCGGGTTTGAACCTATTAACATAACATAACATCACGCCTGTAATCTTAGAGGGGGTAGGTAGAGGTCTACCCATAGTACACCCATATTTCGCAACTTATGTTTTTCAACTCCCATGGGCCTAAAAGGGGGCGAGCCTATTGCCACTAACCGGGCACAAATCCAGAACCCAGGCTGCTTGTAAAAAAAACTGATGGAAAAACCCAATAACACTTTGCGTGTTTTCCAGTACTGGTATGGTACTCTCTGCTGCGTATGGGTTGGATTGAGGGGTGAGGCAGGGGGCTGACCTTTTTTTTATGATAACTGTATGGAAATGCTCATAGATGTCCTCCGTCCTGGGGCGGACGGAGGGGTCTGTCAGACTTCTACTGACTTAAACCACCCCGTGTTCCGTCGCACACTTGCACCGGAGTTACGGGGACACTTAAGCACTCTTCAACGAAGTCCTCGACTGGTGCCGGCCGGCCTCTGCTGGCTCCGTCTTGTCAAGCTGGGGAAGTGAGGTATTTGACTCCCCCCGCAACGTGTAAGAGGGCGTGCGTGGAATGGTGGCTGACCTCGGCCAAGAACCTTTACGTCAGTGAGCTGATCGCTGGACTCAGCAGTAAACGGAATAGATGTTGGATTACCAACGTTTGCGTCAATAACCTCAGCTACGCGGATGATATGGTGCTGCTGGGTCCAACAGCCAGCTCCATATGGGAGCTCTTGGAATGTCGTGAAAGTTACGCTGCTAGCCACGGTCTAGTTCATATTTATAAGAAGAGCCTTTTCATGAACTCTATAGTGGAACTTTACGGTAGGAAGCAGATGTAGCGGTATCTACATCGCCACATGCGCGCTATGCGTCACACTGACGTCACGCAAAATACTGCTTCGCGCAAGCAGAGTTTACCGCGCAACTAGCATTATAAAACGTCCCGACATCAAAACATCGCGCAATTGCTCACTCGACACAACACCCGTCTGGTCGGAGTATCCTCCCTTTTCTATGGAGGTGTGAGTGAACTTTACGCCCTGTTCTTCAAAACTCTATACAGTCATACGAGCCAATTATCAACCTCAGTGACCAGCCCCTGCAAAGGATAAAATGAACAAAATACCTAGGGCATTACGTAACGGAGGACCTTAAAGATCATGAACATATCGAACGTGAGCGCAGGGCTCTTGCTGTGAGAAGCAATATGGCGGATCGCTGGTTCGCATGTTGTAGTAAGGAGGAGGTCCTCCTCCTGCTGCGAACCTGCGAACCTGCGAGTTTTCTTCTGAAAATTACGTTGTTTAAGGCCAGCTACACTCGGAAAACAATAGATGCCCTGAGGGTCCAATACCATAACAGCTGGAGAATGCTTTTGGAGCTGCCACGCTTTTGTAGTGCCTCTGGCGTGTTTGTTAGAGCGCGTGTTCATGTTCACGACTTCCACGCAATGCATGGTAAGGAGAAAAACGGCGTCGTTTTTAGAGGGAACGCCATCAAGTCCTAATAGCATTCTGAAGATGTAAGTGGACAAATTAAACTCGCCGTTAATGAAATACTTCATACAGGTGTTGGTTAGGCAGGAGTGATAAATTACATGGACGTACTATCAAAATTCATAATTGTAAACATTCGGCGGCTAACGCGAATGCGCTCGCACGACTGTGTCGGGTCCTATCTCTGTCCTTGTCTATCAGTAACTTTAAGTGGGTATACAACTATGATCAGTTGATCACAGATGTTTGGGTTTCGTTACATGTAGCCCACTGAGCCCAAATTTGTGATTGCGATGTTAGTGCGTAACGTATCTTCCCCATTTAAGTTTATCTAAGCTGAACACCAAACTTTTTTGTTGACTGTACATTAAATACGTTGCTTTTAGCTCTATGTTTTTACTTTGACCGTACTTACATAAGTTGCTTTTACTTCTATGTTATTAGTATTACATAAACACTCTTAAGGCGGTACCCCGACCAAAACCTTGCCATAGTGCGTTCATAATCAGCCTATAGTGTTCCCACTGCTGGGACACAGGCCTCCTCTCTTTGAGAGGGAATGGGCTGTAATCTACCACGCGGGCCCAGTGCGGGTTGGTAGATGTCACATGTCTTCGAATTTTTGGTTCTAGGACATGCCGGTTTCCTTACGATGTTTCCCTTCACCGTTTTGAGAGCAGTGGTGATGAAATTATTTACACAAAGTAAAGCGCCTGCCTGGGTTCGAACCCACAACCTATAACTCATAAGTCGGGGCCGATACCACTGGACCACCACTGCTCTCATAGTGCGTTATTCAGAGGCTATTAACTCATTCACTATGGGTAATAAACTACATCTAAAAGCACATTATTAATGTTCGATATCCTATCATCACATTGCACGTTCTTATTTGTTTGTATGTGTTATAAATACATTTAAAATCTCCTTGTAAAAAAGTGACTAAAATTATTGATTGCATGCATCTTTAGCTAAAGGTGGCGTTCTATTAATTTGAGGATTACGCTAATGGATAGATAATTAAAAAATCTAATTAATTCACGTTTTATTATATTTCAAAACATCGCTTGTCTTTTTTTATTAAAATAATTTCATTTTTTTGTGAATTTTATGATAAATGAGCGTGCGCAGGGAGCGAAACAGAGCTAGACTCAGCGACGGGACAGAAAAGGACCGAACGCTCAAGGTCGTTTGGTCGGCGAAGCGCCTTAATGGCACTGTATTGTATTCACATCATACCTACCTAGTCACGATAGTTACGAGTGTTACGACACAGTACCAACACAAAAGCAGGTTATTAAGTATGATAATCCGTGAACTTTGTCGAACAAGTTGTCTTTTTTGTATTTGACATTTTCTCCTTGGATAAATGTATTCCTTCAGAGCACGTTGTTGACCAAAATGTGATCATCTACCCAAATGTCTTTGTTTTATCAGTAAACTGTCTGTTTTAAATTTCCTTCATTGGGAGATGTGAATGACACAAAAATTAATAATCGGCAGCTGTGATACTTCACAGCTACCGATCATTTGACAACTTTGGAACCAATTTTGGATTTTGGTTTGTTCGAAAAATATTTAAATCCCAATATATATAAAATAAAATACGTTTCTTTCGACCAACAAGTATCATAATGCACAAAATTACCAAATTAAAAATAAAATAAACACACACATTAAAATATAAATAATTTAAAAAAAAATGTACTGCCACTTTCAAATTGAGTGCTTTAATTTGAAAAATTCAAAACTGAAACTCGTAATTCTAATTTTAAATCACTTAAAAGTTGTTGTTCATTTGACAATCGAGGTTAATAATGTTATTAAAACAATAACTATCGGAAAAACTGGTGAGATAAAAAGTCTAAATCATTTAAATACAGATGATGAGATGAATGTGTTAATAATTCCCTTTAGTGAGTGATTGTGTAAGAATTTTAACCTAAAACATTGTTCGTTTACATTTTCATCAATTATACTTTTGGAACAGACTACGTAACACATTCGGGTTTGTGTTCTTTGTTTTTGAATTTGTTCGTTTAGTTTGTTTTTTCTGTGTCCAATATACATTTATAAATGGCCTACCAGCTATAATATTTTTATAAAGATGTGAAAACCCATCAGCTTTATTTATCACAAAAAAAATGCGGAGTAATGCTACTTACTTAGCTGTTTTTCTCTGCAGTATTTCTAGCTCATTATGGATTAGTTAGTAAGAAGTTGATAAATTGTACTGCCCATTCGACTTTTATCATGTCTCAAGCATTTACCGAGCTAGAAAGAGTGATTCGTCGAAATAGGTATTTATTTTGTACCTACTGCGTAATCAACATTGGTCACTTGAAAAACAACCTAAGTGCGTCATTAAAAGAGTTCCAACTCAATTGGACGATTTGGATGTGAACTCGATTCAGACTTAAACGTAGGTGTATTTTGAAAATGAAGGGAAGTTGTCAATTTATATCGATCATGTTTACTTTTAATTGTGTGTTTTATTTATTATTATGTATTTATAAAAACCTCCCTTACAACTATCATTACAGGTTCACCTAATGGGAATTAAGTTACTTACAATTTAAAAGTATGAAAAGCGTAAAAACTAGTAGTAAGGTCAATGGGGCGAAGACCGTCTGTAGGGCAAGATCGTACAGTAAGAAATACGACGAAGTATGAATAATTACAAAGATGGCAACCCAAGATACATAAACGTCAAACTGTTTTAGTTCATATTTTTTGACACCGGTGGCGCTATTTATGACTCATAGAGAAAAAATGACATTTGAAATTTAGTCGGTTTAACAACTTACATTACGACCAGTACACGCTGTCGAAAAAAATGTTTTAAATGGAATTTTAAGAGTTTTCTAAGGATTTGTGTAGGTAAGTCCATTAATTATTAATATCTTTAGCTAATTATTATATTAGAATTGAATAAAACACATTTTTCACGAAATTACATCTGTTGAAAAAAAAGTAACCTCAAAGTGCAATAGTGGTGAAGTCCGTCTAGTTCTTGAAGGCGAAGATCGGCATACGCCGGTCTTCGGCGATTCCAGATATCATAAACCTTTTACGCCTAAACAAATTTTCAAATGATCTACTGATTCGTACTGCATAAGATTTCTGCGTTCTTCGATATCTGACAGTTTAAAAGTAACTGTTTTAAAGTAATTACAGTATTTGATTATTAAACAAACATTATTATTTTGTGCTAACCATATTACTTGCTCTAGTGATCGACATTTTTTTAAATGCTGTAGTAAGCGATAGGCCTACGCAAAAGAGCTGCAAATTAAAAGTGAATATCTATCTGGTTCAGCTCATAAGTGGAAGTAGACGAACGGAATTATTATTGTATTATATTTGGTATTATTCACATGTGTGACAGTGGAATATATAAGAAATATTTTTGAACTTCCTGTGTGAACTATTTGTCTTGGCCTAACTACACTTAAATAAATCTTTTCGGATCACCCCTTGTTAGGTTATTCTACAATATTACGTTTTTATAATGTAATATATAGGTATTACTTAATGCTTTTTTCAGGTAATTCTATAATCAATATGGGCAAATACCAGAGAAAATCCAGTAGAGGATCCTACTCTAAGGAGAAATTGAGAGAAGCTATACGAGAGGTTGAATGCGGTAGAATGAGTGGTTATTGTGCCTCAAAAATGTACCAAATACCTCGTATGACTATAATGGATCATGTAAATAAGAAAAGAACAAAATCTGTAACATTAGGGCGGAATACAGCTCTGTCACCCGAAATTGAGTTTAAGTTGGCTACGAGTCTCCATGTAATGGAAAAATATGGGTTTGGGCTTAGCAGAAAAGAAGTTTTGCAGATGGTTGGAGATTATGTCAACCGAAATGACCTGATTACACCGTTTAAAAACGGTATACCCGGAAAAGATTGGTTCTTGGCTTTTAAAGAGCGTCATGGTTTATCCATGAAAAAGCCTCAAGCTGTAGAGTACGCCCGAAAGAGGGCTGTTGATCCATTTATTATTAACCCCTATTTTGATCTCCTGGAAAAGACAATAAGTGACTTAAATTTAAAACACAAACCGTCTGCCATATGGAACCTTGATGAAACAAGTTTTTCAAAGGACCCGTCTAAAACTAAAATCGTTGGTGCTAAAGGTCATGCAGCAACCAGGGTAATATCTTCACCTGGAAGAGATAATACAACAGTGCTACTTGGTGCCAGCGCTTCAGGAGAAAAGACACCACCTCTAATAATATATAAGGGCAAGAATGTTTGGGATACATGGACCTCATCCGAAGCATATCCAGGGACATCTTACGCCGCAACAAAAAATGGCTGGATGGAGACGGAGGTTTTTGAAGCATTTTTTAAGAAAACTTTTTTACCTGCTGTCCAACACCAACGGCCGGTGCTTCTTATATACGATGGGCACTCCACACACGTAGGACTGAAAATTATTGAAGAGGCCCGCAAAGAAAATATAACAATCTTGAAATTGCCGCCGCACTCCAGTCATATTTTGCAACCATTAGACATTGCAGTAATGAAGTCCTTTAAAGACCGCTGGGATCCTTTATTGGTTCGTTGGCAGCGGCTTAACGTCGGGAGTGTTATGCCAAAAAGTGAGTTCGCGAGACTAATTGGACAAATATGGGCTGAGATAGATCCTCAGGTTCTGCGTAATGGATTCCGAAAAGCGGGTATATACCCTGTTAACCGCGAAGAAATTCAAGAAAATCAGTTTGATAGCTTAAAACTAAGACATTGGAGAGAATACGATAGTTCACGAAATCTTGTACAGAAGAAGGAAGAAACCTTAAAGAAGAACCCAAAAAGTTTGTTGACGTTAGTGCTCGATTTGTTAAATGACACCCAGATGCGCGAGAACCTTCAAGTTGTAGTAAATAATAATCTTAATGAATCGTTGGAAAATCATCGACGAGACCAGGTAATTACGTTTGAAGAACTACTTCTAGAAAAAGTTAAACGTGGTGAAAGCTCACCAAAACCACAGCGCCGAAAAGTAGCGCCAGGTGCTGAGGTAATAACTCACAATGATGTTCTGGAAAAGATAAGGGAAGAACAAAGACATAAAGCTAAAACGCATATAAATAGGAATAAGACAAAAGGTAAAAAAGACACACAATCACGATCTTTTCCTAAAACCAATGATGATGTTGTTTACTTGGCTAATGCTTCAAAAAATGATTGTCAGTTGCGACCATTTTCAGCTAAAGATATAAGTAACCTACCTGCTTGTTTACAGAAACAAAAACCTAATTCTTCAAAGATAAAAATAATTTCTAATATAGTAATTAAACAAGCCAATAACGAAGAAGAAGTAAAAGTTTACAATACTAGAAATCAGACTGCGAAACTAAGTTTAACTGAAAATAAGTTTTTAGATAGTAGGAGCCAACTGCCCAAGCACGTCAAATCAACAATGGAGCTTAAAGATAATAAGGTTTTGAATACCAGGATTCAACAACGCAACAAAGTCAAACCATCGAGTACACGGAAAGATCAGGTTTTCGACTCTGAGAACCTTTACGAGAACCCCAACCCAGGACCATCTGGACTGTGCAAAGCCAGATATAGACGACGTTCTGCTTCTACAACGAGTGTTTCCGGTACGATCAGCAGCCATAGCGATTCAGAAGTAATGGAGATAGTATCAGATAGTACTTTAGATATCGATGAAGAAAATTGTTCTAATAGTTTACCACAAACTTTTAATATCTTGAAAGATATTGACGTGTCAATAGATTTCACCCCTGAAATAGACCATGATAATGAAGATTTCTATTACACTGGGGACGATTTTTTTGCAAATAGTACTAATAGTTTACCACAAACTTTAGATATCGTAGAAGACATTGACGTGGCAAAGGATTTCACCCCTGATGTAGACCATACTAATGAAGATCAGCAAATCGCCACATATTATGCCGGGGACGACGTCTTAGTAAGATACCATGTCAGACAAAAATGGACGTACTATGTAGGGAGAATTGAAAATATTAAAATAATAGACAAGGAACAGGTTTACTCAATAAGATTTTATAAAACAAATAAGAAACCAAAATTATCATTTAGAATGACAAAGACATTCGATCGCGATGATGTTCCTGCAATATTATTAGTGAAAAAAATTGATTTAACACAAGACCCTATAACTTTGAACTACTTTTTAATGCGTTTTGATGAGGATTCGGTTTACTTTTAAGTTCTAATTACAGAATAGTCTAAAATTAGGTAGATATTTCTATCACTGCCCAAAATGTCGCAATTTTTTTTTTCTGATTTTATCTGACTGATTTATTTTAGTAGTTACTTATTTTTATCAGATTTTTTTAAAGAACGTTAAATAAGTTGTATTGTTGATCTCTAATATAGTAGACTTAAGTAAAAACTAGGAGGGTACTTTTACCATTACCAAAGCTGTTGCAATTCTATTTTTGATTATTTTACGTAAGTAATGTATCTGACTGATTTATTTTATTGGTTACTGATTTGTATCAGATTTTTTTAAGGAACGTTTAAATAAATAAGTTTTTTGATCTCTAAAGTAGTAGTCTTATGCAAAACGTAGGAGGGTACTTTTACCATTACCAATGCTGTTGCAATTCTATTTTTGATTATTTCACGTAAGTAATGTGTCTGACTGATTTATTTTATTGGTTAAGTACTGATTTGTACCTGAAAATATTATTATACTTATTATCTACTTAAATAAAAGTTGATTTACCAACAAATGCATTTTTATTAAAGTGATGAAATTGTTTTTTACCCCTGTATCGCGAAGTATGCCGAACTTACCCGACAAACGCTTCTTTTTGCAATGTATGCCGATTGGAACCTTTACTAAAAATGCCGACAGCACACATTGAACTGCTGTTGAAAGACACACTCGTACACAATGTCGATATTCGTAGAAACCGTTGACTTCTAGGTTTTTTTCCCATTAGACGGTTTTATCCGACATGGCAGTGAAATCCGTCTATTTCGCCATTTTTTCAAAACTATTGTCTAATTTATAAACTAATAACGTATAAGTAAATCCGACAGTTTCTATTAATAGTCAACTAAATGTTTGATCACCCAATATAATCAAACTTGTCTAAAACATTATAAAGATAGCCATATTTGGCTAATGAATAAAATTTTTAATGAAGTGTGCCGGTCTTCGCCCCATTGACCTTACCTACTTATAATAATATTATTCATTATTTTTATTATTAATTTATTATTATTCTTAAATTGTACCTACTAATATGGACTGTAAATATTGTCTGAAATAAAAGTTATAATAGGTCTTTACCTATGAAATTGCCGTTTTGTATGAAAAAATTTAAACGAATTTTTTTCATGAATTTTTTATTTGTATTAATCGAAGTAATCACCCATGCAATCAATGCATCTTTGCCATCGCAGTGGCAGTTTATTGATGCCCTTCTTAAAGAAATCAGCTGGACGGGAGGCAACAAATTCTTCAAAGGCATTTTGTACTGCCTCTCGGGTATTAAATTTTTTTCCCGCCAAGAAGTTATCCAAATTCTGGAAAAAGTAGTAGTCTGTAGGCGCAAGGTCTGGTGAGTAGGGCGGATGACGGAGAGCTTCCAACCCCAGTTCTTGCAACTTGGAGACCGTCTGCTGTGCAGTATGAGGTCGCGCGTTGTCGTGCAGGAGCAGCGGAGACGAGCGATTGACCAATGCTGGTTGGAGATGCGCCAGCTTCTCCATCATTGTGTTCAGTTCTTCACAGTACACATCTGCAGTAATGCTCACCCCGTTTGGTAAGAAGCTGTGATGAATCACACCGGCGCTAGACCACCAAACAGTGACCATCACTTTTCTAGGGGTAAGTTTTCGTTTAGGGCATTGTTTAGGTGCTGAACCAGGATCCAACCAACTTGCTGAGCGCTTACGGTTATCAAACAGAATCCATTTTTCATCGCAGGTAACAATGCGGTTCAAAATTCCTTCATTTGTGTGTCTGTTGAGCAGTGCAAGGCACGTCTCGACGCGTACTTCGCGCTGGCGATCATTGAGTTCGTGGGGCACCCATTTGTCAAGCTTTTTTACCTTGCCAATTTGACGCAAATGGACCAATATTGTTTTGACGCTAACGTCGAAAGCTGCTGCTAATTCAGCCGTAGATTGTGTATCATCAGCTTCCACAATCGCTTTTAATTCGTCATTGTCGACCAAAGTCTTCGGACGACCGCGAGGTTCATTTTTCAGGTCGAAATTTCCAGAACGGAAGCGAGCAAACCAATAACAGGTGGTGCGTTGGTTTGTAGTGTTAGCTCCGTAAACGTCGTTGATGTTGCGTGCCGCTTGTGCCGCGTTGCTGCCACGACGGTACTCATATTCCATAATTACTCGAATTTTTAACGTATCCATGATGACGAAAAAGATTGAAATGCGATGAAAATGTAACACTAATCAATAAAGAAATGACTACTTTTAGAAAAAAAAATCCATGTTTTTAAAATAAAATTAATTTGAAATTAGAATTCTTAGCCAAACAAAAATTATTTTGATTTGAAATGGCCAGTACTGCAGAACGGCAATTTCATAGGTAAAGACCTAATATTATTATTATTTCCTTTATTCCATTATATACATACTTAAAAATTACATTTTTAAATATTAGAATTTAAAAAATATATAAACATTTAAAAATATAAAAAATAGTAACCCACCGGTATCGGGAACAGGGTCGAAGCTACCGGCGCGGCGGTCAGGGCTCCAGAGAGAGGAACCTCCTAACAATGCGAGCTGTGTCTAGAAGTACCGCTTTCTGAATCAAGCCCTTGATCCAGCTGCCCAACGATAGCCTTCTCAGGTGTTGGTCGAGGCTCTCGGCTATTAAGCCATTGGCTGTCACGACTATCGGCACAATGATCGCTGAGTCCACATCCCACATGTCGACAACCTCGCGAGCCAAGTCAAGATACTTGATTTGTTTATCTTCTTCGGCTTTCACGAGGTTCCCGTCATGCGGGACCGTTATGTCAACAATCATTGCGCGCCGCTCTAATCGATCCACCACCACTATATCAGGCTTATTGGCAACAATAGTCCAGTCAGTGATGATGGATCGATCCCAGTACAATGCTATAAGTCCATTTTCGAGAACTGGGTCGGGCACATACCTGTAGTACGGCACTTCCGATTCTACAAGGCTGTATTTCAGAGCAAGTTGCTGATGGATAATCCTGGCTACAAGGTTTTGTCTATGCAAGAACTCTTCGTTAGCTAGACGAGAACATTCGGAGATAATATGTCTGATTGATTCACCCGGACGGTGGCATGCCCGACAGATGTCAACTGTGCCGTCTTTCACAACAAATCTCCGGTAATTGTTTGTCATCATAACTTCGTCCATAATTGCACAGACAAAACCTTCGGTTTCTCCAAAAAGGTCACCGAAACTCAGCCAGGCTACGGACGCTAGTTGGTCTACATCTGGTCCATGTAGGGCCCATTATTATTATTATTATTATTATAATAACATCTAAAATAATAACTACATTACTAAATTCCCTCAATATAAAAACACGATATTTAAAATATAAAAAAAACAACAACATATAGCCTAATAATCTATACTATTAAATGAAAGAAACAACGGTATTTCTGTGAATTCACTCAAATGGCATGTACACACATCGATCTTCACGTGAAGATTAGGTAAGTACGAAAGCACAATGACAAGGTGTCATTTTTGCGAATAGAATAATAATGGAATCATCATTATCAACAGCTTTTTTTTCTCGTAGGGGTATACAGAGGTGTGAAGCACACCCACTATTTCATCAGTCCTGGTGTAAGTCCCATGCAAAAAATAATTATCCATATAAGGCCTGTATTGCAAGAAACCAAAATATCACAAATCAAAGTCTGGATTAATACTAAGAATAGTCAAACTTAAACTCTAAAAACTCAAAGCATTTATTTCAATTAAACCATTTACAGGCACTTTTGAATTGTCAAAGAGCCGGTCAGTTAGTCAGAAAGTTGAAACTAGTTGCCCATTGCAAAACGTAGATCTCTATGGGGAAGAACGGGCAAGAAACTTCAAGGACACTCTTTTTAAATCAAGATATTACAAAATCCTGGGTACATTATTCTTGTTGCTTCTTTATGTGAGAACAACGTAAAAAAAAAGAGGATTAATAATTAAAATATGCCGTGGCAGTAAAGAGACAGTGGCAGTCTCAACTGACGGCGCCCGTTCACGAACATGACATGACACATGGAGTGTAGATACATTCAAGGTAACTACTAATGCTGGGGCCACACCTATGGAAAACACCGTTGATTATCGCGATGATGGCCGTTAACCGTAGGTGAAGCCAGCACTTAGTGCTTTGTTATTTATTAACCATAGTCCTTTGTATCTTGTGCAACAATACCATTTTATTTCTTTCCATAAACACCACTATCTATAATTATGTTTTACCCATTTTTATCTACAATTATGTTTTAACCAAATATCTAATCGATTTTATTATTATTTGTTACACATACATATCTATTTTCTTTTTAAATATTTAGACACACTATAAAACTGATTTACATCCGTAAGACGTCCTCGTAACATAGGGTCCAGTTGAAAAGCAGCGTCAGGCACTAGTTGTCTGGCATTTATGCTGAACTGGGCCTATTTGGCGCAGCCGTGAGGCACACAACACTGTTTTTAAGTTTTTTTTACATCTTTTTGGTTTTGTTTTGTGTGAATGTTGTGTGCCTTAACCTGGGTCAAATAAATTTATTTTCTTTCTTTTTTCTTTCACTTATCGCGATAATTTGACAAGGGCATTCACATTGCCGTTTGATGTTAGGCGATAACTGCGGTGGCGGTATATTTTGGCACATCAAAGAGATTTATCGCGAGAATTATTGCGTTGAAGGGGCCCCACTATGTTTGTCATTGCGCACCAAGAGCGCGACAGAATCAAGGAAATATAGGGAAGGAACACTAACGCCAATTTTATCGCCAACTAAATGAGCGTAGACGTTGACCGTTCCAAGTGTGGCCATTCAATTTATCGCGATATTTATCAGAATAATTAGTGCGTGGTTTAAGGCGATGATGGGCATTGACGTTGACTATTGGTATGGCCCCAGCATAAGAATTTCCTGATTGAAAAACCCAACAGTCCAAAATTAGCAATAGGTAGCTGGTCATTTAAGGAATTTACCTCACGTGGACACACTATGAGTACTTTAACCAACGATCGCAAATGAAGGGAAGTCGACAATTTGAATCAATCATGTTCGCCGACTATGTGTTTCCGTGTATTTCTTCTTGTATTGCATTGGAGATAGCACAAATAACAGTTACACTTATTTTAACTAGGATATGACCCGATATTGTTATGCCTTGGTCATGCTATGTTGATTGATAATTGACAGATAAAAATAGTGCAGTGGTGGCCCAGTGGTAATGGCCGCGACTTACGAGTTGTATGTTCTAACCCAGATAGCCGATTTACGTTGTGTAAATTATTTCATCACCACTGCTCTCAAAACCGTGAAAGAAAACATCGTGAGAAAGCAAGTCCTAGAACCAAAAATTCGAAGACATGTGACATCTACTAATCCGCACATGGCCCGCGTGGTGGATTACGGCCCTCTCCCTCTTGAGAGAGGAGGCGTATGTCCCAGCAGTGGGAACATTATAGGCTGATTATGCTTATGCTATATAAACAACAATTTACGCTTCTTGGTAGATACTACAAAGGAACGTAAAATGAGATCGACAATTGAATAAATGCTATGAGAAAGAATCAATAATCGAGTAAGTAATAACCAACTGCCTGGTCCGAAGTCGCTAACACCTAATCAAATCGAATCAAATCATTTATCGAAAGTTCTTTAAACTGTGTGTGTGTGTAGTCATCCATGCTTGTTTCCTCTTTGTTTATATAAATGTATTTACTTATACATGAAATAGAAATGAATGCTGTACGCATAATTGCACGATGTGGTGGGGCTTAGAGCTAAGTAATAACAGCCGCACGGCTCGATCGATCAGGTTAAGCTACGCTTACCGCGGTTGGTCCGTGGATGGGTAACCGTCTTTACATACCAAGACCCCTCCGTGCCTCGGAAAGACGTTAAGCCGTTCGTCCTTGCTATCTTTGTGGATCTTTGTGTCTGGAACCAGTCTAACCAAGGGGTATCGTATTACCCAATAACTGGCTTGTGGAGGCAGTCGCTCCATGTAAAAGATTGGAATTCAGCTGCATCCGGTTAGACTGGAAGCTGACCCCGATATAATTGGGAAAAGGTTAGCAAGATGATGATGCATAATTGCACGTTCAGACCCGGGTCATCTGTAGATCATGGTAAGCAATATGATTTCCAACAATCGGTCATCACAGCCCAGTACATTAATTACCTATTCAAAAGGTCTTAATTATAGCAAGGTATTGATATGCCTGGTCACCTTCATAGACCAAGGCATATGGGACTATATATACGATACCTATAACCATATCTATGGAGAATATCTTTGGAGTTACGATGGAGTTTCTCTAACGATTGACTCTTTTGACAATTCAAAAGTGCCTGTAAATAGTTTAATTGAAGTAAATTCTTTGAGTTTGAGTTTAAAAATGCAGGCATGATGTTGCTAATGTCGTTATTAAAGCCTCCAATCGAAAAAAGTGTGCTTGTCTTGATTGTAACTAATGGCGGTTTGTGTGTTTGTAAATACAGAGTGACCGGTCTGCGTAAATACAAAGACGGCTTCACCACAGACACCCATAGTCTGTGTTACATTAACTTGCGAATGGCATAAAGCATTATTAGTTCGTTCGAATGCTACTACAGTACAGTAGTCTTTATAGTAGTATAATCATATTTTTATTTGAAGAATGCAATAAAAAAGAAAAATGTAGTAAAATTACATTTTATTTTTCTCGGGGCCGCTCACGATATTCACCTGTTCTCGAAGTGAATATCTTGGATAATTTTGAACGAATCCCGCGACGGAGTACTCGTACCAGAATGAATTGTGGATTTAATGAAGTTAGGAAATTTGCCTCATGTTCCATAACTAGTGAACAAGAGTCAAATTTCTATCTTCAAGAAGGTCGAACGAAAACACATTGATCGGTTATTCCATATTCATTCCATCTTGGATTTACATTTTACCGTCACTATCGTCATCAACACCCTCTCAAACCATGAAAATTATACCCATTACGAAAACTTTGAAAATGTTCGCAGCAGCATCTTGGATTTACATTTTGACCCCACTATCGGCTTCAACACCCTCGAAAACTATGTAACCATAAACGTGACAAAATTAAAAAAAAAAATCGCTGCCGCCATCTTGGATTACATTAAGAGTGACAAGTCTAACGCTCCAATGGAGCGTGGGTAATTATTTCAACAAATAGGTCTAATTTCCATACTGCCCCATATTTATACTGTGGCGCTGAGGAGCGGGGAGCGCTATGAGATGCGCGAATATATTGCGCAAAGGAAAACCATAATGACTTTACTTTTTGTTAACAAATGATTTTACTACACATCTATTTTTCATACAGTGCGCTATAAACGAAACGATTCTTAAGAAGTAAACTCCAATAAACTCCAACAATTTCTTCCGCGATCAGTCTGTTAAGCCGCCGCATTCGTACGACGTTGCCATTCCGAACGCGATCATAGTACAAACACTAGTTACCTAGCGATCTGGAACAGAGCGAGTACCTAGTTATAAGCTGTATTGCACTCGTTTTTGTCAAAACAATGTCTTTCGGAGCATATCACATTGCTGACAGTTTTCAAATGTCTGTGGTATAGTCGTGTATGTAATACTTTATTCATACGGATGCCGCTCTGTAACAGAATGGCTACTGTCTGTGTTGTAGCCGTTTTTGTATTTACGCGACCAATCTCAATGGTGTCAAACGTCGGCACCTTATGTTATGTCAAGGCCTTACGTCATAGGTGTTAGGAGGCTACAGTATTGTAATACCTCTGTTTGTATATTATCATCAGTGTATGCGGTTATCTTTTTTTTTTTTTTTTAGGTGGGAAATCATCAAATGACCTCTCCCGCTCTGGGCGGAGCGGAAGGGCGTGTCAGACTCTTACTGACTAAAACCCACCCGTGTTCCTTCAGTTGCCTGTGCGCCAGGGCCACGGTAACTCTTTCGAACAATCCGCGACCCCGGCAGGCATCGGCCCTATCGGACCCCTTCAATGATGCTGACGTCTCTTTGAGGCGCGCGTGGACGACGCGCCGTTGACCCGGGCCTGGTCCTTACCGGACGGCGAGCTGCCCATTGCTCGCCATCCGCAAGCCCGCGCCTACGGTGGCCGGGAGTCAGCAATTGACTCTCGACGCCCAGGGTGTCTCCTCCTGCGGCGACTAGAGGCGTGAGGGCGCAACGATTGCCGCACCCTCACGCGCTCCGCCTCCTCCTTCGCGAGCATTACTGCTTTGCAGAAGGAGGTGACGGCTTCCCATTCCCTCTCGCTCCGTACCATGGCCTGTACATCGCTTGTGCACTTTTATAATTTCTATCTTGATGATATTATAATCGTGGACGTCCTCATCCTCGTCTACAAAGTGTATGAAAATCTTAACCGGTTTAAAAGCGTCTTTTTTTTTTCGTCTTTGCTTCCCTGAGTTATAGTGATGCCGTGACGTGGACGTGGATTTTCACGTTACAGTCGTGAAGTTATAAATTATACAAGCGCACTAAAGATAGAAAAAGTTTACATTAATGAGTCAGTTATCTCAACAATTTTAAAAATACATCCACCATTCCAAAATTGACGGCCATGACAGTTAAGATAAATATTAACCCAACAAAATGTTCCATTATAATTATATAAAGTGTCCACGTGCAAACTTACTTTGACCAACCAACCATAATGCTCCTTGGCTATAGATATAATACGAATTTAAATAGAGAAACTCAATACCTATCTAATACTTACTCCATCTGAACCCAGGATACAATGCTTAGCAGTCACATTTGCAATCACTAGACAAAGAAGGCAAGCTCTATCTACCAAATCAGCATATCACATTCCCTACTGGACATAATGTCTAGTTCCCCCAAGTTTCGTCAGAACCCTTGGTTCTCCGCTCCACTCACCCTGTCCCCCAATACCATTTTAAGGCACCCGTCCCACAACCGCCGAGGCGGCTAGCTATGAACGATTTTCTCGCTCAAAAAACGTACAAAAGATTGTAGGTCCCGTGGAAGTAAAAGAGATACTTACATTAATAGTTGATCGCCGACTGTTCACACAGCCGGCGAATACTCGTTTGTCGCAGCGACAAGAGCTATCAAAGAGAGCCCTCGGTCAACGACGCTTACTTGGTGGGTAGCAGAAGACTCGCTGAGAGACTCACGCTTGTTAAGCGTTCTTAGTTGCTAGCTCTACTTGTTTCTCGTTAAATCTGCGTTTCCACCAGAGAAGAGCGAGGATGCGTAGTGAAGGATGTATGTGAAACTATCCAATAACATCACTTCATTTTCATAGCTCGAGCTAAGCTAGCACTGTTATTTGTTAGTCGTACGTACGTACATGCCTCGCTAAGCTTTTTCGCTCATCTCTGGCGGAAACGCACCTTAATCACCGGCGCGTGGGAATTAAGAATGTCTAGCTGGGCTATTTAATATAATAATTATTTAAGAAATTCCTGTGTTCTATTTCAGTGAATCTAAGTGTCCTGTGCACTGGAGTGGGCCTGACGTGGCCATCACCAGTGTTAGTGAAACTCAGCGATGAGTCACAGACGATACTGCCGAGGCCTATCACGGCTGAAGAGGGGTCTTGGATCGTGTCCATTGGGTTCCTGACTGGAATTGCTGGTGAGGCTTTTTTATTGTCTTCTTCTATCTATATATCTTACACCAATATCCATCTCTCTTTCTTCTATTTATATTATCTTATTTCTATATTTGTATCTGCAATTCTTATGGTGTATATAGTAAAAAGTATTATATCTTCTATATAGGTTTCTACTTAAAATAGAATAAACAGTTGTTAAATATTTTAGACAAACGCTCAGGGCGCCATCAGAGAATGTTAGAATTTGTTTGGTATTAAATGTTTTAAAGCGTTTTGTTCACAGTAAAATGAGTTGTAAAATAAAAATACACATACTTTTCTAGTTACCCTTTCTAAAATTACCTATTACTTTAAAATTTTCAAGAAGTTTATATAATTGTACTAGCTTTTGCCCACGGCTTCGCCCGCGTGGAGGTCGGAAATTATCCCACGGGAAAGTACTACCTTGATAAAAAGTATCCTACGTATTAATCTAGGTTATAAACTGTCTGTGTTCCAAATTCTATCTAACACCGTTCAGTAGTTTTTATGTGAAAGAGTAAAAAAACATGCATCTATCCATCCATCCTCACAAACTTTCACATTTATAATAATAGTAGGATTTTATATCCTTCTTGTAAAGTTGAAAGATATAATATTTCTATTTAATGGGGTGTATGGGAAATCGTTCTGTTTGTATTATATTTTCGTATCGTTGGTATTGCGCATGAACCATGGTAGGTACACAGACGTACCGGATGAGATAAATCTTACCTAACCTATGCTATTGCGACTAAAAACCTATCGACATAAGCAAACTCGTTTCGAGTGAACAGATTCGGTTTCCTTTCATTGCGCTTGTTATGTGGGGCGTCATTCAAAAACATAACATAATATCACGCCTGTATTCTACAAAGGAATAGGTAAGCTTTGGTGTTTTTCCATCATAACATTCATTACATAACGCGCCATGTTTTAGAATATTTATCACGTAATTAGTTGATCCGACAGAAGTTGCCCTCTCTTAACTTTGAATGTCATGTCATTTTTTGATTTTAATTTTGACTATTGTCTAAAACTAAAACTATCGACTCATTTATCAACCGATCCATCTGTATTACACGATATTTGCAGCGCGTATTCTGTCAATCGCTGACAGTTATTTCAAACAACTGTCAGCTAAGTAAAATTAATATTGGCGTTAAGTTTTCTTAAATTTTCTAATGTTCCGCTTAACTTCCTTATTTTTTTCTTTCATAAGAACCTTCTTCTGACAATAATTAACACAACGAAAAAAAATTTGCAAAGTGTTCCATCTGTTCACGCGTGATGCGCTGAACAAAGGAAATAGAGATTCATTTTTATATATCCTATATATATAGATTAATAAGTCTAAATGTCAAACCTATAGTTTTATGACACCTGCGTGCACAGATTATTACCTAAGGCCCGGTAGTGCATGAGTCGTAGCCCGGAATGTTGCCACTTCATAAATATTATGTTTATTTATACATTTAGAACTAAGTATAGTGTATTTATTTAATTTCTTAGATTTATAAAAAAATATTATAAATTGTATGCTGCACTGGTTGACGTCATCACGTCAACGCCGGCTATCACTGAAAACCAGCGCTGGGGCTCTGTCTCGCATAGGGTCCTAGCATTATGCTGAGCGATTGTCGTTGTGCGTGGATGTGACGCATATTTTCCTCCAACTCGTTCTTTTTTGTACTTGTATTTTTTCCTTGCGTCATGGTTACCGCAAATAAAAGTATTTTCTTTCTTTCTTATTCGCCCACATTTCACTAGTTATGTTTAAGTCCAAACAAATATGGGGTGAGCCGCGAGCCTATTGCTGTCAACCAGCCACAACTCCAGACTCCGAGCTGCTACTGAAAATTCCTGTTGGAAAAACCCAATAATACTTTGCCCGACCCGGGAATCGAACCCAGGACCTTTGAGGCAGTCATTCAAAAACCTGTTCGACACAATTTTGCTTTTCGCCAGTATTTGGCGGAATTGCTATCACTACTAATTACCTTACCAAAGATTTGTAGGATTTGTTTGGTTAAACATTCACAAATGTCTTCTTGACCTGTAGAGTTATCAAATACGTACTACATAACAAACATTTGAATTTGGCATGTTTACTTAAATAAAACTTTATTACTTACTTACCTAGGTAGGTAGGCAAGTAATAAAGTTACTACTTAGCTACTTATTTATACAAAAAATCCTTGCCCCACATTTCTTCCGTAAACTGGGATTAGAGACAATTAAAGACTCCAATGTCAAAGGCATAAAGACTTACCGAAACAACTATCTGATAATCTGTAGTCAAATGTTTGTCCACATGAAAGCCGTACTCACGTAGCGTTGAAAATGACACGTAAAATACACGTATTTTCAATAAAATACAAAAACTTTCCTCGCGGATCTTCGGTGGAATCTTTCGCAAATTTAAGTTTTTTTACATGTATTTTACGGTGTCTTTTTCGCATTAACATAATTATAATAAAATGGTATTTTGAAAGTAAATTAATAGTGATGTTGAGTATATTAAATAAGACTTGTATCATTTAATTACATGACATTACTGTTCAATTAATATTAATAAGCGAGATTGTTTCCCTTTGATAGTTGAATATGAAAAATACACAGTATTTAACAAGTATTATACGTGTATGATTGTATTTTTCAGACGAACGCATTTTTTTTTTCGAAAATTACTTGTATTTTATAGGAAAGATGCATGCGCAATTATCAACGCTATTTCTCGGCCATTGCGCCAATTTCACCGGTCTACCATTTTGTAATATTTTGACATAACAAACAAAACGACCATCTTGAAATACTAGTTTGTACTAAACTGGAGGTTTGTCATACGCTCCAAGAGAGCAAGATCTTCTTCCTAGTGAAGCAGAGAGTTGAAGTCACAAATCTACGTGCGATTCAGGCTGGAGTACCTCAGGGCAGTGTCCTGGGGGACATGTAGCTGTTATTACTGCCAACTTGCCGCGGGATAGGAATGCCCTTACAGGCACTTTTGCCGATTTTATGGCCCGAGAAAGGCCTCTGCAAAACTGCAAAATAGTCTTAAGCTGATCTTCGAATGGCTTAAAGATTGGAAGATAAAGCCAACGAAATAAAGTCAGTTCAGGTGATTTTCACCACATGCATAGAACCGTGCCCACCGACCTTAAATGACATAGAAGTACCCAGTAGTAGCAGAGGTCACACGATACCTTGGAATATAGCTTGTCAGACGCCTTACGAGGTGAAACCACATATTTACCAAACGCAAAGCCCTAGGGTAAAAACTCCGTCACTTACCCTGGATGGTCGACAAAAAGTCCCAAATGTCTCTGGGAAGCAAACTACTTCTATACAAATGCATTCTCAATCCTGTTTGATGCTATGGTATCCAGCTTTCGTGAAGTGCAGCAAAGTCCAACATGGAAATCCTTCAAAGGTTTAATCAAAAACACTGCGATAGATAGTAAATGCTACCTGGTACGTCACAAACGAGAGAATTCACAAAGATTTAAAGATAGAAACTGTTAAAGAAGAAATCAAAACTAATATTACCACATACTTCACCAGATTAAAAGTTCACCCAAATTAATTGGCAATGAAACTAATGTCAATCCTAGTTACCTTCACAATACTGAAAAGAAGGGCACCCCAAAACTTACTTACAACCAGCATGAATGAGTAGTATCGATCAGATGAGGCAGTGACTTCATACCGTGCCAGATCAGGAACCACCATCTAACTATTGCTGAATGTCCCAGGACAGATTGCATTAAACAGAAGGACAAAAAAAAACATCAGCCTATATGGCTATCATCGGGATGTTCGCGGCCGCACGCGTTCCGGATTTCGGCTGCTGCGTCTGCGAATCGCTTCACTGATGCGTCGGGTGCGCAACAGCCCCAACAGCCTCATGGCTCCTGTAGCCTGCAAGGTGGATGGCCTAATAATAAGTCACTGGATGGCGGCTCACAGACCGTTATTCAAATATGTAAAATTATAAGTTTATTTAAATGTGTTTTAGTTTAGTTAGTAAGTGCCAAATTGTTTTTTCGTGTATTATGGATCTCTGGTCTGAAAATAAAGATTTATTATTATTATATCAGGCCACCGTTGAACATCATCATCATTCACAGACCAACTTCACTTAATACTAGGCACAGGTGTATCTTTGCTTATATCAATCTCCACCCTCCTGTGCTGTTGAACCTATGTTCAATAGTACAGGAGCGTGAAGATAATGTCCTGCCTCTCCATTTCCACGCTATTTAACCCGATCCTCGGCTACTCTTATCCAGCTACACACAGCAAAGATCGTCGCTTCATCTAGCCGGAGGACTTGTTAAGTTTTTCGGTTCGCGGTCTCCTCTCAGAAACAATACCATCCCTAAAGTCATGAGTTCTATGGCTATTATGGCTGGTCCATTACCACTTTAACTTGCTTCTTCTTCTTCTTTTCGTGTCAACGGTACATCTTTAATATTATACCGTTTGGGCCTAGTAGGTTAGGCGTTAAAGGCATTGTTTTATCTTGCTTATTCTGTGGACTATGTTGACTATTTTTTAATGTATAGTACACCTTTGTTCATTTCAATTTCAGCCAACATATTCATCGGAACAGTCCTCATCGATAGGCTAGGAAGGAAGCCATGTCTCCTCCTGGTCTCTGTACCTAAGTTTGTGGCAGGCTTCATATTCATATACGCTAGTGAAGTGTGGATGATCCTGCTCGGAAGAGCTCTGGTTGGCATAACGGATGCTGGAGTCTTCGTTTTGCTGCCTATGTATGCTTCGGAGATAGCTAGTGTAAGTCACAAAGACCTTTTATTTATCCAAACTAATCCACTCTATAATATTATTAATGCGAAAGTAACTCTGTCTGTCTGTCCTTTTCACACCTTCACGGCTGAAGGGATTTCGATGTTTGGCACACAGGTAGACCTGAGTTAGGACGTGTATCATTTTTATTTGGGATAACTTCCGACCCTACACGAGGGTGAAGACGCAGGCAAAAGCTAGGTGTTGATAACAGGGCAACTTACACAAACACGGAAACGTACACGAAACTAAAAGCTTTATTTATGTACTGTCCCACTATCCTGCATAACTTCAAGATGTTTTGCTTCCGCATGTGACAGTTGATCTCAGAACTTTAGTTTGGTTGATTACTTATTATCACACCTGAATCCCCCGATAGGTTAGGTAGAGGTGTCCAACCACATTTTGGCAGTTCTGTTTAAGTCCCAAGTAATAGGGGGCGATCAGCATAATTATCAGTTTGGTCAGCACCTGACTCCTAAATATGTACATAATTGTTTCCATTTTCCATCGTGTGATTCGATGATGCATTGGCAAACATCATCATTGCCTGCCTAGCCTTTTCCTAACTATTTGGGGGTCGGCTTCCAGTCTCACCAGATGTAGCTGAATACCAGTATTTTACATGAAGCGACTGCCTATCTGACCTCCACAACCCAGTTACTGAGTAATACGATACCCTTTGGTAAGCCTGGTTGTCAGATCTTCAGGTTTCTGATGACCCGTAACGACTGCTTAAGATCCACGAATGACAGCCGGGACCGTCGGCTTTACGTGCTTTCTCAGGCACGGAGGGGTCATGCGTATATTAACCTGATCGATCGACCCGTGTGGCTGTTACTACTTAGCCACAAGCTCCATGCATTGGCAAAGATGTCAATACATAAACATTGTAAGTTTAGGTATGAACAAAGTTGACCTTGCCGTTTTTTGAACATGCTACCTGATATCGTAGATATGTAGTAATATCCTTAAAAACGTGTCGTGTAACGTTCTATAACGACTTTCTATTTACATCATTGACAAGAACTATTCGGTAGGTTATGTCAATACATTTTTGAAGGTTTTTAGCAAATAATAAATTGGTAATATAATATTATGTATTTTTTATATAGATAAACTGTCTAATAACAAAACAACACGTAATGATGTTGCAGTTTTTATAACACACCTAGCGCCACAGTAGTAAGCGGATAAAACTTAAACTCATTAGAGTGCGTTCCGTTTCTATCACCCATCCCAGACCGCAATCTCTTTTAAATACACAAAACAGATGTTTAGCTATAGTTACACCTCTAGTTAACACATCAGAAACATTCTCTGTAACATTTTTATAGCAAAATTTTAATATTAAATTACTTATTTATTATATGCTATAAAAACCTTATTTTTTTTTTACTTTTCCGCTATCATTATCGCGGATATAATTTAACTTTTTCTTGGCCCTCTGATCTTTTAGACCGGTGTGTAGGCAAATCACGACCACCCACGGCCCACGATCTCTCTGTTATGTCACTCTTGGACTCTGCCAGATAAAAAACAAAGCAAAGACTGGCTAGTGCAACCACGCCACGTTCATTGTTCTATTGCTCTTCACCACGTGCTTAATACCACTCCAAAATCAACGTGACTATGTTGCATTTGTATGTACGCTGAATTAAAAAAAGGAATACGTTTAGCTTGATCGTGGGAAACCTCATCTTCGTCATGAAGGACTATATAAGGTGTGGCGAAAAAAAATCTCTAAGTTTGATATTATTATTGATGTTATTATCTTATTTTAACTCGTTGTGTGGTTACTTTTTACCCGTCTACGGCAAAGACAAAAGGAAGTGTTATGGTTTTAGGAGTAGGTATTGTCATCTTTAGTTTTCGTTTTTGCATCATGAAAAGGTCTTTTCGTTAATTGGGGTTTGCTGATACATCAGTTACAAACAAAATTAACTGAAAAAAACCGCACAAAAAAGTGTACCTGGAAAATGTACTGATAAAGTTGTAAAGGACGTTGTGGTAGAGGAAGGCATAACCAGTATCATTTCTGTACCTACATTATCATTTGCCTAACCTTGTCCCAAAAGTGCTGAGGTCTGCTTCTAGTCTAACCGGATGCTGCTGAATACACATCCGGTATATAAAAGGTCTCATTGGAAAAAAAACACTAGATTTTGGGAAAAAAAATACTTATCCATCACATTAATTTTTCTAATTCCAGAAAGAAATCCGTGGCAGCTTAGGAACTATTCTCCAAATCATGTGCTCCTTTGGCGTGGTCACCATGTTGTCTATGGGTCCCTTCATATCCTACACAATGCTGAACATGATCTACACTGGCATCATCATATTGAGCACCATACCACTGCTGATTCTACCTGATGGACCGTATTCTTTGTATTCTAGAGGTATGTACCCGGCTATTATTCTAATTAAATATTGCTTGTGATTTCACTTCACTTAATTGGGATGCGCTAAGATAGCCCGCGAAATTCAAATTTTCTTACGTTTTTTTTACAATTTGCAGGTCAGTATCAGGTTGTATGGTGATCTAAATATGATTCGCGACCGTATCAAATATAGCTTTACAGAATTATAATCATTAGAATCAGCAATACAACTCCTTAAGTTAGAATTGCCCTCAAATGTCTTGATTTCATGAAATAGTCATTCAATAGGGTAATATGAACTTATAGAGATGTATTGCTGATTCTAATGATTAGAATTCTGTAAAGCCATATTTGTTACGGCCGCGAATCGTATTTTAATCAAAATACAATAGTACATACAGTGACCTGCAAATTGCAAAAAACGTAATAAAATGATGAATTTCGCGGGCTATCATTAAGTTCCCGCATTAAAAAAAATGCAACATCTATCTAGTTCAAATGTACTCTGTGATTCAATCCAGGACATGGTCTATCAGTTTGCCAAGTGCTGTCTAAATCCGTTCTGTGGATTATGCGTATTCAAGCCACAAATACCCAAATATTTCCACAACTTTTACATTTATACCTAACTAGATGTTGCCCGCGACTGCGTCTGCCATCTACGATCCAGGATGAAAACCTATATCCTTACCCACATCTATTTGTGTGACAAACATCCAAATCTATTGAGCCATTTTATTGTGAAAGCATAACAAACAAATTCACTTTTGTATTTTTAATATTAGTTAGTATGGGACGCACATAGCTTTTTGATTATTTGAAACGTCGCAGGCAGATAGTATAATTAGTCATTATACATACTGCGCCGTCCCTTTGCATACTGTCGCCGTTATGTATAATTTCTCCTAAGGCAAAATATATAACGCCTACTCATTACATAAAACCCCTTGAAACGCAATTTTTACCACCTGAGACGCTGCTAAACAAAACAACAAAAATGGCGTCGAGTAGTCCGTTTCCGAAAATAAAGATGAAAACAAGTGCAAGCCGCAAGAAACAAGTGATTTTAAAGACGTTTACTTCGAACAATTGAACAAAGTTGAATTACGAATCCATTGGTGTAAACGGACGGCACCGTGTGTACATTGACGAATTATACAATCCGCCTTCGACGGATATATACGTAGATACTACTTGACATTAATAATTAAAAGTAGGCAAGCTAGATTATAGTGTATGTTACTTTTTATTAATGCAAAAAGATAATTTGCGTATAGGTAGGTACATAGCTTATGAAATGAATGGGCAATTTACATGTAGATGCATCAGGTAACTGCAGACTGTATGCCAATTTATTAAATTCTATCTGCAACTGCATAATACATTACATTGTGAGGTTTTTGTATCGGAAATAATTAAATACTCACGTGAACACACTTATGTTCAACACGTCTGCCACAGACAGGTTGGTCTAAATTGTGACGTCATAGAAAAAATAGATTCCCCATACACCGGGGGTATCCGAAAACACCCCATGTATGTTCGGTGATTGTTAATAGTTTTCGAGTTATAATTATTTTTAAATATATTTTCAGAACCGCTTTAAAAAAATTCTATCATTATTTTTACACGGCTTTTTCACATTCTTTTTTTTTGCAATTTTCGTGGTAATGGAATATTCTTGCTAAACAGAATCAAAAAATATATATTTGAGACTCTGTATCACTCGAACGTTAAAGCCACTTATTCGATAAAAAAAATTGTATCTTGAATTAATGATAGGAAGATGATTATTTTATTTTAGTAAGAATATTCCATAACAATGAAAATGGAAAAAAATGGAAAAAAGCCGTGTAAAACAAAATATAGCTTTTTTTAAAGCGTTTCCCATGGCCTTTTCAAGAAATTTAAAAATATATATATAAGGCGATAACTATCAAGAAATGCGGAACATACATCGGATATTTTCCTATACCCCTGAGCATAAGGAATATTTTTTTTATGACGTCATTGTTTGGGTTCCCTATCCATTTGTATAAAATTTTAAGACATAATATAAAATTGGCATAACGAAATTCAGCACAATGATCATTACGCATAATACTCGTAATATTACACATAGATGGTTGGCCATAATGTTTATTGCCATAAATTAACCTAACCTAACGTAACCATTGCATTATTATGCCGCAGTATCATTATGCTAACAAAAGTTATGCGAAAACAGTTATGCCAAAATTTATGAGTATTAAAAAAAAATGCGAAAAGATGGGATCCCTACTATTTGGACCAGCCTGTAAGAATGCTTAAAAACGTGACTATTTCAAAGAAATTAAATTGAAATTAAATTGAATATAATTTATGAGCATCTTGTCGGCACGAGCTCGCGCTCGTAATGTGGTAAAAAGATTAGATTATGCTACGACAGAAAGAAGAAATATCAGCATGAGATTCGAAAAAAAATTATGGTTGCTTTTTATACAATTTTTATGCACTAAATGTCACCCACTACTGTACTTAGGGCCTTAATAATATTCCTACTTAGAATCAATCAATCTGCCTAGACATATCCCAACTTACTATATTGGGGTGAGCTTCCAGTCTGCATAACTGGATGCAGCTGAAAACCAGTATTGTACACGGAGCGACTGCCTATCTGACCTCCTCAACCCTGCTACTGGCTAATACGATACCCTTTGGTAAGACTGGTAGTCAGTCTTACCAACCTATCTTAATCCTTTCTATAATCTACCTACCTGTACCTACTTATAATCGTTGTTCACAATTCTTCAACACAAACTAATCAAAACCGTCTTATTTTCAGGTCACAAAGCCGAATCACTGAAAGTCCTAACATTCCTTCGTGGCTCAGAATCACTAGCCAACGAAGAGCTCAAAGAATACGACCTAGCTTCGGAAACAAATAACATCAAAGTATCGAAAAAGGACATTTTGACCAACAAGCTGTTTTTAAAATCTCTGGTTCTGGTATTCGTTATGGGTTTCGGATCTCAATTTGTAGGATTCAATGCAGTAACGTTTTACCTCCAAACGGTTTTGGAATCTACACAAACGTCAGTCAGACCTGAAGTGGCGTCAGTGACTATTGGCTTGATACAGCTCTTTGCCAGTTTCTGCACTACGATGGTGACTGATAAATTTGGACGGAAGCCAATTTTGACAGTAACATGCGTTGGAATGGGTTTGGGAATGGTGAGTACCTTTTTGCTGCCATTTCATATTGTAGCTTTCACTGCTACAAGGATCTTTTGGCGCTCGATGACGTTGACAGGGGGCGCTGTTGGTAAACATTTGTGCCATTGTTTTGTGAAATCTTGATAAAACCAGATGGTGGTGTTAGTTCTGATTTTAGCCATGCGCCAATAACATTGTACTGCTATAATTATATCAGTTAATGGTCGTGAATTGCTGACATTGGAATAACTCGTTGGTAATGTCAAGAATTTCTACTGAAAAGTCAGATACCAGAACACTGCCACTATCAGTTTCCACTTCAACAATTGAAGAGTCGTCCTGTATAAAATTATTGTCGTACGAATCTGTATTGCTGTTTTTAATATATGCATGTGAGCATCCTCCTAGGTCCAAATTATATAAAGTTGAAACCTTCTAATACGGATAAATGTGTTAATAATTCTCTTTAGTTAGTGCATGATTACGTTAGAATTTAACCTGCACAATGTTTGTTACCAGTTTCAACAGATTTTTTTGGAACCGATTTTAGTTAGCGATATCTAGTCCATATCAGGATGGCCTTCATCAAACATTAGCAAAAAAACGTATGCGTTTACAAACAATATAGGTAATAATAATAGGTAAGTAGGTAGGTAGGTAGGTAATTTCAAGAGATAAAATCAAATAAACATGTTGTTTTTATACTTCCACGTCAGTAAACAAAAAATCTGGTATTCTTTTGTGACAATTATAAATGCATTTTAAGTGTACTTCCCACGATTAGTTTTATTAAGTGTTTATTTCAGGTAAACTTGAGAAATGAATGCACCACATAAAATAGTTCCTTTATTTCTCAGAACAAATATTTTGAAATACAAAGAACTTTATTATATTTTGTTTCAGCTCGGCCTGGGATTGTTTTTCAAGCTAAAAGAGGAAGAAGCAGTTGATGGCTTCCTGAACTATGTGCCGCTAATATCTCTTATATTGGTGGTCTACTGTTATAGTGCAGGTAAGATATTTAATTTTATACCTACACAAGCCATGTACCCGATGGGATTACCTCCTCATTCCATATTTAACTATGTAACGCTATAAATAGGCGAATTTTCAAAAATCTTTCATTCGTGCTCACTTTTGTTCAAAAAAAACACTACATAGTGAAAAATTACTTTAATTTCGGAAGTCGGTGTCTTTGGTTTTGTATTTTAGTTTATTGCCACCGATTTCCCAAAGTAAAGTTATTTTTCAGTTTGATGTGTTTTTTTTTGGAAGTAAGTTTTTTTTTGTAAAAATGTTTTTATTTTTCACTATTGAGTTGTGGTACCTACCCCACACAAATTCATATACCACTACTTACTGTGTAATAAGATTGACTTGTTTTTTTTTTCGTATTTCTTGTGTGTTGGTTTGGAGTTTATGGAACTGAATACGGTTATCGATTATCGGTTATCGGTTATCGGTCGGTTCGGTTTATGGGAATGCCAACTGCTGTTACAATAGCCTAATGACAATCAATATAGGTGTGCCTATAATAATTGAACAGTTCCCTCGATTTCTCCAGCATCCCATCATCAGAACCTGAACTGATGACAATGGGACCACCTTGGAAGTACCCTTTCAAACAAAAAACAATATTCCAAATCGGTTCAGACGTCTTCTAGTAATCGGTGAACATACATAAAAAAAAGATTCCGACGAATTGAGAACCCTCTCCATTTTTTTGAAGTCGGTTAAAATTAAACTCTCGTGCAAAATTTCACGCTTTTAAACCTAGCTGTTTACACGGTGCATTATGATTGTCTGTCAATGAATAAATTAATTTAAGATTTTTATTATACCTACATAATTTTCTAAAGCATGATCAGATCACAAGCGAGGTAATTGCGTAACACACTAATAGTAGGAATGGCTTTCATTTTGACAGTTCAACAACATTCATTGCGTTATTTACGTTGTTGAGCGGGAAAATTTGTCGAACATATGAAGCAATGGATTAGCAATATCCTTCAAAATAATTCAGACTGTGATTGATAGTGTGTTACCCAATTAGGGTGCAGGTTGCGGACTTCAATTCTAAGCATAACGATGTGAATCGAAACAAACACATAATAAACAAACAAACCTAATTGGATTTTTTACATCACGAACACGAAGTAACTCCTTGCGAATCTTGCGATGCTCGTTCCTTCTCTGCAGGAGAAGAGACCTCTGCCTCGCAGAGGGACAACACAAATATTCATCCACACATTTATTTACTGGCATTGACTCCTCGGTGCCCTCCCCTGTACCTTCTTATAAAGTCATCAATCTTCTGCCCTAATCCCAATTGATTTGGGGTCTGGGCGCAACATTTCATAACCGACTTCAAAAAAATTAGGAGTTTCCCTTTTTTTTTTGTATTTGTTCGGAACTTTTTTCTAGGTGCACCGATTTTGATGATTCTTTTTTTATTTGAAAGCTGGTGCTTCTCCTGTGGTCTCATATAAATTTGATCAAGATCTTATCAGTAGTTTTTGAGTTATCCTTAATAATGCGTATTTTTTCCAATAAGCATAGATGATGTTTTAATAACTTCCTGTCACTGTTATTTACATATCAAGTAGTGGTATAAGAATTTGTAAAGGGTAGGTACCACAACTAAAAAGAAAACAACCTACTTCCAAAAAAAAAACACTCAAAAGTATAAAATTACTTTGAAGTTATTTTTCACACACAAAAAAAACCAGAAATACACACTAAAAAGTGAAAAATAACTTAGTTATTTTAAACATACAAAAATAACTTTGGTTATTTTTCACATATTAGTGTTTTTTTTTTGAAGTCGGTTGTTTTTTTTTGTAAAAATGTTTTTGTTTTGTTCTATACTTCTTTCTTTATTAGTAGTCATCTCAGAAGTCACCCTCTTTCTAGCCATGTCATCTTTCATACAGTTCATCCATCGTTTCTGCGGTCTTCCACTACTCTTATAGCTATCCACATTCATACACGAAACTTTAATCTACTCATAAAATACATAATATTAACTTAATTGTTTTATGTTCTAGTAGGTCCAGGATATCATTATTGTGGTTTATAGGTAGTTCCATCATTACTTCTTATTCAGGGTTAAATTAAATTAGCTAGCGAAACTCTGCAGACGTGATGAGAATCGATATCTAAATATGTTTTTGCTATCTCAACGCTGGACCTACTCCACAAGGGCGCATAAACTAATTGATTAGCTTTTGAAACTACTGTTGGAGCTGCTGAAGATTGTAAAAACTATCTTTGCATTGTATAAATTCAATCTTTTAGTATTTTATAATTGCATAGCACATGTGTGAGTACTATGTACCTACTATAAAGCTACCATTTACTAGGTTTTTCTTTCATTGGCTTGAATGTGCCCTGGCGGCTGGGAGTATGTCATGCTCTCTCAAATGTCTCGCTGGTGGTGGCGGGTGCGTTGGATCATTAAGTTCCCTTCAAAATGGTTGAGCTGAATGGTACTGATCCAAGCGTCATGTCCGTGAACGGGCGCCGTGAGTGGGGACTGGTCATCTCTTAGCTGCCACGGCTTATTTTAATTTAATTCAATATTTGAATTGTTATAGTCTTTTTATTACGGACGCTTTTAACGTTCTGCATCGTTCTCACATGCACCCACGGAGTTGCTTGCCCGTTCTTCTCCATAGGTACCTACTATGCTTTGGAATGGGCAACTAGCTTCATCTTTCTGACTGACCGACCCCTTGACAATTCAAAAGTGCCTGTAATTGGTTTATTTGAAATAAATACTTTGAGTTTGAGTTTTTTTTTAAATCATGTTTTCGTAGGGGTCAACCGCTGGTATTGTTGTTACTTAAATTATGAGTTGAGAAAATATTTTTTATCGTGTTTAGATATCATCAATCACGTCAGTAAAGTTTATCAAAATAAAACGATTTTTTAAACTGATAATTCAAAAAAAAAAAAAAATTACATGTTTTTTTTTTGTGGGGTCATCGACCGCTGTTAGTATTAACAGCGGTCGATGACCCCACAAAAAAATCATGTAATTAATTTCTTTTTTTTTTCATTATGTTTAGATATTGATAAGCATCATGTCTGCGGAGTTTCGCTAGCTAGATTAATTACACCCTGTATAATAAAAAAAAAATTACAACAGCCAACGTTGCTATTATTATAATAGTACTTTAACCAGACTTTCTATTTCCAGGAATCGGCTCCCTAATTTGGGTGATAAACGCAGAACTCTTCGACGATCCATCAAGAGGGATGGGAATGTGCATATCACAAATAATGTCGACCCTATTCGTCTTCCTAACAACTAAATATTTCGCCCTGGTATCCTCAGCTATTGGCCCAGCCACTACCTACTGGATATTCAGTGGAAATTGTATATTATTATGTCTGTTCATCATGTTCTGCGTCCCTGAAACGAAAGGAAAGTCATTTGCAGAGATACAAAACATTTTGAGAGGGAAAAGAGAAGATAAAAGTACATGTTAGAATTAGTTTGTTGTTTATACTAGTTTTATGATTGTTTTTAGTCTAAGTTAGGAAGGATGATTAGAATGATTTGTAGGATTAATCGGCTGAAGGACACTGAAAGAGATAGAATAGAGGTACTATATTACGTCTGTGAGCGTTTAGTGTTTTATAAAACATCAATTGACTCAGTGGTAACCAAAAGACGAGAAAATATCTTGGCTGAGCCAGAGAGAGTGTACTCTCTCTTGTCTGTCTCTGAAAGCCTGGTCAACATTGAATGTCACAAACACTTAATGTAGAATTAAGAAAAAGTAAACTAAATAAAAAAAATACTGGACTTTCATAAACGTACAGAGTTAATATGTTAATAATAAAACAAATTACATATATGTTTAGTAATTATTTGAAAGCGTGACTGTGATCTGTGATAAATATCATCATGTAAATAAAAATATTTTAATGACTATAGTTTTCTTTCTATTGCCTATTTTACGGAAAATATAATAACCTCTTTGGTCAAGTGGTCGCAAGCATGAGCTCCTGTGTTTGATTACCGGATCGGGCAAAGTGTTATTTTCCATCTGGACTTTCTCAGTAGCAATCCGGAGTCTGGATTTGTGCCCGGTTGATGGCAATATCTTGTGGCTGCCTGTCACGTAAATAGGTGAAAAAAAGGAATACAATACAATATTTTGTTATTAAATAATAACAAAATATGGTATTCATTTATTTTTAAATTGTCACACGTTATCGAATCTCTTAGAAACACATTCAATCTCAATCTTATGGTCTTTTTTTTTTTTGGGTGGGAAATCATCAAATGACCTCTCCCGCTCTGGGCGGAGTGGAAGGGCGTGTCAGACTCTTACTGACTAAAACCCACCCATGTTCCTTCAGTTGCCTGTGCGCCAGGGCCACGGTTACTCTTTCGAACAATCCGCGACACCGGCAGGCATCGGCCCTATCGGGACCCCGTCAATGATGCTGACATCTCTTTGAGGCGCGCATGTAACACGACGCGCCGTCGACCCGGGCCTGGTCCTTCCCGGACGGAAAGCTGCCCATTGCTCGCCGTCCGCAAGCCCGCGCCTACGGTGGCCGGGAGTCGGCTATCGACTCCCGACTCCCAGGGTGTCTCTTCCTGCGGTGACTAGGAGCGTGAGGGCGCAACGATTGCCTCATCCTCACGCGCTCCGCCTCCTCCTTCGCGAGCATTACTGCTTCGTAGAAGGACGTGACTGCTTCCCATTCCCTCTCACTCCGTACCATGGCCTGAACCAAGGCCGGACGCGAGAGATCGCCGCCGCCGATCGCTGCCACGAGGACATGGCGGTGCTCCGCCCAAGCCGGGCAGACCTCCACCGTATTCTCCACTGTGTCCTCCGGTCGATCCACACTATGGCAACACCCGGGCGTTTCCTCCCGCCTTATCCGAAACAGGAACCTCCCGAAACAGCCATGTCCGGTGAGGACCTGCGTCAGGCGGAAGGTGAGGACGCCGTGGCGCCTCTCAAGCCACTCCTCAAAGAGGGGACTTACCGCCGCAATTGTGGCGTGCCCACAATTTTATGGTCTGACAGCTCGATTCGTTACTCTAATATAATTATGACAATATTGAACGCATTCCATTTATATTTTATGGGTAACAAACTGGCACTTATGTCAGCCATCAGTCGAGAGGCAATATTTTATGTCACCTAAAATGCAATATTTTCTATAAATTAAGTGGAATTAAGCGCAACGCACATTATTGCAGCCACCTCTGGTAATCGTAAATGTGGCCAGGTACCCGACTTATTTAGGTAATTGAGAAACAATTAAGAAATTATTAAAAAGTGTTCCAAGTCGATTTTACAAAAAAGGAAAATTTTGGAAATGCTGACGGGAGTAGTGAAGGAAGGCCGTTAGTTGGTTTTAGACCGCTATAGGCCATACAGACGCCATAGTTCAGGCTAGTTACATTAGGATACTTGAAATATACCAGCGTGGTAATTGCGTAACAAAGTATCAGTACCAATCGCTTTCATTCTGGCAGTTCAACAACATACATAGCGTTATTTACGTTGTTGAGCAGACAAATTTTTCGAACTTAAGAAGCAATGGATTGGCAATATCCTTCAAAAGTGATTTAGATTGTGATTTATAGTATGTTACGCAATTAGGATGCTGGTCATGTATTATTTATTAAGTTGAGAGTGGTTTTAACACCACGACAGGTAGCGGACGACGTAGTCTAAGCTAGTCAATTTAGTTTTGACTTCTTTCATTTATTATAAAATCCGGCTCGAAGGCTCAATCGGACTTTATAATAAATAAAAAAGTGGACTGTTTTAAAATAGGTGTAATACCATAAATCACAATGACCAGTGTTTATAAAATAATATAAAGAAATGCCCGTAGTGGCGCGCCTCTGTGAGCTGAGTAGTGAGGGGGGCGCGCAGCGGCCTTCGCGTATGGGTATCGCACCCCGATACCCCGCGCCTTGCCACAGTCAATCACGCGCATATGTGGTGCGCCGACATGAATTGTGCCTGAGGTGAAACTGGTATATACGTGCAGTATTTTCTAAGTGAGTTGTAATCTAATTCCCTCTAAGGGGATATTTAGTAAGTGCCAATTTAGATTAACTTAAATTTTTATTAATAGTGTGTATATTAGGTCTTTACCTATGAAATTGCCGTTCTGCAGTACTGGCCATTTCAAATCAAAATAATTTTTGTTTGGCTAAGAATTCTAATTTCAAATTAATTTTATTTTAAAAACATGGATTTTTTTTTCTAAAAGTAGTCATTTCTTTATTGATTAGTGTTACATTTTCATCGCATTTCAATCTTTTTCGTCATCATGGATACGTTAAAAATTCGAGTAATTATGGAATATGAGTACCGTCGTGGCAGCAACGCGGCACAAGCGGCACGCAACATCAACGACGTTTACGGAGCTAACACTACAAACCAACGCACCACCTGTTATTGGTTTGCTCGCTTCCGTTCTGGAAATTTCGACCTGAAAAATGAACCTCGCGGTCGTCCGAAGACTTTGGTCGACAATGACGAATTAAAGGCGATTGTGGAAGCTGATGATACACAATCTACGGCTGAATTAGCAGCAGCTTTCGACGTTAGCGTCAAAACAATATTGGTCCATTTGCGTCAAATTGGCAAGGTAAAAAAGCTTGACAAATGGGTGCCCCACGAACTCAATGATCGCCAGCGCGAAGTACGCGTCGAGACGTGCCTTGCACTGCTCAACAGACACACAAATGAAGGAATTTTGAACCGCATTGTTACCTGCGATGAAAAATGGATTCTGTTTGATAACCGTAAGCGCTCAGCAAGTTGGTTGGATCCTGGTTCAGCACCTAAACAATGCCCTAAACGAAAACTTACCCCTAGAAAAGTGATGGTCACTGTTTGGTGGTCTAGCGCCGGTGTGATTCATCACAGCTTCTTACCAAACGGGGTGAGCATTACTGCAGATGTGTACTGTGAAGAACTGAACACAATGATGGAGAAGCTGGCGCATCTCCAACCAGCATTGGTCAATCGCTCGTCTCCGCTGCTCCTGCACGACAACGCGCGACCTCATACTGCACAGCAGACGGTCTCCAAGTTGCAAGAACTGGGGTTGGAAGCTCTCCGTCATCCGCCCTACTCACCAGACCTTGCGCCTACAGACTACTACTTTTTCCAGAATTTGGATAACTTCTTGGCGGGAAAAAAATTTAATACCCGAGAGGCAGTACAAAATGCCTTTGAAGAATTTGTTGCCTCCCGTCCAGCTGATTTCTTTAAGAAGGGCATCAATAAACTGCCACTGCGATGGCAAAGATGCATTGATTGCATGGGTGATTACTTCGATTAATACAAATAAAAAATTCATGAAAAAAATTCGTTTAAATTTTTTCATACAAAACGGCAATTTCATAGGTAAAGACCTATTATTATTTTCTTGCAGGTTGATTTGTATTGTGATTTATAGGTAACGGTTAGGTGATATCGCTGAAGAGCTATTAATGAACATTTATTCCAGCATGGCGAAATTACTCCTATTTAGTATCGTAGTTTATTATTAACGTTATTTTCTCTTTTTAACACTAATATTAAAACAATTCAGGAAAAACGAAAAATTTATCAGCCTAGGATAATTTAGAAACAGTCACAATTACATGGGACTTAAGGGGACTATGGGACCTAAACGCAAGTTTTATAATGCCTAAAAGTATATGATCCACTTCAGTGAACAAAATCAGAAAAATTCATGATATTCTTCAGGATATATGCAAGTTAGTTAGTGTATTGAAAACATAATACAATTAATTTGATACGATAGAAAAATATCACGAAGATACCTTTAAACATATCTTTCAACGATTAAAAACCATATAACTAATCAAATTATTCTACAAGTAACATATTAACGTAATAGTGTTTAAATTTTTTAGTCCAATCAATAGATTTTTTGTAAATATATAATTGCTTCATACTTTGCAATAAATTACCAGCGTTGTGTCATCGCGCTTCTCTTTCTTTTCTAAGCAGTCCGACAGTGACCGCGTTTTAGCTGTTGTCAACCTCTTAAACACAACTGACGAAATGTGGGTGTACTATAAGTACTTATAGAGGTATGAGGAACAGGGTGTAAAGTTCACTCACACCTCCATACAAAAGGGAGAATCCTCCGACTAGACGGGTGTTGTGTCTGGTGGGCAACTGCTCGACGGTTGATGTCGGGACGTTGTATATATGCTAGTCGCGCGGTAAACTCTGCTTGCGCGATGCAGGATTTGCGTGACGTCAGTATGACGTGTAGCTCGCATGTCACGATGTTGATACCGCTACATACTCCTCTGCCTTACCCTTCGGGGAATACAGGTGATATGTTATGTATGTGTGAATTTTACAGAACAAGAATTCTGAAAACAGATGCGCCAGCATTAACGGACGCTTTTTGTTGTTGATTTAAAATATTGAGCTTCCAGTTAGTATAACGTCCTATTCTTTATTAGAAAATCGAGTTAACATTGATGAAACTATTTTCTCCTTTTTGTCGCAATAGGTGGTTTGCGTTTGCTGAATCTTCGTCAAACTGCTATCAACAAGGTGCACAAATTTAAAAAAAGTAAAACTCCTTATAAAATTCCCTTTATTACACAGTATCTTTATTTCTCATCTTCCTTGCCAATAATTTTCCTTCCCATCTCCTCTTGAATTTCAGCAAACGTTTTCCCCTTAGTTTCAGGGATAAAGAACATCATAAAAAGCGCAGTAATGACGCAGTTACAACTAAATATCCAATAAGTGTTGGCGGCCCCTATCGCGTACGTGACGTAAGCAAAGTACTTGGTAGTTATGAAGAGGAAGAAAGTGGCGGCACACATGCCTGCGGATGCGCCGATCGCTCGAGCTGGTCCGTCAAATAGCTCTGCTACCACCATCCAGAATATTGAGCCCATGCCTGGAAAAGAAACGTACCAATTGTAGAAAAAATTGCTTTCCTCGACGGGGTAGGGACGTGTACCTACATTCACATTTCGCCAATTATACCTTAATATATAAAAATAACAAGTTAACCGACATAGCCCGAAGAATCGCCAAATTTAAATGGCTGTGGTCAGGGCACATTGCTCGCAGAACAGATGGCCGATGGGGCCGAAAGGTTCTGGAGTGACGGCCGCGTACCGGAACACGTAGCGTTGGAAGGCCTCCCACAAGGAGGACCGATGATCTTGTGAAGGCCGCAGGAATCCACTGGATGCGGGAAGCACAGAACCGGTCGAAGTGGCGATGCTTGGGGAAGGCTTATGTCCAGCAGTAGACGTCTTTCGATTGACATGATGACGATGATGATATAAAAATCACGTGTCACTATGTTCGTACACGCTAATCTTCGAAACCACTCAACCGATTTCAAAGAAATTTTGAGAATTTGTATGGTTGGTTTTTGAACCCGATAGGTGGCGTTCTTTGAGAAGCAGGTGCGGGGCGCTAGCTATGTTATAAAGGGCACGAGCCCTAATGGGCCCTGAGTACTCAAATCTAGACTCAGGGCTGTGAGTGAGAACTTCTTGATGAAGAAATCTAATAATACTGCACCACCCGGGATCAAACTGTGACTAGAGGCAAAGGGCTGTGTCGAACGGTTATCAGATCCGAAATTAAATTAGTTTAATAATACCTTCAACTGTTTTCTTTTTAGTTATGTTTTGAAGGCAATCAATCTGCCTGCCTTTTCAACTAAGAAGTTGGGTTCGGCTTGCAGTCTTACCAGATGCAGCTAAATATGAGTATTTTACATGGCGACTACCTATCTGACCTCCAAAACCCAGTTACTGGGTTACACGATACCTGTTAGTAAGAGTGGTTGTCAGACTACCGGGCATCTGACTACCCGTAAGACCCGTTGTACACACATTTTTTTTGCCGTGAAGAACTACGGTTGATTCGCCGTGAGTAGGTACTGTCGTCAGTGTTCTATGTATCACTAAGGAAGTTTCATGACAGACACGGCGCCGTCGCCGTACAGCATACAACCGGTGGTTTGTCGTGTCATATACAAGCTCACACGATTTGTCTCCAGTGCGCATGCGCCGTACCGTAAAGAAACCGTGCTGTTTATAACGGGCCTTATGGTAGAAGGAAGTACACCATGTGGGGTATTAGACGGTTGTACTCCGAATTCATGCATTCATCCATGGACTTCTAAAAGACAAAAAAATAAGAGTATATATAGAGTTTTAATATAATTACCTGCATTAAAACAGAATATAACAAGCAACATTGACAGGAGAGGCAGGAAGTTAAGGAACCCACGAATTGGTACCTCTTTTTGCTTCAGTTGGAAAAATGTGCCCAAACCAATCTGTGAACAAGTTTGTAAGTATCTTTATTTGCATAAAATGTGGAAAATATAAAGGATGTTACCTACAGCAGTGCTGTTCGATAAAAATCTCACCGTGAAAACTTAGGTGAAGTGATCGTGAACTGAGCTGTCATTCGCCTGATGCTAGGGATTGACAATATTGACAACTTACTTCACCAAGTTTTCACGGTGATATTTTTACAGAATATATTGGCTGATTTCTATGCCTTGGTCACATTTCATCGTAATACAATTGAATGCAAATTATTTCAAATATATTCGTTTTGAATTTATACGGGAAATTTTACATCTACAAAAAACAACTGACTTCCAAAAAATAACTTTGATTTCGGATTTAGGTGTCTTTGGTTTTGTATTTTCGGTTGTTTGCCTCCAACTTCCGAAATTAAAGTTATTTTTCACTTTATAGTGTTTTTTTTTTGAAGGCAAATACCATACCACTACTATGTAAATAACAGTGACAGGAAGTTATTACAACATCATCAATATATACTAAGGGGAAAAATAGGTATTAATTATTGAACCTAACTGAAAAAATACCTAAGCAAAATTAGGATTTTTATAAGACCATCCCTGAAACATACCCTATCCATTAAAAAAAGTGTTTTTTAAATCGATCCACATTTGCCGGAGATATCGCGTAAAAAACGTACAAAAAAAACATTTCAAACGAATTGAGAACCTCCTCCTTTTTGTAGTCAGTAGTAAACTTTATTACGGACATAGGTTTTAAAATATCATTTGGGTTTCCCCAAAAACCTGATGTAATAAAGTTAAAAACCAAAATAATTTCATCCATTTGTAGGTAGATATCTTAGAACAAGGTAGAGTTTAGATTGGTAACAATAAAGTCTTGCCTGATCTAACTGATCACCACTAACGCGCAAGAATCAAAAAGGTCACCACTTCGCAACATCCCCAAAACGCACGAACGCACGAAACTGACCACTTCAAATGACAACGGAAGCGCGCGTTCCGCCTCTTAGTTTGTGGACCCACTCTCTTCCGTTCCAGGTTCTTTTGAAAGGTGAATAAATGTAGCATATTTTTGCCACAATCCGTATGTATGTATCAGGAAAATAAAAGTACACTTAGGCAATAAATTTAGGACGTGACCTACAAGTGCTCAGCGTAGTCAGCCTATGCTGCAGTAATCCACCACGCGGGCCTAGTCTGGGTTGGTGGAAGCCACTTGTATTAATGTATTGACATCCAATGACTATTTGGCACACCCTAGGGGCACGTCTTTGTGATGCGTCTCGTCTGATAAATCTAATTTGTTCCTAGAATTTAACTTTACTGCCAAACATGAAGTTTCTAGTGGTAAAGAAATCAACCCGTATTCCCGTGCAGGACGAACAGGGTTTTGTTTATTCACGATCATATAACAACAATATTTAACGTTGGTAGTATCAGAAACCTGAAACAAATCATCTTACCATCCCAACAGCCATTCCGAATAACGTAGTGATCAATATAGGCTTCCTCCCAAATCTATCCGTCACCAGGATAGTACAGAAGCAAGCCAGAAGTTGTATGCACCCACACACAACAGAAGCCACGTCTTCTGCCACAGAAGTCTGCGTAGATTCCATTACAGTCTGCATATAGAACATTACTGCGTTGTATCCAATCAGTTCTACAAATGTACTCAAGAATATCACTTTGAATAAAGTTTTTAACGTAATCTTGTCTCTGAAGATCTTTCTTTTGGATACTAATGGCTGGTTTAAGGTGTATAGTTTGTACTCTTCATTGGCTAGATCTTCCGTACCTCGAAGGTTATTCAGGACTTTGAGGGAGTCTTCTTTGCGTCCTAGAAATTAAATTAAATTTGCATTCAAAGTCAATCTGTTATATTATACCAATTTCATATTGTTTTTTCAATTAGGGTCTCTATAGGGACTTTGAAGATCAGAGTTTACAAGAAATTAGAATTGATTGTAGTTGCACCTTCTAAAAGATAGTTTTGTATGGAGAAGAATGGGCAAGAAACTTTCATTAGTAACCACAAAAGCATAAACTAAACCTAATCCAATCTATCTAATAATAGAATCTATAGCATCTACGGGGTAATTGCGTAACACACTAACAGTAAGAATAGCTTTCATTTTGACAGTTCAACAACATTCACTGCGTCATTCACGTTGTTGTGCAGACAAATGTTTCCAACATATGAACCAATGGATTAGCAACATCCTTCAAAATGATTCAGATTCTGATTGATAGTGTGTTACGAAATTAGGGTGCAGTTTAAGATGCATCTATCGTACCTTAATTAATTTCTGCTCAAACAATGACAATGATAAAATTGCTCCCAATTTGCTGACATTGTAATGAAAATCTAAGCAAATAGATATGGCTCATCTCACCTCTAGAATACTAGTAATAAGGCATCTACGCTATTAATCACATGGGTACCCTGATCGAACCAGTCCCAAAAACATAGTATAAATATATCTTCTATACATATAACTGAAAAACGCTTTTCGTGTCTGGCTGTGTGACCGCGTTGTTCTTCAACTACACAACGGATTTTGATGCAGTTTTTACCAGCATTTAGAGAATTTATTCCGAAAGGTTTATGTGTACTTTATTATCCATGCATTATGAACATCAAACGTAAAGTAACTTACTACACAAATAAACATTATCTAACTTTTGCTGGGAAACGGCTTGTCTTTTATTTTTGGTTTCAAAATTCTCTTTTTAGGGTAGTGGATGAACATTGTGCCTATGGGTGCATGCAACGGTACAGGAATCGTGGAAGTATTTAAAGTTAAGTAACAAGTCTTCGAAAAAACAAAACATGGATCTTTGACCTTCAATATCTCCGTAACCATAAGGTTCACAGATATGGTCAAGTACAAAAAAAATATCCTAATAACGGGGAGAACAAGTCACATGGTACACTAAAGTTACATATAATAATTATGGAAATTTGTATGGTTTTTCATGACGTAAAAACCGTGCGAAGCAAGGGCGGGTCGCTAGTTACATATAAAGATGATATTGAGGTTTAATCTAAGGCTCTTCTTACCTCTAGAATACAAGTAATAAGGCGTCTCCGGTAAGAACCACATGGCCACACTGATGAAAACAACGATGATGGTGTAGATGAGGTGCAGCTTGAAGTAGGACATGAAGGGTCCGATGGAGAAGAAGATCAGCATCCCCAGTGCTGATGCCATTTGAGATATCGTGCCGAGAGCGCCGCGGATTTCTTTCTGGAATACATTTCTGTATGATCAATCAAATTAATAGGACGCCTGAACGTCCTCGTAATATAAGGTCCAGTTGAAATCCAGCATCAGGCACGAGTTTTGTGGCATTTATGCGGACCTATTTAAGGCAGGTGTGAGGCACACAACACTACTCGTATTTCAAAGTTTTTGCCTTTTTTTGTGTTAATATTGTTTGCCTTAACCTGGGTCAAACATATATTTTTCTTTCTTTCCTTTGCGTTCAAAGAATAAGCATAGACAGCCTATAAGCTTCCTACCTACTGCTGGGACACAGACGTGCCTTTCGCAAAAAAAGCTAAGATGTCGATCATTGCGGGGCCAGCAGTCAGTGTACCTATTCTACAAACATGACGCTAATGATTAATATCAGCATTAGATAAAGTTATTACCTAATGATGTAATTAACACATTTTGTCTATCAAAATCAAACGGCAAAATTAATGTTTACAAAATCCCAGCGTGCCATGTATTAGTATCTACTACGACCAGTAATCAAATAACACAAAATTTATCTTTGTAAACATGGAAACAGGGTTGAAATTATAGTAACGGAAGCAATTGAAAAGGTTTTAGTAACAGAGCGCCTTGTGAAAAGATAATACCATTATTTTCCGCCATGCAGCACTGCTGCATTTTGAATTGAACTCTTCGGAAAATTACAGGCACATCTGAATTTTTACTCAAACCGTCTTATTACAAAACTCGATCGAGCCTAAACCTTCGAGCCAGTTTTTGTGTTTCGAAATTTATGTCGACTTCAGTAAAGTTCTTAATACAAAATTAACAACCTAAGACCGGACTAAGTAGTCAGTTTTGTAAAAGGAACTTAATGTCGATTCCTGCTAAGTCCTTAGGTATTTCAAAAACAGGCTCCATGGTTTAAACCACGTCTAAAAAATACCTTGGTTTTTAATAAGACCGATAGCATTTATTTCCAATAGACTATTCAAATTACAGGCACTTTCGAAATGTCAAGGGGTCGGTCAGTCTGAAAGATGAAGCTCATTCCAGTGAGTTAAATGATCCAACACATGCGCAACCATCAGCAAGACATTAGATCGAGGATGACTTACTCTCAGCCACCAAGACACATCCAAGTCAATTAAAGACATACCTAGTAAATGGTAGCTATAAAGTATGTACATCACACATTTGCTACTAGGAAACGAGCTCACTGATTGCTTTTCTATCAAGTACTGTGGCAGAAACAAGCGTTCAGTTTTGTGATTTTACATTACTTACATGCGATAAAGTAGCCGATTTAGGAAACTACTTTGTAAAAACAATATACTCACGCTAGCAATCTCCGAAGCATAAGTAGGAACTACAGTTAAAACGATTGCATTAGCAAATCCATCGATGGCCCTGGCGAAGAACAGCACCCAGACCTCTGTGGCGAACATGAGCGAGAAGCACGTCACCAGTCGAGGGATGCAGCTGAGGATAATACAGGCCTTACGACCTAAGCAGTCCATTAGGAATCCTACAAAGAAGTTCACTGAAAATGAGAAACAATATTTAACTTGATGAGCGCCGTCATGATAAATGATTTTATTTCTGTAAGTAGGTTTTTACAAACACGTCAATCATATTTTTAAGACTAGATGAGGTCACTGTTTTCTATCTGACTACTCTGAGAAGAAAGGCCGAAACAAACTCAGAGGTCACAGTCTCTTTTAAAGTCCAGACATAATATTGGTCAGATCATGTAAAGACCATGTAGATTTGTGTCTAAAATGGGGTTTTCAGGAAAAAAACCACATAGATTGAGTGGACCTGTCCAATCAGTGCACGCTTTTGTCAGTAATCGTGCAGCTCAACTCATAACTTACGGAGCTCACCTACGACGACATGACAGAGCCACATCAAAACTGCTATAGGAGAAAATAACGCGCGTACCTAAAAACTTGTAGTTTAAATAAGAAGATTATCGTAGAATTAACTACGAAACAGATAATTACCTAATTAATTGTAATATTGTTATATTTACTTTCTATCATACTTTCTAATTTAACATCGTGAAAAAACCAGGATGGAAGCCGTTATAATGACGTCATAATTATCGTTATCGCATACTATCAACGATCAAAGCTAAGTACCTACTTAATCCGTTCTCTTAATGCGTAGAGGCATACTTGTCTTGCAGTAGAACAATGATCTATGCTCTGGATCTATTAGTGTAGAGGTCTGTCCAGCAGTGAACGACTTTCAACTGAATGAAGATGTTGAAATGACAGGCTGATATTTGTTTTCTCTTTATGCTTTTCCGTACTCAACAAAAGCCTCATTCATCCTTTCCGGTTCTGGCCATGCCGCCCTACACACAGCAGACATTCTATAATAGGTGTCTGATACTTAAACACATGATTGTACACATTCATAATAAACAAATTTCCCAAAGAAACGTTTTTTTTTTTTAAATTTAACATGTGCTTGACTCCAGTCACCCCAATAGAATATTGAGTACCTAACTCAGTAATTTAATTCAGTTACTAATCCCTTTTTACAAGCAAAATTATTCCACTTTAGCAGACTTTAACCATGCATTTTTCTTGTTTCATTCATTTTTAACAACTGTACGGACCGCGCGCGTTCTATCAGCTGTTAGTCACTTGACCCCGTTCCGTCTCATGTTAGATGAATGAAAAATAATAATGCATGTTATAACTAATATTGTATAGCTCACGCTTTTACAGACGAAGGAGATGCAAAATAAAACTCACAAACAAGTCCACAAACAGCTCCTATAGACACGATCCAAGAGCCTTCTTCCTCGGTGATCGGTCTTGAGAGAACTGTCTGCGTTTCATTCTTCAACTTCACCAGCGCTGGTGATGACCAGGCAACACTGAGGCCCACGCATATGAAGGATAGGTTTGCTGAAAAAAAAAACAGGTGAACATTTTATCTTAACTATTGGAATTGTTTATCTTGATCGTTTCGAAAATTCGTGGGGATCTGAAGACAAAAGACATAAAGTTATTTTTTTAAATAAATGTTAATTTTCTTCTAGAGAGGAGGGATAATTTAAAAAAAAATGTGATAGAGAGTGGTGTGTTGTGAGTATTTAAAAATTAAGTTAACGAGGTTTTGTTTTGACTAGTTAGTCATTAGAATAATTATGCCACCCAGTGACAATGCACTTTGCAATTGAATAGACTGTTTTCGTCAGCCAGCGACAATGTTATCCAAGTGCATTGCAGTGGTTTCGTCAATTATAGAATGAAGAGAGAAGAAATAAAATACATTAAATTTAGCACAGACTTTTTAGTGTTTTTTTATGAAAACACAAAAAACAGAAAATACCATACAATATCAAAATCCACCACCAATACAATACCAATACCAAAAGCCATACAATACATACAAAAGTATGTATTGTATGGCTTTTGGCATACAATATAAATCATCCCATCCCTTTAACATCCCACATGCCTGTATTTTTTCTCTTGATGTGAATCCGGCTGTTGGTTTTAACAACCGAAACTATCCGGGGCACTGCAGGAATTTGGGATCCCAGTGATTGGATCACTATTTTATTTTATTTTATTTTATTATATATATAGGAACAAAAAACACCTACATTATGCAATATTACAAAAATAAAAACATAAGTAATTTAAATAATAATGTAGCCCACCGCGCTGTTCATAGATTACCATTAATAAATAAAACGTTAAAGTCACTAGGAGGTGACCTGTTCATGCAAACTGTTTATAAAAACTATTTTAAAAAAACCTGTATTTTAAAATCCACCACAGATAATTAGAATTATAACAGATATCTACCAGATTAATTTAAAATTGGTCAATTTGTACGGTTATAATATTTACCGGAACTCAAGAGCTGGGAAAACAGGTTAACGATATTGATATTGTAAAATGTAAGTTTCAGATACCCTAAAAAAAATCCTGCCATAAAACTGAACCAGAAATAATCTTAGACAAGCTCTCAGGTTCAGCCACCCCCATGTCTATGGAATTGAGACAAAAAAAATCACTTAAGAATACTAAAGGACTTACCAGTTATAATAATTAAATACTGCCTCAAGACAGGCTGAGCACGTGCGATCATTATTTAAACTAAAAACTGATTGCTAGACATCTGCAGACGTGTCTCTCGTCGTACATGAGACTGCACTGATAATATATTATTACTTACATAAGGTTAATAATACATTAACCTGAAGGTGTGCATCTAACAAATACATGGTTGTCGAATGCATGCATTTAAATTTTTTTCGTTATAATCTTATAATGGGACACATCTATGCAAAACAAAAGAACGTAGGTGGACTTTTTTTAGTTCGTCTTTCGGTGACGAATGCAGTACAATGATGAGTTTAATTTTTCCTGAATGGACCAACCACCAACTCAGCCTATCGCAATCCCCTGCTGGACATAGGCCTCTCCCAGGTTGCGTCACAACACCCTATCGTCCGCCTTCCGCATCCAGTCTGTCCCAGCCACTTTTTAAGTCGTCGGTCCATTTAGCTAGGGGGCATACCACACTACGCTTGACGATACGCGGTCTCCTTTCCAGGACTCGTCTGCTCCACCGGCCATCTGCATCGGTCCTTCCACAAACATGGCCAGCCCACTGCCACTTCAACTTGCTTACTCTGCAAGCTATGTTGGTGAATCGAGTTCATTTCCGGATACTTTCATCCTGAATGGACGTTACAAAATAGTTAAAGAAAGGTTTTTTCAAACACAGAGATTTATTTAATTAGTAGAATCAGTGTTAGGGGTCTCTCACAAGGAGAGTTGGTAAGGTAGATAGGATTCTCACAACCATCACCTTTTCACCTTTTGGTTATGAAGAGGGTTTGAATGCCAAAAAAGAATTCAGGACCAAAGAAACAGAACGGAAATTATTATGACACCAGAATCAGCGGGGTAATTGCGGAACACATCGGGCTTTAGTTCGAAATTAGGGTCATCAAGAGGGCATTCTTCTCGCTTTGTTTGAAGGATATTGTGAAAGACAGCTGTGGCAACGATTATCGGAAGACAATTTTTTAAATGCACATGCATTATTTGCGTACGTAATTCCAAAGCACTACGTTTCTATAAACGAAATCTTGTACCAAAGACGTTCACATTATATTCCTCGAAATAGTTGTGCCGTGTTTAGAATATACAGTGCACAAAATTATTTCTATAGATATCTTCAAAATCATCTAACACATTATCCCCTTCAAAGATATACGTAATTCAAAGCGACTTGAATTTTTATTTTGTTAACTGAAAGTGATGCAAAACTTCACATCAAGAAGCATAAACCAATGGTTAAACAGGCTTGGCTAATTCGTTTAAGTTAATCATTCGATTACAGTGCTTAATCAATGGTTAGTGCGTGGTGAACAGCAAAATATTGTTAAACAGCTGTTTATGGTTAAAACAGGAGTTTAAAATTTAACCATCTATTGGTGAACTCGGGTCTAACAGTAGCAATGGCTTTCATTCTGACAGTTCAATAACATTCATTGCGTTATCTTCATTGCTGAGCAGACACATTTTTCGAACCTATGAAGCAATGTATTAGCAATATCCTTCAAAATGATTCATATTGTGATTGTTAGCTTGTTACGCAATCAGATTGCTGGACAGCCGTAATTTTTGGCTCCACAAATTCCACATTATTCATCCAATTATAAAAATGGCAAATAATTTTTATCTGTATCTTTTGTGTTGCTAAGTGCTATACCTACTGTGGAAACTCGGGTTGAATCCGTGTATTTGGATTGCATTTTGCATTTAATCCCTCTTGTGTCAATTTTTTCGGATTTAAATGTTAACTCTTAGATAGTAAGCGACCCCAACGCTCTTGGGACTTAATCCGCTTGCACCGCCATCATCCACATATCGGTTTGCAACTTCCAACAAGATAAATACATATCATCACGCCTGTTTACCCTGAAGGGTACGGCAGAGGTGTACCTATAGTACACCCACATTTCGCCAGTTATGTTTAAGTGTCATGTAATAAAGGGGGGACAATTGCCATCAACCGGGTACAAATCCAGACTCCGGGCTGCTACCGAGAAATTCCAGATGGGTAAACCCAATAATACTTTACCCGATTTGAGGATTGAACCCAGCACGCCATGCTCAACAGTAGTTCTTGCGACCACCAGACTAATGGGGCAGTCAAAACAGCTGTATCAGTGATTTTTTATTAGTTTTGTTGCCAAAATGATTCTAGCGTTTTAACTGAGTTTGTTGGCATCAAACTGATTGAAACATATATTACTCTTCACGTGACCAGAGGTCTGGCCTATTTTTTGGCCAATGAATCAGCAGTGCCATACAACGTGGCAATGTTGCCAGCCTTATGGGCACTTTTCCTGTTGACAGCTATGCGGACGAATTTCTTTTGATTTTGATTATTTCCCCTCCTTTTTAATACAGTATGGAAGCCACATAATAATAGGTCTTTACCTATGAAATTGCCGTTTTTTATGAAAAAATTTAAACGATTTTTTTTCATGAATTTTTTATTTTTATTAATCGAAGTAATCACCCATGCAATCAATGCATCTTTGCCATCGCAGTGGCAGTTTATTGATGCCCTTCTTAAAGAAATCAGCTGGACGGGAGGCAACAAATTCTTCAAAGGCATTTTGTACTGCCTCTCGGGTATTAAATTTTTTTCCCGCCAAGAAGTTATCCAAATTCTGGAAAAAGTAGTAGTCTGTAGGCGCAAGGTCTGGTGAGTAGGGCGGATGACGGAGAGCTTCCAACCCCAGTTCTTGCAACTTGGAGACCGTCTGCTGTGCAGTATGAGGTCGCGCGTTGTCGTGCAGGAGCAGCGGAGACGAGCGATTGACCAATGCTGGTTGGAGATGCGCCAGCTTCTCCATCATTGTGTTCAGTTCTTCACAGTACACATCTGCAGTAATGCTCACCCCGTTTGGTAAGAAGCTGTGATGAATCACACCGGCGCTAGACCACCAAACAGTGACCATCACTTTTCTAGGGGTAAGTTTTCGTTTAGGGCATTGTTTAGGTGCTGAACCAGGATCCAACCAACTTGCTGAGCGCTTACGGTTATCAAACAGAATCCATTTTTCATCGCAGGTAACAATGCGGTTCAAAATTCCTTCATTTGTGTGTCTGTTGAGCAGTGCAAGGCACGTCTCGACGCGTACTTCGCGCTGGCGATCATTGAGTTCGTGGGGCACCCATTTGTCAAGCTTTTTTACCTTGCCAATTTGACGCAAATGGACCAATATTGTTTTGACGCTAACGTCGAAAGCTGCTGCTAATTCAGCCGTAGATTGTGTATCATCAGCTTCCACAATCGCCTTTAATTCGTCATTGTCAAAGCTGTATTTAATGTTATACCTTATATTTTTGAATAAAAATTTATTATTATTATTATTATTATTTCCTTTATTTCATTATTTACATATAAATTACATTTTTAAATATTAAAATATAAAAAATATAAAAACATTTAAAAATATAAAAAATAGTAGCCCACCGGTATCGGGAACAGGGTCCAAGCTACCGGCGGTCAGGGCTCCAGAGAGAGGAACCTCCTAACAATGCGAGCCGTGTCCAGAAGTACCGCTTTCTGAATCAAGCCCTTGATCCAACTGCCCAACGAGAGCCTCCTCAGATGTTGGTCGAGGCTCTTGGCTATTAAGCCATTGGCTGTCACGACTATCGGCACAATGATCGCTGAGTCCACATCCCACATGTCGACAACCTCGCGAGCCAAGTCTAGATACTTGATTTGTTTATCTTTCTCGGCTTTCACGAGGTTCCCGTCATGCGGGACCGTTATGTCAACAATCATTGCGCGCCGCTCTAATCGATCCACCATCACTATATCAGGCTTATTGGCAACAATAGTCCTGTCAGTGATGATGGATCGATCCCAGTACAATGTGATATGTCCATTTTCGAGAACTGGGTCGGGCACATACCTGTAGTACGGCACTTCCGATTCTACAAGGCTGTATCTCAGAGCAAGTTGCTGATGGATAATCCTGGCTACAAGATTGTGTCTATGCAAGTACTCTTCGTTAGCTAGACGAGAACAACCGGAGATAATATGTCTGATTGATTCACCCGGACGGTGGCATGCCCGACAGATGTCAACCGTGCCGTCTTTCACAATAAATCTCCGGTAATTGTTTGTCATCATAACTTCGTCCATAATTGCACAGACAAAACCTTCGGTTTCTCCAAAGAGGTCACCGAAACGCAGCCAGGCTACGGATGCTAGTTGGTCTACATCGGGCCCATGTAGAGCCCGGAAAAAGCGTCCGTGAAGCTCCTTACTCTGCCATACTTCCATGCGATCATTAGTGTCAAGCACTACTGGCTTGCGCCAGTTCTCTTTAGCTAAGGAGAGCGGGGTGAGGCCCTTGTCCACTGTGACCACATCTCGATGCATCCCCACGTCGGCTTCTAAGAAATATTCCCTGAGACTGCATATCTCGCGATTGTGGAGGGTCTTAGCATTTAAAAAGCCTCGACCTCCACACTTTCGCGGGATATACAGCCGCATTACCGATGATCGTGGGTGATGCATTCGATTTGCAGTCAGCAGTGTACGGACCTTCCTATCCAGGGCGTCGAGTTCGGTCTGAGTCCATTTGAGTATGCCGAAAGAGTACATCAAAACCGGCATGACCCAACCGTTAAAGGCGCGCACCTTGTTTCCACCTGATAAAAGACTATTAAATACTTTTTTCAGGCGGCCAAAGAAGCGATCCTTTAACGACTGCTTCATGTCAGTACCGTTGATGCCCAACGCTTCCGACATACCCAAATACTTATAGGTTTCGGATGCGGAGAGGGCTCTAAGGTTTATGGAATCCGAGAGTTGGGTTCCGACGGATTCCACAATCTCCCCTCGCTTTACATGCATGACCGCACATTTGTCCACACCAAATTCCATCCTGATGGCGCTACTGAAAGTTTCAGTTACTTTCAGTAGATCCATCAGTTGCGAATTGTTGGGTGCAAAAAGTTTTAGGTCATCCATGTAGAGGAGGTGAGATATAACCTGACCACCTCTCCTCAGCCGATAGCCTAGACCTGAATCCTCCAAGAGTGTGCTTAGAGGATTCAAGGCTAAGCAGAACCAAAGCGGACTCAAACTATCACCCTGAAATATGCCTCGCTCGATCCTTATCGGCTCGCTATTCCTTTGGGTATTTCGACATGCTGGATAGTGAAGGACCGTCCTCCATTGCCCCATACACGACATCAGGAAGGTGCGCAGAGTTGCCTCTACTTTATACAACTCCAGCACCCTCATGAGCCATGTATGTGGCACCGAGTCATAGGCTTTCTTGTAATCTATCCAACATGTCGACAGATCCTTTCGGGAACGACGAACCTGTTGGCTAATGGCCATATCAATGAGGAGTAGCTCCTTAGTACCACGGGACCCGTTCCTGCATCCATTTTGAGAAGGAGACATGATGTAGTTGGTATCTATATGTTTGTTAATTTTATCTCTCAAAATGGATGTAAGAACTTTATAGACCGTCGGTAAACACGCGATCGGCCTATAATTTTTGGGTTCCGCAGTGCTACCTGATTTATGGAGCAGGTGGGTAACTCCTGTTGTTAGGAATTGGGGTAGCGAACCAGATTCTAAAGCAACCTGGTACTGAGCAGCCAAGCGAGCGTGCGATCTACCAAACCATTTGATCCAGAAGTTGTGCAGTCCGTCCGGCCCTGGAGACTTCCAGTTAGGCAGCGGGCGGACTGCACGAGTTACATCTTGGGGGCAGATGGTAATAGCCCCCATTTCTGGTATTGGATCACAGGCTCGCTCGACTTCCCGAGTCCAATCACCTTCGGTGTGACTGACAGGCACCGACCAGATATTGCGCCAGAAAGAACACATGGCATCATCATCTGGTAGGCACGTGTCAGCCACACCTTGATCCGGTCGCTCCCAACCCCTATAAACCCACCTTTCATCGCGCTGGAAGGTGCGATTCTGAGTGTACCGCTCCACTCGCCGCTTATACCTACGAATACGGTTCGCCCATGCATACACTTTCTGCTTCAGGAAGTCGATGCGCTCTGTGACACAGGACATGTAGTCCTGAGGGCTGATATTAGTCCCTGCGAACGCGCGTCTCACAAAGCGCATCACTCTAGGGCGAGTATTGCCCTCCCTGAAGCAGATTAGTTTGCCGATGAGTGCTCTGGCCTCACCAATACGGCGCTCAATTCTGCACTGCCAAGCTGGTACGGCTGGTTTCGGTCGTGTAGCTCTAGAATCATTAGCAAATTTGACGTGAGCTACACGACATGCCGCTACAGCCGCGCAGTACAGAATCGAATGTGTATCGGTGAGGTCTACGCAGTCATCAAAATAATTTGACAACTGCGCATCCAGTGCCGCCACCAGCACCCTATTTTTGGTATGCATGGGTAAACGAGGTAACCGTGGTCTAAGTTCGGGCGATATGAACCGATATTCTCGAATCGCATCCTCCAAAGCACTCCTCAATTCATCATTGCACTGGGTACTTACGTTTGTAGCCCTATCATCACTCTCCTCGTCTGCTTGACTTGTGTTAGACTGTGGTAGTACTACCACAGTCTGCGACGGGGGGGCGATGACATGACTACTCTGCATTTCATTTCGCAGGCGATCAAGTACAGTGTCATCCAACATATGATTACGTTGGATGACCCGCACCTGATCCGACAGTCGTTGTGCCGACACGTTGACAGCTGGCTCAAGCACCTGAAAAAGAGAGAGCATCCGAACACGGTACGCGGTCAGATTGTTTCCCCCCTCTGTAGCCCCATAGTATGAGCGCATGACGTTTTCGTTGATGGATCGCGTCCATCTCATGCGCTGCACACTTCCGCCGGGAGCTGGGACCCTATCAGAGGCCGGTGGGCCTCGAGGTCCTAAACCGTCCGGCGGCCGGTGTCCTCCACGTCGACGAACAGGTGGTGGCGTCGTGGGCGGGGAGAAATACTCGTCGCTCGAGCTCGACGCAACTACCGCGGCCGGTGTCGTCACAGCGCTCACAGTGGGGCTGGATACCGGCGGCAGCGAGGCGGAGCTGAGCGACGAGTCCGGAGGTGGTGGGCGTGCTCGACGTGCGGCTGATCTTGTCAACATATTGTCTTCATTTTCTTATTTTGTTTGTTTTATCGGAGGTGACATCTGTCATGTCACCTCCGATTCGGCAGTTTTTGTTAAAATTTATTTACATTCTGGTACTCATATTATGTATGTAATCAAAGGGTTTAAAAGTGATTTTCTGGTTTTAGATTTGGTTAATGGTAAACTATTGCAAATATGAGTTAAAATTACTTTTTTTGTTGATATTATGAAATAAAATTGAAAACGAGACGTTTTGTTGACACGGCGGTGTTGCCATGTATTATTATTATTATTAAAGTCTTCGGACGACCGCGAGGTTCATTTTTCAGGTCGAAATTTCCAGAACGGAAGCGAGCAAACCAATAACAGGTGGTGCGTTGGTTTGTAGTGTTAGCTCCGTAAACGTCGTTGATGTTGCGTGCCGCTTGTGCCGCGTTGCTGCCACGACGGTACTCATATTCCATAATTACTCGAATTTTTAACGTATCCATGATGACGAAAAAGATTGAAATGCGATGAAAATGTACCTAACACTAATCAATAAAGAAATGACTACTTTTAGAAAAAAAAACCATGTTTTTAAAATAAAATTTATTTGAAATTAGAATTCTTAGCTAAACAAAAATTATTTTGATTTGAAATGGCCAGTACTGCAGAACGGCAATTTCATAGGTAAAGACCTAATATATGCAATAAATAAAATCACGTACTTTTTATCACCTTTTCTGACGATTTACAAAAAATAAACGAAATCGCTCCAGTAATTAGGTCAAAAACAAGAGTTTTAATTTTGAACAAATTTGAACACTGTAGAATTGGATCAATGATTCAATGAACTTGAATCCTTGAACATTGAAAAGCGATATTGCCACAAGGTGCACTATTATGACGGTGTTACCTATTCTATATATTTGCATAAAATGTAAAATCGGTACATCTAATCGACAAGATACAAAGGTATGTTGTCTAGGAAATGCCGGCGACATCTAGTTTTAAAATAGTCACCACAAAATTTACGTGTAAAAGTTTCTTAAAAGATCTACTTAAAGAAAGAAAGAAAGCAAGCAAAAGTACTACAGAAATAAACATCATTTGATTTCATTTCATTTTACCTTCTCCGGCCAACACTCCGACAATATCAGCGTTTTGCAATATCTCATGGTCATGACCCTTCATTGTATCTCATGGGTGTTTGCTGATAAATTGATAATGATGTGTACAAGCAGATAATCCCTATTACGATTTCTCGCTATATAATCTCTAATCTAAGCGATATAGTGATAAGAACTGAGACAACTTACGCCTGGTAGTATTGATAGCGCTGATATGGCTATTCCATTGTTAACCCTATTCCGTAAACATTGGGATGAATTCAGAATGACGAAAAGACCAGGTACAAAGTAGCAATTGAGTACCTTTATTAGTGTCTTGCCAATGTCTTTAAGTAATAATATTAATACCTATATAGGTATATATAGGTATACATATTTATGCAAAAATTATATTAGACATTACATTACATATCGAGAGTCGAGACTAGCGTTGCAAAACTTCGGAAGTATTCGGAATAATTCGGAAACATTATTATTATTATTATAAACATTCAAAAGAATACTTCGATTGGAAGGAATATTACCGCAGCAAAAATGCAGCGTAAAATAAATATTGTAAGGATGAAGTAGGTAACTTACGTTTTATTACATAAGAATTAAATTATTCCCAGTAGTTACGAATGTACTCGTGTGCGTAGGTAGCTTGAGGAGACTCGCCGTTACATTTAGCAGATATTTCGCCGTGCCGTTACTTAAATTAACGCCATCTAGCGGGCAAGAGTAGACTATAAATGGAGAACTTCCCTCGTTAATCCTTCGGCGACGCCAGCGGCAGCGCTCGCCTGCATGTGACAATAGCTTACCCACCGAGCCCCGCAGCCGTTGTTCATTCATAAATTCAACGAAGTATTATTCGATTCCTACGTACCTACAACGAGGGAATATTTCCCTGTAAGTAGTTATCTACTTGTGACTACTTATTATTTTATTTTTACTATGATTGAGTTTAGAATGGGCCGATTTTGTACGGATGTTATTTACAGGTTTAGTTTACTTCGTAAAAATGTTTTTGCTTTACGATTTAATGGAAAAAACATAAATAATTAGTTAAGTAAGATAAAAGTAGGTACGTATCCAGGGCCTAGATACGTAAGTACTTAATTTAAATGTTTTGGTAAAACAAATAATCGTAAAAAATATATTTCTTTGTAGAATAGTGTTCAACCAATATTAATCAATAAGTAGTTAAGTACTTAATCATTATGTAGTGTTCAACCGCAATTGATCATTATAGAGACATTTGAAATAACATAAGTACTTAATAATTAGATTATCCTTTCTGTTAGGTACCTCCCTATTATAACATAAATTACTTTCTTATAAACTTATGTTAGTATCTAACTATGTATTTACCTCTCTATCACTTTCACACCTAATACACCGCATACATAAACTTATTACGTAAGTACATATCTAAGTAGATGAAAGAAATATTCGGAAGTTTTCAAATCGTATTATACTCATTTTTATGAATGAACGTGTAGTAATGTTTAGTCACTGGCAGTAACGCCGTCTAGCGGGTAAAAGTAAAAGCTGTAACTGTACAACTTCCGTCGGTAGTGCTCGCCTGCGTGCGCTTTCTGCTGCTGCAGTGACCAAAGTTAGGAAGGAAGGAAGGATGGAAGATTCGTAAGTATGAATACACAATCACTAGCGCGGAACATATATAATTTGCAATGGTAATTGCGTCGCCATCTAGCGGTCAATAGTCGAACTCTACCAGGTGCTCCAATAAGTAGCCTACTTACCCGATGTCGGCCAGCATGATTATATATTATGGCAACTGTGGCACACCGCCTCGTGACTCAGCGGTTCATTCTAACTAGTCTAACATGTACCTACTTAGCTAGACATTTGCCTTGTAATTCTTCTTGGGGAATAATTCCGAATACTACTCAATACTTCCGAATGTTTCGCGAATAATTCGACGGGAATACTTCGGAATATTTCGCTCCGGCAACGCTAGTCGAGACCCCTTCTTCCTCGGAAAGCACTGTTGGTCCCGGCTGTCATTCATAGATCTTTGACAGTTGTTACGGGTCATCAGTAGCACAAAAGTCGGCCACCCAGTCTTACCAAGAGGTATCGCGTTACCCAGTAACTGTGTTGGGGAGTTCAGTTAGGCAGTCGCTCCTAGCTAGTTAATTGTATTATAATCATCCTTCTGCCTGCATTCCATTTATTTGGAACAGGCGCGTTAGAATTTTACTATTCAGGAAAAAAAATAAGAAGGTACATTGATAAACATTCGTCATGTCACAACTCACAGTGCCCGTAAAATAAAGGTCTGTCAAATCAATCGTACATCAGAATAGTTATAGAGAGATATTTACCAAGGAGACAATGCCTCAGTTACCTAGTCGTTTGATTAAAATAGATAATAAATACCTATTTTTGAGAATTGCATAGGTAATTTTTTAAAACGTTCTGCAATTCCCAAAAAAAATCATAGAATAATCGTAAATACAAAAAAAAAAGAATACATTGGTAGGTAAATAAAATAGGTAAGTACTTAAAGATATACGATTGTGTAATTATTGTACAAATATATTTCAGTAGTATTTTAGATTTTGGCCCTTAATCTGTAAACAATAGGGATACTTTTATAACCACCGTATTTTTGTAGTACGAATTAGGAAATATTATCCACACTCGGCTCGCCATGTGGGACTTAAACGTAACTGGTGAAACAGGTACACCTGTGCCTAGCCCTTTGGGGAACACAGGCGTGATTATATGTTATGTCATCCATACTAATATTACAAATGCGAAAGTGTCTGTTTGTTACCTTTTCACTGATAAACAAATAAACCGGTTTGGTGAAGTTAGAGCTACCGCTACAAGTAAAAAATATTAAACTTATCATTTGCTAGCTTTTGCCCGCGGCTTCACGTGGATGTCGGAAAATATCGCACGGAAACGTACTACCGGGATTAAAAGTAGGTACACTATGGGCCTCTTTCACCATCCTCAAGTAAAGTTTCAAGTAGGCTAACTGCCAGTTAAAGTCACCCGTAACATCATGTGCAGATTTCACGACGTTCGAGTACTCGTAGCACTAATCATAAGATTTAACTGGCCCGTAACTTACTTGCCACGACATCTGGCAATTAACGTGTTTACTTTACAGTTAAAGGTTGTCCATTGTCAAAAATGACAACGGGTAGTTAATTATCAGGTAACATCAACGATTATTTTAAAATGTATTAATAAATATGGATTTATTTGAATTGATTGATCATAAAGTGGATGAATTAGAATATATTACAACACAACGAGTCCCTAGGATTCGTGTATTTAAATTCCTTGTTGATTATTTTATGGACCTAGATGAAACTGATTATTTTGCTAGATTTCGTCTATCGAAGTATACAGTAAACCAAGGTCTTAACTTCGAAATCGTAAATACTTTCCAAATCATCGCTGCTTAAAGTAATCATAGCTTTTATTTGCTCTTCCACATAGTCTAGCGGAGGTGCTGTGTTCTGACCACCTCCGGTACGGTAAAGTTCCGAGTAGGTATATCCAGATAGAGCATTGAATTCATTTTGGATGCTTCTATAAAACTTAGCACTTCTATCTCTTTTAACTTTATCCCTGCTAATTAAAAAATATAGGTCATTAAAGTAACAAATTAAAATCACACGCTTTCCAAACCAGGCACAAAAACAACACAAATGTCAATTGGCAACTGCCAATGACGTTTGCCGAGTAACATTGACGTATTATTGAACGAATATAACGTATGATTTGTAATGTCATTCACTTAACCAGTAAGTTGGTACTCGAAGCTTTATTTTCGTTTGTGAAATTGACAAAAGATACTCGTAACTTTTACTTGCCGATTAACGTTAACTAGGAAGTAACTAACCAACGCTTTACTTGGAGATGGTGAACGAGGCCCTTAGTCTTCACCCAGGTTATAAAATCAGCCGTTTTTACGCCAATCCGGAACATACATCCAGACAAACAGACAAACGGACAAAAATTCTTCGAGCAATTGCCTCTTCTACGCACAGGATAAATATGAATTCATTTTAGTAGGTACGAGTATACTGCAAGAAAATCCATCGAGTAGTTTAGTAGTACAAAACAAATAATATACAAAATAACGACTTTGTTTCATACTATTTAGAGATTAGAGATGAAGACAAGTAACATTATATAAGTACATTAATTATAGATTACAGATAGATAAAAAACACAGTTCACCTATTAGACTTTATACGATAATTAAAGTTTAAATTACTCATAAACAGGGACACAGACTTTTAGAAAACCTTGTGATTGCTCATTATCATGCCCGACTCGGGGTTATTTTTTTATGGCCTGCTTAACCCCTAAAATCGCATTTAAATCCGTCCAGTAAAACTCATGTTCAGCGAACAGACAGGCATCGTCTTCACCCTTAAGAACTTAGTAATTAATTAAGTTTATAAAACATGGATTGAATAAAATCTACGATGCAAGAGCGAGCGAAGCGACCTCCACAATATCAGCACCCCGGTTTAAAAGGTTATACCTTTTTTTTTTTTTTTGGGTGCGAAATCATCAAATGACCTCTCCTGCTCTGGGCGGAGCGGAAGGGCGTGTCAGACTCTTACTGACTAAAAAATAAAACCCACCCGTGTTCCTTTAGTTGCCTGTGCGCCAGGGCCACGGTAACTCTTTCGAACAATCCGCGACCCTGGCAGGCATCGGCCCTATCAGACCCCGTCAATTATGCTGACATCTTTTTGAGGCGCGCGTGGAACAGAACGCGCCGTCGACCCGGGCCTGGTCCTTACCGGACGGCGAGCTGCCCATTGCTCGCCGTCCGCTGGCCCGCGCCTACGGTGGCCGGGAGTCGGCTATCGACTCCCGACGGCCAGGGTGACTCCTCCTGCGGCGACTAGGGGCGTGAGGGCGCAACGATTGCCTCTCCCTTACGCGCGCCGCCTCCTCCTTCGCAAGCATTACTGCTTCGCAGAAGGAGATGACTGCTTCCCATTCCCTCTCGCTCCGTACCATGGCCTGAACCAGGGCCGACACGGCGGTGCTCCGCCCAAGCCGGGCAGACCTCCACCGTATGCTCCACCGTGTCCTCCGGTCGATCCGCACAATGCCAACACCCGGGCGTTTCCTCCCGCCTTAACGACGTGACGTGATTTTAAAGAAAAATCGGACAGAGCCGATTTACTGATCAGTTTAGATGTCTATGCTCATGGGTGCTCCGCCCCCACTATTTACCTCTCGTGGGTGCTGGAGCCCCCGAGCACCCACGGAGTCGGCGCCTCTGCTCATAAAGTAGGTAGTAATTTAAGAAGGATCATTATTTTATGTGGTTCTGTACAATAAACATTATGTTGACTGCCAGCCTAAATCGTCTCGCAGCTGGACAAATGGATTTCCAGATATTTCTGTCCAAGGCTTATCATCATCACCATCAGCGTACAGCAGTCGACTGCTAGCTGGACATAGGCTTTTCCAATTGCACGTCATTCAACTCGATTTTCGGCAAATCCCCGTTGTAACTCAATTGGATAGCAACATGCATTGTCTTTATCAAACGACTGCCTCTAATATAAGTTTTATTGAGATCTGCGTAACTCAGGTACTGAAACTGCTAAAGACTATTGATGTAAATAAGTCAGCAGGGCCTGATGGTATTCCTGCTATACTAATAATTCGGTGCGCACAAAGCTTAACTTTACGACTAACCCTAATATTTCGGCGTTCTCTAGTGAGGGAGTGGTGCCACATGTTCGGAAGACAGCTTTTATTACCCCCGTGCATAAAAAAGGCTCTTAAGATAATGTAGAAAACTACAGGCCAATATTTAAGATTTGCTTGTTCACAAAGGTTTTAGAAAAAAATGTTTACTCCTCAGTTTATAGTGCACAATCAAACACAATCGTTTAACAACTGTCAACGAGCTTCTTAAAAAAACAGGTATATTGTATCGAATATGCTTAGCTGTTACGACGACTTGTGCTCCACCATGTCTGAACCCTCTGAAATGGATGTGGTCTACAGCAATTACAGCAAGGCATTTGTCCTTTTACGTAAGCTATTTCCAGTGGATATCAGAGGCGATTTATTCAGAATGGTTTACATCTATTGAGAATCACTGGTGCCAATTCTCTTGTACACCGGACTAAACTAACTAAACTATCACTGAAATTCCTTACTTTTGGCTATGAGAATCTTAAAGCTATTCTGCAATAAAATATCTCTAAATTTAAAAATCATTTTGACGCAACTAATTTGACAATCGCGACTCCACATGGTATTTGTTTACCCTAACCTGTGATTTTTTTTTAGAGCCGGAGGCGCGCATGGGTGGCAGCCTCGGCGCGTTTTATATGGAATTTTTCACTTTTTGTATGGAAAATATAAAAAAAAAATACCTACATGTAGAGTTACAAGGGTTTAAGAGTTTCATAAAGGGAGTCGAAATTTTCATTATTTTTGCGATAGGACACACCGTTTTCGAGATATATGCAAAATATAAAAATAAAACAGTACTGTTTTTGCCTCTGAAGTCGAGTTGTTGTGGTGAATCTTAGTTCATGACAACTAATTTTATTCCGCACCTTTTTAATCGCGATTAAAAATAGCCAGATTTAGTTAAGACAACCAAAACACTGGTGAAAAACGTCAAATTCAGAATAGCAAAATTGCCATTTTCACTAAACTAATAAATCAGTACCATCTTAGTGCTGTCAAACTAAAATATAGTTAAGTTGTGTCTCACTTCACTTTAGTCTATTTTAGAATGAGAAATCGTCTTTTGACAGGAATAAACTAAATTTTAGTGATTTTTAGTCTAGTTTAGAGCATTTTGTGACAAGAGAATCGGCACCACTGTCAAACAGTTTTACTGAATGGATAAAGTTCGGCAATGTTAAAATACCCTCGGGAAAACCGCAAGAATCCCTTTTGGATCCTTTACTTTTTATTATTTTTATAAATGACATTGGTTCGTGTTTTACCCGTTACAAAATAATTCAATAAGCCGATGATATGAAAATTGTATGCCCTATAACAGACCTTTCCGACTGTTTTGTTTGACAGCGGGATTTAAATGGACTACATTGTTTTTGTCTACTTAATAAACTTGAAATGAATGTTTCTAAATGTTTTGTTAGTACACACGTAAACCACATGCAATCACGTTTCAGTATAAGTTTCATAATACTGTTATAAATAGGATAAGCGTTATCAAGGACCTGGGTGTAACGTTGGGTACGTATTACGATACCGGAATTTAGAAGACCGTATTTTTAAATACATAATAAATGTATTTTAAAATACGGTCTTCTAAATTCCAATTAACAATCATTAGGCGTTAAATTTTTCGGGATTTCTTCCATAATATGGAAGAAATCCCGAAAAATTTAACGCCGAATGATTGTTTGGTTGAAAGTTTTATATCCCGAAAGTTTATATGCCCGAAAGCTTAAAATCCCGAAGATACATATCCCGAAGCTTAAAATCCCGAGGATCCATATCCTGAAGGTCAAAATCCTTAAGATATTTGATATTTCATCTATGTATGCAATACCTAATGGACGACTCGCCTACAGTTTATTGATACTGCGTTACCTAGACAAACGGATAATTAGACAATGGTGAAAACACTTCTGCGAGCAACTTGGAAGTAGCGGTTGGTCACAGTTTTAACCTAAACTAACCTATTTCAGCCAGTTTAAAATGGGGAATCTTACAATCTGGTGCAGTTTTTTTTTACCATTGTCTAATTATCCACTCGCAGGCAAATTGTTTGAAATTTCAAAATTCGTCGTTTTGAAATGAGTGAAATAGGTTAGGTTATGTTAAAACTGTGACCAACCGCGCGCGAGCCGAGCGAACGCTACTTGCAAGTTGCTCGCAGAAATGTCTTTACCATTGTCCAATTATCCTTGTTTTCGCAATATCCCTAAGGTTTTCGCGAAAACTCGAATTAGCAAATCATCCCATCGACATATACAAAATCACCAGTAAATCAAACACAAGACCATAGATAAATCAACGATGAATCGACCGTTAGTTTAATCAACTTTGGTTAAATTAATTGTAGTTGAATAAACCGTAGCTGAATTCTCCTTTATGGATTTCGTTCATAAGTTATTACAAAAATCGGTGAAACGATCTTTAGATATTTTAAACAGTAGGTATTTTGACCGTAGTTATCTTGAAAATAGTTAGAATAAACTTAGGTATTATAATACGTAATTATAGCAACCACTCGGTACTAAGTAGCTAACAGGAACTACGAATGAATAAAACATTACGGAATAAAATATTTTTTCGAGATCTACCCCCGCTATAAAAAATATTAAAACATGTATTGTTAAGCAGAATGCCCACCGTCATAGCTGTGTTGCAGTGCCATCTATGAGTAATCGCGGGAACTAAGTCGCCGCTCTTTAGGATTTCATCAATCGGTATTTCATTTATTCGGGATTACGTCCATTCGGGGTTTCATCCTTTCGGGCATTTCGACATCGGTATTTTATGTTTCGATATAACGGCATTTAAAACTTTCGGTATTTTGAATTTTGTTGTTTTGAACGTCGGTATTTCAGTCATAGTTATTATGAAATTTCGGGATTTTAATACATACCCCTTGAAGTACGCCTCACAAGTGTAGAATCCTTATTATGTATAATATTTATATAAACAAAATAGACGTAATTTAAAAGCAGTTCCTACGTTTCTTGCAATACAAAACTAGGAAATATACTTCCAATTACATAGCGCGATGTAAAAGGTTTCACATCTTACCACTGCATGAGCGCAGGCGCATTGCAGATATGACGTACTTATTTAAAATCGTAAATGGTACTATAGATTGCCCTGAGCTGTTAGGCAATTTAGGATTAGTTACATAACAGAACAGAATAGTTACATCTTCTTGGTATAACCCCTTTTAAGGACAGGGTCTATGGAATTACTCTGTGAAATCCTATCGGTTAGTGTTTACCATTCCCTAGCTGTGCACTTCTCTGCGGCTCTTCGCTCTAGTAAACAGATAGACCACCTGTTTACTTTCTATTCGATAGACCATGGAAAAGTGGTTGATTCGAAGATAGATAATATAATAATACCAGCCTATTATTGTCCCACTACAGGGCAAAGGCCTCTTCTCATACAGGGAAGGCATGAGCATTGATCACCGCGCTTGCTCAAGACGGGTTGGCGATTTCAAACTTATATGGACTAAAAGTCCAGGTTTTCTCACGATGTTTCCTGCACCGATGCCTGTAATGTCCAAGATAAACTCAGCAAGTGCATATTAATTGCAAAGTCACATCGGTACTTGCCCGGAATTGAACCCAACAACCTCGTGCATGAGAGGTGAGGCTTTAACCACTGGGCCATCACGACAAAATAGGTACTACGAAGAAAGGAGACGTTTCATTTTTGTATGGAACTTTGCCTAGGACGTGTACATTCCCAGAAAATCAGTAAAATGAATCTATATACATGTAACAGGCAATGATTCATTGAATTAATTTGTATTGTAGAAGTACAAAAATAAAATTGAAAATGTTTGACATTTACTGTGAGAAAAATAGAGACATAATGACAGCTGACAATGACATTGATGTCATCATTCAATAACCTATAACGGGGATAATTTAAGATTGACAACGACACTTCCGACAGTGTATGTCAAAATAAAACGCTCGGAAATCGGAAGTACACTGGCCAAGTAGATTTTATTAATCGAACTAGGATATAATTATATTTTTACATTAGTAAAACATTAAAAATAGGTGTAATAGATGAATTAATAATACAGCGATGCCTTTTTATAATTATATTTAATATTTTAGTATTTACGGTTTCACATTAATTTCAGATCCATTCTGATTTCAGAACGCATGTTGTCAGGACGCCGCCATAGTGTGGCCATAACGACAGCAATGGCAATAATTTAAAAACTTAAATTTTTGTGTACAACAAAGATAACATTCTCAAATTCACAGATTAATATTTTTCCTTAATACAGTGTATTTTTCCCCGCTTTTTGATATAATGTACAAGTGCTAGCCGAAAATGAATCATCTCCTTTGAACAAAACCTCATAATTTCAATCAATACTTTAGAAGAAAATCGTTGTTGGATAATCCAACGTTGGCACGGACGTAAAAATTTCGCGGCGGTATTTTTTCGCGCACTGGATTTCTACTAACTCTTGGTGTTGATCCGAGCGTTCAGAATCAAACAGAGTGCATCGCAGCGCGTCGAAAAAACACACTGTTGAATTTTCATCTCTCGCCGCTAAGCAGAGTGTTGAAAATGCAGTGTACGATAAAATCTCGCCGTGATATTTTACGTCCGTGCAAACGTGGGCTAAGGGGCCGCCTCCACGAACGAGAGATTCACGATGGATCCGCGCCTCTACGTCGGGTAATCTCCACGAACGAGCGATTATTCCGCCAGCGTATCGTCGCGGCTCGTAACGGAATCGCCGCGTTTCCGCTACGAGGCGTTGTGCATTAGTTTTGCTGAAGAGTTCAGTTGTCAGTTCAGCCTGCGTTAAGAGGGCGCAGCAATACAGGAAAGAACAAGTTTCACCCGCGCCTCTTTGCCTACCCCTCTCATCGGACACGACGAAAACAAAACACAATCCCTTCCCGCCAGCAGAAACTTTTCGCCCGGCGGCAGCGTATATCTAGGCATTTGAATTTGAATATTTTGCGTAGTATATATACGCAAAATAATCAGATGAAACTGATCTGTTCAATGTACCATGATGCATGATTGCTGTGTACAAGTAGGTATATTATTGAATATTATTGTATGTCCCTGAATCTGTTTCCGATGCTGGTGGGTTGTTAGATTGGAGAGTAGACCGACTTGAATGAAGTAAAGACTAAATGTTTATTCAAGATACGGCCTATACATATTCGATTCCGAATTGAAAGACAAACTTAACGTTGTACTTAAGAAAATATGGTCCGCTACATTATGTAATAACTACAAATGAACGATTTCCAGATATTTTCCTGTACGTATTTGTACTGTAAGACCTTGCTTCTTACCAAATTTCGTGATTCCAGGTCAACCAGATGTATTTTGTGGGTTTAAATTTATTTGCGGGTGTCAAAATATGCGAAATGAATGGCAACTTATGCCAAGATTCTAAGTCAACGTCTTAGAAGCTCGATTTTTACAGCTCCAAAGTAAGGCAGTTCTAAGTATTTGATATCAATTTCAACTTGATACCCCCCGTGCATTCCTGATAAAAGGGGTCCAACAGATGGATAACAAAGTGAAAGAAGATCACTTTGTTATCCATCTGTTGGACCCCTTTTCTCAGGAATGCGAGTGTGTTTGTGTTTCGATTTTTCCTTTTGAGGCAGGGAACACTGAAAAGCAAAGCACTTCCATCAAAGTCCTATACTACATACTCATGATACTACCTGACAGACACGGTGTAGATAATTATAGACCGATCTCAGTCCTGCTTGCCATCTCTAAAATATTGGAAAAGATACTTAATAAACGGTTGGTGGACTATCTTGAGTCACACAAATTATTAAGTGACAATCAGTATGGTTTTAGGGGTGGCAGCTCGACTGAAAATGTGGTTGCTGCCTTGGTGGATCATATAGTATCTAAACTGGATAGTAAAATGAAATGCTTGGCTATTTTCCTCGATCTTTCCAAGGCATTTGACACTGTGTCTGTTCCCCACCTCCTGCCCAAGCTGGAAGCTGCGGGCATTCGCGAACATACCTTAAAAAAAATCCGGGATTACCTGTGTGATAGGACTCAATGTGTCAGGATCAATGACGTTATTAGTGACAGTAAATCATTTAGTTTTGGCGTTCCTCAGGGCTCAATATTAGGTCCTACCCTCTTTCTTATCTACATCAACAACTTATGTAAGATGTCTCTAACCAACTGTTCAATCTATACTTACGCAGATGATACGGCCCTGCTTCTTCACGGTAGGGACTGGCATGAAACTGTTGAATGCGCGGACCTTGCTCTAAACTCAGTGGTGAAATGGCTATCAGATAACATCCTAACGTTAAATCTTAAGAAAACAGTATACTTACCTTTCTCCTTACTATCCACCAACCTCCCTCCACCGGATTCAATGGCGCTTAGAGCTCATACTTGCTCAAGTAGTCTATCCTCCTCACAATGTGGCTGTCCTCCACTCACAAGGTGTGAGTATGTTAAGTATCTCGGAGTCTATGTAGATAGTTCTTTGAGCTGGAAACCCCACCTTAACAATCTCATATCGCGAGTCCGCAAGTGTATATTTATTTTCAAAAAACTAAGGCACTCCGTGGACTACCGTACCATTAAAACTGTATACTTTGCCCTCGGTCAAAGCATAATAAACTACTGTATCACAGTGTGGGGTGGGACTCCCAAGACAACCCTACTGCCTCTGGAACGAGCACAGAGAGCTGTCCTCAAGGTCATGACCTCGAAGCCGTTTAGATATCCCACCTCGGCTCTCTACACCGAATGCCAGGTCCTCACTGTGAGACAGCTTTTTGTTCTTGGCACTATTCTGCGCAAACATCCCTCTGTGGTATACAACCCGAATGCTGCTAAAAAGCGTAGATACTTTGAAGTATGCTCGACTCGCGGATGTAGAACGGCCCTTGCACAGCGTCATTATGATATTCTGTCTGACCATTTATACAACAAAATAAACAAATTATGCACCATTGCTCCCATGTGTCGAAATGGTTGTAAGACCAAGGTCACAAAGTGGCTATTGACACTGAGTTACGATAGGACTGAAGTTTAACTACATGTATCAATCGCTTAAAAACCTAATGTAGTTAATCAAGCCATATATTTACATTTACAATTAATTATATTCATGCAGACTTACATAAACGCAAATTTCACAAATTTTTCAACATCGTTATCTCTCGCTCTCAATACCTACACACACCCCCAAATAGGTACCTTTATAGGCCACATCATAATTATACACATTTATTAGTAAGTAGTTATCTTAATAATAATATTCTGTGCTCGTCCTACAACCACTGATATATGTTCAAACTATAGGCGAGGACGCTGGCACCCTATACACAAGTTAAATCTTACTTTGGGTGCCAGAGTTCATCGAAAACACTTTTTCCCTTAATTGTAACGCTGCCTAATGTTTTAGTTAAGTGTTTTTGTACAACTGAAGGTAATAAATAACTCTTACCTACATGATGATGAAAACAAACTCGATAAAGTTGCTTTTGTGACGATAAGAAAGCGAATAATTATAATCACATCACTTATCTTCCGTTTTTTACTTTGAGAAAATGAAATCAATTGGACAAAAATAGCAATCATTTAAGGAATTTTGTTGGACCGCTATGATCAGCAACCCTATTCCTCGAATGGTTTTTCAATTATAATATTTCAACAAAATATGATCATTGTGCAGTCTCTTTATTTTCAATGAAATTCTTTATTAGGAAAAACATCAGTTTATTTTGCCTATACTATACGTTAAGCTAGTTGAATTCAGAATCTTAGATCATAGTCATGTTTTGGAACTAGAAACTCAATGAAGGAACTAGAAAAAATTTGGTTACATTGGAATTTGAACTTTGTCACGCCAGCGTGACAAAGTTCAAATTCCTTTGTAACCAAATTTTACTAAGGGCCTTCTAAAAGTTGGACCTCACGACGACTTCGTGGAAAACAGTGTTAACCAAGTAAAAAAATATAATGGTATAACGTGGATATTGCTTTGCAGGATCGTGTAAAGACAATTAGCAACCGTATTACCAAGTAAAAAATAATTATGGTACCTATTGTTGATTTTGCACTGTATTGTGCAAAGACAAATGGCATGTGTCATGAAAACCTATCCTGCGCGGAGCGCGAGTAGAAAAAAGTCCTCGTCGAAAACATTTGTGAAAAATAGGCCAATTTCGGAACAAACAGGACATTAGTTGGCATTACCGACATAATAATTGGCATACCTTAAATGCGTGCCAAAGAAAGTCGAAAGTTTATTAGGTTCCTCTTTTGTAACTGTTAAAACTTTAGCTTTTAAAAGCCAACCCACAATCCCAAACATTGTGATCCGTCACAACCGTTACTCATACCCACCATAAAAAGAGATATAGTCACGAGAACACTATCCGTATGAAAAATGTCATGTCTCGTACACACTGTTTCGTACTTTTGCCCGCAATATTTTATTTATTTATATTGTTAACTCCCCTAATATTACTATACCAATAACCTACCTACTAGATGTTTTCGAGTTTCAACTTGATTCGGGGGTTGGTCGAAAGTCGCTCGAAATGGTTCGTCTAAGGTTACCCTTACACGGTGTTTATCAACGAAAGTGGGAGTAAACGAATATTGATCTTGAGTTAATAGCAATTAGATCTAGAATCTCCAGCACAAACTCTATGTTGTTCTCCGCATGAAAATTGACCGAAGAGCAATGGCGCTAGTTTTACTATACCAGTCAAAAATCTGTCAAATAAATGTATGTCATCTTGAGTTTTCAAATAACAACATTGAATTATTATAATATTTTATTTCATAGTTTAGCCGCGGTATTTATTTAGTTTATCAATTCTTAATGATTTTAATAATCGTTTCGGAAGTGGTTTTTTTATGTTTTCTATTTCACAGTCTCTTTCCTACACTTTCCTACAATGTGATAAATTACGAAAATATTATTTACGCAAATAAATTATATCCCAGAGCTGCCGAAAATTCAAGCGCAATCCTCTCGTCTCAACAGAGCGACGGCGACTGATTTATGAAACAAAAATATGGTTGAAGTTCCCGCAACGTGCGACGGAAGATGACTTCTTCCACGAACTAAAAACGTCATAAGTGCATAAAGCTTGTAGTCGTAATAAAACTAAAAATAAAAGGAATTTCAAGAAATGCCTCCACAATTTTTTTCGTCTTGTATTAATACATATAATCATCTAATTTTTATCCTATTTTTCATTAGCATATTAAGTACAAATTGAAAATACGTGAAAATTAGAGGTAACTTCGTGATGTTGTTCTATCGAGAAAATTTTTACATTTTGTGTTTCTGTTCCACAAAAACTTTGAATATATCATGTAGTTACTCATATTATTTTTATTTTATATCTACCTAAGTCTTATCAATTTCATGAAAAATGAAATTGAAGATAGGCAATTTTGGTTACTACCCGCGCTTAAGACAGCGCGCTGACTGCGAGAGCACCACGTTCCGCGACGAGCGCGCAGCGCAGTCAGCCGCGACGCGACAGCGCGACTACCGACCACAAGACTAATGGGGCAGCCCATTAGTCTAGTGGTCACACGGAACAGAAAAAATAGTGGAAGTGCAATGCAACAAACTTCCTCAACCACACCCGTGGCTGTAAGCCCCAACCCCATGGATCCGTTCAACGTGATCTCAGGCACATTCACTGCCTTCCTCACCCCTCGCGCCCGTCAAATGGCCAATGAAATCGTTGCCGCCAGAAATGCCGGTAACCTTTATGCCATTCAGTGCATATATAACGCGTACCCGGACATTACGCACGCGCTACAGTCATTTGTGAACTCCCCCAATCCCACTAATGGATAACGGAATCCTCTCGCGTTTAAAACCCCGATCCCTAAAGTTAGGTTATTTCAATGCCAATGGCATCCAAGGTCAGCGCGACGAAATCGGTACCTTCCTCCGCGACCACCAGATCGATGTCCTCCTCGTACAGGAGACTTTTCTAAAACCCCACATGCGAACGCCGTCGATAGCGAACTATCGGGTTGTTCGAAACGACAGGACTCGGTGTTACAAGGGTGGCACCCTCATTTACTACAGAAAATCCCTCTACTGCATCCCCTTGGACCCGCCCCCCCTCTCACGACTAGAAGTCTCCATTTGCCGACTAGGCATGACAGGCCACCAACCGATCACCTTGGTATCGGTCTACCTCCCCCCTACGAACCAATCAGAGAACTTCCAACTCTTGACTGACGACCTGACCTTACTCCTCGGCCTGAGTGACTCCGTTATCATAGCGGGGGATCTCAACGCCAAACATCACGCCTGGAATAGTACCAGAATCTCTACCCGAGGGAGACACTTGTTCGACCTCTGGACCCCTCTAAATTTCGATGTCATCGCCCCGATGACTCCCACTCACTTCCCCCACTCGGTTGACCATACCCCTGACGTGCTCGATGTATCACTTTTAAAGAATATCAACCTACGGTTGGATTCTATAGAGGTGATACACGAACTATCATCTGACCACCGACCAGTTGTGCTTAAGCTAGCCCCTCGCGTAGGCCTCCCCGACCCCGATCAACCCCCCTCCACAAAAGTGGTAACGGACTGGAGGAAAGTAAGCGAACGCCTGAAATCCAACACGTCCGCCCACCTAGACTCCATCCCCGACCTCTTCGACTCTATCGCTGACACGACGGCTGCGATCGACTCATTCACTGGACACGTACAATCAGTCCTGAACGATTGTTCAAGGGAAGTTCCAGCGACGGACGACCGTCGCTGGAAGTTGCCGGACGATGTACGTGAACTGATGCCTGAGAAGAACGCGGCTGTCCGTGCGTACAGCAACTTTCCCTGCGACGCGAACCGAGCCCATATGCGCTACTTACAGCGAGCTGTAAGGACACGTGTAGCGGAGCATCGGGAAACGGGCTGGGATGAGTTGCTGAGCGAACTTGAGCCTACCCACCTAGCATTCTGGGAGCTTCAGAGGAAACTCAAATCCCGAGAAGTAGTCCCTATGCCCCCCTTGATCCGCCCAGACAATACCGCCGAGTGCCTAGCCGACAGTCTTGAGGCCCAATGTTCGCCCAGCTCTCAACCTGTAGACCAAGCTCACCTCTCTGAGGTCGACGCCGAAGTCGAAAGGAGAGCCTCCCTCCCCCCCGTAGAAGACCCCGAGTGCCCTCTGCCTCCCGTCACCCCCGACGAAGTGCAAGAGCTCATAAAGGGCCTTAAGCCCCGTAAAGCCCCCGGTTCTGATGGAATGACCAATAAGGTATTTCAACTGTTCCCTGCCCACCTGATCATGCTAATGACCACCATCTTCAATGGTGCCATGAGCAATAACATCTTCCCCCAAGCGTGGAAACAGGCCACTGTCATCGGCATTCCCAAGCTGGGCAAGCCTAAATCCGCTCCCTCCAGCTACCGCCCCATCAGTCTCCTCAATGTCATCGGCAAGATCTATGAGAGGCTTATTTATAAGCGTCTCAGAGACTATGCCGAGACGAAAGGTCTCATTCCCAACGAGCAGTTCGGTTTCCGAACCCAACACTCGTGCGTCCAACAGGTCCACCGTATCGTCGAACACATAAGCGTTGGCTTCCAACGTGGTTCGTTGACGGGTGCTGTTTTCTTCGATATAGCGAAAGCGTTCGACAAAGTCTGGCACAATGGCTTATTATATAAGCTATACCAACTTAAAGTGCCAGATCGTCTCGTGCTCATCCTGCGAGACTTTTTGTCGAACCGCACCTTCCGATTCCGCATCGAAGGAGCGCTATCCTCCCCCCGTCCCATTCGCGCCGGAGTCCCTCAGGGCTCCGTGCTCGCCCCTCTCATTTTTACGCTTTTCACCAGCGATATCCCCAAGAGTAAAAGGGCTCAGTTGGCTCTGTTCGCAGACGATACGGCCATTTACTACACCGGCGTAAGCCCCGACGCGATATCTCGCACTCTCCAAACCACAGTCAACCAACTCGGGGACTGGTTTAGGAAGTGGAGAATCGAAGTCAATCCCGATAAGAGTCAAGCGGTTCTATTTTCGAAACCGAGACTCAACCCCACCCCTCCCCGTCCGATCACCATGTTCGGCAAGCCTATCCCTTGGGAGAAGCGAGCCAAATACTTGGGTGTCACTCTGGACCATAGACTCTCTTTCGGCGAGCACATAAAGCAGGCGCGTTCGCGCGCCGCTTTCGCTCTCGGTAGACTCCACTCCCTATTGAATGCACGCAGCAAATTGTCACTCAAGTGCAAATTGCGCATTTACACAGCGTGCATTCGTCCCATCATGACCTACGCGAGTGTGGTTTTCGCACACTCGAAACCCCACCACATCCATAGGATGCAGACCCTCCAAAACCGGTTCCTCCGTAGGGCAACCGGCTCCCCTTGGTTCGTTCGGAACGAGATCCTCCATCTCGACCTTAAAATCCCCACTATCCGTCAGTTCATGAAGCGCATTTCCAAGCGCTTCTTCGACTCCGCGGCCTCACATCGCAACCCTCTGGTTGTCGAGGCTGCCAGATATGCCCCCTCCCGCATTAGTCGTACCCGCCGTCCAAGGCATGCCCTGTCCGACCCCGATGACCCCATAACCCTCCTCCAGGAGAGCAGTAGGGCCACCAGTACAGTATACAAACACAGACCGCCATCGTTCCGACCTCGCCGCCGAGGTCCTACGCGACGCCCCCGACGTAATTGTCCCCCCCCCGACCCTTGCTCGACGACGCGCCAGCCCGCGCCGTAGCTGAGCCTGTAGTTTTAAATTCCCCAGTATAATAATAATATAATTTAGATCCAGCCTGTCCCATCTTGCTGCCCTCCCCTCAGTGACGCCCTAAGCCGAGGTTCGTACCCCACAGGGGGTGCCCTTAGCGTGCGGTCACCTAAATTTTAAGTATTGTTCGCCCCTGGCTGGAGGCTTTAAGTTAGTAGCTTAAGGCACCCACAGGTTTGCCCGGTTAAGTAGCCAGGACCTTAGTGGTCACAACTACGAGCTGCCAAATAGGAAAAAAAAAAAAAAAAAAATGAGCACCGTTTAGTCATATGTTTGCATCGGAACGTGTAGTGTGATTTCGTATTTTTACGAAATGCCGAATTTTTCCGTCCTTATTTGCAAAATCGCACAATTACAACAAACCTTAGGACAAGTGTCTTATCTTACCACCGATATGTAAAAAATCACTGCATTCATTATAATATTTAAGTATTTTACAAATTATCGAGTTGTGAATTATTTTTGACATGCGACAGCCTTTGCCTAATGACTGACGCATATCAAAACGATGCATTAGTGGTGCGCAGCGCTGAGACATAGATATCGATAATTTTTAGTTGCTCTAATAAGAAAATAAGAAATTATATAGGTATTAAGAATCTGTTATACAAGAATTAATACATTTTATTTCAGGTTCCCGAAAGATCCAGAAATTAAACATAAATGGGTAGATGCAAAATGCAGGAAAAATAAATAGTTTCCCTCATAAAATTTCAAGTGAATTCAAAGTTCATAAAGACGTTGCTAGTCCCAAAATTTCTTAGACACTTTGTCGATACAAATATTTTCTCAGTTTGAGCAAAACTCGATGGATAATCATAATATCCACATCATAATCATATATTTTTATCGATCAAATATTTATACCAACCCCTCTTCCCTAGTTGATGCTAGAGTTGCAAGTGTGTATTCAGTGACTGTATCTATACTTTCTATGGCCCGCCCCTTTTGAGCATATGTGCAATAAAATAGTACTTAAGTGTTACGCATATTTTCTTGTTTGTGTGCGAAAAAAGCATCATGTGTGCCGTATCTATTTCTGTTGTTTATATGTGAGTTTCAGGAGTGGGGAAAAGGTGGCGACACTTAAACTTGAGCAAATATAGAGTGCAGGCATATCTCTCGGATATCTATGGCTGTGCCTGACGATCTGGGTTCATTTCCCAAATCGGGTAAAGTGTTGTTGGGTTTACCCATCAGGAATTTCTCAGTAGCAGCCCGGAGTCTAGATTTGTGCCCGGTTGATGGCAATAGTCACCCCCCCCCCCCTATTACATGGCACTTATTTAAATCCGGCGAAATGAGGGTGTACGAGTACTATAGGTACACCTCTGCTTTAACCCTCTGTTATATCAGACGTGATGATATGTAATGTTATCTTTTTCGATGTTACAAACCGAGATGTGGGTGAGCGCGGAGCAAGTGGAATAAGTCCCAAGAGCGTAGGAGTCGCTTTATTATCTAAGAGTTAACATTTATATCAGCAAATATGGACACAAGAGGGATTAAATGAAAAATGAAATGCAAATAAACGGATTTTACCCGAGTTTTCACAGTATAGCACTTAGCAACACAAATGAAATCTTAAAGATACAGATAAAAATTGTTTGCCTTTTTTATAATTGGATGAATAACGGGGATTTTGTTGAGCCAAAAATTAGGGCTGTCCAGCAACCTAATTGCATAACACTCTATCAATCTGACTCTGAATCATTTTGAAGGATATTGCTAATCCATTGCTTAATATGTCCGAAAGATTTGTCTGCTCAACAACGTAAATAACGCAATGAATGTTGTTTAACCGTCAGAATGAAAGCCATTGCTACTGTTAGTGCGTTACGCAATTACCCCGCTGAATCTGGTGTCATAATAATTTCCGTTCTGTTTCTTTGGTCCTCAACTCTTTTTTGTCTCTCAGAAGCTCTTGATAATCAAAAACTGGAAAGTTGATGCCCACTACCACTACCCTACCCACTTTCCTTGTGAGAGACCTACAACACTGATTCTACTAATTCAATAACTCTCTGTGTTTGAGCAAGCCTTTTTTTAACTATTATGTAACGTCCATTCAGGAAGAAATTATACGGAAATAAACCAGATTCACCGACATAGCTTGCAGAGAAAGCCAGCTGAAGTAGCAGTGGGCTGGCCATGTTTGTCGAAAGATCAATGGCTGGTGGAGCAGGTGAGTCCTGGAGAGGGGACTGACGACCTTAACAAGTTGACTGGGACAGACTGGATGCGGAAGGCGGAGGACAAGGTGTTGTGGCGCAGCCTGGGAGAGACCCATGTCCAGCAGTGGACTGCGGTAAGCTGAGTTAGTAGTTGGTCCATTCAGTACAAATTATACTCATCATTGTACTGCGATCGTCACCCCAAGACGAACTAAAAAGGGCTGCCCACGTTCTTTTGTGTCGCATAGATGTGTCCCATTATATGATGTGTGCGAAAAAGGATTGCGTCCATGATGCGCAGAGTTCGTGGGAGCGTCAACGACATTCTGAAGGTCATCAGTGATAAGCCGTGTTGCACCATTATGGCGCATTAGGTGCATGAACATGAACATGTGCATGTACCCGGTACGTCAAGTGAGTGCAACAGGTATTTCAATTAAGAATTTGAGTTGCATTTTTACTAACATAGCATAAGTACTGTGTATTACTAACATTATATGGATCAAGGTCCGAAGTCAGTTTTTTTTATTATTATTATTTTATTATAGAACGGAAAAAAATGCATGCATTTGACAACCATGTATTTGTAGATGCACACCGTCAGGTTATTAGTGTTATCAACCATAGGTAAGTCATAAAATATTAACAGTGCAGTCTCTTGTAAGACGAGAGACACGTCTGCAGATGTCTAGCAAGCAGTTTTTAGTTTAAATAATGATCGCATGTGCCCAGCCTGTCTTGAGGCAGTATTTAATTATTATAACTGGTAAGTCGTTTAGTATTCATAAGTGAGTTTTTGGTCTAAACTCCATAGACATGGAGGTGGCTGAACCTAAGAACTTGTCTGAGGTTATTTCCGGTTAAGTTTTTATGATAGGACTTTTGCAGGGGATTTGAAACTTTACAATAAATAACAATATGAAACCAGTGCAATGCACTTGGATTCCATCGTCGCTGGGTGACGAAAACAGTCAATTGCAAAGTGCATTGTCACTGGATGGCAAAATTAGTGCAATGATTAAGTAGTCAAAACTGCAATACCTCGTTCACTTAATTTTTAAACACTCACACACTCACAACACATCACTCTCTTTCACTTTTTTAAACATATTTTTTTTAAATTGGCTCTCGTCTCAAATAGAAACTTACTAATTCCCACGAATTTTGGTAACGCTCAAGATAAACAATTCCAGTAGTTAAAATAATAATCACCTGTCTTTTTCAGCAAATCTATCCTTCATATGTTTGGGCCTTTATGTTGCGTGGTCATCACCAGTGCTGGTAAAGTTGAAAAATGAGACACAGACAGTTCTCTCAAGACCGATCACCGAAGAAGAAGGCTCTTGGATCGTGTCTATAGGAGGTCTCTCTGCACTTATTTGTGAGTTTTCACTGTACGACTGAACTACAACAGACACGACGCCGACAGCCTGACCACCGACAAGACTTTACTTCGACGGGACTGTTCGCCGACAGGACACTTCGCCAACAGTACTCTTCGCCGACAGGGCTCATCGGCGGCGCATTCAATATTTTAGCGATAATTGTATTAGATGAGCTTCAAAATGCAAGGGTGGGATGGGATGCAAGAGCAAACGAAGCGAGCTCGAGACTTGGGGCACCTCGACTTGGACAGGTTAGGTTAGAAGGGGATGGCGGGGTCTGAAAGATCCCGCCATTCCCCTTCGTGGTTATTTTTTTTAAACCACCCAGAAGTAGGAGCCCCGCTGAGCGGGGCTCCGTCGACTACACCTTATTATTATCGGAGATAAATTGCGTCGCTGAAAACTTCTCCGAAAGGACTCTTCGCCGACAGGGGTCGGCGAAGAGTCCTGTCGGCGAAGTGTCTTGTCGGCGAAGAGTCCCGCCGAAGTAAAGTCTTGTCGGTGATCAGTCTGTCGGCGTAGTGTCTGTCGGCGTTTAGTCGTACACTCGTGAGTTTTATTTTACATCTTCATGTATATAAGCGCGAGCTACACAATATTGGATATAAATATAAAATGTCTGCTGTGTGTATGGCGGCTTGGCCAGAAGCGGAAAGGATGAATGAGGCTTTTGTTGAGGACGGAAAAGCATAAAGATAAAATAAATACTGCGACTGCGTTGTTGCTGCGTCCCTGACCTACGACAACCCGCGGATCGCTAGCGTCTACGCACACACGCACAACACTTACACGCACGCTCGCTTGCCGCCTTGCGATAACGATTTCAAGCTTTGTGCTGCATATTATTATAAATAAATAAATATCACCCTGTCATTTCATCATCCCCATTCAGTTGAAAGTCGTTTACTGCTGGACCGACCTCTACACTAATAGATCCAGAGCGTAGACCGTTTTCCTACTGCAAGACAAATATGCCTCTTCGCATTAAGATAACGAATTAAGTACTTAGCTTTGATCGTTGATACTATGCGATAACGATAATTAAGACGTCATTAATTTTTTTTCGGCTATCATCCTGTTTTTTTCACGATGTTAAATTAGAAAGTAAATATAACAATAATATAATTATAATAAATAATAGTAGATATTAATATTGATTTAATTTGACAAGATTGGTCCATTGGTTAGTCACTAAGAGTTAGTATTTATGAATTACAAATAATTATTATTTATCCCTGTCGCACGTGCAACCGGACAAAGTGTTTTAATATTGGTGCATCATTTTGATCGGCTAGGATTTTCAAAATAGTGTTGCTGCTAGCCCTCATTCTGCTCATTAAGGATGCGGTCTTTTTCCTCATAATGGCATTATCTGTTTCTTAATAAATTCTACGATATTCTTCTTATTTAAACTACAAATTTTAGGTATGCGCTCTTTACTTTCTCCTATAGCAGTATGATGTTGCTCTGTCATGTCGTCGTCGTTGAACTCCTTAAGTTCTGAGTTGAGCTGCACGATTACTGACAAATGCGTGCACTGACTGGACACACTCCATCTGTGTGGTGTTTCCTCAAAAGACCATTTCAGACAAAAACCTACACGATCTTCACATAATCTGGCCAAGATTATGTCTGGACTTTAAAAGATACTGTGACCTCGGAATTAGTTTTAGCCTTTCTTCTCAGAGTAGTCAGATAAAAAACGGCGACCTCATATAGTTTATAAAATATGATTGACGTGTAAAAGTGTTCGTACAAACCTACTTACAGAAATAAAATCATTTATCATGCCGACGCTCATCTAGTTAAATATTGTTTCTCATTTTCAGTGAACTTCTCCGTAGGATTCCTAATGGACCGCTTAGGTCGTAAGGCCTGCATCATCCTCGGCTGCGTCCCTCGACTGGTGGTGTGCTTCTCGCTCCTGTTCGCCACAGAGGTCTGGGTGCTGTTCTTCGCCAGGGTCATCGATGGATTAGCTAATGCATTTGCTTTAACTGCAGTTCCTACTTATGCTTCCGAGATTGCTAGCGTGAGTATATTAATCTTTATTAATATATATGCACCTAAGTAATGTAAAATCATAAAACCGTACGCTTGCTCCCGCCACAGTAGCTAATAGAAAAGTAATCAGTGATCTCGTCTCCTAGTAGCACATTTGTGTGTACTATGTACATACTATAAAGCTACAATTTACTGGGTATGTCTTTAATTGATTTGAATGGGCTCTGGTGACTGAGAGTAAGTCAATCTCACTCTAATGTCTTGCTGATGGTGGCGCATGTGTTGGATCATTAGCTCACTTCAAAATGGTTGACCATTCAGCTCAAACATTTTGCTTTCTTTTGGTGATTTGGTGCTAATCCATGCGTCATGTTCGCGAACGGGCGCCGTGAGTAGGGACTGGTCATCTCTTAGCTGCCACGGCTTATTTTAATCTTATGTATTTTTACATAAATTAAATTATATTGCCAAAAATGTTTGTCCGCGCATCACTTCAAAGTGCCTGCACCCATTTGGCAAATGATTATTTTTTAAGTAAGAGTGAACAGGCTTCTTCTGGGTAAGCTCACTCCATCGTCGACTTTGTCTCTGTCATCTCTGACCTAGACTAGAGTCAAGAGCAAACCCATCTAAAATTAAAATAAATAATAAATAAACAACCAATTAGTACCGTGCACCTAGCTTCTGACATTTCAAAGTGCCCATGTTGGTTTATGTGAAATAAAATATTTTGTTTGATTTGTTCTTCTCCATAAGTATCAAAGCTTTGGAATGGGTAACAAGCTTCATCTTTTGGACTGGCCGATCCCGTGACAATTCAAAAGTGCATGTAATTTTGAATTATTTGAAATAAATGCTCTCGGTCTTATTCCAAAACAAGGTTTTTCTTTACAAAGGGTTTAAATTTAAACCACTGAGCCTGTTTTTGAAAAACCTAAAGAACCTAACAGGAATCGAAATACAGTTCCTTTTATAAAACTGACAACTAAGTCCGGTCTTAGGTTGTCAATTTTGTGTTAAGAACTTAAAGTCGGCATAAAGTTCGAAATACAAACACTTGTTAGAAAGTTTAGGCTCGGGCTAAAGTTACATCGTGTTTTTTAATAAGACGGTTTGAGTTTGAGAGTAAACATTTAGATGTGCCTGAAATTTTCCGAAGAGCTTAATTCAAAATGCAGTAGTGCTACTTGGCGGAAAATAATGGTATTATCTTTTCACAAGGCGCTCTGTTACTTAAACTCTTTCAATTGCTTCCGTTATTCGAATTTCAATGCTATTTCTATGTTTATAAAGATAAGTTTGTTTTTCGATTACAGGTCGTAGTAGATACCTACAACGCATGGCATGCGTTGATTTTGTCGTTTGATTATGTTATGCAAAATGTGTTAATTACATGGTAATCACTTTATCTCATGCTGATCTTAATCATTAGCGTCATGTTTGTAGAATATGTAGGTACACTGACTGCTGGTCCCGCAATGATCGACATCTTAGCTTTTTCTGCGAACGACACGTCTGTGTCCTAGCAGCAGGTAGGAACGTTATAGGCCGATTATGCTTATGTTTTGAACACCATTATAATAAAAAGAAAGAAAAAAATTTTTGACCAGCTTAAGGCAAACAATATTCACACACACAAAAAAAAGGCAAAAACTTTGAAATAGTATTGTATGCCTCACAGCTGCCTTAAATAGGTCCGCATAAATGCCACAAAACTCGTGCCTGATGCTGGATTTCAACTGGACCTTAAGTTACGAGGACATATTAATTCGATTGATCATACAAAAATGTATTCCAGAAAGAAATCCGTGGCGCCCTCGGCACGATATCTCAAATGGCATCAGCACTGGGGATGCTAATCTTCTTCTCCATCGGACCCTTCATGCCCTACTTCGAGCTGCACCTCATCTACACCATTATCGTTGCCTCCGTCAGTGTCGCTGTGTTGTTCATACCAGAGACGCCTTATTACTTGTATTCTAGAGGTAAGAAGAGCCTTTTGGTCTTGCTTAGATTAAACGTAAATCGCATCTTTATATGTAACTAGCATCCCGGCCCTGCTTTGCTCGGTTTTAACGACTTGTCAAAACATCAAAATTTCCATATTACCTATATATGTAACTTTAGTATCAATGTATTAAAATACGTGTAAAAAGTCACTTGTTCTCCCGTTTATTCTGTTTTTTTTTTTTTTGTACTGGACCATAAATGATAATGATAAACGATTTCATTTCTGTAAGTGGGTTTGTACAAACACTTTTACACGTCAATCATATTTTAAAAACTAGATAAGCTCGGTGTTTCCTATCTGACTACTCTGAGAAGAATGGCCGAAACAAACTCAGAGGTCACAGTCTCTTTTAAAGTCCAGACATAATCTTGGTCAGATCATGTGAAGACCATGTAGATTTGTGTCTGAAATGGTCTTCGAATGGTCATATCTGACAACCTTCTGGTTACGGAGATATTGAAGCTCAAAGTTCCATTTATTTTTATTTTGATGACACATATAACTTAATTTTAAATACTTCCACGATTCCTGTACCGTTGCATGCACCCTTAAGCACAATGTTTATTCACTACCGTACTACCGAACAGCGAATTTTCAGACCTAAAATAAAATTCGTTTCTCAGCAAAAGTTAGCAAAAGTTTTTTTTTTTTGTAGTAAGTTACTTAGTTTGATGTTCATAATGCATGAATAATAAAGTACACATAAACCTTTCGGAATAAATTCTGTAAACTTTGGTGACAACCGCATTAAAATTCGTTGTACAGTTGAAGAACAACGTGGTCACACAGCCAGACACGAAAAGCGACTTTCATTTATATGTATAGAAGATATACATATATAATACTAAGTTTTTGGGACTGGTTCGATCAGGGTACCCATGTGATTCATACCGGAGATGCCTTATTACTAGTATTCTAGAAGTGAGATGAGCCATACCTATTTGCTTAGATTTTCATTTCAATGTCAGCAAATTGGGACCAATTTTATCAGTGGCATTGTTTGAGCAGAGATAAATTATGGTTTTTTATATTTTTTGAATAAGTACATAAACATTAATCTTATTTGCACAACTTTTGATCCACACGTAATCCTTAGCTCAAGACTAATATTACAATGTACAGAACTCAATCATATTGTAATGATCAATGAAACAAATAAACTCCATTTAAAAATCTTATAGCATCTGTATGTACGATATATAACATTTTTGTACGGTCATCTACAAAACGCTACATGCGAGCTACGCGTCACACTGACGTCTCGCAAAATACTGCATCGCGCAAGCAGAGTTTACCGCGCAACTAGCATTTTATACAACGTCCCGACATCAAACGTCGGGCAATTTCCCGCCAGACACAACACCCGTCTGGTCAGAGGCCTCCCTTTTCTAAGGAGGTATGAGTGAACTTTACACCCTGTTCCTCATACCTCTATACTGGTAACTCCCAACATGTACGTCAGCGCAGCCTTCGTGCAAGTACATCAGCGGGACGTCATTATCACTTCCTCAAGCCTTCATGTGGCAAGTCACTAAAGCAGCCATCACCGACGGCGTCAACGGCTATCCTGACTACCAGCATGCAGCGCGAGCGCATACCTGGTCATCATCCTCAGTCCCACCCAGCAACCTTGGCACAGCACACTGCACTTTCGGCCGGTCAACAAGAAGAGCTCCTAATCCCTCTCCTGGTTGACGCCAGCAATCAGCTTCAACCCGGCGCTGTACCACGTCCGACGCACTGGAGCATAACGCAGCGCCACCCCGATTCACTGGGGAATCTTCGCAGACAGTTCTGACTCACCACGAACTATGCGACACCCGGTTCCAACTCACTGGAACCTCAACTGGCCCTGGCAAGCATCGCAAGTTACATGACTCGGCCCATTATCGACCTCTTGTCTCCGGGGGGGAGTGATGTAGCGGCATTCACAAAACGCCACATGCGAGCTACGCGTCACACTGACGTCACGCAAAATCCTGCATCGCGCAAGCAGAGTTTTCCGCGCAACTAGCATATATACAACGTCCCGACATCAAACGTCGGGCAATTGCCTACCAGACACAACACCCGTCTGGTCGGAGCATCCTCCCATTTCTATCGAGGTTTGAGTGAACTTTACACCCTGTTCCTCATACCTCTATACTTCTTAAGACACTTTCAATAAACTACGTGTTTTTTTTTACCTATGAATACCCTCTCTGGTTTAAGCAGCCTCTAATAAAAAAAATTAAGGAAAAACGAAGTACCACGCAAAATTTAAGAAATACGGAACCCTGTATGATCGTGAGTCTTTTGTTTTGCTCCGATAGCGTGCCAAAGAAGTTGAAAGAGAAATGTTTAAATACTATATTATTATAAAAAATTAAGAAGACATATATAAGACCCTCAAAGCGTTTTGGATGTACGTCAAATCAAAAAATCAAATAAATACTTATCCTTTCTTACTTAAATAAAGAAATAGTACTTCAACTATAGGAGTGGATATCTGCAACATGCTTGGTTTCCTATGAGGTCGGTCTACAACCACTAATCTCATTCTATGTGGTGATTACTTGACTGAAAGTATGGCTCATCGCACACAAGTAGATGTAATCTACACTGATTACAGCAAGTGTTTTCATCGCTTGAATCATGCTATGCTTCTGCGTAAGCTGTTGGCTATAGATATCAGTGGAAATCTCTTCAGGTGGTTCTCATCGTACGTGGCTAACAGATGTCAAACTGTTGTTCATAATGAACACGGATTCCAGAGGGATTGCTATTGGGACCTTTGTTATTCAACAATATTTATCTTCATCAATGACGTCTCTTCCAGTTTCTCTAACTCAACAGTTATTTTGTTTGCGGACGACATGAAGATTGTAAGTGAAATCAGAACTTATAATGTTGCTGAACGTCTCCAACGGGATCTGGACAGATTCCAAGAGTACTGTATGTCGAACCTCTTGGATCTAAATGTTTCGAAACGTTATACATGTACCTTCACGCGTAAACCTAAATCTATTCATTACGATTACAAACTAGCCGACACTTCAATAGCCTTCAGTTAGTTAGTTCTATTAGAGACTACTTTTGACTCAAAACTTCTTTTTCACACACACATCGATACTATTATTAAGAAACCTTCAAAGGCACTAGGTTTTATCTTGAGGATATCAGCCGATTTTAAAAACATCAAAACATTAAAAATTCTATACTATGCTTTTGTAAGCAGTCATCTCGAATATTGCTCACCAGTATGGAATTGATTTACAATAGTTACTTCAATTGCATAGAAAGTATTCAAACGAAATTCTGAAGGTACATTCAATATATATCCAAAACCTATTTAACTAATTATTACAGCCGCTGCAAGAAGTTTCACTTTCTTCCACTAATTGAGCGGAGAAAAATTGCTGACATGGTATTCCTCAACTGACTATTCTGAACTGATGAGCAAAATTGGGCTGCGTGCTCCATCCTTCACCTTAAGGAATGATCTACCTCTGTATGTTCCCTCAGTGCTGTGCATTTATCGTCAAAACTCTTATATGATAAGAGTTAGCAGGGCATACAACTCGATGTGTCAGAGTTTGATGACCTTGATTTATTCTCCACCAGTGTTCCTAAACTAAAATAAAAATTATATATAAATTTCTTTGATCACTGAAACTTGTTCAGTATTTCCTTAAATCTCTACGAGTGCTTATTTCTTACGTTCTCTTTCTTGTCTGTACTACTTTTTGTGCTAGCCTAATATTGTCTGTGAAAACTTTTAATTGGCGAAGTCACCAGTCAGTTGGTGGCTGTATCCTAGCTGTAAGTTTTCTGAAGTAATAAAATAAATAAAATAAAATAGATGCATTATCTAAACCTGCACCTTAATTTCGTAACATACTATCAATCAGAATCTGAATAATTTTGAAGGATATTGCTAATCCATTGCTTCATATATGTTGGAAACATTTGTCAGCTCAAGAACTTGAATAACGCAGGGAATGTTGTTGAACTGTCAAAACCAAAGCCATTCTTGTGTGTTAAGCAATTACTCCATACATGCTATAGATTCTATTCGATCAAGTTCAGTTTATGCTGTTGTAGGTACCAATGAGAGTAACTATGGAGTTTCTTGCCCATTCTTCTACATACTAAAGTATACCTTAAAAAACTTTTTAACAAAAAAAACAACCGACTTCAAAAAAAAACGAGTACGGCAAAAGGAGTATGTAAGGATCGTAGCAGGTGGCGTTCTGTAGTTTCTGCCTACCCCCATGGGAAGAAGGCGTGAGTTTATGTATGTATGTATGTAAATTAGGCTATTGTAACTTAGATTTATTAATAACTGACTCACAAAAAAGTGAAAAATAAAAACATTTTAATTAAAAAAAACCGAATTCAAAAAAAAACACTACAAAGTGAAAAATAACTTTAATTTCGGAAGTCGGTGTCTTTATATCTGTAGTTTGTTTTTTGCCACCGACTTCCGAAATTAAAGTTATTTTTCATTTTGTAGTGTTTTTTTTTTAATTCGGTTTTTTTTAATTAAAATGTTTTTATTTTTCACTTTTTTGTGAGTCAGTTATTAATAAATCTAAGTTACAATAGCCTAATGTCAACTGCTCATCACCTTTTACAAAATATTCCTTTTCCCGACGCAGGGACGTTAATTGTTGAGGAGTTCTCCTGTTAAGAACCAAAACCACTGGAGCTGATGTTGAAGCCACTAACAGCTCCATTTCACCATAACGCACGACGAGCATAAATTGCTTAGCAACCATATTAAAATCGAGTCGCAACCCGTGAAATACTTATTATTGAGAAGTTCCGGTGGCCACCTCTGGTCTTCATCATCAGTTCCACTTTACCGAATGGTGCTTTCCAACCCAAATCGCTATATTTGTGCCTATAAATCTTCAGGACTTCCCTCGATTTCCATGGGATCCCCTCTTCAGATTCTGACTTGGTGACAATGGGACTACCTCGAGAGCATACCCTTTCAAACAAAAAAAGAATTTTCAAAATCGGTCCACATTTGACGGAGAAATTGGTGAACATACCTAAAAAAAAAAAAAACCTAAAATCGAACATATAACCTCCTCCTTTTTGGAAGTCGGTTAATAAAAGGGGCAACTACAATCAATTCTAATTTCTTGTAAATTTTGACCTTCCAAATTCCTTTTATGTGCCTAATTGAAAAAATATATTTGAATTTGACTTTGAATGCAAATTTAATCTTTTTTCTAGGACGCAAAGAAGACTCCCTCAAAGTTCTGAATAACATTCGAGGTACAGAAGATCTAGCCAACGAAGAGTACAAACTATACTCCATAAACAAGCCAAAAGTATCCAAGAGAGAGATCTTCAGAGACAAGATTACGTTAAAAACTTTATTCAAAGTGATATTCTTGAGTACTTTTCAAGAACTGATTGGATACAATGCAGTAATGTTCTATATGCAGACTGTAATGGAATCTACGCAGACTTCTGTGGGAGAAGACGTGGCTTCCGTTGTGTGTGGGTGCATACAACTTCTGGCTTGCTTCTGTACTATCCTGTTGACGGATAGATTTGGGAGGAAGCCTATATTGATCACTACGTTATTCGGAATGGCTGGTGGGATGGTAAGATGGTTTGTTTCAGGTTTCTGATACTACGAATGTTTAACTTATTATATGATCGTGAATAAGCAAAACCCTGTTCATCCTGCACGGGTGTAGTAGTGTGTGACTTAAGGATTGATCATGGAATGAACCGTTTTTTACGACTAGAAAATTATTAGTCGGCAGTAAAGTTAAATTCTAGAAACAAATTAGATTTATGGTTTGGTCATGTTCTCAACTTCATTCATCCTCTCAGGATGAATGAAGGGCGACTAAAAAAAGGTATTTACAAGGCAGATGTTGGTGGAAGACATAAAGTGACCTTATTGGTGATGTTCTTCAGAAAGGTCAGGTGCGTAGTACTCGCAACCGGCGTGCATGTATGACCAGATGTATGAACGTAAACGAGGCAAAAGGAGTATGTAAGGATCGTAGCAGGTGGCGTTCTGTAGTTTCTGCCTACCCCCATGGGAAGAAGGCGTGAGTTTATGTATGTATGTATGTAAATTAGATTTATCAGACGAGACTGTTATTCGCATCACTATGATATGCCACTAGGGTGTGCCAAATAGTCATCGGATGTCAATACATTATAGCAAGTGGCTTCTACCAACCCAGACTTGGCCCGCGTAGTGGATTTCTGCGGCAATAGGCTGACTATGCACTTTAAGGTAAAGTCCTAAATTCATTGCCTTATTGTACTTTTATTTTAGAGCATTATTTAGTACCGGATCAATATTATCGAACTGATCAGGCAAGACTTTATTGTTACCAATCTAAAGTCTAGCTTGGTCTACAATACCTACCTAGAAATGGATTAGATTATTTTGATTTCTAACTTTGCTAAATCAGTTTTTTAGGGAAAATCAAATGATATTTTAAAACCTATGGCAGTTATAAACTTGATAAGATTCATATCTAGTCTATTGATGCCAATTGGAGAAAGCAGTGACACTACCATGATGATGAGACTGATCTTGTAGATGATTCTCCGTATAAATTCAAACCTATAATATTTGAAATAATTTGCATGCAATTGTATTACGGTGGAATGTGACCTACGCATATGTATCAGACGAATCTATTCTGTAAAAATATCACCGTTAAAACTTGGTGAAGTGAGCTTGAAGTAAGTTGTCAATATTGTCAATCCCTAGCATCAAACGAGCGACAGCTCTCTTCACGATCAATTCACCCAAGTTTTCACGGTGAGTTTTTATAAAAGAGCACTGCTGTAGGTAACATCCTTTATATTTTCCATGTTTTATGCAAATAAAGATACTTACAAACTTGTTCACAGATTGGATTGGGCACATTTTTCCAACTGAAGCAAAAAGAGGTTCCAATTAGTGGGTTCCTTAACTTCCTGCCTCTTCTGTCAATGTTGCTTGTTATATTCTGTTTTAATGCAGGTAATTATATTAAAACTCTATATATACTCTTATTTTTTGTCGTTTGGAAATGCATGAATTCAGAGTACTACCGTCTAAAACACCACGTGGTGTACTTCGTTCTACCATAAGGGCCGTTGTACACGGCATGGTTTCTTTACGGTAAGACGTACGCGCACCGCAGAATAATCGTGTGAGCTTGTATATGACACGGCAAACCGCCGTTTGTAAGGTGTACTGCAACATCGCCGTACCGTAGTGCCGCCGTATCTGTCATCAAGCTTCCATAGTGATACATACAACACTGTCACCGTGCCTACACACGGCGAATCAACCGAAGTTTTTCACGGCAAAAAAATTGTGTGTGTCCAACTGGTCTAATTTAGGTAGAAAGGATGGGATTTACTCGCGCATGATCCGCTTTGACTTCTGAGGAATTTGAATGAGATGACCTAATTAATAATTCATTCTTATCGATTACTTTAAATCATATAACTAAGGGCTCGTGGCTAAATAGTAACGGTGGTATGGGTTGATCGAAACTTAAGCTACGCTTGCCACGGTTGGTTCGTGGAAGGGTGACCATCCATTGTTATATTGAGACTCCTCCGCGCTTCGGAAAGCATGTCAACGCCGTTGATCTCGCCTGTCATTCGTAGATCTTTGACCGCCGTTATGGGTAGTCAGAAGCCCTAGTAGTTACCCAGTAACTGGGGTTGTGGTGGTCAGTTAAGTAGTCGCTCCATGTAAATTAATTGTATAATAAATAAATAAATTGCCTTTCTGTAAAAGGTAAGATTTTTGATCTCGACTGTAGATTATAAGTATTATTTTATAGCTTACTTAGCTTAATTAAACTTTAGCACATTATTACTAATTTTCAAAATGTTACTACATGAGAACTACTGCCGACAAACTGTTATGCAGTTGGGCAGACTAAAAATAATGTAATTGTTGAAACAGATTTTCGAAAAAAAAAAAAAATGGTATTAAGCTGCATCCGGTTAGACTGCAAGCCGAACCCGACTTCTTACTTGGAAAAAGGCAGGCATATTGTTTGACTTCAAATCATATAACTAAAAAGAAAACAGTTATAGGTATTATTATACCAATTTAATTCCGGTTCTGATAACCGTTCGACACATAGCCCTGTGCCTCGGGTCAGTTTGATCCCGGGTGGTGCAGTGGTATTAGGTTTCTTCATCAAGCAGTTCTCAATAACAGCCATGAGTCCAGATTTGATTTATGGTAATGGCCCTTTATAACAAAGCTAGCGACCCGCATCTGCTTCGCACGGAATGCCACCTATGGAGTTCCAAAATCCAACCATACAAATTCTCATTCAAATTTCATTGAAATCGGTTGGGTAGTTTCGGAGATTAGCGTGTACGAACATAATGACACGTGATTTTTATATCAGTATCGTCATCATTTCAGCCGAAAGGCTTCCACAGCTAGACATAGGCCTCCCCTAAGCACCGCCACTTCGACCAGTTCTGTGCTTCCCGCATCCAGTGGATTCCTGTGGCTTTCTCAAGGTCATCGGTCTACCTTGTGGGAGGCCTTCCAACGCTACGTCTTCTGGTACGCGGTAACCATTCCAGAACCTGTCGGCCCCATCGGCTACTCCCTACCCCTTCGAGGAATATTATTTTTTCTAAAATTCGTATGTTTCTTTTCCAGGCATGGGCTCAATATTCCGAATGGTAGCAGCCGAACTATTCGACGGACCAGCTCGAGCGATCGGCGCATCCGCAGGCGTGTGTGCCACCAATTTCTTCGTCTTCCTAACTACCAAGTACTTTGCTTCCGTCACGTACGCGATAGGGGCCGCCAACACTTATTGGATATTTAGTTGTAACTGCGTCATTACTGCGCTTTTCATGATGTTCTTCATCCCTGAAACTAAGGGGAAGACGTTTGCTGAAATTCAAGAGGAGATGGGAAGGAAAATTATTGTCAAGGAAGATGAGAAATAAAGTTACTGTGTAATAAATGGAATTATACACGGGTGTATAGGTGTACCTATAGTACACCCACATTTCGCATGTTGTGTTTAAGTCCCATGTAATTGTGACTGTTCTTAAATTACCCTAGGCTGTTATAATATTCGTATTACCTGTTTATTTTTTTAATATTAGTATTAAGATCGGCGTTCCTTTGAGGCAAATGGAACGCGCCCCACCGTTCGCGCGTTCCTGTAGGGCTCGTCACCAGACACCCACCACCATTATAAGAAGTGAATTTCCATAAACCAAATTGCCTTGCTCCGACTTAGAAAGCTAGGGGGGGGGCACAAGGTGATGTTAATATTGGGAATTCTCAGTTAGGAAACTTATGTATTATAATCTATATATATAAAAATGAATCCCTATTTCCCTTGGTCACGCCATCACGCGTGAATGGCTGGATCGATTTCACAAAAAAAAAATTGGTGTGTTCGTTATTGTCAGGAGAAGGATCTTATGAAATAAAAAAATAAGGAAGTTGATCGGAATGCTACAAAATTTAAGAAAACTTAACGCCAATATTAATTTTACATAACTGTCAGCGATTGACAGAATGCGCGCTAGAAATATCGTTTAACACAGATGGACCGGTTGATAGATGAGTCGATAGTTTTACTTTTAGTCAATAGTCAAAACTATTGTCAAGGAAGATGAGAAATAAAGTTACTGTGTAATAAATGGAATTATACACGGGTGTATAGGTGTACCTATAGTACACCCACATTTCGCATGTTGTGTTTAAGTCCCATGTAATTGTGACTGTTCTTAAGCTTGTTTTATATAAATACAAGAGGGTAAGCAAAAGTATATAATAATAGGTCTTTACCTATGAAATTGCCGTTTTGTATGAAAAAATTTAAACGAATATTTTTCATGATTTTTTTATTTGTAGTAATCGAAGTAATCACCCATGCAATCAATGCATCTTTGCCATCGCAGTGGCAGTTTATTGATGCCCTTCTTAAAGAAATCAGCTGGACGGGAGGCAACAAATTCTTCAAAGGCATTTTGTACTGCCTCTCGGGTATTAAATTTTTTTCCCGCCAAGAAGTTATCCAAATTCTGGAAAAAGTAGTAGTCTGTAGGCGCAAGGTCTGGTGAGTAGGGCGGATGACGGAGAGCTTCCAACCCCAGTTCTTGCAACTTGGAGACCGTCTGCTGTGCAGTATGAGGTCGCGCGTTGTCGTGCAGGAGCAGCGGAGACGAGCGATTGACCAATGCTGGTTGGAGATGCGCCAGCTTCTCCATCATTGTGTTCAGTTCTTCACAGTACACATCTGCAGTAATGCTCACCCCGTTTGGTAAGAAGCTGCGATGAATCACACCGGCGCTAGACCACCAAACAGTGACCATCACTTTTCTAGGGGTAAGTTTTCGTTTAGGGCATTGTTTAGGTGCTGAACCAGGATCCAACCAACTTGCTGAGCGCTTACGGTTATCAAACAGAATCCATTTTTCATCGCAGGTAACAATGCGGTTCAAAATTCCTTCATTTGTGTGTCTGTTGAGCAGTGCAAGGCACGTCTCGACGCGTACTTCGCGCTGGCGATCATTGAGTTCGTGGAGCACCCATTTGTCAAGCTTTTTTACCTTGCCAATTTGACGCAAATGGACCAATGTTGTTTTGACGCTAACGTCGAAAGCTGCTGCTAATTCAGCCGTAGATTGTGTATCATCAGCTTCCACAATCGCCTTTAATTCGTCATTGTCGACCAAAGTCTTCGGACGACCGCGAGGTTCATTTTTCAGGTCGAAATTTCCAGAACGGAAGCGAGCAAACCAATAACAGGTGGTGCGTTGGTTTGTAGTGTTAGCTCCGTAAACGTCGTTGATGTTGCGTGCCGCTTGTGCCGCGTTGCTGCCACGACGGTACTCATATTCCATAATTACTCGAATTTTTAACGTATCCATGATGACGAAAAAGATTGAAATGCGATGAAAATGTAACACTAATCAATAAAGAAATGACTACTTTTAGAAAAAAAAATCCATGTTTTTAAAATAAAATTAATTTGAAATTAGAATTCTTAGCCAAACAAAAATTATTTTGATTTGAAATGGCCAGTACTGCAGAACGGCAATTTCATAGGTAAAGACCTAATATATTATGATTCAGTATTATAAAAAATGTCGTAACGATGACGTCGGCCATGTCGGACGATGTATTTGGAATCAAGTTGATTGTTGGTTTCAAAATACAAGATGTCGAATGCTTATTAAAAATACTTGTTAAATCTTAATTTAATATAATTTGTTTAGATTTTGTCTTTCTTAAGAATTTATCTCTAGTCTCTATGTATCATTTATATAATCCATCATATCATATTAGTCCCTAATATTATCTACTAATAATTTTCCACAAACTGGCCGCAGTAAGCGTAGTTCAACCTTCGAATTGATTCGTGCGGCTGTTATATAACTACTGGACCAAAATTGAGATAAGCCTTCGGTAACAACTATCGGTACGATGAGTCAAGCAAGATGGGTACTTGATTTCTTTATCTTTTTTGATATTTCAGATGATTCTTTGTTTATCCTATTACAATCTTGATATGCACGATGAATCAGTCGTGAATGTAAATTGAAAGTGGTTCCGCACATCAATAATAAAAACCTAGTATAAAACAAAGTCACTTTTTGTGTCTGTCTATGTGTCCGCTTAGTTCTTTTAAACTACACGATGAACTTTCATGCAGTTTTCACCATCATTTAGGTGTTTAAAACACCCATAAATTAATTTAGATATAGCTCAGAAATCTCGATGTATTGACATGTCGCCAAATCAATAGATTGTACCCGTGCGCAGCATGAAATGAAATACAAATAAACCTAGCTATGATTTATTGATTGCTACGACTAAGTATCATCTATTAAAGATTACGGGCCCGTCCGAAAGCAGTTTGAAACTTTGGAGTGAACCCTACTCCCAATTAATTAACTTTTCGGACAGGTAAAAAACAAATCGGGAGTAATAGGGCCAACTGTCACATCGTGATGTCATTCATTCTTAGGTCGGGCCACAAATGAATCTTATGCCCGTAGGTGATACGAAATAGGAAACGCCCCTATCGTTGGCCGAAACTAACGAGTTTCGTGCTTAAAGAGTAGATCCCCTGTATAGATCTATTTTTTTTTTGCCGATACGCAGTTGCTGTGTGCCCGTTTGATGCGGTAGGTTGCTATAGGTGCTGGTGTTATCACAAAATCACACAAGCACAAGAGACTTTTAATCTTGGGCACCTGTGCCACCGCCGTGATTAATGAGGAGCGAATAGTACCTAAGTGAGTAACGAGCAGAAATGCGCGACGGCGTCGAGCGATTACTCGTTGGTATGCATGTGTACCAAGCGTGAGTCTCTCAGCGAGCGTTCTGCCCGCCAAGCGAGTAGTCTCTTTGATAGTTCTTGTTGCTGCAACAAACGAGTATTCGCTGTGGATGTGCGCAGTCAGCGATCAATTATCAATATATGCATCTTATTTACTTACACAGGACCTGCAATCTTTAGTACGTTTCTTGAGCGAGCAAATCGTTGATAGCTAGTCGCTTCTTCGTGTGCGTTGGGACAGGTGCCCATCTGTGGGAAGCTGATGGTAACGCACCTGCGTTGCCTCTGGTTTTGTGAATGTCTATTTGTCCAAAGCAATGGTGAACATTTTACCATCAGGTGGGCCACGGGGCCAAATCTCCTAACGCAATTATGCTGGACTGGCCGATCGTTGAGGTCGTAACTATTTTATTGATGTTGACAGTTTTGGTAATTAAACGCGTCGTATGATTTTCCTATGGTGTGAGCCACCGATTTTGTGGATAGGATTTTGATTCCGATTTGTTACAGTAGTAATGGCAATCATGTCATTTAGTCTAAATAGGCTTTTATTTTTATATAGATTCTTTTATATCTTGTGAATGTGAGAACGTTGTAGACCAAACTTGTAGACTAGATTTGTGGACCTTTCTATATTTTGTTGAGTACATGTTACTTGTTGACAGGCCTACACTGTCCTCCCATATCTATCAACACTGTAATTGGAAACATTGTAAAAGCCCCTTATTTTCAAAAAAGTAACCGTGGAGTTTCTTGCCGGCTCTTCTCCATAGGAAACAACCAATTGGAACCGTGCACCTAGCTTCTGACGTTTCATAAGAGCCCATGTTGGTTTAAGTGAAATAAAATATTTTGATTTTGATTTTGATACTCCATTGGAATTTTTATTCGTATTTGGTAATCTCGTACATAAATTCAACACGTAATCTCCTATTATTAGGACATTTATTTTGACCACTGACACGCCATTATTAATTTAGAAGATTACGGACTTTTAGAATAATAGTAATGGCGTCACTTTTGTATGGTTGGCCAAGTTTGGTATGGTTGGCCAAGTTTGCACAGGATAAGAAAAGCAGTGAGTCACACAGTGACTTTCAAAAACGTGGTATGAAATATTTTATATTTGCTGCGTACCCCTAACCGCCTATCTATATTGTTTCATTCTGGTAATATAAGATATAAGGAGATATATTGTCTAAAACATAGATAACTCTAACAGTTCAATGTTGTGAGCAAAACAACGACGATATTTTATTGCATAGGCTACAAAACAAGAAAGAAAATTATTTTGTAATTTTACCGAACGTGTGAAGTGAAACTGTATTATGGAGGCCAAAGTTAATACAAGTATTCGAAAACAATGGATGATAGCATCATACTGTAAGTACTTTTGTTGTTAATAATGCCAGACGAAACTGACGCAGACAAACAGTCCGCATGTTCAAAATTAAAATTAAAAGTAATTTATTAAAATTGGGCTGAGAATCGCCACGATTTGATAATCAAAATTCAGCCTCCAATACTCCCGCTCTTCACCACTTCCCAGAGTGTTAGCTGGGAAGAATTGGCGCAACAAATTCTCTAGCAACACATCTGTCTGATAAGTTACAATAGAAGAACTTAGATTGTATACAATAGTAGGTATTATAACAATAAACAGGATGTATCAGAATGGTATGGTCAAAGAGGATGTGGTAAAGACCGTCAATCTGAACAAATTATTCAATGGAACAAACATCGTAATCGCGAAAAAATAATCAACTATTCCATACAAAACTTCAATACCCACTCGACCCAAATATATGGGACAGCTGATAAATTTTTCGCGATAACGATGTTGGTCCCAAGGAGAAAGTCGTTCAGTTTGACGGTCTGTACCGCACCCTTAAGTGTGACCACACTTTTCTAATACAAATGCTATAAAGCAAAAGAAAAAAGAAAACATTAAAATGCATGTCAGCATTGTCAGCTAGCCACGTAAATGTTCGTACGTTCAGTTTGAGCTCTCCAACTATAGCAGTCTTTACTTTCATGGTCTACCACTTGTATTAACAACTAAATGTACATTTCAGTATGCTTCGGACAGATGTTAGTGGGTTTTGGCATGGGTTGGACAACACCGGTATTTGTCAAACTGCAGGATCCTGACGAGACACCCTTGGAAAGACCCATAACTGATGCAGAAATATCCTGGATAACGGCCATTTCATTTATTGGGATTGTCGGAGGTATTGTAAATATTTTGCTAATTCCATACTACATACAGGCACACGTCGGTGGTAGCTGACCTAGCGTAGTACAGAGTTTCAATAGAATGTGAGGTCAGCTTATACTGTTTTTTTGTCACTGACGTACGGCGGCCCTGGCTTGCATAATGGCAAGTCGAGTTTTTTAAAGATACTGTCACAGTAGAGGCGAGCTCTACATCCATACAGCTGAACATATTCGAAGACTCGATGTATTATATAAACGGCCACGTTCTGTATACTAAAGTACAAGTGAAAAATAAAACAAACCTGGTAATAAAAATAAAAAATAACGCATACAGCCAGGGATCAATATCATAAAAAAAGATCTGATTCACATCATCCACCTTCACTGCTTCACCAATTACATCCAAAAATATCTTTATCTTTTAGGGCCGTACATCTCAGGCTGCCTCTGTAACGTGGTAGGCAGAAAACCTTGCTTATTCTTCGGTGGAAGCTTGCTTTTACTAGCCTACATTTTGCTAGCAATTGCCAAAAGCTTGTCTTTGATATACGTGGCACGAGCCTTCGTTGGCGTCGGTAGTGGAGTATTATTTGTTACAAATCTAGTCTACATTGGAGAATTGGCGTGAGTATTAGAATGTTATATCATCCACCTGCCTTTATGCCAATTTATTTGGCGTCTTCGTAATATTTCTCTTTCTTCCATATATCTATATTAGCCATAATTTCAGAGATCCTAGCAATAACATCTCGATGATGCTTGAAAGATGGATGGATTGGGGGAACACTATCTATCCGCCATTTCTTGGGTCCTAATCTTGTCTTATAGCCGTTCACATTAAGACTTTTCTTGTTGTCATGTTTATAGGTATAATAATTGAATGAAGGAGTGCAACGTAAAACAATAAAATATCTTCTTATTTTCTCAGGTCAACAAAAGTTCGAGGTACACTACTAACTCTGACAGGATTATGTAATTCACAAGGCATCCTGGTGGCGTACATTATGGGACCGATTGTACCATACGCAAAAATTAATTGGATGGCGGTGTTTTTATGCGCCGAATACGTTGTCGCAGTACTCTTTCTCGTACCTGAAACTCCTGTTTATCAAATTATGAAGGGTAAGAGTTTATTTTTAAGAACTCCTCGTCACTCCATAAACATCAATTAACTTTCCATTATTGATGAAGCCAACTGTCGAATACCTGCAGAGTAAATCAATGTATTACAGCAACAAAAGATGCTGTAGGCATACATAGGTATATAAGAAATTACATTAAAATTAAACTCTTATTTCAGGAAAAAGAAAAGAAGCATTGGCCAATCTAACATCACTTGGTAGACAAAATGACATAGACGAAATGGTAGTGAAGGAAAATGATAGGCCGAAACAAAAAATGGCTCTATTGACTGAGATGTACACAGTCAAGTCTAATAGAAGAGCTACATTTATAATAATATCTTTAAATATTTTTACACAATTGAGTGGGATGGCGGTTGTGATCGCCTTTGTTACAGTAATTTTTGAAATGACAGGATTAGACATGGGGCCATACATAACTAATATAATAATTGGAGTTACTCAAGTAGTCGCGTCGATTATTGCGCCCGTGCTTGTTGATAGAACTGGAAGGAAAATACTAATGTTGGCATCTTCCGCCGCTTGCTCATTGAGTTTGGTAAGTTATAAGTTCATCTTTGTTTTGATAAGCTTCAAATACAGAGTGCAATAAGATCCATCACGAACCCTTCATCTAGACATTGTGTATATCAAATTAAGTAACATTGTAGAAAAATAATTACTGGCAATGATTTTTACTTGCTCCTTTATTTTCCCACGTTGGATTCAATTCCAAAATTGTTTAAATTGGTTATTCCTTTAAAATTAAAACAGGCTAACGCATGAGGCGCATGAGACATGGCTGTAAATTACTCAGTTTCATTAATAGTGGCCATAGCACTCGACGATACTGTACGACACTTTACTTTACGATACGTTTAGCATCGACTATATGGCGACTGCACCAATGCAGCTGCATCGCATATTGGCGTCTATATGCGTTTGGCTGTCAATCGCCAATACGAAAAGTAGCATGTCTGCTATAACCCTTAGATACTTGTCCATCGTAATTGATACCCAAAAATATCTTAGTTATGCTCTCCTTCATCACTTTATTGTTATGTTTCAGGCTGTTCTTGGAACTTACTTCTACTTGTACAATAATGGTTACCCAATAGCTGAGAACTTACATTGGGTTTCGCTAGTATCACTGATGATATTCTGCGTTGCTTATTACAGTGGTAAGTTAATGCAAATCAGCACAACCGCATTTCATGTCCAATCATTTACTCTCCATCTCAAAGTTGCAATATTTAAAATTCATAGAGAAACGATAAAGGCATTGTAATTCACTTGCTTTACAACACACCAGCTGCAAAATAGCATAATAATCACAGCAGAATCAGCCTATAATGTACCCACTGATCAGACACAGGCCTGCAGGCCATTTCTCTGTGAGAGAGAGTTGACCGTAATCCTCTACGCGGGCCTAATATGGATCGGTAGATTTGAAATGTCTTCGAATTTTATTTTCCAGGATTTTTGCCGGTCAGCTAGAAGAATAATAATAAATGTTTTATTTTAATCTTCTCCAGGTATGGGTATAATCCCCAATACGTTTATCGGTGAAATGTTTACGGACTCCTGCAGAGGTTTCGGTGCAACGATCACGGTAACTTTCGCCTGGGTGTTCGGTTTTGGAGTATCAACAGCAGTCGGTTACATGTTGACAGCGTGGGGACCTAGTGTCATCTTCTGGATTTTTTCTAGCGCTTGCGCTTGTGCGTTCATTTTCTCTATAGTTTTTGTACCTGAGACAAAAGGAAAGAGTCTTCGGGAAATCCAAGAGCTCTTGAGTAATTAATTGCCAATGAACCTGTCATATTATTATTAAATGTTTATTTGTTATTTTTGTTTTTATTTTCTGTTTCTATCCTAAAACTATGGCAGACGGAATGACCTGTTTCATTTATGATTATCTACCAGACGTAGTGATGCAGAGGAATTAAGAGCATATAACAAGAAATTGGTTAAATATGAATGTGGTTGGCTAAAAGAAAAGATACAGCGCAGAAAGGATTGATTGTGTGGAAGGAAGGAAACAAATCAGGGGTATAGAATCAAAACTAGTTATGTCCTTGGGAAAAATAAACAGTAATAAAAAAAACGTATTACACTCGAGAGCAATGAATCCGGGTCACTTAAAGAATGTTAAAAATCTCGGAAACTAAAAATGATAGGTTAATGCAATAAATTGTATTTAATAGACAATGTAATACTCCTTAAATGAAAGTAAAAAAAATATGAGTCACCATACATTTTATTAACACAAAATTACATAAAGAAAAAAACTGCTGATCTCTCCTTAAAACAAAAATAGGAAACATGAAATTATTGAACTTTATTACGATTTTCTTGAATTTTAATACTTCGTATTGCCTCCTCGTGCTTCCATTACTGCGTTTACGCGGTTTGGCATGCCGTACACCAAGTTCCTTATACGATTTTGGGGAATATTCTCCCATTCCTCTGTGAGAGCAATTTTGAGCTCACGAAGCGTGATTGGGGGAGGGTTTCGTTGTTTTACGCATCTGCCTAGCTCGTCCCAAGCATGCTCGATCGGGTTGATATCCGGGCTGCGCGCTGGCCACTCCATACGAGTAATGTTCATCTGTTGAAGGTAGTCATTCACAATCCTACCTGTATGAGGTCGGGCATTGTCATGCATAAATATAGCATCCTCACCTAAATTGACCATAAATGGACCAACGTGATCATTGAGGATTTCTTCCACATATCTTACGCTAGTTAAAGAGCCGTTTTCTATGATCACCAGCTCTGTGCGACTTTCAGAAGAAATTCCGGCCCACACAAGTACAGACCCACCACTGTAGGCTACTTTTTCTTCGATGCATGCTTGCTTGAATCTTTCCCCTGGTCTTCGATACACTCTGTGTCTTCCATCGTGCTTGTAGAGCATAAATTTTGATTCGTCGGAGAACATAACTTTTGACCAATCTTCAATACTCCAATTTACGTGGCTCTGGGCATATCTTAGTCTTGAAATACGATGCCCACGCTCCAGTTTAGGGCCGTTTGCAGGTCTAAGGGGTTTTAAGTTAGATTCAGCAAGCCGACGTCTTACTGTCCATGCACTTGGGTTACTTCCTCCGAGGCGTCGAAACTGATTTGTGAGTTCAGTTCCTGTGAGAAAGCGATTTCGAAGCATGGTGTTCACCAAGTATCGGTCTTCTCGTGCTGTGGTACACCTGGTTCTGCCCGTTCCTGGTCTGCGTAGGTTAGAACCAGTTTCTTCGTAACGTCGGAGAACTCTTTGTACTATTGACAGCGACACACCGACAGTCCTGGCTGTATCGCGCTGACTCCGGCCCGTTTCCAGCATTGTAAGTATTCTGGTGCATTCTTCAGGCGTAAGCGACATAATTTCAGCTTGAATAATGAATATAGAGCACTATCAACATCGTTTATGTACCCACATAAATGACAGATTACAAACAAAAGCAAAACCAAATGCTGTAATTTCGTAGTTCCATCTTCGAAAGTGGCCCTTTTTCAAATTAGATTTTTTTATGATATAACTTTACAATAACTAAGAAGTTTTAATACCTTCATTTAAGGAGATTTACATTGTCTATTAAATACAATTTATTGCATTAACCTAGCATTTTTAGTTTCCGAGATTTTTAGGATTCTTTAAGTGACCCGGATTCATTGCTCTCGAGTGTATGTTTGTACCCTACGCTTTACTACCACGTAGTAATTTGAAATAAATAGAAAGGAACTGTCTTTATTACAATGATATCATAATGATCATTCATAGGTACTTAAAGAAAAATAAGCCAATAACGCAAATAACAGTTGGACGTTTTTATCTATTTAAAATTAAATAAAAACAACGAGCTATTTACAAACAATCGTATGAGCGGCCATTACAAGGGACGAAAGCAAGTTCGATTCTAAAATATATTTTTAAATATAAAATAACTAGCAACTGAGCCATTTCTGATGCTTAATTGTTTTTTGAGGTATAATGTAGTCCCAAAATTAAAATGTTGCTATTAAAAACACGTTTTTGAAAATTGGTGGACACAACCAGTTTTGATTCTATACCCCTGAAATAATGTATACAGTCATGTAATAATGCATATGAAAGACGAGCTAAACTGATCCCAAGTTAATTGGGGCAAAAGGGTGAAAGGCACATCAATTAACACCTAACGACACGATTAAACACGGCTCTTATTAACCCCCAACTAAATCAGAGGGGTGTTATAAGTTTACCGTGTATATCGGTGAGTACTTCTGTAGCATCGTAGCTCCCAAACAGCTGAACCGCATATTTTTTTGTTTTGTTTCAAAGGTGGCTTGATCGAAAGTGTTCTTAGCTATGATTCAAGAAAATCTGTTCAGCCTTTTGAAGATTATCAGCTCTTTCGTAGTTGATGAATGGATGTGAGCATCTTCCACTGTCTCTGATTGAGTCGATATTCGATATTATGTTACTTCAATTACATTACAAGAACATAGTAACCTTGAACTGATCACCTGGCATTTGCAGGATACTTAACCCCCTTACCAACTAACAGCAGAGATTTCGTGTTTGGGTCATTGGAATGGTCTAAATGAATTGGAAGCGTTAGAGGTGTAGATACCACAATTGGTGATCAAACTCAAAACTCAAAGCATCTATTTCAAATAAATCAATTACATGCACTTTTGAATTGTCAAGGTGTCGGTCGATCAGAAAGATGAAGCTAGTTGCCTATTCCAAAGCGTAGTAGGTACCTATAGAGAAGAACGGGCATGAAACTCCACGGACACTCTTTTAAATCAAAATATTGTTACAAAAAATTGGTTACATCATTCAAGTTGAAATTATACATGTGAGATCGATCTAGAAAGACGTGCACGTTAAAAGCGTCCGTAATAATCAGGTAATGCTATTCTAAAATGAGACCCTGATCATTACCTGATTATTACGGACGCTTTTAACAATTCCGGATTACAGATTCTTTAGAAATGAGGATAAATTAGTAACTAGTTTCACTGTGGGAAAAATACGTACGACTGCGCAGATTTCGGCTTGGCACGTGTATAAATAGTTTAAAAAGCAAGAATTAAAAGTTAAAATTAAAATTTGAAAAACTCCCGACACTAACAAAACACTCGTAAAAGAAAAAAAATATGTATTGACCTTTTAAGTTTAATATAAGCGTCGTCACGTCGGGGACGGCTGATGTAAACAACACACAGATGAGGCTTTTACCCAGCAATAATGAATGTATGCTATTGTAGAAACGACAGGTGCAGCTGTTAACTTCCCATTCTCATTAGCCTTCCTCCGACGCGACGACGCGACGCGACGCTTGGATCAAAATAATATTGTTTGATACAAACTGAAACTTACTGTTATTAAATAGCTACAAATGCGATTGTTCCATTGTTAAACATAATAACATAAAATAAACTGCTGTTTTATTACTCGAACCAATTTGAAGTCCGGTAAAACACTGTTGAAGGCAAACGATATGAACATGTTGAAGAAAATATGCAACAGTGCTATGTTGCAATTTAAAGGCGCTTTTGCCTGGCTGTGGACATAATTTGTAGTATCAATCATTTTAATTCGCTCCCATAGGAGATGCTCCCAGAGCATATTTGGTTATCTGATACCATACTTTCAGATGTTACTTGTATTATTCTTTTTGGAGCACATAGCCCCTGGATGATAATAATACCACAACTACATTTGCTGCTTGTGATTCCTTTATGACATTCTTCCAATTTTTCAATTGTGTTTAGTAATCAAGATTTTAAAAGTATGCAGTGGGAGAAGAAATGTAGGCCGTTCAATAATAAAATATGTTGACGATACCGTGTATTGACTAGCACCAGAATGCAGCAGGCTTAGGGCTCATCGCGCTTACTCGTGGCATGCTCTTAACAAGCTTTTATTTGATTTGTTATTTTCGCAGTCGCACTCGCAAGATGTGTGTCGCTTGAACTTGTAACTCGTGGCCACGGGTTAGGAAGTCAGTCTCTTTTACAATAGTTACTAAACATTTGTGTTGTAGCGGTATCAACATCGCCACATGCGAGCTACACGTCGTACTCTCGTCACGCAAATCCTGCATCGCGCAAGCAGAGTTTACCGCGCGATTAGCATATATACAACGTCCCGACATCAACCGTCGGGCAGTTGCCCACCAGACACAACACCCGTCTGGTTGGAGAATCCTCCCTTTTCCATAGAGTATGAGTGAGCTTTACACCCTGTTCCTCATACCTCTATACTGGTGACCCCAATCTTGAACGTCAGCGCAGCCTTCGTGCAACTACTTCAGCATGACGTCATCGTCACATCATCATCACTTCCGCAAGCTTTAGACCGGCGAGTCACACAGCCAGCCAGCACCCACGGCTTCAACGGGTATCCTGACCAACAGCATGCAGCGACCGCGCATACCTGGTCATCACCCTCAGCCTCATCAGCAACCTTGGCACAGTACACTGCACTCTCGGCCGGTCCACAAGCAGAGCCTTCAAACCCTCTCCTGGTCGACGCCAGCAGTCAGCCTCAATCCGGCGCTGTACCACATCCAACGCACTGGAGCATAACGCAGCGCCACCCCGACTCACTGGGGAAAAACCTTCGCAGACAGTTCCAACTCACCGCGAACTATGAGACAACTGGTTCCGACTCACTGGAACCTCAACTGGCCCTGGCAAGCATTGCAAGATACAAGACTCAGCCCACTATCGACCTCCGGTCTCCGGGGGGGAGTGATGTAGCGGTATCAACATCGCCACATGCGAGCTACACGTCATACTGACGTCATGCAAATCCTGCATCGCGCAAGCAGAGTTTACCGCGCAATTAGCATAAATACAACGTTCCGACATCAACCGTCGGGCAGTTGCCCACCAGACACAACACCCGTCTGGTCGGAGGATCCTCACTTTTCCATAGAGTATGAGTGAGCTTTACACCCTGTTCCTCATACCTCTATAGTGTTATTTTTCAGGATTTGGCATCATTCGACCCGTTAATGAGTGAAATGTCCCAGACCAGTAAGAGGTCCTGGTTTGGCTACCGTCGTGATAACGGGCTGGTTCTCCGCAGCTTGCTCATCTCCGCTGTCTTTCGTTACATGAGCATCGCTCTGGGTATCTATATACAGGCTGTTAAAGAAATTGCGTGCCATAGCTTAGGGGTAGGTTCAGTATCGATAAAGGAACCCAGGATAAAAAAAGAAGATTTTTGTTAGCAAGATCAACCTAATTTAGTACCTACTAAATTAAAACAGCAATCGTTTAGAATTAAAATTATTTTATTTGTTTAAATGCTTTAATTACTTACCTACTATCGAACGCGTTGTCATTTTTACCTTCACTTCTCGCGTCCGAATTCTAAAGGCCGCAGCAAAGCATTATTTGCTGCTGCAAGCGGCTCGCCACAAATAAACTAAACGATTACTATTTAATTAGTAAGTACTCGTACTACGTTAGGTTCATCTTATAATAATTTTTATTTCTTTTTTTATTAAGGTTTAAGCTTGCAGCTTCGAAAGACCCGTGCTAACTACTCTAGTTACCCTAATTTTGGAACTAGAAAGACATTAATCCTACGAAGGCACCTGTCTGATCGTCGCCTGACGAGGAGGTGACTAGCCGTCAAAGCATTTCTCCCTCAAAACACGTACAAAACGTTGCAGGTCTCGTGTGAGCATGTACAGTCTCCCCAGGGATGTGTCTTACAGGCGTTGCGCAGGGAGGTTCCGGAATTGGTATTTTAAGAAGAACCGGACCCCCCCCCCCTATGTGCTGATGGTGATCACCGGGGTAGTTTTAGTGAGGTAAAAATCCCGTACTCCCCGACCTCCACCCCCAGAGGTCGGGTGTCTTTTGAAGGTGTGAGCAAAAGAGATACATATATAAATAGTAGATCGCTGTCTGTTAACATCAGCGGCGGGTACACTTTTTACACAACGACAAGAGCTAACAAAAAGCCATGCTCGTTTAGCAGGCAGCAAAACTCACTGAGAGACTCACACTTGGTACCATATTCTAGCGAATAATCGCTCGCTACCGTCGCTCGTTGCTCGCCAACTCCTATTTAGTTGCTATCTCTATTCGCTTTTCGTTAATCGCCAGCGGTGGGACAGGTGCCTACATATTACTCTAGCTCCTAAACTAAGGCATGGTAATGATTAATAGGAAACATCTTACCAATTAAAATAAAACCACAAGCAAAAAACACAAAAAATCATTTACTTAACATTTCTTGTATCTGCAATAGGTTTTTCCCTTTCGTTTCTGGTACATAGTATACGGTGAAGGCGAAAGCGAAGGCGCAGGCTGCTGAATACATCCAAAACGTAAAATGAGCTCCCCAAGCCAGTACCATATAACCGAACGCGGTTGCTATTCCGAAATCGAAGATCCAACCGATGGATACTGTGAACGATGACCCGAAACTTCTGACGTTGGATGTAAACATCTCGCCGATGAATGTGTTGGGGATGATGCCGAAACCTGGGGAAGATGAAATCGTGGATGAATGGAAGAACAAATGTGTGAATGAAAAAATTAAAGCAGTATCTATGTTATTCTAGTACAGTCCACCAAACATCAATGGTAACACTTGCACTGCAGAAACTACCCTTACTGTTACAGCATGAAGACGCTGTCAATGTCCCATTAACACTCACTGATGCGTGGTTGTCTGTACGTTGGCACTGACGCATTCTTTCCTGTGTATAGTGTACTACATTAACGTATATGATGGTTTATAAGTACTACTGTAACCTTAAAATATAAAATTACAATAAAACCAAGCAAAAAATTAGACAATGCAAAGAGAAGAAGTAAATAAACCTTGTAGACGTGAATTTACCAATATTAAAAGATATGAAGAAAAATATTAGTGATGACAGCGAAAGCCATTCTAATTTGTCAGCGACGGGATTCTGAGTCTTGTATAGATAGAAATAAATACCAAGTGCAAGCTGGAAAGAAAAAGTTCAGCTACAGGCCTACTGTTTAACTGAGACGGTGTCTGAGGTTGCTGCGCGGTGAACAGCAAAGTGCTTGCAATAATGTTTTTCACATCATATTTTGACATTTTTATTTATCAATGTTTCCTGTAGGGACTCGATAAGACGCCTGTCATATTTTGATTAGCAACGTTTTCTGTCCATCAACAAAGCGCCTGTCATATTTTGATTAGCAACGTTTTCTGTCCATCAACAAAGCGCCTGTCATATTTTGATTAGCAACGTTTTCTGTCCATCAACAAAGCGCCTGTCATATTTTGATTAGCAACGTTATCTGTCCATTAACAAGTCGAATGTCATATAACTCAAAGCATTTATTTCAAATAAACCAATTACAGACACTTTTGGATTGTCAAGGGGTTGGTCAGTCAGAGTGATGAAGCTAGTTGCCCATTTCAAAGCGTAATAGGTACATACCTATGGAGAAGAACGGGCAAAAAACTCCACGGAAACTCTTTTAAATCAAAATAAATGAAATTATACATGTGAGAACGATGTAGCAAAGACGTGTACGTTAAAAGCGTCCGTAATAAATAATATAGAAACAAAAAATAAACAATTTAGAAATTAAAATAAGCCGTGGCAGTTATGAGATGACCAAGTCCCTACTGACGGCGCCCGTCCACGAATATGACGCATGGATATGACATATATATATATATATATATATATACATATGACCATTCAGCTCAAACATTTTGAAGGGAACTTAATGATACAACACTTAATGCCACCACCAGTGAGACATTTGTGCAAGGTTATTAACACATCAACTGCCATGCGGCTATTTTTTTCCTAGCTATATATGTATATACCCGGCTTCTTTCTGTGCCCTTTCAAGAACAATTCATCTTGAAGCAAAGCTGAGCACGCTACCACACCCGTCCCTCACCGCGCAGCGACCTCAGGCACCGTCTCCTCTAAGCGGTAGGCGTGTAGTTTTTTTTTGTAAACATAACAGCTTGTAAACAGATATTTTCATTATTATATCTAGGTCGACTTCCAGTCTAACCGGATGCAGCTGGTTATCAGTATTTTATATGGAGTGACTGCCTATCTGACCTCCATAACCCAGTCACTGGGTAACACGACACCCCTTGGTAAGACTGGTTGTCAGACTTTTGGGCTTCTGACTACCCGTAACGACTGTCAAAGATAAACTATTGACAGCTGGGGCAAAGGGCTTAACGTGTTTTCCGAGGCACAGAGGGATCTCGATAATTATTTCCTTTATCCACGTTGTTGAGTCTAATCCTAATATACTGAGGAGACAATATATACCCAAAAAAAGTGTAAATCGTATCGAAATTAATAAAATATTGGAGTTCTTAAAAAAATTAAGAGTAATAAAGAAATAAAGATACTTACTAAACTTATTGAACAGCCTGCCGTAGAAAATAACAATAGAGGTTTCCTTCCAGTTCTGTCAACGAAAAATGGAGTAATAGAAGCCGCTAGTACTTGAGTTATACCAATAATAATTGTAGATTTATAAGATTTTAGACTTGACCTAGTTAAATCAAAAATAGTCGTGGCGAAGAAAATCACAGCAATGAATCCACTCATTTGCTGTGAAATATTTAATATGATTATTATAAATAAAGCTCTTTTGTTAGTCTTGATCGTGAACATCTCTGCCAATTGAGCGGTTTTTGTTTGTGGTCGGTCACTTGCTGCAGCATCAATAATGTTGTAGTCGTCTCTCCTGCCAAGTCTTCTGAGGTTTACAATTGTTTCTCCCCTGGAGCCTAAAATATGAAGGATTTTTTTTTAAACTTGGCCGAGTGCCCTATTCCGTTTAGGTAGTTGATATGTGTCATCGTTTTTGTTGATGGTCTCTTGAAAAGGCAATAATTAAATAATTACTTTGTGGAAAACATTTTTTTTTTCTCGGACGTAATAAAAGGTAGCTCTAGAGGGGCTACGGTCCTCCGAATATCTCGAAGCTCTCTTGGAATGTAATAACAACAGTCACTGTATGGCTCAAGTCAGTAGAAGGATATTAAATTATTTATTTATAACTTTCTTTAAACTGCTTTTTTATTCATTTTTTCCTTTTCCTAGGGTTCAACAATAGGATGGACCCTAATCTTATTACAATCTAGCCTTATTAATAGAATAATAAGTAATTTAATTGTAAACTAAGCTATTAAATTGACTGTACTAAGAATGTGTCCAATAGCACTTTTCTTATTGTCTCTATATTAAGACGAATACACTTCATTCTTGTGTTTATTTGGCACTTTTGTACTTTACACTATTCACTAACACTAAACACTAGCTCGAACAGTTTAGTTCTTTTTAGTCTTCTTACTATGATTGTGTGGTCAAGAAGCTGGATTGCCTCGACGTTCACATGCTGATGACGTCTCTTTTCGTGAGCTTCTGCAAGTTTCTGGATCACTTTTTCGATGAACTCAACTTTTAGGTCCCGGTGGAGGTCATCATTTCGTATGTACGAGTACCAAGGTTTCAAGGCTAACTAATGATTTTCTCATGATAACACAGCCTGCTTCCAAAGCTGTACAGTAAGCTGCAAGACAGTGGTAACGAAACTAATATAAGCTGGCCTCTTATTTTATTGAAACTCTGTACTAAGCTAGGCCGGCTCAAGGTCCACCGCCGTCAGTGTTACCAACGACGTGCGGATCAACTGTACTATAATCCATTTGAAATAAGATTAGAAATTTAAATAAGCCTTTTTTACAGACCGGTTAACCGATTTTGACTTATATTGCGTTGGTAGCATGACAAATGGCAGCTGCAGTAAACATTTGGTATTGTAACCACGTTTTTGCTTTTAATGTCATCCTTATGCCTACGAAATAGAAGTCAAAATCGGTTGAACGGACTGTAAAAAAGGTTTATTTAAATTTCTAATCTTATTTCAAATGGAGTATAGTAATATAAGACAGCGTTTTATGCACTGGTTAGGATAGTTACCTAGTAATTGAACACATGATAGATATTTAACGCAGTACAAAGCTAAAATGGTTCACGTTACTGTTATAATTATCACTGGTTGGATGTGTTTGGCTAATATAATAGGGAAGATGCAAATATAATATTTATGAAAATATGATGATTAAAACGTTAAAAAAATGTAAATGAAGGACCACTGCAACGTTTTTATTTTACATAATGTTGTTTTTTAACAATAATTACTGCTTGTACGTAAAAACGCGTTAGTAACCTACCTAATACTTACAAAACCTGTCTTCATATTTTTAATTTTACAGTTGGAGAACGACGTCGAAAATTGGATAAAGTTTAAAATTTGTGGAGCAAAACTTTTTCTGAAAAAAGATGTGGTACCTCATATTTTTGAATGCCAAAATAGAAGGATGCCACTGAAACCTAAATCAGTAATAATGAAAAGGAAAAACGTGGAATTCTTGAGAGCAAAGAAAATTCACCGGGTATAAATTTGATTTATTCTTTCAGATTTATTCTTATAAGAATAAATACTAATAATGTACAATAACTTGATATTTATCGCATACTCCGTTTCATTATAAGCACATACATAACTAAACGGAAACCCACGCCTTTTTCTCATAAGGGTAGACAGGAACTACAAACCGCCACTTGCTACGGTCCTTACATTCTCCTTAGTTTTACAATAAATTCAGAAAAAGAAAACAAAATTAATAAATATAAGCATGTAATTAATAATATCACAGCCAAGATCTACTTAAAAGCTCTTGAATTTCCAACAGACTCTTTCCTTTTGTCTCAGGTACGAATACAACACTAAAGAAGAACGCAAAAGCGCAACTGCCAGAAAATATCCAGAAGGTAACGCTAGGTCCCCACGCCGGCAACATGTAACCGAATGCGGTTGCTACTCCGAAACCGAACAACCAGCCGATGGTTACAGTGAAGGTACCACCGAAACCTCTGCAGGTGTCCGTGAACATCTCGCCGATAAATGTGTTGGGGATGATGCCAAAACCTGGGGAACGAAAGGTCCTGATTAACATTAAACTATACAATAGAAGAGCTCTTTGTGAAAGAGGTTATCCGGGGCAGTACCAGTTCCGGTTAGAAGGGTATCTGTGCTGGTGTAATTACAGGCACAACAGACATTATAACTTTGTCTCTAGGATTTACAATACACGATGCCTCTGATATTGCAGCTTATATCAGTTCGCTGCTGAATATTGGAGCACCTGCTCATTTTCAATTCAATATCATTAAATAAAAAACTTACCCCCATAATAAGAAATGAAGAACATCATCAATGATACTAGCGAAAGCCATTGTAAGTCGTCAGCGATTCGGTAACCGTTGTCGTACAAGAAGAAATAAGTTCCAAGAGCAGCCTGAATAATAACAATAAAAATATGAGGAAAAACAAAACTAGAACAAACAAAAGTAGGTAGGCCAAGATCTAGTCAGTGTTGGACGAAGAGAAAAATCCTGGTCGAGAAACAGTCGAGAATGGACTGGAGTCATGCGGCTAATCTGTTCCTCCTCGTAAAGGCTAAGGACAATAATTATTCGCCGTTCTCTTCGGAGACCTTCAAAAAATTGTCCCTACAATCACAGTAAAAAGTAATGGTTAACGGGGCGACGTTCTCGGGGTTCTTATTTAAGATGGGCGTGCCTCAAGGTTCAATTCTTGGCCTTTTCCTATTTCTAGTTTATATTAATGACCTTCCTTATATGATGGCTAACTTATGGGATATCATTTTATTCGCTGATGACACTTCTCTTATTTTTTTAATAGATAGAAAAGATACGGATGTCTTACATTTCAAAGATAATCTGACTGTTCTTTCGAAATCGTTCGCAGCACTTATTATTTTAGTTAATGCGAACAAAACCAAATGTCTTAAGTTCTCATTACCAAATGTACCAAATGTACCTAAGTGTGTCTAAATTTAACACTTAGCAAGAAACTATATGCTATTCTGGAAACTGTATTTCTAGGAATAATTACTTTAGATACAAAATTGCAATGGGGTGCCCACATTAAAGCTCTTTCGGGTAGATTAAGTTCAGCTGCATATGCAGTAAGAAAAATAAGGCAGTTGACTGATATAGTCATAGCTGTAGGGTGGGCTGTAAGGATCGGCAGATGACGTAGATTAAATTTTAATTTTACAAAAGAGGGCAATCCGCGCGATCTATCAAATGGGTCCTCGCAAGTCTCTTAAAAACAAATTCAAAAAAAATTATATACTAACTCTGCCTTCTCTTTATATCTTAGAAATTATTTTGTATGTTCGCAAAAACTTAGATCTTTTCACAGTAAAAAGTGATTTCCATAATATTAAAACACGTAGTAAAAATGAAATTGTTATGCCCAAATTTAGATTAACTAAAACAAGCAAGTCATTTCTTATAAACAGTATCCGCTTTTATAACAAGTTGCCAAAGTCAATTACAGAACTTAGCGATGAAAAGTTCAAAACCCACCTCAACCGTATTCCTTATCAAAAGCATATTATTAGATTTAAGACTACGTTGAAGACAAAGAAGTTTGGCAATAATTCCTTCTGCACTTGTGGCTGCCCTTGTACCTAATTAACATTAACGGCATCACTGTGTAACTATCTATTAACTGCTCCCAAATTACTTTTTTTTTTCTTTTCATTATTAGACATAATATATACCTCAATTTTTTATTACAACTCTTTACTAATGGCGTTTGTAGACAGGATTTTAATTCAGATTTGTTACAGTTGTAATGGCAATCATGTCATTTGGTTTAAACAGGCTTTTATTATTTTATTTATATTTTATATAGATTCTTCTAATATTTTGTGAATGTGAGAACGTTGTACGCTTAACTTGTAGACTATAAATTTGTAGAGCATTTTCTATTTTGTTAAGTACCTGCTATTTGTTGACAGACCTACACTGTCCTTCCATACCTGTTAACACTGCAATATGAAAGCATTGTAAAAACCAATTAATTGTAAAAGAGCAACTGTGGAGCTTCTTGCCGGGTCTTCTCCATAGGAAACGACCAATTGGAAACATGCGCCTAGCTTCTGACGTTTCATAAGTGCCCGTGTACGTTTATGTGAAATAAAATATTTTGATTTTGACTGTAAACCTTCAGTGATTGTAGAGACAATTTTTCGGAGTATCTAAAGAAGATGAAGTAGACATGGCATAAATATCCAATCTTACTTTGTTCATCTTGGAAATCAAGTCAATAAAGCATGATAAGTATATTTTTGAAGTTACATAACATGTAACATAGATAACATAATCAGCCTGTAACATTCCCACTGCTGGGACACAGGCAATTTCTTAAAAAAATCTCGTTGTTAAATGAACTAATCATAATTTTTTCGGTTCAAGGACACGCCGTGGTTTCCCGTTTTTAAAGTTAATAAAAACAAAAATCTTACCAAACTCAATGAACAAATTGCTGTCGTGACCAACAATAGAGATTTCCTTCCAGTTCTGTCAACAAGCACAGGCGCAATAGTTGCTGCGGCCATTTGTGTGACACCAATAATAATAGTGGATATATGCGACTCCAAATGCGATCCCGTCATGTCTAAAATTATTGTGACGAAGGAAAGCACAGCAATCACTCCACTTAACTGTTGCATAATATTTAATACTATTATTATGAATGCAGCTCTTCTGTTCGACTTGATAGTGTACATTTCAGTCAATTGAGCCATATTAGATTTCGGTTTTTCATTGGCTTTAGCTACTATTTCGTCTATGTCATCTTGCCTGCCAAGTGAAGTAAGATTTTCCACCGCCGCTTCTCTTTTGCCTAAAAGAATAAAAATAAAATATAATAATATATAATTAATATTATTATTCAGTTCAACCCTGCAACCCCCTCTTATCTTAAATAACGTTTTAAGTTCCTTCATGACACACATAATAGATATCTGATGTCATCGGAAAACTTAAAACTAGAAATGCCGATGCATTCCACCAGTTTTTATGATAAGTCTTTTACAGTTCAAGCAGTACAGTTATGGAATGCCTTGCCCGTGTCGATAAGGCGTGCTCAATCTTTGCCCCCTGTTAAAATTCTGGTTAAAAAACACTTCCTATCTCCTTAAACATCATCATTACATTTAGTTTTCTTGGACTTGCTTCATGTTTATTATTGTATATACCTATTATATGTAGGTATGTATGTATGTATTTATTGTATATGTAAATGGTACACCACTGACTACCTGCATTATTGTCTCTCCTTCTCTCTTGAAATACATCCAAAGGTTATTTGTAAAAGATCGCTTTTAGCGATAAGAACGCCCATGTGTCACCCTATGTTTTAATTCTACATTTATATCCGTATTTTTTATGGTATACATAATAAATAGTATTCTATTCTAATCTATTATATTCTGGGTAATTTTTCAGTTATACTAAGCATTCATCATCATCTACAAGACTACAATTCGCTTTACAATGTTTTTATTCTTTAGGTAAGTTTATTTTCTAATAAAGTAATACGACGTCACGACTATGTAACTTCATAGTAGCGCCAAATATTGTCCGTACCGCGCGACAAGGATGGGAAAGATCCCTTCCAAAAACTTTAAAGCGTATAGCTTCTCCATATTTCCATCGATTTTACAGGTTTTTTGGATTATCTCATTTTACTTTACCTTCTTTGATATTACATTATTTCTTCGAACATTTATATTTCTAATACTTATAAATAATGTGTATTTTATCTCCACAAATTATATTCTTATACTAGTTATATTACGTTGACAGGTATTTTATCAAAATTTTGTAATTTGTGGGAGATCAGTGCCCTGTTTATCAAAATTCTACACGTTCTCAGTCTACACGTTGTCTACAAGTCTACATGTTCACAAGTTACACTTTACAAGGAAGTTTTTAAATGTTCGTGTAAATTACGTTTATAAAATGAAATCTACAGGGTTTGTAAAATTAAACGCTTGTAGACTCTACTTGTAAGTTCTAAAATCAAAAAGTTATGCCGCCATATTCTTTTCCCGCCATTTATTTGTATTTTTTTTAATTGCTGCTCTGAAAGTATATAGTAATACTGCCTTTTGTTACACCATGCATGTCAGAAACGGCATGGTATTGAACTCCGGTTCCCAACCAATGTAGAGCAATTTGTAATATTAATTTGGTTGACTGGGCGTTGTGTTTCTAATTTAATTTCTGTCCAAAATGTTAAACAAATGATCCGGTTTTTCAACTTTAATTCAAAACCTATCGTTAAATTCATAGGTCATCTCCATATGACCGTAGTCAATTCTTCTTGTATATGTTGTCGGTTCCGTTATTCTAATATTTTCTTCATCACTTGAATCACTTGACCACATTTAAAAAAAAGAAAAAAAAAATTATTGCGGTACTAAGTGCGACACTCGTAATCTTGTAAGACGGAATGGAGAGTCGCCGGACACATAGGATTTGTCATGATTTTCTACAAGTTGTAACTTGCAAAGGATTTTTTGATGAACAAAATCTTGAATACAAGTGTAAAAATATACTTGTGAAATAAATAACGACACACCCGTAATTTACACGTGTAGTTTTGATAAAGACATATTTGTAATAATGAAAAATTTTACAGGAAAAATGCTTGTAAGTTTTGATGAACAGGGCACAGGACTCCCATTATAATCACATAGTAAAGGTTGTCAACGTGGTACAATTAATTGATGGTATGTGTGTGAGGGTGTGTTTGTGTGTATGCTTACATCTATCGCATAATTATAGAACATTTCATAAATATAATAATATAAGTATATACATGGGCGGGCATAGAGAAAGAAATATTAATTAACTATTGCGTAAATAATTACCATTCATATTGGTCATCATCCCTATTATGGCCCTTAAAGAGGGTAAATGTATTACAATATACGTATTCTAAAGAATAAAGTCATCCTCACCCTTCATAACTTGATAAACAGCAGTTTCAGATACGAAGATAAATACTACAACAATGTATAGACCGCAAATAGCCGCACCTAACCAACAAATTGCAGCGTAAGATATAAAAGGTCCTACTGAATATACTAACACCGTTCCCAAAGTGTTAGAAAATCCTGTCAGTGTTAACAGTGTGCCTCGAATTCTTGTTGATCTGGAATAAGAAGGAAGAATTACTGTTGACGCTACTGCAGAAGATCCTGAGTTTGATCCTCAGGATGGGCTGTTTTAGAATTTTCTCAGTAGTATAGTCCAGTCATCTTAGTCAAAATTAGGTAAGTATCTCGGAATTTGAGATACCCAGCTATAAACTCGTATTGAACTTGTATTTTGACATCCTAAAAGTTGACTCAAAACCTACATATGGTAGGGTGTAAGCGACTATTAAAATGTAAGGTCAAAGGTCACAAAAATCGATTTCTTTGCACATTTTTTTCAAATATGTCGTTTCCTATGAGTTTTTCGCTATTTGTATTTACGTTCAATATTGTAGAGGATTAAATTCCCTACAACCTTTGTTTGTTTGATAAAATAAATTATACGTTGAATCGTTTTCGAGATAGAGGGCGGAGAGCGCTCGGTTAGAGCATCATTTAAGGTCAACCGGTAGTCCCGGTCAAAAACACGCTCCCGCACATCCCGCTCGCGAACAGCGCGTAATCCGTTCGTAACATGCACGTACGCTCGCGCCACGTGTAGCCTCCGTCTATAGCCGTTCGACACACGTAGTGTGCACGGTCCGTGCATGTGCGCTGCATGTGCGCAAGTGTGGGTCCGCCTTTACTGGAACATGGTGAAATGTGAGTGTACTGTTCACCTCTGACCAACCCTTTGGGGAATGCCGATATGTTGTTACCCTGCCGGGGTCGCGTATTATTCGAAAGGGTTACCGTGGCCCTGGCGCACAGGCAACTGAAGGAACACGGGTGGGTTTTAGTCAGTAGTATCCTGACACGGCCTCCCGCTTCGCCCAGAGAAGTTATTTGATGATTTCCCACCCAAAACAAAAGAAAGTGTGTTGTTATATACTGCTAATGTTCGTTTACCTTCCACCAGTCACCATCAATGTGGTGCAAGGTTTGTTCTTAAAATTGCATCGGTCGTCCACACATTTTTGGAGAAAACACTAGGAAAGTCAGCCAGACAGCACTGTCCCATATGTATCTATACTTTAGACTTTCGTTGCACAGGTGCGGTTGCTTTTGCCAACCACCAGCTTAGTAGCCGAACGGGACGTATGTTTCATACAGTCATTAAGCAATTTTATGCAATTTATGAAAGTTTCATGCAAAAAAGTTTCTTCCTTACTTTCTGTGTAACAAAACAATCAACTGCTTAGTTTTCCCAACTATTTTGGGACCGGCTTCTAGCTGGATGCAGCTGAATAGATGGAGAGACAGCCTAACTGATTTCCTCCACCCAGTTACTGTGTAACACGATACCTCTTGGTATCTATGGGTACTCACGCAAACTCTCCAATGTAGACAAGATTTGTAATAAATATGACTCCGTTGCCTACTCCAGTCAGAACACGGCCAGCGTATATCATTGCCAAATGACTAGCTAAGGCCATTAAAACGTAGGCCAATATGAGAACGCCTCCCCCAAGATATAGGCAAGGTTTTCTGCCTACAACGTTACAGAGATATCCTGAAAGGTAGGGACCTGAAAGATAAAGATAAATTAGGTTGTTATTTATTGAACAAACCACCACCATCGGGGAAATTGCGTTACATACTAACAGTAGCGATGGTTTTAATTTTGACAGTTAAACAACATTCATTGCGTTATTTACGTTGTTGATCAGACACATTTTTCGAACATTATGAAGTAATGAATTAGCAATATCCTTCAAAATGATTCAGATTCTGATTGATAATTAGGGTGCAGGTCGGACAAAGATATTTTTGGGTTTTAAAGATTAAAGATTTCTCAGAAGCAGCCAGGAGTCTGGAGTTGAGCTCATCATCATCATTATCAGCCTACAGTAGTCCACTCTTGGACATAAGCTTCTCTAATCGCAAGCCATTCACCTTGATTTGAGGCAAAGGATCACCACCAATATGGCGAAATGTAGGTGTAGTATACATCACTACCCAACCCTTCGAGGATTAAGGCTCCCACAAACAGGCGGGACGCGACAGCGCAACGCGTCTTTGTAGACAGAGTTCTATGAAAACTTCATGAAAGTTGTTCTACAAGAGTCGCGTCGCACCTGCTGCAGGAGCCTTTAAAGTCATAATGTTATGTTATTGATCAAAACTCTGGAGCTGCGTTCTAAAAGTTTTTAATGTGCCCAGAACACGATGAAAAAGTGTATTTCTAATAATTTTTAGAAACGAATAATACTATCTACGCATTCTTAGAAAATACGATATAGATGCAATTCATGTAAATAAATAAATTCCCCTTTAGATACGCAGTCTATATTTTAATGCATCATATCATAGGGCTGTCGACAGGAAAAGTGCCCAAAAGGCTGGCAGCATTGCAAAGCTGAATGAAAAAAAAAAACTATGAACTTATTGAACTTCTAATGATGAATGCTTCTTTAAACGATGAACCTTTAATTTTTTTTTGGGCTTCCGGCTCATTTTTAAGCCGACGAAAAAAAAGGAGGATGTTTTCAAGTTGACCCGTATATTTATATTTTTATTTTTATGTATGACCACGCATAATTATAATTGAGCTTCTTTTTAACATTCTGACCTTTTTTCACAGTTGGGCGCAGTATCTAAGCTAGGGTACCCTGTCTAAACGGGCTAGATGAGGTCAGAACTATGACCAACCACGCGCGAGCGGAAGCGATCGCAGTAACTAACTAGGGCATCCAGTCGAAATGGGTTATTTTAGGTCAGAACTATGACCAACTCCGCGCTAGCGGAATCGATCGCAGTACTTAAGCTAGGGCATCCCGTCGAAATGGGTTAGTTTAGGTAAGAACTATGACCAACCCCACCCGAGCGGAATCGATCGCAGTAACTAAGCTAGGGCATCCCGTCGAAATGGGTTAGTTTAGGTCAGAACTATGACCAACCCCACCCGAGCGGAATCGATCGCAGTAACTAAGCTAGGGCATCCCGTCGAAATGAGTTAGTTTAGGTCAGAACTATGACCTGCCCCGTGCGAGCGGAATCGATCACAGTAACTAAGCTAGAGCATCCCGTCGAAATGGGTTAGTTTACGTCAGAACTATGAGCAACGTCGCGCGAGCGGAATCGACCGCAGTAACTAACTAGGGCATCCCGTCGAAATGGGTAAGTTTAGGTCAGAACTATGACCAACCCCGCGCGAGCGGAATCGATCGCAGTAACTAAGCTAGGGCCTCCCGTCGAAATGGGTTAGTTTAGGTCAGAACTATGATCAACCGCGTTGGACTACTACATCCAAGTTTTCCGCAGTTACTTGACTATTTAGTATTTCTAGGACTCCAAAATAGAAATTAATTCAGGTTCACAAAAAGAGACACATTCACTATGTTAGAGTGTTCAATAATATTTTTAGGAAAGCAAAATTATTTGAGGTCCGTTTGCCTATTTTTTTTTACTCACCTGTGACGATTCCGACAAAAATAAAGGACACGACCCAGGATGCTTCTCCATCGGTGATGACATTTTCCAAGGGTGTCTCGTCAGGATTCTGCAGTTTGGCTAGCACTGGTGCTGTCCAGCCAAGACTGAAGCCTACTGCTAACTGGCCTAAGTATACTGAAATTATAATTTTTTTCAATGTAAAACTTACAATAACAGCCAATTGTTATAGGGAAATAATAAAGTTTCCGAAAAACAAATTAACTTCCAGCGATCTGTGGTTGACTATAATACTAACTAAGCTGTGTTAAAATGAATTACCGAAAAATTCATACAAAATTAACCGACAAAAATGTTGTATTTAACGAACAAACATGAACTTATTCAAATTATAATTCTACGAAAAATAATCTATACTTTCAAATAAAATAAACTAAATTTCCAAAAAAAAACACTAATCTTCCGAAAAAATTACTAAGTTGCCGAAAACATATAATATGTTCCCGAAAATCCTAACCCTAAACGGTCGACGTCAGGGGCACCCCGAGGTTCGGTTGGTTAGGTTCCTTTAAACCAGGGATGCACAGACCACAGCCCGCGGGCCGCATGCGGCCCGCCGGTCGAATACTGGTGGCCCGCCGACAGAAAAAATAATACTCTCGTACATTCGAAAAATATTGAATTCTATTCCAGAATAAAACCAAAAAAAATATGTTCGAAAAGTAATTTGAATCTCGCGCGCGAAAACATTTATTTCTGTCAGAAATAAATAGTTTATAAAATAATGGGTCTGTGATAAAAACGCAAATATTTAATACAAGGTGTAATGTTTTAGGGTATATAATTATGTATGTTCGATATGGGATTATTGTGACGTAGACGAAGAAGGTTAATTATCGTTAAAGATTACAATATAGGTACCTATAAAATGGTATTTTTCTTATCAGGTTTAAATTATTTTTAACGTTTTAGTTCTTTTTAACCGACTTCAAAAAGGAGGAGGTTATCAATTCGGATGTTTATATTTTTATTTTGTTTATGTATTTTCGGGCATAACTCTTTTTATGCTCTCGAGGTGGTCCCATTGTCACCAAGTCAGAATCTGATGAGGGGATCCCATGGAAATCGAGAGAAATCCTCAAATTTTATAGGCACACCTATAGCGATTTGGGTATTTTTTATAGTAACTCGTGCATTTGTTCTTGGAAAGCACCATTCGGTGAAATGGAACTGATGATGAACGCCATTGGTGGCAACCGGAACTACTCAATAATAAGTATTTAACGGGTTGTGATTCGATTACTTTAATATGCTTGCTAAGCAATTTATGCTCGTCACAATGTATATGTTGAAATGGAGCTGATGGTGGTTTCACCATCAGCTCCAGTTCTTTTGGTTCTTACCAGGAGAACTCCTCAACAATTAACGTCCTTGCATCGGGGAAAATAACATTTTGTAAAAGGTGATGAGCAGTTGTCATTAGGCTGTTGTAACTTAGGTAAATTAATAACTGACTCACTAAAAAGTGAAAAACAAAAAACTTTTTACAAAAAAAAAACAACCGACTTTTAAAAAACCACACTACAAAGTAAAAATAACTTTAATTTCGGAAGCCGGTGGCAAAAAACTAAAATTCAGATCCAAAGACACCGACTTCCGAAATTAAAAGTAATTTTTCATTTTGTAGTGTTTTTTTTGGAAGACGGTTGTTTCTTTGTTAAAAAGTATTTTATATTAACAAGTAATTAAAGCTTGTTTTTAAACAGTAATTTTTCTTTTATTTTTTCTACATGAACTATTGTAGAAAAAAAGTACGTTTTGCCAAAGGTGTATTATGAGAAAGGTGTATTTTTTACAGTGCTACAGATAACGAAAAGGCAAATTAGGGATTCATAATTGTATTTACAATCAAATCATAATTTAAAATATCACAAAGTCGAACTAAATCATTTCTTTTTACTCGTACTCATCTCTCCACCGATTAAAAATAAGTATCTTTACAGATTGCGAAAGAAAATCTTCAAATGCCCAATAAAAAAAATAGGAAAATAAACGTTTTTGTAGTGTGTCGTTCAAATTTTATTTTTTTATCAAAATAAATTAGTATTTAGGAAATAAAATAGTAATTTATTCTCCGTATAACATAAAATTAGATATACCAAAAAAAAAATACAATTGAAATGTTTATTTTACCAATTGTAAAAAAATCACCTTTTCCAAAAATTGTGATAATGATAATATCGTATTTCGTTCTAATTTGCCTAAGAGTTTCTTATAATTTGTATCAAAGTGAATGTATTTTGGTCGTCCATTGGCTTTTACTTTCTTGAACAAACTATCTTTTATTATTTTACCCCAGAATACTCTTTCTTCAGTTTGTGTATAAACATGTACCTATAATATAAGCTTGGTTGGTTGGCACTGGTTTATTATTAGTTCTTGAACCTTGAACCAGCCTGGTGCAGCTATTAAATATTTTGAGTTTCTCACTTAATGCATGTCAATATAATCAATCTTAGTGCACAAAAGTATTAAATGGGGGGTTGTATGTTTATTTAGCTATTTTTAAAATGTTATGGTTTTATTAACATTAGAATATTGAGGAATGATGGAGTTAAAGGACTAGTCTTAAGAATAGATGCATAATTGTTTTAGTATTTTACTTTGTTTTTGTACTGTTCACCTCTAAACTTTAAAAAACTTAAAACGCTCTCCTCATCATTTTTAATTTTGTAGTTAGTGCAATAGCGAACTAAAGCATCGAATAGTGGACCACTGCCCAGGGGTCCGCTCTGTCTTGGCAAGACGTCAATATGTTACACAATCTACCTACATCTATAATAAACTGAACCGTAAAATTAGATATAAACCCCCTGTAGTTATACAATTGTAAAAAATCAATAACCGAATGGTTGGGATCCCTAACGTATGATGAAACAAATAACATTCTAATAAGGACAAGCTCAAAAAAAATTGAGTGCGCTCACACTCATATACACACACACACATATGCACACACCCTTACACACACACACACACACGTATATACATACATACTCACACGCATGCAAACACGTACACACCGAGAGTTGCTATATTAATGTTTAATTTCATTTTATTTTTACTTTTGTTTATATCCTCTATTAACTTACATACATAATTATTAGCCTCATCATTGATAAGGAAGAGCGAGACAGCTCCGACACAAATACTTTTATAGTTACAAAAGTACTTGTGTCGCAGGCATAGAATTGAATGATAAGTTAAATCAGGTTAAATCATATAATGTCACTATCAGTATGTCTCCGATTGTGTGTTATCATGCTGCATTCAATTTTGAAGGACTACCATCGATAAGTATTAAATTTGCCGGTAATGTTTGATCTTGTTTCGGTCATTTTACAGTTGATTTTACTTTGATTGTCTTTTTTGCAGGCTGGTATTTTGTTTTTTTATTATATAGTCACGTAAATTGTCAGAATCAGAATGCTTTATTTGTAAACATAGGTCGAATTACAACAGTGTGCGAGACGTTACAGATTGGTAGATCCTCTGTGTTTTGCCCAGAGGCGAACAAATATATTTACCAAAGACATTAAAATATTACTTGTATCTATCTTAAATCTCTTTGATATTTTTTACTTTTTAGCACAAATTTAACTTTTAAGATTTCATGACGGTAGAATTATGACAACTTTCACATTAGTATTATAGTCAATACGAGTATTAATAGGTACGAGTTGATGCAGACTTCTGCTTTACAATTATTTTTTACAAAAAAACAACCGACTTCCAAAAAAAACACTAAAAGACGTGAAAAATAACTTTAATTTCGGAAGTCGGTGTCTTTGGTTTTGTATTTTCGTTTTACATGCATAACATATTTTTTTTCTAAATACAATCATTATACCTATGAGTGTTGTGAGTTTTTTATAAAACAAGATATTTTTATTGATACCGATTTTACTTTTTCCTTTGATTTTTTAAACATAAAATATTATTATGTATACGAGTACTAGAAAGGTTTAGGAAGTTAAATAAAGGTAAACAAATCGTAAAAAGGTTTTTTTAAAGTTGACACTTTCTTGTTTAGAACTACGTCACAACAATTTATAACACGATTTATACGACGGTTTCCTCTTTTATCTAAAAAACGAAAAACTATAAAAGGTAACGAGCGGGAACGGTAACGATAGGATAAACTTTATCATTTATTCATAAACTACTCTTCGTAGATCTAATTTCTTGAACACATTTTTTATGTTAGAACGATAAAATAGTATGATATTTTGTAATGGGAAATTATGAGTGCAGCAACAAAAGTTTTCTTTAGCACCTGCAACCTAACGTCTTTTTTTATATGTAGGCAACGAGTTAATAGAACAGCTTCAATTATATTAATTCATCATCTTTACTATTCCAACAGAATATCAAAAAACCAGCGTCAATTTACGAACGTAAATTAGTATGAGTCAGAGCTACCGAGAAATATATTTACTTCTGAATTGATAACTCCGTGACTAATGTTGTAAGTGAGCTACTAAGCGAGCTCAGTACTTAGGGCACCCCGACTCGGACAGGTTAGGTTAGAAGGGGATGGCGGGGTCTTTTAGACCCCGCCATCCGTCGACTACGCTTGTCATTATTCATAATGCGCGGGCATTATGAATAATGCCCCTATTTATTACTTGGTCCATAACGTTGCTTAAGAATTATCACCATGCTGCGTCATATTAACAGTAGCTCGTTTTACAATATATGGTCGCTTGAAAACCATTTATTAGACGCTAAAAGTTCGTCACTGAGCTATTAATTCATTAGACAACGAAATAAATTTGAAGACGAGAATGACATTTTAAAGAAGCTGCCTTAATTAGCACCCTTTTGTAATCTGTCTATTGTAAAGAGCCCAAAAAGGCAGGTAAACCTTTCAGAAAATACAACGAATTAGATACCGTTGCTAAATTGAAGAGTACACCTGTGACGTAGGTAGTATGGCAACTGAAGTAGTAGGTATTACGTTTAGTCGGTTAACCCGACGCCTTTATTATTGTGGATGAATTAGCTAGGGAAAATGGAGCCACAGTATTACAGCTGCCACCATACCACTGTGAGCTCAATCCAATTGAGTTAATATGGGCTCAAGTTAAGGAGTTTATAGAATAAAAAAATAAAGATTTAAAATGCCTGACCTAAAAATTCTTTTGCCAGAGGCTTTAGCTAATGTGACTGCTAAGAATTGGAAAAATTGCGAGGGTCATGTAATAAAAGAAGAACAGAAAATGTTTAAATTAGACATAATAATTGATGATACCACTGACCGCTTTATTATTAATGTGACAGATAGAGTTCCTCAGATTCAGATTCAGAATAGAGCCAATTATTATATATCTTAAAATAATATGATTATAACATTTGAAATAAAAGGTTTTTTAGCATCTATGAGTCACGTGTTTTTTTTTTTTTGTTTACCTTTATTTAACTACTTAAACCTTTCTAGTATAGGTACAAATACATAAAAAAGGGGAAGATATCAGATTTTCGGTGTTAATAGCCTAGTTGCAAAATAAAGGATTTCATTTTGTTTGACAGTACCTACAAATTTATTTTAAGACAATGTGAGTTTTTATTCAAAGAAGTTTTTTTATTCATAGATAGTGGTTTTTTTACTCGGACGTATTAATTTTAAAATATTCAAAAAATTTACAAATGTATTCTAAATTAAAATTACTGAGGTAGGAACTTACAACATGCTGCGATCAAAAATTGTTTGCTTAAACTTGTATTAGTTTTGGCCTCCATTTCACAATTTCTACTTTACACTATATAAAATAAATTTATTATCTAAACAGCGCTAAAGGAGCGCCTACATTTGGACACCGCATTGAGCTGACTTATTAGTGTATTTATATTTCCTTGTAAATCAAATTGTCTGAATATTTTAGATTGTCGATTAGGGATCGGTGGCAATTTAAAACATTTGCAAGGTTTTTGCAAGTCACGGACTACCTACGTAGCAACCAATCACAAACTAGTTAGAAATACTAGTGCTGTGATATTCTGGCTACTCATTGGTAATTTGACTTTGTAACACGTTATTTTTGACTAGCGTCGTGGCCATTGGGCGTTTGGGCACGTGACAAACCGCGGGCGATTAACGAGAAGCCTGTAGAGGTAGGAACAAAAACGAGTTGGCGAGCAACCAGCAGCGAGAGCGTAAAGGCAACAAGTGACTACTCTCTGTTTTCTTCTTCCTGATTGGCAGCTCGTAGTTTTGACCACTGAGGTCTTGGCTACTTGACCGAGCAAGCCTGTGGGTGCCTTAAGCTACTAACTTAAAGCCTCCAGCCAGGGGCGAACAATACTTAAAATTTAGGTGACCGCACGCTAAGGGCACCCCCTGTGGGGTACGAACCTCGGCTTAGGGCGTCACTGAGGGGAGGGCAGCAAGATGGGACAGGCTGGATCTAAATTATATTATTATTATACTGGGGAATTTAAAGCTACAGGCTCAGCTACGGCGCGGGCTGGCGCGTCGTCGAGCAAGGATCGGGGGGGGGGGACAATTACGTCGGGGGCGTCGCGTAGGACCTCGGGGGCGAGGTCGGAACGATGGCGGTCTGTTTTTGTATACTGTACTGGTGGCCCTACTGCTCTCCTGGAGGAGGGTTATGGGGTCATCGGGGTCGGACAGGGCATGCCTTGGACGGCGAGTACGACTAATACGGGAGGGGGTATATCTGGCAGCCTCGACAACTAGAGGGTTGCGATGTGAGGCCGCGGAGTCGAAGAAACGCTTGGAAATGCGCTTCATGAACTGACGGATAGTGGGAACTTTAAGATCGAGATGGAGGATCTCGTTCCGAACGAACCAAGGGGAGCCGGTTGCCCTACGGAGGAACTGGTTTTGTAGGGTCTGCATCCTATGGATGTGGTGGGGTTTCGAGTGTGCGAAAACCACGCTCGCGTAGGTCATGATTGGCCAAATGCACGCTGTGTAAATGCGCAATTTGCACTTGAGTGACAATTTGCTGCGTACATTCAATAGGGAGTGGAGTGTACCGAGAGTGAAAGCGGCGCGCGAACGCGCCTGCCTTATGTGCTCACCGAAAGAGAGTTTTTGGTCCAGTATGATACCCAAGTATTTGGCTCGCTTCTCCCAAAGGATAGGCTTGCCAAACATGGAGATCGGACGGGGAGGGGTGGGGCTGAGTCCCGGTTTCGAAAAAAGAACCGCTTGACTCTTATCGGGATTGACTTCGATTCTCCACTTCCTAAACCAGTCAGCGAGTTGGTTTACTGTGGTCCATACCACAGTAAACCAACTCGCTGAACAAACTACCAAACCTCAAACAACCTCAAATCTCAAACTCTCCATAGAGTTTGAGATATCGCATCGGGGCTTACGCGGGTGTAGTAAATGGCCGTATCGTCTGCGAACAGAGCCAACTGAGCCCTTTTACTTTTCGGGATATCGCTGGTGAATAGCGTGAAAATGAGAGGGGCGAGCACGGAGCCCTGAGGGACTCTGGCGCGGATGGGACGGGGGGAGGATAGCGCTCCTTCGATGCGGAATCGGAAGGTGCGGTTCGACAAGCAGTCTCGCAAGATGAGCACGAGACGATCTGGCACTTTAAGTTTGTATATAATAAGCCATTGTGCCAGACTTTGTCGCACGCTTTCGCTATGTCGAAGAAAACAGCACCCGTGAATGAACCACGTTGGAAGCCAACGCTTACGTGTTCGATGATACGGTGGACCTGTTGGACGCACGAGTGTTGTGTTCGGAAACCGAACTGCGCGTTGGGAATGAGACCTTTTCTCTCGGCATAGTCTCTGAGACGCTTATAAATAAGCCTCTCATAGATTTTGCCGAGGACATTGAGGAGACTGATGGGGCGGTAGCTGGAGGGAGCGGATTTAGGCTTGCCCGGTTTGGGAATACCGATGACAATAGCCTGTTTCCACGCTTGGGGGAAGATGTTATTGCTCATGGCACCATTGAAGATGGTGGTCATTAGCATGATCAGGTGGGCAGGGAAAAGTTGGAACACCTTATTGGTCATTCCATCAGAACTGGGGGCTTTACGGGGCTTAAGTCCCTTAATGAACTTGTGCACTTCGTCGGGGGTGACGGGAGGCAGAGGGCACTCGGGGTCTTCTACGGGGGGGAGGGAGTCTCTCCTTTCGACTTCGGCTTCGACCTCAGAGAGGTGAGCTTGGTCTATAGGTTAAGAGCTGGGCGAACATTGGGCCTCAAGACTGTCGGCTAGGCACTCGGCCTTGTCGACATCATCGAATACCATGGTATTGTCTGGACGGATCAAGGGGGGCATAAGGGCTACTTATCGGGATTTGAGTTTCCTCTGAAGCTCCCAGAATGCTAGATGGGTAGGCTCTAGTTCGCTCAACAACTTATCCCAGCCCGTTTCCCCATGCTCCGCTACACGTGTCCTTACAGCTCGCTGTAAGTAGCGCATATGGGCTCGGTTCGCGTCGCAGGGAAAGTTGCTGTACGCACGGACAGCCGCGTTCTTCTCAGTCATCAGTTCACGTACATCGTCTGGCAACTTCCAGCGACGGTCGGCCGTCGCTGGAACTTCCCTTGAACAATCGTTCAGGACTGATTGTACGTGTCCAGTGAATGAGTCGATCGCCGCCGTCGTGTCAGCGATAGAGTCGAAGAGGTCGGGGATGGAGTCTAGGTGGCGGGACGTGTTGGATTTCAGGTGTTCGCTTACTTTCCTCCAGTCCGTTACCACTTTTGTGGAGGGGGGTTGGTCGGGGTCGGGGAGACCTACGCGAGGGGCTAGTTTTAGCACAACTGGTCGGTGGTCAGCTGAAAGTTCGTGTATCACCTCTATAGAATCCAACCGTAGGTTGATATTCTTTAGAAGTGATACATCGAGCACGTCAGGGGTGTGGTCAACCGCGTGGGGGAAATGAGTGGGAGTCATCGGGGCGATGACATCGAAATTTAGAGTGGAACAGAGGTCGAACAAGTGTCTCCCTCAGGTAGAGATTCTGGTACTATTCCAGGCGTGATGTTCGGCGTTGAGATCCCCCGCTATGATAACGGAGTCACTCAGGCCGAGTAGTATGGTCAGGTCGTCAGTCAAGAGTTGGAAGTTCTCTGAATGGTTCGTAGGGGGGAGGTAGACCGATACCAGGGTGATCGGTTGGTGTCCTGTCATGCCTAGCCGGCAAATGGAGACTTCTAGTCGCGAGAGGGGGGGCGGGTCCAAGGGGATGCAGTAAAGGGATTTTTTATAATAAATGAGGGTGCCACCCTTGTGACACCGAGTCCTGTCGTTTTGAACAACCCGATAGTTCGCTATCGATGGCGTTCGATTGTGGGGTTTTAGAAAAGTCTCCTGTAAGAGGAGAACATCGATCTAATGGTCGCGGAGGAAGGTAGAGATTTCGTCGCGCTGACCTTGGATGCCATTGGCATTGAAGTAACCTAACTTTAGGGATCGGGGTTTTAACCGCGTGAGGATTCCGTTATCCATTAGTGGGATTGGAAGAGTTGACGAAGGACTGGAGCGCGTGCGTAATATCCGGGTACGCGTTGTAAATGCATTGGATAGCGAACAGGTTACGGCATTTCTGGGGGCAACGATTTCGTTAGCCAGTTGACGGGCGCGGGGGGTGAGGAAGGCAGTGAAGGTGCCTGAGATCACGTTGAACGAATCCATGGGGTTGGGACCGACAGCCACGGGTGTGGTTGTGGAAGGAACGGGCACGACTGGGGCGGGGGTAGTCGCTTTAGGAGCCGGGGGGTTGTTTCCGAGGGGCACGGGAACGGGCGCGGGAGCGGGCGCGGCCGCGAGCGCGTGTGCGCGAATGCGGGGGTCCATCTGATGAGCGATGGGGGGAGGAGGGGGGGGGGGGTTGGTTACGCACCAGGGCCGGGAAGGCCTGTTGGTGCTGGGAGAAGTTCCAAGCGTTGGGTCTCTGGGGACTCAGGCGCTCGGGAAGTTGGGAGGAGGGGGCTTCCCTTCCCTGACGAGCGTCCGTACGCTTCGTCAGCTTCGGGTTTGTTGACTTAGGGGCTTTGGGGCAGCCACGGTAATTGGCTGGGTGCCCGGAGAGGCCACACAGCTGGGTGGTTCCGTGCAGAGGGTTCGGTCTTTGGGACAGGAGCACTCGGAAGTGCCATGCCCACCCAGGTACTTCACGCACCTGGGTGTTGCATGGAAATTCTTTTGCGAATGGCCATAAAGCTGACAGCGGTGACACTGGCCGACGATTCCAGTCTTTCGGGGCTTCTGGATATCGAATCCAGTGAGGTGGCAGAGGGACTTAATTTGGAAAATGGGGTGGTGTCCTTCGACGGGGGGGCATACAACAAGGACCATGTGGTATGGCTCGCCGCCTCGGGCGCGGTGCATGCGGTGCACCTCGGCTACAGGGATTCCTTGCGACACAAGGTCGTCTTTGAGGTCAGAGGTTGCGATCTGCTTGGGGATCCTATTAATGACCACGCGGGTCTGGCGGTCCTCGGGGAGGGAGTATGTGTGGAAGGACACACCTCGTGCTCTGAGGAGCTTTGTGAGTTCTTTATAGTCGTTTGACTTAGAGACCTGGACTTTAATGCCCTGCTCGGTTGCCCGGGCACTGGTGAAGCCGATCCTGAGATCGACGCACCATTTGGACACGTCAGTCCATTTGGACTTGTCCTGAATGAAGACAGGTGGGGGTGGGGGTCTTTTTGGCGCTGCTTTCTAGGAAAGCTTTGACTACCGGGGGGGGGGCTTATCGCGGGGGGGGGGGGGTCGTGATGGCGACGACGGGGGTCGGATTCACAAGGGTGGGGGGGGGGAGTGACCGATTGGTCCCTGGGAGGAAGCGAAAGACTTCTTCCTTTTGGAGGATGAGGTGACGGTTTGGAAACTTTGAGTTAGTAAGGACTTCTGAGCCGGAGGAGTACGGGGAGACGGGGCGTCTGGTCGTAGTCCGTTGGTCAGTTTCCATCGGTACGGGGGGGAGGGGGGCGGTTTGCACCGGGGAGGGGGCCTCTAGTGCATCGCTAAAGTTAGCGATGGCGGCTGAGTTGTCAGGAGGACAGGGGTGGGGGGCTGCAGAGCAGCGAACTTAGCGCCATACTTGGCGAGAAACTCGGCGTCCTTTAGGACGACCTCCCTAACAAAAGTTATAATCAATGCATCCCCCATAGTTGTGGGGTGCGGGGGGCTACTTTCTTGGGCGGATGGTGGAATGGAAGATTCCGGCCTAATAATCCCTATAATAATAATAATAATAATAAATCCTTTATTTTCAGGCTACTTTGGCCCATAGATAAATACCTTACAGACTAACATATATATCATAATAGTACAAAGTGTGTTAGTATATAAACTTAAAACTAAGTTAGTAAAACACACTTCACTCGAGCACCCCCCTAACCCTATGCCTAACTCCCCGGGAGGGTGGTCCCGGGGATGAGTTACCCTCCCTGTCGGGTATAGACAGGGAGGTGAGTACCTATGGTGAGCCTTAAGCTAGTAAACCCGTCGCCAGTCTTATTGTGCGAACGGGGCCCTGACAGTCTAGCGCGAAGGGTGTAGACACACCCTAAAGACACTAGGTGAGTAGCTGTGGAAGGAAAACTGTCACCAGAGCCGACTAGGAGATCCCTCAAGGCCGGTTAGCTCTGGGACCCGTCCAACTGATTGCCTCGCCCTGAAAGGGTTCGGCGGGTGTGTTGGGACAACACCTCACTCGGATCGTTAGCACCGTTAGGTATCCACCGAGGACCACGAAACTGTGGTTTTGCCCAGAAGGGGCCTAATGAAGCTACTCACACAATCGCGCAGTTAAAGAAATAATAACACTTTGCCTTAAAAAAAACAGTTTTTGATTGCTCAAAAATTCGATCAATTAATTAAAATAAATTTAATTAATCGACCGATGATCGAATGCAGCCGGGGCGGCTGCGAAGGCGTTACGAAATTCGCAGCGAGAAAATATTAGGTCTTTACCTATGAAATTGCCGTTCTGCAGTACTGGCCATTTCAAATCAAAATAATTTTTGTTTGGCTAAGAATTCTAATTTCAAATTAATTTTATTTTAAAAACATGGATTTTTTTTTCTAAAAGTAGTCATTTCTTTATTGATTAGTGTTACATTTTCATCGCATTTCAATCTTTTTCGTCATCATGGATACGTTAAAAATTCGAGTAATTATGGAATATGAGTACCGTCGTGGCAGCAACGCGGCACAAGCGGCACGCAACATCAACGACGTTTACGGAGCTAACACTACAAACCAACGCACCACCTGTTATTGGTTTGCTCGCTTCCGTTCTGGAAATTTCGACCTGAAAAATGAACCTCGCGGTCGTCCGAAGACTTTGGTCGACAATGACGAATTAAAGGCGATTGTGGAAGCTGATGATACACAATCTACGGCTGAATTAGCAGCAGCTTTCGACGTTAGCGTCAAAACAATATTGGTCCATTTGCGTCAAATTGGCAAGGTAAAAAAGCTTGACAAATGGGTGCCCCACGAACTCAATGATCGCCAGCGCGAAGTACGCGTCGAGACGTGCCTTGCACTGCTCAACAGACACACAAATGAAGGAATTTTGAACCGCATTGTTACCTGCGATGAAAAATGGATTCTGTTTGATAACCGTAAGCGCTCAGCAAGTTGGTTGGATCCTGGTTCAGCACCTAAACAATGCCCTAAACGAAAACTTACCCCTAGAAAAGTGATGGTCACTGTTTGGTGGTCTAGCGCCGGTGTGATTCATCACAGCTTCTTACCAAACGGGGTGAGCATTACTGCAGATGTGTACTGTGAAGAACTGAACACAATGATGGAGAAGCTGGCGCATCTCCAACCAGCATTGGTCAATCGCTCGTCTCCGCTGCTCCTGCACGACAACGCGCGACCTCATACTGCACAGCAGACGGTCTCCAAGTTGCAAGAACTGGGGTTGGAAGCTCTCCGTCATCCGCCCTACTCACCAGACCTTGCGCCTACAGACTACTACTTTTTCCAGAATTTGGATAACTTCTTGGCGGGAAAAAAATTTAATACCCGAGAGGCAGTACAAAATGCCTTTGAAGAATTTGTTGCCTCCCGTCCAGCTGATTTCTTTAAGAAGGGCATCAATAAACTGCCACTGCGATGGCAAAGATGCATTGATTGCATGGGTGATTACTTCGATTAATACAAATAAAAAATTCATGAAAAAAATTCGTTTAAATTTTTTCATACAAAACGGCAATTTCATAGGTAAAGACCTATTATTAAACAACGGCAAAAATCACGGACGGGAGAGTGCGAGCACACAACCGTTCGCGACCAGTGCCGAGTGTCTAATGGATTACTCTCTGTTTTTTTTTTTTTTTTTTTTTTTTTTTCCTATTTGGCAGCTCGTAGTTGTGACCACTAAGGTCCTGGCTACTTAACCGGGCAAACCTGTGGGTGCCTTAAGCTACTAACTTAAAGCCTCCAGCCAGGGGCGAACAAAACTTAAAATTTAGGTGACCGCACGCTAAGGGCACCCCCTGTGGGGTACGAACCTCGGCTTAGGGCGTCACTGAGGGGAGGGCAGCAAGATGGGACAGGCTGGATCTAAATTATGTTACTCTCTGCTATGCGTATGTAGTTAAGTACTAAGCGTGAGTCTCTCAGCGATTGTTCTGCCCGCCAAGCGAGCGTCGCTGAGCGAGAAGGTACTCTCTTTGATATCTTTTGTGAAGGAGGCAAACTAGACTCTGCGCACTCTCTTTCGCACACCACTCGACGTCTCGCTGTAAACACATAGCGCGCGAAGTTTAGCTCGCTTTTTCGCGACAATGTAGCCATAGCATTAACGATCAACTATTAATATGTGTATCTCTTTCACTTAATCTTTTGTACGTTTCTTGAGCGACAAAATCGTTAATAGCTAGTCACTTCCTGTCCAACTTAACTCAGTAGCAGCTCGGCTTACCCCCTTGAGAAATACAAGCATGACATTATGTTGTGATGAAACTAGTAAATATTAATAAAACATAGTCTGCGAAATAAGCATATTTTGTGCGGAACCAATTTTAATAAATTTAAATGATATTGTGCGGAATCACTCGCGATAATTTCGCAACCGATTGGTCGAATTAAGATAATAGGATAACTGGTAAAAAAATATAAATCCGTACAAAGATGGTAGGCACCACACATTAGCGAAAACGGACGGTGAATGCTTAGCTTACTTCCAAACGAACAAGTAAAAAACCATTGAATACCCGGATTCATAATACCCGAAAAATCCGGTTTCTTAGGTTTTCCTAACAAGAGTGTATCTATCCCATTTTGCTTGTTACGGACAGCGAGTACATTAGAAAAAATTATATCAAGCAAGCAGATTCATACACGAAGACGTATGCGAATCAAAACAATTCTTGTTGCTAAGCCACATCGCGCGCCTGGTAACAAGGACGACAAGCGTTGTTATGTACCTACTGAGTATGTATGCAGGTACGCTGAGCATATAAGCACGCGCGCAATGTATATAGGCAGGTAATCTTCCGACAGAGGATTCAATTTTTGGAAAATTAAATGTAGTTAGAAAATTACGTGTCTGCTATTGGTTGATAAAAAAAGGGGAGGATCATGGACTGATTAATAGCCAATAGCAGATAACTTAGCGGGTGGGCTTTCTCGCAGAAGCGCGTCGGTGCTGAAGTTATAAAAGAGCGGTGCGCCCTCACAACAGCCAGTTGAGCAGAGAATGAACCCTGTTGTCAACAGGGTTCATTCTCTGCACAGACACGTCACCAACATCATTTATTGGCACCCTTAGCGACTCCCAGTCACGGCAGCCCTAAGCATATCCTCTTTATAGATATCCGTACGAGTTTGCTGAGGAAGATTTAAACAAGAAAGTGTCGAAAGTCTGTTATTAGGCACCGAAGTATTGTTTTGTCTTATATTGTGTAACTGAAAGAAATTATGTGTATTTTGTAACAATAAAGTAGCAAGTGCTTTTCAACGGACCATGGTTTTAATCTTAAATTATTATCCCACTGTCCCCTACAGTGCTATTGGTCTGTTTACCTCCAAACGAACAAGTAAAAACCGTTGAACCTTACCCGTTTCTGGAGTATTTTAAACCAACTTTTAAACCAACGGTTAAAAATACTCCGGAAACCGGTTTCTTAGTTATTCCATAGTGATATTAGTTCGATATCTTGATCATTACTTTTTTGAATACTCAGCTAAGGTACGACTTAATTAATTTACTTTATAGCATCGACAGCTGCTTACAATATTAAGTAAATGGACTGTTTCTGAGCAATTCAGAAACCGTCCATTTACTACGAATAAATAACTAAGTAGGTAAACTATATAAAGGCAGAAAAAGAAGAATGTATGGATGTGAATTTATAAAACTGAGATTAGGGGCCATCCATATAATTATTATGTATGTCACACATTTCCCACGTCCTTGTCATAGATGGTCATATTTGTGTGACCCCCCCCCCCCCCCTTGTCCATTTTTGTTGAGGCCCCCCTCTACCATAACGTGGGACGTTATTTATGGATAGCCCCTTACGGGTATAAAGAAATTATCGTATATTTATCGATGTTATCTTAAATTACTATTTACGAGTACTTATTACCCAATTGATATCAAACGCATTTATTATCAATATTGTAACACACATGCGTAATAAAAACACGAAATTTTATATACTTATGCAATTAATTATGATAGTCCGTTATAGATAAACTCCACTATGACCTAGCTGCAGCACCCAGCTCCAGACGAGGGAACTTCTCGACGGCAACAGTACAGACACGAAACAAAATATACGCATTTAATTATCATTTAGGTTTGTCTCCAATCGCAGGAGCTTCCCAAAGGCGATTGGCTCCAGACGTGGGAACTACTCGACGGTCAACAGTACAGACACGAAACTAAATATACGCATTTAATTATTATACCAACTGGTGATGTAAATTGCCCAGCACGTAAATATGCAGAAGACAATTATATTAACTCCATTGACTATGAAGGCGCCTAGGAGCGCCGCCGACTACCTATATAAGTAAGCACATAGATAGTAGGTTAACTTCTACATATTATTCTTTTTTATGGCCAATCAGCTAATCTGTGATCTAGATGGTTTTTCCGTGTCTGAATCTAAAATCTGTAATTTTGAGGAGTGCAAAAACATAGTATATACTGGGGATAAAACATTGCCTTTACTTACACAAAATATACGTAGTATAACCCGTAATTTTAACGGTTTCCAGGTATTGCTACAAAACATTGATATATGCTGCGACATTATCGTTCTAACAGAGTGTTGGTTATCCAAACAAATGGCTAATATACCATCTCTCGATGGCTTTAATCTTCATAAAAGCGATAGAACATTCAACCAGAATTATGGCATAGTGGTTTATATTAAAAATAATTTAAGAGTATTAGTAGAAGAACCCCATTTTCTAGACTGCAACTGTTTAGTGATTCAAATTATTCCCGATACGGTAATTATGGCTATTCATAGGCCTCCATCCCAAAATATTGATGGGTTTTTGGATTCGCTTAACAGTAACTTAGAAAAATTATCTTCGTTTAAAAATATCGTACTGGTAGGTGATATCAACATAAACATTGCTGCCGAAAAAATCGATACTCATTCACATAATTACCTTAATATTTGCTCATTTCATTGACTATTACCAGCTCATTATCACCCAACCCACCAGAGCGGCTCTTGTCTAGACCATATCTTTATAAAATCGAAAAGTCCATCCAAAACATTGGTTACTAATTCGTCACTTACCGATCATCAAGCTGTTTTACTAATATTACAAATGTATTCACCTAGAAATAACTGCATGCGCAGCTATACTAAACTCAATATGACGAGTCTTGAAACTGACTTACGCGGTATTAATTTTGACCCAGTTTACAATTCACATGATCCAAATGTTTCACTACAATATTTTGTCGATTTGTTACAATCTACGATAAAGAAAAATACATTTAATGAAGTAATACCTAGAAAGTATAGTAATATTAAACCATAGATTACGCCCGGACTTGTTCGATGTATCAGACATAGAGATAAACTTCACCAAAAATCGAAAAATACACCGGATAATGAACTGCTATCAGTTATTTACAAACTATATAGGAATTTCTGTAATAATCTGTTGAAAAAACTATAAAACAAATATGATCAAAGTCAACTACAGAAAGCAGGTAAAAACAGTAAACTTATATGGAAATACATAAAAAATAACACTATTAGGTCAAAAAATCCCGAACCTGCGCTTGATCTTTTAACTTCTGAGCTAAGCCCTACCGAAACAGCAAATAAAGCTAACAACTTCTTAATTAACGTAGGAAAAAACTTAACAGAAAATACTTTATTATCTAGTAGATGTTTTTCCATTCAAAGCCAAGCTAAGAAATATGCAATACTTTACTAATCTAGAATATCTTTTGTCTTATTAGATACTGATGTTAATGAGGTAGAAAGTATAATAGATGGATTAAAGGAAATTTGTGCCGTAGGTTGTGACGATATACCTAATAGCGTACTCAAAAGATTTAAATACGTAATTGCCCCTCCCTTGACTCACATTTTTCAGTTATGTTTAACAATAGGAATATTTCCAAAATGACTTAAAAAAGCCGTAGTCACCCCTGTGTTTAAAGCTGGAGACAAAAATTGTGTAAATAATTACACGCCAATTTCAATTTTAACAGGCGTCTCAAAGATTTTGGAAAAATTATAAACAGTAGATTAGTAAAATATCTTGAAAGTAATAAATCACTCTCTGGTAATCAATTTGGTTTTAGGCCTAAAAGATCAGCAAGCCAAGCTGTTCACCATTTGACAAATTTTATAAGCACAAACCTGAATAACGGCATGCACACCATAGGGATATTTTGAGACCTTGCCAAGGCTTTTGACACAATTTCCTGTACTTTGCTTTTGCACAAGCTGGAAATGCTGGGAATACGGGGAGTACAATTGTAACTGTTGTCTGATTACCTTAGCGACCGCCATCAGAGTGTAAAAATAGGTCAGTCCATGAGTTTTGAACTTAAGAATAGCTGTTATGGAATCCCACAAGGCAGTATTTTGGGTCCTACTTTGTTTTTAATTTACATAAATGACCTGTGTAATTTGACACTCCAAAAGGGTGATATTGTTTCATATGCGGATGACACAGCTCTACTGTTTGCACCAAAATCAAAGGCCGAGGTCTATGAGGTAGCACAGAATGGTTTTAATACTGTGTCTAATTGGCTTCATAAAAATCACTTAACATTAAATACAGATAAAACAAAATACCTATTATTTAAAATGAGAAACAGTAACCCAAGGCTTACTAATCTAAACATTCAAGCGCATAAAAATTGTAATTTATGTACCTTATGCTGACATTGCATGCACTTGTCCCACATTAGCTAAAGCCGACCATATTAAATATCTAGGCGTCACGATTGACACAAACCTGAACTTCCGCAAACACATCGATTTATTATGCGCCAGAGTGCGTAAACTAATATATATTTTTAAAATTTTACGTTATATTGCCGACTTTAAATTAATTAGACAGGTTTATTTGGCTTTGTGTCAATCTATTATTACCTACTGCATAACATCCTGGGGTGGTGCCGCTAAATCCAATTTACTGCACCGTGAACGCGCCCAAAGAGCAGTTTTAAAGGTTGCTACTTTTCGTCCATTTAGATTTACTACACACCAGCTTTATATGGCATGTATGGTGCTAACAGTACGTCAATTATTTGTTTTGAATGTAGTTTTATTCCAACACACTGAACTTTATTTTAACCCAGTACCTTCAGACAGTAGAAGAAAAGATTTGGTTTGTGCTAACTCTCAGACTAAACATGCTTTTGCTAGTTGTTTTTTTTTTTTTTTAGGCCCCTACTTGTATAACCAGTTTAACAGACTGTTAAAGATTTATAGTTTAACTTATAATAGGTGTAATTTACTAGTACAGGAATACTTGGCAAAACTCAATTATGCAGACACGGAAAAACTACTAGAGATTTTAAAATAAATTTTCTATCTACCTAATATAAGTCTCTTCTTTTACCTCATTAATAATAGTCTTTACTTTATCTACTTTAATATTATTCATTAATTTATTTAAACATAATATATTTACATAATCTAGTTTTATAATAATATAATTAATTAGTTTCTTTATTAACTCTTTAGGTCATTGAAAATATTATGTCTTCTTTTTAAATATTTGATGTGAATTGACGGCCTCAAACACAGGTTTTATAAACCTAGATCAGGCAGGTCTACATTACAGTTAGAATTAAACATTTTCCTCGATTGTAATTAATGTAAATCATAATTTAATTTTTTATTTTGTACTTGAATAAATTTTATTTTATTTTTAAGCTATTGCATAGCTTCTATCGCGGGCCTTGAGCACGGGGACCGAAGACAGAAATTCCGTAACGAAAAAAAACCTCACGCTCCCCACTCCGACGGGCACGGAGGTGTGGCTTGAAGGCCGTGCATTGTCTAACGTCGTTTCTTTTCGGCAGTCTTCGACACGGTGTTTGTGTGCGTGCAACTAGACGTATTGTACGACTCTACGAAGCTCGCACGAATCGAGACGAGCTGCTCCGAAATGGGACGAATACATAAGCAGCTGTTTATGAGAAAGTATAAAGGTGTATAGGTATTTATCAAAAAGTGTAACTTGAATTAATATTTATTTCCATTTACTTTCGTACCATTTATCATTTACCAGTCGGACACCATACATTTATTATAATCACCACTATCTTAAAACTCAATATCCCAATATCTCGGAAACGGCTGGGAATATCAAAATTCTGACCAAATTTCCCGCCCCCCCCCCCCCTATAACACCCCTCTCAAATAGTACATACATACAGACAAGCCCCTTTGACCCCCCTTTTTTGACCCCCTCGTTTTCGACCCCAATATTAAATTGTATTATATTTATTTATATTTAAATCAATCCCACTTATATATGATCCCGGGACCCCCCCGCGTCACCCCTTTTGACCAACCCCTCCACCCGTCCAGGGCTACTTCACCCCCCCGGGTCTTAACTTTTGAACTGGAGGTCGTAGAGGTATCGAGTTTGGGGTCTTTGGAATCGGCAGTAAAGGGCCTATCTTTTGGCCCCGATAAGGTTAGGGTAAAGCGCCCCATTTTAAATTTATTTTTGATTTAAAAAATTTAAATTCTTATTTCTTATTCTTATACAAAATGCTATGCAATAGCTTTACCGCGGCAGTCCCCGAGTGTTATTATTTTATATGAATTTCCGCTCTAAAGTCTACCATGACCGGTCTATTGCACTCAGGATTGGCTCCAATCGAGAGAGCTTCCCAAAGGCAGCAGGGTAATTGCGTAACACACTAACAGTAGGAATAGCTTTCATTTTGACAGTTCAACATCATTCATTGCGTTATTTACGTTGTTGAGCAGACAATTTTTTTGAACATAATATGAAGCAATGGTTTAGCAATAAGCTTCAAAATGATTCAGATTTTGATTGATAATGTGTTACACAATTAGGGTGCAGGTATAATTTTTCACTTTGTTTGAAAGAATTTATAGGTAATAAGTTGGTACAGTAGGCTGTACGTCAGTCGTGCTTTATGCAAATCTTATGCAAGTTAAAATAAATGGTGTCAATTCACTCCGTTTAAAAGTAAAAATGGGTGTACCACAAGTCTCGATGTTGGGTCCCTTCCTCTTTTTAGTATATAATATTAATGATCTAACCCATTTGTTAAAAACCGAACGGTATTATTTGCTAACGTTTGTTCCTTAATTTTTTAAACTAATAGACGTGCATCAAATTTTGATGACGTAAATAACGCCCTACTGCAGATCCAAAATTGGTTCACTGCTAATAATATAATTTAGTATTAAATGGGAAAAAAAGTAAGTGCGTATTTTCTTTACTAGGTAAATGTCAAAAAGTACTAATTTTGAGATAGTATTTAATCAAGAGAAACTAGAATTCGTCGATGAAACTGTTTTCCAGGGATCACGTTCGACTCAAAGCTTCAATGGGGTCCGCATTTAACATCCCTTGCAGAACGGCTAAGTTCAGCAGCAAATGCTGTGAGAAAAATCCGTCAATTTACTGATATAGGTACCGCGAGACTAGTTTATTTTAGTTACTTTCATATTATTATGTCGTACGGTATTTTTTTAATATGGGGATGGGCTGCGGACATCGAATCTATTTTTATTCAGCAGCAAAGAGCCATCTGAGCAATATATTGCCTCCGCAGGCGCGATTCTCTGAGGGAACTGTCAAAGATCATGACGGTATATTGTCAATATACATATGTATGGAAGCATCATAATAGGTAAGGAAAAATTTAAATCTTTTCAATAGAAGAGGTGAAAGACACAACTATAGGACTAATAAAAATAGGGATCAGTTAGTTCAACCAGGTTTCAGACTGGCTAAAGTAGACCCATGTTTCATGGGGTACTGTTTAAATGTTACAATAAAATACCTCCCCGCATAATTCAATTGAATGAAATGAAATTTAAATCAGGTATTAAACGCACACTATGCTGCCAAGCATATTATACGTTGGGGGATTACATCGCTAATTAAAATGATTGGCTCAACGCTGATCCTGCTCCACAAGGGTGTATAAACTAATTGATTAGCATTTGAAAATACTGTTGGAACTGCTGAAGATTTTAAAAACTAACTTCTTTTTTAACTACTTGCTTTGTATAAATTAAATCTTTCAGTATTGTATAATTTCATAGCAAAAGAGTACTATGTATATACATACTATAAAGCTACTATTTACCGGGGGGGATCTTTCATTGACTTGAATGTGCCCTGACGGCTGAGAGTGTCTTTCGACAGTATGACGGCTGAGAGTTGGATCATTTAGCTCCCGCTGAATGGAGCTAATCCATGCGTCATATTCGTGAACGGACGTCGTCAGAAGGGCCTGGTCATTTCGTAGCTGCCACGGCTTATTTTAATTTAATTTAATATTTGAATTGTTTTTATCCGTTTGTTTCGGACGCTTATAACGTTCTGCAACGTTCTCACATGCATATGTATCCGAGGAATCCGGATTCTTCCATTGGACATTGGACACTCCAGTCCATGGAGTTTCTTGCCCGTTCTTCTACATAGGTATCTACTACGATTTGGAATGGGCAACTAGCTTCATCTTTCTGACCGACCGACCCCTTGACAATTCAAAAGTGCCTGTTATTGGTTTATTTGAAATAAATGCTTTGAGTTTTAGTTTGAGTAATGGCCACTCATACGATTTTTTGTAAATAGCTCGTTGTTTTTATTTTAATTTTAAATAGATACTGGTTACGTGCAACAGTTATTTCCGTTTTTGATTTATTTCTCTTATAGTATGCATGATCATTATGCTTTGCATTTAATTCAAATTAATACGAGGTAGTAAAGTATTGGGTAAAAAACATTTTCTCAAAATCATTTTTTTCCAAGGACTTAAACAGTTTTGATTCTATACCCCTGATTTGTTAACCCTGGTTTCCTTCCTTCCATACAATCAACCTTTCTGCGCTGTATCTTTTCTTTTAGCCAACCACATTCATATTTTAACCCTTTTCTTGTTATATGCTCTTCATTCCTCCGCAACACTACGTCTATGCGTCTACGCGTGTTTCATATGAAACAGTACATACCGTCTGCCATTGTTTTAGGATAGGTCCAAAAAATAAAAACAAAAATAACAAATAAACATTTAATAATAATATAATAATAATATGGCAGGTTCACAGTCAATTATTTACTCAAGAGCTCTTGGATTTCCAGAAGACTCTTTCCTTTTGTCTCAGGTACAAAAACTATAGAGAAAAAGAACGTGCAAGCGCAAGCGCAAGAAAAAATCCAGAAAATGACACTAGGTCCCCACGCTGTCAACATGTAACCGACTGCTGTGGATACAACAAAACCGAACACCCAGCCGATAGTTACCGTGACCGTTGCACCGAAACCTCTGCAGGTGTCCGTAAACATTTCACCGGTAAATGTGTTGGGGATGATACCCATACCTGGAAAAGATTAAAATAAAACATATTATTCTTCTAGCTGACCGGCAAAAAACCCAGAACACAAAATTCGAAGACATTTCAAATCTACCGATCTGCATTGGGTCCGCGTGGAGGATTACGGTCAACTCTCTCTCACAAAGAAATGGCCAGCAGGCCTGTATCTGACCAGTGGGTGCACACATTCGAGTGAAGTGTGTTTTACTAACTTAGTTTTAAGTTTATATACTAACACACTTTGTACTATTATGATATATATGTTAGTCTGTAAGGTATTTATCTATGGGCCAAAGTAGCCTGAAAATAAAGGATTTATTATTATTATTATTATTATAGGCTGATTATGGTATGATACTACATATTATGCTATTTTGCAGCTGGTGTGCTGTGAAGCAAGTGTATAACAATGCCTGTATCGTTTGTATATGAATTTTAAATATTGCATCTTTGAGATGGACAGATAATGATTGGACATGACATGTGGTTGTAGTAACTTTGCATAAACTTACCACTGTAATAAGCAACGCAGAATATCATTATTGTTACTAGCGAAACCCAATGTAAGTGCGCAGCTATTGGGTAACCATTATTGTACAGGAAGAAGTAAATTCCAAGAACAGCCTGAAACATAACAATAAAGTGATGAAGGAGAGCATAACTAAGATATTCTTGGGAATCAATTACTATGGACAAGTATCTAAGGGTTATAGCAGACATGGTACTTTTTGTATTGGTGATCGACAACCAAACGCACAGAGGCGCCATATAGTCGATGCTATAAGTATCGTAAATTAAAGTAGGGTATAGTATCATCGAGTGCTAAGGCCACTTTTAATGAAGCTCTGTAATTGACAGCCAATTCTCATGCACCTCATGTGTTGGCCTGAAGAAATAACCAATTTAAACAATTTTGGAATTGAATCCAACGTGGCAAAATAAAGGAGCAAGTGAAAATCATTTCCCAGCATTTATTTTTGTACAATGTTACTTAATTTGATATACACAATGTCTAGATGAAGGGTTCGTGATGGATCTTATTGCACCCTGTATTTGAAGCTTATCAAAACAAAGATGAACTTATAACTTACCAAACTCAATGAGCAAGCGGCGGAAGATGTCAACATTAGTATTTTCCTTCCAGTTCTATCAACAAGTACGGGCGCAATAATCGACGCAACGACTTGAATAACACCAATTATTATAGTAATTATGTATGCCTCCAAATTTAATCCTGTCCTTTGGAAAATGACCGTAAAAAAGGCGATCACAGACGCCATCCCACTCAATTGTGTAAAAATATTTAAAGATATTATTATAAATGCAGCTCTTCTATTAGACTCGACTGTGTACATCTCAGTCAATTGTGCCATTTTTGCTTTCGACCTATCATTTGCTGTTACTACCATCTCGTCTATGTCATCTTGTCTACCAAGTGAAGTTAGATTGGCCAATGCATCTTCACTTTTTTCTGAAATAAGAGTTTTATTTTAATTTTGCCGTCCTTTCTTATATACCTATGCCTACAGCATCTTTTGTTGCTATAATACATTGATTTGCTCTGCAGGTATTCGACTGATGGTTTCATCATTAATGGAGAGGTGATTGATGATTATCGAATGATGAGACATTCTTAAAAATAAACTCTTACCCTTCATAATTTGATAAACAGCAGTTTCAGGTACGAGAAAGAGTACTGCAGCAAGGTATTCGGCGCATAAAAACACAGCCATCCAATTCATTTTTGCGTATGTTACAATCGGTCCCATTATATACGCCGTCAGGAGGCCTTGTGTATTAAAAAACCCTGTCAGTGCTAGCAGTGTACCTCGAACTTTAGTTGACCTGAAAACATAGGAAGATATTTTATTGTCTAACGTTAAACTCCTTCATTCACTCCATACACCTATACACATGATAACAAGAAGAGTATGAATATGAACGGCTATAAGACAAGAATAAGACCAAAGAAATGATGGATGGATAGTCAAATCAAATCAAATCAAAATATTTTATTTCACATAAACCAACATGGGCACTTATGAAACGTCAGAAGCTAGGTCCACGGTACCAATTGGTTGTTTTCTATGGAGAAGAGCTGGAAATAAACTACACGGTTACTCTTTTTCAAAATAAGGAGCTTTTACAATGTTTCAAATTACAGTGTTGATAGATATGGGAGGACAGTGTAACCCTGTCAACAAGTAACAGGTACTCATCAAAATATAAAAAGGTCTACAAATCTACAGTCTGCAAGTTAGGCCTACAACGTTATCACATTCACAAAATATAGAAGAATCTATATAAAAATAAAAGCCTGTTAATGTCAGCACCGTGATCTTTTTGGAAAACTTTTAAACGCTAACATGAGGGAATATAGGAAATTTACGATGAAATGGATAGAACTGTCTAAACAGCTCTTTCCAGGTTTCTAAAAGGCTGGAGCGGTGATTCAAAGCCTTGCTATGAGAATCGGCGGTTTTATGGACTTTAATAAACTTTATGTGGCAGCATACATTGATTTGGAAGGAGGCTATTTTTTGGTAAGGAGAAACAGGAATAAGAGAAGGAAACAGGATGCAGCGGCTTACCTTCCTAAAAGTCTGGAGTCGCCTTCCTGCTCGGGCCTTGCATGCCCTCGATGTGTAGGTTAGACACACGGCAAGCCAAGGTCGTTTCACAGATAAACGATTCCTATTTCATTCACAGCACTTCAAATCAGTGTAACTTGATAAGTAGGTAGGTCTAATTTGATATATAGACCTAGATTATCACGTATTCCAGATATATTAGCGGTAAAAGCTCTGAAGAGATGCTTTCGCGGCAGCGGATTAGACGCACGTATACAGGTGTCTAGGTTCGTCTAATCCGCTGCCGCGAAAGCGCTGGAGGTTGAAGAAACATAACGGACGCCATTTTTAAAAAATAGATTTAGAAAATGGCGTCCGTTATGATTCTTCAACCTCCAGCGCTAGTATTGCTGTTTCGCTCTGACCTATGGTAGACGCTGCAGAAATGAATAGGAAGGAAGGTGACTGATGGGAAACGTACCTACTACAGCCACATTCTAGAAAATATTTAAAGTACGTATGTTTGGATATTATCGATGTTTAAGGCGATAACAGACAGGGCGCACCCAATCCATCCATCTTTTCTTTCAAGCGTCATCAAGGTGATATAGCTAAGAACAATAAAATGACGGCAATGTAGAATCTGATGTCTACAAGTTGGACCAAATGCAGAAAAAAAATCCTTTTGCCCAGGGGTATCCGAAAATACCCCATGTATGTTCCGCGATTATTGATAGTTATCAAGTTATATATATTTTTTAATTTCCTAAAAACGAAATGGGAACCGCATTCAAAAAAAAACTATCTTTATTTTTACACGGCTTTGTATGACTCGAAAGTAAATTCCTCCTTTTCGATCTAACATTTTCTATCTTAAATTAATGATACGAAGATGATTATTTTATGTCTGAAAGAACATTCAATAATAATGAAAATTGCAAAAAATATATGTGAAAAAGCCGTGTAAAAAAAGTTTTTATTTAAAGTAGCTCCGATAGAATTTTCAACAAATTAAAAAAAAAAAAAATATCTCGAAAACTTTAAAGAACCGTGGAACATACATGGGGTATTTTCGACTACCCCTGGCATGTGGCATCTAATTGTTCTTTTATGATTCACTATTTGGACAAACCTGTAGATGTATGGAAGAATGAGACGTATTACGAAGACGCCAAATAAATTGGCATAAAGGCAGGAGGATGATATTATATTCTAATACTCACGCCAATTCTCCAATGTAGACTAGATTTGTAACATATAATATTCCACTACCAACGCCAACGAAGGCTCGTGCCACGTATATCAAAGCCAAACTGTTGGCAAGTGCTAGCAAAATGTAGGCCAGTAAAAGCAAGCTTCCACCGAAGAATAAGCAAGGTTTTCTGCCTACCATATTACAGAAGAAGCCTGAGATGTAGGGCCCTGAAAGATAAAGATAATTTTGAATGTAAAAGGTGCAGTGAAGGTGGATAATGTGAACATATCTTCTTTTTTATCGTCCTCTATTGACCTCTGGCTGTATACGTTTTTTTTTTTTTGTTATTACCAGACTTGTTTTATTTTTCACTTGTTTGAAAGAATCATTAATATACAGAAACCGGTCGTTAATATTACACATCGAGTCTTCGAATATGTTAAGCTTTGTAGATGTAGAGCACGCCTCTACTGAGAGAGTATCTTTCAAAACTCGACGTACCATTATAAAAGCCAGGGTATAGTAGACCGTACTTTAATGGTAACAAAACCAGTGTACTACGCTAGGTCAGCTACCACCGACGTTTGGTTGTACGTAGTATCTATTTTATGGCATTAGCAAAATATTTACAATACCTGCGACAATCCCAATAAATGAAATGGTCGTTATCCAGTATGCTTCTGCATCAGTTATGGGTCTGTCCAAGGGTGTGTCTTCAGGATCCCGCAGTTTAATAAACACTGGTGTGGTCCAACCCATGCCGAAACCCACTAACATCTGTCCAAAGCATACTGAAATGTACATATAGTTGTTAATACAATTGGTAGACCATGAAAGTAAAGACTGCCATAGATGGAGAGGTCAAACTGAACTTGCGAATATTTACGTGACTAGCTGATAATGCTAACATGCATTTTAATGTTTTCATTTTTCTTTTGCTATACAGCATTTGTATTAGAAAAGTGTGGTCAAATTTAGGGGTGCGGTACAGACCGTCAAGCTGATCAACTTTTTCCTTGAGATCAACATCGTTATCGCGAAAATATTATCAGTTGTCCCATACATTTGGGTCGAATGGGTATTGAAGTTTTGTATGGGAGAGTTGATTATTTTTTCGCAATTACGATGTTTGTCCCATGGAGAAATTTGTTCAGTTTGATGGTCGGTACCACACCCTCTTTGACCACACCCTTCTGATACATGCTGTTTATTGTTATAATACCCATTAACTTTTTTGAAAGTCACTGTGTGACTCACTGCTTTTCTTATTCAGTGCAAATTTGGCTAACCATACCATGACAACAATACCAAAGTTACGCCATTACCATTGTGCTAAAAGTTCGTAATCTTCTAAATTCATAATAGCGTGTCAGTGGTCATAATGGCGCGTCTGTGGTCCAAAGAAATGTCGAAATAATAAGAGATAACGAATCATAATGACGCCTTTAATTATAATGCTAGAGAATTTGTTGCGCCACTTCTCAGCTAACACACCGGGTAGTGGTGAAGAGCAGGCGTTTTGGAGGCTGAATTTTGGGGTACACTACATAAATACGAAAAACTTTATTCCGTCAAGTCACAAACACGAATTTCAAAATACCGATTTTCATAATTCCGAATGGTTCAAAATTCCTAATATAACAACTCCGATTTAGCATTCATCCTATTTTTATAATTCCGAAATTTCAATATTCCTAACGTTTATAATTACTATTCTCAAAATACCGAGTTTCAATAGATCGAATAACAAAAAGTCCAACTTAATGATAATTCGAAATATCAAAAATAGGAATTCCGATTATTAAAGTATCGATTAATTAGAATTCCGAAATAAAAATGCCTTGTAAAACTGTAACCTAACTTAATCCCATTGATTCACCAACAATAGAGGGGATCTGGCGCTCGGTGACCACTGCCGCGGCACCCTCGCTGCGCTCGCTCGCCTTTCGCGTTAATGCGGCCAAGCATATTATAAGTTGGGGGATTACATCGCTGATAAAAATGCTTGGCTCAACGCTGGTCCTGCTCCACAAGGGCGCATAAAATAATTGATTAGCATTTGAAACTACTGTTGGAGCTGCTGAAGATTTAAAAAACTTATCTTTGCATTGTATAAATGCAATGTTTTAGTATTGTATAATTGCATAGCACATGTGTGAGTACTATGTACCTACTATAAAGCTACCATTTAATAGGTTTTTCTTTCATTGACTTGAATGTGCCCTGGCGGCTGAGAGTATGTCATGCTCACTCTAATGTCTCGCTGGTGGTGGCGTGTGTGTTGGATCATTAAGTTCCCTTCAAAATGGTTGAGCTGAATGGTGCTGATCCATGCGTCATGTTCGTGAACGGGTGCCGTCAGTGGGGACTGGTCATTTCTTAGCTGCCACGGCTTATTTTAATTTAATTTAATATTTGAATTGCTTTTGTCTTTTTATTACGGACGCTTTTAACGTTCTGCATCGTTCTCACATGCATAATTTCAACATGAACGATGTAATCAATATTTTGTAACCATTTTTTTATTTAAAAGAGTGTCCATGGAGTTTCTTGCCCGTTCTTCTCCATAGGTACCTACTACGCTTTGGAATGGGTAACTAGCTTCTAGAATCTTTCTGACTGACCGACCCCTTGACAATTCAAAAGTGCCTGTAATTGGTTTATTTGAAATAAATGCTTTGAGTTTTGAGTTTTTTTTTTTAAATGGTCTCTGTTCTAACTTAACCTAACCCAAGGGATTCAATAACAGTCGCTTGTACCCCACGCAGGTATATATAAGGAGAAGAAAGAAAACACATTTTTTTTAATACACAAATATTAATAACAAAGTAGACGTTTTTAAATTACTTTAAACGTTACCGATTTTGAATTTCTTAATATTACACTAATTGAATCAGAATCCTAATTTTAGCAGTTTATTCGAAGTATTGAAAATCGGAATGTTGTTTTTCGGACCGAGAACTCATCGAGCATTTGATTCTTCGAACGTATGAAAATCGGAAAACCAACAAATCGCATTTACGACTTTCGGTAAAATAAATTTCGTGAGTTTTAATACTAGACAATATAATTCTTAGGTAAAATAAAATTCGGACTTTTGAAAATCGGAACATCGAAATTCGGAATAAAATATTTCGGAGTATTTGGATGTTCCCTAAATTTTGATTATCAAAGTGTGGCGATTCTCAGCCTAATTTTAATAAAATACCTTTAATTTTAGTTTTAAACCTAGGGACTGTTTGTCTGCGTCAGTTTTGCCCAGCATTATTAACCACAAAAGTACTTACAATATAATGCTATCATCCATTGTTTTCGAATACTTGTATTAACTTTGGCCTCCATAATACAGTTTCACTTCACACGTTCGGTAAAATCGCAAAATAATTTTCTATTCTTATTTTTGTAGCCTAAAAAATAAACTATCGTCGTTGTATTGCACACCACATTGAACTGTTAGAGTTATCTATATGTTACACAGTATAACTCCTTATATCTTATATTACCAAAATGAAACATAATAGATAGGCGGTTAGGGGTACTCAGCAAATATAAAATATTTAAAACCACGTTTTTGGAAGTCATTGTGTGACTCACTGCTTTTATTATTCCGTATAAACTAAGCCAACCATACTATGACAACCATACCAAAGTGACGCCATTACCATTGTGCTAAAAGTTCGTAATCTTCTAAATTTTTAATGGCGTGTCAGTGGTCAAAATAAATGTCGAAAAATAACTTTTTTACAAAAAAACAACCGACTTCCAAAAAAAACACTAAAAGACGTGAAAAATAACTTTAATTTCGAAAGTCGGTGGTTTTGGTTTTGTATTTTCGTTTTTGGCCACCGACTTCCGAAATTAAAGTTATTTTTCACGTCTTTTAGTGTTTTTTTTGGAAGTCGGTTGTTTTTTTGTAAAAAAGTTTTTATTTTTCACTTTTTAGTTGCGGTACCTAGTCCACACAAGTTCGTATACCACTACTTGTTGTGTAAATAACAGTGACAGGAAATTATTAACACATCATCCATATAAACTAACTGGAAAAAATATGCAGTATTAAGGATAATGCAAAAACTACTGGTCAGACCTTGATCAAATTTTAATGGGACCACATGTGAAGCACCACCTATCAAATAAAAAAAGAATCATCAAAATCGAATCACCCACAAAAAAGTTATGAGCTAACAAACATAAAAAAAAAACATACAGACGAATTGAGAACCTCCTCCTTTTTGTGAAGTCTGTTAAAAATAGGAGATTACGTGTTGACTTTGTATACGAGATTACCAAATACGAATAAAAATTCCAATTGACGCCTTTTAACATAATCTTACAAAAACTGTCAACATCAATAAAATAGTTACGGCGTCAATGGTCGGCAGTCCGACATAATTGCGTTAGCAGATTTGCCCCGTGGCCCACCTGATGGTAAAATTATTACCATCGTTTTGGACAAATGGACATTCACAATACCAGAGGCATAGCAGACACGTTACCGTAACCATCCCATAGATGGCACCTGTCCCACCGTCCACGAAGAAGCGACTAGCTATCAACGATTATCTCGCTCAAGAAACGTACAAACGAGTGTAGTCGCGTGGTCGCATATTTAATGCCATACTTGCGGGCTTAGCATGACGCTATCTACCTCTTCGAAGAATAGAGACGGCTATTTCCATACAAAGTGACATTTCGTTTCTCTATTTTTGACATCGCACCGTAAAAATCCTTAAAAAATCTGTCACTTTGTCTTTCGTTTCTGCCGATCGTTGTCTAGTTCCTTTTTAATGTAGACTATTTTAGAAGACAGTTGTCTAAGGTAGTGAAGACAATCTGTTTTTTTAATCGCCATGCTAAAGACAGTAGAAAACTTTTTACTCGACGGCCACAAAGTATAAAAATGGAAAGGAAAAAAAAGATTTTTTCACTTTTTGTATAGAAAATGTGAAAAATGATTACCTACATGTTGAGTTTTAGGGGTTTAAGGGTTTTATAAAGGGGGTCGAAATTTTCATTATTTTTGCGATAGGACACACCATTTTCGAGATAGGTATAAGCAAAATAAAAGATAAACGTGAATAAATTACTGAATTTCGTAAAAAGTGCAGTTGACTTTTCTACTTTGCTGCCGTCGTACTGTCTTCACGAAACGTCATTTTTGTCTATTCTTCCGTCGACAAGACGGTGGTTGTGCTAAGCCTGCTGACAGCATTCAAATTTTACTAACCAATAAAGCAAGGTGTCTTATGTATGGTTAAGAGAAAAGAATTTCTACTCACTATGCGACATATTTAATAAGAGATTGAAAAATTAATAACAATCATAATAACCAACTGACTTTTTTTTTTTTATATATCTTATAATAATAATAATAATATTGCTACTAAATTTTAATTTCAATTGAGTTATAACTATAAACATAATTTAATCATAACCAAGTATAAACCCAAATGTTTGCCTGTCACAGTATTATGACTTAGGGGCCGTTGTTTGATCAGTAGTCAAACATACTAATAGTTAAAATGCGTTAGTTAAGGCGGTACCCCGACCAAAACCTTGTCATAGTGCGTTATTCAGAGGCTATTAACTCATTCACTATGGGTAATAAACTACATCTAAAAGCACATTATTAATGTTCGATATCCTATCATCACATTGCACATTCTTATTTGTTTTTATGTGTTATAAATACATCTAAAATCTTCCTGTAAAAAAGTGACTAAAATTATTGATTGCATGCATCTGTTGCTAAAGGTGACGTTCTATTCATTTGAGGATTACACTAATGGATAGATAATTTAAAAATCTAAATAATGCACGTTTTATTTTATTTTAAAACTTTACTTGTCTTTTTTTATTCAAATAATTTCATTATTTTTGTGAATTTTATGATAAATGAGCATGCGGAGGGAGCGAGACAGAGCGAGACTCCCCGACGGGACAGAGAAGGACCGAACGCTCAAGGTCGTTTGGTCAGGGAAGCGCCTTAAACTAACAATTTGTTAAAAATGACTTAGGTATGTGTTTGACAAATGGTTAAGCTAACTATAGTTAAAAAATTACAATTTGCTATGAAAGTTAACCATGCGTAGACAGAGTAGTTAAACTTTAACTATCGTCATGTGACTAATTGTTAAATTGACTATTGGTTATTTTTAACTATGTATCAAACAACAGGTCCTTAGGTACTCGTTTTTAGTTGCTAGGTCTATTCGCTTCTCAATAATCACCGGTGGCGGCACAAGTGACCAAGATTAAAAGTCTCATGTGCTTGTATGATTTTGTGATAACACCACCACCATAGCTACCTACCGCATCAAAACGGCATACAGCAACTGCTTATCGGCAAAAATTATAGTCGGAAGATCTATACAGGGGGTCGAAACAAGAAATCCGTAGTTTCGGCCGACATTACGGGCGTTTAATACCCCATATCACCTACGGACATAAGATTAATTTGTGGCCCGACCACCGAATAAATGATACCACGATGTGACAGCTGTCCCTACTCCCGATGTGTTGTTACCTGTCTGAAAAGTTAATTAATCGAGTGTAGGGTTCACTCCTAAGTTTCAAACTATTTTCGGATGGGCTCGTATCTTCGTTTACGGATCTAAAGAGTAGGCCCCCTGATCCGATTTTAATACAAGACGATACTTAGTCGTAGCAATAAATAAATCATAGCTAGGTTTGTTTCATGTTTGTTTCATTTCATTTCGTGCTTCGCACGGGTGCAATCTATTGATTTGACAACATGTCAATGCATCGAGATTTCTGAGCTATATCTAAGTTAATTATGAACGTTTTAAACACGTTCCAGAATACATTCTCGAAATGATAGTGAAAACTGCATCAAAGTTCAACGTGTAGTTTAGAAGAACGAAGCGGACACACAGACAGACACGAAAAGCGACTTTGTTTTATACTAGGTTTTTATTATTGATGTGCGGAACCACTTACAATTTACATTCACGACTGATTCAACGAGCATATCAAGATTATAATAGGATAAATAAACCAAAAAAGATAAAAAAATCAAGTCCCTACCTTGCTTGACTCATCGTACGGATAATTGTTATCAAAGGCCAATCTCATTTTTTTTCCAATACTTATATAAACAAGGAAACAACTAACTTTTGTAGATGCATAAAAACTTAACAACACACACACATACGTACACGTACACGTTAAATTACAAAGTCAGAAACTGAAGACATGGGAAAATTACTTTTTGAAATTATCATTATTCAAATGCCGTCCTTTGCGGCTCTGGCACTCTTCGAAGCGATCTCTAACATTAATGAAAACGCGCCTGAGAAGTTAAGTAGGAATGTTGTGGATTTCTTGTCCAATGTTTTCCTTCAATTTAGATATAGTTGATGGATTACTGTTGTACACCTGACTCTTCAGATAACCCCAGAGGAGAAAATCCGGAGGTGTGAGGTCTGGGTGAGCGCATTTTCACACATAGTTTTTCAGTCACAGGCACACAGATAACTGAAGGAACACGGGTGGGATTTAGTCAGTAAAAGTCTGACACGCCCTCCCGCTCCACCCAGAGCGGGAGAAGTTATATGAAGATATCCTACCGAAAAAAAAAGACACTCTCTCAGAGACAAATTTAAAGAGATTAATATAATGACTGTGCCTTCTCAGTATATTTATGAAAATATTTTGTAAACACGCAAACATATTAATCTGTTTAAAAAAATACAGTGATATCCATAATACAGGATATTTTTTAACCAGTGCGCAAACTGTAACCATGAATTCAGCATTATGATTCTAGACCCTCTAGCGCAGAAATTTCTCGTCACTATTCAAAAAAAAAATCTGCGGTTTCATAGAAAAATGCAATACCTACGCGATCAAAATGTATGGAAAATCTTCTTTTTTTTTTAATAAATGATGAAAAATTACTACGCAAGGGGGTTACTCTTTTCTTGCGCCACCTCGAACCAGCTCTCGCGGTACGCATCCAGGGGGCTGATTCTGCTAACAAAATTGTTCAAAAATCGCATTGGAACCGCAGCTGACTCATGGGTTTTCACATTCTACTAATGAACAACGATCCAACTGCGGTTACATTATAGTTGATGCCAATGATCGATCGAAATAATTTTCAAATCTATTCTGCTAACATAATCGAACATGAGCGTATCACAAGCATGACGTGGTCATCTCGGCCTATTGCATAATCGAACATGAGCGTAACACGAGCATGACGTGGTCATCTCGCCCTATTGCATATTGGGATTGGTTTATTAAGACTGATCTGAGCTAAATCTTTGAGTCAACCCTGTATGCCCCGTGCTAGGCCACGTTTTAGGATAGGTCTTCAAAATTAAAACGAAAGTATACATAAACATTTATAATATCACAGACTTAGAGATAATCATTTACGCAAGAGCGCTTGAATTTCCAAAAGGCTTTTTCCTTTTGTCTCAGGTATAACGATTATAGTAAAGATGAACGCCAAAGCGCGGCTTTAGAAAATATCCAGAACATGACACTATATGGGTCCCCACGCTGTCAACAAGTAACCGAATGCAGTTGATACTCCGAAACCGAAGATAAAGCTGATGGACACCACGAATGTACCACCGAAACTTCTGCAGGTGTCTGTGAACATCTCACCGATAAATGTGTACGGGATGATGCCCATATCTGGAGATGAAAGAAATGAGACATCATTTATATATTATCTTGTAGTAAACCGTCAAACACTCAAACTCAAAGTATTTATCTAAACTAATATTATAAAGAGAAAAGATTTGTTTTTTGTTTCTCTCAGTTTTAATCATGATCTCGCAGATTCAGTAATTAATGCGGCCTACACAAATGTCCTTTCTTTGGTATTGTCCGTCGAATCGTTGAGCTCCTTAAGTTCCGAGTTGAGCTGTACGATTAGGTACTGACAAATGCGTGCACTGACTGGACAGGTCCGCTAAATCTGTGTGGTTCCTTCTTCAAAAGACCATTTCAAACACTAATCTACATGGTCTTCATATGATCTGACCAAGATTATGTCAGGACTTTAAAAGAGACTGTGACCTCTGAGTTTGTTTCGGCCTTTCTTCTTAGAGTCGTCAGATAGGAAACGCCGACCTCGTCCAGTTTATAAAACATGATTGACGTGTAAAAGTGTTTGTACAAACCTACTTACGTATTTATCAATTATTTGTTACGTTATCATGCTTGGCACATGGGTAGACCGTGACCTGGATTAGGACAGGATACTTTTATTCCGATATTCCCCGCGGGGCGCAGCTAATTTCGTATAAACCAAAGACGAAATATATTTAGTAATAAAGGTAAGGAAATCGATATAGCATCATCGCATCTAAGAAATTTATCTTAAACTGTAATTAATTATGTATGGATATTATACAAGAGTAGGTACTACCCATTTAAGATTTACATTTATTTTTGCAGGTCGTGTTGATAAGTGGCCCTTGCTAAAAAAATTAACTGGTGAATATGAAGGTACCTGACATAGACAAACAAGGTGAAATACCTACTAGTAAACGAGGTACTAAAACAAAAGTTGACCAAACCTTCGTAGTAAAGAAAGAATTTGTACAAATAATAGAAAAATACCAAGGACTTCGACCTTGTGATATTGAAACTGATAGTTTTTTCCTGAATTACCAAAAAGGGAAATGTTTGAGGCAAGTAATTGGCAAAAACAAAATGTCTGGTATCGTGAAACAGATAGCCACGTATCTTATTTTAGCAAATTCAAACTTATATTTTGGTCACTGCTTCCGCAGAACTTCAGCTACTTTATTAATTGATTCTGGTGCCGATTTGACTACAATTAAAAGACACGGAGGATGGAAGTCGAGTAAAGTAGCCGAAGGATACATAGAAGAATCAGTGGAAAATAAGATTAAAATATCAAGTAAAGTAACAATAACGATAAAGCTACATTCCTCGGAATTCTCTCCGTAACCTAGTACTTCCAAAGACGACCCAGACCAAAGTAGAAAAAAATTCTAATCCAGCTGAAGAAAATGATAAAATATTGCTTTCTCCAACATTTACAGAAACACAAGGAACTCAAATTTCGCAAAAAATATCACCAGAAAATAACCTTTCCCTTACGTTTAATAATTGCTCTAATTTTAATTTATGTTTTAATAAAAATATTGTTTGTTTAACTAATCAGGTTTTTCATTAATTTTCCTCATATTCGAAATGAAAAGCAGAGTGTTTACCTCGGGTGAAAGACCTATTTATGCAATCGAACTATTGGCACCCTCGCTCGTGCCTTAATAGGTCCCTTTCATCCCTTGTAAAACAATCGACTATAAAGCCACATTTTGCACGCGAGAGTGACGTCAGGTTTTTCAGTTATGTGGCCCAAGTGTCTGATGAGCCTGCTGAGTATTATGAGTGTTTTTTTTTTTAATAAAGAAAGTAAAAGACAAATAGTGTTTTTGTGACAAAAACACGTGCTTATAAAAATATAATTTAAACCGAATAATAAAGAAAATGAAAAAGAGAGATGAAATAAAAATTAAGAGAAATGTACGATGATTTCAAACACAATGTAAATTGTATAAGAATAGATTGAATAGAATTGAATTCGTGTTGCAAAACTGCAACCTAATTGCGTAACATACTACTCGTATCAATCACAATCTGAATCATTTTGAAGGATATTGCTAATCCATTGCTTGATATGTTCGAAAAAATTGTCAGCTCAACAACGTAAATAACGTAATGAATGTTGTTAAACTGTCAAAATGAAAGCGATTGCTACTGATAGTGTGTTACGCAATTACCCCGCAGTAGGTGACCCATCAGATAGTAAAATGGCCACCGTCGGCTACAGACAATAGCCATCTGCAATACCTCAGGCATCTCAGGTAGTTTCCGTCACCAACCCAGAGACTAAGATGATTTCATCTTAGCACATGAAGCATTTGCTTGTGAGTGTGTGATTACCGAAACGGTTTCATTCTGCCGGGACCGGAAACCGTGAAACCGGAACCCAGCATTGTGTTCCAGACACGAAGCAACAAATATCGATGTAAAGAAAAGCGGCCACATTCCTCTAGATCAGGAGTCGGCAATACGCGGCCCGCGAACGTCTTACTTGCGGCACGTGAATGTTTTGTAAATATTTTGATAAAATGAAGGATATTTTAATACAACTGCAAACTCAATTCAGCGACAGATTTGGTGATTTTGAAAAAGTTTCAAGCAAACTGAAGATTTTTGCAAGCCCTTTTTCGTGTGATATTGAGGAAGTATCGAGTCATTTACAATGAACGTGATTGATCTCCAATCTAATTATGCTCTCAAAAGCTCTTTCTATGAAATAAATGATCTTGTTAAACTTTATCGTTTTATCGGTCTAAATAGATATATCAATATCTATTTAGACCGATTCTTCATTAACAATTTGTTTTTTCGTTTCGGTAAAACAAAGTTAGGGTAAAGTTGTTTTTAATATTAATCAAAATCTTTTGCATTTACTGAATCTATAAGCTACCAACCTTCATAAAAACACTAAAATGTTTTATTCTATTAATTTTCTCTGAGTTTTATAAAAAACGTTCCTTCTGTAGGTACTATTAAGGGGTTGGGTAGGTACCTAATTAGCTTGGGCGGAGCACCGCCGTGTCTACGTGGCGGCGATCGGCGGCGGCGATCTCTCGCGTCCGGCCCTGGTCCAGGCCATGGTATGGAGCGAGAGGGAATGGGTAGCAGTCACCTCCTTTTGCGAAGCAATAATGCTCGCGAAGGAGGAGGTGGAGCGCGTGAGGGTGAGGCAATCGCTGCGCCCTCAATAGACGATTCCCGGCCACCGTAGGCGCGGACTTGCGGACTAAGGATCAGGTCCGGTTCGACGGCGCGTTGTGTTCCAAGCGCGCCTCAAAGAGATGTCAGCACCATTGACGGGGTCTGATAGGGCCGATGCCTGCCGGGGTCACGGATTGTTCGAAAGAGATAGCTTGGCCCTGGCGCACAGGTAACTGAAGGAACACGGGTGGGTATTAGTCAGTAAAAGCCTGACACGCCCTCCCGCTCCGCCCAGTGCGGGAGAATTTATTTGATGACTTCCCATTCAAAATATATATATATATATATACTCGTACTTAGAATAAGGTGTCAGATATGATACGTAAATGTAAAATTCTAAAGAATAATAAAACACGACGACATTAAACAAATTTTAAACTAGGTACTTAGAAATAATTTCTTAGAAGATCAAGAGAATTCTTCTCTGTTTGGAGTCATTGGCATAATACATCAGTTTTTCCTAAATGAATGCTAGGGCTTGAGAAATGAACCGCGCTTGAAGTTTGAAGCATTTGTAGCCTTATGGTTAGGTAAGGCCTTGTATAAACAAATAACGTTAATTTTCATTACGTATTTATCTACTCGTGACAGGACTCTTATCAATATGATTTTCTAGTTTTGTATAATATTTTGCTTACACACGATGTGTCAGCGACCTTGTAGCTTGGGGCCCCGTATCATTGATACGGTTGCTACGGCGTAACGCAATCTTGCCCTACCTACTTTGTCATTCGCAGAAAAAGGAATCTACTTAATGATTTCCAAAAAGCGACGACAAAAACTAAATTGAACGAGGAGTTGCCTAGTTCAATTTAGTTTTAGATTAGATTTTTTTGATTGCATTTTCCAGTTTTCAGTTAATCCATTGTTTATCTGACTGAACTGGAATTCTAATTTGTTACAAACTAAATTAAAACACAGGGTTTACTAAAGATGATTAACTACCTAAGACCTTAAGTCATCATTGGCTTAGGTACCTGGGATCACGCCTGTATTTTCCGTAGGCACACCTTATACATTTAGCCAGTTTCATAATGGACATTTGTTTGTTCTTATCAGTAGGTACCAATGACTGTTGAACGACGGCCATCAGGTATATAAAATAATACTAGTTACCGTTAAAAAGTTCCCTCGTGCGGCGATGAGGTTAGCTGCAGCTCAGCAGGGTCAGTAGGTACCAAAAGGTCAATACATCTCTATCATGGAATTAGTAAGTACTATACATGGCGCGCGGTGTGAAGAACATAGAAGCGCAAACGGTTACCGTGAATGTAGCACATGATTCTAGCTAGACCCCCCAGCGTATTAGATATTTTGTCGATTATTTAAAAAAAAAACTATTTCATACAAAAGTGCAATCTGTCAATATGTATGGAACAGCAGATTTTTTAATAATCGACGAAACATTTCAACACTGGTTAATCTAGAATCTGCTGCTGAATTCACGATTTCCCTTACATCGTGTTAATTTCTACCAAATACAGGCCTTATGATCGGACGGAACAAGATGTTTCAACTTGATGAGGAAAGGTTTAGAAAGGTATGTAAAGCCTCCCATATTATACACTTTGGTCTAAGCTCCCATATTATTATTATATTCTTTGGGTCTAAGCTAAAGGTTGTATAACAAAACACTACTAGTGAAATGTAAAAAAAAAACGAAATTGTTCTTGTTTTTTTTTATCCGTGGAAATGAAAAATATATTGCTGTCTGGAATTCGTTATATCATTCGTTTGACTTTGACTAATCGGAACGCCAGCGCCACCAGATGCGCTCGGCAGTTTAACCTAACGCTAACGCTCGACCGGCTCGACCGGCTCGACCGGAGTAAAAGCGGAGATTGGTTGTTACTTGTTGGCGGTTAAGCAGTGAACACGTTTAGAAACTGTCGCGCGTTCCGTAAAGTTGTGTCATATGAACCTGCAGTGTATGATTCGCTATAGTGATTAATTTGTTCGTAAATTATAGCTCGATTTAAAATGTAAACGGGTTTTCTATTGCACATTAAACCTACACTTTCCAAAGTACGCCCACAGTAGTTAAAATATGGCTGATAATAACAAGAGAGACGTACCTACTCCGCCATTTTTTTTTTCCTGTACAACAAACCGCAAATAACGAAACGTGTTGTTAATGTCATCGATATTTTTTGATGTCTTTTCTCGCTGACATTGACAGTATTGACACTTGTCAGTCTTGTCACTGACAGTTACAAAACAAAACTATTGTTTATTTACAATTTGCATTTTTGCAGGTCTAAATTATTAAAAATACTAATTTTATAACAATGGAAGACGATGACTATTGGAATACAAGTGAAACAAAAGCCAAGGCTTTCAGTTTTGATGATGATGTTGTACGTACGATATCCAATTTATAAGAATCTTCCTGTAATATTAGTTTCGTCACAAAGATTTAAATCGTTTCGTCATCAAACTATAATTGCAGCTCATTGCTGGGTAATAGACCTCTCAGCTCTATTTAAAAGGAGTTAGGTACTGCCCTCAATTCTGCTAAACTCTGTATATCCAAATTTTTTATGCATAGCTCTAATATACCAATATGCAAAATATGAAAGTTCTTGGAGGTAAAATATGAGTTTTCCAACTGCAATTTTACAGGTTTAGTAGGAACCTAAGGGTGCCCGTTGCATGCCCGCCCCTAAAACGACCCACTGACCCTAGTTTTAACTTTTTATTTACTTAAATAATCTAATACTACAAATAATATATAGTAGGTACTTTCACACATCATTTTGCAATCCACAGCTGGATTTAGGCCACTTTTAAATTACCTAATGTAACAGGTTGACAAAGAATAAATTTATTCAACAACAATAGCTACATTAAAAACAGTTCAATAATCCGCTTTAGGTATGGAAAGGTAGACACTTACCTCATAATTTATTTAATTGAAATGACACCATTACACCTAAAATGTGCCAATGCGATGCTATAAATAATAAACTGCGTAAATTTTATCATAAATTGTTACTTTCCATAATCGGTATAATTGAAAACCAACAAAAAAAATGTTCTGACGCCTTTGCTATATGGTATGTCATTACCATTAGGGCGCCCAATCAAACCCAATACCAGGAATCAATGAGAATAGCTGTTGAGTACATTTAATATCTTAACAATATCTTCAATGTGTCACTGTGCCTTCAATAAACATTGTCGAGTAGGCAAAGCTGGTACAGTTTTTTATAAAACATAATATAGCATTACACCTGTATGCCCCGAAGCGATAGGCAGAGGCCAAATTTTGCCAGTTATGTTTAAAAGGATGCACACGGGTCCATTAGCGCCACAACTTTCAAATAATATTATCTTGTGACTGAGAAGGAATTTTGAATAACGGCTCAATAAGCACCGTCGGTAAGTGTGTCTAGAATTTTCTAATACCTTTTATAATCTTTCATATTGTGACACAAAGCAACAAAATTTGATCTAAAGAAAAGTGGCCACATTCCTCTAAAGCGTATTTTGTTGCGTCGTGCTCAATATTAAAGATTATAAAAGGTGTAAGAAAATTCTAGACACACTTAGCGGGGGTGGTTATTGAGCTGTTATTCAAAATAACTTCTCAGTCACAAGATAATATTATTTTAAAGGAGTGGCGCTAATGGATTGGTGTGCGCCCTCTTTAAGTCTCAAATAATCGGGGGGGTTGGGGGGGGTCTATTGCAATCAAACAAGCACAAATCCAGACTCCAGGCTACTACTGAAAATTTCCAATAGAAAAACCCAATAACACTGCCCAACCAGGGAATAGAACCCAGGTGCTCAGCCGTAGTGCTTGACAATACTACACCAATGAGGCAGACTACTGTTTATATAATAAATAACATATGTTCTTTATAATCTCTCATTTCATTGATTCATTGTAATTTATTTCCAGTTATCAACTCAAGAAATTCTGGCCATTGGTCAGAATTCATCGGGAAAGAATGAGGAGAGCATCTTCAGTAACCTCAGCATTACTAGTGTCAAGTCAGCTGCTGTACCACTCAATAGCCTAGTGTCTTCAAAAGTTTTGGATCTACGTAAGTTTTAATCTAGTACATGATGTCCAATTATGATAGTTTTCTTCTGATCATGATAGTTCTCCAATTTCACGGCAGCAAGAAGTAATTTTCACAGTTTTGCTTAGTTAGTCAGTTTTGCTTCATAAAACTTGCAGCAAGTCTATTTGCTTAGGGCCTAATCACACGTACCATGACCACACCACAACCACACCGACAACATGTGGACAGGTGCTAATTTGTATGAAAATGAATAGCTTATTCACACGGACCACATGTTATGTGTACTATTGATTAATTTAAACAAAGCGCTCCACGCTTTTTGATTTAATAATTGGATATAAAAGAAGAAGTAATACAAGCCAATTTAATTATTTTATAATTTTTTGTGCATGATAAAACCGTGTTTTTTTGTTTCTTTAACTACTTATATATCTTTTTACATTTCTAGTTCTCCTGGCTCAGTCAGGCAAGGATCCCTCAAAGGAGACTAAGCAAGAATCAGAGGAGACGGTTGCCATGACCCTGAAAAGACTGACTCTTGGCAGGAGCTGTTCCTTGCATGTGCACCGCAGCATGAAGAGTAAGACTGAACTGCTGGACGGAGCCCTGGCTATTGGGGATGGGAATGCTGTGCTTACTGTAAGTTTTAATATTTAATTTTAAGTCTGGCGGCGGCATGCGTGTATGATCAGATGTATGAACGTGAACGAAGCAAAAGGAATATGTAAGGTCGTAGCAGGTAGCGTTCTATAATTTCTGCCTTCCTCCGCCTTCCCATAGGGTCCATGGGAAGAAAGCGAGAGTAAAGATATATGTATATTTAAGTTTTCTTCTTGTTAAGTGTCCGCGCAGTGTCCTATTGGCAAATAGTACTTTCAGTTACCTTAACATTATATTTTCGCCACATGGTTGCTCACGCGAGATCGTCAGGCGGATAATAAGTTTCAAAAAATGGAAGCAAAGCACTGTATAGTAAGCCAATACTTCAGTCACGCTGTTGGACTGTTGAATTGGAAGCTTCGAAAGGTGCTGAAAGTTGCCTAGAAATATTTTAATAGATCCTTGATTTTGTAGGTTGCAATAACCTACTCAGAAATCAAATCAGGATAAGTACCGCGGGTTTCTTGCGTAACACACTCCCTATCCCAATGCCATTCATCGTCAATGCAACAATACTAATTGTGTTATTTACGTTGTCTAGCAGATGAATTTTTCAAACACATGAAACAATGTTTTAGAATTTCCTTCCAATTCCCGGATTGTGATAGAAAGTGTGTAACGCATTTGAGGTGCAGGTTATTATTATACAGGTATGAGGAACATGATGGAAAGTTCTTAATTCGCCATAGAAAGGTAAGGCTTCAGGCTTCTTCTGGGTAAGCTCACTCCATCGTCGACTTTGTCTCTGTCATCTCTGACCTAGACTAGAGTCAAGAGCAACCACATCTCAAAAAAAAATGAAAAAGCGAGAACGCTCCGACCAGGCGAGTATTGTGTCTGGTGGGCTACTGCCCGACAATTGATGTCAGGACGTTGTAGGTACGAGGGTGAATCAAAAAGTTCTTAGAATTGCATATATATAAAACCTTTTTGGGAGAAGTTCGATATTCAAATTAAAGAGTGTCAATCACACAATATTTATGCAAACTGTCACTTGTTTTTGTCAGTTCGTTCGCACATAATAAATTGTTTTTGCAACGAGTTGCTAAAAACCCAAAATTATGGATAAAAGTGAGTTACGGGCGGTGAAAAAATATCTCAGTTTGAAAAAAAATTCTACGAAGGATTTTTTTTCGGACATTCAGCAGACATTAGGGGATGATGCTGTAAGTGTACCCTATTCTACGGTTGCGTACTGGGTGGCTGAATTTAAAAGAGGTAGATCAAGCTGTAAAGATCACCCGCGTTCTGGGCGGCCTTCAACCTCCGTTACGAAAAAAAATGTCAAAAAGGTTTAGAATCTGGTTTTGGAAGACAGAAGAATAACTATAAAACATATAGCTGAGATCCTAAAGATATCATTTGGTAGCATTCAATCCATTTTAATTGATTCACTGGGGTTCAAAAAAGTGTCGGCAAGATGGGTGCCACGAATGTTAACCGACGAAAACAAAAAGCCACGTTTGGAAATATCTAAGTGTAATCTCGAAATGTTCCAGCGTGATTCGGATAATTTTTGCCGTCGCCTTGTCACCATGGATGAAACGTGGGTCCACCATTTCGATCCTGAAACTAAGAGACAAAGCATGTCTTGGAAACGACCATCCTCTCCATCCATTAAGAAATTTCGAGTTGCTCCTACCGCTGGCAAAGTTATGGCCTCAGTGTTCTGGGATAGTGAAGGAATCCTTTTTATTGATTACATGCCAAAAGGCCAGACGATTACTGGACCCTATTATGCAAATTTAGTCCCGAAAGTGCGTGAAGCGAAAAACGTCGTGGAAAACTATCGTTGGGCGTGTTGTTTCTTCAAGATAACGCCCTGCTCATCGATCGGAAGTTGCGCTCAACGCAATCCGCTGTGCTGGCTTCAATCTCCTTGACCACCCACCATATTCTCCGAACTTAGCCCCAAGTGATTTTCACTTATTCCCAAAATTAAAAGAGGACATTCGTGGAACAAAATTTTACGATAATGACGCGGTTATAGCTGCCGTAGAGGAGTTTTTCGAGAGTCAAGAAAGAATATTTTTTTCACAAGGAATAAGGAAGTTAGAAACGCGTTATTCTAAATGCATTGCATATATTATATTGCATATTTTTGTTTAAATCTTTGCATTTTTTAATATTGATTCCTAGAATTTTTGTATCACCCTCGTATATCCTAGTCGCGCGGTAAACTTTGCTTGCGCGATGCAGGATTTTTGCGTTATGTCGGTGTGTTGCGTGTGTGCGGTCTGGTCGGACAAATAATTAAAAAAAAACCTGTTCCATTTGTCAGAATGTGAAACAGCTCTACATCAACAATATTAATGATTCCTCTTCTACCGTAACTTCCAGGTGGTTCTCTTCCTCATCCAGACATTGAACAAGAAGCTAGTCTACGAGCTACTATCCTCAAGACCTGTGGCGCTGAACCATTACATAGCATTCTTACACAATGAGGGGAAGATTACTGAACTCACTGATCTGCTGACGTAAGTCATTTGTTTTATCTGTTTGATGGAAACTGCACCTAGGGTTGCCAGGTTGTCCGGCTTTACCCGGACATGTCCTGCTTTTGTTAGGCTACTGGGCCATCCCGCCCCGTCTCTTATTAGGTATAAAGTTAACTGGAAAGATACAACTGCCTATAATTTATTTACAAATGATAAGGCTAATTAATCTATTTATTGATTGTTTTAGTTACTTTCAATGTAATTAAATAAGTTACTATAAAATTTAAAAAAAAACAATCGTAATTACTTATACATAATAATAAGAGTAGAGTACGTCTCAAATGTATAATAGTAATAATTACACTTTTTCTTTTCTTTTAAACACCTATGTGTCAGGCTTTCAGGTCCAAATGTCCGGCTAAATACATATGTATTTGTGTCCGGCTTATCTATTTTTGGGCCTGGCAACCCTAACTGCACTCCAAATCTGTAACACACATTCAATCGCAATCCGAAAGATTTTGAAGGAATTTGCTAATCCATTGCTTCATATGTTTGAAAAATTCGTCTGCTCAGTAAATAGCGCAGTTCTTTAATGTTGTTGAACTGTCAAACTGAAAGGCATAGCGATTGTGTGTTACGCAACTACCCCGCTGGTTATAGTTGCCTATGGACATCAGCTACTGCAATACTAAACGTTCTGCAGGTCCACTGCTATCCCAGAGACAATGTTAAAATTTCTCGTATGCCTGTAATTTAAAAACAACCTGCTAATTGGAACATTGGTGGTAATACTTCCCTAGACGAGTTACTTCACAAAGAGCTTTTTGACTATATAACCAAAAAACTGGCCAAGTGCGTGTTGGGCCACGCACAGTGTAGGGTTCCGTAGTAGCCCGTTATCACAATATAGTAAGATTCTGTTGTTCTTTATTCTGAACAAGCTGACAGACGTTGTCCTGTCTTAACTATGAATGTCATATGTCGTTTAGTTTTAGTTTTGAGTATTGACTAAAACTAAAACTATCGACTCATTTATCAACCGACCCACCTGTGTTGAACGATATTTGCAGCGCGCATTCTGTAAATCGCTGACAGTTATTTCAAACAACTGACAGTTATGTAAAATTAATATTGGCGTAAAGTTTTCTTAAATTTTGTAACGTTCCGATCAACTTCCTTATTTTTTTATTTCATAAGATCCTTCTCCTGACACTAACGAACACAACAACAAAAAAAATAGTGAAATCGGTCCAGCCGTTCACGCGTGATGGCGTGACCAAGGGAAATAGGGATTCATTTTTATATATATAGATATAATAAAAACGTACCCCGTTGGTACAGCGCCATCTAGCGGTAGTATTATGAAACTTGTGATAATTTATCATGGATTTTTTAGTTTTTCTATTTCATATTTTATTTTTCAATGCAAGTCTTTACCCATTATAAACAAGCAACTCAGCTTTCTAGTACTAACGGTCTCTTAGCAAAGCCTCGGACAGACAGACGGACATGACGAAACTATAAGGGCTCCTTGTCAGAACTACGGAACCCTAAAAACCATGAAAACTAAGATGACAAATCTTTTCAATTAGAGTTTGTGGTCCCATCAGATGCTAAGATCTGAAAGCCTTATCCGAACCATGTTGGGGTTGGCTACCGGTCTAACCGGATGCAGCTGAATACCAGTATTTTACATGGTGCGCCTGCCTATCTGACCTCCACAACCCAGTTACTGGGTACTACGATACCCCTTAGTAAGACTGGTTGTCAGACTTGAGGTGCTATAGTTCTTCTAAACTACGCAACAGACTTTGATGCGGTGCTCACCATCATTTAGAGAATTCATTAAGGAACGTTTATGTGTATAATTACATTAATGGGTATACGCTCAGGTAGCCCGGGAAATAAATAATAAATAAATAAAGGTTTATTGCAGAAACTTGTACAACTTTTACAGTAAATCTTACATAGGGATCTCCTTTTAAGTAAAAGATTTACCTGTGCTAGGAGATCCCGCTCTCCATGATAGAAATTATGGAATGGTAAAAGTGGTGTACAAAAATAAAATTGAAATTAAACAAAAAATTACTAGTAAAAACTAAAACTAAACAAGACAAGACTTGAACAATAACTAAATAAAAGAAAAATAAACTTAGAGACATATCCTAAAATTGTGTGTGTGAAATTCAAAAATACTTACGGCTTTTGCAATTTGCAGGTCACTGTCAGATTGTTTGTTGATAAAAATATGATTCGCGGCCGTAACAAATATGGCTTTACAGTATAATCAATATAATTAGCAATACAACTCCTTAAGTTAGAATTGGCCTCAAATGTCATGATTTCATGAAGTAGTCATTCAATAGAATTCATGAATTCCAAGTTTGCCTTTGCTCTTTATAAACTCAGCAAAATAGTAAATCAGGCGGCTGTCGTAACCGCGTATTATGGCTACGTAGATTCCATATTACGTTACGGAGTAATTTTCTGGGCAAATTCCTGTGAAAAACTTGAATTTTTTAAAGCGCAGAAGAGGTACATTATGTCCATATGCAATATTAAATCAACAGAAAGTTACAAACCGCATTTTATCTCCTTAAAACTACTAACGTTACCTTGTCTTTACATTTACGAAACCGCTTTGTTCGTAAAGAAAAAAGGGTGATTTGTTTAGAAAAGGTTCAGAACAAAGCTCTCGATCCATAAGATCAACATATCGACATGAATTATGCCTAAGACGTTCAAAAACCGCCCTTATGCACAAGAGCATACTTTGCATGGCTCCAAAAATTTTTAATAAGCTACCAAATAACATAAAAGATTTACACTTGCCACAATTTAAACGTAAACTAAATACATTTCTAATAGACAAATGCTACTATACCATTGACGAATTCCTACTTGACAAAATTTCTTGTGACTGACCGTTTTATGTATTTATGTTTTAATGTAATATTCATATACATGCCTATTAATTTATTACAATATAATTATATCTTTTATTTTAATTTCTATAGATATGCATTACTTCATTATGTTTCATGTAATGTTTAATTTAATTTCTAATATTGTAATTTAACAATGCATGCCTTTAGGGTAGATTTTTGAGCTACTATAAAAATATTTAAGATCCTGTTGTATCACCAAAAATCGTATTAATAAAAACTTTGACTTCGACTTTGACTTTGAATAGGGTAATATGAACTTAGAGAGATGTATTGATGATTTTTATGATTATAATTCTATAAATAAATATTTGATATGGCCGCGAATCCTATTTAGATCAACATACAACCTGATACTGACCTGCAAATTGCAAAAGCCGTAAGTATTTTTGAATTTCACACACACAATTTTAGGATATATCTCTTAGTTTATTTTTCTTTTATTTAGTTATTGTTCAAGTCTTGTCTTGTTTAGTTTTAGTTTTTACTAGTAATTTTTTGTTTAATTTCAATTGTATTTTTGTACACCACTTTTACCATTCCATAATTTCTATAATTGGAAAGCGGGATCTCCTAGCACAGGTATATCTTTTACTGTAAAAGTTGTACAAGTTTCTGCAATAAAACTTTATTTATTTACTATTTATTTCGCGGGCTACCTGAGCGTATACCCATTAATGTAATTATACACATAAACGTTCCTTAATGAATTCTCTAAATTATGGTGAGCATCGCATCAAAGTCTGTTGCGTAGTTTAGAAGAACTATAGCACCTCAAGTCTGACAACCAGTCTTACTGAATATCGCGGACTACCTTGGCGCGTCCCCCTTAAGGCGCAGATATACGACTTTTAATGATTTCAAATTGAACATCACGTCTAAACGAATAGTCTTATTTGTTTGAGAAAAATATATGATAAACTAGACTATTTTCTTTGTAATTTGATATGTGAATATTTGAAATTATATTTTTATAACATAATGTAATTCATTTGCAAAGTAATGTCTAACGCGAACACAAAAACGATAATCACGCAAAAACTGTCGGGCGTATTTTCATGAAATCTGCACCATATAAAAGACAATTTAACTACCCAAATTTTTGTACACGGCTTTTATTTGTATTTTGTTTGATAAATCAAGGTGGGTTATTTTTTCGAATAAACTTGACGCGCGTTGAAGCGGGGGCTCTTGCGGGCGACGGGCGGCAGTGCATCGCTGACCAATGTCCTGGTAGTCGCTAACGCTCTGTGCAATTTTATTCGCTTAAAAGTTTCGCATGCTCCTCCCACTCGCTCAAGGTCGCTGGCACTTATTGTTGCCTTAATATTAAACTTACTTATAATAAAGAAATCTCGGATGATTTTTCAAGTCGTAAAAACCGTGCGAAGAAGGTGGAGGTCACTACTTGTTGATAAATCTAAACACACATAATTATCATCCATCCACCATCACCAGCAGTTCCCACCAGCGTCCCAGCAGTGGGAACATTATAGGCTTATTATGCTATGTTATACTAATCAGTTTGATACTGAAACAATTTTTTATATTTGATGTTTACAGAATGTTGGGGCGTAGTCCAGAGGCAGCTGTAAGTAACAATAACTAGATTATTTCCACTGTTTTCTAGTTCAAACTAGAATCTGTACCATTTTCATTTTGTTTTAGATGTATCAATACCAACACGCAGTGAAAACACAAGGAAACAATGTCGACGCTCTGTTTAGAAAGCTGTCCAATTTGTTGGCCAACCATTTCAACCAACCTGGGGTCGACCAACACCAGGCTAAGATGATTGCTGATTATGTAAAGTTATTAGGTAATCCGTACTTTAATATTATAAATGCGAAAGTAACTCTGTCAATCTGTCTGTTACCTTTTCACCCCTTAAAGTTTAGACGGATTTCGATAATTTGAAATTAGGAACACAGGTAACCGTTTTATTTTGGGGGGGGGGGGAATCATCAAGTAACTTCTCCTGCTCTGGGCGGGGCGGGACTATCAGACTTTTACTGACTAAAACCCACCCGTGTTCCTTCATTTGCCTGTGTGCTAGGGCCACGGTAACCCTTTCGGACTAACCCGCGCCCCTGCAGGCATCGGGCCTAGCGGACCCCGTCAGTGAGTGCTGACATCTGGTAGAGAATGCCGAAAGCATTAAGTTCGCCTTTGCACCTATATAGTGCACACAGTTTAATAAAAAAATAAATAAATCGTCGCGAAGCATTTAGATTCTGGAGATGAAGCTGTAATGTGTCATGTACGTGTAATTACACCGGTACTCATGCAATCAAACTGGAACACTGCACGGCCGCTTTTTGGCAAGAAATGTATAGTGGTAGTACCTACTTCACTGGACAAGCTTCTTCATAAGGAGTTATTGGGTGAAGGGGGTTAAGGGTTTGTTGTCCTTGGTTTTGATCTACCCTGACATCAAGCAATGGACAACATTGTCAAACTTTTAACGTTTTGAATACGAGGCTTTTCGCTAATTTCTATTAGTGTATGTATTTTGTCTAGTTTTTTTTATGTGCGTCTTGTTTGTGCAGAATAAACAAATTTTCTTACTAATTACTATTAAATCTATTTTGACAAGATTTATCTTTAGATCTAGTTATAAACCACTGAGCCATTTTAAATTTCAAACTTTATTCCGACAACTTTATAGTCCTAAATACAAAAACTGATTTTAAACCCGAGTCTAAAGGCCACTTGTACCACAAATCACTAAACGCGTTTAACGCTAAACATATTTAAAATATAATTCTGTCTCTGTCATCTTCAAACATTTGACAGAAACAGAATGATGATTTAAATGCGGGCCTAAGTTGTCAATTTTGTATTAAGAACTTTATTTCAGTCAGAATAAGGTTCGAAATACAAACACTGGCTGTTATGCTTAAGCTTTAGCATGAGACGGACAATGCTCCGTCATTCATTTAGTTATTCTTCAACAGAATGGCAGAAACACGTTAATAAGCCGGATTTAATCTACAAATCAGTGATACAGTGGCTAGCTCACAATTGTACGAACCACTGGCATGAAGGAGCCGGCAATGCAATGTCACCCCTCACGCTGTGCCAACGACATCAGGTAATGATAAAATAATATCACCATCCACCTTTGTATGTCCCTAAGGGGGAGTTTGGCCTACCTTCTGGAAATGTGAATACAATATGTACCTACTATAAAGCTACCATTTAATAGGTTTTTCTTTCATTGACTTAAATGTGCCCTGCCGGCTGAGAGTTTGTCATGCTCACTCTAATGTCTCGCTGGTGGTGGCGTGTGTGTTGGATCATTAAGTTCCCTTCAAAATGGTTGAGCTGAATGGTGCTGATCCATGCGTCATGTTCGTGAACGGGCGCCGTCAGTGGGGACTGGTCATTTCTTAGCTGCCACGGCTTATTTTAATTTAATTTAATATTTGAATTGCTTTTGTCTTTTTATTACGGATGCTTTTAACGTTCTGCATCGTTCTCACATGCATAATTTCAACATGAACGATGTAATCAATATTTTGTAACCATTTTTTTGATTTAAAAGAGTGTCCATGGAGTTTCTTGCCCGTTCTTCTCCATAGGTACCTACTACGCTTTGGAATGGGTAACTAGCTTCATCTTGCTGACTGACCGACCCCTTGACAATTCAAAAGTGCCTGTAATTGGTTTATTTGAAATAAATGCTTTAAGTTTGAGTTTGAATATTTTTTTCACCTTAGCACCTCAAACAAGCTGGTTTTGCTGTTTAAGAGGGCGCACACTGATCCACTAGCGCCACTCCTTAAAAAAATATTATCTCGTGAGTGAGAAGGAATTTTGAATAACGGCTCAATCAGCACCCTTGGTAAGTGTGTCGAGAAGTTTCTAATACCTTTTATAAACTTTCATATTGAGACACGAAGCATCAAAATACGATCTAGAGGAATGTGGCCGCTTTTCTTTAGATCGAATTTTGTTGCTTCGTGTCTCAATATGAAAGTTTATAAAAGGTATTAGAAAATTTTAGACAGGCCTCTTAAGACAGTGAGCAAAATTCGATTTTGCTGAGAGCGTGAGACAAAGTAACTTTTTTTTTTTATCCGAGAATTTTGATGGGTCTACTCACAAATTTCGAAAGATTTGAACTTCACTTTGTTGTTCTGTCACTTTCATTTAAATACGAAAAAAGCGAGAGATAAAAACAAGTCGATCCAGTTCGATTTTCAAATTCCATACCTTGTAGGCCCAAAAAAGAAAAACAAACCACAAAACGTTCGGATACACCATTACAAAATTTGCAAATCATCTGTTAAGGTTTTTCGATATTGTTTGTTTTACAAATATAGGTACATGTGGTTTAATTTTTACCACGATGTATTTTTAATATGTGCTTGCTGCTGAAGTGAAAAGTTGTATGTGTTACACGAGACCAAAGTTATTTGCATCTCGTGTCTTTGAATCCATACTCGGAGTAAAAACAAGCGTTCCTCTCTTGTTGCACAAATAACTATATTTGCTTTAAAACATGGTACAATCATTTTCTATAATAGTATTATGATGTTCCTACATGTTTTGCCAAGGACTTTAATGAATAGGTTCTGGTTATGTTACAAGCCCCATGTAATAGAGAGTGAATTTATTGCGATAAACCGGGCTCAAATCCAGACTCAAGTATGTAAGGATCGTAGCAGGAGGCGAATTGTAGTTTCTGCCTACCCCCATGGGAAGAAGGCGTGAGTTTATGTATGTATGTAAATCCAGAGTCTAGCCTGCTAATAAGAATGTATTTATGGAAAAACCCAACAATACTTTTCCAGACTGGAACATCGAATTTAGGACCCTATGCTAAAACCACTTAACTAGTACACATAAACTCACGCCTTCTTCCCATGGGGTAAGCAGAAACTACAGAATGCCACCTGGTACGATCCTTACATATTCCTTTTGCCTCGTTTACGTTCATACATCTCGTCATACACGCACGCCGGTTGCGAGTACTACGCACCTGACCTTTCTGAAGAACATCACCAATAAGGTCGCTATATGTCCTCCTAGGGTACTTGACTAGTCATCATTTTTAAATAATCATTAAACATCTATAATAATTTTATGAATACAGATAACGCCTCTGCAATACGATTGGGTGGTGCTGAATGTTCACGCCAAATCTGGCAAATGGGACATAGTGGAATCTCTATTTACGAAGAAAGTAAGTCATTGTTGAATATTTTTATAAACATTTTCGGCGAGTAAACAATACAGTCATACGAATGGACTAGTGCAAGAAAGATGTCACTGTAGTTTTTACTTAAAATGGATGTTATCAAACCCATTGATTTTGCAAGTCAGTTACTGCACGCCTAGCATGATCAATGACTACCATAGAAACGGGTTTTGTCGTTGGAATATAGCCAGAATGACAGATTCTTGACAGATTTCTAAAGTTTTTTTTCTATAATCTGTCATTTTGTGTATGGTGGTCAGGTTCGCGTGTTGGTCGGTAAAGTTTTTCATCAATTAGAATTTCTCCACGTTTTTGTCAAACTAGTTTTGTTTGTGTTTAGACTGATAAACTCATATTCATTTATTGCGTTCCATATTGTAGGTATATAAAATACTGCTTTTGCCCGCGACTTCGTCCGCGTGAAATTTCTTGTTCCCCAACCCACCCCGTCGCCTACCCGCGCTATACTTCGTTTTCGCTTAGCGTTATTTCCGACATTATTTGTTATTTCTCGGCTCTGGGTCGTAGCGTGATGTTAAGTAGCCTATAGCCTTCCTCAAGAATGGGGCTATCAATTGCAAAATCATTTTTTCAAATGTGACTGGTAGTTCCTGAGATTAGCGCGTTCAAGCAAACAAACAAACTCTTCAGCTGTATTATTAGTAGTATAGTAGTATATAGATAGATGATACAAAAAGGCGTATGGCTAGGCACAAATTATAGACCCTGTTAGGGTACAGCAACACTGCCAGGGTCGCGGATTGTTTGAAAGAGTTACCGTGGACCCTGGCATAGGCAACTGAAGGCACACGAGTGTGTTTTAGTCAGTAAAAGACTGTCACGCCCTACCGCTCCGCTCAGAGCGGGAGAAATTATTTAATGATTACCCACCTAAAAAAAAGGTCACAGCAAAAGGATAAACATCATGATTAACTCCTGTAGTCAACACGAGTTTGATAGTCTGTTGTATATTATTTGTCGGTTTGTCATCCAGCAACATGTTGTAAAATAGCAATCCACTTGCCACAGGACTGGTTTGGCCGCACAACAGTGTCATCCAACATCCCTATAGAGACGCTATTGGCGCGTCTGAGCGACTTGCACGCAAGCAAGCAGCTGTTGGCGACCTGCGTCAACAAGGTCGCCGGTAGTGACGACCGGCTGCGACTGGCACATATGTATAAGGTAAATAAACGTCCCCTGTCCGTTGTCCACGCCTGCATTCCCAAAAGGGGAAGGTAGAGATTTATTTTTCGCCAGTTACGTTATAGTCCTCCAGACCGAATATCGGCCATGGCGGTAAATCTCAGCGGAATTAGCTATCGACGCCCGAGATATTACAGTACACAAGTGTGTGCGCAGATACAGGTGTACTCTCTCTTCCCTCACTCTCTTAGTCCGATGGGACGGCAATCCGACACGACCGGAGAGAGATCAGGCGCAGGACCAACGGCGACACGTGCGCAACGAGGCACGGCGGTATCACGCGGTGTGATACCGCCGTGCCTCGTTGCGCACGTCCAAATTACGGGCAGTTATATTGTATGCCTATTACTGGGCACAAGCTCAGATTCCAGGCAGCTACTAAAAACCCAATAACACTGCCTGAACTGGGGATGGAACCCAGGACCCCACGGTTATAATTCGCGCTTGCGATAACTAGACCAGTTTCGTCGAAAGATTCACACAGATTCTTATTTAAAGTCAAAATAAAATCCATTAAAATCCGGTTTTAAGAAAAATCTCCCCAGTCATATCAGTATTGAATTTGTATTTTGGTTTTTGATACATATACATGGATCCACCAACCCGCACTGGGCCCGCGTGGTGGAATATTACAGCCCACTCCCCCTTGAAGAGAGAAGGCCTATGCCCCAGCAGTGGGAACCTTATAGGCTGATTATGCATACATATATAAAAATATAAACTATGTTCATGAAGCTACGGTTTTCTAGTAGAGCGGTGGCCGGCTGGCATGGAAATGGTGGTAGCAGGTTATGACTATACTGTATCAAAAAACGCTCTCAAAGAAAACACACGAACATACTTTCATAAATAACGTTTCAGTGACGTCATTCGATAAATTGCAGACGCTATGTGGCGGCCACCGCTCTTTTAGGAAACCGTATCTTTAGACCATAGATTCTCAACGTGGGTGATAATGCCCCCCTTCGTGGGCGTTTGATACTTTCAGAGGGGCATTAGAACCCAGAGAAAATTCAAAACTTCAACGCACAAACTTTAACAATGGATTCAGTACATGATTCTGAAGTTGAAAATTTTCGGAGGTTACTTAAAAAAAGAATGCTGTTCCATACATTTTGACCGCGTAGGTATTGCACTTTTCTATGAAACAGCACATATTTTTTTTTTTTTGATAATCGACAAAAAAAAACTCGGCGGGTTTGGTCTAGAATCATGATTGTGCTGAATCCATGGGAACAGTTTGTGTCGATGTCCCTGCCGGCTTGTATAATATTACACGTTTAAATTTAATCGTAGCAATAGCTGTTTCAGATTCGCAAGAGATGGTTAGTAAAAAAAAAAAACGGCCAAGTGCGAGTCGGACTCGCGCACGAATGGTTTCGTACCATTGTCAATAAAAACGGCAAAAAAGTCATGTCTGTTGCATGGGAGCCCCCCTTAAATATTTATTTTAATTTATTTATTTTTAAAGTGAATATAGAACTAAATATTCTGTGAATATTTCAAGCGTCTACCTGTTGCCGTTATCAATATCGAGCAAAAAAATCACGTTTGTTGTATGGGTGCCCCCTTGAATATTTATTTTATTCTGTTTTTTATTATTTGTTGATATAGCGGCAACAGAAATACATCATCTGTGAAAATGTCAACTGTCTAACTATCACGGTTCATGAGATACAGCCTGGTGACAGACGGAGGGACAGCGGAGTCTTAGTATTAGGGTCCTGTTTTACCTTTTGGGTACGGAACCCTAAAAAATGGGGTCTATAGAGAAAAAAAAAACTCAAATTGGACAAGATAAGGTTGAGAACCTATGCTTTAGACTGTGTCAAATAATAATAATTTCATTCTTTCACAGATCCATGCCGTAGTAATAGAAACATTAGCTAAACAGAAGGACAGGGCAGCTCTCACTAACTACAAGATGACTGTCAACCCACAGTCTGAAGAGTACATCCTAGCTGAGAATACATTGAGAGATAACGTGAGTTTACCTAGAATTGATTTATCCGATTTACTAGTATTTACCGCAGCAGACGATTCAATTTTAACAAATTGCCCCAAAAATATACAGTAACATGACAGTTCGAAGCAAAATAATGTTACCATTCTATAACTTATAGTGTTTGGGTAGTGATCAAAGGAGATCACCCAAGCTCCATACAAAATTACCCCAAGCCCAGCGAAAAAGAAACTGATCTCAGCCTTTTCTACATTTTATGTGCATTTTTTTTTTGGTTTGTGTGTTTGCCGTTAGAAGTGGCTACCATGAAAATAATTGCCACGTTATTATTTTCAGGCACGGATTTAAATATACAATATTTCAAATAAAATGATTGAAAATGTTAATAGATTGTTGTGAATCATACAGAATAGCGTATAATAATTTCCGTATATAAGTAAGAATAGCGTATAATAAGTAGCGTTTTTTTTTTTTTATAAATAGATTAGTTTCTTTTGCGCCGGGCCCTGGGGCTTTTTTGGGTTTTCGCCTTTGCGAAAATAATGAATGGTAAAAATGGTTGAATTTGAATAAATCTCCATAAATGTCTTTGTTCTATTGGAATATTGTAATGCAGCCTCTACACTCGCGCGCAAATCTTGCTGTGAATTCACGCCGCGGTTTTGCGCCGCGAATTTCGCGTGAAAACGTGTTCCTCTACACTCGCAAAGTTTCGCAGTTTCGTTCGGGATCTTCGCGGAAATGGACGACGATGTGGCTGCAGCTGCTGCTGTGACGCTATGCGCTATAGGGTAATACAATTGTCTATATTAAAAAGAACAAAAAGCAATAAAAAAAGAAGATGGTGGATGACGAACGACGTCGTACGTATTTTTTCAAAATACTTAATTAAGAAAATACGCAGGTCCACTTCCGACTACGTTTCATGCACTACTGCGAAGAGCTGCGAGTTTAGATGTGTTCGCGTTCGCGCGCTGTGAACCAAGTGCGAACCCTTTGTCACGGGGCAAAAAACCGACACCGATCTGAGAACGACGTGAAGCGCGAACGCGAAGGTGCGAAACCATCTACACTCGCGTTTCACGGCTTTCGCGAGCGTTCGCGCCGCGAGTGTAGAGCGGGCTTTATAATTATGTCCTTATACCAGTCTTTTAACCTTATAATACTTCAAAATATCGATGGTCAAGAGAAATATTATTTTCACTTATTTTACCCTCCAAAGACGAAAAATCAGTTACTCATTGTTCAAGTCATGTTATAAACTAACTAGCATCTGCCCGCGACTTCGTCCGCGTGAAATTTCTTGTTCCCCCGACCCACCCCGTCGCCTACCCGCGCTATACTTCGTTTTCGCTTAGCGTTCTTTCCGTCATTTTTTTGTTATTTCTCGGCTCCTAAGGGTCGTAGCGTGATGCTAAGTACCACCTATTACGCTTATGCTTAAGCATGGCTTAGCTATGATGTCACCCTTTGGGGAAACAGCACAGGTGCGCAAACACTTTTTACCCTGCAAAAGAAATTGATTAGAATCTTGGTAAACATTGAGCAAACAGATATTTGCAAACCTTTCTTTCAAAAACACAACATTTTAACCCTTCCCTGTATATACATTTTAGAAACATGCAAATTTGTGCGGAAACATCAAGAATTTTATTCAAAACGTGAAGATATTCAGACACGCTATCTACTCAGACACCGATCTAGGCTAAACATACCAAGTTCTAGATTAAAAATACACTCTACAAGTCCATATGTAATGTCCATTAAATTATACAATAAACTACCCGCACCTATAAACGAAGAAGAGAAAATGAACATATTTAAAAAAAAAAGACGTGTGGCTCTCGGGGACTGCCGCGGTAAAGCTATTGCATAGCATTTTGTATCAACTTATGCAATTATAATTATTTATTTATTTTACATTACATTTATTTAGTCGTACATTTAAAAACTAATAATACTGGGTCCCGGACCCTTAGTCTGAATACTCTAATTATCCTAAATATTAAAAATAAGAATTTAATTTTTTTAAATCTAAAATAAATTTAAAATGGGGCTCTTTACCCTAACCTTATCGGGGCCAAAAGATAGGCCCTTTACTGCCGATTCCAAAGACCCCAAACTCGATACCTCTACGACCTCCGGTTCAAAAGTTAAGACCCGGGGGGGTGAAGTAGCCCTGGACGGGTGGAGGGGTTGGTCAAAAGGGGTGACGCGGGGGGGTCCGGGATCATATATAAGTGGGATTGATTTAAATATAAATAAATATAATACAACTTAATATTGGGGTCGAAAAAGAGGGGGTCAAAAAAGGGGGGTCAAAGGGGCTTGTCTGTATGTATGTACTATTTGAGAGGGAGGTTATAGGGGGGGGGGGGGGGGGGGAATTTGGTCAGAATTTTGATATTCCCAGCCGTTTCCGAGATATTGGGGTATTGAGTTTTAAGATAGTGGTGATTATAATAAATGTATGGTGTCCGACTGGTAAATGATAAATGGTACGAAAGTAAATGGAAATAAATATTAATTCAAGTTACACTTTTTGATAAATACCTATACACCTATATACTTTCTCATAAACAGCTGCTTATGTATTCGTCCGATTTCGGAGCAGCTCGTCTCGATTCGTGCGAGCTTCGTAGAGTCGTACAATACGTCTAGTTGCACGCACACAAACACCGTGTCGAAGACTGCCGGAAAGAAACGACGTTAGACAATGCACGGCCTTCAAGCCACACCTCCGTGCCCGTCGGAGTGGGGAGCGTGAGGGTTTTTTTCGTTACGGAATTTCTGGATCCGGTCCCCGCGCTCAAGGCCCGCGATAGAAGCTATGCAATAGCTTAAAATTTAGACAATTTTTGCTAAATAAAAGCTAATACTCAATAAACGAATATCTAAGTGATAGACTTATACTCGTAAAGTCATAATTTAAGCACTCGAGACTTCAAATTTTATTGTATTTTATTATTATTATTACATCTCTCAACCTGTTTATATTTTAAATTAAAGCGAAAACATTAACCAAAAAAAAAAAAAACATCCTTGTTTTGGTATAGTAGTTTGCTAAGTTATGTTATATAGTTAAAAAATGCTTCCTCTCTCCTAACTCAGTTATTTTGCTGTGCCCGACAGGGTCCATATGATCTAATTATAAGTTTACCACCTAAGAATACCTACATGTGGATTGCAATAAAAGTATTGAGTATTGAGTAAGTAGACTATAGCCTTCCTTAAGAATGGGGCTATCAATTACAAAAATATTTTTTCAAATCCGACTGGTAGTTTTCGAGATTAGCGCGTTCAAGCAAACAAACAAACTCTTCAGCTTTATTATTAGTATATAGATATAGATAGTAGGAAAGGTACTGCTTGATTTTTACGGTAATTTACGTACCGAATAAATTTCATTGCTAGTAATTGTTTTTTATTAAACAATCATCAGAATGAGAGTCAGTCCCCGCACCTAAGACGGAATCCAAAGTAAAAGCATCTCAAACTTCTCCTCTGATTTTACACATTACAAGATGCTTTTCTACAAAAGCGATCGGGTTAGATTCCCAGCTCAGGCAGAAGCTTTTTCAATAAACAAAATATGCCGTTTTATTTTCCTTCAAAACTGAGGTCATCTTTACTTTGACCAAGTTGCCTTACTACCCACAGGTTAGAATTTAGCCCTGATGTTCCATCGCAAAATCATGTCCATTTACGCAACTGACATAGGTATTTCCTCACTTCCATGAAAATGACTAGTTTTTTTTTGGTTTAAGATAGGTAATCCCAAAAATCGTCCTATAATGGCGCATCCACACATGCCGCCGGGTTGGCCGCTGGCATGTGTGGATGCGCCATAAGGTTTATGGTGCGGTTTGAATTTCTTTTACTACTTCGACATGCTCTAACTTTGGACTCCCCCACTACTGGAGCAGCTGACGGTACCACAAGTAAAGCACGTGTCACTTCGTGAGATAAAAATACTGTATAATTAAATTAATACACTGTGTATTAATAGTATTCCCTTTAAAACTACTGAAGCTTTAAATTCATCACCCGCGCTTTCTGCTGCCTTACTTAAAAATAATGTAAAGGCTTTGGAGTTTAGGTTTCAGCATACAAAACCCCAAGCTGTTATAAAAGCTTTTAAAGATCTTAAAATTAAATCAACAGAGGATCTCTGGAGAATGTCTGTAAAAGTTTGTAGATCTCTCATCGAAACTATTGCGCCCTATTTAGCTTTCATATTTAACACCAGTGTAGACCAAGGAGTCTTTCCGGATCTTATGAAACACAGTAATGTAGTTCCATTGTTCAAATCCGAACTCTCCGAACGATCTTATGAAACACAGTAAAGTAGTTCCATTGTTCAAAAAGAACCAAACAATTATAGGCCTGTGTCAATTCTGCTGGTTCTCAGTAAGGTGTTTGAAAAGTTATTGCTTAATTAAATGTTACGTCACTTTAATAAAAATCCCATCTTTCATGAACAACAGTACGGTTTCACCAAAGGGCGTTGTACCACTGACGCTAGTGTCACCCTTATAAAGAACATTTTTAACACCTGGGAAGAAGCACAAGATGCCATTGGAATCTTTTGCGACCTCTCTAAGGCGTTCGATTGCGTAAACCATGAGACACTTCTGCTGAAACTAGAGCACTATGGGATTAGGAATACAGCTCTTGATCTACTAAGATCATACCTGAAAGATAGAAAGGTTAAAGTTCAAGTAAACGGCATGAACTCATTAGGGTCTGAAATGACAATGGGCGTTCCTCAAGGTTCGATATTGGGTCCATTCCTCTTTTTAGTTTACATTAATGATTTAACCCAATTACTGCAGAATCAACCGAAGATGGTGTTATTTGCAGATGACACATCGTTGATTTTTAAAGTTGGCCGACGGTCACAAAATCTTGGCGACGTGACGAATTCCATTCTTCAGGTCCAAGCGTGGTTTATGGTAAATAATTTGGTACTAAATGAAAAAAAAGCAAATGCATTAGATTTCAATTACCAAATGTTAGAAGTTGCGAATGTGACATCATATTGAATGGAGAAAAACTAGAATTTGTTAATCAGACGGTTTTCCTGGGAATCACGCCAGACGAGAAATTACAATGGGGACCCCATATAAAATCTCTTGCGGGGCGGTTAAGCTCGGCCGCTTATGCTGTTAGGAAGATAAGACAGTTAACAGATGTTGAAACCGCGCGTCTGGTCTATTTTAGCTACTTCCACAGCATTATGTCATATGGCATTTTACTGTGGGGTCGGGCTGCTGACATTAAATCCATTTTCATTTTGCAAAAGAGAGCTGTCAGGGCCATTTACAATCTACGTCGTTGCGAATCTCTTAGGGAACTATTTAAAAAGATTAATATTATGACGGTGCCTTGTCAATTCATTTATGAAAATATTATGTATGTAAGAAAAAATCTACATTTTTTAAATAAAATAAGTGATAGACATAATTTGAATACTAGAAACCATTTTTTAGATTATCTAAAGTACATACATATTTTATGGGGTACTGTGTTAAATGTTACAACAAAATACCTTGTGATATGTTGCAATTAAATGAAAGAAAATTTAAAACTCATATTAAAAGTACACTTTGTAAACAAGCATATTACAAATTAGAGGATTATATCCTAGATAAGAATGCTTGGAAACATGCTGGTCCTGCTCCATAGGACAATCTAGAGTCTAGACAAAATCAAACTGGTTGCTAATTTAATTGTATAATTTATAATTTTTATGACATTGTTTTTTACATTATGTAACTACTTTAACTCACAAACTAAATTATTACTTGTGAAATTTTGGAAACATCATTTACTTTTCAACATTTGTAAATATGTGAGCACCACATGGTGCTCACATATTTATTTTGTATCTATCTCATAATTAATTTACCTGTTATGCGTTATATTCAATTATTTTTACCTATTGTGGTATAGTAATTTTATTCTAGGTGCATCGTCTTCACATATAATTATTATGTGTACATAATATTGTAAAACATTTTTAAAAGAGTAACGGTGGAGTTCCTTGCCCATTCTTCTCCATACGAAACTACCTTTTGGAAGGGGCAACTAGAATCAATTCTATTTTTTGTAAATTTTGACGTTCAAAAGTGCCTTTTATGTGCCTATTTGAAATAAACGATTTGACTTTGACTTTGTGTGATTGTCAAATTTACCCATTTATTATCGTTTTGGTTCAATTTGGGTACATAACTAAATATGAATATTGTAACATAGGGTATGTTACTTGTTACAACTTAAAAATTAATAGTTTTGTTTTGTCTTCATTGCAGTCAATAAAATGGAAGAATTGAGTGGAAAATGAAGATTATAGGCAACTTGAAGAAGGAACACGACATTATGTTAGCTATTTGTAAAAACTGTAATTATATTATGTATGTACTTACTCACCTCCTTACTAATAAACGTGGTATAGCGTTTGTATAGTTACACAACGCTTTGTCTTCTTCTTTCGAACGTCAAATTACTGACGAGTGAAAGAGAGAAATCGATGTTTAACTACACAGACGCTATACACTGTTTATTAGTAAGGAGACTAGTTTTAGGTATTATGTATGATGAAAAGATCTTGTGTATGTCACATTCACATAACTTGTTTATTTGACTTGTTATTAACAACAACAAAAAAAAAACAATTGTCAAATTGTGGTTTGCTTATTTGTTGTTTGATATGCATCATATTATATGCTTTTATAAATATACTTGAAATATTATATTGTCGATAGATGAAAACTACTTTATAATTATAATTATTAAAAACTTATAATCTCATTTAATTTTGTAAATTATTTAGTGTACTTACTCTTTCTGAAAATCCCTAGAAATATAGTTCGATCAGGATTGAGTGGTCGGGATCGAGTTATCGTATAACCCCATTGGAACCCGTACGTAAAATACGCGCATTGACGTGGTGTTGCGGACACCAGCCCGTATTACCTACCTAACCCCATTGGAACTTCGACGCAAAGGAAGCGCATAGCCAACTTAAAAAAAATTCGTTTAGGTCATGTAGTCCCCTACATGACCTAAACGAAAATTTATAATGCCTAAAAATATATGATCCAGTGCAGTGACCAAAATCAGAAAAATATATGATATTCTTCTGGATATATGCTAGTTAGATAGTGTGTTCAAAACATAATACAATTAATATGATATGATAGAAAAAAATCACGAAGATATCTCAAAAAAAAAATTTTAACGATTAAAAACCATACTAATATACGTGCAAACGTTCAATTTTTTTTGTCTACAAGTAACATACTACCGTAATAGTGTTTCAATTTTTTAGTCCAATGAATAGATTTTTTGTAAATCCATAATTGCTTCATATTTTGCAATAAATTACCAGCGTTGTGTCATCGCGTGTCTCTTTCTTTTCTATGCAATCCGACAGTGACCGCGCTTTAGCTCTTGTAAGCCTCTTAAGGCGCAGATATACGACTTTTAATGATTTCAAATTGAACATCACGTCTAAACGAACAGTCTTATTTGTTTGAAAAAAATATATGATAAACTAGAATATGATATGTGAATATTTGAAATTATATTTTTATAACATAGTGTAATTAATTTGTAAAGTAATGTCTAACGCGAACACAAAAACGATAATCACGCAAAAAGTATCGGGCGTATTTTCATGAAATCTACACCATCTAAAAGACAATTTAATTACCCAAATTTTTGTATACGGCTTTTATTTGTATTGTGTTTGATAAATCAAGGGGGGTTGTTTTTGCGAAAAAACTTGATGCGCGTTGAAGCGGGGGCTCTTGCGGGCGACGGGCGGCAGTGCATCGCTGACCAATGTCCGGGTAGACGCTAACGCTTTGTGCAATTTTATTCGCTTAAAAGTTTCGCATGCTCCTCCCACTCGCTCAAGGTCGCTGGCACTTATTGTCGTCGTAAGACACAAACTAAAATACACGGTGACAGGGACATGGACGCGCAAACTGTAATCATGAATTCTGCACATGATTACTAGCTAGACCCCAAGCGTAGTTTTTTTTATAGGTATTAATAAAAAAAAATGTTCTATACATTTTTACCGCGTAAGTATTGCACTTTTCTATGAAACAACAGATTTTTATTCAAATAACCGACGAAAATTTTCTACGCATGGGCGGTTACGCAGGGGGGTGCTGAATCCATGGTAGCAGGTTGGCACCCTGTATTTTTCCTCTGCTTGGCCCTTCCGGGCCAGGCGTGATGTAATGTTCTGTTATTCTAACCGCAACACAACTATGCTTCTAACTATGATGATTTCAACTTAAAACGTCATTTAAAACATGAATGAATCATCTTCACAAAACCCTGTGAGTTGTGACGAATTAGCATTCCATACTGATCTTTGACAAGACTTCAATCGAAATTCGACTTTACATCCTACTTACTAAAGTTTAATTCACTGTGTTACTGGCAATGACTCATCATGAACTTAAGGAAAACGCTCTAATAGAATTTCCATTTCTGTGAGTGAATAACCTTCGTTGTTCTTATGAGAAAAACAAAATTGTAATTATAATGATAAGATAAGATATTTGGTAGATCAGCAGTAGCTTCTAATATAAATTGTTGGACGTACGTAAAACACTACAGGGTTCTTTTGGTCGTCATTATTACTGCCAAATGACGTCCACTGCTGGGCATAGGCCTACTCCAAGCTCGCCACTTCGACCGGTTTCGTGTTTCTCGGACCCAGCGGACTCCTGCAGTCTTCCAAGGTCATCGGTCCATCTTGTGGGAGGTCTTCCAACGCGACGTCTTCCGGTACGCGGTCGCCACCTTCCGGCCCCATCGGCCATCTATTCTACGAGCAATGTGGGCTCGCCACTGCCACTTAAATTTGACAATTCTTCGGGCTATGTCGGTTACCTTGATTCTTTTGGCGCGTGGCCATAACGCCGCCATATTGTTTTGTGACAATTTCACAAATGTTTAGCAACAACGACTCTCTGTCAATGTCGTTCAGGCGCCGACAGATTCTTGTAGGACTCGTAACTACTTAGAAACATTACCTAGGCAGCACGTCAGTGATAAGACGTTGACCTTGAGTCGGTAGTAGTACCTTCCTACATGCGGAGTTTCAATCGAATAAAATAGTCATCCAGACCGTATTTCGGCAATGGCGGACAATCTCAACGGAGAGTAAACTTCGGTGCGGGAGATATTATGGTGCACAAGTGTGTGCGCAGACACAGGTGCACTCTCTCTTCCCTCACTCTCATAGTCCGATGAGACGGCATGTAATCCGACATCCGCAGAGACATGAGGCGCAGGACCAACGGCTTAACGTGCTTTCCGAGTCACAACGCCAACTTCCAAACTCCGGGCTGTTACTAAGAAATTTCTTATGGAAAACCTAATATCACAGCCCGACCTGGGCATCGAACCCAGGACCCCACGCTCAGCAGTCACGGTTGCGACCACGAGACCAAGGGGTCATTCAATGGAATAAGAGGCCACTGGGTACTGGTTTTGTTACCACTAATGAGCGTCCGAAGAAATAGGTGTCGATAGCAATCTTATTAGAGTTAGCCCAGAAATTGGCTACGATTTTGGCATCTTCAGTAGCGTGATAACGTCCATTCGTGCAGACACCAGGACACGCTGAACAGGACGTTAAGTGCGCCTACTCAAATAATATAGTCACTAGGATACCATCATGTAGGACCTCACTATCACTTGCTAAGTAAAGCAGTTCTTACCTTTCAATTAAAAAAGCGTTAGCAATTAATTGTCTTGAATGAACGCGAGTTCGCTTAGCGCGTGACTATACTTAACAAACAATAAATTAGTTTTAAATAGTTCTTTTAGTAAAATTGGATATTGATGAGTTTGTGATGTTTGGTTAGATTAGTCTGAATCACTTGACTGAGTCTTGGTCAGTCATCTTCAAAGGGCTGACGTTCAATACGCCAAGTTTTTAAACGTTGAATGATTCTAGTTCAATTAACTATCGGCCTAGGCATCCAATTGGATGCCGGCGTAGGTGTCCAAATAGCTGGCTAATTTAACCAGATAGCTGCGACTTATACAAGGTTTACCCACATATAGCGCCGCGCGCACAGATGATTTGAACTATCTGTAATTACCTTGAAGTTTTTACTATTTACAAGATTCTTACATAAGGATTGTGGTTTATACTGCTTTTAGTCCCCTCGCCTCACTGGTGTAGTGGTCGCAAGCACTACTGAGCATGAGGTCCTGAGTTCGATTCCCGGGTCGGATTTTTCCATCTGGAATTTTTCAGTAGCAGCCCGGAGTCTGGATTTGTGCCCGGTTGCTTGATGGCAGTAGGCTCGCCTCCTATTACATGGGACTTAAACATAACTGGTGAAATGTGGGTGTTCTATAGGTACACCTCCACCAATCCCTTCGGGAAATACAGCCGTGATATTATGTAGGTAATGTAATAGTGTGCCTCGTGAGTCTAGTATAGTACCTTGTCGCTAGCAAGATTGCTGACCGTGAAGTTCTCAGTTCGATCTTCGGGTCCGGCAGAATTACCTACTTTGTTTTCACTACCTTCATGGCTTTCAACAACTGGCATAGTTGTTTTTCTTATCATCTGGTTACGAAACTGATAAAAAAGAAGGTTATCTACTGCTGCAGTTACATATCTGATAAAAACGAAGGTAAATAATATCTACTACTACTTATACTATTAGCCTGCATCATCCCACTGCTGGGCAAAAGCGTAATAAAAATATCTGATAACGTTTTATAATAATTGATAGCAATGTAACAATGCTTTCGAAGATTATTGTCGAGATAAGCGAGTCAAAATTTATGATCAGGTTCCTATTTAGATTACCTACTATTTCCAAGTTGATCCACATATTTATAGTCTGTTCTACAAGTATCTGGTGAAAATGTAAATAAACCATGTTTAGGTTAAATTCTTATGCAATTACTCACTAAAGACAATTATTAACACATTAATTTGTATTTAGAAGGTTTCAAATTGTATATCTCATCAGGCACGTATACAGAGGGGGGGATAGTTGGGATTTATCCCCCCCAAAAACTGACGTTACATTAAATAAAAGTAATTTTCTACAGAGTTCACATGGTTGTTTCAATGTTCGTCCCCCCAAACCAAAAATTTTGAAACGTGCCTGCTCATCATATTTTCCAACAATTAGGTATTTTTTTAATAACATTACCTATTAAATTGTACTTAGGTAATTGAAAGATCATCAACGACAATTGTGGTTATAAAATTAACCTCAAATTGTCACAGGAAAAACATGTTCAGGGTGATTTAAAAGTAGAATTTCGGGTTTTAGATTTCAAATACAAATCAAAACATTCAATTTGTAAGTGGCATTACAAATTGGTAACCACTGGTACATTTTCTGATCTGTTTACATTTTTGGAACAGACCAAAACGGTCGCTAACAATACTGCTGAGCATGACGTCCTGGGATCGATTCCCGGGTCAGGCAAAGTGGTATTAGGTTTTTCCATCTGGAATTTCATAGTAGCAGCTCTGAGTCTGGATTTGTGCCCGTTTGATGGCAATAGGCTCGCCCCCTGTTACATGGGACTTAAACATAACTGGCGAAATGTGGGTGTACTATAGACACTTCTGCCTAACCCCTCGGGGATGTTATGTTATTTTCATCTTATTATAGATGGGTACCTACACCTCTGCCTACCCCTACGAGGTATACTAAGGTAATTCGTTTTTAGTAGTTACCTATTCGTTATCTCCACTTTTTATGGGTGAAAATGGAACTGATTTGAATACAAAATAAAACTCATCAACAATAACAGGCAAACATGATAATTATTTAATAGCACACTTAATGTTATTGTTCATCGCCACATCCGCAGCATCCCTCATCAACTTCCACACCACACATTCTCAACAGAAACACGAAACAGGTCACACAGAGGAGACATCTCAGGATCTTTCCACACGACCCACAGTCACAGCTGCACGAACAACACATTTTCGAAGACTACAATATCCTTACACTGTTTTATAAAATTAAAAAACGCAACTCGCAGTGGGATTTTGCATAGAGTTTCAGTGTTGAATTTGCACAGTTTTGCACCATTAAACTTGTTGCGTCCAGGAATTTGCACAGTTTCACCCCTAAACTTTGTTGTAGCGTTTAGGACACTATGAATTTGCAAAACACTCCTAGTTTGATAAACTTGGCACGATACAACTTAAAATGCGTCTACTCGACTTTAAACGGACCGCACAGTGAATAATATTCGTCAAGAACACTTAAAATGACTTGGTGACGATTTCGCGAACCGCGGTGGAATGACGCATTCATTTGTTTGTAGTACAGTCGACTACAAAGAGATGTATACCCTCTAAAGTTACAAATACATGTACCCATTGAAAGAAGAGTAGGTACATACTTCGTAACAAATAATTATACACATGTTAAATGACGATTATATGTGTTCACTCAATGTGCCAAATTTATATTTACAGCAATAAGGACACTGTAATGTGTACGCTCCGAAACAAATTAGGTATAGTATTCACCTTTCGTTACAATAATATGTATACACAAGCGGACATTCTAATTTTAAATTTCAGAAATTCTGTGTCAAAACCAATGGAAACTCTTTGGAGGGTATAATAGATATTAGTTTCTTTGTGTTCTATGATGGCACTTATAAATGTCAAAATATAAATTGTGCGTAATAGATAATAGTTCCTCTTAGCCATCATCTTTACGAGAATACACATATACCTACACACATACATTTATATTTATTTACGATGTCAAAATGTATCATATTGATGAGCACACCAAATACCGCATTGACTCATTACGGGAAAGTGGCGTTTCTATTTCAGACACATCTGAAAAATTAGGGATTACGGTAAAATTTTATACTTTGATAGATCTAACCGTTTTTTCATTATATCTATTAGGGAATTAAACCATCCTTACATAAAAGTAAATGTATGTATAATTATGAAGTTCACATATATACTTTTATTTGTTTTACAGCGTTTAAGAATATTTATTTAACTATATATCAAAAAAACCAAAGAAAATTAGATTTTGGCAGGCTACAGTTAAGGATTAACAAACTTATATTTGTCGATGAAAAGACATTCACGACTAATGCAGATGGACGCGTTTCCCTCTATCGAATGGAAAACACTCGTTATGAGAAGAGAAGTGTATTGCCTAACATAGGGAGAGGCCGATTAAGGTTTTTGGAGATGGGTCTCCGCTTCAGGTCCAGGGGAATTGGTTGAAATTTCAACTTGTTTGAATGCTAATAGGTATGTTCTAATTCCTACATTTAGAAACGTATTTTGGAGATGAAACAATTTTTTACTTCAAAACAATTCTTCCATTCAGAACTTTAGGTTAGTTCAAGCATGGATAACGAACAACAAAATATTGAGCTGATAAGGTTGAGTCCCAAGTCTCCTAACCTTAATATTATTGAGAAAGTCTGGGGTATTATGGTCCAAAATTGGGAACCATCTCAAGTTAGAATGATTGACAATCTAACATAGCATAGCATGTCCACGAATTGTGAGATTGTTATCGTGGGTCAAACTTTTGTGAGAATGCAGCAAATTCCATGAGAACTCGTTAATTGCAAGACGCAATCAATGTTAATTGAGGGTATACAAAATATTGTTTTTTTTATATTTTTTTACCAAAACGTGAAGTACATCTAATATTCTTACAAGTAAAATAATATTATAGATAAGATATTTTATGAATAGCACGATGACAATTTAAGTTTAAATAAATGAGTTTTATGATTCGATAGTTTCTTTTTACGAGTTGGTTGTAAAAGAACGGAAATATGCGGCGACAATAATTTGTAGTCAATTTCGATAAACAAATGACATGCCAATAACGTCATGCATGCACGATATGAAGGAGAAAAAAAGTATTTCCATACTGTTCTAAAATTTGAATATAGAATGTCGGACCTGTATACATATCATTGTAACCAAATACGAACACATTAATTTGTTTCAGAGCGCACACATTACAGTGTCCTTCTTGCTGTATACATAAATATGGCACATTTAATTGAAACATAAATCTGTCATACATCGTGTTTACAAGTATTTGTAAGAAACAATGACAACATCATCAAAGGATATATATTTTTGTAACTTTCAAATGTATACATCTCTTTGTATTCGACTGTCCCCACAACTTGGTTTGGTTATCACTAGCGCTATCTACTGGTAAAGTAGGTAAACAACTGATATGCTACAGGTAGGCTACGATTATTTGCCTTTCCAGTAATTTTTTTGACTGTTTTTCCGAGAAAATATATTTTAGAAGGACTTATTGCTGTTACTTGGCCGAAAGTTGGTTTTTAATCAATTCAAATGACTAAGTATCCCGAAAGATATGAATGATATACTTGCTAAAAAAATTGTGCACAATTTAAGAAGAAATCAAAATAATGAACATTAGACAATTATTTACTATACATGTATTTTTATCCGTAAGACTCTCAACAAAAGTACCTACAGCAACAAACTTATCGTTTAGGTACTAAAGTAAAGCAAGTTACCCAACGTAGTAGTCGCTAAGCTAGTTTGCCGAGTTTACCAAAGAAGACTTGAAAGGAGCACAATCATAAAACAAAATGTCCATAGTTAGGGCCTACATAAATGGCATTCGCTTCGGAGCGATTCTATTTCTACAATCGCTATCGCTTTCGCTAATGTCTCCAGCATACGAATCGAAAACTAGCGATAACGCATGTCAAAAAGTGCCACTTGGCTACGCATCTCTATGGAAGTAATCGTTCGACGCTGTGGATTCGTTTCATAGAATCGAATGATGTTAATATTGTCTAGCTAATTTCTACTCGTCAACCTATGTTTACGTGACATTTCGATAGCGTCAACCCCATATTTTTATTGGCTTTTCTACTAACGTCATCGCTAATCGAATGTTACTTCGTCTAGGCCCTCAGATGTATAAAAAAATTAGGTACACTCATTCAATTCTCAATCAACTTAGTCTATCGCAGTCCACTGCTGGGCATAGGCCTCTCCCAGGCTGCGCCACAACTACCTGTCCTCCGTCCGCCTTACACATCCAGACTGTCCCACCAGCCACCTTTTTAAGGTCGTCGGTCCATCCAGCCGGGGTGCATCCCACACTACGCTCGCCGATATGCGGTCTCCGCTCCAGAGGGCCTAGATAAAGTAACAGTCGATTAGCGATGACGCTAGTAGAAAAGCCAAAAAATGTATGAGGTTGACATAAGCCATCGAAATGTCACGTGATCATAGGTCAACGAATAGAAATTAGCTAGACAATGTCAACATCATTCGATTCTTTGAAACGAATCGACAGCGTCGAAGCGTAGCCAAGTGGCACTTTTTGATAAACGTTATCGCTAGTTTTCGATTCGTATGATGGAAACATTGGCGAAAGCGATAGCAATAGTAGAAATAAAATCGCTCCGAAGGGAATGCCATTTGTATATGCCCTCAGGACTCGTCTGCTCCACCAGCCATCGGTCCTTCGACAAACATGGCCATGGCATGGCCACTTCAGCTTGCTTACTCTGCAAGCTATGTCGGTAACTCCAGCGGGATAATTACGTAACATACTAACAATAGGGATGGCTTTAATTTTGACAGTTCAACAACATTCATTGCGTTGTTTATACGTTGTTGAAAGACAATTTTTTCGAACATATGAAGCAATGGATTAGCAATAGGGTTCAAAATGATTTAGATTGTGATTTATAGTATGTTACGGAATAAGGGTGCCGTTCATTTCCGGATAATTTCATTTCTGATTGTATCCCTCAAAAAAACTCCGAGCTCAGTAACTTGAATATTTATTTTAATCACAAATAATACCCATCATATAAACTAAATTTGGATGGGTGTATCATATATATTGATGCAGCGACGATTGTGACGAACTTCATATGTATAATTTAGCATATTTAGAAACATTTTTCTCATGTGAAATATGAACCCAAATTAAATTATCTCATATATACAATGCACACTATTACACGCACACACACTCACACAAACACACACACGCACACAAACACATACACTCACACACACTCGCTCGCATACGTCACACTAGCGCTTACTTTTTACTTGGATTTTCTTTTTCTTTAACTTTGTTTACAATTGCATTACCGTTTTAATGTTAAGTGGAGGGGCGGAGTCTCCTAACACAAGCATCCCCTTGCTTAAAAGGTGATCTCCAACTCATGTGTGTAAAGCATTTTATGTAATTGCAATAAACATTTTTATTTTTTTTATGTGACTGTGTTTTTTTAACCGACTTCACAAAAAGGAGGAGGTTCTCAATTCGCCTGTTTTTTTAATTTTTTTTTATGTGTGTTAGCTCAGAACTTTTTTCTGGTTGATCCGATTTGGATGTTTCTTTTTTATTTGATAGCTGGTGCTTCACACGTGGTCCCATTTAAATTTGATCAAGGTCTGACTAGTAGTTTTTGAGTTATCCTTAATACTGCATATTTTTTCCACTTAGTTTATATGGATGATGTGTTAATAATTTCCTGTCACTGTTATTTACACACCAATTAGTGGTATACGAATTTGTGTGGGGTAGGTACCGCAACTAAAAAGTGAAAACAAAAACTTTTTTACAAAAAAACAACCGACTTCCAAAAAAAACACTAAAAGACGTGAAAAATAACTTTAATTTCGGAAGTCGGTGGCCATAAACGAAAATACAAAAACTAAAGACACCGACTTCCGAAATTAAAGTTATTTTTCACGTCTTTTAGTGATTTTTTGGAAGTCGGTTGTTTTTTGTAAAAAAGTTTTTTTTGAGAATAAATACTTATCTTTAGACCTAAACCTAAGTTCATGCCCTCACTGACAACGCCCAACTTAGGTAAATCGCTGGTTCTAGTAGCATGGAATTTTGAACAAGAGTTCTTTTTTTGGTACCTATAATGAAGGTGAGCACTAAGGAAGGCTTTTTAAAGATGGATCCCATGAAGATGTTAAATAATAGGGGATATAAGTTGGAGGTATAGAAGTTCGTCACTTTTGAAGTTTGAAATTCCATTGGGCACACCGGCTTGTCTACTTACTACCTAAATCTTAAATTCACTCACTGGCGGACAACGTGCAGCTTAAAGTCGCTGGATTATGAAGCACAAAAGTTTGCACTACTGAACCTAAAACGAAGGTCAGCACTGAGAAAGGATTTATTTAAATTAAAATAAGAAAACAAAATAGAAAAAAAAACAAAAGAAAAGAGTTAATTGAGGATGACACTTTGTAAGGAACTTCATATTTTTTGCCGATGGGACATCCCAGCGGGCGCACGGCTTGTCGATCATAATAGTCCTACTACGATTTTAGATTTGAGTTACCTACCTACTTAACTTTTATTATTTATACTAATAATAGTCCTCCCGACCGAATTTCGGCTATGACAGCCAATCTCAATGGAGACTAGCCATCTACGCGGGAGATATTATAGCGCAGAAGTGCGTGCGCAGACAGGTGCACTCACTCTTCCCTCTCTCTCATAGGCCGATGGGATGGTAATCCCACACGACGCGCGACAGGAGAGAGTTCAGGCGCTCCTGCGGCTTAACGTGCTTTCCGAGGCACGGGGGTATTACACCGCCAACTTCCAAACTTCGGGCTGTTACTGCGAAATTCCTAATTGATTATCCCGTGCGCGCGCCGCCCCACCCACAGCAGCCGCCCCACCAGCAGCGCTGGAAGCGCCACGCCCGCCACCACGGCGATGCCAAGCGGCGCGCCCGCCAGGGGGCCCAAATAACACTGCCAGACCTGGGAGTCGAACCCAGAATCCCTGTGCTCAGCAGTCGCGTTTGCAAGAGAACAACGGGGCAGTTATTGGCGGGGCGGGGTATTTATAATGAACTGCTGAATATGCTGAACTGGTCCTATTTGGCGCAGCCGTAAGGCATACAATTCCTACTGTTTTTAAGCTTTCTTTTGTTTTTTATTTTTGTTGAATATTGTATGCTCTATCCCCAGGTTAATGCACACAATATAATTTATTTTTCTTTCTAATGAATGACTGCCTCGTTGGTCTAGTGATCAAAAGGCGTGATGTTATGATGTCAACAAATTAACTCCTAACTCTCTATGAACGCATAAAACGGGGTTCTAAAATTTTCGAATCCCCCCCTCCATGTAAAAGATATATTTAGCTATCTGCTATAGTTATGTCCCTAAACAGCATACCCAATTAATGTGGTGCTAAAATGCATCTGCAAATGAAAATGAATGGCGCCCATGGTGACCGCTCCCCGGAATTTTGGGCTGCGACCGGGCCTGCCCAATAAGAAGGTTCTCTGAACTGAAATGTAACCTCTGTCTGTCTTCTTGATTACCTGTGCAGTGCTTTTTGAAACCTGTGTGCACAGAACATATTTACACCTCAGAACAATAACTAAAGCATAGAAGGAAGGCTAAAATAAAAATTCAGTAACTGCCTTTGGTCTCATTCTATCTTATGGCAAGAAAAAGAATGTTATAATGAGATCAATGATTTGCACTTTGTTTTACTTTTTTGGCTTGTCACAAGATGATCTGTCATTTTGGTTATATTGGGTCTATTTTAACCCGCCCAAATTAGGTAGTACTTTGCTTCAGAGTGTGACAGTTCGGTCATTGAACAATTTGACTTGTTTGCGTGTTCATTGTTCATGAGTTTGTAGTAAACTCCCATGGTGATTTGATATTTTTAGAATAATTCTGTTGTTAGATTGCACGAATTCTTTGTATAAATATAAATAGTGAGTGTGCGGACTCTGTAGTACAATGTTTTGTGTGGTTGGGGGCTGCAAGTCCCATTCTTTACAAAAAGAAAATAACCAAAAACTATTGACTTTCCATCTGTAGGTTTTTGTCAAATTATTTGTCTAATACGAGCTGATAACCGATTAGAAATATAAAACAAGGTTTGCTGAATCACTTTGTAGAGGAAAGCAGTCGTAATAACTATTTCAGTAGAAGTTTTAGCGACTATTCGGAAATTTCTTTGAGGTTATCATAAATATGCATAGTGACGTAAATAATATTGTCGATACTTTTATTTTACAGATTTCTTATAGACGATGTGAATTTTTTTTATGGGTAAATCGCATTGGTAGAATAAATTGAACTCCAAAAAAAGCATAGTCACATTTGCTCCAAGCACTTTACTTTGGATTCATTTATGTTTACAATGAAACTGCAAAATGGAGACCACTTCGATATTTAAAGATATTAATATCATGACGGTACCTTGTCAATATATCTATGAAAACATCATATACGTAAGGAAAAATCAACATCTTTTTAGTAAAAGAGGTGAAAGACACATTTAGTTCAACCAGGTTTCAGGCTGGCTAAATTAGACTCATCTTTCATAGAGTACTGTTTGAAATGTTACAATAAAATACCTCCCCATATACTTTAACTGAATAACACGAAATTTAAATCTTTGCTCACACTATGCAGCCAAGCATATTATAAGTTGGGGGGATTACATTGCTAATAAAAATGCTTGGCTTAATTTGGTCCTGCTCCACAAGGGTGCATAAACTAATTGAGTAGCATTTGAAACTACTGTTGAAGCTGCTGAAGATTGTAAAAACTATCTTTGTATTGTATAAATTCAAGCTCTCAGTATTGTATAATTGCATAGCACATGTGTGAGCGCTGTATGTACCTACTATAGTTACCATTTAATAGGTTCGTCTTTCATTGACTTGAATGTGCCCTTACAATATACAAAGCTAAAGCTTTATCTGATTGGAAATTATTATTGTTATTCCAAACATGATTTTATACCTACTACATATACTTGTTATTTTTTTTAATTTACAGACTCATAAGTTAAAGTTAATGTAAGTCTGCACTTATGAACCTCGACTGACTAGACCTATTTTACTTAAAATGTCGTCCATTACATTTTAACCTTAGAGCTTAAGCTGTCCTGCCAGGGTCGCGGATTGTTCGAAAGAGTTACCGTGGCCCTGGCGCACAGGCAACTGAAGAAACACGGGTGGGTTTTAGTCAGTAAGAGTCTGCCACGCCCTTCCGCACCGCCCAGAGCGGGTCATTTGATGATATCCAACCCAAAAAAAAAACAGCTTACGCTCTAACAAATAGTCGAATTTTAAATTCATTCACAATTTTTGCTATAATTTATATATTTCAAGAAAGTTTAATATATCCCATCACAGACATTCATTTTGTCAATTACTGCATGTCATCGATAAATTTATCGACGTTGAAAGTGCGTGAGTCGCATCATTAGTCAGAATAAAATTAGTGACAACCTACAAAATTTTGAAATGTCTTTGTACGTGTGTCCTTCTCTAACATATCAGCAGGCTCCATAGGTCAAAGTGAACCAAATATATTGAGTTCAGTTGCTATTTTAGCCTTCCTTCTATGCTTTAGTTATTATTCTGAGATTTACACCTAAAGGAGCCTGTGTGTCCTGTGGTCAACCAGTTGCACAGAACATATGTACTCTTAGACCAGTTGTCAACAATCTTTTGACGTTAAACATTCAAGTCCCTGAGAAATTATGATTACCAGATAACAAATTAATAGTAAACAGGAACTCGATCAACTTATTCGCTACCTAAATGATATATGAAAGCCAGGACGGCAATATTTAAATCTTTGCAGTAAGATTTTCTCAAACCCACTGCACCTTTGAAATTGTGATCATATTACGTAATACAAAGTAATGATTCAATTCTCATCCAACCAGTACTCTGTGACCAACCACCAGGGTCCTCCAAGTCACCAGAATCAACCAGATGGTGAGCCTTTAGACCTATGGGAAGATATAGATGTGCTGTTGCAACTTCTGTGGGAGCCTAAGATGTATTTTCTGCTTCACCGGCATTGCGTATTTGTTTCATCTATGTGGGATTGAGTGTGACTGCGCATGTTGGAAATGTCATTGTTGTATTAGTGATGATGGTTGATCAATCCATAAATTGTTTTATTTTTCCTTTGCAAGTGTGTTGAAAAATGATTGGTACGTGTCAGCATTATTGTCGTTGCACTCTTGACTCCGGATAGCCCTCTCCTTCTGCTCGGCCTGCAATCCCGGCTCGAGTGCAGTGACAAAGTTTGCACACTTGCACACGGGCCCTATAGCATGCGTTACAGAAATTTGCTGCACCCTACACGCGGGCCCTATCGACTAATGAAAACAGTTCCCCGCATGCGAGTCTTATGGCATGCGTTACAGAAATCCCCGCAACCCGCACCGCGTACGAGCCCTATCGACCAATAAAAAATGAGCCTTTAGTAGTGTAGCAATAAAGCTTCTTTTCTAAGCCTAGCCCATAGGTACCAGTTTAAATCGTCATCTTCATCATCTACCTAGCCATTTCCCAACTATTTTAGGGTCGGCTTCCAGTCTAAGTACAGTATAGATGAATAATATTATTATTCCTTTGATCTATTCCTTTGACCAGTTTAAATCGACATCTTCATCATCTACCTAGCCATTTCCCAACTATTTTTTTGGTCGGCTTCCAGTCTAAGTACAGTATAGATGAATAATATTATTATTCCTTTGATCTATAAACTAAGAACTAGCCCAAATACTTATCTATATAAATAATTAAGATCGTAATCATTTTTTATTTGAAAACTGTCTTTTAAAAGGGAAGGAAGGGGACTGTTGAAAGTAGGGGAAAATACGAAATCCACACGAATGAAGTCGCGGGTGAATTGCTTATTTGTAATAAGTAAGTGCAAGTACCTACTTAAAGAACTTAAGGTGCTCGACCTCATCATTCTTTGACTATACTTACATATCGAACTAAGTAGGTACCTAGCTAGAAGTTGGTCCCAATCAAAACGGCGAACTACAATACAAAAGTAGAAATTCGAGAATTATATCAGGATAAGAGAATATCAAAGAAACAACTGTCCAGTTACCCAAAACATTAATTTCTTTAAAACGTTCACAATATGCACTTAAATAAATTGGCCCCATCACAATTTCTGTCCCAAAACCATATAATATCTGGAATAAAAATATCCAATGTTCCCAGAGAAATGGGAAATTGGAATAGGTATTCGTTTACGTTCGTTGTCTTCATGCGTCTACTATTCGTCCATATCGCACATATCATTAACTCCACACATTTGGAGCAACATTGTACAAAGCCAGATGCAGCATAGGCAACGAAGGCAACGGCAACATAAGTTGTCACCTCTGCAACAACAACAACAACACATCACTTACAATAACACCAATACAACACTAACCACAACACATCACGGACAACAGCAATAGCTGTTGAATGAATGAAGTAAAAACATATATATAAATTATAATCACTGTCTAGCGCAGAACAAATTATTTATTAAGTATTGATTAATAAACTATTTCCTGATTTTCAACAGACCTGATTGATTTCAATCATCTCAGTTCAAGATCGAACCACAGAGCATTATTATTATTACTATACTCTTTGATCGAACCAAAGAGTATAAGATCGAACGATCGAACTTTGAGGTTTCACCAAATTGACGTATTTAGGCAAAGACATTAAATTATTATAACAATAGACGGGACATAACGAACAAAATCGTAATCCGATACATTTGTCCTAGTGGAAAAAAGTCGCTCAGTCTAGTGTGGTACGCCTGCATGTCAAGACTACTCAAGACTGTCAAGTCGCATTCGTGTCCACCAAAATAAAATTATTTTCTAAGAAAATATGCTGATTTACGCATTGCGATATTGCAAATCTCGTTATGGTAAAACGACTGGACCTAACTTCGGTTTATTTTTGTACTTATTTTTCAAATTATTCAGTAATTAGAATTAAATAATTTTGCTATTCAAAGCTAGATGGTGTTACTGACGCTCGAGATCAAAGTTTGTATGAAAATGTTCCCAGTAGCCGCTCTAATTTTCCTAAATTATGCTAGATGGCATCACTGAGACGTGAGATCACAGTTTTTCTATGACATTTCTTCGCATAGCCTCTCTATTGTATCTATCATAAATGTCTTTGTATTTAGGAAATGTGAGAGATGGTAGAAATCCAGAGATTCTATATTTCTAGAACTCCAGCTTCAGTTACTTCAGTAGGTATATAAAACGTTCTATAAAGTGTTTATTGTTGTGAAACATCTATAGCCGCGGGTAAAACCGATCGTTGGCGTGGCGAAGCATGTGTCCGTTTCAATGGCGGGGCCACGACGAGTTAAATAAAAAAAAAGACGTGTGGCACTCGGGGACTGCCGCGGTAAAGCTATTGCATAGCATTTTGTATCAACTTATGCAATTATAATTATTTATTTGTTTTATTTATGCAGTATTTCTTTTTCTTTGATATAAAAACAAAAATCGCAAAAATAAAAATTTAAAAACTAATAATACTGGGTCCCGGACCCTTAGTCTGAATACTCTAATTATCCTAAATATTAAAAATAAGAATTTAATTTTTTTTAATCTAAAATAAATTTAAAATGGGGCGCTTTACCCTAACTTTATCGGGGCCAAAAGATAGGCCCTTCACTGCCGATTCCAAAGACCCCAAACTCGATACCTCTACGACCTCCGGTTCAAAAGTTAAGACCGGGGGGGTGAAGTAGCCCTGGACGGGTGGAGGGGTTGGTCAAAAGGGGTGTCGCGGGGGGTCCCGGGATCATATATAAGTGGGATTGATTTAAATATAAATAAATATAATACAACTTAATATTGGGGTCGAAAAAGAGGGGGTCAAAAAAGGGGGGTCAAAGGGGCTTGTCTGTATGTATGTACTATTTGAGAGGAAGGTTATAGGGGGGGGGGGGAAATTTGGTCAGAATTTTGATATTCCCAGCCGTTTCCGAGATATTGGGATATTGAGTTTTAAGATAGTGGTGATTATAATAAATGTATGGTGTCCGACTGGTAAATGATAAATGGTACGAAAGTAAATGGAAATAAATAAATATTAATTCAAGTTACACTTTCTGATAAATACCTATACACCTATATACTTTCTCATAAACAGCTGCTTATGTATTCGTACGATTTCGGAGCAGCTCGTCTCGATTCGTGCGAGCTTCGTAGAGTCGTACAATACGTCTAGTTGCACGCACACAAACACCGTGTCGAAGACTGCCGAAAAGAAACGACGTTAGACAATGCACGGCCTTCAAGCCACACCTCCGTGCCCGTCGGAGTGGGGAGCGTGAGGTTTTTTTTCGTTACGGAATTTCTGGATTCGGTCCCCGCGCTCAAGGTCCGCGATAGTAGCTATGCAATAGCTTAAAAACTATGCCAACATTTTGTAAGAATTTGTAAAAGTTGATTCACAAATCCATAAATTTGTCAAAGTTATGGTTAAAAAGTTATAAGGGTTTGAACGTGGCCGCGCCATTGAAACGCGGAGAACCGCGCGGCCACGGAGATCTTTATAACTAAGCGTTGCAGAGACCTGAAATTTAGGTAAATAACTGATTGAATTTGTAAAAAAAATATAAAACTATAGAAAAAATCCTAGGTTTATATTTTACGAGCTGTAAGACTAAAACCCCCATGGCCGCGCCATTGAAACGGTGAAAAACACGTTATCGCCGATATCTCGCAGAGAATCCATCGCAGAGGTCTGAAGTTTCTTGTAGAACCTAGATATGAATTTGTCAAAATTTGTAAAAATACACAAAAAAATCCTAGGTGTATATTTCAGGAGCTGTGAGAGTAAAACCCCATGGCCGCGCTATTGAAACGATGAAAAACACGTTATCGCTGATATCTCGCTGAGAATCCATCGCAGAGGTCTGAAGTTTTTTGTAGAACCTAGATTTGAGTTTGTCAAAGTTTGTAAAAATACACAAAAAAATCCTAGGTTTATATTTCTGGAGCTCTAGTACGGTATCGCGTAGAAATAAGTCGTGATTATTTATCGAAAAAAGTAAGTATGAGCGAGATCTTTTTTTGCAAACAACTACAATCATAACTACCGTAGAACTACTGACAATAGGCAAAGTTTTTTTTTTCATAATTTATAACTTTCAATAGGGTTTGAATGTTTCGATAGGGTGACCATGGCTTATTGTTTACAGAAATCTTTCCACCTAATAGTATTAGAAATTATATCTCAAGAATTCTAAATTAAATGAAAATGAAACGATATAATACAAAAACATATGTTTATTTCTTTAAAAATCACAGATTGTGACTCAGAACCATAACAGATAATATTGCACAACATTCGTTATTCCTGTAAGATAGTATTATTTGATAAATAATTGTATATTCAAACCCATAACTTATGTCTAAGACTAAATAACCTATTGTTTGCAATATCGTAGCGACGCATCGCCACGATGTTTCACATCTGCCAGGCGTCCCGTGTTTTGTAGCTTTTAAAGAATGTTCTGGCGCATGGCCAAAATCTGAACTACCACCGCTATCTTGTTTCTTCAATACATTACACATAACAATTTCATATTTTTTTTACCAACAGCGCCTCCCTCTCAGCGTCATCGGAGCGCCAAAAGATCCTTGTAGCAGTTTATAGTGAACGTCAGGATGGGTATAGGTCCCCAAAGGGTATTGCACCGATATAGTCTCTGCCGATGTTGTATACCCTACTTATATTAATCAAGAGTAACACCAAAAAATTAAGCATTAAAAAAAAACAAGATCACTTTTCAAGAAGCAGTCTGATCACAGAACATATATACTCGCAGGAAGAATCTGATGCAGTTGGTCTTAAAATCTAAACTTGAACGTAATAACTGCCCCGAACTGCATCTGAATGCTTGAAAACTGAGCTTGATGCTTTTTCGTTGAAGTCGGGCTTTAGGATTTTTGATTTTTTTAATAATAGACTAGCTCTTTCCCGCGACTTCACCCGCGTTGGCGTCGGAAATTATCCCACAGGAACGTACTACCGGGATAAAAATTTATCCAGGTTATAAACTATCTGCGTACCAAATTTCATCCAAATCCGTCCAGCCATTATAGTTTGATTGAATAACAAACATCCCAACATACGAACATACAAACTCACATTAATAATATTACTACCTAGGATATTATTACTATAGGTATATACATTACTAGCCTTTGCCCGCGGTTTCACCCGCGTGGTTTACTGAACGTACTACCCGGATTAAAAGTATCCTACATGTTAATCCAGGTTATAAACTATCTGTGTTCCAAATTCCATCCAAATCCGTTCGGTAGTTTTTGCGTGACAGAGTAACAAATATCCATCCATCCATCCTCACAAACTTTTACATTTATAATATTAGTAGGTTATGTAGGATTAATAAATAAAACAACATAATTGTAGGAGTGATTATATAGTAGATCATGTGGTATGCTTTCTCCAGTGAACGTTGAACCCAGTGTCTCGAAATAACTGGTCAATATCATCTTTGTCCAGGTTTAGTGATGCCTGCTAAACAATAAACATTCATTTACATCTAGTCATTATTCATTTGATAAGAAGTCAAGACAACTATGGTGGGGATGACTCCTCAGATCATCATCATCATCAGCCTTGTTCCAGCCACTGTTGAGTATAGGCCTCCTCCCTTTTATGCTAAGCTTCCCAGGACAGTGCGACGCTCATCCAGCACCCTTTTTTTTCCGGGTGAGAAATCGTCAAATGACCTCTCCCGCTCTGGGCGGAGCGGAAGGGCGTGTCAGACTCTTACTGACTTAAACCCACCCGTGTGCCTTCAGTTGCTTGTGTACCAGGGCCACGGTAACTCTTTCGAACAATCCGCGACCCCGGCAGGGATCGGCCCTATCGGACCGAATCAATTATGATGACATCTCTTAGAGGCGCGCGTGGTATTACAACGCGCCGTCGACCCGTGCCTGGTCCTTACTGGACGGCGATCTGCCCATTGCTCGCCGTCCGCAATCATCCAGCAGCCTGATTGCGTAACACAGTTTCAATCACAATCTGAATCATTTTGAAGGATATTACTAATCCATTGTTCCATATCTTCGAAAAATTTGTGGGCTCAACAACGTAAATAACGCAATTAATGCCGTTGAACTGTCAAAATGAAAGCCATTGCTAGTGTTAGTGTGTTACGCAATTACCTCGCAGGTCTTCTGTAGGTCAGCCACCCACCTGGCTTGGTCTGTTAATGCTCTGACCAGATACCAAATTTAAATTCAAGTCTTTATTGCATACCTATCTCATGTGCTTTACCAGCATTATGCATAAAGCTATAATCATCATTCCTACATCTCATAGGCTCTACTGTTCTCATCAAGGATGGTGTATATCTAAATTAGAAAGAATTGGCTACAAGAGTTGAAGAAGACCAAAGAAACAAAAAATGGATTATGTGAAAGATAATAATATGGCTAAGAAGGAACTGACTACCGACATGATAGCATATTGAGATGTACGGAAGAAGATGTTGCACTGACCCCAAATAAATTAGGATGAAAGGGCGGAGGGTGATGAAGATCCATAAAAACTTACAATAAATTCTTTCTCAGAGTGTTTCTTTTTGCCCGTGGATGTGAACGAGAGTAGAGCATTTGCACCTGGCCTGCAATCAATTAGCATTTTACTAAATAAATAATTATTTATTTACTTATTTATTTCAGACATAACGCTAGTCCACAGTTTTACATACATACATACATTCAAAACTATAAACTGTTTTAAATTCTAACAGATAAAATCCCAAAATTAAATTTGTGATTAATTAAATTTAAATACACAACTGAAAAGAAAAATACAATAATGTCAGAATCGTATAAAAAATAAAATGTCAAAATATAAAATTGTCGAATTGTAAAATGTAAAAATAATAAAATAAAATTATAACAACTTAGTAAGTACCCGTATAAAGTGCAAACAAAATAATAATATTACAAAAAATCTATGGTAATTATTTTACATTTTTACCTGCCCCAAGCCGGATATACGGGTGCATGTAAGACAACTCCTCATAACTCGTGAAAACTATACCGACAAGCAAGTGTTGTTTGTGGGTGTGACACTTCTTCCAATATAATAACACCAGCTTATTATTGTCCCACTGCAGGGCAAAGGTCTCTTCTCATACAGCGAAGGCAGAAACATTGATCACCACGCTTGCTCAAGCCGGTTTGATGATTTCAGACTTATATGACGATGTTTTCCTTCACCGATGTTAGTAATATCTAAGAAAACTCGGAAAGTCTTTTCTCGGTCTCGGAAACTCGGAAAGAAATTGAAAAAGTCACATTGGTACTTGCCCGGGTTTGAACCTCGTGCATGAGAGGATACAGAAAGCGGAAACTGGTTATTCACCAATATATACCAAATAAAGTTGACCAACGACTGAAACATAGGAAACTCTTACCTTTGAGGCCTAAACCTTGTCTGTCGCCATCGCGAACGTAAATTAGTGTCCTGAAAATAAAAACAAACAACAAAAATAATTAACATTCATTTACAATCAGGACTATTCTAGAAGCTAGGATAGGAAGCTAGGATCTACACTAAAATCTGATTTTTATTTTTCATTTTTGCATAACCGCAACAACTATCAATTATAGGTCTTCCAAATAGGTGATACTTGCAGGAATCGGACCTGCTACGGTCGCTACCAATCACAAAAAACCTCGGCATCAAAGGGATTATTCGTTGACAATGTGCGCTTTTTTATTTCTACCGTGACAACTTTATCGTGGACGTCCACGGCGACAGGTTTAAATGGTAACCTGTATTAAGGTTTGCCAGCCCAGGTTCCCACAGAAGGAGTACATTTTTTTATTTATTTAGACTGTTTATGACTTTAAAGTGCAAAACTTAAAACGTATGTTAACTTATACTAAACAGTGGGAAGTTTTAGTATGAGTGTGTGTTTTGTGATGTAGGTGTGGTGTGTGTGTGTGTGTGTGTGTGTAAACGGAAGGGAAAGAGGTTGAGTTTAGATAACGGAGTGTTAGAGAAGTCACAACGATTGTGAAGTAAGCAGATAAATTCAGTGTAACGTAAAACACTAACAGTAGGAATGGGTTTCATTTTGACAGTTCAACAACATTCATTGCGTTGTTTACGTTGCTGAGCAAACAAATTTTTCGAACATATTAAGCAATGGATTGACTTCAAAATGAATCAGATTGTGATAAATAGTGTTTTACTTAATAAAGGTGCAGGTTAGAAAGCGTGTTATCTGTTTTTTTAATAATTTCGTAAGAGGATTGATGTACAGAGATAGTTTTGTTTAATCTGTTTTATAAAAATATATGAAGACGCTTTTAAATTTCGTCCACGATAACGTGCTCGTATTTCCATAAAATTCACACGATAATTTCGTGATTTTAAAATTATAAAAGCGCACAATACCTAGGTCCAATAATGTTTCAAAGGATTGTACACTGCTACAAGCATCTTTTGGCGCTCGAATGACGTTGACAGAGGGCGCTGTTGGTAACCATTTGTGCAATTGTTTTGTGAAATGTCACTTGAACGGTATTCAAAAAACAAAATGGCGGCGTTAATTCAGATTTTGACCACGCGCCAATATAACCTTATAACTCTATAGGCAAGTAGATAGAAGGTACTTACATCATGATCAGTGTGGCCTTCCCTGACTGTTGGCCGGTAAAATTCTTCAGTAGAGCGCAGTATCTGCAACACAAGCCAGTTATTTTATTGAATGCATGACAATCAAGCCGGCGGGCCACCTTAGGGCTCTGTGAATTTAAGCGTTTGACTGCTGCGGCTCCGGCAGCGGTGCGGGACTCGTACTGCGTACGGACAGTTGTTTTTTTTTTCCATACAATAGACTATTTGACTGTATTTTCTTTTATATTTTTCGACCTAGAAAAATATTGTGACTAAGTAAAATAAAACTATAAATGGCGAAGGTCTATGCATTTTAAAGTCCATGCTAGGCAGAGACAGCATTATTTGCATCTGATGTCACAACACAGGAACGCCATTGTAACTTCGCGCCATTCGGTACAATGATCGTTTTGCGTGACAAGGATAGAAGAAACAATGTGGGTAACTTCTCCATTTTTCCACCGCAGTTATATTTTTTTTTGCAAAACGTCTGTTTTAAGTAACATCTTTAAAATAATTATAAATTAATTTATATTTTTGATATTAGTCAAATACTCTATTGACACATTGCGAGCGCAGTGCGACGCCGGTACGGCGCGCACACGACGATAGGACAGCGTCGGATTGCGCTCTAAATTGAAAGAGCCTTTATGGTAAGTGCAGGTCACTGCCATCTACAATATCACTGGCACCGTAGATGTGTTGCCAGTTCAGAGGCAAAGCTAAAATGTCTCCTGTGCCTGTATGCGGCCTGTAATTACTCCATAATCTATATCCTTCAAACCGGATACTTTGTTTCTTAGTCTTAAGCTTAGGTTTCCTCGAAGAGCAGTGGCCTCCACAAAGGCCCCAATAACGGCTATCATGAAAATGATAGCAGCGGCAAAGATTTAAATCATTAGATTCGCCCTACCGCGTCAAAAGATAGTACCTAGCGTTTTTATTTTGTTTTGACACCCACACCCAGAGATGTCACAATGACACAATGACGCAGTGACTTGACTTGATTGTCATGAAAACACTATGGCCATTTTTAATCATGTGTGACCTCACTTTTCTTAGTACGGTGAGGGCAAATCTAGCGATTTAAATCTTTAGGCAGCGGGGTTTGAATTTATGGTGTCAAAAACGCTCTCTAGGAAAAGACACAGTGACGTCCATTCGCAGGTATAGCGCTATGTGGAACCCGTAACGTAGCTCTAATACAAATGTAAATTAATTTTAATTTTAATACTTTGTAAATTACTGTGCCCTTACAGGGTTCATGTTAGGTGCTGGACCACTTGCCTTGCCTTGATATTTGAGTTTGAGTTTGAGCAACGGTTCTTGACAGCAGAAAAAGGCATGGTGTTGAGTGATAATATTTCCCTGAACAATTTTCTTCGGAAAGAGCTCTACTGTCTACTAAAACATGATGAAATGTAACGGATCATTTTGAAGCAACGTTGGGTCTTAGGACGTTAATGAGTTAAAACCTTGCATACTGGTAGGACTTGAAATTAATATAAGTATGAGATCGCCAACTCATCTTGAGTAAGCGTGGTGATCAATGCTCATGCTGCTGTACAGTATTTTTATCTTACGAAGTGACGCGCGCTTTACTCGTAAGTGTGCAAATTGTAGTTATCAAGTATGCAAACACGCTGTGAATCTGTGCGTAAGCGCAAGGGCTCTCGGTACCGTCAGAGACAATGACTTAGCCGGATGTGTGTGCGTGCGTGTGTGTGTCTTATATACTGACGCTACTCGTCTTCACGCACGAATTCACAGCGTGTTTGCACACTTTGTAACCACAAGTAAAGCGCGTGTCGGTTCGTAATATAAAAATACTATAATAATGATTAATGAGAAAACGCCTTTGCCCTGCAGTGGAAGAAGAAGTAAGAAGCTGGTATTATTATACTGGTAGTTACTAACATCTTGTTTTACGACGGGGCGGTAGACATCGGCTATGGTGGGATACAAAGTCTCCGTGATCTCACGACGAGGTATAGTCAGAGGTATTACTTCCTCCGAGTTTTCTGGATTCTCCAGGTTTTGACTGAAAACCGTAAACGTGAAAATAAAAAAATAGCTGGTTGCTTGTTTGTTAACCATATTCCGGCCACCTAGAGAATGCGTTTCTGACACCTGTAAGTTTGACCGATACGGCTGTACCGCGCCTTAGGTACGTGCGCGGCGAGACGGAGGGGCAGTGTAGGCTGCTCATTCGTCAACGCTCACGGTGTCACGCCCCCGCCTCACCGCGCATTCTTTCTTAAGGCGCGGTACAGCGGTATCGGTCAAACTATAATAAAGTGCTTTCATTTATTTCACGTCATATTTCGCATCACAGTGTTCTTTATGGTCATTGCTATAAGGTTGCTGTCAGATGACAAATAACTGTGAAGGTATTGTATACAGGTTATTGAAAGGTGTCCGGAACGCATTTTCAATACTCAAATAACATAACTTAACATAACATCACGCCTCTGTTATCTGAAGGGTTAGTCAGAGGTGTACCTATAGTACCTACACCCACATTTCGTCAGTCATGTTTAAGGCCCATGTAATCAGGGCAAGCCTATTTCCATAAACCGGGCACAAATCCAGACTCCCCAGTGCTGCTGTGTAATTCTAGATGGAAAAACCCAATAACACTTTGCCCAACCTGGGAATCGAACCGAGAACCTCATGTTCAGCTGTAGCGTTTGCGTTTGTACCACTACACCAATGATAAATGATAAATGATAAATGATTTTATTTCTGTAAGTAGGTTTGTACAAACACTTTTACACGTCAATCATATTTTTAAACTAGATGAGGTCGGCGTTTCCTATCTGACTACTCTGAGAAGAAAGGCCGAAACAAACTCAGAGGTCACAGTCTCTTTTAAAGTCCAGACATAATCTTGGTCAGATCATGTGAAGACCATGTAGATTGGTATCTGAAATGGTCTTTTGAGGAAAGAACCACACAGATTGAGTGGACCTGTCCAGTCAGTGCACGCATTTGTCAGTAATCGTGCAGCTCAACTCAGGAAGTCAGAACTTAAGGAGCTCAACGATTCGACGAACAATACCAAAGAAAGGACATTTGGGTAGGCCACATAAATTACTCAATCTGCCAGATCATGATCAAAATTAACTGCGAAAAAAAAAGCAATGACCCACATAATCCTCACATTCACAATAATTAAAATAACATACTACTTTACAAGTAAATACTCATGTCATTGTGTATATAAAATTCAACAATGTCAATGTGTATATAAAAAAATCGGACATAATGTTTGAGAACCATGTAGATTGGTGTCTGAAATGGTCTTTTGAGGAAAGAACCACACAGATTAAGTGGACCTGTCCAGTCAGTGCACGCATTTGTCAGTAACCGTGCAGCTCAACTCAGAACTTAAGGAGCTCAACGATTCGACGAACAATACCAAAGAAAGGACATTTGGGTAGGCCGCATAAACTACTTAAACTGCCAGATCAAGAACTGAAACAATGACCCACATAGTCCTCATATTCTCAATAATGAAAATAATATAATACTTTTTACAGTAAATATTCATGTCTAAAATAGCTAGCAAATTAAAATCAACATTCACCGTGTAAATTTATTGGAGCAGCTCAATCCCAAGCCTTTTTGTCCTCAATATAGTCTTTCACAGTATAATAGGCTTTCTGGCATAGTTTTAGTTTTATAAAAGATTTGAATTTATTAAAGCTTAGATCTTGAATGTGGCTAGGAAGTTTATTATAAAAACGTATACATTGGCATCTAAACGAGCCACCTATTTTCTTGAGCCTGGTTGTAGGAACAATAAATTTGTGTTTGTGTGTAATGGGTCGGTTACAACAAACAACGACAAATGTATTGAGAGTAAGTAGTAGTGGTCCAATGAGATTTATAATTTAGATTTCGCCACATAGTCATTGAAAGTTGGACAGTATACGGTGATTTTTGGTGAAGCAAGTCACTTGACTGTAATAGGAAACCTATTGCTGTAGAAAGCCTTACCTAAACCTATAGCCTTTTCGATAGTTCAGTAGCTCTTGATCTTGTACAGGGTGAAGACGACAATACGATAAAATTAAACTTCGTATATATCAATATACCAACGTTCACAGTCCGAATACAAATATTCAACCAAATATATATAATACATACCTACATACATAAACTCACGCCTTCTTCGGATGGGGAAAGGCAGAAACTACAGAACGCCACCGGCTACGATCTTTACATTCTCCTTTTGCCTCGTTTACATTCATACATCTAGTCATACGCGTCTCATTTACGTAAGTCAATAATAGTGACTATACTATTGGATATGGGTTTTGCAAATCCTTGACTCAACTTATAACTTAACCGATACCGCTGTACCGCGACTAAGGCGCGAATTACACAGAAACGGCGTAAGGTGAAGGCGCGGCGCAGGCATCTTGCCGCTTGAAAACGTTTCAATACAAAATGTAGGTAGGCGACACGATGTGAATTATACTCAAGCGGCGTGGCGCAGGCACGTCGTTTCGTCGCCTGTTCCGCGTCACTAGCAGTCGCGACTGGAGAGGCGCGCAAGCAGCACGACATTTGTTTATACAGTAGGTGCAGAAAAATGCGTGACGATAGTGAGTTTAATGTAGAGTTCTGCGAGATAATGACTAGTTGCGGCGTCTCTTTGCTTCTTTGATATAATTTAAATCGCGTCCTTGTCTTATCTGTTCCACGGCTGCTCTGCGCCTGCGCCGCGTCTTCACCGTACCCCGTTTCTGTGTAATTCGCGCCTTAGGTATATGCGCGGCGTGCCGGGGGTCAGTGCAGGCCGCTCAGTCGTCAACGCTCACCGCGCGACGTCCCGCCCTCCTCCTCGCCGCGGATACCTAAGGCGCGGTACAGCGGTATCGGTCAGGCTATAGTTAAAGATAGCCAAAACCCATAGTTGGCCCATCACTATTAAGTTTGTTTGAAAACATCACGTTTTCTTTATTCGATGTCAGGATTTATTTGATAATCAGCGTTAGTATTGTCAGTGTTTTCGTTTGTTGTCGTGTTGTCGTCTCCAATTTGTATCAATCACGTGTCACGTGTTGTATTGTTGTGTTGTTTTTGTATTTTGTTGTTGTTTCACTCACCGCCACTGCCCAAAATTAGACTTCTTCCTGGTCCTCCAGTCGTTCTTCACGATATTATCAAACTGATTGCTGTCAAACGTGTTGTGAGCCTGCTTGTGGATCACATTCGAGTTCTGCACTTTGTTCCGCGGTTTCGGTACCAACTCTCGGTCTAACTTCTGGATTACCGGACCTTTTTGCATCGCTGGAGTGGTTTGGAATTCTACAAGGAAATTATGTTTATTTGTAAGCTTAATTTCAGAATTTCGGAGAATTGTTAAGTTTTGGTACCTACAAAAATCTCATCACCATGATGATGTTCATATTCCCTTGCAAATAAAATTCATTTAGTACGTCTTTATCACTCAAGAATCAACTTATACTACATAACGCTAAAGTTGATAGTTGAGTAAGTGGCAACATGTAAATTGTGTTCTAAATTACAGTAATAGTCAGACTTGCTGATTTAGGCTTCCTGCACATGACGCCGGAGCCGCAGCGGCGCCGCCGCCGGAACGCAAGTTTGTGTACCAATACGAATGAATATCGCGTATGCGCCGCACCGCTACCGCACCGGAGCCGCGCCGGAACCGCGTGTACACCGCATTGATATCGAGTTAAATAGTAAAGCAACGATCATAGTTCATTAAAGTATTACCAACGAAACTGTCAAAACGTCTACTTTTCATAATAATATTGACATACCATAACATGTTAACATTATGTATTTATCTAAGTAATTTATAAACGCAGTCAGAAACAAATTCGATAGCCGATTCCCGGCCACGGTAGGCCGGGGTTTGCTTACGATAAACAATGGGTAGCTCGCCGTCCGGTAAGGACCAGGACCGACTCGACGGCGCGTTGTGTTCCACGCGCGCCTCAAAGAGATGTCAGCACTAATTGATGGGATCCGCTAGGTCCGATGCTTTCCGGGGTCGCGGATTGTTCAAAAGAGTTACCGTGGCCCTGGCGCACAGGCAACTGAAGGAACAGGGGTGGGTTTTAGTCAGTAAAAGTCTGACACGCCTTCCAGCTCCACCCAGAGTTATTTGATTTCCCACACAAAAAAAAAAAAAACTTAAAAATTCATAGACGTAAGAGCCAATTTTGGGTACATCCTGTTTTAGCCTGCAGAGAAGACCAAGGTGAATTTCACGTGCTTTATGAAGAAATAAGAAATTATGTAGCATAATTATTAGAATGAGTGTAAAAGCTTTTGTAAAGTCTTTGCAATTTCGTTGGCAATGCTTTAACTGGACTGTGAGCGTTGCTTTACTACTTAAAACTCGTCATCAAAGCGTTGTACACGCGGTTCCGGTGCGGCTACTGTGCGGATCATGCGCGATTTAGGTGTCCTTTGTATTAACAAACATGCCAACCGGCACCGCCCGGTGCGGCTCTGGTGTCATGTACAGCAAGCCTTATGGACTAAACTTTAAAAAAAAAACAGAATTTAGAAAAAAATACATGCCACCTGTATACTGCGAAGGTCAGCTCAGGTGTTCAATACACCCACATTTTGCCAGTTATAGTTAAATGGCAGGTGGCAAAACTATTACCACTAACCAACACCCCAATTGCACACACACTTTCCAACACAATCCGAAGGATTTTGAAAGAAATTCATAATCCATTGCATTATATGTTTGAAAACTTGACAACGTAAATAGCGCAATAAGTTGTTGCGTTATGCAATTATCTCACAAGTAAACCGGCCCATCTAATGGTACCTGGTCACGCCATCTATGGACCCTACCAGAGACAAAGTTGAAATGCGTCATGTGTCTGTAATTACAACGACACACATACCCTTCAAAATGGAACACAGCAACTCTGCTTGGCGACAGAAATAGGTATTGTGGTATACCTGTAGGTAAATGCCAATTTAATAATGCGTTCAGGGTGCTGATGGGGCTGCGGCGATTCTGTGGTGCATCAGGGACAGTGGCGTATTTACCCTAGGGCCAAAAGGGCCATGGCCCGGGGCGGCAGGCTGCGAGGGGCGGCGCAAACCAGACCTCGCACTTATCTTTGTGCGCCTTTCTTTTTGATTTTATAAGTCTGAAGAAATTTTAAAAAGGCTAGGTACCTAATAAACAAAAAACAAACTCATTTGGTTGTAAGTTTGATACTACATCAAGTCGCGGAGCTATCGTATTACTGACCGGCGGCGGGGCGATGGGTTGTCCGTTGGATAACGTCGCGACTCGGGATGTTTTGATATTGCGCTTGTCGTTTTCGTTCATATGCAAGAACGATGGTCAGCGAGGGACAATGCTTGTACCAGCCTTAATAAAGATTGGAGCCAAATAATAGCGGTTCTTGAAGCTATAAAAAGTGACTCTGACCTTCAAAACACTTTAGTTAAAAATTAAGCTGCAGGGCTATTTGCTCTGGGCACGCCACAATTGCGGCGGTAAGTCCCCTTTTTGAGGAGTTGCTTGAGAGGGACCACGGCGTCCTCACCGGACATGGCTGTTTCGGGAGGTTCCTGTTTCGGATAAGGCGGTAGGAAACGCGTTTTTTTTTTGGCTCGGAAATCATCAAATGATCTCTCTCGCTCTGGGCGAAGCCGAAGGGCGTGTCAGACTCTTACTGACTAAAAACCACCCGTGTTCCTTCAGTTGCCTGTGCGCCTGGACCCCGTCAATTATGCTGACATCTCTATGAGGTGCGCGTGGAACACAACGCGCCGTCGATCTGGGCCTGGTCCTTACCGGACGGCGAGCTGCCCAGTGCTCGCCGGCCGCAAGCCCGCGCCTGCAGTGGCCGGGAGTCGGTTATCGACTCCCGACGCCCAGGGTGTCTCTTCCTGTAGCGACTAGGGGCGTGAGGGCGCAATGATTGCCTCTCCCTCACGCGCTCCGCCTCCTCCTTCGCGAGCATTACTGCTTCGCAGAAGGAGGTGATTACTTCCCATTCCCTCTCGCTCCGTGCCATGACCTTAACCAGGGCCGGACGCGAGAGATCGCCGCTACCGATCGCCGCCACGAGGACACGGTGGTGCACCGCCCAAGCGGGGCAGACCTCCACCGTATGCTGTCACCGTGTCCTCAGGTCGATCCACACAATGATAACACCCGGGCGTTTCCTCCCGCCTTATCCGAAACAGGAATCTCCCGAAACGATCAAGTCTGGTGAGGACCTGCGTCAGGCGGAAGGTGAGGACGCCGTGGCGCCTCTCAAGCCACTTCGCAAAGAGGGGACTTACCGCCGCAATTGTGGCGTTCCCAGCACTGGGTTGCGACAGTCGCACTCTTCATGCCGCTATGATATCCCGCCATATGAATATATGATATCTATCTATATATATATATATATATCCCGTTGCCCATATCGATATCCCGCCGCACATAAATGAATAAAAAAATTCTACGGTCCCGTTTAAGCGAAGAACGTTTTAACAGTTCAGCTATTCATAATGTAGAAGCTGACTTGACAAAATTCGTTATTGGTGCCGATTCTCTTGTACACCGAACTAAACTGTCACTAAAATTCCTTACTTTTGGCTATGAGAATCTTAAAGCTATTCTGCAAAAAAATATCTCTAAATTCAAAAATAATTTTGACACAACTAAAATCGAATTTGACAATCGCGACTCCACGTGGTACTTATTTACCCTACCCTATGAATTTTTTTTAGAGCGCGCCGGGTTCAGCCTCGACGTGTTGTTTTATATGGAATGTTTCACTTTTTGTATGGAAAATACGAAAAACTATGACCTACTTGCTGGGTTTTAGGGGTTTATGAGTCTTATAAAGGAAGTAAAAGTTATTCATTATTTTTGCGATAGGACACACCATTTTCGAGATATAAGCAAAATAAAAGAAAAACAAGATAAAGTAGGTACATACTGTTTTTGCACCTGAAGTCGAGGTGTTTGTGTGAATTTTAGTTCATGACAACTAATTTTATTCCACACCTTTTTAATCACGATTATAAATATTCAGTTTAGTTAGACAATCAAAATTTTAATTGAAAACGCCAAAAATTCAGAATAGCAAAATTGCCATTTTCACTAAATTAATAACTCAGTGCCATCTTAGTGCTGTCAAACTAAAATTAATATAGTTAAGTTGTGTCACTTTAGTCTATTTCAGATTGGGAAACCGTCGTTTGATAGGAGAAAACAAAATTTTAGTGATTTTTAGTCTAGTTTAGAGGCATTTGTGACAAGAGAATCGGCACTAATATCGTTGTAGACTTTGTTAACCAAGCTGTCCTACGGAAATATAATGTAAATATCTACGAATTAAATAATAATAAGTGTTTATTTCTTTGTATGGTCTTTTTAGTTTTTTCATTGGCATCAACACTGCTGGATTTTATTTTATAAGTACTTACGTAAATAATATATAATATTAAAATATTAAATATTTAATTATTAATTATAAAACAGTTACTTAATTAAAAGGTTTTGTTTTTTGCGTTAATTTATGGGGCGGCAAACCTTACAGGCCCAGGGCGCTAAATCTTAAAATACGCCACTGATCAGGGATGTTTGCTGAACATCGCGTAGACTGCTTTTACGCTATGATGCGTAAAAGGTGCGCATCCCTGGTGCGTAGAGTACGTGGCAGCGCCAACAGCATCCTTAGCATGATCGCTAGTCGTCTGGACTGTGTTTACATCAGTCATTGCTGCGCCATTTGTCATGGAATGGCGCAGTAGTGATTGTTGAGTTTATTTTCTTTTATATGTTTTGTTGTGGATAGTTTTAAGTATTACTAACACTAGTCTATAAGAACATTGTTACTAATAAAATGGACACCATGATCTGAAATAAAGTAATTATTATTATTATTACTGCCCTGGACGAGGTCCCTCACAAAGAACCTAACAAAGAAGGATGAGCAAAAATGTATGGAAGATGGTACCCGAAAACCAATGGCAACCAATGGCAACATTTTTTTTTTTTTTTTAATCCTATTGTTTAAGTATCTTTATGCCGTAGAAGAACTGTAATTTTATTGAGATAATCATGGGTTGTTAAATTTTATTGGATTTTGTTCATTCTGATTTATTGATCTAATTGAAAATATTATATTTTTTATCAATCTATGCTAATTTGTCTTCAATTAATTATTTTAAATTTTGAGGTGTTAGCCATATTGTTTCATTTAATGGCGAAATGTAAATTTATTATTTTTAAATTGTTGATGTAAGTAATCTAAACGAAATTCCAATGTAATTTATTTTAGTGTTAAGACTGTAACTGGTGCGGATGCTCTTGTACACCGAACTAAACTATCACTAAAATTCCTTACTTTTTGCTATGAGAATCTTAAAGCTATTCTGCAAAAAAAAATCTCTTTTAAAAATAATTTTGACGCAACTAAAATTTTATTTGACAATTGCGACTCCACGTGGTACTTGTTTGCCCTACCCTGTGATTTTTTTTTAGAGCCGGAGGCGCGCATTGTGGGCAGCCTCGACGTGTTTTATATGGAATTTTTCACTTTTTGTATGAAAAATATTTAAAAAAATATTACCTACATGTAGAGTTTCAGGGGTTAACGGGTGTCATAAAGGGTTAAAATTTTCATTATTTTTGCTATAGGACACAGCGTGTTCGAGATGTAAGCAAAATAAGATAAAAAAGATAGAGTACTGTTTTTGCACCTGAAGTCGAGGTGTTATGGTGAATTTTAGTTCATGACAACTAATTTTATTCCACACCTTTTTAATCGCGATAAAATATAGCCATATTTAGGTTAGACTACCAAAATATTAGGTGAATAACGTCAAATTCCGAATAGCAAAATTGCCATTTTCCCTAAACTAATAACTCAGTGCTATCTTAGTGCTGTCAAACTAAAATATAGTTAAGTTGTGTCAATTTAGTCTATTTCAGAATGAGAAATCGTCGTTTAACAGGAATAAACTAAATTTTAGTGAATTTTAGTCTAGTTTAGAGAATTTTGTGACAAGAGAATCGGCACCATTGTGTAATTTGTAGTGTAACTTGTGTTGTAATTTTGTGTGTAAATTCAGATGCCAGTTACTTGTTCAGGAATAAATGACTATGACAATAATTGTTAAGTCTCAGTTCCCGTCCGTTCAGAGATATACAACCTTAGCAAATACATAATGATTCACAGAAAAATGTTGATGTTACAGGTTGTATATATCTAAACGGACAGCAAACTGAGACTATCCCCCTTAACGACTATTGTGCTACATAATTAGACCTTTAAAAATGTATATAAATTATTTTTATTGATTGTTATTAGTTTTCAGGTACCAAAACGCCCATCCTCCTTTATTTTAGAACTTATTTTATTTTTATTTATTTTTTCCAAACTTACCTCGATACCTCTGAGTATCAACTTTCCTAGTGATGTCAGGAAAGTCTCTGAGTGTCGTAAATTTAAGTGTCAACTTAGGGTTTAACCATTGTTTGTCAGACTTGGAAAGCCAAAGTTTTGGTGGTGAAACGTAATCCACTTCAACTGTTGCGATATCATTGTCTTCGTGTTGTTCTTCGTAATCTTCGTAATTGTCCTCCATTTCTACTTCTTCGCGTTCTTCGGGGACGGGATGGCGTACCTGAAATATGTTATTTATTTATTTATATAGGCTTACCAACTAAACAGATACACAGCGGTAAACCACAGTTCTTTGTCATAGTTATAGATCTCGCATGTATCTAATAATACTGTGTTATGGTAATAATACCATATCATCTGTCTAGCCTTCTCCCCCTCTTCTCTTCTTCCCCTTCTCTTCTTCTTCTTCTTTTAGCGTTTTGGTTGGCGTCCAGTCTAACCGGATGCATAATTTACATGGAGCGACTGCCTATCTGACCTTCACAACCCAGTTACTGGGTAACACGATACCCCTTGGTAAGACTGGTTATCAGATTTTTCGGGCTTCATGACTACCCGTGACGACTGCCAAAGATACAAATTTCAGCCGGGACCAACAAATGATAATACTTGTTTATGCTATTGCGGCCAATTGCTGGTCATAGGCGTCTCCTAAAATAGAAAGAAAAGAAAGAAAGAAAAATAGGTTTATTTAAATGTTATAAATGCAGGCAGTATGATATTATGCTCTTTATTTCGCCCATCAAGTCACATCTTAGGTGAGCTTCTTCAGCAAATTGGTCGAGGAAGTTGTTGTAGCAGTTTTTAACTAAACCACCATTCAGAGTCATGACAGATATGACATTCTGCAGCAGCATGTCTTCCAAGCAGAATTGATTTGATCATGATTTTGTAGAATTATTCAAGGATTATATCTACTTACACATCACCAAGATATTGTGTACAGGGGACACAGATTTTTTACAATAAATAGCACAAATTAATGAAAGTTCATAATCAGAAAAATATACCAAAGAATATTACCGGCGCGCAAAGTAACGGGTATGCTGTCCGTGGTCTCCTCGCCGTATGAATAGGGCAGGGTGCCATAGACCCCGACACCAGGGTCCTCTGACCCAGCATGTTGGTGTGAGAGAAGTCGCACACGAGGAGCAGGCGAGAATGATGTGCCCCGTGACGGACGGCGCCGCAGCCAACCGCCTGGAGGTTCCACACTGCTAGTTGGCTGAAGTGACCCCACACAGTGCCTCTAGAAAAACACGGGGCGGAGGAGTTGGCTTTATGCTTTATTTACTGGCCGTGAGTCTACAGTTAAAATACTCCCCATGGAAAGATTTTTATTTCTTGATTTTCAGCCTGCGTATTAAAATAAATAACCTTAAAACTGTTGCTCGTATGCTTTCTGACAAGGATTTAATAGAAACTGTTAACAGTAGGTACCTATGCCTAGAAGAAGCCATAAAGTCGAGAGTATCTTGTGAGCTAATACCTAAAAATGCGTTTTCAAATGACACTGGATGTTCCTTATAGTGGGCCGTATTTTACAACGTTATATATTAGGTCTTTACCTATGAAATTGCCGTTCTGCAGTACTGGCCATTTCAAATCAAAATAATTTTTGTTTGGCTAATAATTCTAATTTCAAATTAATTTTATTTTAAAAACATGGATTTTTTTTTCTAAAAGTAGTCATTTCTTTATTGATTAGTGTTACATTTTCATCGCATTTCAATCTTTTTCGTCATCATGGGATACGTTAAAAATTCGAGTAATTATGGAATATGAGTACCGTCGTGGCAGCAACGCGGCACAAGCGGCACGCAACATCAACGACGTTTACGGAGCTAACACTACAAACCAACGCACCACCTGTTATTGGTTTGCTCGCTTCCGTTCTGGAAATTTCGACCTGAAAAATGAACCTCGCGGTCGTCCGAAGACTTTGGTCGACAATGACGAATTAAAGGCGATTGTGGAAGCTGATGATACACAATCTACGGCTGAATTAGCAGCAGCTTTCGACGTTAGCGTCAAAACAATATTGGTCCATTTGCGTCAAATTGGCAAGGTAAAAAAGCTTGACAAATGGGTGCCCCACGAACTCAATGATCGCCAGCGCGAAGTACGCGTCGAGACGTGCCTTGCACTGCTCAACAGACACACAAATGAAGGAATTTTGAACCGCATTGTTACCTGCGATGAAAAATGGATTCTGTTTGATAACCGTAAGCGCTCAGCAAGTTGGTTGGATCCTGGTTCAGCACCTAAACAATGCCCTAAACGAAAACTTACCCCTAGAAAAGTGATGGTCACTGTTTGGTGGTCTAGCGCCGGTGTGATTCATCACAGCTTCTTACCAAACGGGGTGAGCATTACTGCAGATGTGTACTGTGAAGAACTGAACACAATGATGGAGAAGCTGGCGCATCTCCAACCAGCATTGGTCAATCGCTCGTCTCCGCTGCTCCTGCACGACAACGCGCGACCTCATACTGCACAGCAGACGGTCTCCAAGTTGCAAGAACTGGGGTTGGAAGCTCTCCGTCATCCGCCCTACTCACCAGACCTTGCGCCTACAGACTACTACTTTTTCCAGAATTTGGATAACTTCTTGGCGGGAAAAAAAATTTATACCCGAGAGGCAGTACAAAATGCCTTTGAAGAATTTGTTGCCTCCCGTCCAGCTGATTTCTTTAAGAAGGGCATCAATAAACTGCCACTGCGATGGCAAAGATGCATTGATTGCATGGGTGATTACTTCGATTAATACAAATAAAAAATTCATGAAAAAAATTCGTTTAATTTTTTTCATACAAAACGGCAATTTCATAGGTAAAGACCTATTATTTATATCTTACCTATAATTAGCAGTAGAACAAAACGAAATTCTTACAATCATATGATTTTTTACTAGCAGAATATTTAATTTTATTTAAAAAATTAAAATATTTGCTCTAGGTGGGAACAAAATGCGAACAGATAACTTTCGCTCTTACTACAGCAGAAGTAGTGAAAAATATGTACTTAGCAGTAAGCCTGAATGGCGCAGTGAGCTGTTTAGACTGCACGCGCCGCCTCTCCCCCCACCACGCGTCGAGCACGCGGCGTATTGCACGCTGCGCGCTCAGCTCGTCTGACCCGCTGTAGCGTCGCCAGCGCACCTCGCCGACTGTCTGACCCGCGTAGGGGTAGCGGACTGGGAAAAAGACGTTAAGTGAATTCGAGGTTCCACTTTGGTGCTTTTGAAATACCTCAGTCACAACCTGTAAAATAACGTCATGGCGGGATGTGACAATGAGTCGTTCTTTTTCGTGCGTGCAGCCGGCGTTTATCGATTTATAAGACGTTTTCACGTCAAAAAAAAACTGTCCAAGTGCGTGAAGACCACGCACAATGAAGAGTTTCATAGTTGGGATGATTTTATCCCAAAATCAAACTTAACATTGTAGTTGAAAACTTGTTCTCCCATTCTGTGATGGAAGAAGTTTATGTGGTGGAGAGAAATAGGACCACGTAAACTGTCAACAAAAAAAGTATAATTAGATAAAAATGAGAAAATGGGGTAGATAGGTCTATGGTCACTCAAGTTTCCTTAATTTTCCTTGGGTGTAGAGCAGTGCTCTCCTGGCTCAACCTGGTGTGACGAAGACCGCAGCGGATGTGCCACGCTGCAGACGCCAGAAAAGGTGACGGTTGGCGGGTGGAGTCGTCAGACCCGTAGCAAGCTCGACGCGGCCACGCGGGTAAAATATACCCGGCGCGGAGCTCAATTTTGCCTGAATTTGCTGGATGGTGGCCTGGAACTGAGCACCCGGATGAATCCGATATTTCCGGATTAACTTTAGAGATGGTAGCCGGAACTTTGGAGTATTAGGCACCTACGTGAACACGAACTTCGGACCCTGGCATTATATGGTCCAGCGTGGCACAAGATCGCCAATAATAATCATCTCCGCTGATTGTGACACCGAAGCATAAGCAAAGCGAGATGTATTGGTACTCTAACGAAGGTGGCCTGTGGTTGTCACAATTAGTACAACGCACAACATGAATTGCACATTTTAAAAGTAGGTATGGAACATTCCCATATAATGCACAGAGTTATTGGCAAATAGGTTGCATAATAAATATTTAAACAGAAGGCAAACTAATTTAAAACAATAAGAGGTAATTAGCAAATAGGCACACGCTCTAAGACGACCTAGATAGGTAGGTAGGTACTCGTACACAAAATATAAAAGTCAAATTGTTCAACACTTACCCAATAAGTGTTATTGTGAGAAGGACCCGGGTTGCTTTTGAACGGGTCACCAATTAATAGGGTGTCAACATTTAAATACCTAGGGCATTGTCTTGCCGCTGACCTCAGGGACGATGTAGACATTGAGAGGGAGCGCAAGGCTCTAGCGGTCCGGAGCAATATGTTGTCCCGTAGATTTGCGCGGTGTACAGACCAAGTCAAAGTAACACTTTTCAAGGCCTATTGCCAAAGTTTGTACACGGGCAGTCTATGGGTCAATTATACTAAACGATCGCTGGATGTCCTGCGCGTCCAATATAACAATACTTTCAGGATGTTGTTGAGGCTGCCTCGTTACTGTAGCGCGTCGGAAATGTTTGCCCAAGCCCGCACCGACGGCTTCTATGCTATTATAGTTAAGATCAAAACCGAATGAGAAAATCTGACAGTTTGTGGTAACTTGATGTGCTGGCGATAGACACTTTTTGTTAAAAACACTTTTCGTTACTTTTCGCAATATTCAACAAATATTGTCTTTCTTGAAGATAGTTACAGCCTCTTAGCAATCAAACTTTAAATTGAAATATTTGATCAGCTCGTTTTTAATTAAGTTTAGGGTATCTTTGTTCCTTTCGTCTCTCCATTTTAGTCAGTAACAGTCAGAGTTACGTAAATAGAGTATTTTAGCGTACTTTCTTGGTGCCATAGATTATTAAGTACACTTACACGAAAAAAAGGACAATGCTCTATTTTAGAGTACGGTTGGTAACCCTACACACAACTGTCAAATTACAAAGGTAAGCTATAGACGGGAATATGATTGTCTTATCAAAAGCACATGTGAAGTAGGTAACGTTTATAGATCTCGCCTTAGAAACTGGTGACATGACAGTTAAAACTCCTATTGCCAAAATCTTTCCTTTTGAGGAGAGGTTCATTGTAGTTCTATGTGATGTAGAACGTTCATACCTGTTGCCCTGCAGTCGTCGTGTACAAAGTGACACTGGTCTGCCAGTCTTTGTGCTAGAAGCGCCAGCTCTCGGTCCCATTCCTGTAAAGTGATGGTATAAACATAATGATGTGGTGAACACGTGCTACACAACACATACGAGTATATGATTAGTATGTGTTGTGTAATTTTAAAGCTGGCTTTATAAACATGGACTTGGGTTATTTCCCTAAAGAGGGAGTCTTCAACTTGTATAACTTATCAGTGTTATCAGCACAGATCGAATATTCAAATGCATATTCACCTAAAGTTGAGATGCTGGCTAGTATGGAATGCGATAAGTGTTATCGGGTTTTTCCATATGGAATTTCTCAGTAGCAGCCCGGAGTCTGGATTTGTGCCCGGTTGATGGCAATAGGCTCGCCCCCTATTACATGGGACTTAAACATAACAGGCGAAATGTGGATGTGCTATAGGTACACCTCTGCCTAACCCTTCGGGGAATACAGGCGTGATGTTATGTGTGTGTGTGTATGGATTGCGAATTTGTATCCAAAATATCCCGCTAACGTCAGTTTTCAGTCACCAAACCGGACCAAATCTTAGCCTAGCTATCGAAAAGTAGTTATTAAAGTTGTTGTAGCCCAGGTTATATTTACGCCCAATCAGGAAACAGTATGATCTATTTAATTTAATAAAAATAATTTTAATTTATGTCTTTTTTTGTTTTATCTAACACACACCACCCCTCCTCGTACACTCTACATACACATATTTGCAACGGGGGTTAACCCCCGTGGCAAATATATACATTAATTTTAAATAAATATGCATCTCATTTTATTACAAAAAAATATATTATTTTAAGAGGCCGCTTCCCTAATTTCGCAGCAATAGTAACTTTAGGTAAATATGCATCGGAATATCCGATCTCTGGTAATTGAACATTGCACTTACCTTAAGTTTAATATAATACCACGTAATATTTTTATAATATACGTAAGTACTATACTTACTATATAAATATATACATATATACTTACTATATTACTTTAATCCATACTTTACATTATTATAAATGCGAAAGATCTGTCGGTATGTCGATCTGTCTGTTACTTTTCACGCCTTAACGGCTCAACAAATTTTGATAAAATTTAGCCCACAGGGATAGACAATGATACTTTTTATCCCCGTAGTACGTTTCCGTGGGATATTTTCCGACCTCCACGCGGGCGAAGACAAGGGTGACAGCGAGTAGTGTATAATTTCCTTAGATAACTTACAACTAGCATCATTATTTGTGGTTTTGGAAGGTGAATGCCACCGCGGACCCTCTCGTTACCGGCAGCGATGCGTTGACGACGTCTGAGAACCCCAAGTGCTTTATGAAACACTGAAATTTAATCGCCATGGCCAAGAGATTATAAAAATAGGAAAACTAAAACGATCACTTTACGATCTGTTCCAAATGTGTCTGATGAAAATGTACACAAAGAGATCAGAAAACATTCCTACCCGTGGATAACAACAATGCCAATTTGAAATTTGAAGTGCTACCTTACCAATGGAGTACTTAGATTTGATTATTTGAATACTTAAACCCGAAATTATTATTTTAAATAAGCATATAGATGTTTATAATTTGACAATAAAATTGTGGTTTTTACAATCTCAACTTACGTCGCTGATTTTTCAATTACAATTTAATATTTTTTTACAAACAATAATTGCCGGGAAAATATTTTAGTATTTTTATTAAATAATTGAATTATTAATTACTTATCAATAATAATTGTAATTAATTAACTAGGTATAATTCTTTGTATTTATTTTTTAAACTATTTGATTAAATGAAAGTTGACTGTATTACTTACTTACTACTGTATTAATTACCCTTTAGTGAGTGATTGCGTAAAAATTTAACCTGTACAAAGTTTATTTACATTTTCATCAGATACTTTTGGAACTGACTATACCTAGCTCCTGGTCTTCGTAGCAGTTCTTGCATAAGAACTGTGTAATCTAGGACAAGTCCTAGATAATGGGTATCTATAGACTTTAAAGAAGCATGTTACAGCCACTACCTACCAAAGTACCTACAAACGGTCAAGTTAAATGATAAATGATAAATGAATGATAAATGATTTTATTTCTGTAAGTAGGTTTGTACAAACACTTTTACACGTCAATCATATTTTTAAACTAGATGAGGTCGGCGTTTCCTATCTGACTACTCTGAGAAGAAAGGCCGAAACAAACTCAGAGGTCACAGTCTCTTTTAAAGTCCAGACATAATCTTGGTCAGATCATGTGAAGACCATGTAGATTGGTATCTGAAATGGTCTTTTGAGGAAAGAACCACACAGATTGAGTGGACCTGTCCAGTCAGTGCACGCATTTGTCAGTAATCGTGCAGCTCAACTCAGGAAGTCAGAACTTAAGGAGCTCAACGATTCGACGAACAATACCAAAGAAAGGACATTTGGGTAGGCCACATAAATTACTCAATCTGCCAGATCATGATCAAAATTAACTGCGAAAAAAAAAAGCAATGACCCACATAATCCTCACATTCACAATAATTAAAATAACATACTACTTTACAAGTAAATACTCATGTCATTGTGTATATAAAATTCAACAATGTCAATGTGTATATAAAAAAAATCGGACATAATGTTTGAGAACCATGTAGATTGGTGTCTGAAATGGTCTTTTGAGGAAAGAACCACACAGATTAAGTGGACCTGTCCAGTCAGTGCACGCATTTGTCAGTAACCGTGCAGCTCAACTCAGAACTTAAGGAGCTCAACGATTCGACGAACAATACCAAAGAAAGGACATTTGGGTAGGCCGCATAATCTACTTAAACTGCCAGATCAAGAATATAACTGAAACAATGACCCACATAGTCCTCATATTCTCAATAATGAAAAAAAATATAATACTTTTTACAGTAAATATTCATGTCTAAAATAGCTAGCAAATTAAAATCAACATTCACCGTGTAAATTTATTGGAGCAGCTCAATCCCAAGCCTTTTTGTCCTCAATATAGTCTTTCACAGTATAATAGGCTTTCTGGCATAGTTTCCGTTTTATAAAAGATTTGAATTTATTAAAGCTTAAATCTTGAATGTCGCTAGGAAGTTTATTATAAAAACGTATACATTGGCATCTAAACGAGCCACCTATTTTCTTGAGCCTGGTTGTAGGAACAATAAATTTGTGTTTGTTTCTAGTATTTATATTGTGGATATCACTGTATTTTTTAAACAGATTAATATTTTTATGTGCATACAAAAGATTTTCATAAATATACTGAGAAGGCACAGTAATTATATTAATCTCTTTAAATTTATCTCTGAGGGAGTGTCTGGGACTTAATTTATAGATAGAACGAATTGCCCTTTTTTGTAAAACGAAAATTGTCTGGATATCGGCGGCATTTCCCCACAACAGAATACCGTACGACATCACACTATGAAAATAACTAAAGTATACTAAACGGGCTGTCTCTAAATCAGTTAAACCACGAATTTTTCTAACGGCGTATGCTGCAGAGCTAAGCTTTTTTGACAATTTATCTATGTGGGGGCCCCATTGAAGCTTGGTATCCAAAGTTATGCCTAAGAAAACTGTGGTATTTTCGGGTTTCAGCACTTCACCCTTTATGAGAACACTAGTTTCTACTTGTCTAACATGAGGTATCGTAAACTTAATACATTTAGTTTTTTTCTCGTTAAGAAGTAGGTTATTAACATTAAACCAGTTAACTACTATTGCAAGGGCGCTATTTACATTGTCAGTAATAGTACCTAAGTCAGTAAGTTCAAATCATTTATTTCAAATAGGCACATAAAAGGCACTTTTGAACGTCAAAACTTACAAAAAAAATAGCATTGATTCTAGTTGCCCCTTCCAAAAGGTAGATTCGTATGGAGAAGAATGGGCAAGAAACTCCACCATTACTCTTTTAATTTTTTTTACAATATTATGTATACATTAATTGTCTATATAATTAATTGTGAAGACGATGTAGGTACCTAGAATAAAATTACTATTCCACAATATATAATTTGAAAATTTTACCAAAGAATTAAATATAACGCAATGACAGGTTAATTCATTATGAGATAGTTACATGGTGCTCACATATTTACAAATATTGAAAAGTAAATGATTTTTCCAAAATTTCACAAGTAATAATTTAGTGTGTAAGTTAAAATAGTTACATAATGTAAAAATCAATGTCATAAAAATTATAAATTATACAATTAATTTAGCAACCAGTTTGATTTTGTCTAGACTCTAGATTGTCCTATGGAGCAGGACCAGCATGTTTCCAAGCATTCTTATCTAGGATATAATCCTCTAATTTGAAATATGCTTGTTTACAAAGTGTACTTTTAATATGAGTTTTAAATTTTCTTTCATTTAATTGCAATATCCTATCACAAGGTATTTTGTTGTAACATTTAACACAGTACCTACCCCATAAAAGATTTATGTACGAGTACTTCAGATAATCTAAAAAAATGGTTGATCTATTTTATCTTTATTTCTAGTATTAAAATTATGTCTATCACTTATTTTATTAAAAAGATGTATATTTTTTCTTACATGCATTATTTTCATATGAATTGGCAAGGTACCGTCATAATATTAATCTTTTTAAATAGTCCCCTAAGAGATACGCAACGACGCAGATTGTAAATGGCCCGAACAGCTCTGTTTTGCAAAATGAAAATGAATTCAATGTCAGTAGCCTGACCCCACAATATCATTCCATATGACATAATGCTGTGGAAGTAGCTAAAATAGATCAAACGCGCGGTTTCTGCATCTGATAACTATCTTATCTTCCTAACAGCATAAGCGGCCGAGCTTAACCGCCCCGCAAGAGATGTTATATGGGGTCCCCATTTTAATTTCTCGTCTAGCGTGATTCCCAGGAAAACCGTCTGATTAACAAATTCTTGTTTTTCTCCATTCAATATGATGTCACATTCGCAACTTCTAACATTTGGTAATTGAAATCTAATGCATTTGGTTTTGTTTTCATTTAGTACCAAATTATTTACTATACACCAATCTTGGACCTGAAGAATAGAGTTATTCACGTCGTCAAGATTTTGGAAATAACACCATCTTCGGTTGATTCTGCAGTAATTGGGGTAGATCAATAACGTAAACTAAAAAGAGGAATGGACCCAATATCGAACCTTGAGGAACGCCCATTTTCATTTCAGACCCCAATGAGTTCATGCCGTTTACTTGAACTTTAACCTTTCTATCTTTCCGGTATGATCTTAGTAGATCAAGAGCTGTATTCCTAATCCCATAGTGCTCCAGTTTCAGCAGAAGTGTCTCATGGTTTACGCAATTGAACGCCTTAGAGAGGTCGCAAAAGATTCCAATGGCATCTTGTGCTTCTTCCCAGGCGTTAAAAATGTTCTTTATTAGGGGGACACCAGCGTCAGTTGTACAACACCCTTTGGTGAAACCGTACTGTTGTTCATGAAAGATGGATTTTTTATTAAAGTGACGTAACATTTCATTAAGCATTAACTTTTCAAACACCTTACTGAGAACTGGCAGAATTGACACAGGCATATAATTGTTGGGTTGTTTACTATCACCGAATTTGAACAATGGAACTACTTTACTATGTTTTATAAGATACGGAAAGACTCCTTGGTCTACGGGATGCAGGGGTGAATCGGGACGAAACTTTAAAGGGATTTTAACATTGAAATAATATATTTAGTAAAGCAACCTACCTGTTGAGGTAATGTGTGATGAAGTTCTTTAAATCATTTGTGAATTTAATTTGTGTGTATCGCTCGCACGACGGTCCGGGGCCCGACTGAAATGATGCCATAAAATTATACAATTAAGTTTTGTTTTTGATTGCCTCAGTCTACTGGGCGCTGCTAGCTACTGCTGAGCATGAGGATTCCTGGGTAGAGGAAAGTGTTATTGGGTTTTCCATCAGGAATTTCTCAGAAGCCCGAAGTCTGGATTTGTGCCCGGTTGATGGCAAAAGGTTCGCCCCATATTGCATTGTACTTCAACATATCACGAGAAATGTGGGTGTACTATAGTTAGGTACGGTATAACTATAAAATTTGCTTAATGTTCCTCGGGAATCATCGGATTTCCGAATACAAACGAATGCTTATTTCCATGTCCATCAATTATTAGTGTGTACCTATAATAATTTGAATTCAGAACTACCTAAGTACTTTATTGTTGTTTTAACACAAAAAAAACAACAATAAAGTAGCTACTTAGTTCTGAATTCAAGTTATATACACAATAAATCTAATAATTGATGGACATGGAAATTAGCATTCGTTTGTATTCGGAAACCCGACTATTCCACCTCTGCCTAACCCTTCGGGAAATGCAGGTGTGATATTATATTATTATATGTTCAAGTTTCTTTCGGTTCATTCTGGTCGGTACGTTATCTGACTGCAATGAGGCCATAAATTTTCAAAAATAAACTCTTATAAAATATGATAAGTAAGTATATGAAAAGAAGAACACCCAATATCTTACATCAGGAAACTGGCAAGCGACATGCCGTCCTTTCCCCTGGCAGAGTCTCCGGTATCTGACGGCGCAGTACTGATGCTCCTCAGGAATGGCCACCACCAGGCTCGTCAGCGACACCCACAGCAATGTCCAGCGGCACATGGTCGGATTAGCTAGAAATAGAACTTTGAAACACTATTTTGAGTTAAAAGGAGTTTCGTGCCATTATTCTCCAAACCTACTACCTACGCTTTTAAATGGGCAACTAGCTTCGCCTTTCTGACTGACCGACTCCTTGGCAATTCAAAGGGCCTGTAATTGCATTAATAATAATAATATTAGTATCTCACGGCCGGGCGAAGGCCTCTTCTCATACAGAGAAGGCATGAGCTGCATGGATCACCACGCTTGCTCAAGGTAGATTGGCGATTACGGACTTATATTAACTATAAGTCCAGGTTTTCTCACGATGATTTCCTTCACCGATATCAGTGATGTCCAAGATAAAGTTAGAAAGTACATTTATTTATTTATTATATTATATACGGGCGTACCCAGGGGGGCAGGAGGAGACACCTGCCCCCCACTGGTTCTTGTATGCCTACGTACCTATAGGTTAAATGGGCTTTGTATGCTCATGGTGTACATAAAAAACTTGAAACAAATGGGCGATTCTTTCACGGGAGACCTCATAAATCGTTTTGCGGAAGATCCTCGAAAATTACTTTTAAAATATTTATTTTAAAAGTAATGTTAAGAAATAGGACCTCCGCACGGCGGAGCTCCGTCTACTACGCCTTATAAGAGAGATAAGATAAGAGAAGACAACGACTTCTTGGAGATAAGTTGCGTCGCTGATAAGCCCTGTCGGCGAAGAGTCCTGTCGGCGAAGAGTCCCGTCGAAGTAGTCTTGTCGGTGATCAGTCTGTCAGCGTAGTGTCTGTCGGCCTTTAGTCGTACTCAATGAAGTGTGACCATCTCAGGTCGATCTTTGTACCAATGTAGGTTAAGCCTATAATGACATTTTTTGTTATATTCCACGTTCACACGACTCCTGCGCTCCTTTAATTTCATTTTCAAGGGCTGAAATCCTACATCTTTGGATGGGTTCACTAATGAATTAATTTTTCAATTTTTTTTTCGTTTGTGTTCAGACGTTTTACTTCGAGTGAAATATGCCGCATGAAAAGCATAAATGAACAAAAATCTAAACGTCTGATATAGGCTCTAGTCACACTCATGTTCCTTTTTTCTGGTGGTATAAGAGAATATTTTAAGTTTATGTTCTGTTCTGGTAGGTCGATTTGGGCAAACCTTTCGCTAGGTCTAAATCCTCAGCAAGTTTCCATACCTCTGACCCCACGATTGCTTGATATTTTACGAAACAAATTTCCACAGAACTCACCATTTACGTTTGAGACAACTTGGCAGTCCAATAGCACATAATATGTAATATTTAGTTACAAAAATGAGACAATACTACATTACTTTCACATAAAATTATATCAAAAATATAACAGCGGTAAGACAGGCGGCTGATTACGAGTCCTACAAAACTGACATATCGTTGTTATGACATAGAATATTTCTAAGGAGTTTTCATTTCTTGGTTTTCAGAAAAAGCAAGACTGCCTTAAATGGTAAGAGATTGTATTTCTGTAAGTAGGTTTGTACAAACACTTTTACACGTCAACATTATTTTTTAAACTAGTTGAGGGCGGCGTTTCCTATCTGACTACTCTGAGAAGAAAGGCCGAAACAAACTCAGAGGTCACAGTCTCTTTTAAAGTCCAGACATAATGTTGGTCAGATCATGTGAAGACCAACATTATATAATCAAAGGTGAAGACCATGTAGATTGGTGTCTGAAATGGTCTTTTGAGGAAAGAACCATATAGATTGAGTGGACCTGTCCAGTCAGTGCATGCATTTGTCAAAGATGCTACACTCAAAAATCATAATCATAAATGTTTATTTATCTCAACATCAGGCACTGGTTAATAAAATGCTCAATCTTAAATAGAAAAAGGTGTCTGAGGTAGAGGGTCCTGCTGAGTTACAGATCACCCGGCTCTCTTAGATAGGACATGTTAATTTACAAAACGGTTAGACTCAAGATTTTTAAAAAATAAAAGTTTGAAATTGCGATTAAGTGTAAGCGGAACCTACAAAATTAATAAATAAAACTGGGGTAGATTGCAGATTATATTGACTGATTTATAATTTGACTGATACAATGTTCGGGTCGGGCGGCAGAATCGAATATGTGTTGAAATATGTTCGAAAAAGCTGCTCAGCTCAGGCACGAATGGTCGCCGAGCCGATCCGAACACATGTACAAACCTAAATGCGGAACGAAGTTTGACAATCGGCACAAGTCGAATGAAAGCTGAATATTTGTAGTAGGTACCTAATTGCCTCGGGTGGGCTTTGTTGTTTAACAAATACTGCCGAATCGAATGAACCTACCCTAATATGTGTGTAGCACCCCTTACATAACATGACGCTAATACCTATTCCCGGAAGCGTTAGGCAGAGTACAGTACAACCACATTTCGCCAAGCAAGAGGAGGCGACCTAATGTCATTAAGTGTACTGCTACTGAGAAATTCCAAATGAAAAACTCAAGAACACTACCTAATCTGAGATCAAACGTGGGACCCCACGCTCAAGCGTATTTGCGACCACTCGAGAAACGAGTTAGTCAATATTCTTCTTCTAAGTTTAAGCCGACTGGCGACTTACTTTTTAAATTTTCGTTTGAAGTACCTACTCATCTTGTGTGCAAAAAAAAACTACAAAATACAGAACGACAATTTTATTTAGAATTAGGTACAATAATATACTTATTTTATATTCAGTTATATTTACAGCTTAACCACTTAGCCTTAACCCTAGACTATATAAAATAAAATAATCTTTATTATGTACACCATAAAAATTACAGATCGAAATGTAGAAATTTTACATAAGGTGACACTATGGGCGGTCTTATCGCTAAAAGCGATCTTTTACAGACAACCTTTTTTTTATCTTATTTAGACAATAAACGGATATTAGGTACAGTACGCGCCACGAAATATGAGTCTTGAGGAGCGTCAGTAGTGTGAGCCTGCGCAGGTACAGTCGTGTACGAAATAGTTATCCTAATTTTGTTCGGTCGGTTGGCGGTTCCTTCCCTCCTCAAACCTCAATGCGCACGTATTGTATATTATTATCTACTCGTGTGTGGGATGACTCAGTGGGGTAGGTATGATTGGTACGGTCTGCAAAACAAAACAACAAGGAAAGACTCGATATATTTATATAATAGAATATTAATAATACCAGCCTATTCAATAATAGGCTGGTAATATTAATGCCTTTAATTAAAGGGCGTTTTGCCCTGCAGTGGGACAAAAGGCCATTTCTCATACAGAGAGCATTTATAATGACCACACTGCTCAAGATGGATTGACGATGATAAGTCCATGTCTAGCAAAGCGCAGTAATGACAGGTGGAGTAAGGCAGTGACCGAGTGGCGTACAAGGACTGGAAGACGAAGTGCAGGTCGTTCAATGGCGACATGGCGGCCGATGTTGTTGCCATCGTAGGTAGATCCTGGATGAGGCTGGCACAGTAGCGTGGGGATCGGCACAATACTATGCGGGAGGGAAGTGGGGCTGTGGAAGATGATGATACTGATAAGTCCGTGTTTCTGTCTGCACGACGTTCTCCTTTATTGATGTCAGTGATGTCCACGATTAATTAGTTTTTGTTTAAAATGGGAAATATATAATTGTATTTTTTTTTTTGGGCAGCTGCTCCCTTGGACCTGGAAGGAAACTCCTACCTCTCATAAATTTGCACCACAAATCATTGTACTTATTTTTTTAAATATTGTCTCCGTCATCCTCAAAAGCAGAAATAGCAAGATGTTTTAAATTCGTTCAACGCTAAATGTACTTACTTTGTGATTTGCGGTGCAAGTAGGTCTTAGCTGGTAAATTACGTACTTAACTATGCCTAAGTAGGTTCTACAGGAAATTCTCGATTTGCCCCTCCTCCTAGGTTCATCAATTAAGTAGTACTATTGTCAATTTGTCATTATTTTACCAGAGATAATTGGAAGTCATTCGACGAATGAAGTCTTTCAAATGATAGTATCAAAAGTGCAATGAACCTTGAAACTGATGTTGAGAATCTTATCACACTATCAGTAGATACACTCAGTTGAGTTAAAATAACGTATCAAAGATAAGTCCCAACTGTCGTCTATCAGACATAGGTAAAAGACTAAAGGGCCATGGTAGATTTGCATGATTAGAAATAAGTACCTACCTACCTATAGTTTTTACTTTTTAGCATAAATTGGCATGCAAATATCACTTACTCACAATATAGGTACCTTAGGTAAGACTAAGCATTGTAGAAGGGTTTGTGGCTAAATAATAACAGCCACACGAGTCGGTCTTCAAGGTTAAGCAAAGCTAGCCGAGGTCGATCCGGGGATGGGTGATCAACCATAACATACAGAGACCCCTCCGTTCCTCGGAAAGCACGTCAAGCAGTTGGTTCCGGCTGTCATTCATAGATCATTGGCAATCGTTACGGGTAGTTAGAAGCCGGAAAGTCTAAAGAGTCTTACCAAGGGGTGTTACCCAGTAACTTGGTTGTGGAGGTCAGATAGGTAGTTGCTTCATTAAAATGCTGGTATTCAGCTGCATTCGGTTGGACTGGAAGCTGACGCCAGCATAGTTGGGAAAAGGCTAGATAGGTGATGAGGGAAGCACAGAAGCAAACGGATAAATGGAAGACGATCATATCAGTAGGTATGTCTGCTGGAGTTCTTGGAGACGAGTGTATGATTTTTTTGTACTTATAATGTTATCTTTACCTCATATAATTGGCAAATTGCCGTTGTAGGTTAAAGTAAAAATAAATAAATAGGCAACTTGATGTTTTTTTGCCAGACTGCAAAGGGTTATTGAATGTGTTGAATCGGTGTACCCAAATGAATGTTTTCTTCACTTTACCAATGATTTTTAGCATCAAATATTGTAAAACCACCATTTTCATACAAGACTGAAGAAAGCCGCTTAGAACCGCGGCTAAACCAAGGACATACCAAAACAGCTTAAGCGTGACTTTGTCAACAAGACAAAGTTACAAACTATTCAAGCACCATATTATTCAGAAATGTTTTTAGTAGGAAATCATCTGATCCTTTCATTTGTAAGACTCGAATATTTTTAAATAATGTGTTCAATTTAATTTTTCTATTTTAGTGAGTTGACTAGCTTTTGCCCGCGGCTTCAACCGCGTGGAGGTCGAGAATGATCCCACAGGAACGTACTACTTACTGAATTAAAAGTATCCTATCCAGGTTATAAACTATCTGTGTGCCGAATTTCATTCAAATCCGTTCAGCCATTTTTGCGCCAATCCGGAACAGACATCCAGACAAACAGACTCGTTCCCACACCTCGTAGCAATTACTTTTTTCAATGAAAAATATTCATTGTGTTATGAATGTATTCAATTTCAAATATACTTTTCTTTTTTTTATGAACTGATAATGATATACCTACAATTATAAGAAAGTTATTCAGTTCAGTATTTGCTGCCATAGGCTTTGGGATATCAGATTCCTATATTTTATTCAATAAAACCCACAAGTAAATAAAGCTGTTTTAATAATTTAAATCTTTTTATTAACTGAAATAAATCTTATAAAATAATTGTTTAACACTGTTTTCACTTATAGGTACAATACTATATATTTATAAATTAAAATACTAACTTAAAGCAAAAAATAGTATTATACTTTTATAAAATAAAAACTAATATTTTAACAACAATGATCATTTCCAATGAAAGATTTAAATTTTTAAAACAGATCAAATTAATTTGTCATATCTAAATTATTCAAACATTATCAATAAGTGAGATTTTTAATTATTACATTTAAATAAATGCATGTTATAACATGTTAAAATCATAAGATTTTCATAGAAAATTAACATTCAATGTTAGCAACTAAATATTGCTGTTGTTTACTGATAGGTCAAAATATGTAAAATAGCTGCTACAGTTACTGAAATTATTAAAATTGACAACTGCGGGGTAATTACGTAACACACTAACAGTACGAATAGCTTTAATTTTGACAGTTCAACAACATTCATTGCGTTATTTACGTTGTTGAGCAGACAATTTTTTGGAAAATATGCAGCAATAGATTAGCAATATCCTTCAAACTGATTCAGATTATGATACTCGTAGAGTGTGTTACGCAATTAGGTGGCTGGCTTATTATACCTATACAAGGTGGATACCACAGAACGACAATAAATTAAACTTCATATAACTAATGACGTTTCCAGTCTGCATGTAAAAAATCATACAAATATGTCCAATAGTTTAGTGACTATAGCTAGCCAAAGATTGGCAAAACCCATTGTCGGCGCATCACTAGTATTAAGTATGTTTAAAAAAAACATTTGTTATTTCAATGTTGTCGTATTGTCGTCTCCGCATTGTATATTAAATGGGTAACATTGATTATTATTGTCTCGGTCATCAACGATAACTCATGCCCGTCTGGACTAAAGTTTCAACGGAAGCTTTACACCAACCTTAGGGCGAATCCTCAGTTGTAGCCCGCCGAATACAAATGTTGCTTATTGCAGCTCTGTTTTACGTCGTATGTTGATCAAAATGAGATTCGCGACTGTAGGTGAATTGTCAAACTTTGGGAATTTGTTCCACCTAATAATTTTTCAGAATATTTCATATGAAAATTTTTAGGTGGAACAAATGTGTGGCGTAATCGCATTTTGATCAACATACGACGTAAAACAAATCTGCAATTTGAAAAAAAAACCAAAGAAAATTTGAATTTCGCGGGCTAAAACTAAGGATCTCCTTAAGGCCCATCGTCCATGACGCTACTCAAAAGTAATGTGTTACACACGCAAATCACTAATTGTAACGGGTTATAAGAATAATGTACAGTCAGTCGCCAGCACATCAGCTTACCACAAACTGTCAGATTTTCTCATTCGATTTTGAACATAACAATCAACATTTTAAGGTTTAAAATCGTTTGGAGAAATTTGACAGTTTCGTGTAGCTAGCCCTGCTGGCGACTGTACCCAGGATATTGTAATATCTTGGTTTAAAAGAGTGTCCTTGGAGTTTCTTGTCCTTCTCCATAGAGATCTACGTTTTGGAATGGGCAACTAGCTTCAACTCCTTGACTAACTGACCGACTCCTTGATAACTGCCAGTAAATGGTTTAATTGAAATAAATGCTTTTAGTTTGAGTTACTTTCGAGCAGCGTAGTGGACGGCGGGCTTAAGCGACTGTCAGATGCAATCTGATGTATTTGATATTCAACTTAACTTCAGTGCAGACGGGCATTACTCTTTCATTATAGTCAATATAATTGATTTTGCACAGACGAAACATTTACAGATATATATAAGGTGTAACGGAAAGGAACATACCAAGCGCACGGTTTATTTGGATGTTAAGACAACAGAGTATTCGACAAGTGTTTTTAAATCCTATAAACTACATGTTAGGAACCTATAAGAAATTTCAGTACATGAAACCAACCCGCTCGCACTTCTCCGCATTGTCGGCTCGTTTGATCCCGTCGATTTAACTTAATATTAAGAGCAAGTGACGTGTAAGATAATGACATTCGCAATGCGGTGACACGTTTGTTACGAATTGAATACAATAAACTTACGGAACCAAATATTTGGTATTTGAATTCTTTTGAGTAATTTATTTTGAGCTGAAACTTTGCATAGAGATTGTATACCTGATGTAATCTTCAACCCTTTTGGATAGATCCTTTCTGTTACACGTTGTATATTCGGTTACGAGCGTGTGCTCTGACGTGGCTAATATTAAACGTAGTATATACCGTTACGAGCGTGTGCTCTGACGTGGCTAACGTTAAACGTTATATATACGGTTATGTGCGTGTGTTCTGACGTGGCTAACGTTACACGTTGTATATATAGTTACGAGCGTTTGCTCTGACGTGGCTAACGTAACCTATCTTGGCTTTAAAGGTACGTACAGTGCGGAAACAATATTTACAAATAGTTTACTTATCAACTTAAAGGGCATAAATTAATGGCAGGCAGTAGAGAGCTTGTATTTGCCCAATAAGGTTAATAAGTTTACAAAATCTATTCGATTGTTTTTTTTTAATAAGGACTCCACTAAGTACATACTTTTCAATTATTTAAAACATTGCTGCGCATTTTGACAGCTGTTTTGTAAAAAATAAAATACGATTATGAAATGACAAGTCATAAAATATTTCGCCTGTGCATATATCGTTGGTACCAAGCGCCATTTTATTTATAAATAAGTAAATTAAATCCCATTGCTGTTTATTCAAAACTAGCTTCTGCCCGCGACGTCCCTTGGCAGTCGTAAGACATCACAATATCTATATTAATATAATAAAACGTCTGAGCTGCGCGGGATGGTACCTCGTTGACATAGACAAAGATTCGGCTCTTTTCGGTAATGTTCGGTTCTCGTCGGGTAGCCGCCCTCGGCCCTCGACCCACCGCGTCACATCACATTGCCCGCCGGCACTTTTACTTCTTTTGCGCTTAGCGTTCTTTCTATATTTTTGCTCGGCTTAGGGTCGTAACGTGATGTTAAATAGCCTATAACAACAAGAATTGTACTAAAAAAACACTTTTTTTTTAAATCCGACTGGTAATTCAAAAAAATATAAAAAGCAAACTCTTCAGCTTTATTATATTATAGTATCTATAGATTATGTAATATTTATAGAAAACGTAAATTCTCTACTAACACTGAGATCACATGACTGTTTTAAAAGGCTCATTTAATTTTGACAAACATTGAATTTATGTATTTCGCAAAATGACCATCACATATTTTTTTTTTAAATGATGCAATAAAAAAGTAAAAAACGAAAAGTACACTTATGTTTACCTAATATTCTGAATATCGATACTTTTTACAAAATCGCGATGATATTTAATATAATTAATACTAAATAAGGCATAAAAATAGGACTAAAAACAATTTATTAAGTTGCGTACAAAGTTAGCTCGTATTATTAATAATTATTATTTAGATAAAATACGTCTTTTACATCTAGGGCTATAATACAAAAATGTGTGTGAATGTTGTGTTTGGACCTAGCATTTTTAAACTTTGTTATGTCTTAAATTATTGCTGAAATAGAACAATAAGGTTTTTTTTTAAATACGTCTATTTTTTCTAACTGGGAAAGAAAATATACTATACTGAATACGATGTTAATCACATTGCATTTAAACATTATTTCTTAGAGTTACCATTCATCTAAAAAAAAAACATTTTAAATTGACACAACTTGAAATACAGAATCACCAAAAAATAAAACATTTTGCAACATGTTGCGAAACATGTTTCCCACTAAATCCAACACAACATTCACCAACTAAATGCGTTCACACAAACAAAAAAATATTATATTTTACATCATTTACATGTCAGTCGTAATAAAAATATGAATATCGGAGTCTTATACAAAGCTGCACTATTTACATCTAATTATTATATGTAGTAGTGACTTTATGTATAAATAACATTACTTATTATTATTTAAATTGTCGGTTTAGTGGTTAAACTTATAAAAAAATGGCTTAAACTTTTATAGTGACACTGAAAAGAAAATACTGGGAAAAACCATGAAAAAAAAAGAGGTTAGCGCTTATAAACGTTGGATCATTAAGTTGCCTTCAAAATGGTTGAGCTGAATGGTACCGATCCATACGTCATGCTCGTGAACGGGCGCCGTCAGTAGGGACTGGTAATCTCTTAGCTGCCACGGCTTATTTTAATTTCAAAATTGTCTATTTTTGTTTTTATCCATTTAATTGCGGTCGCTTTTAACGTGCACGTCTTTCTACATCGTTCTCACATGTATAATTTCAACATGAATGATGTAAACAACTTTTTGTAACAATATTTTGATTTAAAAGAGTGTCCCTGGAGTTTCTTGCTCGGTCTTCTCCATAGGTACCTCCTACGCTTTGGAATGAGCAACTACTTTCATCTTTCTGACTGACCGACCCCTTGACAATTCAAAAGTGCCTGTAATTGGTTAATATGAAATAATGCTTTGAGTTTGAGAATACCAATATCTTCTATGTATTTTTAGAAAATATCAACACAATAACATAGTACAGTGGTACCCAACTGATAAGGCGTGTCGTGAATCTTCGTTCGCACAGAAAAGAAAGTATGGCCCCGAAGATTAACGAAAGAATGATTAAACTTACAATCAACCTTAGATCACTACTATAAGGTTCATAATACACTGCAGCTGTTAGTTCCGTCTCACTCGCAAGTCGCGCCCCTCCGATAAGAACGACTAACATGCCACGCGGCGCGCGCTGACATGGCGGCAGCTGCCGACCAATAGCGGTACAGAAAAAAAGAAGCGCGGTGCGTGGAGCGTGCCGATTGGTCAATAGCATTTCCCGCGCTTTGAAAATTCATCTTCTGCGCAGGTACATCGGTAAGCCATATCAGTTGGGTACTACTGTAGTTATTTCTACCTAGAGTTAGGAGATATTCGCAGTAAAATTAGCGTCTCATAATTTAGAACTTATTTCTATTACTGTTTAATGGGATAAATAGTCGAATATCGTATTAGGTGTTGCCAGTACACGCGAAATAGCATATTACAAACTGTTATGTTATGCAGTTTGGCAGACTAGAAATAATGTTATTGTTGATAAAGATTTTAGAATAAATCAATAAAAAAAAACATCGATTGGTATTAAAAACTAAAAATAAAAAAAAGGGTAGTTCATCGTAGATATGCGATTTAGCAGCATTTACTTGAGAACATGTAAATATCGGGCCGTAGATAGGTGCTTGGTGACTTATCTCTTTTTCTCACTACACACTTTACACTTTTTTTTTTTTACTTGTAGTTATATGTTGTGTTGTGTGCTTTGTAGTTTGTGCTAAATAATTTATTTTTATTTTTTGTTGACTATACTTATGCAGTAGGTTTTTTAGTCTTGACATAATTATGTCACTTTTTAAATCAAGACGAAATCTACATTGAGTATTTGAGTTTAATCTGATTTAAAACTAGAAAATATTTTAAACATAACATCACGCCTGTATTTCTCGAAGGGGTAGTCAGAGGTGTATCTATAGTACACCCACATTTCGCCAGCTATGTTTAAGTCCCATGTAATAGGGGCCTATTGCCATCAACCGGACATAAAGCCAGACTCCAGGCTGCTGCTGATAAATACCAGATGGAAAAACCCAATAACACTTTGCCCGACCCGGGAATCTTACCCAGGATCTCATGCTCAGCATAAGCGCTTGCCACCGCTACACCAATGAGACAATCAAAAATATTTTGTACAATACAATACCTCTATTTATTCCATTTTTAAATCACATCTCGACCAATAATGATTAGTCGTATTGTTGTCGACAAGAGCTCTTAATTTTATTAAACAGCAGATTTACTGATTAGGGATGTTACCGGCCAGATTTCATTAACCGATACGTCAACTTTCTTTCAAAAATACATGTTTTCCCCGAAATAAACATCTATAACTGGATTTTCGTTACTTTAAACCTGTTTTTATTAAGTTAAACCTTTAAAGGCTCCCCGCAAACAGGCGCGACACGACAGCACCACACGGCTCCAGTAGAACAATTTCTATGAAAATTGTTCTACAAGAGTCGCGTCGCGCCTGTATGCAGGAGCCTTAAACCGACAATAAATTGTGATGATACGCATATATTACATCGTTGTCCTCGTATATTCAACACAGATCAACGCATTACAAAAACTATCATAAAAAAACGCTACGCGAAACCCTTTTACGTGAAAAATTGTCTTTTATTATAGGCTGTTTTGGGTAGGGTGATGTCAATTTTTAACGGGAATATGTAGGGTTTAAGACAAATAATTTTAATTCATATCACATCGACACATAGGCTACAATAGAATTTACAATATTTGTAACTAATTTAAAAAAAAAATAACAGTATGAAGAGATACGACAGTTTTTTTTTAATTTTCACCAGATTGTTTCAGAAGGAGGGTAGTTATAATAACTTACTTTTGGCGAATTAATTATCATTATCAAGTTTAATTTTACTTCTTTATTCAAGTCGACAGTGTTATGAATATCACAAAAATAGCCACACTTGGTATAGGGGTAATAGGGGTCAAAATTGCTTGTCTGTACCCCTTTAAATACGTACTATTTAAAAATTGACATCACCCTTCAAAACACCGTGTATTTATAAATCTTGTAAGCATTCCATTTGCTAGCTAAAATATTCTAATTTCATTGAGAAAAATAAATATTTTATATAATACAAATATCGATACTTATTCCATTGGCTTGGGATCGATTCGCAACATCACTAGGACTTATCTCGATTCAACTGGTGTGGTTTGTGGATTTTTACTTTATTGGTAAGAATGCATAACATATTTAATTCATTTCCGTTTCAATTCATACTAGATTCGTTCCTTAATAAATATAGGCAGCAAAATTATTAATGGCAATTGCTATTTAATCGCCTCTAAGCACCATGAGAATCCTCATCTTCACTTCAAAATAGTCTAAAGGTTCAACAATTTTCTTTAAATCAGTGGGGTAATTGCGTAATTAATACACTTACAATGGCAGTGCTTTTCATTTTGACAGTTCATCAACATTCATTGCGTGATTTACGTTGTCGAGCCGACGTATTTTTCAAACATACCAAGCAATGGATTAGCAAAATACTTCAAAATCCGTCAGATTGTAGGTCTTTCATCCATCAATTAACCGACTATTCGACGTCAACCGACCGCAATCTAGTTCCACCTTTATTTAGTTCTGACAATGAGACTGTTTTTCTTTCATTCACACAATTTATACAGACAATATTTTATTTCTAATATTCGATAAGAAAATATCGATAAAGATAAAATTGATTATTTTTACAGACCTTATGTATCGAATATCGAACGAGCTGCCTTTCCTATCACAGCTTAAACAGGTAGTTGAACTTACATACGTAACTTATATGTCACCAATGAAATCAGCAAAGCACACCAGTATTATTAAAAGCCCTTATAAATAAACGTTAGAAATATAAATAAAAAATGCAATGAAGTCTAACACTACTAACGCAGTCCAAACGTTTAAAGCAAAGAGGTTTAGATTATGTAGGAAAAAGACGACATAAATATGAAAATCAGAGTGAAAGGAGACCCAGAAAAAAAGGAAATTGGTTTTTGAAAGCATAAGTATAATCAGCCTATAATGTTCCCACTGCTGGGACACATGCCTCCTCTCGGTGAGAGGGAGTTGGCCGTAATTCACCACGCGGGCCAAGTGCGGGTAGATGTCACGTGTCTTCGAATTTTTGGTTCTAGGACATGCCGGTTTGCTCACGATGTTTTCCTTCACCGTTTTGAGGGCGGTGGTAATGAAATAATTTACAAATAAAGAGTATGGGTTCGAACCTACGACTTACAAATCGTAAGTCGTTACCACTGCTCCCGATAAAAAATACTGGAAATCATTTTGACGTAAGTTTTACTTATAATAAGTAGCAGACTAATATTTTTACATAGAGTTAGGTAGATATCAACCCTAGGGTCCAGTCGGCAGATTAAGACAGCTTGCCGACACAAGCCATTGGTCAAGAAACGAAAAGATGGAAGAAAGAAAAAGAAAATAATCAAAATAGTTTTATATCGTCTCTTCCCTATACATCTGAACCCCAATAATTTTACAATACACCCAATAACTTTCAACTAGCTCCCTAAACGTGCAAAACGTTTCAAAGTGATACAAATTAGAGTATTTTGGCAACTTTCATATATGGAAGTGTATGGTAAGGTACTTATTTATACTATGTTTTTTTATTCGTATTTTTTATACAAAAAGAACCAACGTCATTGATGTATTTTGTAGCGTGGTTTAGATTTTATTTGTAACGATACAATTTGTATCTAAGATGCGAAATATAGTGTATAGGTGAATCATTTAAATAATTGTACATTATTTTTATTGTCTTATAGACTAATTTAATTTTTTCGGCATTCTTAAATTTAAATTGCTTTAACAGTGATTGAATATTTTTTATAAATATTAGTTACGAAAGTCACATTGTGAAATCTATTCAATATTACACTGAAGACTTGTACGTACACTCGACAAAGTTGGCGTTTGACTACCTTTAGTGAGAAGGTCAACCGAAAACATTGTCGACTGTACCTTTACAAAATAACTTAATTTCGTATCAATACAGCACAAAGATAAAATCGTATCGCTAATAAACAAAGCCTAGACCACATGCTTCTTCGACCAACTGGGCATAAGTCATACAAACGATACAATACATTAACTGAGTATTATTATTATTTATAAAATGTTACACTTTGAGCAATGCACTACTTGTGTCCTATGTACAAAGTTCAATACATACAGTGTCTATATACATCGGTGTCCGTATCTGAAACAATTCAATTTGATTATTATTTTTCGGAAATAAAGGATTTTAATCTCAACAGCGGATGGGTTCGATTTTCTAACCTAATTATTATTTTCTGTGATTGAATATATCAAAAACTAATTTTTGTGTAAAGACATTAAAGGCTTTAAGATAGTCTTATATTTTCTTTTTTAAAGTTTAATATTTTGGACTTGTGATGTTTTATTAACATACTAGACTGTACGGGTACAGTCCGGAAAATTTCACCACAGAGCGAAACTGCCGCAGCGGGCTACGGCAGTTTCGCTCTGCGGTGAAATTTTCCGGGATAAAATGTAGCCTATGGTTATCAACTATGTGTATGGAAAAAGTCACATAGATTACACACTATTTTACAGCTATAATATATGGTGGAAGGAGTATTACGACGAAAAATTTTGATGAACTTTTCATCGGTAAAAAAAACAGCTGTTCCTTGCAAAAGTGTAATACCTACATGATCAAGATGTATGGAACAGCTGACTCTGGGAGATCTAGAGTCATGTTTATGTTTCGTATTATACTTTGCATACTATTTTAGTTATATACATATAACTTAATAGAAAACTCTTTGGGGGACTGTCTTTTGTAATTTAGAAGTTCAGAATGCGCTGATTTTCAGCATAGTCGAATCCACGATGTCGCGATACCTGGTTGCACTGCCCGTCAGTGGTGGCGCGGGCGCTTGGCTGTGGGCGCGGGCGCGTGCGCGGCGTGGTGGCCCAGCGTCACGAGCGCCGAGGCCACGGCCAGGCCGCCCAGCGGCGGCGCGCGCCCCGTGCCGCCCGTGGGCAGGCGCACCAGCAGCGACAGCACGGCCGCGCGCCCGCCGCGGCACGGCTCCAGCGCCACGGGCGCCGGCACGCCCGCTCCTGCGGGGGGACGTGTGTTAGACTGCGTATCCGAGTAGTCGCCGAGTGAGCCACCCAGGATAGAGCTGTATACGTTTCTTTGGCAGCGTGGCAGTGAGGTACGACTCTTAAGTGATACGAATAGACAGCCGGAACTAAAGTGGTAACTTTCAACAAAACATTATGATAAAATATGGATATGTTTTTGAACCAATGCCTACAATTCTCAAAGAATAAGGTTAACCGCACGTTGGATACGAATTTCTATCGCATAACTTAAGAGCGTCAATTCTGGAAGTCGGCAACGTCGCAAATAACTGTCACTTTTCACTGTTCAATAGTTAATCAATATTACTGAATGAAATGACGAAATATCACTTTGTGTGGACTAAAATATTAATCATAAATTGCAATAATACACTGGATTAGGTGTTGTAACAGTTTTAGGTGTAAAAAACGCATTTGAAAGGTTTCTGGTGTCGATCAAGAAGTCTTCCCGGATTTAATAAAATACAGTAAAGAAAAGAAATACTTTTTTATGCCCAATGAACTCCTCCCTTTTTTGCCTTTATATACTTATACATAATATAATATATTTTAGTGTTAGATTGTATTTAAGATATCTTAATAAATATTTTAGCAAATACACCCTTATATACTGAGAATTAACGTTTCAAAAACGGTAACAGTAAAGACACCAATAATCACAGACCCATATCAGTATTGTCAGTTTTCAACAAGGTGTTCGAAAAGGTACTACTAAATCAAATGCTCAATCACTTTAATACGAATAAAATCCTTCACGATCAACACTATAGTTTCACCAAAGAACATGGTATGACTGACGCCAGTGAAACCTTATTAAAACACATTTCTAACCGAGGGAAGAGGCCCAAGATGCCTTAAGCATTTGATTGCGTAGATTACTAAACATTACTCCTGAAATTTCAGCATTACGAACGGGGCAAATTAGCGTTCAGCTTATTATAACTATATTTAAATGGTAGACAGCAACAAGTGCGAATAAATGGTGTAATTTAACGCAGTTTAGAAGTATAAATGGGGGTTCCACAAGGCTCAATTTTGGGTCCTTTCCTCTTTTTAGTGTATATTAATGTCTGCCTACTCTATTTATTTAAAAAATGATCACAAACAGTGTTATTTGCTGACCATACTTACTTAATTTTTAAGGTAAGTAGACTTGCTACAAATTTTGACGACGACGTTAATCAGGCAGACTTAGTATTAAATGGAAAAAAACTAAGTGCATAAGATTTGCTTTAATGTAATGTCAAAAGTAGTGATTAATATGAAATAATTTTATTTGGTTTTATTGAAATAAATGTTTTGAGTTTGAGTTTTCAAGTGCTTTTATTACACCTCAAATTAAATGTTCAGCGTGACGATATTAGTTATTTTTAAAGTTGTATTTTTGTCGTTAAATTGTACATACCTGCTCCTCCCTTTTCGAGCTCGACGCACACCTGGCTGAAAGGCCGCGATGCCATCTGCTCCATCTCCACGAATAGGCGCTGCCTTCTTCTGTACATGTCGTATTTCTAAACAAATAATATTATATGAAATGGCTGCGGTTGAACCTCGGGCCAAGCCCTACGCATGATGTTTTATGCAGTCATGGTCTATTCTTGAGTAACTTTCTTATTCCCAATAATTTTAAGCGCGTAAACGACATTCATACTACCTTTTTCGAATTATTTGAAGTTAAAACAGGAAATACTAATGAGTATTACTTTTTTTTGTCACCAATCAAATAATATTTGTACAAGTCTCCCGGGATTCGTATAAATAAAAGGATAATTATTCCAGGGCTGCCAGCCATCCGAGCTGACTGTCTAATCTTTTGTATTTTTTTATTCAATTTTACTTGCACCATAAATCACTAAATGCGTTTAGCGGTAAACATATTTCAAACATTTCTCTGTCTCTGTCAAACGATTAGACATAAATTTAAACGCTAATAGAGAATACCGTTTTTTTTTGGTTGGGATATCATGAAATAACTTCTCCCGCTCTGGGCGGAGCGGGAGGGCGTGTCAGACTTTTACTGACTAAATTGCCTGTTCGCCAGGGCCACGGTAACTCTTTCGAACAATCCGCGACCCCGGCAGGCATCGGCCCTATCTGACGAAAATTTTAAATAAATAAATAAACGTATTTAGTGGTTTGTAGTGCAAGCGGGCCCAAAATATGGTGCATTTCTCTTAAATGACTATACTTAATTAAAACATTTAAATACCCGTGGAGGTTGGTTGGCCAAGCCGTCCACGTAAAACCTCTACATTACCTACCTACATTATTATTAAAAGAATACGTACTTTAAAACCAACTAACCTGCTTAATCTTCCACAGCGCAGCAGCCACAAGCAACAAAAGCAGGAAACACGACGAAAATGTAATGAAGAACTGTTGTAGATTCAACTTGGGATATTGAGAGAAAGATATTTGTATCCACAGCGGCGGTCGGAAGTCGTATACGTAGACGAAGAACGTCGTAAGAGTCACGTTGTCTTCCACACCGAACGCGTGCTCGGACTTCGCGAATCTGATAAGCCAGAAAGGACATGTAATCAGCTTAGATATATAAAAGATGGCAGGAGAATAGGCATGGCGATGTTACAAATAATAATATGTTTGGGTACTTTACGAAAATCGTGGTATAGTATTTTTATCCCATGAAGCGACGCGCGCTTTACTTGTGGTAACCAAGTGTGCAAACACACTGTGAATGTGTGCGTGAAGACAAGTAGCGTCAGCAAGTAACACGCGCACACACACACACACTCACACTTCCGACTTCTCTATTGTTTCGGACGGTACCGAGCGCTCCTGCGCTTACACACACATTTACTGCGTGTTTGTACACTTGGTAACCACAAGTAAAGCTTCGCTTCGTGAGATAAAATACCGTACAGAACAACTATTTTCTTAATGTCCGTCGGCAAACTTCGTGTTTCGTCAGTCGTCGGATTTCTATCAGTTGCCCTTTGCACTTGGTGCAGACTGGACGCTCTCAATCGACTTCGAAGTATATTCCAAGTCAATTCCAAACACGAAGTTTGCCGAGGGACGTTAAGAAAATAGTTGTACTGTACAATATATTACTTTTTACTTATAGTTGACGGCTGCAAATATAACACATCGATTTTAAGACAAAAAGTTAGGCTTTGTAGGTTTTTAAGTATCGATTTTCGACAAGTTTCAATATCGATTTTTCATATTGGGTATATGACTTATCTTTTTAGACCATTGGAGTGAAATTGACGGAAGAAAAGCGAAACGAAGACCAGCGAATATATTAAATCATGTTAAGTATGTAAATGATAATGTCGAGTAGCTTCGGTTCTGCGCGGAGTAACGCGTCATACAATATCACATGCTAGGCACAAATTCGATTGACCTTTCTTTTGTTTCGTTTGCGCCGTATTGCGATAAATTCTAGCAAAGAAGAGGCTGTTTAATTTTCCAAAAGAGCGTCCAAGACAGTTCTGAACTGCTACAAATCAATCATTCTCCCTCCTAATTAGATTTACAAGGAAATAATGAGCTAGGTGAACGTCCTAGCGTTTTAATGGGGTGCAGTTTTAGTATTATTAAAAAGGAATTAATTAAAAACTTACTTAAACCTAAAGTTAGTGCAATTAACATCACTGAACAATGTTCTCTCTGCGGGATCGCTTCTCGTCCTCACGGTGAGGTTCATCCGGGCATGGGCAGAGCATGTGATACTAAAGTCAGCGTCCACGTCAGGTTTGACGGGCGCGTTTCTGAAGTTTATCGCTGAGAGGTGGCGATCTTCCTTTTTTGATAGGTTGAAGGTGAATTGGTAGTCTACTGCGAGGTCATCTGTGAAAAAATAAGAGGAAGTTAAGGAGTCGTGGTGATACGAAAACGTTAAAACTTTATTACAAAAAAAAAAAACACTACAAAGTGAAAAATAACTTTAATTTCGGAAGTCGGTGGCAAAAAACTAAAATACAGATCCGATTACACATTACATTACACAGACTTACGAAATTAAAGTTATTTTTCACTTTGTAGTGTTTTTGTTTTAAACCGTTTGTTTTTTTTTTTTTTGTAAAAAAAGTTTTATTGTAACTTACAATAACAAGCTCCCTTGTTGTAGATATCTGCATGGTAATGGTTGGTGTTGTCGCATTTGTCGCATCGGTCGCCCGCTAGTCCTTTAGTGCTACAGTAACAGCGACCTGTATCAGGAGCGCACGCTACGGCTTGTGAGTTGCATTCACAGGCTGTAACAAGAGATTATTTTAGTAAGATATTCCGTGACTTGAATATAAGACGCTGATTGATAAAATTAATGTGTGTGATGGATCATTAAGCTCACTTAAAAATGTTTGAACTGCTGCCTTACCATGACGTGCTAATACCATCATGGTTCTATTGAGAAAAAGGGATAGTGCTATCGGTCATATATAGCTCCGTCTCTCTTTCACGCTGGAACAATGATGGCTTTAACACGTCATAGTACGGCCTCTGAATGGTGCTGATCCATACGTTATGTTCGTGAACGAGCGCCGTCAGTAGGGACTGGACATCTCTTAGCTGCCACGGCTTATTTTTTTTATTTATTTTTCCTATGCTGTACTTTGTACGGTTTTAACACGTACGTCTTTTTTACATCGTTTTCAAATATAATTATAAATTCAACATTGGTGCCGATTTCTTATCACAAAATTCTCTAAACTAGACTAAAAATCACAAAAAAATAATTTATTCCTGTCAAATGAAGATTTTAATTCTGAACTAGACTAAAGTGACACAACTTAACTATATTTTAGTTTGACAGCACTAAGATGGCACTGAGTTATTAGTTTAGTGAAAATGGAAATTTTTCTATTCTGAATTTGATTTTTTTCACCTAAAATTTTGGTTGTCTACCTAAACCTAGCTATTTTTAATCGCGATTAAAAAGGTGTGGAATAAAATTCGTTGTCATGAACTAATATTCACCACAACAACTCGATTTAAGGTGCGAAAACAGTGCTGTACTTATTTTTTTTATTGTTTATTTTGCTATCTCGAAAATGGTGTATCCTATCACAAAAATAATGAAAATTTCGACCCCCTTTATGAACGCCTTAAACCCCTAACACTCTACATGTAGTAATAATTTTTCATATTTTCCATATAAAACACGTCAAGGCTGCATACCCTGCGCGCCTCCGGCTCTAAAAAAAATCACGGGGTAGGGCAAACAAGTACCCCATGAAGTCGCGATTGTCAAATTAAATTTTAGTTGCGTCAAAATTAATTTTAAATTTAGTTTTTTTTTTTTGCAGAATTGTTTTAAGATTCTCATAGCCAAAAGTAAGGAATTTTAGTGATCGTTTAACTAAACGATCACTAAAATTCCTTACTTTTGGTTACTAAACGAACTAGTTTAGTTCGGTGTACAAGAGAATCCACACCACTGTCGATGTAAGTAATATTTTTGTAACACTATAATTTAAAGGAGTGTCCATGGAGATTCTTGCCCGTTCTTCTCCATAGGTACCACGCCGCAGTGCTCGCCCACCGTGCGGCCCGCGCACGGCTGCATGCAGCGGGCCGCACTGTCGCATACTGAGTGACGTTGTCTCCTACAGCCATCATGTGTACTTACGTGTGCACACGCCGCCGTTAAGCGGACTGCCCCAGTGTTCGGGCGCGCACACGTCGCAGTGCTCCCCCACCGTGCGGCCCGCGCACGGCTGCATGCAGCGGGCCGCACTGTCGCATACTGAGTGACGTTGTCTCCTACAGCCATCATGTGTACTTACGTGTGCACACGCCGCCGTTAAGCGGACTGCCCCAGTGTCCGGGCGCGCACACGTCGCAGTGCTCGCCCACCGTGCGGCCCGCGCACGGCTGCATGCAGCGGGCCGCACTGTCGCATACTGAGTGACGTTGTCTCCTACAGCCATCATGTGTACTTACGTGTGCACACGCCGCCGTTAAGCGGACTGCCCCAGTGTCCGGGCGCGCACACGTCGCAGTGCTCGCCCACCGTGCGGCCCGCGCACGGCTGCATGCAGCGGGCCGCACTGTCGCATACTGAGTGACGTTGTCTCCTACAGCCATCATGTGTACTTACGTGTGCACACGCCGCCGTTAAGCGGACTGCCCCAGTGTCCGGGCGCGCACACGTCGCAGTGCTCGCCCACCGTGCGGCCCGCGCACGGCTGCATGCAGCGGGCCGCACTGTCGCATACTGAGTGACGTTGTCTCCTACAGCCATCATGTGTACTTACGTGTGCACACGCCGCCGTTAAGCGGACTGCCCCAGTGTCCGGGCGCGCACACGTCGCAGTGCTCCCCCACCGTGCGGCCCGCGCACGGCTGCATGCAGCGGGCCGCACTGTCGCATACTGAGTGACGTTGTCTCCTACAGCCATCATGTGTACTTACGTGTGCACACGCCGCCGTTAAGCGGACTGCCCCAGTGTCCGGGCGCGCACACGTCGCAGTGCTCGCCCACCGTGCGGCCCGCGCACGGCTGCATGCAGCGGGCCGCACTGTCGCATACTGAGTGACGTTGTCTCCTACAGCCATCATGTGTACTTACGTGTGCACACGCCGCCGTTAAGCGGACTGCCCCAGTGTACGGGCGCGCACACGTCGCAGTGCTCGCCCACCGTGCGGCCCGCGCACGGCTGCATGCAGCGGGCCGCACTGTCGCATACTGAGTGACGTTGTCTCCTACAGCCATCATGTGTACTTACGTGTGCACACGCCGCCGTTAAGCGGACTGCCCCAGTGTCCGGGCGCGCACACGTCGCAGTGCTCGCCCACCGTGCGGCCCGCGCACGGCTGCATGCAGCGGGCCGCACTGTCGCATACTGAGTGACGTTGTCTCCTACAGCCATCAAGTGTACTTACGTGTGCACACGCCGCCGTTAAGCGGACTGCCCCAGTGTCCGGGCGCGCACACGTCGCAGTGCTCGCCCACCGTGCGGCCCGCGCACGGCTGCATGCAGCGGGCCGCACTGTCGCATACTGAGTGACGTTGTCTCCTACAGCCATCATGTGTACTTACGTGTGCACACGCCGCCGTTAAGCGGACTGCCCCAGTGTCCGGGCGCGCACACGTCGCAGTGCTCGCCCACCGTGCGGCCCGCGCACGGCTGCATGCAGCGGGCCGCACTGTCGCATACTGAGTGACGTTGTCTCCTACAGCCATCATGTGTACTTACGTGTGCACACGCCGCCGTTAAGCGGACTGCCCCAGTGTCCGGGCGCGCACACGTCGCAGTGCTCGCCCACCGTGCGGCCCGCGCACGGCTGCATGCAGCGGGCCGCACTGTCGCATACTGAGTGGCCGTTGCATTGACAGGCGGGACACGCTGTGAAGTGCCACCTGGAATAAAAGAGATAAGATCAATGTAGTACTTGTTATTTAATCACAAAGTATTTTTAACAAGACCTTTTGCCCGTTCGCATATGGTCACTTTGTGGCATACAATTGTGAAGTTTTGATCTAGACTAGATGTATATTTATTTCCGACAATCAATTACGAAAGATAATAGAGAAATCGAGATAATTTCACAAAATGTCATTGTTTAAGAAAATTTTCATCTACAATTCTGAAACTGCTAAAAATATCGTTTTCGTAAAGGGGCTGGCAGTCTGAAGCTGTTAAAAATATAGTTTTCGTAAATATGAGAAGTAAAAAAAAAAAAAAAAAATATAACTGCTTCACAATTGGAACAATTTGCTTTTATTTTATTGTATACTATATATATTTTATTGTATTCACAAACGAAGCCCTCCCCCTGCATACTTTTCCCCGCTCCTCTCTGATTCTACCACACCATCCACTTCTTACCTATAGTCACTTTTAAAAGTGTCTGATGAAAATGTAAACAAATAGATCACATGACGTACCTGTGGATGTCAATTGAAGTACCACTTACAAATTGAGTGATTTGATTATTTGAATACGTAAACACGACATTCTAATTTTAAATCATCTAAGTAGATGTTTTTCATTTGAAATTTGCGGTTAATTTTATAACCAAAATTTTCGTCGATGATTTTTCAATTACAATTGAATAACGATAATTACAATAATTGTTGGCAAAAGTAGTGAGATATAAAGTTGAAAATTAAATAGGGTTGTATCGGAGACCATCTAAGCGGAAGTTAACAAAAGGCGGAGGTGAAAAAAAAACGACCTATTGGTACTCAAAATGTTGATGGGGAAAAATAAATTTCACAAGAAACTGTTTTGCGGTGTTGTCGCCTTTTCGGCAACTTTTTTGTTTCTTATAAATTAAGCCTGATCAACTAAACAGTTGCTAAATAGGACTAGCCCTGGTGGCAGCAGTGACATTGAAGCAAAAACTTGAAACTTCAAGCCATATCTCGACCACATTAAAGGTAGAGAGATTCGCTTAGTATTGGAGGTGATTTTCTTTATTAGACCTCGGTTATAACTTCGTTCAAAACTTGCGAAATAAAATCTAATATTGTGTTATTTATTCTTTTTTGTGAGTGAGAATTTAATCTGAACAGGTTTTGTTTACACCTTCAACAGACACTTTTGGAACAGACCATATTCCTTTTGTTTCGTCCAGGTTCATACATCATGATATAAACACTAACCTATGCTGTGCACACACTCTAGGCGCATGCGGTCTCCTCGCTCCCCCCGGCACGCACAGCCCCCGGCCGCCCCCCGCGCCGTCGTCGCACCAGCCGCACGCCGGCTCGGCGCGGCACGCGGCACACGACACGTGCGCGCCGCAGCCGCGCGCCGCGCCGCACGCGCCGGCCGCGCCGCCGCCGCCCGACGTGGACCACGCGCGGCACCCGCCCAGCGGGAAGGAGGCGCCGTATGCGTTCTGTGATTGGATAAACATAAGGTATAGATGGCGATTTTGGGCTTAGACCACAGTTTTGCACCTGGATTCACGTTTTCCCGTCACTCTAGCTTTTCTGGAGCTCAGAAAGAAAGAAAAATATTTAATGGGACTCGCACTGGACACAGACTTAAATATTAAAACACAAACATAGAAAACAAAACGTGTGGGGTCGGAGACCCCCGTCAGACACACTCGTATAAAAGTAGTAAAGAAAGAGAGAGAAAGTGTGAAATTAATACGCGTTTTTCATACAGTCATGTAGTATAAGTTTTTATAGGTTTTCATAAAATTGTCGCCATTTTCGATTTTCCTTTAGACCTCGATATCGGCTTTAGCACCCTCAAAAACCATGAAAACGACCGACACCCATATATAAATTAAATTAAATTACATATTTGTTTATTTATGGCAACTAGACCTAATTTTTGGAAACATTGTTCTTAAAAACTATTGTTTACAAACAAAAACAAAAAGGAAATTGTAAGTTTAGCTGTGAGGTCTTCTGGCCAGCACTTCCACAGCGAGCGACAACCAAGGTGCGTCGTATTTATCTATCAATATACTCGGACTTAGGATGCCGTTAGAACTAGACCACGCTCTTGCCAAGATGGAATTTGTTTTTTTGCACATTCAAACTCAAAGCTTTTATTTCGAATAAACCAATTACAGGCACTTTTGAATTGCCAAGGGGTCGGTCAGTCAGAAAGATGAAGCTAGTTGCCCATTCCAAAGCGTAGTATGTACCTATGGAGAAGAACCGGCAAAGAACTTACTATTTGGTTACAAAGTATTGGTTACATCATTCATGTTGAAATTATACATGTGAGAATGATGCAGAATGTTAAAAGCGTCCGTAATAAAAAGACAAAAACAAGATGATAACGAGATGACCAGTTCCTGCTGACGGCGACCGTTCACCCGTTTATTATGGCGTAAAAATCATCAGTATGCGCAAAAGCGAACATACCGGACGCACTACAATAGCGCGGCAGTCCCAACAGCATCCTGAAGCAGCATTATATTGAATACGCAGGGCGTCCCGCGATCTCTTAGTATGCCTTACCCACAGGCCGCTCGTGTAGAACGATTGGCAATACGCTTTAAACAGCGTAATATTTACCCAATACTACAACGAGCGAACCTGTGTATCAGCATGTTGGCCCTGACCGCTAGCGCCCTGCGCTCACGTTCTATATCTTCATCATCTTTGAGGTCTCCGGTTAGAAAGTGTCCCAGGTATTTAAATTTGTCAACTCTTTTGAGTGGCAGCCCGTTCTGCATTACAACTGGGTCGCTGTGTACACGTCTACCAGAGGCCAGAAAAACCATGTATACACTTTTGTTCACATTGTAAACAAGCCCAATGATTCTTGACATATCGCTCACACTCGTAACAGCTCCCTCATCGAGCCGGTCGTCGGGCTCAGCAGTACCATATCGTCTGCATAACTTAAGTTGTTTACACAAACGTAGTCTGTCTAGCATCCGACACGCATACTGGTGAGCCCGACAATCAGCCCGTTTATAAACTGTGTCACCCCCCACTCCAACCTGTACGTTTTGGACAGAGACCCTCCCCATCGAACCCAATTAAGCTGATTAGTGTACCAATATTTAAAGATCTTCAGGTTCGTTTGATATTCCCGCTTCCCTCAGCTTCCCCCACAGGAAATCATAGGCCTCAAGGTCAAACGCCTTGGAAAGGTCAAAGAAGCAGGCGTAAATGGCGGTATTTCTGTCCGTGTATTATCGGACAGTTTGCTTGAGACAAAAAATTGCGCTTTCAGTGGAAAGCTTGGGCCTAAACCCAAACTGTGCGTCATGTAACTGTAAAATATTACTCAATTCTTCATCAAGCAAACTGTCCAATACTTTCGCTATTATAGTGGCAAGCGATATAGGTCTGTAGTTGGATGGATCAGAGATACCACCAATTCTGTTCTTTACAATGGAGACCACCACTGTTTTCATCATGTTTGTTGGCAAGTTCGAGTGACGTGAGTGATTCAGAGCGTGAAAAGCATAGCCAGTAACCGAGGCAAATGCACGCCTGCATGTTTCAGGTGCTCAATACTGAGACTGTCATGTCCACGTGACCTTGAAGCGGTAAAGGGTTGCAATAAATAAGCAAACAACAGCTTACGGAAAAGGAAGAAATATATTGTCCAATAGTTTTTAAAGTTCACAGAACACAGATAACACTATAGAAGGCGAAATGAAGAGCACAGAAAGAAAGCGAAGGCACAGTTAATAGTTTAGCACTATGTAGCACGTCTAGGTACGAGACTTCCAAAAAACACTGGATAAAGTTTACATGTCGAATGTTTACCGGGTACGAGTGAGAGCGACATGCGCTTACGACCAGTGAAGATTCTCGACTAACACCTGCGAGCGCCGCGAGTTTGAAAGAGATAGATAGACACGGCGCGGGCGCTCGCTCAGGTAACCGGTCCGCATTCCACATAACTACATAAAAAATATCTAATAACAAAATTATCTGTTTGTACGGATGTCTTAATTTTTAACATAAGCTTTAAATAAAGCTATATAATAATAGGTCTTTACCTATGAAATTGCCGTTTTGTATGAAAAAATTTAAACGAATTTTTTTCATGAATTTTTTATTTGTATTAATCGAAGTAATCACCCATGCAATCAATGCATCTTTGCCATCGCAGTGGCAGTTTATTGATGCCCTTCTTAAAGAAATCAGCTGGACGGGAGGCAACAAATTCTTCAAAGGCATTTTGTACTGCCTCTCGGGTATTAAATTTTTTTCCCGCCAAGAAGTTATCCAAATTCTGGAAAAAGTAGTAGTCTGTAGGCGCAAGGTCTGGTGAGTAGGGCGGATGACGGAGAGCTTCCAACCCCAGTTCTTGCAACTTGGAGACCGTCTGCTGTGCAGTATGAGGTCGCGCGTTGTCGTGCAGGAGCAGCGGAGACGAGCGATTGACCAATGCTGGTTGGAGATGCGCCAGCTTCTCCATTATTGTGTTCAGTTCTTCACAGTACACATCTGCAGTAATGCTCACCCCGTTTGGTAAGAAGCTGTGATGAATCACACCGGCGCTAGACCACCAAACAGTGACCATCACTTTTCTAGGGGTAAGTTTTCGTTTAGGGCATTGTTTAGGTGCTGAACCAGGATCCAACCAACTTGCTGAGCGCTTACGGTTATCAAACAGAATCCATTTTTCATCGCAGGTAACAATGCGGTTCAAAATTCCTTCATTTGTGTGTCTGTTGAGCAGTGCAAGGCACGTCTCGACGCGTACTTCGCGCTGGCGATCATTGAGTTCGTGGGGCACCCATTTGTCAAGCTTTTTTACCTTGCCAATTTGACGCAAATGGACCAATATTGTTTTGACGCTAACGTCGAAAGCTGCTGCTAATTCAGCCGTAGATTGTGTATCATCAGCTTCCACAATCGCCTTTAATTCGTCATTGTCGACCAAAGTCTTCGGACGACCGCGAGGTTCATTTTTCAGGTCGAAATTTCCAGAACGGAAGCGAGCAAACCAATAACAGGTGGTGCGTTGGTTTGTAGTGTTAGCTCCGTAAACGTCGTTGATGTTGCGTGCCGCTTGTGCCGCGTTGCTGCCACGACGGTACTCATATTCCATAATTACTCGAATTTTTAACGTATCCATGATGACGAAAAAGATTGAAATGCGATGAAAATGTAACACTAATCAATAAAGAAATGACTACTTTTAGAAAAAAAAATCCATGTTTTTAAAATAAAATTAATTTGAAATTAGAATTCTTAGCCAAACAAAAATTATTTTGATTTGAAATGGCCAGTACTGCAGAACGGCAATTTCATAGGTAAAGACCTAATATTAGGTCTTTACCTATGAAATTGCCGTAAACCTAATATATACAACTAAAAACTTAACTATAACCTAATATTAGGTCTTTACCTATGAAATTGCCGTTCTGCAGTACTGGCCATTTCAAATCAAAATAATTTTTGTTTGGCTAAGAATTCTAATTTCAAATTAATTTTATTTTAAAAACATGGATTTTTTTTTCTAAAAGTAGTCATTTCTTTATTGATTAGTGTTACATTTTCATCGCATTTCAATCTTTTTCGTCATCATGGATACGTTAAAAATTCGAGTAATTATGGAATATGAGTACCGTCGTGGCAGCAACGCGGCACAAGCGGCACGCAACATCAACGACGTTTACGGAGCTAACACTACAAACCAACGCACCACCTGTTATTGGTTTGCTCGCTTCCGTTCTGGAAATTTCGACCTGAAAAATGAACCTCGCGGTCGTCCGAAGACTTTGGTCGACAATGACGAATTAAAGGCGATTGTGGAAGCTGATGATACACAATCTACGGCTGAATTAGCAGCAGCTTTCGACGTTAGCGTCAAAACAATATTGGTTCATTTGCGTCAAATTGGCAAGGTAAAAAAGCTTGACAAATGGGTGCCCCACGAACTCAATGATCGCCAGCGCGAAGTACGCGTCGAGACGTGCCTTGCACTGCTCAACAGACACACAAATGAAGGAATTTTGAACCGCATTGTTACCTGCGATGAAAAATGGATTCTGTTTGATAACCGTAAGCGCTCAGCAAGTTGGTTGGATCCTGGTTCAGCACCTAAACAATGCCCTAAACGAAAACTTACCCCTAGAAAAGTGATGGTCACTGTTTGGTGGTCTAGCGCCGGTGTGATTCATCACAGCTTCTTACCAAACGGGGTGAGCATTACTGCAGATGTGTACTGTGAAGAACTGAACACAATGATGGAGAAGCTGGCGCATCTCCAACCAGCATTGGTCAATCGCTCGTCTCCGCTGCTCCTGCACGACAACGCGCGACCTCATACTGCACAGCAGACGGTCTCCAAGTTGCAAGAACTGGGGTTGGAAGCTCTCCGTCATCCGCCCTACTCACCAGACCTTGCGCCTACAGACTACTACTTTTTCCAGAATTTGGATAACTTCTTGGCGGGAAAAAAAATTTATACCCGAGAGGCAGTACAAAATGCCTTTGAAGAATTTGTTGCCTCCCGTCCAGCTGATTTCTTTAAGAAGGGCATCAATAAACTGCCACTGCGATGGCAAAGATGCATTGATTGCATGGGTGATTACTTCGATTAATACAAATAAAAAATTCATGAAAAAAATTCGTTTAAATTTTTTCATACAAAACGGCAATTTCATAGGTAAAGACCTATTATTAGGTTATAGTTAAGTTTTTAGTTGTATATATTAGGTTTAAGTGCGTATAGCGTATAGTTATATAATATATAAATTTACTGTAAATACTACTTTTTGTTTATTTATTTATATAATACTAACTTAATTTAATGAATGTACCTTATAATTGAAATAAATAATATATTGAGGAAGTAGCTACGCTACAACCTGCCTCTACAAATTTTAATAAAAACCTTAGTAACCTGCTTGGCAGAAAAACAAGAAAGAGACTTATCCTGGTAAGCCTCAGCATTAACACTTTCGTTTTATGGCCCCAGCGGTGACGATACTACAAAAAGATCCTTGAACATATTGGCTACATTCTCCGCAGTATCAAGGTCCCCGACACTCACAGAAAAGCCCGGCTTAAGATTTAGCTTATTGGTTGACTTCCAAAACTGAACAAAGTTATTCGACGACCTTTGTGAAGTCAAAATGTCCATTTTAATTTAGTCTTCATTTTTCTTGCACTATTTAAGCCTGCCTCTAAAAACTCTTTGGCTCTCGCGCATCTCATCCCATACTCGACCGAACTGAGGTTTCCCGAGTTATACCCAAACCTGATGCCTTATCCGAGCCTCCCTGTGAGCTTCGTGCACATGTTTCATCTCTTTCTGCTCACAGGTCTGAATAGCTGACTCCGATAACACAGACACAATTTCAGTGTACAACTTGTCCAGTTCTTTTCTATGCTCAGTGTTATTACACATTTAATCAGCACATGATAAAAATTGCTCAGGAACGTCAATGTCTCTAAGCTTACTATTACACAGATCATGGTATCTTCTGACTGTTATTTCGCTCGCGGCAAATCACCTTGTTAGGGCCTTTTTCTGCAGTTTGCTTTGCCTTAGGCATGACAGTGTTTAAATTGGACTCAACAGTCAAAGACAGGTGGTACGACCAGAAAACACCATAGTCTGTGCTTATACTGATAACAGGCTGCCAAGTCGCCCTAGTAACAATACAGTGTTCAAGCCACCGTCTGCTTTCGTTAATATCGCTGATATAGGTACAGTTATAAGTATTATTATGCAGTTTTTCATGATTGGCGCATACCCATTGTTGATCAGAGCAAAAAACACTTAATTCTGGTCAAAAAGGTTGATAAGGTTTCGAGTTAAGATCACCTAGCATAAATATGGCTTCTACCCCACTGTTGTTAACTATAAGCATTCATTTGACTTAAACAATCTGTGAATTCTGACATATTTTCTACATTATCCGTAGGCTCTATACACTAAATACTATAATAGATCGATCACACAAAGACGCTTTTATAGCCGTAAGTCTCACTCTTTTGCACTGCACTAACGAAACCGACTGAAAACTGCCTTTCCTCCATAATAAGGCCACACCGCCGTACGGCCTTCCTATAAGTCTCCGCAGATGTGTCAACCGCAGACTTGCCCGTGTACTCGAACTTCTCATCAACTGTTCCCAACAACGGTATATCGTGAGGCAGCAACCACGTTTCTTGAAGCGCCACTATATCCGCAGTTTAACAGATACGTCTCATACTTTCAAAAGAACGCTTAATGAACTTACAATTGAATATTACATAGCTGTGTTGTCTTACTACTTTTGGGATCCATAACTATTTATTTTGAATATTATAGCATTATCACATTTTATGTTCTCTTTAGTTTTCTCAATAAATACCACAAGCAAATACCTTCGGGCCACAACGCACACATACAGATACATATGTAATTTGTTTCTTGGAACACATAATTTGCATGAGTCATAATATTTTTCCTTTTTTGCACGGATCTTCTCTTAGAGTAACTTTTTCTCGAGTTTTGTTCGAAATAAAATCTATTATGTCCGACTCTTGTGTTTGTTTACATACGTTTGACATGTAAATGGGCAATATAGTCTCTGCTGCTCTGAATTTAGAGTTCAAATCAGTTTTGATTGTCCCCAAGTTACCAATAAACTTAGCATTTGTATGCTTCTTTTTATGAGATACCACTGTCAGTTGTTATCGGTACAGTAGACTTCCCGCTTCGAATTTCCACTTGCCTTACGAACGTCTGCCAACGGTGGTTAGTAGCAAACTGGTTTTGTAAACTAGTATGATAAGTCACCTCATTATCGCTCGTTCATTATCCATAATGAAAAATTTTAAAGTTTTCGCAGCCGCCGTCTTGGATTTTCATTGTGACCACACTATTGGCTTTAGCACCCGGAAAACCATGAATACTCTCTCTCTCTCTCTCTCTCTCTCTCTCTCTCTCTCTCTCTCTCTCTCTCTGTCTCTTATATATTAGGTTGAGGAAAAAGTTATTTCGTATTTCATATACAAATTCAAGACTAAGAGCTCATGTGACACCCAATTTATATCGAGCTTTTTTGTATACCCAGACTTTTTCAAATGGGTCAAAACTGTTTTGTGGTCAACCCCTAACTCTTCAGCTATGTCGTATCTACTATTATTTGCTCCACTTTTTCAAAAATGGCATCCACTTTATGCGTAACAGGGCGACCAGAGCGAGCTGCATCTTTGACATCATAATTCCCGGACTGAAACGCTTGGACCAACTATGTGCTACACTTACTGACACTGCGTTAAGTCCATAAACGTCACACATTTTTTTCGCAGCATGTGTCTCTTTTATCCCGATTGAAAAAAAACTTCAAAATGTATCGAATTTCTTCGTTAGATTCACTCATTTTGGCGGACAGAAAATCAATTGAAAAATAGCGGGAAATAGATTTTACTTTTAATTTTTCTTTTTAAAATGTCATATAGTTAATGATATCAAAACCAGCGAGATACAAACCAGTACAGCCAGAGATTGTAATACAACTTTATACCTATAAAACACGAAATAAACTTTTTCCTCGACCTATTATTATAGAAAGAGGCAGAAAGAGAGAGAAAGTCGCATGAAAGGGCATAACGCTTTTTTGTTACGTGACGATATTGACGATTTCTATGAGTTTACTTCTACCGCAAGCCGTGTTAACAAACTTAGTTAAAAAAAAACACAACAGTATATAAAAATAAAAATAAATTCCTGTACGAGGCCAAAATCTCAGCATGATGCTGCAACATTTAAAAATATATGGAAGTAAACACACACACACACGCACGCACGCACGCACGCACGCACGCACGCACGCACGCACGCACGCCCGCACGCAAGCACGCACGCACGCACGCACGCACGCACGCACGCACGCACGCTCGCACGCTCGCACGCACGCACGCACGCACGCACGCACGCACGCACGCACGCACGCACGCACGCACGCACGCACGCACGCACGCACGCACGCACGCACGCACGCACGCACGCACGCACGCAGGCACACACGCACGCACGCACGCACGCACGCACGCACGCAGGCACATACGCACGCACGCACGCACGCACGCACACCACACGCACACACAGCACACAGTACGCAGCACTTGTATTCAGATAGCACATCCATCACTAGAGCGAAAAAGATTACATGCATCCACACTATTCGACATTGGCGGACAGCTACTTTCTAGTTCAGACAGACAACAGCAATTTAGCCAGAAAAGAAGGTCAGGTAGAATCAGCCAGTAATATGCGTATCACCTGGTAACCTTCCTTATTTTGATGGCAAATAACTAAACTTCACCAGCAACATTTCTCGTTTTGTTGCCAGTTCTTAGGAATTAGTGGTCTGCTTGCTACATCAACTTTCTAGTTATGTATAGTATATCCATTCCATTAAATAAAAAATCACAAATCACTTAATTTTCCGTTAAAATTAAAATAAAATAAAACTCAACGCATTTATTTCAAATAAACCAATTACAGGCACTTTTGAACTGTCAAGGTGTTGTTGAAGTGTTTGACTACCATTTACCCTTTAAAAACTTGGCCGAATGGCCATACAAAGATTATCCTCTTTATTTATAAACGTTGCTTAAAATTAAGTAATGATTAGCGACTGTTTGACCATACATTTTTGACGTTAAAACGTCTCTTTTTAATCGTAATATATAAATAAACCCCTATTTCTAAGCACCTTCCTTACTTATTTATGTTTTCCTTTCTTTTTTTATATTTTGTCAGAGAAATCCTGCAAAATAGCGAGCTTCTCGTCGACTTTTATAGTGGGTAAATTAATGGAGAAATAAAATTAAATGTAACGTACGTTGAAACGAACACGCCATCCAAATGCAATGCAACGTGAAATATAACAGAGCAAGGCGATTTTTTTTCAACGTACGTGACATTTCGTGTTACGTTAAACATATTACGCCAAACGGGGTGAAGGGATGCAGACAAAACTTTAAAAGGGTTTTTTACATTGAAAGTTTGTTGCCAAAAAGGAGTAATGTGTTTACTGTATTATAATAAACGATTAAGTGCCCTTGTTGGCAACAAAGTATATTATTTATATGTTAAAATCCCTTTTAAAGATTCGTTCCGATTCACCCCTGCATCCCTATTCACTCCGTTCGACGGTACAGTGTACCCACTATTACACCTTCAATAATGGTTTAATTTCATGAAAGTCTACACTGACCTTATCAACGCATCTTCCTGCCGACGCGCACCAGATGCATTCCTCAGCGGTGCAGTTGGCGCAAGTCTGGAATGTGGAGCACGGGGCGCTGCACGGACCAGCCGCGGCCACGCTCCTGAGATAATGGTCAGTTTTAGGTTTAATGGAAGTTTTGGTCCTATAGTCTGTTCCAAAAGTATATGAAAGAAAGAAAAATATTTTATTTGCGACACGGACAGGAAATACAAACAGTACAAATAAAAAAAAGCATTTAAAATGAATAATAAAAACAACAAAAAAACAAGTAAAAAAATTAAAGGTTGTGCGAGGCCAAAAAGACTTCTATCTCAGCATAATGCTGCGATATTAAAAAAATAAGAACCACAGCGCTGGTATTCTGATAGGGCCCGCTGTGATGGACACACCTACGGACATCTTTATATCCCACTAGGGGATTATAAAAGAATATATTTAAAAAAAAAACAAATAAAAAATTATAAGAAAATAAAAGAATAAAAAATTGTTTGGAAAACAAAAGCAAATAAATAAAAACTATGAATATGTATGACAATGAATAAAGCTGAATGTTTAAATTACTTAAATGTTTTTTCTATTCTAACGTAATCACTCACTGTTCGGGTAAGGTACATTTAAATGATAAACTGATTTGAGTACAACTTGTGTATTTAAAGTTAGAAAGAGACCATAAACACCCAAAACTGATAAATGATTGACCCGCAGCGAAAAACGATGTTATGCGACTACTGATCACTATAGCCTGACCGATACCGCTGTACCGCGCCATAGGTACGCGCGGCGAGGCGGGGGGGCGGGACGCCGTGAGCGTTGACGAATGAGCGGCCTGCATTGTCCCCTCGTGGGCCGCGCACGTACCTAAGGCGCGGTACTGCGGTATCGGACCCACTATAACTCAAATATGTCTATTTTATTGATTCGCTGCGCGTCAATGTCAGCATAACATTGATAAAATAAATTGATATGTAAAAGTTTGCTCGTATACTCACTAAAGAGAATTAGTAAACCCATTCATCTATATTTAGAAGGTAACACAACAACAACATCAACACTTTTTCCAATAGTTATTGTATGAATTGTTGTTGAATTGTTTTTGTATTATTGTATTGTAATTGAGAAATCGACGGAATTGTAAATGTAAATCTTTTAAGGTTATTAGAATATCGGGTTTAAATATTCAAATAATTAAATCAATTTTAGGTGGCACTACAAATTCATAACGCATCCACAGGTACGTTTTCTGCCGCGGCAGGGCCCTCACAAGGGCCTCGGGAGGGGGCTAATATGGTGTGCCAATAATGGCCCCATTACGCCTCCTCCAGGCGAACATCAACCACTGCGTCGCTGCTCAGGATCTGTTGCTCCAGAGCATGGCGCAGTGGTCGATTAACATCGCCGTGGTCGCTGAGCCGTACTTTGTCCCGCCCAGGGATGACTGGGTGGAGGACCTGAGCGGCTCAGTGACCCTAATTTCGTCGGCCGCCGTCGGTACCCCGTCGCTCGAGGCAGTCAAGAGGGGACGGGATTGCGTGGCAGCACGGTTCGGGGAGATTGTTGTCGTAGGGGTATACTTCTCCCCGAACAGAACTCTCGCCGAGTTCCACAACTCCCTTGCGGAGTTGAGAGTCGTCGTCGTCGGGTACCATTCCCTCCCCGTGCTCGTGCTCGGGGACTTCAATGCCAAGAACACGGGCCTCGACTTAGAGGGCTCCTAAGCGCATGCTTGGAGGGGGGCCAGTTTCCAATTCGTTGGAAGACGGGGAAACTGGTCCTCATTAAGAAGATGGGGCGCCCTGCGGAATCTCCGTCCGCTTACCGGCCCATCGTGCTGCTCGACGAGGTGGGCAAACTCTTTGAAAGAGTCATTGCAGACCGCCTCGTCGGGCGGCTGGTGCGGGTGGGGCCGGATTTGGCGGACAGCCAGTTTGGTTTCCGCAGGGGGCACTCTACGGTGGACGCCATCATGCGCGTGCGAGCCCTCACGACGGGGGATGCTGTGGCCCGGGGTGGGGTCGTCTTGGCGGTGTCTCTAGACATCGCCAATGCCTTCAATACCCTGCCCTGGAGTTGCATCAGGGAGGCACTCTGGTATCACCGGATGCCGACCTACCTCTGTCGCATAGTCGAGGCCTATCTGACGGACAGGGCCGTCATCTACCCCGGTCACCAGGGAGAATGGAACCGGCGAGAGATGTCGTGCGGTGTCCCACAGGGATCGGTCCTGGGCCGCATCTGTGGGACATCGGGTACGACTGGGTGCTGCGCGCCGACCTCCCTAGCGGCGTCAGCGTCGTTTGTTACGCTGACGACACGCTGGTCCTGGCGCAGGGGAGGTCGCACCAGGCGGCGGCCGAATTAATGACACGCGGGGTTGCGACAGTCATTGAGAGGATCCGGCAATTGGGACTCGAGGTGGCCCTGCACAAGTCCGAGGCCATGTGTTTTCATGGTCCTCGGAACGCGCCACTGTCGGGTTCCCAAATAATGGCGGGAGGGGTTCACATCGGCGTCGAGTCGACGATGAGGTACCTGGGACTCGTCCTCGACAGCCGGTGGAACTTCGTTGAGCATTTCCGACGTTTGGCTCCCAGACTGGACCGGGCCGGGGCTGCCTTGAAGCGGCTCCTGCCCAATCTAGGGGGTCCAAACGCCTCCTGCCGGAGGCTCTACGCGGGGGTCGTGCGGTCGATGGCCCTTTACGGGGCACCGGTGTGGGCGCGTTCATTGAGGCTCCGACCAGCACGCCGGTTGAACGCGTCCCAAAGGGTCATGGCCATCCGGCTGGTCCGAGGATACCTCACGGTCTCCTGCGAGGCGGCGAGCCTCCTTGCCGGATTGCCGCCATGGGATCTGGAGGCAAAAGTCCTCGCGCATATTTGGGAGTGGCGCGAGGAGGCGAAACGCCAGGGTGTAACTCCGCTGCCGCGAGAGATCGCGGTACAGCGGACAGAGCTCGGCGGGATCTCATGGCGGCATGGAGAGTGCGACTGTCGCAACCCAGCGCTGCGCACGCCACAATTGCGGCGGTAACTCCCCTCTTTGAGGAGTGGCTTGAGAGGCGCCACGGCGTCCTCACCTTCCGCCTGACGCAGGTCCTCACCGGACATGGCTGTTTCGGGAGGTTCCTGTTTCGGATAAGGCGGGAGGAAACGCCCGGGTGTTGGCATTGTGTGGATCGACCGGAGGACACGGTGGAGCATACGGTGGAGGTCTGCCCAGCTTGGGTGGAGCACCGCCGTGTCCTCGTGGCGGCGATCTCTCGCGTCCGGCCCTGGTACAGGCCATGGTACGGAGCGAGAGGGAATGGGAAGCCGTCACCTCCTTCTGTGAAGCAGTAATGATCGCGAAGGAGGAGGCGGAGCGCGTGAGGGTGCGGCAATCGTTGCGCCCTCACGCCCCTAGTCGCCGCAGGAGGAGACACCCTGGGCGTCGGGAGTCAATTGCCGACTCCCGGCCACCGTAGGCGCGGGCTTGCGGACGGCGAGCAATGGGCAGCTCGCCGTCCGGTAAGGACCAGGCCCGGGTCGACGGCGCGTCGTGTTCCACGCGCGCCTCAAAGAGATGTCAGCATCATTGAAGGGGTCCGATAGGGACGATGCCTGCCGGGGTCGCGGATTGTTCGAAAGAGTTACCGTGGCCCTGGCGCACAGGCAAGTGAAGGAACACGGGTGGGTTTTAGTCAGTAAGAGTCTGACACGCCCTTCCGCTCCGCCCAGAGCAGGAGAGGTCATTTGATGATTTCCCACCCAAAAAAAAAAAAAAAGTACGTTTTCTGATCCATTTGTTTACATTTTCATCAGATACTTTTGGAACTGACCATAGTACACAGACATTTAGCCAAACTCCGGGCTCTCCCAAATCGAAATTTCTGACGGGAAAACCCAATAACACTTTTCATGTTTGTAGCCTTAATAGGAAATGAATTTGCCAGCTATATTCCTGTTTAGGAAACCCTATTTTGGCTGTGTTTACATTGAATGGTTTAACTTGACTATATACTCGTATTTATTGATGTGTGATGTACAGTACAACTATTTTCTTAATGTCCCTCGGCAAGCTTCGTGTTCCGTCAATCGTCGGATTTTTATCAGTTTCCCGTGCACTTGGTGCAGACCGGACGCTCTCAATCGACTTCGAATATACTTCTAAGTCGATTGAGAGCGTCCGGTCAAACACGAAGTTTGCCGAGGGACATTAAGAAAATAGTTGTACTGCACAAGTTTGAAAGCAGGAGTCTTACCTGATATCTTCCGATGAATTGACAGGTTTACACTTAATCGTGTCGTAGTCCCAAAAACAAGCTCGCTGGCTTAATTCCTCAGATCCCTGGTGGAATAAATAACACATTTTAAGATACTTGGGTACCATATTTTTTTTGTCAAAAAATAATTATGAAAACCTAAGATCGCATTGCGTCCGAGGGATGGTGCCCAGGGCCCAAAAGCGATAACATTGAACTTGCCGAAGAATAGAACGCGATATTTTCGCAACGCTGATTAATAAAGCGCATGATAGCACACACATATTATCACAATCACTTTTTCATCCAGTTTATCAACAGAAAACTATTAAATATACTGTATATTCATCAATAATAGCGAAATTCTAGGACGATTTTTGAATTCATACATAAAGTTCAACGACTGACATCCGTTTTGTCTCGTCGAAATTTATTTTTGATGACATTGAACTAGGTGATGTGACATAATAATATCGACAATATGTACAAAGATTACTTGATACACATAAATAAATAAATAACATAACATCACGCCTGTATTCCCCGAAGGGTTAGGCAGAGGTGTACCTATAGCACACCCACATTAATAGAAAAAAAATATTAAAGTATATCGGATGACTATATGAAAAATAGGGTATAATAGAAGGGCGGAGAAGAAGCATTATACATTTTATAATTTTGTTTTCATAAAATATTTTTGTCATTTTTTTCTACATAATTATCTATCAATAAAACTACTAATTTGGAGTAAATTTTACATAATAAAAACAAACCGAAATCATCAAAATTCAAATCATTTAATCTACGCTATGCGCGGAAATAATATAATTATAATTGAGGAGGTCAGGAACAAAAAGTGACATTTACAATTTTTCATTTTTCTCAGGAACCGAGGAAAATCTAATATGGGTATGCACAATCGAATGTAAAATGTTACCTTTTGTACAGAGTACTCCTTTTAAATGCCATTTTCTGGTGAAATAAATCACTAATAAAATTGAACCAAATCTGTTCAGAAATTGATAAAATTCAAGGTTATGAGTCCGAATAAAAATAAAAAAAAACCAATCGAGCCGAATGAGTAAATGTCACTTTCTGTTCCGGACCTCCTCAATTCTAACATCGATTACCCCTGAACTTATTACAACCACACTCCTACACCAAATTAGAAAAAAAAACTTGTAAAATGCTAAATTTCGAACGGCCATTGTTGTTCACATCTTTGGCAAACAAATTTTGAATGGTTTGGGATTATGTAGAAATGTCCTATTGTAGGGTTCTTACATAAACTAATGTAATATTAAGGCAACATGTTTCTCGTAATCTTAATACACTATTATCACTATACACAAAAGCACGTTAAATTTTCTGTTCAAAATTCTACGCAAGAATGATGACTATACGTCTTATTTTCCTTTGAATTATCTTTCCTATTTATACTATTTTGCTTTCTTTAGTTCAGGGATGTTCGCTGAGGCATGTAAAGATGACTTCTATGCTATTATTCGAAAGCGTATCGCATCCCTGATATGGCGGGTGCGTGGCAGCGCCAACAGTCTCTTGATGACCGTTTCGGTCACGACTGATGGCCTTATATTGAAACAATAGACGAGGACGCTAGCGTTGCCTTCAAACCGTGCCCAGAAGCAGTGTGAATGATCATGATGAATTTTATTATTATTATTATCATCTCTGACATGTTTTTTGAATTTAATTTATTAATTGACATAGGTATATGTACTAACACTAGTTTGTAAGTTGTTTATGTCCTTACTAACAACATGGATTGTACTGATCTGACAATAAATGATATTATTATTATTTCCTTCTTCCTTTATGTTCGTGTCCTGCGTACTTTACTTAAAGTCTTGCGTGCCTCGTAACACCTAAACCGTACACGACCCGAAAATTTTCAAAAGAAAAATAATCGAATCTTCACTCACATGTGTATGATGATGTTGATGCGCTAAACAGGCTGCGCACGAGTGGTATCTTCCGCACGCTTCCCGCGGTGACTCGCTGTCCGAACCACACTCCTCTATTGATAACGCCATCTATTAGACACATTTTATACTATTTTAAATTTTGTAGAAAATTGGAAACAAATATACTAAATCATCTTTATCGATTAAAGTAAGGATAAAAATATTGAGCGTGAATTTAGAGAATTTGTGGAAGTTGAAGACAATCATACAAAGTATTTATATAGTAACAAATAAGGTACACATTTGAGTTTCAAGTCAGTATTTAGGATCATTATTGGTAGTAGAGATTTAAAGATATTTTTATTTTTTATTTAATTATTTACTCCAAACATACAATATCCTTACACAAGCCCAATGCGATATTGGAGTACACTCAATTAAATAGTTCCTTCATCCTCCTCCATTTGTAGGGTTATACACACGGCTACACATTAAGCTCTACATTTCCAGTATAAGCTAATCTCGAATTGTATAGTATTTCCGTAGAATGCGAGGTTAGCGTAAACTGGAAATGTATACCTTGATGTGTAGCCGTGTGTACTAACAGTATCCCAAAATTTGATATTCAAATGACGGACTGTCGATTCTGTATGGTTATGAAAATTTTCTACCGGCAGACTTATATTTCTTACTACAATGTTACACAAAACTATTTTCTCCAACAAGTGAATAGTAATAAAAGTCAACTGTGACGTACCTGATGCGTGTGCCTGACGCAGTACATGGCGGACGGGTAGCACGCGCCGCACCACGCGCAGCGCGCGGCCGTGCACGCCGCACACGACTCCGCCGATGTACAGCGACGTTCGTCTATATAAAACAACTCATTATTTTTATAAATGTTCTCTTTTTTCTCTAGAACATGATCAGGATCCCTAGGAAATCTTTCAGGCCCGCGTGAAGGAGAGGCAATCGTTACGCTCTCACGCCTCTAGTCGTCAGGAGTCGATATCCGACTCCCGGCCACCGTAGGCGCGGGCTTGCGGACGGCGAGCAATGGGCAGCTCGCCGTCCGGTAAGGACCAGGCCCGGGTCGACGGCGCAACGTGTTCCACGCGCGCCTCATACAGATGTCAGCATCATTGACGGGGTCCGATAGGGCCGATGCCTGCCGGGGTCGCGGATTGTTCGAAAGAGTTACCGTGGCACTGGCGCACAGGCAACCGAAGGAACACGGGTGGGTTTTAGTCAGCGGGAGACGTCATTTGATGATTTCCCACCCGAAAAAAAGGCCCCACGCTAAGCTCTACCGGCAGAAATGTCTGATAGGTCACCACTCACACACCATAATCTGATCGCCTGTATTTCAGATCTTACTAGGATAAAAAATATGTAGTTTAAGAAAAACACGATTCTGTCACACACTAAAAGTTATAATTAAATTAACTTCTAGTAGTTACAATATAAGTACCTATGCAGCTTATCATTTCTTTAATATCCAATAATTAATTCAAAAAGCGTGGAGCGCTTTGGCTAAATTAATTAAATGTACACACAACACAAAAGGTCCCCGCGCTTCAAAAAGCGTTTTTTTAACCTAGATTTTCTTTTCTTTGTAGTCTAGTATATTCTTCATTTAGTTAATAAGCCTTAAGTAAACGAAGTTATGACTTGACCGGTTAATTAGTAGCCTCTGAAGTTTCATTATCCACCTGCTGGCTCCATCATCAGATCAGCTCTAAGATACCAAATTATAGTATTGTCATCCGAATTACATATACATACGAAGTTTCGTTACGATACGATCATTAAAAGTAGGTTAAAATTGTCTTCCAAGATTTTCCACATCGTTATTTACAAGTGAAATTAATATAAAAGCGTGTTAAACAATAAACTTTTAGTTCAGAGCTGAATACAAAATTCCGTTACGCTCAGAATGTCGTATACAGCGAAATGTGCGAATCAGTAAGCTAGAGAACCTTTTGGCAGCCACTGGATGACATACTGATGTACTGCATACTAAAAGAAGTAAAGAATTTATAGGAAACATAGTTGTAAAAAAACCTGTGTGTGTATTGTCAGTTGGGGTTAGTCTAGTAATGTGCTTACCCTTACCAAACCTAGGTTCCGTGAGGCACGCCTTCACCGTGCCGTCGAATGACTCCTTCCAGCCCACTTCTTCTAACTGAAAAAAAATAAAATATCTAACTAAAGAGCCCTTTTACAATAAACGCAAAAATCTCCGATTTTTTTCATTTTTGGCGTCCAAAATTTCAGTAATGGTTAAGTTGTTTAAAATTTTGTTCATGGAAAAGATAATTTTATACATAATTTTGCAAAATAGTTTTAGAGAATATTGATTTATAGCGTCTAGGACGACCCTTTCCCTCTACCGCTGCATTAGTTAAATGCTCAGAAGGGTTTTTTACCTAAGTTACCTTTAGCTTTATACTGTTTTAAAATGTATATTATTTGGAATACGATCCAATTGTACTGTAATTTACCATATTTCGATATTTTAACTCTGCACAGATTTCCAAAAAAAAAAACTTGAAATAGTGCGTTTAATGTTAAAAAAATATTATTTAAAAAAAATAGATGTATACTACAATAATTGGGAAATAAGTGTAAATTAAAATAAAATAAAAAATGGTAAAACATGTCACGTAAAATTAGATAGTATACACGGTGGCAGAGAGATCGACGCGCAAACTGAAACCATGAGTTTAGCACATAATTCTAGACGGGGCTCTGAATCTTGATTGTGTCTTGTTGTTTGTCTTGTCTCCGTTGTTGTCTTCTTCAATGTCCCTGCCATCCTGTATATTTACGGGCATCGAAGCTAGCAAATTAGTCGCGCGCAGGGGCTGTCGACTCTATACGTCGAATCAATGACATACCTTCAAGGGCTATTTCAAGTGTGGCTAGAGTAAATACAAAAATACGGGACCTACCCGTATTTTTGTTTTTACTCTAGCCGATTCTAGATGAAATTTCATGAAATTTACTAACGTTTTTTACACTTTGCAGATCAGTGTTAGGCTTTATGTTGATTAAAACATTTTTCGCGACCGTAACAATATGGCTTTACAGAAGTATAATCATTAGATTCAGCAAAACTCTCCTTGAGTTGGAATTTGCCTCATATGTCATGATTTCATGAAATAGTTATTCAATAGGGTAATATGAATTTAGATAGTTGTATTGATGATTTTTATGATTATAATTCTATAAATAAATATTTGAGATCAACATACTGACCTGCAAACTGGAAAAAAACATAAGAAAATTAAAATTTCGCGGGCTACGCTGAAGCTTTCGCCTTAAATAGTTACCGGCAAGCAGGCTCTATCTCTTGATCTCCACACACATGCGACGGCAGTGTGTTGCGCCGCAGTCAGACACGCTGCTTCACTCGTGTGTCTGGAACAACCCTCCCCCGCTTCGAAGATTAGCGCGTCCGAGCGGAGGCGGCCGTCGAAACTGTAAGAAAATTAAGTTATTTTAGGGTTCCGTACCGAAAAAGTGCCAACGGGATCCTATTACTAAGCCTACGATGTCTGTCTGTCAGCGGGCTGTCTCATGAACCGTAATAGGTAGAGAGTTGAAATTTTCAGTGTGTATTTCTATTGCCGCAATAACAAAAAATAATAATAAAACGTGTGGGGTCGGGGGACCCCCGTCATGAACTAAGTTTCTTACGCTTTTTCTTTAGCACGATTTTTTTTTCATTTACGCATCTGCCATTTTGGATTTTCATTTTGAAGTTACTATTGGTTTCAGCACCTTCGAAACTTATGAAGACGCCACCAATAATGAATAATTTGAAAATATTCACAGCCGCCATCTTGGATTTTCATTTTGACCTCACTATGGTTTTAGCACCCTCGAAAAGCATGAAAAAGACACCCATAATGAAAAATGTGCTATTATGGTTATGACATATACAAGAATTTTGGCTTGACATTCTCAGACCGTGCTCACTCTGGAGCTGATTTGTCCTTTTGCAGTGCATAGATAAAAGCATTGGCACACGATGTATAGATGTGTTTCCATCCAAAAGAACGCAACCATCACCTATTCTTATAATATTTATTAAAAGAAATAAGTGTTACAAAAGAATTAATAGGTGAACTATGCAGAGTTATTTTTTGCGCACAAAGCTTGATGAAATTCGAAGAATCTTTTTATATCTAACCATCTTCTTAAGAGCGCTTACACGGGTCCACTAGCGCCACTCGTTTAAAAAAATATTATCTCGTGACAGAGAAGGAATTTTGAAAAACGGCTCAATTAGCGACCTCAGTAAGTGTGTCTAGAATTTTCTAATACCTTTTATAAACTTTCATAGTGAGACACGAAGCAACAAAATACGATCTAAATTAATGTGGCCGCTTTTGTTTAGATCGAATTTTGTTGCTTCGTGTCTCACTATGAAAGTTTATAAAAGGTATTAGAAAATTCTAGACACACTTACTGAGGTCGCTAATTGAGCTTTTTTTCAAAATTCCTTCTCTGTCACGAGATAATATTTTTTTAAAGGAGTGGCGCTAGTGGACCCGTGTAAGCGCTCTTAAGGCATTTTCTGCCTTTTAAGATATCTTTTCGTTGCTAAGGGTGTAAGCTTTCTCGCAACTTACATGATCTGACCAAGATTATATCTGGACTTTAAAATAGACTAATCTTTGTGTTTCTTTCAGTCTTTCTTCACAGAGTAGTAGTCGGATAGGAAACGCCGAACTCATCTAGTTTTTAAATATGTGAATGACGTGTAAAAAATGTTTGTACAAACTTACTTTCAAAATTAAACTCATTTAGTAGTGCAAAGTCAAATAATTTATTTCACATAGGCACATAAAAGGCACTTTTGAACGTCAAAATTTACAAAAAAATAGAATTGATTCTAGTTGCCCCTTCCAAAAGGTAGTTTCGTATGGAGAAGAATGGGCAAGAAACTCCACCGTTACTCTTTTAAAAATGTTTTACAATATTATGTATACATTAATTATATAATATGTTATATGTATATGTTTATGTGTGGCTACATACCCCGCATGTATAACGACAGTCCGCCGGTCCTTGATGAGCAGTGGCGCCGCCGCGTGCGCCGCGCGCGCCCCGCCCGCGGGCGGCGAGCCCGCCCACCACACGCCGCACCTGTGACGACTTTATGGTTAAATACTTACAGGGTGTAACAAGACCTATTACATAGCCGTTATTTACGCATCCTATACATCAAAGTATTGCTGGTAAAGGACTTTTATTTTTGATGTGAAAAGTCGCTGTTTACGGATACGCATAAAGTAACGCACGCGAAACATTGTGCTTATGAGTACAGACATCAGAAGAGATAAGTAACCAAGGTCGTTGGATATAGTTGAATTTGAGTAAAAAACCGATGGATGTTTTCAAATGAAATTTAATTTGATAAATAATAATAATAAAATTTCTTTATTCGGACAACAAAGATCCATAATGTTAGTAATACCTTAAAGCTAGTGTTAGTAGTAATATTCTTATTATAATTGAGTTTGAGATTGAAGCATTTTGCACAGAAGAAGACCAAGTAAGGTACAAGTTTCTCACCTGGCCATCCTCTCCACAAAATGCCTCACAATGGGAGAATAGACACTATCTGCCATATATGACCTGTTTGTTTTCTATTAATTAAATTAAATTTTTATTCGAAAACTTCCATCCATTTCTAACTAAACTTCAACTATATCGACGACCTTGGTAACTTATCACTTTTGGTGACCGTACATGCAACGGAACCGGAGTTGTGGAGAATTTATAGTTAAGTTATAACATTAAAAGCTTGTCATCGTGAAAAAAAAGTTGAAACTTTGACCTTCAATATCTCCATAACCAGAAACTTCCCGGGTACGGTCCAGTACAAAAAAAAGTATCACAATGACGAGGAGAACAAGTGACCCTCGGCTTCGTTAAGCGTCTTTTTACCCCCAGTACAGTTATTACAGGTTGTTATAGTGAAAACAATTACAATATCAATCAAAACCTTAACAATCGCGCTTTATTAACCGACTCGTCTTAAGGCTGTGGCGGAACAATAAATGAATTGGACCACCACCTTACATTTTAGAGCGGAATCGCTCCGCTCATGAATCTTGGGCCAAACATGCAGATCATACGATTTTTGTACCGAGTGACCTCTAATGGCTTACACGCGCCGCGCGCACACCTGTATTGTACTGCGGCGACGGCGACAACGGCCTTGGAATGCGGAAGTGTGCGTGCACGCACATCTATCGCTGCGAGGGCCGGGCTTCGGAGACCACAGTACTACGTTCGACCACCTTCCGAACCACTCGGATCGCGCCGCGCTTTTTATTGTATACCTTGATTTAATATTGCTAATTTAATTATTGTCCGTTTAATTTCATTCAAATATAATTTTCTTATCACTTTAATAACATTCTTCATTTCATCTGTACTCGCATCTTTCTTTCATCTTTCTGCTTACGCTTCGCTTCACGCTTGAAAGCTAATAAATAATATCATTAGTACGGGTTCGATTCCCGATTGAGTGGAAATTGGTGACATACCGATTTTCTACAAGGCGGAACATTCAGGGTAGCCCGTGAAATTCAAATTTCGTTACGTTTTTTGCAATTTGCAGGTCATTGTCAGGTTTTATTTTGATTAAAATATGATTCGCGACCGTAACAAATATGGCTTTATAGAATTATAATCATTAGAATCAGCAATACATCTCTATAAGTTCATATTACCCTATTTCATGACTATTTCATGAAATCATGACATTTGAGGGCAATTCTAACTTAAGGAGTTGTATTGCTGATTCTAATGATTATAATTCTGTAAAGCCATATTTGATACGGTCGCGAATCCTATTTAGATCACCATACAACCTGATACTGACTTGCAAATTGCAAAAAACGTAAGAAATTTTGAATTTCGCGGTCTACCTTGGCGCATGTCCCCCCCTTAAGAGCAAAACATGCATTGACAATTTTGTGCATAACTTTATCCTGAAGTCTTCAGTATTAGAGTTAGCGTTGTCGGATCACACAGCCCAGTTACTGAAATGCACAATTAGTACAGTATATACTTTTAATCGGTGGAATAGGAGAAGACGTGACTACCATGATGATAACATTAATAAATGTAAGGCCTATCTGCGGAGTCTGACATGTTCAGAAGTATATGAAACAAATGACCGTAAGGCCTAGCCTCGACATCACCGCACCGACGAAACACTCGTGCGACCGCGGCCGGCGGCGAGCGGAGAGGCGTGCGATGTAAACAAAACTAATTACAAAAAAACAACTGACTTCCAAAAAAAACACTAAAAGACGTGAAAAATAACTTTTATTTAGGAAGTCGGTGGCCAAAAACGAAAATACAAAACCAAAGGCACCAACTTCCGAAGTCGGTTGTTTTTTTTGTAAAAGTCTTTATTTTTAATTTTTTAGTTGCGGTACCTACCCCACACAAATTCGTATTCCACTAATTGGTATGTAATTAACAGTGACAGGAAATCATCAACACATCATCAATATAAACTAAGTGGAAAAAATATGGAGTATTAAGGATAACTCAAAAACTACTGGTCAGACCTTGACCAAATAAAAAAATAAAATAAAAAAACATACAGACGAATTAAGAACCTCCTCCTTTTTGTGAAGTCGGTTAAAAACTACTAGCTCACAGCGCGGTGGCCGCGACTCAGAGCCGCGCGACCGGGGAGTGCGACGGACCAGTTCAGAGTCGAGCGTGTTGAACGTCACAAACAGTCCGGTGTATAGGGCCTGCTGGAGCCGGGACCAACTGCTTTCCGAGAAATGGAGGGGTCTCGATATGTAATGGATGGTCAACTATTTTTTATTTAATTTTTTAACCATTTATGTACACACATATATAAACAGACAAGAAGAAAGGAACAGTAAAATAGGTACAAAGGTGATGCTTATTTCTAAAGAAATCTCTTCCAGCATACCTGCGGTAGGAGAGTATATTAAAGAGATGAAGACAACGTGTGTAAGAGTAGAAGGGAAAACAAAATACATAAAATCTAAAATAATTTTGTAATTTAAATATAAACATACAATAACAGAATATACTAACATACATACATACTTCTAAAATAAATATCACTAAAATATATAAAAACATAATGTAATTTAAATAATAAATACATAAGCAACTATGATAAAGTGGAAAGGTAGTGTTCTTTTACTCTACTTTTAAATACTCCAACAGTTTGGCAGTTCCTAATGCCTGGTGGAAGTGAATTCCACAACCGTACCGCCTGCGCGTTGACTGATCACGGCAAGCGTAGCTTAACCTTCAATCGACCCGTGTAGCTGTCATTTCTTAGCCTGGAACCCCTGAAAAATCTATAACCCTTACTTAATTATTCTAGATTATGTTATACGGGCCCATATCTCACCTAACGTCGTACAACAGTGCTCCTGCAGAATAACATTTAGACGCAGCAGGATTGGATACTAACGCCGCAGCGCTGTCGTTGTGTGCGTTGCCTCCGAAAACCAGCATTACGCCTAGAACACAACAAATAGAGTATCAGTAGACAATCCATTGTAGAAATGAAATAATAACGAAATAATTTCCTTCAAATGATTGCCTAAGTCAAAGACTCAGTGAAATCATTTATTTCAAATAGGCACATAAAAGGCACTTTTGAACGTCAAAATTTACAAAAAAAATAGAATTGATTCTAGTTGCCCCTTCCAAAAGGTAGTTTCGTATGGAGAAGAATGGGCAAGAAACTCCACCGTTACTCTTTTAAAAATGTATTACAATATTATGTATACATTAATTATATAATTAATTATGTGAAGACAATGCACCTAGAATAAAATTACTATACCACAATAGGTAAAAAGAATTAAATATACAGCAATGACAGGTAAATTAATTATGAGATAAATACATGGTGCTCACATATTTACAAATAATGAAAACTAAATGATTTTTCCAAAATTTCACAAGTAATAATTTAGTGTGTGAGTTAAAGTAGTTACATAATGTAAAAATCAATGTCATAAAAATTATAAATTATACAATTAAATTAGCAACCAGTTTGATTTTGTCTAGACTCTAGATTGTCCTATGGAGCAGGACCAGCATGTTTCCAAGCATTCTTAACTAGGATATAATCCTCTAATTTGTAATATGCTTGTTTACAAAGTGTACTTTTAATATGAGTTTTAATTCTATACCGAATCTTCGCGAGTACTGAACTGAGATTCCTGAACACTACTACTTGATACCCCCGGGTAGTTGCGTAACACACTAACAGTAGGAATGGCTTTCATTTTGACAGTTCAACAACATTCATTGCGTTATTTACGTTGTTGAGCAGACGAATTTTTCGAACATATGAAGCAATGGATTAGCAATAGGCTTCAAAATTATTCAGATTGTGATAGATGTGTGTTACGTAATTAGGGTGCTGGAGTCTATGACCACTCCGAGTATAATATCTTTGGAGTAAATAAGTTAAATTTTATCTTATTACAGTTAAACTGGGTAAGTTAAACCTTCAATATAGCATTAGACCAAAATTCTATACACAATGTAGCGGTATCAACATCGCCACATGCGTACTACACGTCATACCGACGCCACGCAAATCCTGCATCGCGCAAGCAGAGTTTACCGCGACTAGCATATATACAACGTCCCGACATCAACCGTCGGGCAGTTGCCCACCAGACACAACACCCGTCTGGTCGGAGGATCCTCCGTTTTCCATAGAGTATGAGTGAGCTTTACACCCTGTTCCTCATACACAACATTTTAATTTTACAAACTTTGTAAACAATATGGAGAAGGTATACACCTTCTACATATTGTTTACATTTGGTCGACAATAAACTAGGCAGTCATAAGCTAAAAAAAAAGTCTCAAATAGTATTTTGGGCTAATGTTCTCGTGAAGGTTTAAGTTACCCAGATTGACTACTAAAAATTTCTTCTAATTCTATCTTATTTTATTTAATTTTGTCTAGTTTTATATAATAACTTGTATGTGTAAACTGTAAATATAAGTTGGTAATTAATTAATAAATATAATTGAGATATCATAACTCCAAGCTACATTTCGGTTTTTATAAGGCTACATAACTCCCTTCTGTTTTAAATAATAACGGGTTTGACCGCGTGCATATTTCGGGATAACTCCATAGAGGTATAGTGGCTCGTACTTCTATATTGGTGACCAGTATAGAGGTCCGAGGAACGGGGAGTAAAGCTCACTCATACCGCCATAGAAAAGCGAGAATCCGCCAGACGGATGTTGTGTCTGGCGGGTAACTGCCCGATGATTGATGTCGGGACGTTGTATATATAATAATAATAATAAAACATTTATTTCTGGCAAAATGGCCCATAGACATATACCTTACAAACTAACATAATATATAAAGTATAAAACAAAACTTGTGTTAACAAATAGCTTAAAACTATGTTAGTAGCATTTTACTAGCTTGTCCTTGAGCTGCCTTGTGGTACTTGTCCGCGGAAGCGACGGAACACCACGTTTTGCGGCCAAAAGTCTTCTGCCATGACGACGGACAGGTAACAATTCGGTGCTCGCACCACGAACGCCTTGAAGTTGACGTTGCGTTGCGACTCCAGTAACCGCACCCTCGGCGTGTACGTCGTCTTCTGGCGCACGTACTCCACGATGTCCTCCGCCTTAGTGGTGTAGTGTAGGCGGGAGATGTACACCGGGGTGTTCGGCTTTACGGCACGTAAGCTTACTCCGGGCTCCGTAGGAGCTTTGCCGCAGCGGTTCTTGTTCGTTCGCGACTGACGCTTCCTCCTTTGTACAGTCACAAAGTCCTCAACATCAGCCTTATTCGGGGCTTTTTTTGGCATCATAGTTGGAGCGCCACTCGCGGCACTCAAAGTGATGCCAGCGAAATCCTTTTGTAAGGGTTTCGCCAGGGCTGCGGACACTGGCAGCGGGACGGAGTGAGGGGCTCGGGCGGCGCCGCATAGTGCTGCGGAGACGGGCAGAGGGCTGCGGGCCACGCGGGCGGGGCGCGCTGCAAGCTCAGCAAACGACGGATGCGCTGGCGATGAAACTGCTGACGCGGAGTTTGACGACGATACATCGAAGCCGGCTCCGTGACACATGTTTACGTTAGATGCATCGACTGATGACCTTGTTACCGCCACACTGTTGCGCAACTCGGTAAATTCTTTGCGCAAATCGGCGACGGTGTTTTGGTATGCATATAATTTCGCTAGAACATCCGCGAGGCGGGCCTTCAGATAGACAATGTCCTTCAGAAGGCTCGTTACATCGACGCAAACATCGCATCGCATCGTTATATGCTACTTGCGGTCGCGGTAAACTCTGCTTGCGCGATGCAGGATTTTGCGTGACGTCAGCGTGACGCGTAGCTCGCATGTGGCGGTGTAGATACCGCTACAACCCGAATAGTGTCGTACTCAAACAGAGCTGAAGACACAGTTAGCTGTAAGACCGCGAGACGAGCGAGCATTTTACATTATCTAAAATAATCATTATTTAAAATTTCAATAATATTTGGGCCTTTTAATTTACCTGGTGTAATAAAAGTAGCAGAATGTAAATATCTAGGAGTAGGCGCCGACTGCAGAGGGCGCCACAGTCTTAACTCGGGGTCGTACTCAAATAACGAAGCTGATGGGGCCTGCAAATAAATGGATACAATTGAAACTTCATGAGTTAGTGTCGGAATTCATACGATGGAAAGTCTGAAAAAAAATATTCATTATTAATAACGCTGTAGAGGATAGTGGGATAATAATTGAAGATAAAAACCATGGTCCGTTGAAAGACACTTGCCACTATATTTTTACAATAACACATTTACATCCAAACTTCTTTCAGTTACACAATATAATACAAAACAACATTTCTGGGTCTAAACGACAGACTCAACACTTTCTTGTTTAAATCTTCCTCAGAAAACTCGTACGGATATCCATAAAGACGATTTTCTTAGGGCTGCTGTGACCGGGAGTAGCTAAGGATGCCAATATGATGATCGTGTCCTGTCTATGTAAAGAGTTAACATTGTTGTTATTTTTTTTGTGATTCGTATCTCGCAGGTCAACCTAGCAGGTTGTTGGCTGCTTAACCGGACAAGCTTGTGGTTGCTGTAATAACTTAAGGCTCCCAGCCAGGATTTAAAAGTCTTACAAACTATGCGACAACACGCTAAGGGCACCCGCTGCGGCGTACAAGCGTCGGCTTAGGACGTTGCTGGGAGAGTGCAGCATGGGACAGGCTGGATCGGAATTATTATTATTAGGGGAAGAATTTAAACATGGCTGCTACGTACCTGTGTGGCCTCAGACTCCGACACCAACCCTCCATGAACATACACCTTCCTGGACAGCGCGTCCCACGCCGCGGCGTGCGCGAAGCCCGCGCGCGCCGCCCAGCCGCGCGTGGCTGCTACGTACCTGTGTGGCCTCAGACTCCGACACCAACCCTCCATGAACATACACCTTCCTGGACAGCGCGTCCCACGCCGCGGCGTGCGCGAAGCCCGCGCGCGCCGCCCAGCCGCGCGTGGCTGCTACGTACCTGTGTGGCCTCAGACTCCGACACCAACCCTCCATGAACATACACCTTCCTGGACAGCGCGTCCCACGCCGCGGCGTGCGCGAAGCCCGCGCGCGCCGCCCAGCTGCGCGTGGCTGCTACGTACCTGTGTGGCCTCAGACTCCGACACCAACCCTCCATGAACATACACCTTCCTGGACAGCGCGTCCCACGCCGCGGCGTGCGCGAAGCCCGCGCGCGCCGCCCAGCTGCGCGTGGCTGCTACGTACCTGTGTGGCCTCAGACTCCGACACCAACCCTCCATGAACATACACCTTCCTGGACAGCGCGTCCCACGCCGCGGCGTGCGCGAAGCCCGCGCGCGCCGCCCAGCCGCGCGTGGCTGCTACGTACCTGTGTGGCCTCAGACTCCGACACCAACCCTCCATGAACATACACCTTCCTGGACAGCGCGTCCCACGCCGCGGCGTGCGCGAAGCCCGCGCGCGCCGCCCAGCCGCGCGTGGCTGCTACGTACCTGTGTGGCCTCAGACTCCGACACCAACCCTCCATGAACATACACCTTCCTGGACAGCGCGTCCCACGCCGCGGCGTGCGCGAAGCCCGCGCGCGCCGCCCAGCCGCGCGTGGCTGCTACGTACCTGTGTGGCCTCAGACTCCGACACCAACCCTCCATGAACATACACCTTCCTGGACAGCGCGTCCCACGCCGCGGCGTGCGCGAAGCCCGCGCGCGCCGCCCAGCCGCGCGTGGCTGCTACGTACCTGTGTGGCCTCAGACTCCGACACCAACCCTCCATGAACATACACCTTCCTGGACAGCGCGTCCCACGCCGCGGCGTGCGCGAAGCCCGCGCGCGCCGCCCAGCCGCGCGTGGCTGCTACGTACCTGTGTGGCCTCAGACTCCGACACCAACCCTCCATGAACATACACCTTCCTGGACAGCGCGTCCCACGCCGCGGCGTGCGCGAAGCCCGCGCGCGCCGCCCAGCCGCGCGTGGCTGCTACGTACCTGTGTGGCCTCAGACTCCGACACCAACCCTCCATGAACATACACCTTCCTGGACAGCGCGTCCCACGCCGCGGCGTGCGCGAAGCCCGCGCGCGCCGCCCAGCCGCGCGTGGCTGCTACGTACCTGTGTGGCCTCAGACTCCGACACCAACCCTCCATGAACATACACCTTCCTGGACAGCGCGTCCCACGCCGCGGCGTGCGCGAAGCCCGCGCGCGCCGCCCAGCCGCGCGTGGCTGCTACGTACCTGTGTGGCCTCAGACTCCGACACCAACCCTCCATGAACATACACCTTCCTGGACAGCGCGTCCCACGCCGCGGCGTGCGCGAAGCCCGCGCGCGCCGCCCAGCCGCGCGTGGCTGCTACGTACCTGTGTGGCCTCAGACTCCGACACCAACCCTCCATGAACATACACCTTCCTGGACAGCGCGTCCCACGCCGCGGCGTGCGCGAAGCCCGCGCGCGCCGCCCAGCCGCGCGTGGCTGCTACGTACCTGTGTGGCCTCAGACTCCGACACCAACCCTCCATGAACATACACCTTCCTGGACAGCGCGTCCCACGCCGCGGCGTGCGCGAAGCCCGCGCGCGCCACCCAGCCGCGCGTGGCTGCTACGTACCTGTGTGGCCTCAGACTCCGACACCAACCCTCCATGAACATACACCTTCCTGGACAGCGCGTCCCACGCCGCGGCGTGCGCGAAGCCCGCGCGCGCCGCCCAGCCGCGCGTGGCTGCTACGTACCTGTGTGGCCTCAGACTCCGACACCAACCCTCCATGAACATACACCTTCCTGGACAGCGCGTCCCACGCCGCGGCGTGCGCGAAGCCCGCGCGCGCCGCCCAGCCGCGCGTGGCTGCTACGTACCTGTGTGGCCTCAGACTCCGACACCAACCCTCCATGAACATACACCTTCCTGGACAGCGCGTCCCACGCCGCGGCGTGCGCGAAGCCCGCGCGCGCCGCCCAGCCGCGCGTGGCTGCTACGTACCTGTGTGGCCTCAGACTCCGACACCAACCCTCCATGAACATACACCTTCCTGGACAGCGCGTCCCACGCCGCGGCGTGCGCGAAGCCCGCGCGCGCCGCCCAGCCGCGCGTGGCTGCTACGTACCTGTGTGGCCTCAGACTCCGACACCAACCCTCCATGAACATACACCTTCCTGGACAGCGCGTCCCACGCCGCGGCGTGCGCGAAGCCCGCGCGCGCCGCCCAGCCGCGCGTGGCTGCTACGTACCTGTGTGGCCTCAGACTCCGACACCAACCCTCCATGAACATACACCTTCCTGGACAGCGCGTCCCACGCCGCGGCGTGCGCGAAGCCCGCGCGCGCCGCCCAGCCGCGCGTGGCTGCTACGTACCTGTGTGGCCTCAGACTCCGACACCAACCCTCCATGAACATACACCTTCCTGGACAGCGCGTCCCACGCCGCGGCGTGCGCGAAGCCCGCGCGCGCCGCCCAGCCGCGCGTGGCTGCTACGGACCATACTCCTTCGTCTACGTAATATTCCTGGAAAGTGACAAGTAACAATCATAATCATTTATTTGTCAGAATATGGTACATTATAATGGTCTTTAGAGTAGTCAGCGGTATCATCACATTCTGCCAAGTATGGCGTGGAAGTATTAGGTACAGTCAGCAAGAGAGATAAGTATGCAGGGTCGCCGGATATAGTTGAAGTTTAGTAAGAAACCGATGAATGTTTTTGGATAAAATTAAATTAAATTAATAGAAAACAAACTGGTAATTTATCAAATTAAATTTAGCGCCAGAGCGGATCACCTGATTGCGGATTTTATCCTTCAGAGAGACTCCAAGCATAGCTGTCTCCATAGCTCGCTGAGAGACTTTAAACTTATAGACCAGTCTCACCGTTAGTGACCACGTTTCGGCTCCGTATGTCATAACTGATAGGACGCATGGGTTGAAGACTTTCGTCTATAGGCAGTGCGGTATGGACGACGAGAAGACCTGACGAAGTTACATTTCACACTTCGTTCATCTCAAATTCCTCTGCTCAACGTAAATAATTCAATGAATGTTTTTGTTTATGAGCCGTCGAAGTGAAAGGCATTGCCATTAAAGTGTGTTACGCAATTACCCCGCAGGATCACCATGGAATTGCAACCACTAAGTCACCGAGGCGAGTATTTTACAGTAAAGTACAAATATATTTAAAAAAAAACAATCTAATTTTGAGACTGTATTTTGTGCATTGTCATGCTCAACAGCAAATTGATAACTAAACAGACAGCTCAACAATATAATCGATACAAACCTGCACTAAATGTAAGTATCCGTAATGTGGAGAGTGTCCAAAAAACACCAACATCACAGGTTTCTTGGTAACACCCAGGTATACTAGCACTGCTGTGTGACCCGATACGTGCAGCCCTCCTGAAACACACCAAAATAAAAAGCATGTATAGGTACATAAATTCCAGATAATTTCATCACCACTTCCTCAAGTATCTACTCCAGCGTTTTGTATTCTAAGTTGGTTTTTGAGTAACCATCTATTTGTATAAATAAAAGTCAATTGGCAAAAAAGTTTGTCCGCGCATCATTTCAAAGCAGCTGCACCTATTTGGCCAATTCTTTTTTGTTGTGATTTTAATTGTCAGGACAAGGTTCGTATGAAAGATTTTTTTTTTTAAAACCCACCGGGTAAGTCGGGAATTTGGATGATATTTTTGTATAAAATACACCCTGAGCGACGCCGGGCACAAACAGCTTGTTTGTAATAAAAAGTTGCTAAAAATATTATATTGGTTGCAAAGGAATTTGAACTTTTGTCACATTTAACATTAAGTTTGATGTTCCAAAACTTGATAATTATCTCAGATTCTGAATTCAGTTACTGGTAACTGGAACAGTTGAGCCTTGGTTCCCAGTTGAGTATTGATCTCATAAAAACTGGCAATACTGCTGTTTGGTGATTAGAAAAATATCCATAATCAAGTAAAATACGGTACAAAAATGTTGTCCTTATTACAAAATACGGTTATTCTTTAAACCCAAGTTTAAACCATCGAGCCATTTTTGAACCTCGAACTTTTATTCCGACAAACATAAAGCTCTAAATACAAAATCAGATTTTAACCCAGAGTCAAAGTTATAATTTTTTATCTAAAACTTTACAATGGTTGCCATACGGTTTGAAATAACAAAACTTGCTCGAAGACTTAAGCTTTTAGCTCACGCCAGATTCTAATTGTTACCTCGCAAGGAACTCTATACATAATATAGCCTAGTCTATATTGCCTTAAACTTTTATTTTTATTTGTATTTTATATTATTAATTTCCAATTAATTTTTATTTTTTTTATTTTCATTTGACATTGAGTTGCTTATTTTTATTTGACATTGTATTTATGATTTGATGACATTGTATTTATTTTTATTTTTATATTGTGATTTGTATTTATTTCGTGTTTTGTAACTTGTGATTGTAATATGGGAGAACCTGAAATAAATGGATTTGATTTGATTTGATTTGATACTACTGCACTACGTAAGGTCCACAATCGCTTACCGCAGTGCTTCAGCGGCGGCTGTCTGTGCGGCGAGCATGTGACGGGAGTCGCGTTGTGCCACTGCGGCCGCTCACTGTTGAGGCGAACTCGCCAGATCTCGTTTGTTACCTCGCCAGCTCGCCCTTCTAAGCCGGCTAGGCCACCACTGTAATCCAAGAAAATTATTCAGTAAATATATCATTCCTGCATTCGCGAATCTAATTATGATCAACATACGGCGTAAAACACAGGTGACATTCGCAAAACAAAACCAAAGAAAAATTGAATTAGGCGGGCTACAGCTGAGCATTCACCTTATGAGACCTTATCAATTTCGGCGCGCTACTAGATTAGGTAACTATCGGAGCGCAGCGTGTCTGTGTGCGTTCGAACTATTGCTAACAATCGCGGAGTGCGTTGTCGTACGGTGAAGCGGGAACAAAATAATCTTGATTCGTAACCTCTATTATTAGCACTCCATAGTTTATACTTAAGTACTAGGGATTCCATATTACTGGATGGATTTTATTGTGATTATGACGTGTTATGTTTAGGTACCCCATAAAGATATCGTTACCTAGTACGGCATTCACTATAGTAAAAGCAAATTATAATAATTATAAAGTGTGACCAACGTTTAAATAAGGTACGTCTGAAACTAATTACACGTATCATTGTATTCCTGTAATATTTACCTACTACAGAACGCCGGCACCGGGGAGGTTTGTAGATAACGGTACGCTTCGAGACTCCTGTTTATCTTTATTTCCCTCGCTATGAGACCGCAGACCATGAGAGTATAGTATAGCGAGCCAACTTGTCGTATTATAAAGCTAACAAATTTATATTATGTATACAAGGTGGAAAAAACGAGCGGGACATGGAGGAAAAGTACTTTAATATTGAAGATAGCAAATTTTACTCAAACGAAACATTCTTTTGTTTTTAGCCCATCCTAATCTAATTAATGTTTATAATTTCCTACAATTATGTTTTTCATTGCAGATGTAGCAACAGCGTGAAAATAAATACAAGATTCTTTTTAGTTTTTTTTGTATTACACGTATCTACATACGGATTTTATACTAGAGTTTAGTACGAGGTGTTTCAGATATTCATAGAACGTGCTTTTCTGGAGACAACAATTTCGGGTGAATAAACAATTGTCATATAAAATTGACATAGAAGAAATTTAAATTTACATAGAACTAGGTAAAGAAAGTGATCAATTATAATGTGAGTATCGGGTATCCTATAAAAAACATCATGTCCTTTTACTACACCCATATAGCTAAGACACATTACAGTACCCATTTGCTAGTAAAAGTGACCATGTTCCTGATCTGACTGGTGACTTGTTCTCCTTTTCGTCCTTATAGTTTTTATTATTATTTATTAAAAACTCTTAATTTATTACAAATGTACAGTGTGTTTGCACAATAATTAATAGGTGTCACACAATGCATAAATAAAAAATTGTACTCAAAGTCTCAAAACTGGTTAGACCTAGTATAAAATCACGTGCGATTCGCGAGTTAAGTCGGGAGCGGTGAACGTCACGGGCGACACAGGTCCGTCGTCGAGAAGTTCTTGGGCGCGACTGAATGCCTCGAGCAAGCGCATCGGTATATAAGGCATTATTTCGATATTTTATTACAAATATATGTATAAGTAGTCAAAAATAAAATATAAAAATTGAGTTTGGTAGATAAAGTCAAAGACAATGTTTTTATTTGTAAAACACCTAATTTTAAAATATTTAAGACTTTTTCTTATTTTCAATTAATTCTTACGCGTAGACGACGAGAAAATTTAAATTCGTCCACGTACTAGATAAACAGGTGATGAATAACAGTGCATTAAAAAAGAAACAGATATCTTAAGGTTATTGAGAAATTTGCACTGAAAAAACTTGAATTTTCTGTTTTTAGACCGCGAAATTGATAGGGACTCTTAAGAGTCCCTATCAATTTCTCAATAACCTTAAGATATCTGATTTTTTTTATAATGGTCTGTTATTCATCACCTATTTATCTAGTATGTGGACGAATTAAAATGTTGATAGCTACTCAATATAAATTACTAAAAATAAAAATCTAACACACGTTTTTACGTAAGTACGAAACACCAGATTTCTCAATTGCTTTTTAGCTTACTGGTCGCAAATAACAATCTGAGAAAAATCCTTAATACTGGGCATACAGGGTTATTTTTCAAAGACCAGCCAAATTTAAGGGTGTGGTATAGACCATCAGACTGAACAATTTTCTCCTTGGGACCAATATCGTAATCGCGAAAAAAAAATCAGCGGTCCTATACATTTGGGTCGAGTAGGTATTGAAGTTTTGTATGGGACAGTTTATAAATTTTTCGCGATGATGATATTGGTCCCATGGAGAGAGTTGTTCAGTTTGATGGTCTGTACCACATCCTTAAATTTGGCTGGTCTTTGAAAACTAACCCTGTATAGTATATTAGTAAGTGGACTTTTTTTTAAAAAAGTTTAATGAATTAGTACACAGAAAAAAATGTGAACCGCGCTGCAAAAACGCAATAAAATCATGTGCAAAATCGTTGTCTACGCGTAACAATTTATTGAAAATAAGAAAAAGTCTTAAATATTTTAAAATTTAAAGTGTTTATCTACCAAACTCAATATTTATATTTTATTTTTGACTACTTATATAATTGTAATAAAATATCTAAATAACGCCTTATAAACCGTTGCGCTTGCTCGAGGCATTCAGTCGCGCCCAAGGGCTTCTCGACGACGGACCTGAGGGCCTAGACAAATGGCATTCGCTTCGGAGCGATTCTGTTTCTACAATCGCTATCGCTTTCGCTAATGATTCCAAAAACTAGTGATAACGCTCGTCAAAACGTGTCCCTTGGCTATGCATCTCTGTGGAAGTACCTAATCTTTCGACGCTGTCGATTCATTTCATAATCGAATGTCGTTAACATTGTCTAGCTAATTTTTATTCGTTGACCTATGATCACGTGACATTTCGATAGCTTATGTCAACCCCATACATTTTAACTCTTCTACTAGCGTCATCGCTAATCGAATGTTACTTTGTCTAGGCCCTCTGTGTCGCCCGTGACGTTCACCGCTCCCGACGTAACTCGCGAATCGCACGTAATTTTATACTAGGTCGAACCAGTTTTGAGACTTTGAGTGTTTTTTTTTTATTTATGCATTGTGTGACACCTATTAATTATTGTGCAAACACACTGTAAATTTGTAATAAATTAATAGTTTTAAATAAAGAATAAAAAAATATTAATAATTTTTATATTCTATAGGGACGAAGAGGAGAACAAGTCACCAGTCAGTTCAGGAACATGGTCATTTTTACTAGCAAATGGGTACTGTTATGTGTCTTAGCTATATGGGTGTAGTAAAAGGACATGATGTATTTTATAGGATACCCGGTACCCACATTATAATTTATCTGTTTCTGTACCTAATTCTATGTAAATATAAATTTCTTCTATGTAAATTTTATATGACATGTTTACTACCCGAAATTGTTGTCTCCAGAAAAGCACGTTCTAATAATATCTGAAACACCTCGTACTAAACTCTAGTATAAAATCCGTATGTAGATACGTGTAATACAAAAAAAACTAAAAAGAATCTTGTATTTATTTTCACGCTGTTGCTACACCTGCAATGAAAAACATAATTGTAGGAAATTATAAACATTAATTAGATTAGGATGGGCTAAAAACAAAAGAATATTTCGTTTGAGTAAAATTTGCTATCAACTATATTAAAGTACTTTTCCTCCATGTCCCGCTCGTTTTTTCCACCTTGTATACATAATATAAATTTGTTAGCTTTATAATACGACAAGTTGGCTCGCTATACTATTACTATACTCTCATGGTCCGCGGTCTCATAGCGAGGGAAATAAAGATAAACAGGAGTCTCGAAGCGTACCGTTATCTACAAACCTCCCCGGTGCCGGCGTTCTGTAGTAGGTAAATAATACAGGAATACAATGATACGTGTAATTAGTTTCAGACGTACCTTATATATACGTCGATCACACTTTATAATTATTATAGTTTGCTTTTACTATAGTGAATGCCGTACTAGGTAACGATATCTTTATGGGGTACCTAAACATAACACGTCATAATCACAATAAAATCCATCCAGTAATATGGAACCCCTAGTACTTAAGTATAAACTATGGAGTGCTAATAATAGAGGTTACGAATCAAGATTATTTTGTTCCCGCTTCACCGTACGACAACGCACTCCGCGATTGTTAGCAATAGTTCGAACGCACACAGACACGCTGCGCTCCGATAGTTACCTAATCTAGTAGCGCGCCGAAATTGATAAGGACTCTTAAGTAGATTTCGCAAATGTTTATTTAATTTATTTAACCATTTATGTACACACATATATAACCAGACAAGAAGAAAGGAACAGTAAAATAGGTACAAAGGTGATGCTTCTGCGATGGGTGATGTTCTTAGATCTTACCCTCTCTCGGGCTCATCGGATATGACGACGCCGCCGTACATGATCAGCTCGTGTCCGTACAACACGGCCGAGTGTGCAAACCTCGCCGCCGGGCTCGAGTACGTAGGCAACACTTGCCATTCTTGTTCCGCTGATTTGTATCTAAAAACAATTATTTATAAACATTAGTCAGAATAATTTCAGAAAGGAAGACAAATTCATGGCAGAAATGAGTCTTAGGAAACGTTCAAAGTATGTAAATGGATAATTGGTAGTCGAGAGGAAATGGCGAGACGAGCTTGTTGCCTACAGACGGGATTTCTTTTTTCGTACAGAAAAATGAGAAAAGAATGCGCGGTATCTACATCGCCACATGCGAGCTACGCGTCACACTGACGTCATGCAAAATCCTGCACCGCGCAAGCAGAGTTTACTGAGAAACTAGCATATTTACAACGTCCCGAAATCAATCGTCCGCCAGTTGCCCACCAGACACGACACTCGTCTCGTCCTTCCTTGACCATAGAGTATGAGTGAACTTTACACCCTGTTCCTCATAACTCTATAGAAAGTTTTTGGTCTGCAGGACGACACGGCAAAACAAGCAAATCATGAATGACGAATAAGTCTAATATCGAAGAGCTGAAGATGAATTAGTTACTGTCGAATCAGCCAACGATAAGATAAAAGGTCAAACTTCATAAATTGCGCTTACCAATTTTCTTGTAAACTCTTATTTCAAAAATATATGTAGGGGTTAACAAGCAATATACTACCTATCATTGTCAGATTCATGAAATAAAATTACTATAGGTTTTATATCTGTACAAAAACTCTGAAAATGCAAATGTTTTATTGCTAACCCTTAATAAATCATCTCCATAAGGTAACAATGTGTGTGCGGCTACTTGCGACGAGTCACTGGCCGACGCCGTATCATCAAGCATTGTGATAAGGGAATCTGGACCTTATTTACTGCATTGTTGGGTATAGGGTTCCTTGCGAGGTTACATGTCACTGGCCCACGAGATTGCCCAGCCCGCGACACGCGTACTTACATGCTTGTACCGACGCTGTATCATCAAGCATTGTGGTAATGGAATATTGACCTTATATAGTGCTCTATTGGGTATAGATTTCGTTGGCAGGATTGTGTCAAAGATTAACGAATGATAGCGGGACCGACGGCTTATTTGTACGGTATTAAAAACATTAAGCTATTAATCTCAACCGTGCTTAGGCTTACACACTTGACATTTGTGCAACAGTGACAGAAATAATGACAGTTTACCTGTACAAAAATTCTGAAAACGCGAACGTTTCACCCCCAACCCTAAGTAAATCATCTCCATAGGGCAGCAAGGTGTGCGCGGCTACTGGCGGCGTGTCACTGGCCCACGAGCTCGCCCAGCCCGCTCGCCAGGCGTCGCGGGCGCAAGCGACGCCGCGCTTCAGAGCGCTGCACGCGCAGCCGGTGAGCGTGCAGGTACCGCCGCCGTAGGCTGCGTTGCATTCCTCTGGAATTTGAAAGAGTGGATTTTAGATATGATTTCAAGAAATATTTGTAAACATAAGATAATTGCATCAAAATCAATTGTTTATAAAATACTAGTTTCTGCCCGCGTTTTCGCCCGCGTGGATGTCGGAAATGATCCCACGGGAACGTGTTATCAGGACAATACGTACCCTATGTCCTTCTCCAGGATGCCATCTATCTCCTTGCCAAATTTTATCGAAATTCGTTCAGTGGTTTAGGCGTAGAAAGGTAACATACAGACGAGAGTTATTTTCGAATTTATAATATTAAGTATGGATTGAGAAAAGCTTTTTTTATTGTAGTGCAATGTTGAAGAAGTGTTAGTGTTTGTGTTGAATATCGTGTGATTTCATGATCATTATAATTTGGCAGCCTTGTTCCACCGGCTGCTGAGAATAAGCCTTCCTCCGTTTGTGCCATTCTTCCCTGACATAAATCTGAATGTCTGATTTATCTGGACGTAATTTAAAAACAAATGCGATCAGCATCAGAGGTTTAAAAGAAAGAAAAGTCTTTTGCCCAGTTAAGAGACAGAACGAAAAGATGTGTGTGGATTATAATATTTCACTATGTGATTGACCAAATCATAATCAACACAAGAAACAAACGCATCGAAACATTATTTTAGCCGAAATAAACTTTATTTTTAATGTTGCTCTCAAAAACGGTGAAGGAAAACATCGTGAGGAAATCGGCATGTCCTAGAACCAAAATCCGAAGACATGTGACATCTACCAACCCGCACTGGGCCCGCGTGGTGGATTACGGCCCACTCCCTCTCACAGAGAGGAGGCCTGTGTCCCAGCAATGGGAACATTATAGGCTAGTACGAAACTTATTGAACTATTTCCAAAAGATCTCACAACACAACTATTAATCCTAAAACGTAACATTCACCATCTAATCTAATTAACTTCAATACATGACATTTATTCTTCAATTAACGTTATCTAACAACACCATATTGCATTAGCATGCAATATGCATGTTATTCAAGGCATGTGTGACTCATGTCATTTACACGCTTATTCAAGGAATTATTGTAAAAATTGTTGTGTCTGACACCTTTTGACAGACTTCAGGGGGTTATTTGTTTTATTTCTATGTATTTACCTTAACCTCCTTCGTAATAAATGTATTATATAACGGGTGAATAGTTACACACCGATTTCTCTCTTTCAGTGTTCAGTAATTTGACTTTCGAAAGAAGAACGCTATTACAGACGCCTATACAACGTTTATTAATAAGGAGGTAAATGTTTTGTAACCGATCACTTAAGCTAAGCGCACAAGGGCCCCAGCGCATCGCATTTCAATACAAAAAGTGTCCTGTTTTTTTCTGTTTTGACCTACCTGTAGCGTGCAGCGGTTCATGTAAGTAAAATGTACGAAAATGATGTTGGAGGATTTTGGCAAAGCAATGCGGCCCGCCCAAATCTGCCTCAGTCTTTAAGAGGCTTACGAGAGCGCGGTCACTGTCGGATTTCATAGAAAAGAAAGAGACGCGCGATCACACAACGCTGGTAATTTATTGCAAAATATGAAGCAATTATGGATTTACAAAAAATGTGTTTACTGGACTAAAAAAATAAAACACTATTACGCTAGTACGTTAGTTGTAGAATAATCTGACAAAAAATCTGAATGTTTGCATGTATATTAGTATGGTTTTTAATCATTAAAATATTTTTTTAGAGGTATCTTCGTGATTTTTTTCTATCATATCAAGTTAATTGTACTATGTTTTCAACACACTATCTAACTAGCATATATCCAGAAGAATATCATATATTTTTCTGATTTTGGTTACTGCAGTGGATCATATATTTTTAGGCATTATAAATTTGCTTAAGAGGCGTCCTCAAGACATGATTTTAATAGGTCAACTTCAATTGCTTTACTAAATCCAATTACTTACTATTGTATAAATTGAGCACGTTATCTATAATTTAATATTTGAATTGTATTTTTGTTTAATTTAATATTTGAATTGTTTTTGTTTTTTTTATTACGGACGCTTTTAACGTTCTGCATCGTTCTCACATGTATAACTTCAACATGAACGATGTAACCAATATTTTGTAAACATATTTTTGATTTAAAAGAGTGTCCATGGAGTTTCTTGCCCGTTAATCTCCATAGGTACCTACTACGCTTTGGAATGGGCAACTGGCTTCATCTTTCTGACTGACCGACCACTTGACAATTCAAAAGTGCCTGTAATTGGTTTATTTGAAATAAATGCTTTGAGCTTGAGTTTATACTAATACTAGTGGCTATATGAGCTATAGACCTCGCGTGTCCGTCTTTGCATAGCTGAAAACTGAATAAGTGTTTACCGTGCTATTTAAAACAAAACACCGCGAAATGGCTGAAATACATTTTTTTTATGTTTTAAACCCCCATATCTCCGCCATTTAGAAAAACTGAATAGACAAACAAAAAAAAAAGTCGGTATTATAATAATTGGTTGAGAAATGCGACCTGTAGAGGAGAACCGATATCCGAACATCCGGACATACGAAAGCATTTTTGCCCAAGCTGAAACGAGAACGCTTCGCGCTCGCTCGGTCAAATTATAAAGAGGTAATTTTTTTTTTGTTTGTTTGTAGGCGGTAATCTCTGGAACTACCAGTCGGACTACAAAAAATATTTTTGCATTTGATAGCCCAATACTTGACTATTTAACATCGCGCTAGAACGCTCAGAAGTCATGCAAAAAAAAAAACAGAAAGAACGTTAAGCGATAACGAAGTAATAGCGCAGGCAGGCGATGCGATGCGACGTGGTGGGTCGGGTGAACCAGAAATTTCACGCGGACGAAGTTGCGGGCAGAAACTAGTAAGTTATTCTATTATCTATATTATGGTTATTCCTTTTGCTGGCAATTCGTTTTCTATTTTACTGGATCATCAACTAAAGTTAATTCTAAATTACCTGGACATAAAGGCAGGTCACAGGCGACCCCAGTCCACTCTGGTTCGCATCTACACGAACCATCTTCACATTCACCATGATCTGAAAATAGAACATCAAGATATTAAATAGGCTGACATGTTTTTTTTTTAAGACGGGGTCTTTGTTTTTTGAATCTTGAAGATATCATCGGCATTGATGGAGCTTGAAGGCATCATCGACATTGATGGAGCTTGAAGACATCATCGGCATTAATGAAGCTTGAAGACATCAGCGGCATTGATGGAGCTTGAAGACATCAGCGGCATTGATGGAGCTTGAAGACATCATCGGCATTGATTGAGCTTGAAGATATCATCGGCATTGATGAAGCTTGAAGACATCATCGGCATTGATGGAGCTTGAAGATATCATCGGCATTAATGGAGCTTGAAGACATCATTGGCATTGATGGAGCTTGAAGGCATCATCGGCATTGATGGAGCTTGAAGACATCATCGGCATTGATGGAGCTTGAAGATATCATCGGCAGTGATGAAGCTTGAAGACATCATCGGCATTGATGGAGCTTGAAGACATCAGCGGCATTGATGGAGCTTGAAGACATCATCGGCATTGATTGAGCTTGAAGATATCATCGGCATTGATGAAGCTTGAAGACATCATCGGCATTGATGGAGCTTGAAGACATCATCGGCATTGATGGAGCTTGAAGACATCATCGGCATTGATGGAGCTTAAGACATCAGCGGCATTGATGGAGCTTGAAGACATCATCGGCATTGATTGAGCTTGAAGATATCATCGGCATTGATGAAGCTTGAAGACATCATCGGCATTGATGGAGCTTGAAGACATCATCGGCATTGATGGAGCTTGAAGACATCATCGGCATTGATGGAGCTTGAAGACATCATCGGAAAGTTTTGTGGTAAGTTTATTGCCATTGCCAGGTCAGGTGCGTAGTACTCGCAACCGGCGTGCATGTATGAATGTACGTTGCCTCGTTTACGTTCATACATCTGGTCATACACGCACGCCGCACAGTGGACCGTCCCCATACAAGAGGTCGGACATAGAATTAAAAATTGAAAAAGTATTTAATTGAAAAAAATGAAATATACAGTTGCATTACTCTATTAGGGAACTACAAAAAATGTTACTACAATTTTTTTATTTGACCAGTACTTTATGAGCAATTCGATGAAAACTGTTATTTTTCTATGGAAATGGTCACAAAAATGTCTGTATCTCATGATTCCCTCCTTGTTTCGATTTGCGGTTTTCACTACTGTTATTTACCCATTTTATGCCACATTTTCTTCAAGGACACATGGTGCCCCCAGCGACCCCCTTCCGAGATATTTTGCTTTTAGTAACTATACTTGTTATTGTATAACTGATGAAATGGAGGTACATTAAGTATATTCATTACTGAGAATAAGTCATCCCTAAGTAGTTCCTTAAATAACAGGTGCATTTGCGATTACTTTAATGACTTATGAACGCTTCTGTTGCCATACAACAAAAGCGTTAATGAGTCCTTAAGTAAAGATTACCAGTACTTGCTTAATCTAATTAGTTATTGTAATTACTATGTTAACAGCCCTTAATCTCTGCATTGTGATTGTCTAATGTCATCATTAGCTTATCAAATTCATTGCTAGTTGCCTACTTGCTGCCCTATATATTTGAGTGTGTTTAGCAAATGTAATTCAGTTGTAATTATAACTTCTATCAAGTGTTGCCATTATGGCTTTCCGTGGGTTTTCTACTTATCTAGATCTTTACGTTGCTCTTCGTAATCATAAAGATCTTCGTGACTATGACAATTTATTTAACACATTGAAGTCGAGTACTAACGTCCAGTTAAGTGAAAGTGATGTGACGGATCTCAAGAACTGGTGTCGACGATTTTGCTATAGGGTTTACACCAAATGGGTGCAATCAAGAAGGACAGTCGACAGGTTCATTAACAAGAACGGAGAGTGGTTAAATTCCGATATCGTTTAGCCAGATTGCTTTAAAGAAAATGTTGTTGACACTGGAGAAGCAAATGAAAATGAGGCAGAAGAGGTAGTCAGTCCATCAAAATCAGATGCATCAACTTCAACATATACATCTCCTCGCAAACGCTTTGAAGATTTATCGACTAGACACAAAAGAAGACGTGTTAATGAAAATGTTGCTAGTTGCAGTCGTCCGGATGAGCTTTTGCATACTGTTGAAAGTATACTTATGTCTGCCGGAAAAAATGATATGGCCAGAATAATGAAAAATTTGCTGGAAAATCCTGAACACCTCTCAACAGTTTTAAATGTCCTGGAAACTAAGCAGAATCCTTCGCTTCGTGAAGTTCCTACTCACAAAGCACTTGCTCTTTACGTTTACTGCAGTTATCCAAGTGGCGTTACATCACACTTCGGGACTTTAGTTTAAAAGAAGGTCATGCGAAATACCCAAGCTACTACTTGTTAGTTAAAGAAAAGCTTAAATACTACCCGGCAAAAGAAGACATAACTGTGACTGAAACTTCCGCAAAGATACGGATCCAAGCCCTCCTTGATCTCACAGTTAGGAGGCTGATCGATTCACTTCAATCAAATTTTGATGCTGGTGAACCACTTGTGCTTCACAGTAAATGGGGTTTTGATGGAGCTTCAAGTCAAAGCATTTACCATCAAACGACAACAACAAGTGAACAAGACTTATCCAGTGTATTTATGGCAAGTCTTGTACCGCTTAAGTTAGTGACTTCTAGTGGAAGTATAGTGTGGCAGAATGATCGGCCATCGTCAACCACATATTGTCGCCCGATTTCATTTACATTTATGAAAGAAACGGAAGCGAATGTTAAGGCTGAAATGGAAATATTTGAGACCGAGATTCGTGAACTGAACCCGACTGATTGCGGCAATGCTACTGTTACTCACAATCTATGGCTAACCATGATTGATGGTAAGGTACATTCAATCATATCTGGTACATCGGCAGCAGTGTGTGATTTGTGCAAAGCTCGCCCAAGCGAAATGAATAACTTGGAAGAAGTGAGAGCTAAACCCGTGAATACAGATTTATACAAGCATGGATTTAGTTCATTGCATGCTTGGATTCGGTCTATGGAGTGTTTATTACACATTGCTTACAGAATGAACATAAAATCATGGCAAGCAAAAGGTGACGAAAATAAAAAAAATGTTAAAGATAAGAAAGAAGCCATTCAAGAAGCTTTCCGAAGAAGCACAGGCTTACTTCTAGACGTTGTTAAGCAGGGTAGTGGCAATACAAACACTGGAAATGCTGCAAGAAGGTTTTTTGCAAACCCTGAAACGACTGCGGAAATTACTAAATTAGACGTTAATTTAATTATAAGACTCGCCGTTATTTTGCAATGCATTTCCTCAGGCGAAAAAATTCAAGTCCAAAAATTTAAATTATATTGTGATGAAACAGCAAATTTATTCGTGGAATTATATCCATGGTATAACATGCCAGCAATTTTACACAAATTGCTGATTCATGGATCACAGATAGTGGACCACTTATCAGTAGTACCTATAGGTTTTTTGTCTGAAGAAGCATCTGAAGCAAGAAACAAGGATTTTCGTAAATTTAGAGAATATCATACACGAAAGCATAGTAGCATCGCCACTAATGAAGACATTCTTCATAATCTGCTATTATCTTCCGATCCTCTTCTCACCAGCTTACGACCGAAGATGACTAATAAAGCCAAAAAGTCTTCATTTAGTGAACTAGACGATTTACTCATAGTTGATCAGAGTGAATTGGAGTTCATTGACGTTTCAACTGATACACTTGCTGCATGTAGTGACGTTGAAGAAGATGATGACGATAATAATGATCATGATGTCGTTATTGATGAAGATGAAGAAAATATAGTTTAAGTCTTATAGTACCTAATATTATTATTAACAAGCAGTTTCTTTGTTAATTTCTTGTTTTTGTGTATTTTTTTTTATTCTGTTCTTTTTTTGTTTTGTATTATGCCACCCATCGGCCAATAAATGTTTTTTTTTTCTTTCTTTTCTATTGTTGTTAGTAACTAAATGGTCGTGTTAATTAATTAATTTCCTATTATAATTTAGTTCTTAGTAGTTGTTTAATTTTTTAGTTTGTTATAGGGTACATAGTTGTTTTATTTTTAAATTATTTTTACAGTGTTATATTATTTAAATAAAAAATATTTTTATACCTACATATTTTCTTATTGATCATAAAACTCTATTTCTTTTCGATGTGTTATTGTAAATTCGACTCAGTCATTACTAAGCTAATGATGACATTATCCAATCACAATGCAGAGATTAAGGGCTGTTAACATAGTAATTACAATAACTAATTAGATTAAGCAAGTACTGGTAATCTTTACTTAAGGACTCATTAACGCTTTTGTTGTATGGCAACAGAAGCGTTCATAAGTCATTAAAGTAATCGCAAATGCACCTGTTATTTAAGGAACTACTTAGGGATGACTTATTCTCAGTAATGAATATACTTAATGTACCTCCATTTCATCAGTTATACAATAACAAGTATAGTTACTAAAAGCAAAATATCTCGGAAGGGGGTCGCTGGGGGCACCATGTGTCCTTGAAGAAAATGTGGCATAAAATGGGTAAATAACAGTAGTGAAAACCGCAAATCGAAACAAGGAGGGAATCATGAGATACAGACATTTTTGTGACCATTTCCATAGAAAAATAACAGTTTTCATCGAATTGCTCATAAAGTACTGGTCAAATAAAAAAATTGTAGTAACATTTTTTGTAGTTCCATAATAGAGTAATGCAACTGTATATTTCATTTTTTTCAATTATATACTTTTTCAATTTTTAATTCTATGTCCGACCTCTTGTATGGGGACGATCCACTGTGCGCCGGTTGCGAGCGGCGCGGACCGGTTTCGAGGATGACTGCAACTTATCTAGATATCTTAATATACTGTACAAACAAACTAAAAATACAGGTTATAAAACTATGTTTACGTCTAATTTAGAGTTTTAGACTCAGTTTGGTCGAAGCCCAGGGGCGAGGGGCAACAGGTGCAGTTGCCCCCCCCCCCCCCCCCCTTGTATTTGCGCCTTTTCTAAGGAGTCCCCTTCCGGCGTTTCCACTCTCATCTGCCGTGTAAATACCTTTTGTTAGTCGTCTTTCATTCATCCTCTCAACATGACCAAACCATCTAAGGGTACTCTAATTTTAAACCGCAACGTTTCCTTATCACATCATTGGACACTGGACATTTAATAAAATAAAATACTTACTAGAACAATTAGTCCTATGATCGTTGGAGGGGCAGGAGTAGGCGGCGTACGTGACGTTGAACCCCTCCATCGCGTACGCGTCATCGCTGAAGAAGTGCAGCAAAGCGCTGCCCGAGCGGGCTATGACTTGTCTCGTCCAACTTGACTCTCCATTCTCTAAGACACCACTGGAATTAGAGGATAAACGGGTTAAGTTATAATAAGGGAAAGCTTAAGCACGATTTTATCATCGCCAAAAGTACTCTATAAATATATCACATTGCTGGTTTAAAGTATTTCTGTAATTCCATCGTTATTGTCTGCTGTGATGTAAGAGCATCCGGGTTAGACTTGTGATTTGTGGACAAGATGATTGTAATGACAAGGATTAAAAGCGTAGTCGCTTTTATAACACCTACAAAACAATATTCAGCAGATTGATTTCAGAATCCGGGGTCATCCTTCGAACCTTCGTTCCTTCGTCCTTGTGATATTAATTTATTTTTAACAACTCAAACTATCATGTCAGGATATCCTGCGATAAGGTGGTTCAATCGAACCACCTTATCGCCATGGGATATCCTGAGAGTAGATTTGCTCTCAAATCTTTCATTCGTTGTATTAATTGGCTGACAAAAAAAAACTCACAATCATGACATTTCACGGTAAAATTTTGTGCCGTAACCTGGGTCAAATATTTTTATTTTCTTTCTTAAATTTAAATTGATGAATGATTGATTGAAACGATCGCGAGTGCTACTGTTGAGCATAAGGCCCTGCTCAGGTCGGGCAAAATGTTATTGGGTTTTTCCAACAGGAATTTCTCAATAGCAGCCCGGAGTCTGGATTAGCGCCCGGTTGATGGCACTAGGCTTGTCCCCTATTACATGGGACTTAAACATAACTGGTGAAATATGGCTGTATTATAGGTACACCCCTGCCTTTGGGGATTACAGGCGTTATGTTATATTATTTTATTTAAATTGATAACGCAATCATAAAATAGGAGGATGAGCAATAAGCATGCAAATTACAGAAATGAACTTTGATGCATATCATTGATGCTGGCTTTCCACGTAACAGAGATAACTCTGACGGATTTTGGATAACACTAGTTAAACCTGATTCTCAAACATACCGGGAAATACCGAGTCATCACTATTGATTAATATACCTATCTAGTTTTATCAGAATACATAAGAGGCCTTACACTTTATACCAACAAAGGTACAGGCTCTTTTTTCTTATACAACGGTTTTTTACCGCGCACTCGATTTTCAACGATCGATTCAGCGCTGACCCGAATCAGAATTAGTTTACACACATCAACAGAATCTAGGGATATTTTATATTTCATCAAATATCTAGAAAACTATGAAGAATTTTCTGATATAGTAAATAGAAGAATGATAGGTTATTTTAAGGTCTTTAATAAAAAATAAAAAATATTTCGTGATTTTTTTGTTTTAAATAAAAATGTTAATTTTCTTAATCGCCGTAGAAAATTTGTATGGTGAAAAAACTTCATTTCTTCATAAGACTATAAATTTTAATTAAAATTGAAAAAATCTTGTAAAATATAATTATTAATAATCAGTGTTGCCACCTCTTACATTAATTACACATCGACATCGATTGTTCATACTTAAAATTAAATTGTCAATGTCTTGCTGCGGTATGAGGTCCCATGTTCTTTGCAACTGTTCGTAAAGTTGTTGTTCCGTCGTCAAATTTGGCGGGAAATCTCTCAAAGCTTTTCGTTGTAACATGTCCCAGGCATGCTCGATAGGATTTAAGTCGGGCGACTGTGCAGGCCAATCCAAAACTTGAATATCGTGGTCTCGGAGAGCGGCCGACACCAGCCGCGCCGTATGTGAAGGAGCATTATCGTGCATGAGTAGAAATTCCTGGCCCATTTGGATTCTGTGTGGGACAATAACAGGCTCTACCACCTCCTCGTGGTATTTTTGTGCAGTCATGTTGCCTTGGATCCAAACGAGGTGGGTTCGTCCGCCAGGACGAATTCCTGCCCACACCATGATTGTCCCGCCTTGGTATGAGTGGACCTCCTGAGGGTGCCGTTGACGGCTAACTCTCCCTGGAGTTCTCCAAACGCGTGTTCTTCGTGAATCGGGATGAAACCCAAACTGAGAATCATCGGTGAACAGCACCAAAGACCATTGTCCGTCACTCCATGGTAAATGCTCCCGAGCCCACGAAAGCCGCCGACCGCGATTGCCACGTCGCAATGCTGGAACACGTAGCGGTCTTCGAGCATGAAGACCAACTTCATGCAACCTCCTTCGCACGGTTTAGCCGCTTATCAGCAGCTGGTGGTCCTCCTAGAGCCTTTGTACTAGTTGCATTGCTGTGATATTGGGTTGTCTTCTGGCGGTCATTTGGAGAAATCGATCCTGTCTCTGCGTAGTAACACGATATCTACCAGTGTGCCGTTCAGCCATATCCCCAGTACTGCGATAACGTGACCACAACCTTGATATCACGTTTTGGCTGGTGTACAGGGCCTCAGCAACGACGCTTTGAATAGCACCATTTTCTTACATGCCCACGGCTCGTAACATTTCATCTCGACTCAATTGACGACGTGACATGACTCTTAAAGCTCACACGGCACGTTAAATTAAAAAAGAAAAACAATCTAATCCCTTTTCAATAATTAATACTAATAAAACAATTTTAATTTTCCTTATCGTAACAAATTACTTACTAACAATTATGCCGCCGTATTTTTTTTTTTTTTTTTCATTTTTAAATTTTGAATATAGAGTAAAAGAGGTTTCAATCTGTATATAAACTTTTTATGGAAACTAAAAAGATTTTAAACTATAAATTCGTAAATAATTTAGGATTATGGTATCCCTAGATTCTGTTGATGAGTGTATTTGTCAGAATTTACTTTATATATATGATGTACGTACGTAGTATGATGTTAATAATTTTATACCGTCTGTTGAGCTGAAAATCTAACAGTTTACCCGCAAGGGATTTTTCCACCGCATTCTCTTGAAAATCCAGCGCGCAGTCAAAAAAAGTCGCGTTAATACAGCGCTCAGGCTACGTAGGGTAACAGTACTTGCAATAATCCTTTTCTATTAATTGGATGAGTCAAACTGCCTTGTGGTCGTTAAGTGCGCCTGCGTACTTACTACTACTACTACTTGTATAATTATCTGTATTGTATAATTGCATAGCACTTGTGTGAGCACTATGTACCTACTATAAAGCTACCATTTACTGGGTAAGTATTTCATTGAATTGAATGTGCCCTGGCGGCTGAGTGTCATGCTCACTCTAATGTCTCGCTGGTGGTGGCGTGTGTATTGGATTATTAAGTTCCCTTCAAAATGGTTGAGCTGAATGGTGCTGATCCATACGTCATGTTCGTGAACGGGCGCCGTCAGTAGGGACTAGTCATCTCTTAGCTGCCACGGCTTATTTTAATTTCTAAATTGTTTTTGTTTTTGTTTTTATCATGCTTATTACGGACGATTTTAACGTGAACGTATTTCTACATCGTTCTCACATGTATAATTTCAACATGAATGATGTTACCAATTATTTGTAACAATATTTTGGTTTCAAAGAGTGTCCGTGGAGATTCTTGCCCGTTGATATCCATAGGTACCTACTACCCTTTGGAATTGGCAACTAGCTTCATCTTTCTGACTGACCGACCCCGTGACAATTGAAAGTGCCATTCATTGGTGTACCTATTTGAAATAAATGCTTGGAGTTTGAGTTTGCGTAGCAGTCTCGTATTGGTGAGTGGGATAAGGTAACCACAAAATGTTGTCTTACGCGCATTTTATTTTAGGCCAGTTAGGTAGGTACCTACCCGCCCGCCTCCCCGTATTCCACTAATGTCGGTTCTAAAGGGATCTGAAGAAAGTGTAAACAAGCCCCGGTCAGGGTAAATTCTTCCTTAATTAAATGGAATTTATTCTACGACAAGTCGACCCGGTAACTCGACCTGGACAACTCGACTTTCGAACAATTATTGTTTGAATAAGATTATTACTAAAATTCTTATTGAAAAATCAGTGATCGATGACCAAAATTGTGGTTTATTAATCGAAGACAGACGATCGACGGTCTTCGCAAGGTGGCTGGTAGCAGCTGGATGAGAGTTGCCGAGAATCGAGCTGAATGTCGTGCAATTGGAGAGGCCTATGTCCAGCAGTAGGCTGACGACGATTATAAAATATAACATGAGCCAGACTTATTTTTGACTGAGATTTACTTCAGAGCGAAACTTATGAAAGGGAATCCTGATGACATGTTGTCAGTGAACGGAAATTACTAGAGATGTCCCGGACAGAATACAGATAATCAATACAGTCATTGAGTTGTTCTAAACAGGCGAAATGTCGGTGTTCTAGGCAGTTCTGTCTACCCTTTCGGGAGATAAAAGCTTGATGCTACTATGTTAATTGGATGAGTCAGTGCAAACAGCTAGCAATTCGTTGGGTAGCTAAAATACCAACAAGTTAACAATGTAATCAATTGAATAAGTTCATACTGAATTCTGACAACGTTGTTGATTGATTTTGTTACTTATTGTGTTTTAGCTTCCATTGGCCTTCACAATTACTATAGGAAAAGTAGACAGTTTTGTGATGTCACTTATTTTGCGATATTAGCTGAAGCCTGAACGGTATTTTATTTAGTTTTCCAGTCAGCCTCATTATTGAAGCTCTAATAAGAAACTGTTATACAAGATAAGAGCTTGCCCTAGTATTCCAGAACATGGCCTGACGTAAACGGGTAATAAAACCCGAGAGCTCTGACCGAGGTTTGGATGGCAGGCTTCGAACCTTCAACTTTGTGTGAAGCTCGCTTCTCACGGCGTGTGATACCAAGATGCGCACATCACCGAGCCCTTTTGTACGTGCAAGCACACGTCACAAGCCCCCCATTGCCTTTTTGAACGGATCCGTTCCTACAGATGTGCCACCACACGCCAGGTCGCGCCGCCTCGAATGAGGCTCATCCCATGGCGAGTAGGCTCGAGCTGGCACGGCGTACCTAACTCGCCGTGTAGCTTAACAACGCACAGCAATTTAAACCTTATTCATTTAACTCAAAACCTACATTCCAATAACCTCACCTGAACACAGCAAGCAGTTTCTCCGCCCTGACACTGTCACCGTCATAAACATACAGATGATCCCATCCACACTCTGTGGCGAAACTCTCGAGGCGCACGCGCAAAGGCGGAGGCGTGGGCCCGAGGCGAGGCGGCGTTAGTAGCCAGGAACATTGTGTACTGACACTGTAGTTGCCTGGACCGTCTGTTATGAAGCCCGCTGGGGAGGTTAAACTGAAAAGCAAATAAAAAATAGTTAAAATGGGGTTCAAAAATATTAGCTGACATTAAACATAATGTGGGTGTACGATTCAGTCCCTGACTAATACTTAGAGGAATATAGATGTGTGACGTGTGTGTGTGTGTGTGTGTGACGTGTGTGTGACGTGTGTGTGTGTGTGTGACGTGTGTGTGTGTGTGTGTGTGTGTGGCGTGTGATTGTTTAAAAATAGTTAAGATAAAAACAAGTAGTTAAAATGAGGTTCAAAAATATTTGCTGACATTAAACATAATGTGGGTGTACGATTCAGTCCCTGACTAATACTTAGAGGAATATAGATGTGTGACGTGTGTGTGTGTGGCGTGTGATTATTTAAAAATAGTTAAAATGATCTGTGAGGACTTTGGTGGCTCAGCAATGTTCACTGACATTGTAATATCAACTTTGTAAAAATTTAAATAAAGTTGAAAATCCTGCGTGCCTCTGGCTGCACATCTTTATGACGTGACGTAATGCCAATGTTTTTGAATGCCTAATTTAAATAAATCTGCTGACAAGTCTCATGTCTGCGGATTTTGACTTTTCCTCAATCAATAAATCTTGCTAGACATTTGAATAAATTAGATTTTCGAAAAAAATGAAAAAAAAAAACTTTAATAAAATCAGGTTTACTAATCAATGTTTAAGTACGCGAGATTTCATTGAAATCTCGCAAGTTTTACTTAATTTGAGTGAAAATTAAGTTTAATAATTTAACTGAAATTAAACATTTAACGCAAAATGTAGGTGTACTATTCACTCTATGACTTCTGCGTAGCCCTATAGGGAATACAGGAATGTGTTATGTCCAAAAATTGTTGAGATATATGTGGATACAATTGGTGGCTTACAATGTAATATCAACTTTGTAAAGAAAGAAAGAAAATACATGTATTTAGCACAAAGCACACAACACAACATATACTTACGACTAAAAAAGAAAAATAAAACAAATAAAGTGTAAAGTGCGTTGTGACAAATTAGCAAGAAAGTGTGCCTTGCGGCTGCGCCAAATAGGTTCAGATCAGCAAAAATGTCAGACAACTAGTGCCTGACGCTGGTCTTCAACTGAACCTGGTTGCACACATTATGACAAAAGTTGAAAATTATCTGTAGGCCTGAGGCTGCATGTCTTAAATAAAAATATCTTAACTTGAGACATGACGTTAGTACATAAAAATATCTTAACTTGAGTCATGACATTAATACAATGTTTCTGAATGCCTAATTTAAATAAATCTCCCGACAAGTCCCATGTCTGCGACTTTTGTATTTTCCTCATACTTAGGTACTATCTTGGTCAGAATTGATGAGATTTTCAAAAATACTTAGGTCTACTTCTCAAAATAGGTACAGGATTTGAAATGTGGGTGGGTCTTCTTATCAAAATTAAAATATGTTGCTGTTCAATTCTATGTATCAACAGTAAATATAATAATCTATCCTTTAAAATATTGACCTCTAACCAACATTGTTAAGCCACGTTAAGGAGGCCATTAATATTGACAAGAGTAGTAGTTATTATTGTACCAATGTGACTTTAGTAATTAGCGCCCACTAGACAGCAGGTTTCGATGAAAATTAATTATTTTTAAGTTATAATATTGGCCGATGGCCTCTGGAGCAGACATGCCCTAGAGCGAATCAGCAAACATAGGATGCGATGCCTCCCAGCTGAATGGACTTGGACTTTAAAAATGCAGCTGGTACAGTCTGGATGTGAAAAGCGGAGAACCGAGTATAGCGGTACAACTTGGAAAAGCCCACAGAGCTCGGAACCGCCGCGCCGGCAGTGTCTCGAAAGACGGCAGTAAAATTCTTGGCACAGGAAGTGCGTTGAGCTCAAAAATTCTGTCACGGACCGCCTTCAAAGCTGTCGGGTTCTATACGTCATTTGTGTCGTAGTGCGAACTGTAAACGGTGACACGAAGCCCCGGAACTATGCCTAGGCACATAAGGCACCGGCCTAGGGGCCCAGCCAGCCTAGAGGCCCCAAAGCTACCCCGACCAGGTAACTTGCCTGACGACAGGCGGACAGGGCTGGAGAGCAAATGCTACAGGCCCCGCGCTTTTGAGGGATGCATGCTCATATCAAGAAAATTAAATCTGACCTGTCCAAGGCGCGATGCTAAAAAACTTCGAGCTCGCTTCGCTTAGTCCTGCATCATTGTTTCTCTTATTTCTTCAACTTTTCTGCATGAGTCTATAAATCAACTCCTATTTCTATATTAAATTGTCAATAGAAATCTTAATCTCTTCGCGGCGCAGAGCTTAAAATCTTCAAACTCGCGTCGCTCGCTATTGCATCTTAATTACTCTTTATTCGTAAACTTTCTTGCATAAGTCGACTAAGTAACTCCTATTAATATAATGAATTAATTAGTCAAAAGAAACCTAACCTATCCGAGAGGTAAAAAATTTCGAGCTCACTTTCGCTCGCTCTTGCATCCAATTTTCTCTTAGAAACATCACCGTTCAATCACTGCCGGCACCAGCAATGCGAAAAATCAATAATGTAGGTTTTTACAAATAAACATCATAACATCACGCCTGTATTCCCCGAAGGGTTAGGCAGATTTCGCCAGTTATGTTTAAGTCCCATGTAATAGGGGGCGAGCCTATTGCCATCAACCGGGCACAAAAGTTCAAAAAGTTTTACAAAAGTATGTATTATAAATTATATTTTCAGAACTACATAATGGATTTTATATTTCAAAATTTCCATAATATTTTCGGGATGGGGGGGGGGGGCAAAAATTTCAATTGCCTAGGGGCTCTGGGTCACAAAATCCGGGCCTGCTGACATACTTGGTTTGTATGAAAAGTGTTGACAGTGCCGCCTCTACTACGAGTAGCGGCCGCCGAGGCGTCTCCGTGGTCTGTGGGAAAGGACTAAGGCCCCTCGCTCACGGCGACTTTTTGTAGCGATGCTGTCGCGCGTTTTGTAAACGCGCTTCTGCATCGCTACTATCGCACGTTAGTCGCATTTGCAACGTGCGACAGAAACGATGTAAACGCGCGGCTGTATAGATACACATGCGTGACAGCATCGCGACTATATCGATGCAAACGCGCGACCGTTTCGGACGACATCGGGGGAACGAAGGGTGAAGAACGGAGGGAGGGGTGCTGTGGAATGTGTGAAAATGTGAGTCGCCATGGGAGACATTCTGTGTCAATGCTGAATCGCGTTTCCATCGCGACTGAAGCGCGACAGGATCGCGATAGTAGCGATACAGAGTCTGGGCGAAGGTACACCGCCAGCGCCAGTGTCACGGTTGTATCGATACACATGCGCGACATCATCGCTACAAGAAGTCGCCGTGGGCGAGGCCTATAAGTATGTTCAGCAGTGGATAGTGCGATAGGTCGAGGTGATTGATTGACCATGAACTTGAGTGTATTGGTTAAAAGAGGTTCTTGCCCTTTATCAGTACCTAGCAATAGATTAATTCAGTAAGTGACAAGTCACACAAACAAAACAAATACGGATACAATGCGCCCCTTTCCTGTAACCTCATGCAATCACTTGCTCCACAGTTGCGATCTTGATGTTTTCGGTGGTAAATCGTTACTATCCTTATCCTTACTACTATTATAAATATGAAAGTAACTCTGTCTGTCTGTCGCGCTTTCACGCCAAAACTACTGAGCCGATTAGAATGAAATTTAGTACACAGATAGTCTAGAGCCTGAGAAAGGACATAGGCTACTTTTTAATGCGAAAAAAGGGTTGTAAGGGGTTGAAAGGGGGGGAAGAAAAGTTGTATGGAAGTATCGTCATTTTTAGAGCTAGAGGCTTGAAACTTATTTTTTAGGCTGTTGATTCGATATTTAAATAAATATGACATTCAAAGTTTGTAAAAGTTTTACCCTTAAGGGTGTAAAATAACAATAGGGAATAGGGGATGAAAGTTTGAGTTTGTTTGTTTGAAGTACATATTTATACATACGAGTATGTGTCTTATTTGTAAAATAATTAGCCTAAATAATTAAAAATGCTACCCAAAGACACTAACCCACGCGGACGAAGTCGCGGGCACAGCTAGTTATTTATATATATGAAAAATATCTTTAATACAATGTAACTAGTTATAACAAAAAAAAAAACGGCATTTGTAAGCCATAGCTATAAAGTAGTATTCAATAAATTGTTTTATTATTATTTGATGTTAAAAACTTTTTTTTTATGTTCTATTACGCTAATTGATAGTGCCGTGCTTTCCTATAATTTTGATACAATGTGAGATCTATTATTAGACTAGTATTATGACAAAGATTTTGGATTAATGCTGTATAATTGTTTGGTTGGTAAGCTTTTATATAAATAAATAAATTGACCATGAATTTGAGGTCAAGAGCATGTCGACCATTGAACTTAACTTTTTGCGACATCAAAATCAGATTGTATTATAAAAAATTGAGACCCTAAATTCAATGTTACCACACATTATGGTACAAAAAAAGGTTGTCTGCTATAAAAAAAAGTCAGATAGTGTCGAATTTCCAGCACAATAATTGTGTCCCTGCAATGTACATTTTATCACAGAGAATTAATTATTGAAATCAAAACATTGTGTGAACAGATATGATTGTTACGCCTTTCATTTGCATAAAACAAAAACTTTAAATTAGTTTTAAATGGCCAGATGATCAGTTCCATAACAGGATGACATGACATGTGTGTTACTTAATACCATGTATCGTATCACCCAGTAACTGGGTTGTGGAGGTCAGATAGGTAGTCGCTCCATGTAAAATATTGGTATTAAGCTGTATCCGGTTAGACTTGAAGCAGACCCCAATGTAGTTAGGTAAAGGCAAGGCAAATAATTTTTGTTACTTAAAATTTGAAAAGGCAAGGCAAATGATGTGTGTTACTTAAAATTTTAAAAGGCAAGGCAAATAATGTGTGTTACTTAAAATTTGAAAAGGCAAGGCAAATAATGAGTGTTACTTAAAATTTGAAAAGGAAAGGCAAATAATGTGTGTTACTTAAAATTTGAAAAGGCAAGGCAAATGATGTGTGTTACTTAAAATTTGAAAAGGCAAGGCAAATGATGTGTGTTACTTAAAATTTGAAAAGGCAAGGCAAATGATGTGTGTTACTTTAAATTTGAAAAGGCAAGGCAAATGATGTGTGTTACTTAAAATTTGAAAAGGCAAGGCAAATGATGTGTGTTACTTAAAATTTGAAAAGGAAAGGCAAATGATGTGTGTTACTTAAAATTTGAAAAGGCAAGGCAAATGATGTGTGTTACTTAAAATTTGAAAAGGAAAGGCAAATGATGTGTGTTACTTAAAATTTGAAAAGGCAAGGCAAATGATGTGTGTTACTTAAAATTTGAAAAGGCAAGGCAAATAATGTGTGTTACTTAAAATTTGAAAAGGCAAGGCAAATGATGTGTGTTACTTAAAATTTGAAAAGGCAAGGCAAATGATGTGTGTTACTTAAAATTTGAAAAGGCAAGGCAAATAATGTGTTACTTAAAATTTGAAAAGGCAAGGCAAATGATGTGTGTGTTACTTAAAATTTGAAAAGGCAAGGCAAATGATGTGTGTTACTTAAAATTTGAAAAGGCAAGGCAAATGATGTGTGTTACTTAAAATTTGAAAAGGCAAGGCAAATAATGTGTGTTACTTAAAATTTGAAAAGGCAAGGCAAATGATGTGTGTTACTTAAAATTTGAAAAGGCAAGGCAAATGATGTGTGTTACTTAAAATTTGAAAAGGCAAGGCAAATGATGTGTGTTACTTAAAATTTGAAAAGGCAAGGCAAATGATGTGTGTTACTTAAAATTTGAAAAGGCAAGGCAAATGATGTGTGTTACTTAAAATTTGAAAAGGAAAGGCAAATGATGTGTGTTACTTAAAATTTGAAAAGGCAAGGCAAATGATGTGTGTTACTTAAAATTTGAAACGGAAAGGCAAATGATGTGTGTTACTTAAAATTTGAAAAGGCAAGGCAAATGATGTGTGTTACTTAAAATTTGAAAAGGCAAGGCAAATAATGTGTGTTACTTAAAATTTGAAAAGGCAAGGCAAATGATGTGTGTTACTTAAAATTTGAAAAGGCAAGGCAAATGATGTGTGTTACTTAAAATTTGAAAAGGCAAGGCAAATAATGTGTTACTTAAAATTTGAAAAGGCAAGGCAAATGATGTGTGTTACTTAAAATTTGAAAAGGCAAGGCAAATGATGTGTGTGTTACTTAAAATTTGAAAAGGCAAGGCAAATGATGTGTGTTACTTAAAATTTGAATTGAAAGTAGGCCAGCCATCAGTATTGTAAACTAACAGGGTATGTCTGTAAGACTCTTGCATAGCTCAAACCCCTAAAGATAGAAACTTAGGTAAACACTCCCATAGAGAGGCGCGACGCGAATCTTGTAGAACAATTTACATGAAGTTTTCATAGAAATTGTTCTACTAGAGTAGCGTTGCGCTGTCGCATCGCGCCTGTTTGCTCCTTATATCCTTAAAGAATAATAATCGTAATGACAATTTTTTCAAAAATACCCTATAAAGGGGGTAGAGGAGGTATTGAAGTCTGAGGGGAAAGTACGAAATCCGCGCGGCCGAAGTCGCGGACATTTTGCTAGTTTCAATAAAATCTTGACCCCTGCATGAAAGGCCAGCACTAGACTTGTTGCCAGTACTCATAAGAGGTAAATCATGAACTATTACCTAGATTATTAGTGCATATCAAACATGAATGTATATTGTACTCGCAATTGGTAACATCTCATTCTCTGCTATGATGCTTGAGAAAATATCTAAAATTATCCATCTCATACATAATACATGGTGACGATTTGTAACCTGCATCCGTCAGTTGTGAGCAGTGGTGGCCCAGTGGTATCGGCCTCGACTTGCGAGTTGTAGGTCGTGGGTTCGAACCCAGGCAGGCACTTTACTTTGTGTAAATAATTTTATAGAGGTATGAGGAACAGGGTGTAAAGCTCACTCACACCTCCATAGAAAAGGGAGGATCCTCCGACCAGACGGGTGTCGTGTCTGGTGGGCAACTGCCCGACGGTTGATGTCGGGACGTTGTATATATGCTAGTCGCGCGGTAAACTCTGATTGCGCGATGCAGGATTTGCGTGACGTCAGTATGACGTGTAGCTCGCATGTGGTGATGTTGATACCGCTACAATTTCATCACCACTGCTTTCAAAAACGGTGAAGGAAAACATCGTGAGGAAACCGGCATATCCTAGAACCAAAAATTCGAAGACATGTGACATCTACCAACCCGCACTGGGCCCGCGTGGTGGATTACAGCCCATTCTCTCTCAATGAGAGGAGGCCTGTGTCCCAGCAGTGGGAACATTATAGGCTGATTATACTATCCGTCAAATGGGTGATACTATCCGTCATCTACACAGCTAAATAAAATTGTAGTGTCTGTTTGTAATATTAAAATAACCGCTTTTTACTAAATGCATATGGATGTATACACGGTACATATACCAAAATAACATTTTTTTAAATTTTTGTCTGTCTGTTTGTTCTGACTAATCTCCGAAACGCCTGGACCGATTTTGACGGGACTTTCACTGGCAGATAGCTGATGTTATAAGGAGTAACATAGGCTTTTTATCCCGGTAGCACGTTCCTGTAGGATCATATCCGACGTCCACGCGGGCGAAGCCGCGGGCAGCAGCTAGTAATAAATAACTTTCGCTGCGAAACTCTAATAGATTCGTGAAAAAAAAAACTGACTAATTCGATGTATCCTACGTTCCTTTAATTCGGGTATGTGTTTCATAGCGGAAGATGTTTTTTTTTTGGCTTAAGTGTAACTTATACTTACCTAATTTAAATAAGTATCCGTTTAAGTTAATATTTACATCTAAACTGTTATTATAAAATAAAAGATTTGATTTTTTGTATGACTGTTTGTTACGCTTTCAAGCTAAAACGGCTAAGCGGATTGGGATGAAATTTGCCACATGGGTAGACCATGACCTGGAGGACGTAGGTTACTATGCATCCTTCATCGCAGATGAAATCGTGGGCAACAGCTAGTTATATATAACCTTAAAATAATAATAATAATATGTACAAATATATAAAAAAAGGAAAAGAAAGAATAACAGGGCGTCAAAAAGTGTCCCAAAAACTGGCAACATTACATTGTATGGCAATGTTGATTCTTTAACCAAAAAAGACTTCCGAAATTAAAGTTATTTCTCACTTTGTAATGTTTTTTTTTTGGAAGTCGGTTGTATTTTTTTTTAAAGGATTTATTTTTCAGTTTTCAAGTAGTTATGGTACCTACCCCACACAATTTCGTATACCACAACTTGATATGTAAATAACAGTGACAGGAAGTTATTAATTAGTAATTCTATATAGGACCACATGAGAAGCACCAGCTTTCAAATAAAAAAGGATCAACAAAATCAGTTCACCTAGAAAAAAGTTCTGAGGTAACACACATTAAAAAAAATACAGTCGAATTCAGAACCTTCTCCTTTTTTTGAAGTCGGTTAAAAATAGGGCAGCCCTCTTGTCACGTGAAGAGCCGATCAACCGCTTGGACATGTCTCGAAAAACCAACCAAATCTATTATGTTCGAATGGTGCTTACGGATGGAAAAAAAGGACAATAAATGATTTTACTTTGCTAAAGTTCATTAAAGTTTGTCTTGTTTAAATACCAATTTATTAAGTACTAGGTACTTTAATACACTACGAATAATATCAATGTACAACAAAACAAAACTAGGTATAATTAACATAAAAATACCTACAATAATGATACAACTGGTTTTTCACTAGTCAATTTATGGCATTACGAGTTTCAAGGTAATCTGTTGTCATTAAAATTTTCTTAAGATAGTCAAGATCAAAACATTCTTCCTTGTATGCCGCAAAGGGGCTTTTCAATATGTTTGCTTATTTTAATTTTTTTATTCCAAATATGCCATCTCGACTCTTGACTTCGATCTCGCCTGGTGGAAAGCGATGGATGAGGTCTATGATGGAACTAGCAAGCCCAGAAGATGCCTATTCACTCTTGTTTTAAAGGCTGAAGAGATTACGTGGAAGGGAACTCAGACGCTGGCAGAGTTCCGCACTTTCCACCATCTCCCTTTCACTACCGGACTCCCAGACGTACCTACTACTGGGTACCATCCGCACTTGGTCGATATACCGACTAGTCGTACTTAGCGCTTCTCCTCCACATTAATTATGCGCACGGCCAAGCGCTAAGTACGACTAGTCGGTATATCGACCAAGTGCGGTTGGTACCCAGTAGTAGGTACGTCTGGTAGTCCGGTAGTGAAAGGGAGATGGTGGTCGTGGAGCTTCTGCGCACACTCTCCGAAATTCAGTCTGTAGGAGACCAACAGGCAAGCCAAGCAATATTAACCCCCAGTGCCATGTCCCGTCTCGTAAATAATAACTATGATATTTAGTATTGCTTTTCCTATGGTTAAGTAGTGCTTCATTGTAGCAAATTATTTGAAACTAGCTTTTGCCCGCGACTTCGCCCGCTTGCAGGTCGTTAATTATCCCACGGGGACGTACTACCGGGATAAAAAGTATCCGACGTGTTAATCCAGGTTACAAACTATCTGTGTGCTAAATCCGTTCAGACGTTTTTGCGTCCTTAGGCTTTTTTGCGAACTCTAGGTATGTGCCGGTAGAGTTTACTTTGCCGGAATAGGTCTAGGGTGAGACCAGACCAAAAGAGATACAGAAACCCGCAGAGAAGCACGTGACGAGCTGTTGGGCAGTAGCGACCCCACGTACCCTAAATCCCAGGAGTAGTCTTATTCTTATTTTTAAAAGAGACTGTGACCTCTGAGTTTGTTTCGGCCTTTTTTCTCAGAGTAGTCAGATAGGAAACGCCGACCTCATCTAGTTTAAAAATATGATTGACGTGTAAAAGTGTTTGTACAAACCTACTTACAGAAATAAAATCATTTATCATTTATCCTCATTTCTGGCTTGCCTTTATTGGCCGGCTGGAGTGGAGATTGGCAAGAGCAAACCTGTTCGGAGGAACGAAGTATTGCAGTAAGTGCTGGTAGGGCTCTTCCAGGCTCTGGGATTGTTCTGATACCTGTAGAATACCTCACTATTCCTCAAGCACCTCAGGACATGTTGCCCCTTTTGTCGCTACGTCACTATGTGCTAGCGACCATTTTCGGGGGCCCATTATTGAGTGTGCAAGTTACCCCCTGCCATGTTATCTGTGTATTGTATACATTGGTCAGGCAGGGGCTATAGTCTTTCCATAGTTCTAGGTAACCAGTCCACTGTAGCTACCCATACACATAGTTCAAAAAAAAAGGTATATTTTTTTTCCATATTCTGCAATAGTCCTTTTTTTTTTTTTTTTTTTTTTTTTTTTCGCTGAGAAATGCTTTATGCATTCCCGCTCGTGGGGGGACGAGACGGGATATGTGGGACTCCTGTCAAATGACAGTATACCCACTAAAACTCAGCGGTGTTCCCACATCGCCGTGATGGGAAGGCCATGGGAATCCGGCTCAGCCTTTGCATCCACAACCCTCCCGGCGCGTGCCCGCCTAGCTGGGGGGCCCCGCATTCCCCCCAGCTTGGGGGGCTACGGGAATGGCCGGGAACACCTGGCCATTCCCGTCCGACACTGGTGGAGGCCTGTGCAATACAGGCAAGGGCGCCCCCGCACCCGCTGCCTGCTGGCCTCCACCTGGGAGGAGTCGGAGATGACTATCAAACTGACGTCTTCTTCGACCCCTCCTCCGCCTTCGGAGCGACGCCGCGTGAGGATCGTCCTCCCGCGCGCGCTCAGCCGCCTCCTTCTGGGACATGACGTGTTCGCAGAAGGAGGCGACTGCCGCCCAGGACCTCTCATCCTGCAGCATGGCATTAACCAAGCCGGGAAGTGAGAGGTCCGGTCCGATCACCGCGATGAGACTGCGGCGCGTCTCGGACCACGACGGGCACACCTCGAGGGTGTGCTGCGCCGTGTCGTCCACAGCGCCACAGTCGTGGCACGACGGCGTCTCCTCCCGTCCTATCCGGTGCAGGTACGATCCGAAGCAACCGTGTCCGGACAGCACCTGCACCAGACGGAACGAGAGGAACCCATGCGACCGCTCGAGCCAGTCTCGCAACACTGGCCCAATCGCGTCTAGGGTTCGGCGGCCAAAAGCTGCGGTGGCGAGCTCCCCCGTCCAATGGAGGACGATGGCATCCCTCGCCTCCCGCCGGACGGCCTCCCGCTCTTCCGGGGCTGGGCGTTCTCCTCCCGCTCTCCGCCCCGCCGTCCATTCATATACTCTGGCGAGCACCCACGCCTCTGCAATAGTCCTGCACCAACCGGGGATTGTCTTGGGTACACTTGCATAGTGCATACAGGGATAAGCGTCAGCTGGCTTATCATTTAAAATTGTCAAAGGGGCCTCTGCGAGTTGGCTCCGGCCCCTCATACAACAGGACTACAAACGTAAGTAGCCAATGCAATGAGGAATTGAGGAGTGCTTTGGAGGGTGCGATTCGGGTATATCGGCTCATGTCGCCCGAACTTAGACCACGCTTACCTCGTTTGCCTATGCATTACAAAAAAAGGGCGCTGGTGGCGGCCCTGGATTCGCAGTTGTCAAACTATTTTGATGACTGCGAATACCTCACCGATGCTCATTCGATTCTGTATTGCGCGGCTGTAGCGGCATGTCGTGTAGCTTACGTCAAATTTGCTAATGACTAGAGATACACGACCGAAACCAGCCGTACCAGCATGGCAGTGCAGAATTGAGCGACGTATTGGTCGGTAAACTAATCTGCTTCAGGGAGGACAATACTCGCCCTAGAGTGATGCGCTCTGTGAGGCGGGAGCTCTCAGGGACTGATATCACCCCTCAGTACTCGATAGTCCTGTGTCACAAAGCGCTTCGACTTCCTGAAGCAGAAAGTGTATGCATGGGCGAAACGTATTCGTAGATATAAGCGGCGAGTAGAACGATACACTCAGAATCGCACCTTCCAGAGCGATGAAAGGTGGGTTTATAGGGGTTGGGAGTGACCAGACCAAGGTGCGACTGACACGTATCTCCTGAATGATGATGCCATGTGATCTTTCTGGCGCAGTATCTGGTCGGTGCCTGTCAGTCACACCGAAGGTGATTGGGCTCGGGAATTCAAGCGAGCCTGCGATCCAATACCAGAAATGGGGGCTATTACCATCTGCTCCCAAGATGTGGCTGGAGCAATCCGTCAGTTGTCTAACTGCAAGTCTCCAGGGCCGGACGGCCTGCACAAATTTTGGATCAAATGATTTTTAAGGTCGCACGCTCACTTGGCGACTCAGTACCAGACTGATTTGGAGTCTGGTTCGCTACCCCAGTTTTTAACGACAGGAGTTACCCACTTACATACATAAACTCACGCCTCCTTCCCATGGGGGTAGGCAGAAACTACACAACGCCACCTGCTACGATCCTTACATACTCCTTTTGCCTCGTTTACGTTCATACATCTGGGCATACGGTTGCGAGTACTACGCCCCTGACTTTTCTGAAGAACATCAAACATCAAACCCACCTGCTCCATAAATCAGGTAGCACCGCGGAACCCGAAAATTATAGGCCGATCACGTGTTTACCGACGGTCTATAACGTCCTTACATCCATTTTGAGAGCTAAAATTATCAAATATATAGATACCAACTCCATATGTTTCAACGGGTCCCGCAGTACTAAGGAGCTACTCCTCATTGATATGGCCATTAGCCAACAGGTTCGTCGTTCCCGAAAGGATCTGTCGACATGTTGGATAGATTACAAGAAGGCCTATGACTCGGTGCTACATACATGGCTCATGAGGGTGCTGGTTTTGTATAAAGTAGATGCAACTCTGCGCACCTTCCTGATGTCGTACATGGAGAAAAGGAGGACGGGCCTTCGCTATCCAGCATGTCGAAATATCCAGAGGAATAGCGAGCCGATAAGGATCGAGCGAGGCATATTTCAGGGTGATAGTTTGAGTCCGCTTTGGTTCTGCTTAGCCTTGAATCCTCTAAGCACACTGCTGGAGGATTCAGGTCTAGGCTATCGGCTGAGAAGAGGTGGTCAGGTTATATCTCACCTCCTCTACATGGATGACCTCAAACTTTTTGCCCCCAGACAATTTGCAACTGATGGAGCTACTGAAAGTAACCGAAACTCTCAGTAACGCCATCAGGATGGAATTTGGTGTGGACTAATGTGCGGTCATGCATGTAAAGCGAGGGGAGATAGTGGAATCCGTGGGAACCCAACTCTCGGATTCCATAAACCTTAGAGCCCTCTCCGCATCCATCGCATTGGGCATCAATGATACTGACATGGAGCAATCGTTGAAGGAGCGCTTCTTTGGCCGCCTGAAGAAAGTATTTAATAGTCTTCTATCAGGCGGGAACAAGGTGCGCGCCTTCAACGGTTGGGTCATGCCGGTTCTGATGTACTCTTTCAGCATACTCAAGTGGACTCAGACTGAACTCGACGCCCTGGATAGGGGGGTCCGGACGTTGCTCACTGCAAATCGAATGCATCACCCACGTCATCGGTAATGAGGCTGTAAATCTCGCGAAGGTGTGAAGGACGAGGCTTTTTAAACACTAAGACCCGCAACAATCGCGAGATACGCAGTCTCAAAGAATATTTCCTAGAAGTCGACGTGGGGATGCATCGAGATGTGGTCGCGGTGGACAAGAGCCTCACCCCGCTCTCCTTAAGAGAACTGGCGCAAGCCAGGCTTGACACTAATGATCGCATGGAGGTAGGAGATCAATTACGGTTTTTCCGCGCCCTACACAGACCCGATGTAGATCTACTAGCGTCCGTAGCCTGGCTACGTTTCGTTGACCTCTTTGGGGAAACCGAAGGTTTTGTCTGTGCAATTATGGACGAAATTATGATGACGAACAATTACTGGAGATTTATTGTGAAATACGGCACGGTTGACAGTTGTCGGGCATACCACCGTCTGGGGGAATCAATCAGATATATTATCTGTGGGTTTTCTCGTCTAGCTAACGAAGAATACTTGCATAGACACAAACTTGTAGCCAAGATTATCCATCAGCAACTTGCTCTGTAATACAGCTTTGTGGAATCGGAAGTGCCGTACTACAGGTATATGCCGGACCCAGTTCTCAAAAATGGAAATATCACATTGTACTGGGATCGATCCATCATCCCTGACAGGACTATTGATGCCAATAAGCTTGATATAGTGGTGGTGGATCGAATAGAGTGGCGCGCAATGATCGTTGACATAACGATCCCGCATGACAGGAGCCTTGTGAAAGCCGAGAAAGATAAACAAATCAAGTATCTTGACTTAGGTCGCGAGGTTGTCGATATGTGGGACGTAGCCTCAGCGATCATTGTGCCGATAGTCGTGACAGCCAATGGCTTAATAGCCAAGAGCCTCGACCAACACCTTAGGAGGCTCCAGTTGGGCAGCTGGATAAAGGGCTTGATTCAGAAGGCGGTACTTCTGGTCACGGCCCGGGGTAGACAAAAATCGTTTAAAGTTATTTTGACCATAAAATTTAGGCAGGTCAACAGTTGGAGAATGTAAAAGATGGTTTGGTTGTGTTTGGACTGATTTGCCCTATCCCCTCATACTAGTATAAAGCTGTTTCACAAGCGGATAGGCTTCCTCAACCTTAGAACAACAGATTCCCATAAGGTTCCAGTCACAAGTCACACAGTTAGGCTGATTGATTACATACTGTTTAAGTAACAAATCATAGTACTTACAGTTATATTAATTAAGTCACATAATTGGAATTATCTGTGTTGTTTTGTGTTTGGGTTGGGTATAGGTATATTATGTAAGTGTATATTATGTTACTTGTTTAAATACCAATTTTCTTAGTAGATTTTCAGTGCTGTTGTAGTCTAGTGTTTTCAAGTATTTATTCAAAGTTTTTTTGCATGTTTGGCTATCAAGATTCTTTAATTTTAGATCTCTACTTACTTTGTTGTAAAGGCTAGAACTGAGATAATAGTGAAATTTGTGTGAACTAAATTAGGCAAAAGGAGCATCGAGGTAAACTTCATGTAAGGATATATGGAGGGAGTTTATATATGGGCCAAACCTGATTGAACCGGGATAGGGAAAATATAATTATCTGGTACAATCCTGGACAATGGGCAACAACACAAACATGGAGATGGCCTTGGTACCGAAGGGTCAATTTTTGTAAGAGGTAAGCCGGATTACATATTATCTTTAATATGATTATATTATTTGTCTATATATAGTATTCTATAGACAATTTTTTTTTTTTTTTAATTTTTCTGTGCCATTTTTCAAATGGAAGCCAGTAGGAATCGAGTTGTATGGATCCTTTGCCACTGCTATGTACTTTAAGACAACATAATGGTAATGGTGGTATCATTAAAGCTTTGGTATCCTAGGAAAGCGGTTCCATCATATAATAACAGCCATAAAAATCTGTAATTTACCCAAGTATTTGACGTTAAGGTGTCAAAAATCATTCTGTATTTAGACAGACGTTATAATGTGACCATTCACCCCTTTCATGGTAAACCAACAACCAGATTAAAGTGATCTTAACAAGATTTAAGTAACTGTTTGATCTGCCGCCGTGTCCCACGCACAATGGTCCACTAGCAGGCCTAGACGAAAACTTTTCTGCTAATGTCAAAATGTATGGCAATGACATTACCTGTGGAAAGGACACGTAATATCACGTGTTAAGCAACTCAACTCCATACAATTCGATTTTTCTGTTAGCGTTAACGCTTACAGAATAGGGATTTTGTCTAGGCCCGCTGAAGGACTTAGTAAGGTAACCAAACCCTCTTACATAGAACATAGAACTAGTTGATCTGATACAAAGCATCTATGGCCTAAGGAATGGTGGTGGTACATCCGGTTTTAGATCAAAGTCGACAAAAAATGCACAGCATAAACACAAGGATGCAAAAAATTACAGCATCCTATAGTTACATAAAATAACAATAATAAAACATACATTATCAGTAGCTAAGTGAATAACATTAGCCTTTTATAGGTTTTTAATTTGTCTCCACAATAATGCACAAATTTCCAAACCTACTATGGTAGTATTCATGTAAGGTTTTAACTAAATTAGACAAAAAAAATATAATAAACGGTAATTAGGTTAGAAACATATTTTCTTCCTTTTCTTTCCAAATAAACATTAGTCTCAGATTACTCATCTGACAAGACATGACTGGTAAATCTGATAACCTAAAAAATTCAAAGGAAATACATAACAGCTGATTTAACATTAAAGAAAAAACTGTAAATAAATAGGTGATATCATTTGTTACTGTTAGTTTGATGAATGACGGTTGAATACTACACTAAGATCTCATCTTGCAGAGACTTTATCATGTTTTCTACACTAATTCGCCCCTGAGTGTCCTTTTGTAACATTATTGCACCAATACAAAGATATTACTCTTAATGTTGGTCACTGAAAACAAAGTCGATGACAATATCTATTTCCATGTCGTAACGACGCCTTCGACCTTCAGTCAAACCGCTCGGGATGGAGGAAAGAAGCCAAAGTATATAATTGGATAATCCTCGCGGGCTTTCTCTTGCAAATTCTACTTAACAACCAGTAAGGCGCGCCTCAAAAAGAGGTCACTGAACCAAAGAGTCCGAAAAGTATCACAGCCAGTTTAGGGGCAGTATGGAGACTTACTTGACTTTGCCGCCGCAGAACTGACATTCCGGACCCTGCCACCCCTCGTAGCACACGCACATATCATTTTTACACACACCGTTCACACAAGTATGATCTCCACACTTAGACAGAACACCATCACAGAACAATAACACTATGAGCACTGAACACAGGAATGGCGAGAACCATGAACATTTTCGTCTGTATTTAGATTTAAATAGAAATAAAAACATTTGTAGCGATTCTACCATTTTGATGTATGCATTTTCAACGAGTTTTATTAGCGCGGACGTAAAAGCGGTTTCGACGTCGCGTAGTTTCGTACGGTACTAAATTTGGGGTTGTCATACTGTTAAAATAAAAGTACCTCAATTTTAATAGAATAAACATTTTGTTTAATTAAGTTTTTAAATAAGCAAAATTAAATACTTTTAGAGAGTTTTTCTCGTTTTTATCCACAAGTAGTTGGATATAGTAAATAAAATAAATTGTATAAACTCATACTATGTAGAATTTGTGTATGTGTTAGTGTAATATTGCAATAATTAGACTAGTAATAACTAATTTTAGCTAGTTATTGTAAAGTGTTTGTAAGTCTATGGAAATATTTATCTGAAATAAATAAATATTATTATTGACGTATTTCGTTTATAATATACGTATACCTGTATCATTTACATTTTTAAACATTTTTATAAATAGCATTAAAGAAACACAATTAAAAATATAAAAATGCTAGCCCATCGGTATCAGGAACAGGGTTCAAGCTGCAAGTGGTCAGGGCTCTAGGGAGACGAATGGTCTTATTATGCGTGCGTGTCGTGTTGAGGAGTAAGTACTGCTTTCAGCCAGCCCAGCTGCGCAATGAGAGCCTGCTGAGGTGTTTGGTCGACGCTCTCCGCTATTAGACCATTAACCGTAAAAGTTATAAGGTCGCAGAGTCCATATCTTATTATGATTATTATATGCAAGAATATTATTGGAAATTATTATTTAAATAAAAAAATTGACAAACCAATTATAATAATAGAACGGACGGGAAAAGTTACCCGAGTCTGGGGCAAAAACTTTATTATTGGTAACACTAAATTGACATTATGTGAAACAGGGAATTTAATGATTAAGGATGCGTTCACTGTTGTACCGCCGAATGAAGTTTGAGATATGAAGATGAATGTATTTATAAATAATTAATTCATTAATGATATTTTTTTATACACGTTACACATTAAACTCACGTATATTTCGTTAAATTATAAATTCACAATGTTTTTTTTGTAGTACTTACATTTGTAGCGCCACCTAGTACCGAAATAGTGAAAAAAAACTTTCTAGTTCTGGAAAAATCCAATAGATGTCACCAGGCGGTAAAATTAGTCTCACCTCGACAAAAAAGTCATTACAAGATTCACTATTTACTTACTGTCTTCGGTCTTAGTACTTTTTTTAATTAATAACTGTCACTTTTTATCTTCGGTGTGTTTCTCACTGAAGAAAATAAAAACAGTCATCCATAATTTTACTTTGCAAAGAAAAGATGAATGACAGAATGTTCTTTTGTGATTTGTTTGTTATTTTTCAACTACTTACCATCTTTCTTTGTTTCTTTTCGTTAAGTGCGGCACCTAATTAGTTGAATGTATGTAAGAAATTAATGGTTTCATTAGTTAGTGTGTTAATTTGGGCGCGCAATAAAATTTTCTTTGTAAGTTCTTGTTTATGAAGCTGATAGTTCCTTGTTTTGATAAGAATGAAGGTGGGTTTAACAAAAAAAATATGTGTAAGTATTTCCACGATTTTTGATAGGGACTGGACTGTTCATTTAAGACCTCAATAGAAGTCACCTTTCTTAATAGTCTGCCATCAAAGTATAGTAGGTTGTAAGAAAGAAGAATAAAAGAAAAATACTTTCTAGTTTTATAGAATAGAAGCTCATTATTAAGTAAATTCTTACACCATATGAATCTATACAAATAAATACCTACAATTGAAGTGTCTTTTTTAATTTCAAAATAATAGCTTTTACTAAATGCATAAAAAAGTAGGTACGTATTTAAAAATGTTGTCTGTCTGTCTCAGTCTGTCTGTTTGTTCCGGCTAATCTCCGAAATGCCTGGACCGATTTTGACAGGACTTTCTCTGGCAGACAGCTGATGATATAAGGAGTAACAAAGGCTACTTTTTTTCCGGTAGCACGTTCCCGTAAGATAGTTTCCGACATCCACGCGAGCGAAGCCTCGGGCAACAGTTACTGGTATAAATGTAGAAGTATACCTACATAGGGTGACGCAATCTTTTAAATACAACCTTTGGATGGATTAAAGGGAGAAGGAGAGATAATACTGTTGGGTAAGGACTTGACAAACTTACCTAAGTAGCAGTGGGCAGGACACATTGCTTGCAGAACAGATGGCCGATGGGGCCGAAAGGTTCTGGAGTGGCGACCGCGTACCGGAATACATAGCGTTGGATGACCTCCCAAAAGGTAGACCAATAACCTTGTGAAGGCCACAGGAAACCGCTGGATGCGGGGAACACAGAACCGGTTGAAGTGGCGGTGCTTGGGACAGGCCTAGGTCCAGCAGTGAACGTCTTTCGGCTGAAATGATGATGATGATGATCAAGGACTTGATAAGGAGGTTACTTAGGATCTAAGTATCTACCTCTAGATACGTACGTAGGTATCTAACGGTAGATACTAAGACCGTATGTACCTACCTACCTACAAGTAATTTAAAAATATCAAATTCTAAAAATAGCTCTAAAATTACAGCCCCAACGACTTTAACGATAAAACCCGCCGAAAACCCGTTAAAAAGTAGGTAGACCCATCAGATATGGTTGACATGGATATGTGGTGCTAACGCGCGGGTCGCGTGACGCTAGCACCGGGCTATGTGACGTGGCCTATTCTTAAAACGGCGATAAATATTTAAAAAAAAATTAGACAAGTGCGAGTTGGATTCTCGCGGAGAGGGTTCCGTACGATAAATATTTTACCCAACAAAACCATTTCATGTAAAGTAGGTTGCCAAGAGTTACACAACGGTTTTACTGTTGAAAAGTTATCAGATCTAATGTAGAGTCAAGCCCCTAACGATCTACAACGCTTAACTCTACAAATCTTACATCTTGGTCTAAATATACGGCTTGGCCGTTTCGCGGCTGTCGCAAAGACACTCCTATGGTAAGAAATTAAGTCACTGGTCTCTAATGTTGTGTCATGCAACGGCCAAGTCATACATTTTGTCCAAGATGTAAGGTTTGTAGAGTTCGACCTTGTATAGCTTGTCTTGGCTCTACGTTAGATCGCATAACTTTTTAACAGTGAAACCTGAACCACCAAATCTTGGCAACATAGTTTACATGAAATATTTTTAGTGGGATTTCATATCTTTTTGTAGGATGCTCTATTTCTTTTTATTTTAGCAGTGATATTGTACTGTTATTACCTACACATACCTACATTTTAAAATCAAAACCCTTACGTCTAGTATAGTCGGGTAAAAAGGCATTCCTTGCACACCAGCAGTTACTTTCTTCATAGTCAATGAAAAAGAGTTTCTTCTTCGTTGTCTATGTACATGCTTATCTAGCTTTCATAATTAACAAATGGAAGTAGATATAGCTATTATCCGTAAGAAATAAGACTTGCACCTCCCTTTAAGGGGGTTGGAGGGTGAAAGTTACAGATTTCTTATATTTTTTTACTATTTAAATGATAAATGATTTTATTTCTGTAAATAGGTTTGTACAAACACTTTTACACGTCAATCATATTTTAAAAACTAGATAAGGTCAGCGTTTCCTATCTGACTACTCTGAAAAGAAAGGCCGAAATTCAGAGGTCACAGTCTCTTTTAAAGTCCAGACATAATCTTGTTCAGATCATGTGAAGACCATGTAGATTTGTGTCTGAAATGGTCTTTTGAGGAAAAACCACACAGATTGAGTGGACCTGTCGAGTCAGTGCACGCATTTGTCAGTAATCGTGCAGCTCAACTCAGAACTTAAGGAGCTCGATTCGACGACTAATACCAAAGAAAGGACTTTTGGGTAGGCCACAAAAATTACTCATACTGCCAGACTATGATTAAAACTAGGTGAGAGGGGAAAAAAAAGCAACAATGACCCACATAGTCTTCACATTCACAATATTAAAATAATAACCATGTATTTACATAATCTAGCCTGCATTTTATTCACATTCACAGACAGGTTTCTCTTTAAATGTCATCAAAAATATCATATGTTATGTCATATAAATCAATAAAAATTACATTCTTAATTCTAAAACACATAATCACAGTATAAATTGAATTGTTGCTTGGGGGTATTTGAAGTAGCTTAATTAATCCCAAGCCTTTTTGTCATCCAAGTAATCTCTAACTTTATAGAAACCTTTTTGACAGAGTTTCTGTTTAATAAATGATTTAAATTTATTGAGGCTCAGTTCTTTAACAAGACTTGGGAGTTTGTTGTAAAACGTATACTTTGGCACTTAAATGAATTACAATTTTTTTGGAGCCTAGTCGTAGGCACAATAAGTAAATCTTTGTTTCTAGTATTTATGTTATGAATGTCGCTGTGTTTAGAATATAGATTAATATTCTTTTTTACATAAATCAGGTTCTCATATACATATTGAGAAGCGACAGTCATTATGTTTATTTCCTTAAATTTATCCCTCAGTGAATGCCTACAACTAAGGTTATAAATTGCTCGAATGGCTCGTTTCTGCAGCAAAAATATAGCCTGAATGTCAGCTGCATTTCCCCACAGCAGAATGCCGTACGCTATTACACTATGGAAATAACTAAAATATACTAATCGGGCTGTTTCGACATCAGTCAAATGACGGATTTTATAGACCGCGTAGGCTGCAGAGCTTAGCCGCTTCGACAATTTGGTTATATGTGGGCCCCACTGTAGCATCGACCGCAAAGTAATTGGTTAGTAATGTAGGCTTTGTGTTTGTACAGAAATATTTGTACGCCATACTATGGCAGGGTATGCTGGAATCAACATTGTAAAATCTATTGTACCATATCCTCACAAATAAACATTTTTGATTTGATTTTTAAGAACACAGTGGTGTCCACAAGATCCAATTCCATCCCATTTACTAGTACATTGGTTTTGACCTGCTTAACGTTAGGTGTCAGAAATCTAATACATTTTGTCTTTTTCTCGTTTAAAAGTAAATTATTAACACTAAACTAATGCACTATTTTAGCGATAGCATTATGTACATCGTCAGTAACTGCCTGTTGTCCTTTAAGCTTAAATAAAAGTGATCTGTCATCTGCAAATAATAGGTCATTAATATATACGAGAAATAAAAAAGGGCCAAGAATTGAGCCCTGCGGAACTCCCATAGTGACAATAGAACTCGCGGATTGCTTGCCGTTAACGTCCAGTCTTTGGATATTAATATTCAAATAAGAAATAAGAAGATCCAAGGCAGTGTTTCTAACACCATAGTGATGTAATTTCCTGACCAATGGATCATGAGAAACACAATCGAAAGCCTTAGACAAGTCACAAAAAATACCTAGGGCATCATGCGACTTCTCCCAGGCCTCAAAAATATGTGCAAGAAGCTCAACGCCAGCATCGGTAGTAGAGCGACCCCTTGTGAAACCGAATTGTTTACTGTTTAATAATTTATGTTTATTAAAATATCTTTGCAATTGATCTAGCATCAATTTTTCAAATATTTTACTGAAGGTGGGAAGCACCGAAATTGGCCTAAAGTTCGTGGGGTCTGATGTGCTGCCCGATTTAAACAAAGGTATTATTTTACTACTCTTCATTAAGTCAGGAATTACTCCATAGTCAATACATTTATTAAAAATAATTGCCAATTCAGACGCTACAGTTTGTGGTACAAATCCTAGCCTGCATACCAAATTTCGGCTTTCTAGGTCTTCGAGAAGTGCCCTAGAGGTTTTGTTGAGTAAGGAGTCAGTCAGTGACGAAATCGACGTATTTAAGGTATTAATAAAATCGAAAATATAAAAGCTAGACAAATCTAACAAAGTGTATTTTATAAATCTACTAACTACATTTTTATCCTGAGAATTTCAGCTTTAAAGCATTATCCAGGCCGAAGCTATGAGGGTATGAATATACGGAGAAACGTTTCGTGAAAAGGCATCTAGTGCCCCTGTTTTTTGTTTTTGGCTCGTCTTGGCGGGGGTACTACCGTAGGTACCCCAAATCCCATGAACAGACTTGACATTGTAGTTGACAAAAATGTTCTCCCATACATTCCAACTGCAAGTGTATGTTTGTACGCACAATATTGAAAGATTAGCATGTTATTTTAGCAATGCGTTCTTTGCGAAGCATGTGTGGTGTGACTATGAATGATAGACTGAAGAATGATGTGATAAGGCAATGGTGCGGTTTAAAGGAAGACGTAGTGACAAAAATTTAAAAGTGTATGCTAAGATGGTTTGGTCATGTTGAGAGGATGAATGAAGGGCGATTAACAAAAGATAACAAGGCAGATGTGAGTGGAAACGCCGGGAGGGGACGCCCTAGGAAGACATACTCGTATAGTAACCTTATTGGTGATGTTCTTCAGAAAGGTCAGGTGCGTAGTACTCGCAACCGGCGTGCGTGTATGACCAGATGTATGAACGTAAACGAGGAAAAAGGAGTATGTAAGGATCGTAGCAGGTGGCGTTCTGTAGTTTCTGCCTACCCCCATGGGAAGAAGGCGTGAGTATGTATGTATGTATGTATATATGTATGTTTGTATGTATGTTATTTTATAACCATAGACTTCTTATTGGTTTTCCTGTAATCTGTAAGCAAAGAACTAATTTCTGTTTTTTTTTTTTAGTCTTAGTCGTTTTGGCGATAAGGGGGGGGGGGGTCAATTTTCATAGATCTATTTTCTTAGATTACTTCAAAAATATTTATTTTAAAATCATACAAAAAAAATATTTGAGACCCTCACAAGAAGCCTTTTCATTTGATAAGTCACACGGTACAGCTTTCAAAAATTTTGTTTTTAATTTACTAGTTTGCCCCCAAAAGTGACCCCTATATTCAAAATTCATTTATTTACGTTACACGCCCTTATTTGGGTCACAGAAATTCATACGGGTATCAAAAATCAACTTAATCAGTCCAGTAAATTAGGCGCAAATTGGCTGTGACGGAAAGAGAGACAGACACACGAGTGATCTTAAAAGGGTTCCTTTTTTTCATTAAGACGTACGAAACCCTAAAAATGTTAACAAAATATTACCTACCAACTAGGCCCGCGGCGAAGGTGGTATAGCGATCTGCGGGGTACCTAATTGTGTAGCACCACAGTATCATCAAATGACTTCTCCCGCTCTGGGCGGAGCGGAAGGGCGTGTCAGACTCTTACTGACTAAAACCCACCCGTGTTCCTTCAGTTGCCTGTGCGCCAGGGCCACGGTACCTAACTCTTTCGAACAATCCGCGACCCCTGCAGGCATAGGCCCTATCGGACCCCGTCAATGATGCTGACATCTCTTTGAGGCGCGCGTGGAATACGACACGCCGTTAACCCGGGCCTAGCACCACAGTATGCTGTGGTAACAATTGTAATGTCTTTCGTTTTGACAATTCGACAACATTCATTGCGTCATTTACATCTTCGTGGCCAACATGTGACATTTCTACGTCACGCAGTGGTCTTTCAATTCATTATGATGATGATGTTGCAAATCCCAACTACTAATTCTCAGTTTGTGGTCTTAACTTGATATCTAAGTATTTTAATCGAGCGCTCGCCATTTCCTCTATTAGAATAGACCCCACAATGAAGGGATTCCGTTGTAGTTTCAGCTCTCTAAGCTAAACTAAAAGATCACTGGATTTTTTAGTTAATGTACTAAATATGCAGTGACCTTTTGTTTAGCAGTTACCTAATATATGTTTGTGGATATATTTAGTTTTTTTTTATATTCTGAACTAGCTTCTGCTCGTAAATTCGTCCGCGTGAAATTTCTTATTCCCCGACCCACCCCGTCGCATCGCATCGCCTGCGCGCGCTATTACTTCGTTTTCACTTAGTTCTTTCCGACTTTTTTCTTATTGCGCGACTCTTAAGGTTCCTATCGTGATTTTAAATAGTCTATAGCCTTCTTCAAGAGTTTGGCTGTCAAATGCAAAAATATTTTTTCAATTCCGACTGTAAGTTCTAGAAATTAGCGTGTTATTATTGGTATATTCCTACATAGATAGATAGATATTTAATCGAGTTTTGCTGACTGTCCAATCTTAATACAATGACACGAGCTATTTTCGTATGTATAGATAGCATGGAGAAACCCACATGAAGTAGGTAATTATGTATGTAAATAGTTTCAGGGGGTCTGTTCCATAGGCACGAAATCCGTAGTTTGGACTGAGATTACGGGCGTTTCATAGTCCGTTTCTAATATAATAATATAAAACTTTTATTCACTCTACACAATTATAAACTTAATGCTAAACTTTGAGAGTAGTGCACGAACAAGGAGCTAACTTTGTGAGAAACTGGTGCTTGAGGTAGGTTTATATAAAAACATGGATTACAGGTCAACATACCTCATACATACATAGGTATCTCTTAGATTAGATTAGTTCTTGGCCCGAAGACATAATTCATTCATTGACTTTGAAAGATCAGTGGTACAGTGCGAGCAGTGGTGGCTCAATGGTATCGGCCCCGACTTACGAGTTGTAGGTCGTGGGTTCGAACCCAGGCAGGCGCTTTACTTTGTGTAAATAATTTCATCACCACTGCTCTCAAAACGGCGAAGGAAAACATCTTGAGGAAACTGGCATGTCCTAAAATGTGACTTCTACCAACCCGCACTGGGCCCGCGTGGTAGATTACAGCCCATACCCTCTCAAAGAGAGGAGGCCTGTGTCCCAGCAGTGGAAACATTATAGGCTGATTATGCTTTGAAGGATCAACTTCTTTCGGACGGGCCCGTATCTTTGTTGGCGGACTTAGAGAGTAGAGCCCCTGGTCAAAGAGTTCTTCGGGGGGAGAGCATACTTACGCTACCAGCCCACCATACCTAGATACGTCATATTTCTACCACCAAACTGCAATGCCTTGAACTGGAAACAAATATACCGGGACATTAGCGTGGCACGCCGACAAAAAATGTTCCGGGACAATCCTCTCACGGGTCACGGATTTACCGAGACAATTCAGTGGTTATGGAATCTACCAATAGAGCAGTGGTGACCCAGTGGTAACGGCCGCGACTGACGAGTTATAGGTCGTAGGTTCGAACCCAGACAAGCGCATTACTTTGTGTAAATTATATAATCACCACTGCCCTCAAAAACGACGAAGGAAAACATCGTGAGGAAACCGCCTAGAATCAAAAGCCGAAGACAAGTGACATCTACCAACCCGCACTGGCCCCGCGTGGTGGATTACAGCCCACTCCCTCACCTCGAGAGGTGGCCTGTGTCCCAGCAGTGGGAACATTATAGGCTGATCATGCAATCTGTCAGGCAGCATCAAAACTTATTCAACAATTACAATAGGACTATGTAGGTCGCTTTTATTTTTTATTTTGTTTTTTTTACTTTCTCAGGTAGTTTCAATGATATTCTGGCAGTTTGAGTGCTTTATGCGGCCTACCCAAATGTCCGTTCTTTGGTATTGTTCGTCGAGTGGTTGAGTTCCTTAAGTTCTGATTTGAGCTCCACGATTAGTGACAAATGTGTGCACTGACTGGAGGGGTCCACTCATTCTGTGTGGTTTTTCCTCAAAAAACCATTTCAGACACAAATCTACATGGTCTTTACATGATCTGACCAAGATTATGTCTGGACTTTAAAAGAGACTGTGATCTCTGAGTTTGTTTCGGCCTTTCTTCTCAGAGTAGGCAGATAGGAAACGCTGACCTCACCTACTTAGTTTAAAAAAACATAATTGACGTGTAAAAGTGTTTGTACAAACCTACTTACAGAAATAAAATCCTTTATCATTTAATTTGTTATTAACTTTTTGCCCGCGACTTCGCCCGCGTTAAGGTCGGAAATTATTCTACGGGTACGTGCTACCGGGTTAAAAAGTAAAATTTGCAAAACATCTAAATCCGTTCAGCCGTCTTGGTTTGATTGTGAATCATATATCCAAACAATATAGGTATAGTAGGATTCATTTATGATTAAACCTTTGTGACATTTCCGTAATTCTATCCGTGCATAGTGATAAAAAAAAGTCATAGGTAACCACTAAAACGCGAAGGTATTAGTATTTTCAACGAAAACGGTAACATTTTGAGCTAATGCCCAAGGTACATGCGATGGACACAGGAACGTCAATTTTTTTGGGTTAAATACGTATAATTGAAACCATTTGAGTGGTTTTATAAAGTTTATTTCTGTTAATTATTGTGTGGTTATGGCTTTAATGTTCCTTGGTAGGTTAAAAAGGAAAATTTATGGGAACTTCCTTGTAGAAGGCAAAAGTAAATACTTAAACGACTACTTTTCCAATCTATACAAATAAATAAAATTGAAGTGTCTGTTTGTGAAGTAAAAATAACAGCTTTTTACTAAATACATATGAAAGTATATACGGTACCTACTTATAACAATAAACACTTTTTTTTGTCAGTCTTTCCATCTGTCTGTTAGTTCCGACTAATCTCCGAAACGGCTAAACCAATTTTGACACGACTTTCACTGGAAGACAGCTGGTGTTATAAGGAGTAACATGGGCTACCTTTTGTCCCGGTACCACGTTTCAGTTGGATAATTACCGACAACCACGCGAGCGAAGCCGCAGGCAGTAGCTAGTACCTAAATAAATGCTGAATTCAAATGAACATGATGATAAGAAACGTTCAGGCTTGCATGAACGATGACAGAGAGACATGGCATGAGAAATTATTAGTTACAACCTACTAGGTTAGTTAAATTATTAGGTGGAACCTACTTGGTTAGTTAAATGATTAGGTAGATCCTACAACGTTAGTTAAATTATTAGGTAGGACCTATTAGGTTAGTTAAATTATTAGGTAGAACCTACTAGGTTAGTTTAATTATCAGGTAGTACCGATAAGGTTAGCATAAATAAGGAGTTGAATTAGGAATCCAAATTATAAAATGTCAAATAATGAGATTATGTCAAAGAAGTAAGTAAAATAAACAAAAAACTTCGTAATTTGGGAACAGTTAATATACATTTACTTAGTGATGCTGTTAATGTGGTACCAGGGAAGCCACATGTGCAGAAGGAATTATTGCCAAACTTCCTTGTCTTCAACTTAGTCTTTAAGGTTATAATATGCATTTTTGATAAGTATACGTTTGATGTGGGTTTTGAACTTTCCATCGCTAAGTTCTGTAACTGACTTTGCAAACTTGTTTTAAAAGCGGATACTGTTTATGAGAAATGACTTGCTTGTTTTAGTTAATTTAAATTTGGGTATTACAATTTTATTTTTGCTACGTGTATTTATATTATGGAAATCGCTTCTTATTTTGAAAAGTCCTAAGTTTTTGCGAACATAAAAAATACTTTCTAAGATATAAAGAAAAGGCAGAGTTAGTATATCAATTTTATTGAATTTGTTTTTAAGAGACTCGCGAGGACTCATTTTATAGCTCGTGCGAATTGCCCTCTTTTGTAAAATGAAAATTGAATCTACGTCAGCTGCCGATCCCCACAGCAAAACACCATAAGACATAATAGTGTGGAAATAAGCAAAGTATACTAACCTAGCAGTGGCTATATCAGTCAACTGCCTTATTTTTCTTACTGCATATGCAGCTGAACTTAATCTACCTAAAAGAGCTCTAATGTGGGCACCCCATTGCAATTTTGAATCTAAAGTAATTCCTAGAAATACAATTTCCGTAATAACATCTGGTTCCTTGCCATGAAGTTTTAAATTTAGACCCACTTGGGGTACATTTGGTAATGAAAACTTAAGACATTTAGTTTTGTTCGCATTAAGTAAAAGATTATTAGCTGCGAACCATTTCGAAAGCACCGCCAGACTATCGTTCACATGTAAGACATCCGTATCTTTTCTATCTATTTAAAAAATAAGAGAAGTGTCATCAGCGAATAAAATTATATCCGATAAGTTAGCCATCATGTAAGGCAGGTCATTAATATAAACTAGAAATAGGAAAGGGCCAAGAATTGAACCTTGAGGTACGCCCATATTAACTAAGGACCCCGAGGACGTCGCCCTGTTAACGTTTACTTTTTGCTGCCTGTTTGATAGATAGGAAAGAACAAGATCAGCAGCTTGTCCACGAATTCCGTAGTGGTGTAATTCACAGATCAGTGTATTGTGGTCAACGCAGTCAAACGCTTTTGAGAGGTCACAGAAAATGCCAATCGCATCCTGGGACAGGATTCCTCCCAGGATTCCAATATGTGACTGATGAGTTTTACTCCCGCATCAGTCGTCGACCTACCTTTCGGGAAACCAAATTGGCGACTATATAAAATCCCATAAATTCTTATATATATAAATAATAAATCCCTAATAAATCCCTAAATTTTGGTTTACTATTGATTGTAACTTTTTTTACAGGACATGCTTTATTGAATTCTTGGCATACTGTAGAAAATAGTGTACAGTAGTTTATATTTGGGTCTTGTGAATCAAAACTAGCTGTTGAAAGTTTGCTAAGAACATTATTATTAAACATTTTCAATTTATTTTTAGTTAAATATCTTAATTCAACGGTTTTATCTAAGTGTAGCTTTTTATCTAAGTCAAACAATACAAGTTGACCAGTATGGTCAGACCTGACGCCACTAATTAAGGATGAGTCTTTTATTTTACAATTAGTAAATACATTGTCTATGCATGAAGCTGAGGTTGCTGTTATTCTAGTTGCTTCATTAAATATACATTTTAAATTATTAGGCCTTCATTAAACCTACAAGGTTAGTTTAATTATTAGGTTGAACCTACTAGGTTAGTTTAATTATTAGGTAGTACCGACAAGGTTAGTTAAATTATTAGGTAGTATCTACAAGTTTAGTTAAATTATTAGGTTGAACCTACTAGGTAAGTTAAATTATTAGGTAGAACCTACTAGGTTAGTTAAATTATTAGTTAGAACCTACTAGATTAGTTTAATTATTAGGTAGTACCGACAAGGTTAGTTAAATTATTAGGTAGTATCTACAAGTTTAGTTAAATTATTAGGTTGAACCTACTAGGTTAGTTAAATGATAACGTAGAACCTACTAGGTTAGTTAAATTATTAGGTAGAACCCACTAGGTTAGGTAAATTATTAGGTAGAACCTACTAGGTTAGTTTAATTATTAGGTAGTACCGATAAGGTTAGTTAAATTATTAGGTAGTACCTACTAGGTAAGTTAAATTATTAGGTAGAACCTACTAGGTTAGTTAAATTATTAGTTAGAACCTACTAGATTAGTTAAAATGGAGGCTCCTGTTGACTATCCTCCATAGATTAATCCCTAATTTGCTCTTTATGATGTTTTGCGGAAAAAATATTTATAATTAGGTCTCCACAGGGCCAATCATCATCATCATAATTTCAGCCAACAGACGTCCACTGCTGGGCACATGCCTCCCCAAGCACCTCCATTTTAAACTGTTATGTGCTTCTCGCATCCAGCGTATTCCTACGGCCATCACCAGCGGGGTAATTGCGTAACACACTAACAGTAGGATTAGGAATGGCTTTCATTTTGACAGTTCAAGAACATTCATTGCATTATTTATGTGAGTAGCCAAATTGTTCGAACATATGAAGCAATGGATTAGCAACAGGCTTCAAAATGATTCAGATTGTGATAGATGTGTGTTACGTAATTAGGGTGCTGGTGCATCGGTCCACCTTTTGGGAGGCCTTCGTATGAAGGCCTCCCAAACGTAGCGTATGCTACGTTTTCGGTACGCGGTCGCCACTCCAGAACCTTTCGGCCCCATTGGCCATTTGTTCTGCAAGCAATGTGCCAATGGTTGCTAATTCCTCGTGGCGGCGATCGGCGGCGGCGATCTCTCGCGTCCAGCCCTGGTTCAGGCCATGGTACGGAGCGAGAGAGAATGGGAAGCAGTCACCTCCTTCTGCGAAGCAGTAATGCTCGCAAAGGAGGAGGCGGAGCGCGTGAGTGAGAGGCAATCATTGCGCCCTTACGCCCCTAGTCGCCGCAGGAGGAGACACCCTGGGCGTCGGGAGTCGATAGCCGACTCCCGGCCACCGTAGGCGCGGGTCTGCGGACGGCCAGCAATGGGCAGCTCGCCGTCCGGTAAGGACCAGGCCCGGGTCGACGGCGCGTTGTGTTCCACGCGCGCCTCAAAGAGTTGTCAGCGTAATTGACGGGGTCCGATAGGGCCGATGCCTGCCGGGGTCGCGGATTGTTCGAAAGAGTTACCGTGGCCCTGGCGCACAGGCAACTGAAGGAACACGGGTGGGTTTTAGTCAGTAAGAGTCTGACACGCCCTTCCGCTCCGCCCAGAGCGGGAGAGGTCATTTGATGATTTCACACCAAAAATAAAAAATAAATGGTTGCTAATTAATCTTATACCAGCATAAATATGAATTAAAACAACCGACTTCAAAAAAAAAAACACTAAAAGACGTGAAAAATAACTTTAATTTCGGAAGTCGGTGTCTTTGGTTTTGTATTTTCGTTTTTGGCCACCGACTTCAGAAATTAAAGTTATTTTTCACGTCTTTTAGTGTTTTTTTTTTGAAGTCGGTTGTTTTTTTGTAAAAAAGTTTTTATTTTCACTTTTTAGTTGCGGTACCTACCCCACACAAATTCATATACCACTACTTGGTGTCTAAATAACAGTGACCGGAAATTATTAACATATCATCCATATAAACTAAGTTGAAAAAATATGCAGTATTAAGGATAACTCAAAAACTACTGGTCAGACATTGATCAAATTTAAATGGGACTACATGTGAAGCACCACCTATCAAATAAAAAAAGAATCATCCAAATCGGTTCACCCAGAAAAAAGTTATGAGCTAACACACATAAAAAAAAAACATACAGACGATTTGAGAACCCCCTCCTTTTTGTGAAGTCGGTTAAAAATTAACAATCACCAGCCTAGCCCATGTTTCTTTGATGAAGCCAATGAACGAATAAAACCTAAAAACCTCCTGTCTAGGAAGGTTCTCCAAGAAAGGAGGTTCCATCGTCATTAGCCTAACCTTTTTGAACGCTAAAAAACCCATCAGTATTTTTTTGTTGCCACAACTGTCTATAAATGGTCTATACTTACCTAGAATATGTTTTTTTTTTATATTAAAACTAGCGCCAAATGTGGTCACCTGCCAGTAATTTTTGAATTACTGAGTCATGCTTGCGTGTCCCGGTCGGTATTTTGTAGTGTAGGTACATTTAATTATTGTTTTTGTGCTAAATAAGCACGGTGAAGCAGCGGTGAATGGGTTAAGTGTCAGTTTGATGGACTTGTGTTTTAGAAGCCCGTGAATTATTTAGTGTTGGTTGTCGATTAGATAAGGCATGATTAAATAGGGTTAAGATGCAGGATGGCTTGCGTTTTTTGTGAGTGATACCTGAACATTATCAAGTTGTGACTTTCCACAAGTAAAGTCCTTACATGATAAATGATTTTATTTCTGTAAATAGGTTTGTACAAACACTTTTACACGTCTTTCATATTTTAAAACTAGATGAGGTCGGCGTTTCCTATCTGACTACTCTGAGAAGAAAGGCCGAAACAAAATCAGAGGTCACAGTCTCTTTTGAAGTCCAGACATAATCTTGGTCAGATCATGTGAAGACCATGTAAATTTGTCTGAAATGGTCTTTTCAGGAAAAACCACACAGATTAAGTGGACCTGTCCAGTTAGTGCACGCATTTGTCATTAATCGTGCAGCTCAACTCAGAACTTAAGGAGCACAACGATTCGACGAACAATACCAAAGAAAGGACATTTGGGTAGGCCACAAAATTTACTCAAACTGCCAGACTAAGATTAAAACTAGCTCAGAGGGGAAAAAAAAAGCAGCAATGACCCACATAGTCTTCACATTCACAATATTAAAATGAATATCATGCCTGCATGCTACTCACATTCACAGACAGGTATTTCTTTAAATGTCATCAAAAATATCATAATATGTTATGTCAATAAAAATGACATTATTAATTTTAAAACACATAATCCAGTCTAGAATTGATTGTTGCTTGGGGGTACATTGAAGTAGCTTAATTAATCCCAAGCCGTTTTGTCATCCAAGTAATCTTTAACTTTATAGAAACCTTTTTGACAGAGTTTCTGTTTAATAAATGATTTAAATTTATTGAGACTCAGTTCTTTAACAAGACTTGGGAGTTTGTTGTAAAAACGTATACTTTGGCACTTAAATGAATTACACATTTTTTGGAGCCTAGTCGAGGGCACAATAAGTAAATCTTTGTATCTAGTATTTATGTTATGAATGTCGCTATGTTTAGAATATAGATTAATATTCTTTTTCACATAAATCAGGTTTTCATATACATATTGAGATGCGACAGTCATTATGTTTATTTCCTTAAATTTATCCCTCAGTGAATACCTACAACTAAGGTTATAAATTGCTCGAATGGCTCGTTTCTGAAGCACAAATATAGCCTGAATGTCGGCTGCATTTCCCGACAGCAAAATGCCGTACGACATTACACTATGGAAATAACTAAAATATACTAATCGGGCTGTTTCGACATCAGTCAAATGACGGATTTTATAGACCGTGTAGGCTGCAGAGCTCAGCCGCTTCGATAATTTGGTTATATGTGGGCCCCACTGCAACTTCGAGTCCAAATTAATACCTAAGAACACAGTGGTATCCACAAGATCCAATTCCGTCCCATTTACTAGTACATTGGTTTTCACTTGCTTAACGTTAGGTGTCAGAAATCTAATACATTTAGTCTTTTTCTCGTTTAAAAGTAAATTATTAACACTAAACCAATCCACTTTTTTAGCGATAGCGTTATTTACATCGTCATTAATAGTATAATAATAGGCCTAAAGTAAGTACCTTAGCTGTAAGAAAACATTACTAAATAAGAAAAGTAGTTTCTCTGCTACTAAAACCATCAATGAGTCACAAAGGGGATCTGCTATTTTCAGACCGTTCTGTTAATAAGTAAACAATTTTGCGGTCCTCCTAAAAAATGTTTAGCCAAGTATCCTCTGTGATCATTAAATATTTTTAGGGTCATGGAGTGTGTCACGGTGTGTGTGTCTCTTCAGTGGAAGAAATAAAGAACAATATTTTATTTGTGACACGCATAGGAAATACAAACAGTAATCAAGGAACATTTCAAACTAACAAAATAAAAAAGTAATTGACAAAAAAAAAAAAAGAGATCTGTGCGGGGACAAAAAGGCGCCTATCTCAGCATAATGCTGCGATATTGAAAAAAGAGAGAGAGAGAGAGAGAGAGAGAGAAATTCGCAAGGAGGGGGCGGGCATAACGCTTTTTCGCTACGTGATGATTTCGACCAGTCAACTCCTACCGCAAGCCACGTTAAGGCTCCTAAAAAACAGCCGCGACACGCGATGCGAACCGCACGCGAAAGAAAGTCGCTTCCTGTCGCGCGACGAGCGGTGCCTTTGTGTCGCGTGCGAATCACGTCGCTTGTCGAGTCTGTTTGAAGGAACCTATAGAGAACTTCGTTCCAAAAATAAACCGCAGCGCTGGTATTCTCATAGGGCCCTAGAAATTCATGATTGATACTTACCTGATACCTCCGACCTTGTCGTGACGAAAGGGTTGCATTTGTATTTTCAGAAAAACTAATCATTTGCTCGACGCGAACAGCATTATTGTCACTTACTTTGGTTTGGTATATAGAAGTTTTTGAACCCATCACACAATAATTCACCAATAAAGGTGGATTGGTGGTAATTTGGTGCATTTTCAGTGCGCACTCATGGGTTACTAAATGCTTTGACCCTCGCATTGTGTGAATGGACTAGTGCACCTAAATTATGATCAATACAGATCATTAGGTCATTGACTTATTTTGACATAGTAAATAAGGTTATTTGAGGTCGTTCACCCCCGTTTCCTGAAAGTCTGATCAAGTGTCTGATCAGTAAATCTTCTGTCGACTCTTAAATTATGCTGGGAAATATAGCAAATAATTTAATTTAATGTTTTGTGTTTCGTAATTGTAGAATCCTGTTGATTCCGTATTTAAGTTGAATATATTACTACACTGGCTCACTACCACACCCAGCTCTATCGCGCAGACTCTGCTTCACTTTACCTGTTTCCCGCCATTCCTCGTGACTGACAGATGACATTAGTGACAGCAGCTACCCCTCTTGTGTGAATGAGACAATGTTTACATATCTATTAAATAGATGCACTACAGCAGGGATGTTATGGAGCCCCGTAACCGTAACCGAAACTATCGAATATCCGAAATAAAAATATATTCGCAACCGTAACCGTATCCGTTTCACAAGTTTCGGATAGTTTCGTATAAGGGCGGAGTCTAACTAATTATATACATCTCAAAATAATTACTTACCTATATGACTGTTTATAATACCAAATGATAAGCTAGACTAGATAAACCCTATAAATAAAACCAAATTATGACATACTATTTCTATTTATATTTTACTTCAATCTAATAACCGCAACCGAAACTATCCGAAACTAACGGATAATCCGAAATAATTATATATCCGTAACCGTATCCGAAACCGATATAATTTTATTCCTATATCCATATCCGTATCCAGATCTGAAATATCATATCCATAACATCTCTGCACTACAGTAATGTTAATAACTTTTCATATTATTGTATAGAATAAAGTTATTCCAACTTAACAGACAGCTGTGCTGCTAGGGACAAAGCGCCACTTCTTCTTCCCAGCTAAAGCACTAGGAAATGGTGAAGGGGGGCATTCAGGTGCCTCGAAGAGTCAACTGCCTCTTTAGTCCAGTGGCTGCAGAGTAGCGTTTGCTGAATATGAGTACCTGGTTCGATTCCCAGGTCGGACAAAGTGTTATTGGGTTTTTCCATCAAGAATTTCTCAGTAGCAGCCTGGAGTCTTGATTTGTGCCCGGTTGATGGCAATAGACTCACCCCCTATTACATGGGACTTAAACATAACTGGCGAAATGTGGGTTCACTATAATGTAGAGTGTAGACCTCTGGCTTACACTTCGGGGAAACAGGCGTGATGTTATGTTATGTTATTATTCCTTATTATTTTCTGAAAAGATTAATTCATCGTTCTACTAATAAAACATGTTCGATGGCAGTTTCAAATTACATTAAACGGCACTTTGGCATGTAATGACAGTTTGACAAGTAACAAACTCGTGTCATTAGTCAATGGCACAAAATAGCCTGTAGCCTTTCACATCAGTCGACTTTATATTAATTTGTAAAGGCTAATTAACGTGTTTAATGAGTTATAGCGAAATAATTCAAATGATATAGTACCTATGTAGGTGTATTAATATCACCTACATTTTATTTTTGTTATCGCCTTTGGTTTCCGGTTTTTCTTTGCTAAAAACTTGAGCTTTAGGACTGATTATTTATTAATACTTTCCATTATACAGGATAAAATTTAATTAGTTAGCGAAACTCCACAAATGAGATGGGTAGCGATATCTATACACGATAAACAAAAAAAAACTGATGTTTCCAACTCATAGGTAAATCAAGTAACAACACCAAAAGAGGTCGTTGACCCCTAAAAATAAAAACCATTTCTTTTTTTATAATGTCGAGGTATCGATACCCATCACGTCCGCGGAGTGTCGCTAGCTAATTTAATTTGACCCTGTAATGGCCTAGCTAGACTTTACCCAGTAAACGTATCATAGAATACAATTTATGCAAGCTACTTAAATGATATCGCATGGCTTGGTGATAAAAAAATCTTTTTGGTTACCCAAGACGCATGTAATCGAAATTCGCAGACAATCCGTGTTGAGTCATAAAATCGTCGACATGTTTGATTGGCAGATATATTAGAGATTCTTTTCATGATGATTTTCTAAACCTGAATTTTAATATGAACCTTCTTGAGTTCCCCTGAAGCCTCGTAATAACTGATTTACATCACCGATATTTACCATAACATCCTCCTTCTAATCGCCACAGCATGTTTTCTCTTCTTTGCATCTCTTTCAGTCATCATCTTAGTATTCTACCCTTTTCTGCCTTTTTTTTTATTTGCACTATACATAGAAGGTATCGGTCGATACCAGTAATTACATATTTAGGTTAAATTACATAAAAGTAGACAAAACTTGATGACATTAGACAAAATTTGATAAAAGTGGAAAATATTAGATAACATATTTAAACAACATTAGAAAAAAAAATGATAAAATTATTAATAACAAGATCATCTCATCATTAACTGTTTCAAAGCCCCTTATCATAAGCCCAGTTTTATTTTTAAATTTTACTCAGTGTCAGCAAAAACCTCTTAAAACTAACCATGTCTTGCTCCACATCTGTATAATCGTATTCCTACCTTAGGTAATGCGCACAAATTCCTAGACTTCGAAAAACAAAAAAAAGGCTCTAACCGACGCCGAATTGGCGGGTCGAATCGTCCATACGCAGCTGCATTACCAAGGTCAATGGCATTGTGCGCGAGAGTGCATTGCCCAAACAACTGCACGCCGCGAAAATGCGCACATGCGCGTGCACAGTGCATGTGCACGGAATTGTGCAAGTGTGCGTGATCGCACGAACTCCCGACAAAAAGTATCCGAATTGCATGGCATAGAGTAGGTTGTGGTCAGAAGTGAGAGTTTGGAGGGAAACTTAAAATAAAATTTTGTAATAGATTCTGGTATTCAACTTCACTACTTTTAGCTCTTAAGGCGGTACCCCGACCAAAACCTTGTCATAGTGCGTTATGCAGAGGCTATTAACTCATAACTACATCTAAAAGCACATTATTAATGTTCGATATCCTATCATCACATTGCACGTTCTTATTTGTTTTTATGTGTTATAAATACATCTAAAATCTCCTTGTAAAAAAGTGACTAAAATTATTGATTGCATGCATCTTTTGCTAAAGGTGACGTTCTATTCGTTTGAGGATTACACTAATGGATAGATAAATAAAAAATCTAAATAATACACGTTTTATTTTATTTTAAAACTTCACTTGGCTTTTTTTATTCAAATAATTTCATTATTTTTGTGAATTTTATGATAAATGAGCGTGCGGAGGGAGCGAGACAGAGCGAGACTCAGCGACGGGACAGAGAAGGACCGAACGCTCAAGGTCGTTTGGTCAGGGAAGCGCCTTAAAGCACTAAGCGTTTTAGAGGTATTCAGCTAAGAACTGAAACCTGACACAGAGAAGCGCAACAAATACCTAACCTGCAAATGTAGATATTCCTTCTTTTGAAGACCTGAAGACCGTGGTCCATATTCAACGAGCTGTGTTAGAAAATTTTGGTGCCAAGATGCTTCAAACCCCCCCCTTTTCACTAGCTACTCTATCCTATCTAAGTTACTATGTTTTTTTTTTTTTGGAGTTTACACCCTTACTGGTCAAATCTGATGCATTTTGGCTACAGCTACTTCCCCCAGCCCACCATTCCCTCGAAGGTTCAGCACCTTCTTCAATACATTTTACATGACTTCCCCTTTCCCGCCCATCTACTCTTTGGACCCCACACAAATAAAAAACTGCCAACCAGTCAAAGTACCCGAATTACATACAAACGCACACACTCAAGCACGAGTCAAGAGTAAGGTCAGGGCTACTCTTTTGGTGACGATTCGGCTCATTTCGGCTGAATTCGGCTTCGTTCGGCGCTTGCGCAGGGTCAGGGTTGGACGGAGATTTCTTTCATTCTTTTTTTGGTAGACGGAACTCTTTGTGTTGAACTTTTTAGTGTTGAGGTAGGTTTATATTATGTAATGTTTAAGAAGGTTTAGTATGTGTGGGTATGTTTTATTTTTATGTGTATTAGAGATACATTGACGGTTTTGTTACGTTGTTAGGGTGTTTGGTTGTTCTTTTTTCGGCTGTAGGCAGGTTCTGGAGTTGTGTAAGGTTGGAATCGTGATTTAAGACTCCTTCAAAGAGGCGCGACACGCGACGCGAATCGCCCGCGCCACAAAGGAACCACCTGTTACGCGACGAGAATCGCACGCGACACAAAGGCACCACCTGTCGCGCGAGGAGCGGTGCCTTAGTGTCGCGTGCGATTCGCGTCGCGTGCACGCTAGTTTGTAGGAGCCTTTATTGAAGAGTAGGCACCTACCTATAGTAAACAGTATTTAGACGGTTGTGTGTAGGTATTAATTAATAATTAATTAATTCAACTGACACTGTGGATGGTTTTTTTTAATTATCTAAACTAACATTATAAAGAGAAAAAAAATGACTTTTTTGTATGTTTATTTGTTACGTGTTCGAACTAAAACGGCTGACCGGATCTTGCTGAAATTTGGCACCCATGTGCCAAGTCCTATCTCATTTCATGGTTATGGTCTACCCATGTTAACCATGAACTGGATTAGGACATAATATATTTTCTATCCCCATATTCTAATGGGATCGAAACTTACGCGGCAGAAATCGCGGGGCGCAGCTAGTTAACGATAAAACAGGCCTAGCAACCAGTTTAAGGATACAATTAAGCTAAAAACAACAGAAGGAATAATAAATGGGTAAGTAATATTTATCCTCGTTATAATTATCGTCCACCTTTTTGCTTTTGAATTCTTTATCCAATGTTTATTGTCGAAACCTCAAACAGTAGCACAACAAGAACAAAAAACAGCAGGCTCACATTCATTATTCTAATTGGATAACTCAAAAACATACAATTCAATGCTGCCTGACTAAATAACGAATAATTTAAAATATACCGCAGAGTCCATTTACCTAAACCTAGCCTATTATTTTCTTTACAAAAATAGATGTTTCATTGCCCTTAGCAAAAATAGCCACCAAATTGGTGCCGCTGAACGGGTTCCTTTTTATTATTTTCAAGTGGCAACTGTCGGCCATTTTGGAATTTTTACTTTTTTACAATACCAAAACCTCGGCCTTGCTAGCAAGTGGTCCGCCCGCTGGCAACATGAAAAATGCTTGTCGATCGAAATAACGCTTTAGTGAAGGAAGCCCGTTATTTGCGGTCAGAATTACCTTGCAACTGTTTTTTACTAGAGGATTTTTGGGTTCCGTATCGAGAGGCGGTACAGTTTTGGTAAATATGGAAGTTGTTGAACTCGAGGTAGTTCAACAACTTCCATATTTAAAAATTATGTAAATTAAATACCTGCCTCGAAGTTAGGCTGTATAAATACATACCCGAGTTTTTATGCCTCAATTCTAGTCAGTATTTTTGTATGTAGGTATAAAAAACTTAAAAAAGGTACCTCCATTTCAAATACAAGACCCAAATTTTTTTTTATTGATGTGAAACATCTACATAAAGCCGCGGGTAAAACCGATTGTTGTCGTGGCGACGCGTCGCCACGCTATACGATGGTATGTTTCACATCTGCCAGGTGAACCGTGACGGGTCAATTTTTTTTTTTTTTGTTAATCCTAGTAGTAAGTCTGAATTCTAATGAAAAAAAGCACAATACGGAATCCAGCCCAATAAAATGTCAGTCACCATCAAATATCTGTAAATGCTAATATTTTCTTTCAATACAAATATCCGAATAAGATAATATGACATTTGGTGGATGAGAGCTGTCAAATTAGCGCGCGTTTTTGCCTTTTTGGTGGGAAACCAAAATGGCCGACGGGTATTTTTTTGTTTTCCTACTTATTGGTAGTTATCTAGATTACATCCGTTTATTTATACAATTATAGGTTGAGGATATTTAATTTCATGTAATTTGTTAAGAATTCAATGGAGTTATCTACGGGCTGGCCAATCGTATTCGGCTTATTACAATAACTATAAAACATGGTCCATGGCATGAATGGTGGTATGGCATGAGGTCCTGGGTTCGACTCCCAGGTGGGGAAAAGTATTATTGAGCTGTTCCATCAGGATTTTCTCAGTAGCAGCCCGGAGTCTGGATTGTTGTGCCCGGTTGATGGCAATAGGCTCGCCCCCTATTGCATGGGACTTACCTAAACATAACTGGTGAAACGTGAGTTTATACTGTACACCTTTGCTTAACTCTTCAGGAATTAGAGGCGTGATGTTATGCTGTTATGTTATAAAATATGGTTTAGGAAGGTCCAGTCAGCAAAAGAGATAAGTGGGTATGCAGGGTCGCCGGACATAGTTGAAGTTTAGTAAGAAACCGATGAATGTTTTCGAATAAAATAACATTAAATTAATAGAAAACGAACTGGTAATTTAGCAAATTAAATTTCATTCGAAAACATTCATCGGTTTCTTACTAAACTTCAACTATATCCGGCGACCTGGATACTTATCTCTTTTGCTGAATGTACATCGTACCTACTTAGACCTTAAGTTTTGTATTACGGATTTCCATTTGTGAATTTGTGATGGAATTGGGCAATTAAAGTTTATTATGAACTGCAACTAGACCAGCGGTATAATTGGCATTTAAATAACCTACAGAAGACCTGCAGGGTAATTGCGTAACACACGAACAGTAGGAATAGGTTTTATTTTGACAGTTCAACAACATTCATGCGTTATTTACGTTGTACGAGCAGACAATGTTTTTGAACATAAGAAGCAATGGATTAATTAGCAATAGGCTTCAAAATTATTCAGATTGTGATTGATAGTGTGTTACGCATTTAGGGTATAGTAAACGCAACGCCAAAATACTTAGTTATACTAAGATATCCTATGGGTCATGTTTTAATCGAGCCCCGATTTTTTTCTATTTTTGCCATAGAAATTTGTTTTACATAATATAGGTATGCGTTCATACGTGGAACATTTAGGTAGGTAACTAATGGGCAAATTTAGACGAACGCAAAAAAAGGTTTATTTTCTCCTATTGTAATTATCGTGCGTACCTACTGGCCACAAGCAGTCATAAATGCTATTAAAAAAATAAAGCTTTTTAATGGGTTTTTTAGAATTTCTTTAGTTTTTATGTCATTATTGCTTTAATAATAATAATAATAAATTTTCACGAGGCTTTTTAAATGCTGAGACCCTCCACAATCGCGAGATATGCAGTCTCAGGGAATATTTCTTAGAAGCCGACGTGGGGATGCATCGAGATGTGGTCACAGTGGACAAGGGCCTCACCCCGCTCTCCTTGGCTAAAGAGAACTGGCGCAAACCAGTAGTGCTTGACACTAATGATCGCATGGAAGTATGGCAGAGTAAGGAACTTCACGGACGCTTTTTTCGGGCCCTACATGGACCTGATGTAGAGCAACTGGCGTCCGTAGCCTGGCTGCGTTTCGGTGACCTCTTTGGAGAAACCGAAGGTTTTGTCTGTGCAATTATGGACGAAGTTATGATGACGAAGAATTACCGGAGATTTATTGTGAAAGACGGCACGGTTGACATCTGTCGGGCATGCCACCGTCCGGGTGAATCAATCAGACATATTATCTCCGGATGTTCTCGTCTAGCTAACGAAGAGTACATGCATAGACACAACCTTGTAGCCAGGATTATCCATCAGCAACTTGCTCTGAAATACAGCCTCGTAGAATCGGAAGTGCCATACTACAGGTATGTGCCCGAAAATGGACATATCACATTGTACTGGGATCGATCCATCATCACTGACAGGACTATTGTTGCCAATAAGCCTGATATAGTGGTACCGGATCGAATAGAGCGGCGCGCAGTGATCGTTGACATCACGATTCCGCATGACCGGAACCTCGTGAAAGCCGAGAAAGATAAACAAATCAAGTATCTTGACTTGGCTCGCGAGGTTGTCGACATGTGGGACGTGGACTCAGCGATCATTGTGCCGATAGTCGTAACAGCCAATGGCTTAATAGCCAAGAGCCTCGACCAACACCTGAGGAGGCTCTCGTTGGGCAGCTGGATCAAGGGCTTGATTCAGAAGGCGGTACTTCTGGACACGGCTCGCATTGTCAGGAGGTTCCTCTCTCTGGAGCCCTGACCGCCGGTAGCTTGGACCCTGTTCCCGATACCGGTGGGCTACTATTTTTTATATTTTTAAATGTTTTTATATGTTATATATTCTAATGTTTAAAAATATAATTTATATGTATATAATTAAATAAAGGAAATAATAATAATAATATTTATTTAATTCAGACTTGGTCCATAACTTTGTTAGTAACAATGTTCTTATGCTAATGTTAGTCTTAGTAAAAATTCAAATCCAAAGTAGTTAGTAATAATGTTCTTAACCTAGTGTTAGTACAGGTACAATGTAGTTAGACGCTTGCTCTTGCGTGAAAGCCTATCCAGTGCGCCATCAGTACAGAGTCCCAGCGGCCGGCACACGCGGCCAGAATGGCGCAGGGGCTGTCGCGCACCCGCGCCAGCATCGATGCACAGCGCTTACGCATGATGGCATGGAAGCCGTCCACGTGCGCCTCTGCAAACATGCCACTCGCGCTACAGTAGCGCGGCAGCCCAATCAACACCCTGAACGCGTTATTATACTGTACCCGCAGGGCGTTGTACGTCCCCTGCGTGTATTTAGCCCACAAACTGCACGTGTAGAAGGTCTGACAGAATGTCCTAAATAGTGTGGCCTTCACTTGTTCAGTGCAACGAGCGAATCTGCGTGCCAACATATTACGCTCGCTCCACATCCATGTTGTCTTTGAGGTCTTCGGAAATAATCCGTAAAAAATAACCGGGAATAATCGGGAATATTAATCCGTTTTTTTTGCTAACTTTTGTATTTGAGTTTAAACTAGATGGATAACGGTCCCATATAAGCTTTGCCCAGAAATGGACACAAATAAAACAAGATGTATTATGAAGCTTTTTTTGAAGATTTATAGATTCAGCACGTCCTACGGTGAATCAGAACAATAATGCTTTATTGTATATTAATTATCATCCTAAAACCTTATTTATGGCACCAACCGATCCGAACGAAGTATTTAAAATTATTAATTCATTGAAAAATACCAATAGCGCAGGTTACGACGTAATTACTACTAAGATACTCAAGTCAGTGTCACGTTTGATTGCACCGGTACTTAGTTTTATGATTAACCTTTGCATAGAGCATGGTCATTTTCCAAATTTATTGAAAATGACTGTTATTAGGCCACTTTACAAGAAAGGCGATAAAGCAAATATTGCAAACTATCGTCCTATAGCATTATTACCAATCCTTTCTAAAGTATTTGAGAGGGTGATTTTTAATTCTCTCTATTCATTTTTCGAAGTAAACAATATACTGGCTGAAGAACAAAATGGTTTCCGGAAAAACAAAAATATTAATAAGGCAATTTATGTATTAATATCTGACATACTCAATAATGTTGACCAAAAAAACCCGATCGCAGCAGTATTCATGGATATGTCCAAAGCATTTGATCACGTGGACCATGAAATACTGCTGGGAAAGTTGGAACGGTACGGTGTTAGGGGAAATATATTAAGACTAATAAAAAGTTATTTAAGTGGAAGAAGACAAGTCACTATCATAAATAGGATCTCCTCTACATCTAAGATAGAAGTTGCTCATGAGTCTACAGTAAGATATACAGTGTGTGGTGTACCCCAAGGAAGTGTCCTTGGACCTTTGTTATTTCTCATATACATTAATGATTTACCGGGATGCATTGAATATCGAAGTGTTTTATTTGCCGATGATAGTACACTCATTATCCCATGTAAATGTTTGGAATCATTCGAATATGACATAAATAATTCAATAGATTGCATAATAAATTGGCTACATAAAAATAAACTAAAAATAAACTTAGACAAAACACAGATCATGCTATTTCAACAAAGAACAAGACAGCTGAAATTAAATATATTGTATGCAAACCAAAGAATAGCTGAAACCAATTCTGCTAGATTTCTTGGACTCCAATTGGACAGTAAACTTGACTGGAAGTGTCATGTTGACAGTGTTTGTAGGAAACTAAACCAGTACTCTTATGCGCTGTATAATTTATCAAAAATTGTAAATGAATCCATAGTTCTGACAGCGTACAAAGCCTATGTGACATCAACATTACGTTACGGACTAATATACTGGGGTAACAGTACTGATAAATTAATTGCATTTAGAGCGCAAAAGAAATGTGTACGTGCTATGTTCAGGCTGAAAAAAACTGATAGCTGTGCTCCGTTATTTAAAAAATATAATCTTCTTACCCTGCCATGTTTGTACATATATGAGACAGCAGTATTTGTCAAATGTAACCTTCAATTATTTCAAACATTTAGATCCAAACGACGCAACAACGATATATGTGCTGGTCCACATAACACTGCACTCTACTCAAAAAGTTTTTTGGGAATGGCACCCAAGATCTATAACAAGATGCCTACAGCAATAAAAGTACTGGACGACATAAGTAATTTCAAAAAGGCTCTTTTTAAACTACTGGTAGATAAAACATATTATACAACAGACGAGTTCTTATCTGACAATTTTTGATATAATTGTTTAATACTAATTGATAATGAAAGGATGTTGTTATATCTATCTCCTATACATTGTGACATACTTACTTGACTGATTTGGATTTTAATATGATGATTTTTGACATGATAGACAAATATTGAATTTAATGTAATAACTTATCTTATTTTATTTAATCTGTTATTGTATAATTAAATGTATTGATTAATATTATTGTAACGTATTGTTTGTACGCCCTGTGGGTAGAATGTAGTGATACCTGTAAAGATATGGCCTAAGCTTGTTAACACCTGTAATTAACGACACCTACATTGACAAATAAATGGATTTGATTTGATTTGAAGCAATAATAGTGTTTCAAAGCCCTGTATATTTATGTTCGTCGTAAAACTTTGTGAAGGGCCATAATATTAAGACCCTTTCCAAATCTGATGACATAAAACCTGTCAAAGAAAAAAAAAAACTTGTCGATTGCGGAGTAATCCACTGTCTTCCAACTGATTGAATTTCATTTAAATCTAAAGACTATCACAAATGATTTATTTGCTATGCCCCAGGGGGCCTACTCTGAAAGTACGTCAACAAAGATACGGACCCGTTCCAAAGTAGTTCGATACATTGGAATGAACCCTACTCCCGATTAGTTTTTTTTTTTTTGGACGGATAAATACATATCGGGAATAAAGACAACTGTCAAATCGTGTTGTCATCAATTCTTAGTTCGGGCCCCGAAGTAATCTTACGTCCGAAAGTGATACGGAGTAGGATACGCCCGTTACTTTGGCAGTAACTATGTACGTATATCGTGCTTTGAGAGTAGACCCCCCAGTTTAGAGAACAAACAGAGAGAGTTTTCCGTTGGAAAACAGGCAAAATCAGAGTGGTCCGAGATGCGAGTTATAGGTATTGTGATTGTAGACGAGGTAAACTGCAATGCAAAATCAACCGCCATAACTTTACACTTGCCTGCCAGAGGACCTTTTCTTGCCACATGCTATCAAGTAGCTCGACTTAATTTTGCTTGCAACCACGGAAATTGGAATGACGAAGCTTGGAGTCAAGTTCTATTCACAGATGAGTCCAGATTTTGCCTGAAGCCAGATGATGGGAGGATTAAAGTGTGGAGACGCCCTGGAGAGGGGTACGCTCATAGCTGAGTGCAACATCATTGAAATAGAGGCATATGGTGGAGTGTCAGTTAATACCTTCCCATACCATATTATGGGAAGGTTCGAGTATTTGTATGGGGCACGTACGGAACTCCACGTCATTGAGAATGGGTCACTAACAGCGGCACGATATCTAACTGAGATTTTGGAAGAAATAGTAGTGAAAGAAAATAAAGAAAAGAAAGAAAAATAGTTTATTCTGCACAAACAAAACGCACATTACAAATAAATGACATTAAAAATACAGACATACAAAGAAGCCAAAAGCCTCGTACCCAAAAAAAAACTAGTTTTAGCCCCCCACCCCCCCATTACACCCCCCCTACCCCCCATTACACCTCCCACCCCCCCAATTACACCCCCCACACATTACACATACCCCACACACACACACCGCCACATTTAGCCCTTTTATAGGAGGTAGATTTGTTTTTATGCATGACTAGCTGTTGTCCGCAACTTCGTCAGCGATCCAGGATGAGAAGTAATCTACGTTCTTACCCAGGTCATGGTATATCTGTGTGTTAAATTTCATCCAAATCTGTTCAGTAGTTTTGCGTGAAAGAGTAACAAAAATCTATCCATCCTCACAAACTTTCACATTTATAATATTAGTAGGATAATTTAAGCCCCCATAATGCAGCCGTAATTGTCGAATACCTTCGAGACGTTGCGTTGAGTGCGTTTAAATAAATGCTATGTAGTGGCCTGCGCGCTCGACCGAATAAAATCCCATAGAGCATGTATGGGATAAGCTTGGAAGACAAATTAATAAAAGAAGTCCTGTCCCCGCTAATTTGAGAGATCTTAAAAACACATTACAGTAATAATGAAACGCAATCGCTCAAGTTTTTTTTTTATAACCTGATTAGGAGTATGCCACACGCAAGCAATTATGAAAAAAAAAATGTTAAGTACAAAAATGTTTAAAAATATATTTAAATCGTTTTTTTTTCTTTTTTCTTAATTCGGTTAATTTTTGTCATTTGATCGTTTGTTTTAACGACGATTGCAATTTTTCAGTTCTCCAATAACCAGTAATCCTGTAATTGGAGGCGCACACTGTGATATGTCCCTGTGTTGGTTAACATGCATGTTATTGTGTAGCCTCTGTTGGCGATCCAAAATAAATAAATAAATAATAATAATTAAGTAAAATGCTAATTATTAAACTTAGTCTTAATAATTGTCACAAAATATCCATGATGTTTTGTTTTATACACCCTTTACTTTATTGTGCGTTCTTCTATATTTGTCCATGACTGTATTAATACTTATTTATGTACGTGATAAAATTAATGCGATTTCCATATGTAGGTATCGGTAATGGCTAACAGTTGTTGCCGTTAAACATTAAGAATCTTCTATTACCTATATTGTGTTCGTGGATCTACAAATTGAGTACTTAAATAAGCAGATATATGTCTATCTTTGCAAACTGTACGAAGGCAACATTTTTATTCGCAGCTGTTGTTGAAGACCTATAGTTACAATATCAACGGAGGGCTCATAGGTTAACTGCATCGGCATAATATAGAAAAAAATAAAGGTAGTTACTTTATAAGTATCTAAGTATACATACATACATAAACTCACGCCTTCTTCCCATGGGGGTAGGCAGAAACTACAGAACGCCACCTGCTACGATCCTTACATACTCCTTTTGCCTCGTATACGTTCATACATCTGGTCATACACGCACGCCGGTTGCGAGTACTACGCACCTGACCTTTCTGAAGAACATCACCAATAAGGTCACTATATGTCTTCCTAGGGCGTCCCCTCCCGGCGTTTCCCACTCACATATCCCTTGTTAATACCCTTTGTTAGTCGCCCTTCATTCATTCTCTCAACATGACCAAACCATCTTACCATACTCTTTTAAATTTTTGTCACTACATCTTCTTTTAAACCGCACTGTTGCCTTATCACATCATTCTTCAGTCTATCATTCATAGTCACACCAGACATGCTTCGCAAGGAACGCATTTCCACAGGATTTATTCTACTTTCATGCTTCGTTTGCCACACCCAACACTCACTTCCATACATAAGCGTAGGCACCAGCACACCGTTGTGAACAGCCAGTCGTGCTTTTTTGGACATCAACTGGTTGATATCTAAGTATGTTACAAAACAGCATTGTCAACCAGCGAGGTAATTGCGTAACGCACTAACAGTAGGAATGGCTTTAATTTTGACAGTTCAACAACACTCATTGCGTTATATACGTTGTTGACCAGACACATTTTTGAAGATATGTAGTAATAGGCTTCAAAGTGATTCAGATTGTGATAGATAGTGTGTTACAAACGGTAAACTTTATCTTAAAATAATATATTTTGACAGCCTCATTGGTCTAGTGGTCGCAAGCGCTACTGCTGAGCAAGAGGTCCTGGATTCAATTCCAAGGTCGGGCAGTGTAATTGGATTTTTCTATCTGGAATTTCTCAGTAGCAGCCCGGAGTCTGGAATTGTGTCCGTTTGATGGCAGTAGGCTCGCTTCAACATAACTGGAGAAATGTGGGTATAGGTATACCTCTGCCCAAATCTTCGGGGAAACAAGGCGTAATTTTATGTTATGTTAATAAATACTGATGCAACGTATGTATGTTCATCGGTTTCCTAATAAACTTCAACTATATCCGGCGACCCTACATACTTAACTCCTTTGCTGACTGTACATATAGTCAACAGCGAATAATATAAATCCAATATATAATTTATAATAGGTTTAACATTTAAAAATATACAGGGTGTCGATTATGAAATTCAAAATGACACCAAAGGAGACGTTTCATTTTTGTATGGAACTTTGGCTAGGACGTGTACATTCCCAGAAAATCTGTGAAATGTATCTATAAACATGTAACAGGCAATGATTTATTGAATTAATTTGTATTGTAGAAGTACAAAATAAAATTGAATATGTTTGACATTTGTTGTGAGAAAAATAGAGACATATTGACAGCTGATAATGACATTAATGTCATCATTCCATAACCTATAACGGGGATAATTTAAGATTGACAACGACACTTCCGACAGTGTATATCAAAATAAAACGTTCGGAAATCGGAAGTACACTGGCCAAGTAGATTTTATTAATCGAACTAGAATATTATTACATGTTTCCATTAGAAACACATTAGAAAAAGTAACAATTAGAAAAAAAGGTGTAATAGATGATTTAATAATACAGGGATACCTTTTTATAATTATATTTAATATTTTTGTATTTACGGTTTCACATTAATTTCAGATCCATTCTGATTTCAGAACGCATGTTGTAAGGATGCCGCCATAGTGTGGCCATAACGACAATAATGGCAATAATTGAAATACTTTAATTTGTGTGTACAACTAAGATAACATTCTAAAATTCACGGATTAAATTTTTTCCTTAATACAGTGTATTTTTCCCCGCTTTTTGATATAATGTACAAGTGCTAGCCAAGAATGAAACATCTCCTTTGTAATTATTAAAAAAAAACTTTCTATCTCTTTTTCTTTTTTAATTAATGTATTGAACATGTATTCTAGTATATGTTTATACTAACACAAGCTTTCACTGCTGAAAAAATCTCAAGACAATATTCAGAAAGTACCTTTTACTGTTGGTGTGCGATAAAAACACTGCAGTTTTGTTCTTAGATACGCTATAATCGCATTCTGGACAATCAGAGGGCCTAGACAAATGGCATTCGCTTCGGAGCGATTCTATTTCTACAATCGCTATCGCTTTCGCTAATGATTCCAAAAACTAGCGATAACTCTCGTCAAAAAGTGTCTCTTGGCTATACATCTCTGTGGAAGTACCTAATCTTTCGACGCTGTCGATTCATTTCATAATCGAATGTTGTTAACATTGTCTAGCTAATTTTTATTCGTTGACCTATGATCACGTGACATTTCGATAGCTTATGTCAACCCCATACATTTTAACTATTCTACTAGCGTCATCGCTAATCGAATGTTACTTTGTCTAGGCCCTCTGAACTGCTACCAAGCATTTTCAAATTTTGTTTCTTTTTCCATTGATGCCTACCTATACTTGAACTTTTAATATGATAAATGATTTTATTTCTGTAAGTAGGTTTGTACAAACACTTTTGCACGTTAATCATATTTTTAAATCTAGATGAGGTCGGCGTTTCCTATCTGACTACTCTGAGAAGAAAGGCCGCAACAAAGTCTCTTTTATAGTCCAGACATAATCTTGGTCAGATCATGTGAAGACCATAATATGTGTCTGAAATGGTCTTTTGAGGAAAAACCACACAGATTGAGTGGATCTGTCCAGTCAGTGCAAGCATTTGTCAGTAATCGTGCAGCTCTGATTTAAGTAATAGGTACTTACGTAATTTCATTACTTCTCTAACTTCTGAGCTCTCTCTGCTTTGATTCCTGCACTCCGGAAACCGAACAACATCTATGGGTTCATTTATTTTCCATTTTTGTCGCTTCATGGACAATAGTGTGGGTTATACGTTTTTTTCACCGTTTTTTTTACAGTACAAAAAACGTATATATTTACTTTTTGTAAATGCTGTAATGTATTATAAAACTGTTTTTTGTCCCAAATAAATAAAATAAAATATATTTTTTGTTAGATATGTATTTTTAAATTAATACTGGCTACTGGTTTAATATTAATTAAATATAACTGGCGAAATGTACTGTAGGGACACCTCCGCCCTACCCCTCGAGGAATACCAGCATGATGTTATGTATGTGTTACTTGTGTACTTAAAAAACGCGGCTGATCTCTGGCTTTTGAAAGCTAAGTTTAGTATTATTTATTTAAAAGTTCTGCCTCGTTGATCTAGTGGTCGCAAGCGCTACTACTAAGCATGAGGTCCTGTGTTCGATTCCCGGGTCGGGCAAAGTGTTATTGGGTTTTTCCATCTGGAATATCTCGGTAGCACCCCGGAGTCTGGATTTGTGCCCGGATGATGGCAATAGGCTCGCCCCCTATTACATGGGACTTAAACATAAACGGTGAAATGTGGGTGTGCTATAGGTACACCTCTGCCTAACCCTTCGGGGATTTCAGGCGTGATGTTATGTTTTTATGTCTTTATGTTTTATTTAAAAGTTTATGCACAAGTAAAAAAAAATACTGTAGGTACAAAGGCGGACTTAATTTGATTTTGATTTTTATGGTGTACATAATAAAGAGTATTCTATTCTATTCTATTCTATTCTTAATGCCTGAGGCATTTTCTACCAGTCAATCTTACAGACCGCAGAGAATAAACATGGCAGGTGCAACATAAGGGATAGATAGCTGGAAAATAACTATAAAATACTGAAATAAATACTAATATATACATACCTAAAAACAAAATAAACTTTGTCTGGAGAAATAACGATTGGTAGAGGAGAAAACGAATCCAGCAAATCAACGCTGGGATGTTGGTGTGTTTGTATATGTATTCGATTATATCTAATTATTATTATTATTAACAGGTGCCCTACGTCAGCTGTCTTTCAAAATGGCAGAAAACAGCAACTTGTCGCCTTGTCTAGATAAGTACTTAGATGTACTTGATATGCTAAGTCGTAGCTAGCATATAGGGCATAAAATATCTGTGAGCGAAATAAAACCATAAAAATTTTCAACAAATGAAAGAAATTTATTGTATACAGGTTTTAAATATCCTCGCACATTATTACACCTGCCTCACCAGACATTTCATTATGATATTTAACGTAGGGTATAAAGATCCTATAGATAAAAGGATATTACATAATCGAAAAACATTACTTTTTCACTTCAAATCATCCTATTCAAGTTACAGTATAAGTAAGAAAACAGTATTTTTTACAAATATCGGCTACAATTCCACAATTTCAAATCAACTTTTTTTTTTAAGTCGCCTAGCGACGGTTTTGGACGTTTGTTTAATTTTTTTTTTTTATCAAAAATTCAGTCGAATCATCGTAAGCTTAGCTTCTCAATTTTTTCACCATCCTAAAAATTTGACTAGATTTAATACAATAGTGTTGTGCCAATCACATTTAATTCGCCAATTTTTACGATTTTCGTTCGTTCATGATATGGGTTCTAAAATAACCTATAAACATCACTTTTCTTACTGAGGAATTGAAAGATATATAATATTTTTATAATTTATAATAAAAATAATTATGAGTCGCTTAAATTAAACTCGAAATCTAATCATCTGTTTATGATTTAAACAATAATAATAAAAACTAAAGGAACAAAATAACAAAAATAAAGAGGCGAGTAAGGTATATTGAAAAAAATATTTCATTAAAACTTGTACTCAATAATTAAATAACAATATTATAATTTGATCTTGTTAGCTCATTTCGCAGTTTATATTATTATAAAAAAAACGTGAGCCATTATCGATTCTTTAGGAAATAACAGTTTTATCTAGCTTATACATTGGTCCATTACCTAACTGATTTCATTTTAAATCACAAAAAGAATCCCAATAATTAATTTTGCAAAGAAAACATTCTAAGAAGATGTCCCCCAGCAGTGTGATGTAGTATTTTTAAGCGTTAATTCAAAATAAATACATCAAGATAGCAAATACCTGATTTGCTATCGGTTTCAATAAATTTATAACATTATAGGTATTTAATATTTCTAAAATTAAATGCTTCTTGTTGTACATAATTTTTTTATAAAAAAAAAACACGAATGTGAAACATCCGCGAACTGCGTCTAGCAAGACATTAAAAAACTTTCATTCAATATTCTATACCTTTCCACGATAATGCTAAATGTCAATAATAATAAGTCAATTATTGTAATAATAGTACAATAATCATTAATGTTTTAAAATTAACCATCTAGAAATACATACAAGATGTAAAAGGGAAAACAATTAGTGACGACAATAGGTGATTCTTACATTATAGAAACGTCGATTTTCAACTATACACAGATGAGCACAGTGTTTAAGTAGAATACTAACTAAGTATAACATCTCCCGTATGATCGAACAAACACGGCGACACAGTGTACAGTTGGAAACCGCCACACGAAGTTAGGTACAGTCACACAAACAAACAACTTGTGTCCATAAAAATGCTTTGTAAAACAACATCCTGGCAATGTCTTTTACGAGTAACTCGCGAATGAAACGTTCAAATTCAAAACTCGAATTCTCGAATTCGAAAGTCGAATTTAAAAATTGTGTTATTGTTTGCACTTCGATCGGATACGTGTACTAGAGTAGACGCATCGGATACGAGTAGCAATGCCGCGGCTACATAAGGTATAATTAATGATTTAATTAAAAATGCAACTTTCCCATCATTGTCTTTTGTTCCTGGACCAGTTGAGGACCGTTCAAGACTAACCTAACCCTTACGGAGAATTTATTACATTTACGAAAAAAAATAACAAGAAAATATTAATGAATTGCTACGGACTACCTATTTAATTGAAAAGTACACTACAATATTAACTAAAATTCTTAAACTATGTGGAAAAATGATTGAACAATATACAATAAAAATGATTTACTAATAAACCAGTGACCTCTTCAGTGCAAAAAAAAAACTGTTGTTTTCAAACTACACTATGTACAGTCGCCAACACATCAAGTTGTCACAAACTGTCAGATTTTCTCATTCGATTTTGAACATAATCTCTAACATCTTATGGTTTAAAATCGTTTGGTGAAATTTGACAGTTTCGTGTAGCTTGACCTGGTGACGACTGTACCAATGAAATGTGATTCGAGATTATGTTATATAACTTTGCATCGCTATTTTGAAATGAGGTATTTGAACGGAGGCAGTTGTTGTATGTAAATATTTCGTTTCTCCTTTGGTTTTCATGTGATTTGACAACAGCAGCTTTGATCCTGTCTTTCTCAAAAAATAATCAACGTTACGGAAATAATTTTAACTGTTAATTAGCATGGTACGTTATTTAGCATGCTATACGCTATTTAAGTAAGTTTCCATCGCTCGCCTCGCCTTGATGATTATTTTAAGTAGAGATCACTGTTAATAACATTTTTAAGTGTTAAGGCGGTGTATACCATTTGTACCGACCGGCCAGTGCCTCCAGCACTCGGCTATTTTCTACTACATACGTATCAGTCGCTTTTCTCTTTAACCGGGAATAGAACCCCAAACACTTTGCACAAAAACAATGAATGTATAACATCTCAATATAATATGACAATTAATCATATATAAAGGTTATTTTATAAAATAAAGCCACTTAAAAATTAACTAACGTTACAAAATAAGATTAAACAACATAATTATTTGTTCCCGATGCAAAAAAATAGTTATATTATTAATAAAAAAATCTAATAACATTCTAAACGGAATGTTGATTATTATCTAAATTCTCTTTGCAAATTGTCCCATCCTATGTCTGTACAAACTTACACAAAATAACCTTTTTGTTTTAAGCTATCAAATGTCAGGCATAACACACAGATTCGTGTACGTATTTTTGAGAAAAAAAAGTTGTTCGATTTTCTACATTTCAAATTTCGAAATGCGGTCTGGTTGGTAGGGTTGTCAACACGACGGTAAATAATCTTATATTTGTTTTCAATATACAAAAGTATTCATCACTCAGATAAATGCACATAACGTTTATAGATTAACTTTTTTAAGATTAAATGCTAAAAAGACGTCGAAAATTATGCACAGAGAAACAAAAGTGAAAGACATGCTATCGACTAGTTTAAAATTTTGAATATAAAAATTTTGTTTTTTTTTTTTCGTTTTTGTGAGACAGCTCGACATCTCGTCATTGGGGATATGTATTTTTTTTTGGATAATGACTTCAAATATCACTTGTATATAGTAAATCGTTTTGTTTCGGTCCGAGAAGGATAATTTATTTATTATAATATTATGTCGAAATGTCGAGTACAATCTCATGTACTTCTATTTTGCACATCACTTGTGGTCTCCGAAGAAAAATGTACGACATTAAATTTTAACTTGTATATAATATAATTATGTATATTTTAATTACATACATAATACAAAGACTTCTTAATTTCCATGAGGCGCACATGTACACATAACTTACAATAAGTATCGTATGATAATTTTATATCCAAATAGTTTTTACCTAAATTTAATTCTGGGAGAGCGTATACATTTTCATCTCGTACTTCCATAATATATTTTTGATTGAACACCAAAAAATTTCACAAATTTGAAGATATCAATTTTTTTGAGGATTTTTGGGCTAATTATAATTTTTAAAGTCGACAAGAATATAATAATGATTATCCACATTTTGTATAGTCGATAAAACATTTAAAACTTGGACCATGAAAAATAAGAATATTATCTTCTTAACATACAATAATAGTACATAAAATATATAAGTTCACTAGATGTATTTAATGTACGTACGTGTATATAATGATGGGGCCCGGCGGTCCCCGTAGGTCGTCAAATCGTGATCAAACCGCACTCGTAATACCTAAATATCACATTCAGTAATATGGAAATCCACGTGTTAGCTTAGACACAGTTAAAATTACTATTTTATACAAAATAATAATTGCACATAAGTCCGAACGTAGCTCCGTGTAGGCGAAGCTCAGCCGACCGTTGAGACGCCATCCCGTCTACAACTAGTGCCCTGCCTCTGTCGCGCGGGCCAAGCGTCAACGCGACAACGCGACGGCGACGCGCGACGCGACCAACAATACCACAACCGCACTACCCGCCAATAGCGCTAATAATTTCATTCAATATATTACCTATCTAATTATAAAAACACCGCACAAAATCTGCAATAGTTCACTTAAAAATCGATAACATTTACACTCATAGCTAGCTTTATAATTAATTTGTTACATTGTTTTTTTTATTACTTAAAAATTATTTTAAATAGTTAATTTTATAACTTTAACTTTTGGTTGTCTTTTACTTAAAAACAAGGTCAAAATTTGAGGCTCTCTGGATTTGCGTGAATTTTGGACAACCCTGGCGCCGCTTGCAACGTGCAGTGTCGTTCTACCCTACAGAGGTTTCGCTCTAATTTGTATTTAGAAGATCAAATAAACAGATTGTGACTGATCGTCACGTAAGCGAGGAGTTACAGAAAACCAAAGAAAGTTCATAATAGGTACCTACTCGTATTAATTTAAAGATTAATGATTAAGGTTTGCGTTAGGTACATGAAACGCGACTGCAAGCCACAACCGACGGCATCCGAATCTCTGTCATGGGACACTAAACACTATTATAATATTGTGATATTGCATTAGTAAAGCTGTGATATATTGAACTGGTTGTGACTTTTAGGTAACTATTGTGATATTTGGTGATTATGTGTCGATGTGGATACGTGTGTGTGAGGACTGTCCGGACTGACCGAGGAAGCGGAAACATAAAGAGGAGACACTACATACGGATACGAGGAAGCCGTCATCGAACGATGACGTCACCCGACACACGTCGATACGAGGAGAAGCCTGCGACTAAGTTATTGTCACTACAACAGTATACACGGATAACGCGAGTCTCGGACGACAAGCCTCAGCGGGCCGTATTGCACTAGCGTGAGTCGGCGAGCGGGCGGCCGCCCGGCGGAATGTACTTTACATAATATTATCACAAAGACTGAGGAGATCGGGGCGTCTCGGAGCGCACTAGGCGCGGTCCGGCGGCGCGGCCGGCGGCGGCGGCGGCTCGGCCGGCGGCGCGGGCGGCGGCGTGGGCGTGCCGTTGCGCGGCCGCAGCTTGTCGGCGCGCAGCCGCTGCACCGCCTCGCGCATCTCCGCCGCCAGCGCCTGGTCCGAGCTGTCCAGCCGCGCGCGGCGCGCCGGCGGCTCGTCGCCGTCCGGCGGCGGCGGCCGGCGCGCCTCGCCGCCCGGCGGCGCCGCCAGCCGCTGCAGCAGCGCGGGCCGCTCCAGGCTCGACCGGATGATACCCTCCAGGAACGAGCCGTTAGCGGGCGGTGGCGCTTCTTCGCGCAATCGTCGCATCATGTGCGAGGCGTACAAGTCGGGAGCGGGCGGCGGTGGGAACCCACTGCCTGGCCAGAACGGGTAGCCGGGAGGATAACCCGGAGCTTCTGGCCCGTTGAGACCGTTCGAGAACGGCTTCGTCGGCGGTTTCGGCTGCGGTGGCTTTGGTGGCTGCGGTTTGTTGCCGTCCTGCGGTGGCTTGGGCTCGCGCTTCCGCGGCCGCATGAGGTGGCGCTCCTTGACCTTGTACTCGAGCGTGGAGTGCGGCACGCCGTAGTAAGAGCCGGCGCGGTGCACGGACATCTCCCCGCGCTGCACCGCCTTCACCGCCTCCACGAGACTGTCGCGGTCGTAGTTCCGGTACTTGCCACGCTTGGGCCGCGTACCCTTGCCGCCAGTGGCCGGCTGGCCGTTGTTGTTAGGCATTTGCTTAGAGTTGCCAGGCGCAGCGTAGCGCTGGTTATCAGGCGGAGTCTTGATGACAGACACGTGTCGGTCAGGGCCTCGCGCGTACATAAGTTCACTGGGCTGGTGGTGGGGCCTATCTAAGGGTTGCTGGAACTTCTGGCTGATGCTTTTAGCGATAACGTCACTAAGAGACGTGAAGAGGTGTTGTGTTGAGGGAGGGTCGGCAAACACGGAGGGCGGGAGCAGCAACTGTGAGGGTCCCTTGAGTGAGGCTGAGTGCCCCGAGGGGAGCATCGGAGTTATTGGCGCGATGGGGGCTTGGTGTTGCCCAGCGGGGGATGGGCTTTTGTCGTCTGGCGGGGGGAATGTGGGTATTTTGAGGATGACGGAGGGGGGCGAGTCGGCGCGGTCACCATCGCTGTCGTTGTCGGAGTCGACGTTGTCGACGACGGTGCCGAACTTGTTGAGTTTGTTGCGCAGAGTGGAGCGCGGGATACCGTAGATGAGAGCAGCTCGGCGGGTACCCACCCGGCCCGACTGGATGTCACGGACAGCTGACTGGAGTTCCTCTTCAGTATACGCGCGACGACCAGAACTGTTGCTGGCGCTCTCTACAACCGCTCGCTTCAATCTGCAACAAAAGTAAACTAACATGAGCATCTAATGAAACATGATAGTCAAGGGTAGAAAGAATAATCAGTAGACTAGAAGCTGTTCCAAGTACAGACGTCTAGAATGCAAAATAAAAGGATTCACAGGAGTAATCAATCAAGCTTTGCAGAGTTCATTGCTTTGCTGAGGCGTCTTCCGAAAATAAATTATATAGTTACAACCCCTGGTGTGTAAATATAGACAACACACCCACACGACTATAACTTTAAATTGAGCTACCCCGTCAGTTAAAATAATATTTTCATAAATACATTTTCTTCCCGAAAGAATTCAAAAGAATGTAGACGCTGTCCTGAATATGCAACGGGATAAATCAATAAACTTTGCATATTGAACGAAACCCTGAGACACAAAGAAAAAAGAAACGTTTCATCTTTTTTGTTCGTTCCTTCGAAAGTGAATTCATTCGTCAGAGTTGCATTCTTCGCGACGTGAGGTGTGGTGGGTATCATGACGATGACAACGGTCTGACTCACAAATAGGCTGCACTGGTCAACAGCCCACAATCGTCTAAATTCAATATTTCAAAACCGTATGTCCTCGGTCGTTGGTTTAATCCAAGATAACGCGAAATGCGAAATATTTACTCTCGGTCTCGCCGATAACGGGCCACTATGAATGCATCTTTATCATATTCCCTACGGTCACACACTAAACGAAATTCAACTTTACAACCTTTTAATAGAGTATAAAATTTATTGGGTGCAGCTGTCGTCTTCGGTTTCATCTTGAATTGTGCTTTCTTATTTTCGAGGAGAGTTTCAGAGGAGTTTCAGTTGTGTTGTTGGGCGGTAAAGTGTGTTTTTGCTTGGCTGTGTATCTTCGAGGATGCAAGGTCGATGCTCCAACAGACTATCGGTGCATTTTTATTTGTTTTGGCGAGTCATGCGACCCAGATCGTAGTCCCAGAGAATGAATTTATTCAGTTATCGATTTGGTATTGTGTATAATATCGGTTCGAACTGGGTTTTTATATATGAATGTATCTAGAGGCAATTATCAGTTTAATAACTTTGTTGAAGACGGGAAATTAGCGGGGTCAGTGGCTTCGAGCTGATTGTATTTATTGTGATGTTTTATATCGATTCTTTGTGCGACGGCGTGGATTTCAAATCTGTGGTTCACATCTTAGCATCAATACAAAATAATGAATAATTAAGAACCTAATCATTTTATTTTAGCATTCTTTGCCAAAATTGTAGCCAAAGCAGTATTGTATTAACCTCTGCAAAAACCGAACCTTATTAAAAAAGTATTAAACAAGGATATTTAGACAAGCAACTTGGAAGCTTTGTGAAAGACGCTCCATTTTCAGATGTCCAAATTAAGTTTTTTGCACACACATACAACTTTGCTCACCCGACGTCGTTCATATGTACATTTAAAGGAAAATAAGGACAAAACACTTCAAAACTACCATAACACTTCCTACATTTTTCCTCAATGCATTCGCAACACGTAAAAACAATTGCGCGGAGTAAAGCTCCTCAATGCCGTATTCATTATTGGAAATGCTCTGTTATTACTCTGTAAGTACCTTTAAAGACCTCCCCCTCCCCTTACCCCGCGTAAATGTCTCTAAGAACAAAAGTAAGTGATTTTAACAGGTGCATACACTTGTATTCTGATAAAATCGGAGCGAAAACCTGCTTTACCGGTTGCGGCCGCTAGATGGCAGTAGCTCTGCGTAGAATGTGAGATTGTTACAGTTTTAGTTCTGATTAAGATGTAGAATAATTTAAGTTTACAACTATATTTGTCTGTAGATCCTAGCTGTATCTTTTTCTGTCTTTAAACCCTTTGAGAGGTCTGTTGAAAGGTACAAATCTGGATTTTTCTGGTGAACCAAGAAAAAAGCCTAATCCAAACATCTAACATCCTGTTGTTGTTGTTTTATAAAACCCGACTCATTGTAGATTTTTAGTAGACTATAGGAAAATTTGAAGGAACACCTGAGGTGTGTAAGTAAAGAGGTACCTGTAAGAAAGTAGATATGAGGACGCATTATAAAATCATTATTTTATCTACAATACACATAGGCGAGGATTTAACACTCAAGGCAAGACAAAATAAGTGGCAACATATTTTTATGGGAACATTTTTGAACCATCCTAGAATGAACCGTCCCTGTAAAATGTTGTCATGACCAAAAATTATGCAACATCTCAAATTAAATCCACTATAATCTTATCAATCCTAACTATTTTTCAAACTATAAAAACCTCATGATAAAAACAAAGAAATCTGACAGAAGAAAAAAACAATATTTTTTTAACTGCGCACAAGGAACAAACACTTAAGGAGTTATCATAAAAGTAAAGAATTCCAATTTCATCACGCATGAATCAGCAAAATAATAAGAAGTCTTTGAACGTAGGGCTAGCGATAAAGGCTGTGCCTTTCGCAATGTTGTTCCAGCTAAAGTAGAGCATTGACATTGCTGCAGATATGGGTTCCTTGACTTTGAAACTATGCTGCTAACTGACGGCTGTCAATCTGTTGGTTTATTTTTAGCAAAGTAGCCTTTTAGATGTTCCGCTTTGGGCTAAAGGGAATCGAAGTTTCGGCAATTTTTCGGATGGATTTTTAGTGTTACATCCCTATATCAGGGATTTGCAACCTTAAGGTCAGATTTTTTCAACGTCAGATATTTTGATATATACATACACATGCTATAGAACACCCACATTCCGCAAGTTATGTTTAAGTCCCGTGTAATAGGGAGCCAGCCCATTGCCATCAACCGGACACAAATCCAGACTCCGGGCTGCTACTGAGAAATTCCTGATTGAAAAACCCAATAACACTTTGCTCGACCTTGGAATTGAACCCAGGACCTTATGCTTAGCGCTTAGTGCTTAGCGCTTGTGACTAGGCCAACGAGGCAGTCAGATTTTTTATCCGTTTGTACGCAGTTTAAACGCATTCTTTTTTGTTACTTTAGGCAAGCCTACGACATGACTAAGTTAAGTCATGAAAGAAGGACGTTTTATTTTAAGTCTAAAACCTACAGCTAGGTGTTTGATCTCAGAATTTAGCAACCCTTTTGAAAGAGCAGTTTGTTTTAAAAATAATAACTTCCATTGAGTTAAATAATGCTAATTAATCTTAAGCAGTGGACAACATTGTCAATTTTTTTACGTTTTCAATACGAGGCTTTTGGCAATTTTTTTTGGATTTGTATTTTGTCTATTTCTTTTTGTACTGTGCTTCTTGTTTGTGCAGCATAAACAACTTTGCTTTCTTTATTATTTTTTTAATCTTCTGGAAAACCTATAATCCTCCAGCAGTATTTACAGAGAAACTGAAAGCTGCGGTGGCTCTTCTAGGGCATTAAGTATTCTACGAATGAGAACTCCCACAAAACTATTATCTCCACAGCTACTCAGATAACAGCCATCAAAATAATAGAACCCGATACAAAACAATAACAACGAAACAAATTAACAATGACATATTATTTTTAATGAATACTGTCGTGATAAACTGGCGTCAAATGAACATCTGCGGACGTGATGGCGTTAGCTGTCAAAAGTTCATCGACCCGCGTCGATCGTTCAAAGTTTCGTGTTTTTATGGGTGCGTTCACGTTGCTATTGTTTGTGTTATCCAAGTAGGTTTCAATAGGAAGTAGGATTATTACGAGCCCGTTGCGAATGTTTCGATCGTGTTATGACCAATGGTGCTGTGGCGGTAGCGTGAAGAATTGTTAATGCTACACGACGCTGTAAAGTGCTGGATGGATTTTTATGAATGATTTTTAGTTTCTCGTTGGTGCTGGGGATTGGATCGATCTATTATGTGACAGGACCACCCGTCTTTTGATCGGCAGCTCCGGACAAAGACCTTGTCTGTGTTACAAGTTAGAATCCTTTCACCACTACTTTCCGTACAACATCAGCAGCCCTGTGTGCCTATAATTTCCTTGTTAGTTTACTATCTGCAAAATCCGATAAGGCCGTCTGTAGGCCCAATCATATTTGAGGAGCTTTACGATCTAAAGCCCCGAAAGAAAGAAAGCAAAAGGAATCCGTCTCGTCGCGTTACAGTCATGCCATCATCATTGTCCAAAATTATAGCAGGACATATTATCACTTCTATTTTAATTTAAGCAAATATTTGAAGTATGAATATATCTAGCACTAGTTTCCACCCGCGATTTCGTCCGCGTGTATTGTCGCTCCGACCCACCCCGTCGCATCGCATCACCTGCCCGCACTATCACTTCGTTTTCGCTTAGCGTTCTTTTTGACTTTATGTTTTTGCTTAGCTCCTAAGGGTCATAGAGTGATGCCTCAAGAATTGGGCTACATTTTTTTTTTAATCCGACCGTTTGTTCCAGAGATTACCCGCTGCATACAAACTTACAAACAAATTTTACCTCTATATAATATTAGTAAAGATGAAACATATTATCTAGCATGAAACACACAGATATAAAGGAACCTAGATCCGTACACCCCAGGGGATTCTAGTATTGATTAAAACAAAAAGAGGAGAGCTAATCAGATCCTTATTCGCCACAAAATAAGCAATGAGGATGTCGTTTCCAGACATTTATCTGTTTAAGCTCACTTCGTTCGTATTCCCCGATACCGTAAAGTAAAGAAAATAGTTTTTTTATTTTCAGTTTTCAGCATGTTTTATTTCGCTATTTCTTCAGAGTTTTTAAAAGGATAGGAAGGAGCGTTCTCGTTTTTGATGATAACAACAAAATCTGACAAATATGGTGATTGTGAAAATGTTGTCTGAGTCAGGAAGACACCGGATGAATTGAAAAAATGGGACAGGAGTTCATTGAAAGTTAATCGAAACTTATCCTGAGTAAAAATAAAAGGGGTTTGTTTAGATGTTTGTGTTAACATAGCATCACGCCTATATATCCATAAGGGTTAGGCAGAGGTGCACCTATAGTACCTACACCCATATTTACGTCGGATGAGTTTCAAGTTCAATGTAACAGGGTTCGAGCTTATTGCCATCAACCGGGCGCAAATCCTGATGGAATGGAGAAATTCCTGATGTAAACACCCATTAACTCTTTGCCCGATCCTAGACCCGGGTGTTGAGTTGACCCCAAATAGGGGAAAAGGCATGAGTATATATGTTTTTAATGTCAGTTATGTGAGTCTAACATTGTAGAGGACGATTGGCTTCCATAGTCGTGTAAAATAGGTCAAAAACCAAAATAATTGATGAAATTCATACCAAAACACAATTCATCCCTATAATGGTCAAATAAAATAAGGTTGTGTCCATAGACGCGACTAAACGCACATTAACATTAAATTAAGGCCAGCGGCTAATGTGTAATCCAATTTAGCGCGTTTACCTAGATTAAAGTGATAAAAGCCTTAGCTAATCGGTCACTTTGATGGCTACAATTAGTTTTTATGTTAGAGTAGCTTTTTCCATGGTCTGGGCAAGGAATTAAAGGAAATATATAGGGTGTTGATATAGTGATTAGAGACCTTTTACAGGTTGTGTCTCAGGATACAGTTCTTTTTACCAAAAAAATAAAAACGGTTTCTAGTAATGCAAAAATAAACAACTTTCCATGACGTTCTGTAGGATTAATTGATTACCTACGGAAGGAAAGTTTTGTTTTCTAGTCATGTATACTGATCTACTTCTTACTTTCATGAATCATAGCTACTAGGTACAATCATTAGTCACCCTGTTTACAAATGCAGAGCACCAAATTAACAGTCTGTACTGATACGCAATTTGGATGGGAACGAATCAGAGTCACAATATTGTAGTGTTTTGTGTACACAAGATAAACTGCTGGGCATGTTGGAGTCATTCGACAGTCAGCATTTCTGATACTTTTGAACTCTTTGAAACAAAAGATGATTAGCGTCTTTTAACAGAAGATGTAATAACAAGTGTGGATAAGAACCATGCAATATTTAAAATAGTGTTTGCTTACCTGTTATCCAGATGCTTGGAGTCAGGAGGTGGTGTTCCACTGGTGCTGGAGGTAGACTTGGCGCTGAGGTCCAGTGGCTGTTCCGCGAGGTTGGGGGACGAAGACGCCGGCGCCTTCTCTCCCACCTCCGGTAGCCTGGGGAGAGGAATTACCGATTAGTATACTGATAAAAAGAGGAGTATTAGGTATAAGAAACATTGAGTAAAACCTTTTAAGAACGGACTTGATGGAAGGTCTATTATTCAATAATAAATAAATATAAAATCCATCACAAAGAAACGTTGAAATATAAATTCTAAGAATGATTTGAAGAAAGGTAAAATTTGGTGGTTTATAAATAGTTCTACAGATTTTTTCTCGATAAATATCCAATCATCCAGGCCAAGAATAAAAGCCTTGGCATCATTATCAACCTAGCTCTTCTCAATGTAAGTTTCCAGTTATAATTAGTTCTAAAATTAGCCTAAATTACCTCCTCCACGCATAATATAACATTTCACAACTTAAACGTATATCGTACGGCCTCCATAACATTTTTCGGAATTTGCGGAAAAAATAATTTAAAAAAAAAACACTATCGGAAAATTTCCAAATTTTAAAGTCCTATTGACACAATTACACACGATGCACTCGATAAAATTCGGTGCTCATTATAATACACTTATTCGTAGACTCGATCTTTTAATGAAAAATAAGCAGGGCTATTCTAAAAAATGTGGGCTTATCTTTGTGATAAGAAGAAAGGGTGATTGTCATGCTGCTCATCGATGTACCTAGTTTTTCCAACTGATATCTTTTTTATTTGTAGATTTTATCAGTTTTTGACCCTGTTTATTTACTGATAAGCTTAATAATAAAAATATTTACTGAATGCATCAATATTTTTCCATTTGGACTTACATTTTTACAATTATGATACGAAACCCTTAGATTCGAGAATTCAATACTTTATTTGAGAATTTAATTAAGCTTTATTTCTGTTCGTTTCCGAACAGTCTATAGCCTCTTTATGACTCGTTGAATAACACCCTGGTTTGTAAAAAAAAACATTGCTCTGTTTTTTGTCCAGGATCATTGCGGGTCGGTATTTTGCCGTAAACCATCAAGGTAAGTGCATTCCAATTATTTTTTAATTTATTTTTAATAGACTTTCAAAACGTTTAAATTCTCTAAATTAACATCCATGCATAAATTGATGGCTTTTCCCCATGAGGATAGGCAGCAACTACATAACTCTACCTGCTTCGATCCTTACATACACACGGCTACACATCAAGCTATACATTTCCAGTATAAGGTAATCTCGTATTGTATAGTATTTCCGTACAATGCGAGGTCAGCGTAAACTGGAAATGTATAGCTTGATGTGTAGCCTGTGTGTACCTACTCATTTTGCATAAATTAATATTTTTAATATTATTTCTTTTTTTTTCGGAATAACCCTGGTAACTCTAAAGTGCAATATTGACACAGCCATTTTGTTTAATGAACATTGAATGTCTACAAGTGAAATTCATATAAACGTCTGTCATTTACTCAGGTGTGTACCAATGTATGCAAAACGCGAGCTTTTGTTTATTAATTTACATAATTTTAATGAAAAACTGTGTCACATTGCATAGTTTTTGTATTTCACGCTGTATTTTAGGTTATTGACTGCAATGTAGAATAACAGACACTGACCTGCCTCTATATTATTATGCTTATTAAAGTCTAGGAAGAAACAACCTACTTTGTTTTTTTTTTTCAGTTCCATTTTGTTGGAAAAAAATCGAAATTAAATATTTAAAATTTAAATAAAATACATAACATCACGCCTGTATTCCCCGAAGGGTTAGGCAGAGGTGTACCTATAGCACACCCACATTTCGCCAGTCATGTTTAAGTCCCGTGTAATAGGGGGCGAGCCTATTGCCATCAAACGGGCACAAGTCCAGACTCAGGGCTGCTACTGAGAAATTCCAGATATAAAAAAAGAAAAAAAAAAAAAAATGCTTTCACTGCTGGCCAAGTGCAACACTTTATTATACTCATGGCTACAGATATAGATACTATTACATTAGCATGTCGTCGGTGACGCAAACCTAAACACCGTGAAGAAATAAATTCAATGGTCTGAAATCGTCAACACGCAGCAAGCGAGCAAGCGTGATCAATGCTGGTTCCTTCTCTGTAGGAGAAAACACCTTTGCTCTGCAATGCGATAATTCAATCTGCCTGCCTTTTTCAACTATATTAAGGTCGGCTTCCAGTCTAACCGGACGCAGCAGACATGGAGCGACTGCCTATCTGACCTCCACAACCCTGTTACTGGGTAACACGATACCCATTAGTAAGACTGGTTGTCATACTACCGGGCTTCTGAGTACCCGTAATGACTGCCAAGGATCTGCGAATGACTGCCGGGACAAACGGCTTAACGTGCCTTCCAAGGCACGGAAGGATCTCGATATGTAATGGATGTTCACCCATCCACGAACCGACCGCGGCAAGAGTAGCTTAACCTTTGTTATTATTTAGCCACGAGCCCCACAGAGCGGCGAGCAATGGGCAGCTCGCCGTCCGGTAAGGATCAGGCCCGGGGCGACGCGACGGCGCGTTATGTTCCACGCGCGCCTCAAAGAGATGTCAGCATCATTGACGGGGCGATGGGGCTGATGCCTGCCGGGGTCGCGGATTGCTCGAAAGAGTTACCGTGGCCCTGGCGCACAGGCAACTGAAGGAACACGGACGGGTTTTAGTCAGTAAGAGTCTCACACGCCATTCCGCTCCGCCCAAACCAGGAAAGGTAATTTGATGATTTCCCACCCAAAAAAAAAAAAACGGGACATGACGTGCAACTTGCTACCATGGTTTCAGTACGGTGAAATAATTGCTATTACATTCATTTTGACCGCGTAGGTATCGCACTTTTCTATGAAATAGCTGATTATTTTTGCGAAAATTTTCAACGCACGGGGGTTCTGATTCATGTGCTCAATTCATGGTTCCAGTTTACGCGTGGTAGTAATTTTTTTATTTTTTTGCGTGGCGGGCCTTCTAATTACTTCTCCCGCTTTAGGCGAAGCGGGACGACGTGTCAGACTTCTACTGACTAAAACCCACCCGTGTTCCTTCAGTTGCCTGTGCGCCAGGGCCACGGTAACTCTTTCGGACAAACCCGCGACCCCGGCAGGCATCGGCCCTAGCGGACTCCGTCAATTGGTGCTGACATCTCAGCATGGTTTCTGCCACCCTGTGGTTATAGTAAGTAGGTAATATTTGTGGTCAGTGCCTAACCATGTACTTAAAGACTGATGATACTTTTGACATTTACGCAAACACTCGAATAGATAAATGTGTCAAAATCATGTCGATGTCAATTAATGTTGCTAAATCATTATCAGCCTATGAATGTCAATTGCTGAACTTAGGCTTCCTAATAAACCGGCTATAAAGAACGATTATAGAAGACATTGATGTCATCCCGTTTGGCAAAGACGTTGGTGATAACAATTTTTGAAGTGAAAACTTCTTAGCCGCGTTGAGCGATTTTTGGTTGAGGCAAAACTTATGGGTTTACATGACCAACAAGCTAATGTCTCATGTTTTAAGAATTTCCGAAAAGATTTACTAAGTACTGCTACATGCTGCAGTCAGCAGAATTTTCATACAACGGCCGGCTGTCGTGAAAATCATGGCAGCGGGGATTGACTTAGCGGATTCAAAAAAACGCTGTCTAGGAAAACACACAAACTTATTTTTATAAATAACCTTTAAGAGGCTTACATGAGCTAAAGCGCGGTCACTGTCGGATTACATAGAAAAGAAAGAGACGCGCGATGACACAACGCTGGTAATTTATTGCAAAATATGAAGCAATTATGGATTTACAAAAAAATCTATTCATTGGACTAAAAAATTAAAATACTTTTACGTTAGTATGTTACTTGTAGAATAATCTGACAAAAAATCTGAATGTTTGCATGTATATTAGTGTGGTTTTGAATCGTTAAAAAATTTTTTTAGAGGTATCTTCGTGATGTTTTTCTATCATATCAAGTTAATTGTATTATGTTTTCAACACACTATCTAACTAGCACATATCCAGAAGAATATCCTATATTTTTCTGATTTTGGTTACTGCAGTGAATCATATATTTTTAGTTTAGGTCATGTAGTCCCCTTAGGTGACGTCATTCGCCGGTAAATTGCAGACGCTATGTGACGGCCACCGCTCTTCTGGAACCGCAGCTTTTAACACTTTTAGGACACCTGCGGTTTTAGAATGCCCGAAATATTTTTAATTTTAATCTAGTCATAGTTTAACTGTCTCATGTTTCAAATTCATGCACGAAACAGTTTCATATCTAAGAAACACGATAAATGATCAATATTCGTGATCTCCAATAACATAAGGTGTTCAAAATCGTGATGTCAAAATATCATATATTATCTAGAATCTTTCAATGTGGCCTTGAACGGACTTATGTAGTGCATCTGAATTTTAATTCTTTGCCATTATTGCTAGCCTCTTCTACTGATATCAACAATGAAAACTGTATTAATTTAAACAAAAATAAAAAAACCGTGTTATTGTGGGCTTTTACCAATTTTTCTTTAAAATTGTAGTCATTGTTTTTTTTTCGGAATTGAACCCTCGCGTGGCCATAACTAATGGTCAGCAACATCCACTTTACATACACTTAACGAGTGGCTGTATCGCTGACCACTAGTGGTGGTCGTGTGTGGTCCGTGTGCAAGATGCTTTAGAATTAGACAGGTTTTACTGATGTGTATTTCTGAATTGCTTATGCCATTTCGTGTTTGCATAATCAGCCTATAATGTTCCCACTGCTGGGACACAGACCTCCTCTCTTCGAGAGGGAATGGGCTGTAACCTACCACGCGGGCCCAGTGCGGGTTGGTAGAAGTCACATGATTCGATTTTTTTTTTAAATTTCGTGTTTTATGATAGATAATAGATTCTTCTATATTTTCTGAATGTGAGAACTTTGTAAGCCTACCTTGTAGACTGTAGATTTGTAGACCTTTTTATATTTTGTTGAGTACCTGTTACTTTTTGACAGGCCTACACTGTCCTCCCCTATCTATCAACACTGTAATTTGAAACATTGTAAAAGCCCCTTATTTTTAAAAGAGTAACCGTGGAGTTTCTTGGCGGCTCTTCTCCATAGGAAACAACCAATTGGAACCGTGCACCTAGCTTCTGACGTTTCATAAGTGCCCATGTTGGTTTATGTGAAATAAAATGATTTGATTTGAATGAATCTCTTATTCTCGTCAGGAGCCCTGAATCCCGTAAAATTGTAAAAAAATATTTCCATAGCGAGTATAATGTTATCAAGTAACTTAATTATAATTGCATAAAAACAATATTCAAAAAACATGTGGGAGTCGTTATCATTTATATCACACGTTATTTGTATAGTTTTTCAGTAATATTTGCTTATCCTTTCGACCTACAGCCGTTTGGCGACCTTTGGCGTCCTATTTGTTAAATGTAATTGTGTATTTATTTTAACAAAGTATAACAGAATTGCTATGAATCAACCTTTTGTTGTTTTTCATAAAGCACTTATTGTTGTATATATCAAATAATTATTATTTATTTTGTTGAATTTTGTAAATGTTAAAAAGGACACGGTCATGTTTTATAGTTTTACGTAGTTATTTAAAATGGTGTTTTATTTTTTCTATAAAATACGGCGGATCGCAAGCACTACAAGTCATGGGAGAGGCCTCTACCCAGCAGAAGGAAGACACTGACTAAGAGTAACAAAACGGCAGAACAACAAATTATAGGTAAGTAAACACTGAAGTCCCTGTGAAAGAGTTTTTGGGACAAGTAGGTACCACATGACTACAGGGTCAAATTAAATTAGCTAGCGCAACTCTACAGACATGATGAGCATCGATATCTTAACATGATGAAATAAAATATTTCATGCCTATATTTTGGGGTCATCGACCCCTGGTAGTGTTGTTACTTTGTAGTATGAGTTGCGAAAATCTGTTTTTATATTGTTTTATCGTGTTTAAATATCGATATAATATACCCATTACGTCTGTAAAGTTTACACACAAATAAACCAGTGAAGTTTTTTTAATTGATATTTCAAGTGCCTACAGTAATTGCGGTCAATGACCCCATAAAAATCATCTATTCAATATTTTTTTTTGTTTTAGATATCTATACCCATCAAGTCTGCGGAGTTTCGCTAGCTACTTTAATTTGACCCTGTATTTCTAAAGAAAAACGGCATTGCTATAAGTATTTCATGAATTTCAGTTTCATGAGGATGCCTAAGACTATGTTTGTAAGCTCTGAAAAGCATCCTCAATCTCTCCAACGTAACAGGATTCTATAATGTAAACTAACAGACAACCTATATCATTTAACCGACATGCACAGTTAAAAGAGTGTGTTCCACATTATTTTTTTTATTTTATTTTTTATTTGATATGGGTTTGCTCTTGACTCTAGTCTAGGTCAGAGATGACAGAGACAAAGTAGACGATGGAGTTAGCATACCCAGAAGAAGCCTGTTCACTCTCACTTTGAAGAGATTTGGGTGTATGCAGTCATAAACACGGACGCCTAGGACAACACCATAAAACTTAACATTATCGCATTAATCTTACTTATATAGTTGTCATACCAACCGAGTACTTTAACCCTTTATTACATCAGAATAATTGCAACTGTCACGGCCGCCTAATTTCAAATGATTATATCTCCGGGCGTTACTTAGAGTGCATTCACACAAGGCTTTTTTAAATAAGCTGACGCGCGTTTAACGTAACTTAAACGCAATGTGGTCGCAGCTTGTACCTATTCCTTTCCAGGCGCTAACAAATTCAGTCCTACGTTTGAACCTAAATGGAGTTATATAAGTTTTTGTGACATCACTAGGCATGATTATTTTTTCTTCCTTGACTGATTCTGCAAGCGTCATGTGGTGACCGCAACGCAGCAAGGTGAGCCGTCGAAGTTTGCACTTTGTATTATTTACCTAACTAGTTACTTTAAGTTAGTACAATAGCTGAAAGGACAGGACCACTTTTGTTGAAAATCGTCAGTATAAATAGGTAGAAATAGCAATCGCATTTATTAAGCGACAACTAGCGTTTGTAGCTTATTTAGGACGCGTTTTTATCAATATAAATACAATTAAAAAAAATGCTTTATAAAACCATTTCAGAATTTAAGCGCGTGTTTTTTAATCGTGCGTCTTCTCCTGCACAAAATCGCGTCGTGTGGCCAAACCTTTACAGCTACATACCTACCTTGTACCATAATAAACTTTTAGTACGAAAAAGCATGCGTCAGACTAACCATTAGTTTTATAATTATCTGACAATGACAGGAATACCTTGAACTCTGCTGAACCAGTTTTGAAAAGGTCGCTTATAAGAACGGTTTATGTAAATGATTTGAATGTGAATGTGACCCAAAATAGGTTAGGTTAGGTTATAAGCGTTTGTAGATCTATAAACTGCGGGGTAGTTGCGTAACACACTAACAGTAGGAATAGCTGTCATTTTGACAGTTAACAACATTCATTGCGTTATTTATGTACGTTGTTGAGCAGACATTCGAACATGTGAAGGAACTAGCTTTTACCCGTGTCAATGTCGGAAATTATCCCACGGGAACCTACTACTAGGATAAACAGTAAAATGTTGTGTCAAATTCCATCCACATCCGTTTAGTAGTTTTTGCGTGAAAGAGTAACAAACATCCATCCATCCATCTATCCATCCTAACAAACTTTCACATTTATAATATTAGTAGGATAGTAGGATGGATTAGCAATGGGCTACAAAATTATTCAGATAGATAGTGTGTTCCGCAAAAATGATGCTGTTTGGAATTATGTCAAATAAGAAAACTGTTATTTATTATTCTTATTCCGTAGTCTCTAATAGTACTCACACTCGTGCTCATTACTAGCCCCATGCTATATACATATTATTATAAATTAAAGTCACTTTTTGTGTCTGTGTGACCGCTTTAAAGCTCCTTCAAACAGACGCGACAAGCGACGCGAATCGCACGCTATACATAGGCACCGCCTGTCGAACCTTTGTGTCGCGTCGCGTGTCGCGCCTGTTTTAAGGAGCCTTTATTCTTCTAAACTGCGTAACGAATTTTGATACGGTTTTCGCCATCATTTAGACACTTCATTCAGGTAGGTTTATTTGTAACGTTGATATTATATATACATAATAAATAATTAAATCTCGATGTTTTGGCAAATCGTAAAAACCGTGTGAAGCAGGGGTGGATCTTAGTTTAACATATTGAACAATTGCTAATTAATGCATGTGTGACAACCTTGTGTCAGCATACTGATGATACATTAAGTTGCCTTCAAAATGGTTGAGCTGAATGGTGCTGATCCATGCGTCATGTTCGTGAACGGGCGCCGTCAGTAGGGACTGGTCATTTCTTTAATATTTGAATTGTATTTGTCATTTTAATACGGACGATTTTAACGTTCTGCATCGTTCTCACATGCATATTTTCAACATGAACGATGTAACCAATATTTTGTAACCATATTTTGATTTAAAAGAGTGTCCATGGAGTTTCTTGCCCGTTCTTCTCCATAGGTACCTACTACGCTTTGGAATGGGCAACTAGCTTCATCTTTCTGACTGACCGACCCCTTGACAATTCAAAAGTGCCTGTAATTGGTTTATTTGAAATAAATGCTTTGAGTTTGAGTTTGACGTGTACTAGAAAATACAATGTTGTTTCATACTTATTGTAGTCGAATTTCATGATCGATTTTTCACGACTTTCCCGACTGAGTTGATATTTTTACAAATTTCTGATTACAGTTTTACATGCAATGAGCTTTTTCTCGCGGCTTCGTCCGCATGGATCTCGGAAATGATCCCACGGGAACGTGCTACCGGGACAAAAAGTAGCCTATATAGCCTTCCCCAAGATGCCATCTATCTCCTTGCCAAATTTTATCGAAATCCGTTCAGTGGTTTTGGCGTGTAAAGGTGACATACAGACAGAGTTACTTTAAAATTTATAATATTAACATAGATTTATTATGTATAATATTTTATAGCTGACCTGATGGATACAGCAAGTGGTCCGATTTAGCAAGACGTTGCCTACTTCATCATTCTCTTGCAATTATTGTCATATATTCGGGGACACCTTTTTTTTTTTGGTTGGGATGTTACCAAATGACTTCGCCTGCTTTGGGCGGAGCGGAAGGGCGTGTCAGACTCTTACTGACTAAAACCCACCCGTGTTTTTGCAGTTGCCTGTGCGCCAGGGCCACGGTAACTCTTTCGAACAATCTGCGACCACACCTCAGTACCTCAGTCACCTCAGTATGTGTTCTTCTTTCATACTTCTCTATTAGACGTCTTCTCAGTAGTCATTGTTTTACCTAATTCATCTTCATCATTCATGCCAATTTATTAGTTTTTTTATTTATTAATTAGGCTTCACAGGCTTGGAGGAACGCTGACACCTGAGATACAGGACATGTTCTAGTTTGGGTGTCAGGAGTTTTAGTCAATAAAAGCCTCCTCCCACTCCGCCCAGAGCGGGAGAAGTTATTTGACGATATCCCACCCAAAAAAAAAAAGAAAAAAAAGGAGTTTCATGAAATCGAGCATATATTTAGTCTAAGTATCATAATATAAGGATCTAAGTTACTGAAGTAATGCATTGTTAACCCATTTTCTCTCCTTATGTATTAGGCTTATGAAATAAATTATTATTATTATTTGAGGTCGGCGCAATATATCTTTTTCTTCCATATGTACTTCTCTATTAACCATTTTATCTACTTATTTATCTTTAATTCTGTTTACAAAACAGATGTAGGTATCTTCATTTTAATACCCCATACCTCTACTGAAAACTACCCCCATTCTGTGTCACAGAAACTAAATCAATTCCTATTCGAGTCAGTGTCTATTGTGTGAAGAGGAACACAATGTCTTCCCACTGAATTTCCATCGGTAGCAAGTTGCGGCATTTTAACGTCTCGATGTAATGAACGGAGACATTGTCGAACTGAACAGGTGATGGCCGGAGGGTTGAGGAACGAGAATATTGCGATATGGAAACGATATGGTGTTGAGTTTTGAATGACGCAGGCCTAAGAAACCCGGGTGCGACGATTTGGACTTGGTTCTTGACTGATGAATGATAAATGATTTTATTTCTGTAAGTAGGTTTGTATAAACACTTTTACACGTCAATCATATTTTTAAAACTAGATGAGTTCGACGTTTCCTATCTGAGAAGAAAGGCCGAAACAAACTCAGAGGTCACAGTCTCTTTTAAAGTCCAGACATAATGTTGGTCAAATCATGTGACGACTATGTAGATTTGTGTCTGAAATAGTCTTTTAAGGAAAAACCACACAGAATGAGTAGACCTGTCCAGTCAATGCACGTATTTGTCAGTAATCGTGCAGCTCAACTCAGAACTTAAGGACCTTAACGAATCGACGGACAATACCAAAGAAAGGACATTTGGGTAGGCCGTATAAATTACTCAAATTGCCAGACCATGATTAAAACTAATTGAGAAGAAAAAAAAAACACAATGACCCACATAGTCTTTACATTCACAATAATTTAAATAATATACTATTTTACAAAGTAAATATTCATGTCAATGTATGTATTTATAAACTAATTGGCCACATAAAGCAGTGATAAATTTAATGGGAAAGTAAGAGATATTAGGAGGTAGAAGAAGACACCATCGTAACAAGGTGTTTTAAAAAACGAGTCAACTAGAGAACTTGACTCTTGTGGACTAAGTACCGTCTATGACATACCTAATAATGACAGTATCTTTACCCAGAAGTGGCACTGTAGCTTAAAATTAAAATATAAATCAGTAAAAAATATTGAAAATCGTTTCAAAATGTACTATGTAAAGGTACTGATTGAATATCCAGCTTTTCATGCTGTCAAAATAAGTTAAAAGTGGAATTACCAACAAATAAAACAACTGTTTCAAAATAGCCTTTACAATATTTTCAAACTACATAATGTAACAGTTTCTAGGTCGTTTATGATAAGTAAACTTAAAAACCGTTTTGAAAATCGCTTGCGTATCGTTTATTTCTCCTTCTTCCACATAGCACCGCTACTGACAGACGTGTCCGCCTCACAAAGACCTCGGCGTGATGTTATTGTGTGTATTCTTAGAGACGTGGGCTCAATACTGAATTTGTATGACATTTAGTGATTTTAAAGTTGGGAAAGCCTGGTGTATTGTTGGCGCAACTTAGGAATGTCCTATATCCAGCCGTGAGTTAAATATTGGCAGAGATAGCCTACTAAATACTCGTTTTTTTTGTAGTTACTAATCAGGATTATAAGAGCAATATATTGGGACAAGAAGGGAAGTTCAGGCAGTTTGAAAAACTTGAGAGATATCGACCCTGGCCGGCTGCAGGCAGCAGCGGCAGGCGACGTGTCGCTGCGACACTACTGGTTTCTATGTATTTCTATGAAAACGACGTGTCGCTAACTACGGAAGGATAGACTTGAGATATTGAGTAAAATAATATAACATCCTACCTGTGTTACAATATGTTGTACAACAAAGCATATTATTCTAACTTACACCAGCTTAGCAGCTATATTTTGACAGCGAGAGGAAGGATTTTCCAAGCGCGCAGATATCTTGTTAAACCGATAGTGCAAGAAAACGTACCTCCTATACACTTTTTACAGAAGTTTTATGAACCTTAAAAACTTAAATATCATCAAGACACACTATTATATTCAATTAGCCGTCATTTAGACCTCCAAAATGCTTCATCACACTTAACTGGAAAGCACGCTAAGCGGTTGTGCCGTCAATGACAGTGGTTACGGGTATTTCGAAGCCCGAAAGTCTGGAAACCGGTCTCTTCAAGGGTAGGTAGGTATGGTATTACCCAGTAACTGGGTTGTGGAGGTCAGATAGGCAATCGCTCCATGTAAAATACTGGTACCGGTAAAACGGGGTGAATAGGAACGCAGGGGTGAATCGTAACGAAACTTTAAAAGGGATTTTAACATTGAAATATTATAGTCTGTCACCAAAAAGGACTCTAACGTGTATACTGTATTATAATTAACCGATTACGTGTCCCTGTTGGCAACAAATTATATTATTTAAATGTTAAAATTCCTTTTAAAGTTTCGTTACGATTCACCCCTGCGTTCCTATTCACCCCGTTTTACGGTATCTATTCGGCTGCGTCCGGTCAGACATGAAGCCGACCCCAACATGGTTGGATAAAGGCAGGTAGATGATGACACTGAACTTCTAACCAGCGGGGTAATGGCATAACACCCTATCAGTAGCAATCGATTTCATTTTGCAGTTCAACAAAATGCATTGCGTTATTTACGTTGTTTAGCAGACAAATTTATTGAACCTATGAAGCAATGGATTACCAATATACTTTTCTTTCTTTTTTGGGTGGGAAATCATCAAATGACCTCTCCCGCTCTGGGTGGAGCGGAAGGGCGTGTCAGACTCTTACTGACTAAAACCCACCCGTGTTCCTTCAGTTGCCTGTGCGCCAGGGCCCCGGTAACTCTTTCGAACAATCCGCGACCCCGGCAGGATTACCAATATCCTTGGAAATGATTCAGATTGTGATTCTTACGCAATTAGGGGGCTCATCTATTCAAATTCAGCTCCGCATAATATCGTACAACTTTCGTTCCCCGCATAGCGTCGCCGTCGGCGTCTAGACTCTCACAAAGCTTTCAGATGTTATTGTGGACACTTCTTGGAGATACGTGTCCGTACTGAATTTGTGATACTTTGTGCCCATTGATTTGTTTAGCTGTGTCATATTTTGAGATACGATTTTCGAATTGAAACGTTGTATATTTTGAGATACGATTTTCGAATTGAAATATTGTATATTTTGAGATACGATTTTCGAATTTAAATTAATATAGTATATTTTGAGATACGATTGTTGAATTGAAATGTTTTATATTTTTTGAGTTTCGAATTGAAATGTTTTATATTTTGAGATACTATACGATTTTCGAGTTGAAATGTTGTTTATTTTAAGATACGATTTTTGAATTGAAATGTTGTATATTTGGGACAAGTCTTGTTAGCTAGCGTTTAGTTGACTTGACAACTTGTTTAATTATGTATACTGATGAGTCCAAATAAACAATAATTATACCTTTAAGGCAGTTCTCGATATATTGCGAAAAGTGAAAGAAGTATAAAGGAGGACTTATTGGAAAGCTCTCTCGTGGTGCGATGCGACAGATCTAATTGGGAAGTTATGATATCGCTATAAACCTTTAATAATCTTTCACACGTATAAGTACTCTAGCTCTAAATTTTACAGAATTTCTATTGATTGCCATAATCAATTCAATTCAATTCAATACAATTAATTTATTTCGGAAAAATCATCCATATTGTGTTAGTATTAAAAACTTAGAAAAATATGTTAGTAGCATAAAAATAATCGACATGGTTGCATCAACGCACCTGACCAAACAGCTTATTTTCGTACCTACTTTTTGTATAAGATTCCAAACAAAACTTAACCTACCGGATGCCAATCTTAGATACTAACTGGCTTACAACAATTATGAGCTTTTATGCTAATATAGTGTCTACATTGATGACAGCTAATATCGAAGAAGAAAGCATAGAATAGAATACTCCTTATTATTTATACCATAAAAATTACAGATATAAATGTAGAAATTTTACATAGGGTGACACAATGGGCGGTCTTATCGCTAAAAGCGATCTTTTACAGACAACCTTTGCGCCGATACCAAATAAATTATGATAACGCAGGAGCATGACGATGATAAGCTTTTTTAACAAGGCGTATGAAGAACCACCTCCATACTCTTTCTAATCACAAACCTTCCTATTTTAAACCATCTACATTTTTACAAAATAATCCTCAAAAAACACACGAACTAGTCTTAAAATCGGTTTATACAGTCAAAGGAACGAATCTCTCAGTAAAGGCGGAGCGGAACTCAGATTGTCGGTGGCATATCCGTTGTAGGTAAGTAGCAACGTGTCTGTGGCTTCTCATACAGCGATAAGAGGTTTAGATACACGGTGTTTTAGGGGGGTAAGCACAAATCGGAGATGGTGAGAGGGAATTAGATTTTTAAGAGTTGGAAATTGAGTTTTAATAACTACCTTTAAGTACTGCCGTTACAAAAATTACTTTTGGCGGAAAGTCCAACGAGATTCTTTCGAGTTGAGAAAATTAAGTTTTGATTGAAATTGAGTTTTTTTCACTGATTAATGATGCTGTGGTTACAGGAGTTAGGTTAATTAGAGATTACGTTTACAGAACTGAGCATTCATTAATATAGGCGGCAATAAATAAAGATTGAGTAGGTTATGGGATCATAATGAGGAAATTCAGTAGTGAAGGAGGAGAAAAAAAATGGTTTAGATGTATACGCCGTTTACCTATACACTGACATTATTATAGTGTAGATAAGTATGGTCAACTAATCTACCATTCCAGAGCACTCTAGATTTAATTTGAAAGTTTTCATATTAGAAGTGAGTTCGTATGACGTAGCTTATAAAGGTCGGTTCAAGAAATCGGCTGAAGCTACCTACAAGTTAAGAAACCTACAAATGTTTTGTTTTTAGTTTATCGTAGATTGAGAGGTTTAAATCCAGACAAAAATTTGATGAGGTATTTGATTTTCAAGAAATAATAAAAATAGAAATGTTTGAAGATGAATTTGAACCGATCTAAGAAAAGAAGATCCAACAGTAAAGAAATGAATTCTGCAGTCTTCAATTGAAACTAAATAATAGCTAAAATTTGAAAATACTCTATACATATTCAAACTAAACAAATACTTAAAATAATTTACCTTAACAAACATTTAAATATAAACAAAAGAACGTTTGAATATTATGACGTCACCTGTCATGGCGGAGATGCATCAACAATGGCTGCCGCGGTGGCGCGAATTCAACTAAACGTATTTAAATTACAAATTCTGAACCTTGAGGCTGCACCTGATACTGAATACGTATGTAAGTACTAACAGAATTGTAATAGGTACTATTCGTTTGATAAACGAGGCTTCTATTATGTGAATAGAACTGTAGCACTTAATAATTGATGCTAAACGCAAATGCAGTCTTAAAAGTTGTTCTACGAATCCTGTAGTAGATCAAGAGTAGGCACTTGTTTTTTGGCCATACGAGTAACGGGGCCGGGCCATGTTTGGTTTAGTATATCATGAACACAACTTAATATTTATGATCTACTTAAATTATTATTTTGGTGATTGCAGACGAAGACCTGTATTTCCTCAAAATTGCTCGGTGAGTCAGTAAACTCAAAATATTAGGAGTATATAACATCAAAGAAGACACCACCGTAACATGGTTTTTAAACAACGAGTCAACTAGCCAACCTGACTCTTATGGACTAAGTACCTTCTATGACATACCTAATAATGGCAGTAGATTTTGGGCGTATCATTTTTGAACACAATGTAAAAATATTACGTACTGTTTGGTCCCTTACAATATGGTCAACTTTAAGGAATACGACCGATGCCGTATGATATTACCCTGCCAAGAATAGTAACTTAGTCACAATCAACATAGATTTTCACATAGAACTCTGGGAGGATGTTATAGCTAAAACAAAGTTTATTGCAGCATCTACTATCACAATAAGATTGTTGAAATTAACAGTTTATGGGAATTAAAATAGGAGACACTGTTTTTCTCATAATTATTCAAGTCTTTAAGTACCTGCTGGAGGTATTGTGAATCAAAATAACTGGCAAATGTCCAGATTTCCCCAATCGTGGTTGGATGCTGGTCACATAACCAGAAACGATATGAATTCCAATACAAGGCGAGCGATGGTAAGCTTTTAATACAATTGACATTAAAGGGTTAGGCTGATAGTTTATAGTGTTAACTTTATCGATTCGAATTTACGAATTGGCGCGACTTATATATCTTGTGGTGGCAATATTAATTTATCTTTCATATAAGACATTCATGCCAGATTACAAGCCTCACAAAAATAAATGACGAGATGAGGTGTAACAGTGACAGGAAATTATTAACACATCATCCATATAAACTAAGTGGAAAAAATATGCAGTATTAAGGATGACTCAAAAACTACTGGTCAGACCTTGATCAAATTTAAATGGGACCACATGTGAAGCACCACCAATCAAATAAAAAAAAGAATCATCCAAATCGGTTCACCCAGAAAAAAGTTGTGAGCTCAAATACATAAAAAAAAACAGACGAATTGAGAACCTCCTTTTTGTGAAATCGGTTAAAAACACGAATTATGTAAACATTTTTAGTCACTATTCTGTTAATAAAAATATATAAATTATCGTTTCATTTTTCTAATCAAACGAAACAATTCAATTTAAACATATACCAACGTAATTGCTAGTTAAAACCTCTTTGTTTTATCGGGTTCGCACAGGTAATAAAGGCGATTGGGGAGTTATTATTACACACTACTGGTAACACAGCGGTGATGACGTAGGCTTGTGTCACCCTCCTGACCGGAGTGCTATACCTGGCGAAGTATATTATTATACCATGGTCAAGCGTTAGCGTTATAGCCTTTGTCCAGCGCCACCAGGTGGCGCTGGCGTCCCGATTACTCAAAGTCAAACGATTGATTTAACGTATTTCCGACAAATATACAAATGACAGCTAGGACCAACGGCGTGACGTGCTTTCCGAGGCACGAACACTTTAAATGGATACCAAAATTAATTTCAGTGAATAAATAACCTAGGTAATTTGTGTTTTAAAGGAAATACCAATGGCTATTTATGGCAATGAAGAATGAAGACTCCTTTTTGAGAGATGTAGCTGTGTATGGCAAGCGAGACACTAAAATGGAAAGAGTTGATTCATTGCATTGATTGATGGCTTAAATAAACAATAGGGCTATGTAGAGCAAGGTTGCCGTGATCCACTATTGACCTAGTGAGTCCTTTAAAAATATGTCTCCTAAACGGGAAGTTCTCATTTCAAATATATTTTACCAAGACCGCTTATCTCTGGGTATTTGAATGATTCATCTAAACGGGTAGAACAGAGGCCCTAGAACGAAAGCGAGACGTAAAATTTTTGAATCGAAAATACAACTACCCTTTAGCTTTTTAGTTAAAACTTTAGCGACAAGCTCAATTACCTAATTATCACCAATTATATATGACTAAAGTCTCTACTTCACGTGTTCGTGCCCGCAGGGCATACAATTTAGTCATAATCTGATTAACTGCTTTGGGTAACGAAGCAAAGTATAAAAATTAAAATAATAATCTGATAGCATTTCAATCATAGCTCATCATCTATGAAAGGAATACTAGTCTCCACCCACGGGTTTGCTTGTATCTACTTTTATAAAAGAAGCAAGAAATGGGTCAGGGTATAGGCAGCTGAGATCTTCCCACATCTTGACCACCACTGCACTGATAGGAAACCAACCAAGTACTTTACAGTCTAGACCTTCAAGTCTTTGATTACAAAGATACTAAATATAAATACAAACCTATCAAAGAAACCTGACTAACAGGATATGGCTTGTAAATGAATCAAGCTGATCTGTCCGCTATTTCAAATCTTTTATTCATTCATGAATGTTTAATGAAAATTGCATCGCAGATATGGATGTAGGATTATTCAATGTCGAACTGGGTAGAAAAAAAAGTTGTATGTCAGCCTTTTAAGATTTTTCTCCTCTTGTATTGGTCTGATCTATAGAAGAGGAGAAATATATTTATTATATATTTATATATCTGTTAACGCTGTGGTAAAAAGGATCGCCCACACAGCAAGGTTAGTAACGGGGGAGACTGCGCTGGGTGCGCCTGATTTAATATTTAAGTATCATGGAGGCCAAGAAGTCTTCTAAATAATGCTGTTATTTAGCCTAAAGCATCAAGCCCATAGGATCAAAGTTCACAGGTTACCATTGTTAAGCATCAAACATTAATCGCTTATTGTTACACAAAATCTTTGGCTAAAAGGTACTGATATTTCGCCTTAAACTTTATAAATTCAATGCCGTTAGAATGGCACCATTCATACCATATATAATTTTGTGATCATCGTAAATCCTTTGGGCTAGCCTTCTGCTTCCTTAAGGTGATGCGATTCCTTGCTGCTTGATATTTATTCCTAGATATTTTCATACAAAATAAAAATCCTTACATCTCTCTACATTCAAAAAGTTTTACCAGCCAGAATACGAATAATCGTGTTATGTTTTCCAGACAGTTCTCCCAAACTTATGACTTTTACTTTTATTATTAACATTATAAAAATCCTTACATCCACAAGTCACTATTTATTAATATTTTGGTATATTGCTTAACTTCTTCCGGTGCCGCTTTAATGTTGAGCATAGATTATAGATAACCTCCTATCTATGGCATAGTATCAAGTGGTAGTAGCAAATATAGGTAGTCAGCAAAGTTGGTACTGATAGTGATGACCCAATTTGTGCTAGGTCGCATCGCTTGAGGATTTCTACGCAAACACTGCCTAAAATACGAAATTTTCTTCTTGCCATCAAGTGTTGCAATTATTTTAGGTTATTGCTTCGTATGCCTGGTATACCTTGGCCATCCACAACCACATTGGGACACAGGCCTCTCTTCGAGAGGGAGTGGGCTGTAATCTAACACGCGGACCTCAGTACGGGTTGATATGTATCACATGTTTTCGAATTTTTGGTTCTAGGACATGCCGGTTTCGTCACGATGTTTTACTTCACCGTTTTGAGAGCAGTGGTGATGAAATTATTTACACAAAGTAAAGCGCCCGCTTGTGTTCGAACCCACGAACTACAAATTGTAAGTCGGGGCCGATACCACTGGGACACCACTGCTTCATATCTCTCCATGTAGTAATTACTTAATTATATAAAGGAACATTATTTTGTATGAAACATTCCATTCGTATCCACCTTAATATTAGTAGGCACACTTAGAGCAAATCGTCTACATTGAGGTCAAGGTGTACTCTATTCATTGTTGATTTTTCTCTCAATAATAAAATCATGGTGTTTGTAAAATTGTACATTAGATACATCGTGAATTATGGATCCTTGACTGGTTGAATGGAGTTTATATTATAGTTCAAAATCAATCTGCCTAGGCTGGGTCAGTTCCCAGACTAACCAGATGCAGCTGAATACCAGTATTTTACATGAAGCGACTGCCTATCTTACCTCCACAACCCAGTTACTGGGTAACACGATACCCCTTGGTAAGACTGGTTGTCAGACTATCGGGCTTCTAACGACCCGTAATGACTGTCAAAGATCCCGAATGACGGCCGGGACCAATGGCTTAACGTGCTTTTCGAGGCACGGAGGGGTCTTTGTATGTGAAGATGGTCACCCATCTACGGCCCAACCGCGGCAAGCGTAGCTTAACCTGATCAAAAGCCGTGCAGGAGTTTATATTATAGCTAAAAGACTGTTTCAAGCACGTTTTTTTTTTTAAACTTATCTATCATGTAGGGCACAGAATACATAATAGTAGGGGGGGGAGCAATAGGTTTTATGTCCTGAATCTGACATAATACTGGAGCTAGAATCGACGTTGAAGGATATAAGTCGATAAATCTAAAATTCACTTCCGACTTGGCACAGAACAGACATTAACCTTAAAGGAAGCATCCTTCATTTATTTCCTTCTCTTAACTAAGGAATTCCTCTCATGTATTAGGTATGGTTTGCCCAAACAGTTTTGCCGGAGCACGAGTCAATTCCTATATTCTCAAATTTACCTTCCCTCTTGCTGCATTATATCTGGCTACTTGGTCAATTGCATCACTTTGCCGTATAGTACCTGTCTAATACATACTAGTATTATAAATTAATTAAGAAAGTAACTCTCCTTTATTTATTTTTTTTGGGTTGGAAATCATCAAATGACCTCTCCCGCTCTGGGCGGAGCGGAAGGGCGTGTCAGACTCTTACTGACTAAAACCCACCCGTGTTCCTTCAGTTGCCTGTGCGCCAGGGCCACGGTAACTCTTTCGAACAATCCGCGACCCCGGCAGGCATCGGCCCTATCGGACCCCGTCAAGTATGCTGACATCTCTTTGAGGCGCGCGTGGAACACAACGCGCCATCGACCCGGGCCTGGTCCTTACCGGACGGCGAGCTGCCCATTGCTCGCCGTCCGCAGGCCCGCGCCTACGGTGGCCGGGAGTCGGCTATCGACTCCCGACGCCCAGGGTGTCTCCTCCTGCGGCGACTAGGGGCGTGAGGGCGCAATGATTGCCTCTCCCTCATGCACGCGCTTCGTCTCCTCCTTCGCGAGCATTACTGCTTCGCAGAAGGAGGTGACTGCTTCCCATTCCCTGTCGCTCTGTACCATGGCCTGAACCAGGGCCGGACGCGAGAGATCGCCGCCGCCGAAGAAAGTAACTCGTATCTGTTCATTTGTCTGTTAACTTATTACACCTAATCGCTATGAAATATAGAGAGCTTAGGACCTGGAGAAGGATATAGGCTACTTTCATCCTGGATATTTGTTAAATAGAATGATAAATTACGAAATACATGTTAGTTAGTTTTTTATAAGCCAACCACATGTTCCCTATTTTTAAATTGAATAGAGATTGACTTTGCCCACTACACGTAACGATACAATATCTACTTAGTACTAATAAAATTATAATCTAGACTCACCTATCGGTCTGCCTCTGCACCAGCCGCTGCATCATCCAGGGTTGCGACAGCGGCGGCGGCGGCACCAACCCGCTGCCGAGCGCAGCCAGCGCCGTCAGCATCTGCTGAAACTGCACACACATGTCTGTGTACCCCTGCTTGTAAAATCGCTTAGGATTAACATACAGAAAATGTGGGAAAAATTGCATTTGACATAGTTACAGTTAAAGGTGTCTGGGGACTGAAGCTGGTCACACATAAAATGATAAATGATTTTATTTCTGTAAATAGGTTTGTCACACGTCAATTATATTTTAAAAACTAGATGAGGCCGGCGTTTCCTATCTGACTACTCTGAGAAGAAAGGCCGCAACAAACTCAGAGGTCACAGTCTCTTATAAAGTCCAGACATAATCTTGGTCAGTTCATGTGAAGACCATGTAGATTTGTGTCTGAAATCGTCTTTTGAGGAAAAACCACACAGATTGAGTGGACCTGTCCATTCAGTGCACGCATTTGTCAGTAATCGTGCAGCTCAACTCAAAACTTAAGGAGCTCAACGATTCGACGAACAATACCAAAGAAAGGACATTTGGGTAGGCCACTAAAATTACTCAAATTGCCAGACTATGATTAAAACTAGCTGAGAGGGAAAAAAAGCAACAATGAACCACAAAGTCTACACATTCACATTTGTATCTGAACAACTTGCTTGTAAAATCGTTTAGGATCGTTAATCCTAACCTACAGGTAAAGTAAAAAATAAAGGCAGCAAACAGAGAGAAATGCAAGAGAGTATCGAGATCTTTGCTCACGAAAACGGGCTTATAATAAAAATTCGTAGGAAGCTAGCCGTTTTTTTTTTTTTTTGTAACATAGTTACGAATACTTAGAAGAGTCACAGGAAGAAAGTTGTAGGAGTGAATCAACCAACTTACGGTGATGAAAGGACCATGAATATCTAAGTGACATTTAAAGGACCAACAGCCAAGAAGCAAGGATGAAAGGGAATGTTTTCAAGATCACCCTTGGGTTGCGGTAAATTAAAAGTAATAAAGCTTCTTAATAAGTTCAAGGCTCATATTGAAATAAGTGATGGCTTCCGCATGAAACGACCAACATTGGTTAATGTGAATTTCTTTTCAACTCTTTTCTTTTTCAACTGGTTGCATGATATTTATAAATTTTCGTACGGATTACCAATTGCATCAAAACAAGTTTTTGTCGTTGTAACGATTATAACGATAACATCATACAGGAATAATTGTTGAACTATTGTTGTTTCCATAACTGCTTGTCGATAGTTCAAAGTAAAGGAGACACGGGTATTCTATAGCTCCTGCAAAATTATTACTTTTTCAATAGTATGCCTGGTTTCTGTGCTAGATCCGGTCCTTATGTACCTCTAATATAATGCTCAGTAACATACCTGTGCTATAGTCTGCGGGTTCTGCGCTTGGAGTTGAAGCAGGTGCTGCAGCAGAGGCGGGGCCGACGCCGGGCTCTTCGCCCCCGACACCGAACTGCTGTCCGACTCCGATGCGGGACTCTGTGGAAGAAGATACAAAAGTATGAGAAAAAAATAAAAATATAATGTCCTCCCGACCGAATTTCAGTCGCGGCGGCTAATCTCATCAGAGATTAGCGAGGTACGAGATATTACAGTGCACAATTGTGTGCGCAAACACAGTTGCTCTCTCTGTTCCTTTACTCTCACAGTCAGATAGGACGGCAATCAGACACGTCCGGGGAGAGGTCGGGCGCAGAACCTACGGATTTACGTGCTTTCCGAAGCACGGGGGGGGGGGTATCACACCGCTAACTTCCAAACTCCGAGCTGCTACTGAGAAATTAGGAAAAACCGTTTTCCCGACCTGAGAATCGAACCCAAGACCCAACGGTCAGTAGTTGCGCTTGCGACCACGAGATCGACGAAGCAGATAATACGAGGATGAGTGGCATAAGGGTAGGTGAAGATCGAAGAAACGATGGATTTCCAGGCCCTAAATAAATTGGGATGACGATGCGAGTGACTACAGAAGTAATTGGTATCTTGTCTCTGGGAAAAGAATCCCGCAGAATAATATAGTTTTGTTATCATAGGGTCATTTAACAGACTAATCTTTATATCTACACACTCATATATGGAAATAAACAATGGAGCAACAAATATTTGTAGATTTTAAGACTTATGAGATGAAAGTGACAGTTTGTACATTCATGTTTAGTAAGAGAAATAATTGGAGAGCACAAAAGGTTTGGGAAATTGAAACCAACTAATTCTAGATTTTTACTACCTCGTTAACAACTTTCATACAATCACTGTTTAATCATAAACCATTTCATTTTCCAATGGTTTAAGACAAACATTATACCTAAAATTGGATTTGAATTTGAAACTGTATTACTGGAACAAATTATACTTTGATTTCATTTAGAAAATCTAATTCATTTCATCGATCTAGTGATTAGCTATAATATTAACCGATATTCTGGGTATTACAGTTAAAATTGGAACTAATCGGACGGTTTCTAGGTTTCAATAGTATATTTGCTTTTGGTAATATGAATGTAGTTTAAAGAAATCAAATTCAAATATTTTTTATTAGTAGAACATAGGTAAAACCAAGTACAGATGTCAATATTAATAAAAATGAGCGCTAACTCACGCGCCGCTGTGAAAACTCAGCATTTTCTGCAAAATGCAAGCGTTTGCAATTGCCATTCTGATGCATAAAATTCTTTTAATTCTTAGCAGAGAAAAACCGGATTGCTCAAAAAAACTATGTATATTTAGTGATTGAAAAACAAACTCTAACAAACCTTAAACTTGTGTTAACGTGCAATTCCAAAATCCTTTGCCGGAGACAATGTTCACCAACGAAAAAGGTCTCGATTCTAATAATCATGATTAAGGCAGTAAACACAGTTCTATAATATATCATAGTTTAAATTAGAACCTGCAACCAGAGGTTGTAATTTCAGATCTCCACTTCAATACATAACATAACATCACGCCTGTATTCCCCGAAGGGTTAGGCAGAGGTGTACCTATAGCACACCCACATTTCGCCAGTTATGTTTAAGTCCCATGTAATAGGGGGCGAGCCTATTGCCATCAACCGGGCACAAATCCAGACTCCGGGCTGCTACCGAGAAATTCCAGATGGAAAAACCCGATAACACTTTGCCCGACCCGGAAATCAAACCCAGGACCTCATGCTCAGCAGTAGCGCTTGCGACCACTAGACCAACGAGGCAGTCTGTCTCAGCCAATCTCCACTTCAATCTATGTAATTATAAATTAAATCAAATGCCGGAAACCATTCTCAAGTCATTGTAATCATCAGATTAGCGTCTGCAAACAGATTACAACAATTATCGAGTCATTTGCAATAGACAAGGCTTATTTTGATCATTAACGGTCCTTTCGTACGTAACAACGTGGTCCTTTTTTCCGGTATTTCGCCATTGACCTTATTGGTTAAGGAAACGTGCGTCAATTGAAAGATTTATCCTAGAAAGATTCGATCCTTATCTCAGTTTAGAAACTGGTTTTTGTTGAAGCGTTTTCTCAGTTAGTCAGAGGCTGTTTTCCTTGTGATTCCGGCCTTGAATTTGTGAGAATTTTCATTAAATATCAGACTATTTGCACTGCTGGATGAAAATGGAAGAAACCTTTGTAAGAGTTGCTATAATTTTGTTAAGTTTGTAATAAAAGTTATATAAAAAATATTGCTTTTGATGGAAGATAATTGTGTAAGGCTTATTACGTTTATTTGTATTGCATCAATATAGGCAAGCTACAACGAGTATTTCCTTGAATTTATGGAAATAACTAGTAAAATTATTTACAATTCAATCTATATTCACCAAAAATGCATTAAACAGTACCGTAATAAGTTTAAAAACAATTACTTAAACAGGTGTACGAAAATACCACTTAAGTAAAAAGACCAATGTTTTAAATACTTTAAAAGGTTGACGTACACAAAATTAACAGGTACTGAACGGTTCCGTCATTCGAAGGTGATCGTGCCCGTAATCTTTTACGCATCGCAACTATTTATCAACAAAGTATTTATTGCATTCATATTGCGTGTTATTTATCAATATTATCTACAGTTAATAGGCAACGAAATTGTAGCCATTTTGAAGACTTCTTTTTAAAATAAATATAGGTTCTTGTAACAACTTGAATAGATAATATTTGTACTTTAAAGACATCATTGTGTGCAAAAAAGGTTGCGTGATAAGCGTTAATAAAAGAATGCTTACCTATCTGTAATTATTATTTAAGATACAGAAGGTTAGACTAAAGGCCTAGTTCAACTACGAAAAAGTCGAATGATAGTCATTGCTTATCATTATCATCTGCTAAGCCCTTTTCAACTATGTTAAGTGATAAATGATTTTATTTCTGTAAATAGGTTTTTACAAACACTTTTACCCGTCAATCATATTTTAAAAACTAGATGAGAACGGCGTTTCCTATCTGACTACTCTGAGAAGAAAGGCCGAAACAAACTCAGAGGTCACAGTCTCTTTTAAAGTCCTGACGTAATCTTGGTCAGATCACGTGAAGACCATGTAGATTTGTGTATGAAATGATCTTTTGAGGAAAAAGCACACAGATTGAGTGGACCTGTCCAGTCAGTGCACGCATTTGTCAGTAATCGTGCAGCTCAACTCAGAACTTAAGCAGCTCAAACATCGTCTTGTTGGGGTTAGCTTCCAGCTTAACCAGATGCAGCTAAATACCAATATTTTACATGAAGCGGCTGCCAATATAACCCAGTTACTGGATACCCCTTGGTAAGACTGGTTGTCAGACTTTTGGGCTGAAATAACGAAATATTGAAATAAAACCAAACTAATGAATGAACACGAAATGGAACGAATGAACGAAATGTCAAATTTATTGTAGGCCGTAGGGACCTACGTCATGATCACGCCATCTACAATTAGCTTTGCCCGACCTTCCCCATCATGTTCTTCTACCAAGGAGTATCGTAGGTATACCATAAGATGGATGCGCAGATAATGTTCTTCATAATATGACGTATTTTGTGGTTTTATCTTGCATAAAACTATTTGTAAGAAATAAGAATCGTGTCAAGTAAACAAATAATGTATTTTGAATACTTTAATTAATTGCGGGTTTAAGCGATTATCATAGGACACCACGCCTTCTTCCCATGGGGGTAGGCAGAAACTACAGAACGCCACCTGCTACGATCCTCCCTCCTTACTTTTCCTTTATGGAAACCACATATTTTCATATAATTGGTTTTATTTAATTAATTGCACGTAGCATTTGAATTACGTCATGTTGGTATATTTTACATACTAAATGAATCGGTTATTCTGAAACTTCTAGTCTACTTATTGGAAATTCTACTAATTTCAGAGCTACCAAAATTTCAACTAAATCACTTCAGTAAAAGTTACTTAAATGTAAGACTTAATACATTTCAGTTTATTTTTTTAATACTGGTATTGTTTGGTTTCCCTAATGAAATAACGTATAATACTGACTGGCCCTGGCGGCTGAGAGTATGTCATGCTCAAATATCTCGCTGGTGGTGGCGTGTGTGTTGGACCATTAATTAAGTTCCCTTCAAAATGGTTGAGCTGAATGGTGCTGATCCATACGTTATGTTCATGAACGGGCGCCGTCAGTAGGGAATGGTCATCTCTTAGCTGCCACGGCTTATTTTTATTTGACTTGTTTTTGTCTTTTTATTACGGACGATTTTAACGTTCTGCATCGTTCTCACATGTATAATTTCAACATGACCGATGTAACCAATATTTTGTAACCATATTTTGATTTAAAAGAGTGTCCATGGAGTTTCTTGCCCGTTCTTCTCCATAGGTACATACTACGCTTTGGAATGGGAAGCTTCATCTTTCTGACTGAGCGACCCCTTGACAATTCAAACGTGCCTGTAATTGGTTTATTTGAAATAAATTCTTTGAGTTTTGAGTTTATACAATATAAAGACTCGAATGTTTTGTCCCGGCAAATCACTGTCCATTCCAAGGTTACCTGGAAGAGATCGCCGAAAGCGATAAGGCCGCCCATTGTATATTTTGTCCTGCCAGGGTCGCGAATTGTTCGAAAGAGTTACCTTGGCCCTGGTACATAGGCAACTGACGGAACACGGGTGGGTTTTAGTCAGTAAAAGTCTGACACGCCCTCCTACTCCGCCCAGAGCGGGAGAAGTTATTTGATGATTTTAAACCAAAAAAAAAAAATTTGTATTGTTTGATTTATGTTTTGTTATCTATTTTGTGGTGTACTATAAAGAACATATGAATAAAGAATTAATAAACGCGATAGAAAATGCACATACCTGCAATTAAGTAATAACGCATCCAATGAATCACTTTATCTACTAAATGTATTGCAGAGCGCAAAGAAACGTTGAAAACTGATCATAATTCTCTTCCAATTATTTCATTATTTTTGAGGTCGGAGCAACATGGTTTTTCTTCTATACTTCTCTATTAGTCACCATCTCGGTAGTCATTCGTCACCCCATATCTATCCAAATCATCTTCCACACAGTCCATCCATCGATTCTTTGTCTACCCTCATTTTTATAGCCATCCACATTTTATAGCTCATAAATATAATAATATATTTAATAAGAGGAAATAAATAAACATGAGGACCAAGACCATACCTAAAGACCAAATGACACATTTGGCAAAGGACCACGTTCACCGTACGTGTATTGTTAAGACACAATATAAATTCCGAGCATGATCTTCTTTATTTATCAAACCTTCCTTACCTATTCAAGATTTGAAATACCTCGCTAACTTCGAGAATGTAATATCAATTAAAACAATCGAAATCAGGCTAATAATTAATTAATGCTGTCATGAGTCTAGTTCGTGTTGGACTTTGTACTTTTGATTAAGTACCTAAAATGATGTGTGGGGACGGAATTGAGCTTATAGTTTTGATCCTACTTACTGGTTTTAAGAACTTCAAATTGAATTTGGGGATGAAAATTGTCTTTAATTCTTCTAAAACTACTTACAGTCTTCTTTGAAAAACTGTTTTTTGAGCCTTTCCCCGCCCAACCTAGTAAAAGTGGCTTCTAGGTTTAGTTTTAATATTTCCTGTATCTGTTTTCAAGCCAAATTAAAGTTTATTTCCTTCCCAAATCGCCGTTGATCTTCATTCAATCATAGTTTTCCAAACCTCTGTCATCTGTCTGCCTTTTTCCAACTATTTTTGGGTCGGCTTCCGGTCATACCGGATGCAACCGAACACCAGTATTTTACATGGAGCGATTGCCTATCTGACCTCCACAACCCGGTTACTGGTTAACACGATACCCTTTGGTAAGACTGCTATACGAGTATGTATAGCCAAACAAACATTTTTTTCTTCTCCAAAGAACCCATAATTTAAGCTTCAATATTTTTTTCTTGCAAATCACAACCTTACACTATTCCAATCTATTCCTACCTCAATCCTTACTCAGAAATTATTTTTATATAATTTTCTACTCTCCTAAAAGAAGTCGAAACACCAAACAGGTATTATCCTCGCCAGTCGGTGTAACCAGTTGGGTTTACCTTGACGTTTTGCTAATCACGACCACCTTGAATATTAACTAACGGCTTGTTTAGACTCGCGTCACTGCCTACATAAATATATATACGTTGATATATAAATAACTTGTGTATACTTTGCTTTTAGCGACGGTATGTAAGATCTATTTATTTGAGATTTTTTGCGTAGCTCACACTGTTATCGCCTGTATTAAAGATTTTGTTTGGGAGATTTGACAAAATTGAAAATTTGGCAGGAGAAAACTAGAACAATTTTAGCTAAATGATGCGCCAATCCCATAGCTTTGTTTTAAGTCCCTCATAAAAGGAATGGAGTTCTATGTTTGGTGGTGTCTGGTAGATCCCATCACGGTTCAAGCAAATCAGGAACTTACATGGCTCTTCTAACTTTTTTAGTTAAACCAGTCTCTGGTGGTGGACTGGTGGACTGGAACCCATAAGTTCCTTCATATAATTAGACTTGTGAATTAGACTTCTGGACATAGTTATATAGACAAGAGTAAATATAACAAGATCTACACATGGTATGCAATGGTCCTAATGGAATGGAGCGTGGAAGGACCACATTTAATGGAAATGAAACTCCAATCCAACAACTATGTAGGTACTTAGTATAGAATAGATATTTTTATGGTGAATAGTAACGTGTAACAGAGCGAAAAAAACCACAGTTATTTCAAGTTAGAGTTGAATTTAATACTTACCGTGTTACTTCTTATTAAAAATCTTATACGCACACGAGTAAGGATATCTTAACTGATATCAATATCAGCCAATACCCAGCTGTTATTGATACCAGCTTAGATATCCATTTAAGGTGATTAATAAGTGAACAGTTATTTCGTTGAGAGGTGACCAGCAACTATTTAGAATTCAAAGGGCAGGTCAATTATGTCATTGTCATTTGTTGTTAACTATTTTTAATTCACCCGTTTTGGTACAAAGGCGAGCAAAGACTAAATAAAAAAAAGAAATTGCTAAACATAATCCTAGGGCTATAAATGAAATTATTACGTACACCGTATAATTTCTATTCACTCGTTTAATAGCCCTAGATAATAGCCCGAACCTAACAACCAATCCACAGTAATTGACGGGTTCAAATCCCAATCTATTTTTTCTAACGGCCCAACCGTTACTAGGATTACCATTAAAAAACGTTCGAATTACGAACAGCTGCTTATTTGAACTTGGAACGTAAAAACTGGCAACATAATTTGCCGCTCGCCAAATGGTGGGGTCTACATTCTAATTCTAAACTCGCGGCCTCCACCAATAGCGGGCGAGGACGACCCAACATGGCCGCCGTGGGAACCGGTTAATGGGCCGTTTGAATTTAGAATAGTATTTTTATTAATGCGTTCGAGAACAATTGGATTTTTTTCTTTTAGTTCTAATTCGGTATTCATTAGAATTAGGGGTCTTGGGCGTATGTACTAGTTTACATAATTATGCTAAGTGACTTAGAATGTTCATCGTATGTAAATGATTTTTAATAATAGATAATTATTATTCACTATAGATAGATAACTTCATTCTAGTGCTATTAAACAGCGTAGACAGATGTTTCTATTACACAAAGTGCACTTATAAACGTTTCTGGACTCCAGTTTTTTATTTACCGTATTATAAATTGTATTAATTGCACCGGAGCCTTAAGTAGTGACTGATCCAATTTGGGGCATAACTAAACGTTCATTAACATTGCAAAGATCAAAGCTAAAACGTTTTGATACACTGTAAATTGTATTAATAAATGGAGCTGACTATTAACGGTGATCACTGGATTTTGTTCAAGTTTGAAATCAGAAATGATTGCCAATGAAACAAAAAATATAGGCCGTGTTTAACAGATTCATAGTAGGACTAGCTTCTGCCTGCGACTTCGTCCGCGTGATTTTTGTTTTAACAAAAAATTGCATGACAATTGGCATACTGTGGCTTCCCATTACTTAAATAATTTTCGGGATTGTATCAGTAAATCCGAACATTCTCCCTACATACAAAGTGACAAATTTTATTTCTGTAAAATATTATTATAGAAGTATAACGGGTGTAAAAAGAAATTTAACGAAGCCGAGAGTTACTTGTACTCCCCGTCATTGTAATATTTTTTTTGTACTGGACCATACCTGGGAACCTTCTGGTTACGGAGATATTGAAGGTCAAAATTACAACATTCACTGTTTTTTTTTTATGAAAACAAGTTGTTAGTGTTATATACAACCCTGTACCGTTGCATGCGCCCATAAGCACAATGTTTTGCGTGCGTTACGTTGCGTACCTACTACCGTAAACAGCGACTTTTCCCACCCAAAAATAAAATTCATTTGGCAGCAATTATCTTAGTGCAATGTTACTTAGTTTGATGTACAGAATCCGTAGTTAACGGCTATGTGCTTTTTTACATCCTGTAGATAATCCTTCTGCCTGTATGCCTTACTTGAAACGGCGAAGCATGCCTTCTGCTTTCATACATCCCTAGTAGCGTCATCTCAGTAAACATCCCCTTTCCAGCCATATCATCTTATACCAAATCCAGCCATCGTTTCTATGGTCTTTCTCTATTTTTACAACCATCTATTACATTAGCGTTAGGTCCAATGAATTATTTGGCGTCTGTTAAAGGGTTTAGCGCTATGTCAAAAATGATATACAAAAGCTTTTATAAAAATCTTCTTAAGATATTTTACTTGGTGCTTTGGCTAGAAAAGAGTACCTGAAAAGAGATGAGGTCTTGCCCAGTAATAGAAAAGAACACCAAAATATTTTTTGCTAGCTCTTCTCTATTATATTGTAGGCTTAAGAGGGCGTACAGCGGTCCACTAGCGCCACTCCTTTAAAAAATATTATCTCGTGACTGAGAAGGAATTATGAACAACGGCTCAATAAGGACCCTCGGTAAATGTGTCTAGAATTTTCGAATATCTTTTATAAAGTTTCATATTGAGACACGAAGCAACAAAATACGATCTAGAGGAATGTGGCCGCTATTCTTTAGATCGAATTTTGTTGCTTCGTGTCTCAATATGAAAGTTTATAAAAGGTATTACAGAATTCTAGACACATTTACCGAGGGTCCTTATTGAGGCGTTATTCACAATTCCTACTCAGTCACGAGATAATATTTTTTAAAGGATTGGCGCTAGTGTACCGTTATACGCCCTCTCAATAGGATTTTGGAATTAAAATATGGCAATGATGATAAAAGACTGGTGAATAATAAAAATACGCCACATTGATACCGGTACTAATCCCAGATTAGTTTACCCACTAGAAAAGCGAGGTCATGTTAAACTAGACATGTTATCAGCCATTGTAGCATAGTTTAAGCTATTGATAACCCACGTTATCTAAGACAAGGTCGCAATAAAGTAGAATTAGGTATTCCTGACGTAAATACTAAACATAGTTTAGTACGCTATTTGTTTGAATTGTCGAGCATTTGACAATAGAATGGATAAAATGGTTCAAGGTATTGAAAAGAATTTCGTTGTATTAGGTCGTGATTCTTTTACTATGCCTATTGATGATAGTAACAGAAAGGAATTCAGCGAAGTATTTCTGCCTTTGATTTCTCATAGCCTTTTTAACATTTTAGAAGTCAGTTTTAATTCCATAGCAAAGCACTAACTCCTGTGCTTGCAAGAGAAGAAGTTTTTAGTTTAGTTGTAGGGTAATTTTTTTAAACAGATATTCATTTTATTTTAGATCAATCATTAAACGATGGAATGGGGGATCATGTCACAAATTTTGATGCTTGACTACATGACAATGTCAAGGAGACAGTAGTCTGTATACAGATAGAGATACAAAGATGTTACTACTACCTAATGCTCTTGATATAATAATTTATTAACTTTTAGAAGAAGAAGAAAGTCATGTTTTTGAAGGAATCAAAATTATTAGGAAGATAGCTGAAGATCTATTTCAAATAAGAATCTTGTTGCATGCGTTAAGTCTCTCTAACAGATGCTAGAAACAGTAAAGAAGATTGTGTTAAGTCATTAGTTGTTGAATTGTATATTGTGTTTGATTAACTGTTGGCAAGTTCAACTTTTATTTAAAAAAGAAACCAAAATTTTGCATATTATGGTATCCAAGATACATGTTGTGCCTAGTATGGGGCCAACGCTATCTCCATGTTGCAATTTTAATGTTGAAATAAAGGATTTTTTACTTTACTTTACAATGGTTTCTAAATTCTGTTCTTGTCCAAAAGTACTGTCAAATGATTAGTCAAAGGCTTTAGATTATTGCTTAGGTTTCGATTTAAGATTAATATTTGGTATAATAATTCATCTTTCTTTTTGTTGAGTAAGTCTTTGGAATTCTTAGTTCAGTTTTTTAGAATTAAGAGTGTCACATATACTGTAATTTTTAATTAATGCAATAGAATCCGTGATTATATTGTATTAATAATATATACGTCTTTATACTATATTTATTAATAGGTACTACGATGATTGAAGCGTTGGGTTGGTACAAATCAAGAGGCTGGAGGGCGCAGGCTTAAGAGCTATGATGAAGTGGCGTGAGGGAATATTAGAATTGTGATATTTGAAAATAACCGCTTTTAATTTATCCGTTACGTTCAAAATTAAATGATAGTGACGAAGAAGTAGCGGGTACTAGAGATGAAATTATTCAGAAAAGCTATTTAGGGAAGGAACCACAAGAATATGATTTCAAACAAGCTAAGAAAAGCATTGTAGAAAATTCAACTCTGCAAACGGTAGATGAAAATGTTGGTTTTCAAAATATTCTCTCTCCAAAGAAAATAAGTATTCGTTATGGATATTTTTAAAGGAAATTTTATTTTGTTAAAACATGTTTTTACAATTGTAATATTCAAGAGGAATGTTAATTTTAGATTTTAAAGAGACCTTTTCAAGACTTTTAATTATCATAAAGAATTCGCCAAAATTGTGAGTATCCACCTAGATCTAAATAATAAAAGCAAATATAAAAAATGAGAATATTGAGCATGCTAAACTATGCAGTGAGTGCAGAAGGTAAAGAAAACGAATCTTAGAAGGTAAACAAAAAAACATGTATCAATATCAGCTAATCACACGTCAACATGCACTAATGCACTTTATTAATAACAACCAATAAACTTATTTCAGTTTATCTTAACACGGTACAGAAAAAAGCTAAAAAAGCAACTGACGCATTCAATCTAAACATAGTATATTTCATGTTTGAAACTAATAACTCCAACTAACCATGAAATCGGCTCATGTTGCGTTTAACATTTCACACTCTATAAAAAACACTCGAACAAAACGCACACTTAACATCGGCTGCTTAAACAGAACAAGCCCGAAAGAAAAAAAGTAAAAAAAAAAACAATTCGCAAATGTTTGTCAAAAATTGACGTAATACGTCAAAATGTTTTTTTATTATTTTCGCGAGCGGCAATGATTAGTAAAGGCGTTCGTTCTGCGAGGCTATTTGGCCGCACGTGTTTCGCTGAGGGGTGGGTCTTGCACGTGAAATTTCCCAGGTTTCCACCCTCCGCGGACCGCCCCTATAGGCTTTTCTGTCCGGCCTATGCTGTTTAACCGATCGGCTTGCGAAAGCCGCGGAGTCGACTAGGCACTACATTTTATTTTTACATTGGGGTCCATACTTTATTTTTTACTCCTCATTTTTTTATGTAAACTAATAAAACGTTCAAATAAGTATGGAAGTTTTTCAAAACGTAAACATGACTAAAACATAGTTAAAAACGAATCAATTGCAACAAAAAATTTGCAATGCTAATGAAACACGAATCATTAAAAGTAGATCATCGTAACGTTACAATTATCAACGAGTGTATTTTGAAAAATCTAAAGCGATAGTATGATGTGAATTAATTTCATGCATCGTCCACTTTTCCTGTGCAATTATACTCAATACCTTCATAGTTTTTAACAGCCAAACAATTGCTGGTTGCGATAATTTTTATACATCACGTAAATGGTTGAATTCATTTACATTTTTTTATAAATTTCTTCTTTCCTTATTTAATTGTGATAGCTCATGTGTACAGGTGGCTCGAGTTTTATCATGAAAGCTGTTTTGATGAATTAGCTTTTGTAGAATTGAGCTTCGAGTTTAAACTGGAATTTAATTGACTATGGATGAGTTTTGGAGCAAAAGTTTCTTATAATTACTTTCTAGTGAGTCACTGTGTTGTACCAATTAGTAAAAATTGCTTATCTTAAAATATCTCACCTTGATACATATTATCCACGTTTTTAATTAAAAATTCACTTCGACTTCCCACCACTACAATTCAATCAAAATCACACAATTTCGTAGATTGCAAGTCATTGTTTGTTACACGAATCCAAATTCAATTAAAACATCAATTTACAATTCAATTAAAAACACGGCTCCACGCAATTTAATAAACGTGAACAAAATTAATTACCACAAGTAGGAACAACACATTAAAAAAGTACACTCAAAAAGCACAAAGAGACAATGTCCACTCCACTCTCGACTCTGTTCTTACACTGCCTACTTTTCATGCTCTACGCCTACACATTCACTATTTCAGTAACAACACAAAGTCGAAATGAAAAGTCGACTTTATTTTTACAGAGGCAAGGTTGAGAATACTTTGCATTTTGCCAGTCATGCACCCCATCTCTTTCGCGCGTATTAATCAAAATACCGACTCTACTTTGACGTGGAATCGTAGAAAATGGATAAGCCATTGTTTTCTAAATTGAAACTATGGTTTGCATGGCCGTTGTAAGATGGCCTCTTTGCGATCGTGTGTCGTCGGATTTTGTTCGGGATTGTCATAGATGTATTTGAAAGAGAGGTCTGGTTAAAATGGTCGAGTCCTAGCTTGGTTTAGACAGAATACGTAATTGCCATAGCTAGCTAAAGGTTTTACAATAAAGGATAATTACGGATGCACAATGATTAGAATATTGTAAGGGATGTCGTGTTGTTATTAAGATGATAGCATTTAGATCTTAATTAAATTAGATCCAGCTTCAAAGTCATTGCGCAAGTTTTATTGCGTTCTATTTAGAGATAAAATAGAACCGACAATGAGTAGGTATTAATAATAATTAAATTAGATAGTAATTGGTTTTATACAGATGGTTATGGAATCTTTAATTACTTATTCAGTTTCTTGGTTTTAATGTTTAATCCTTGATATTGTGCTCTTAATACAAGGCCATATATTTTTTAAGTGTACCTAACTATCCGTCCATTTAAAAAAATGTCAGTCTTGCAATGATGGTTACCATCTAATTATTTTGTAATGAAGTTTCTAAGAATAAAACCAATATTCAAATAAGTTCTTTTTTCACCCAACCATGAATGATTTCCCCACTGCTGGACAAGTTAATATAAAAACCGACCAGAAAAGATTTTTTTAGTATCAATACTAGTGCCTTCTCTGTATGAGAAGAGAGAGAGAGATTACCTACTTCATTTATATGCCATTGTTAAAGCCAATGACGCATAAACATTAATGTAGGCACTTAACGCATGAATAACAAATCAAAAACACATAAATAAACAATAAAAAAAAACAACAATCATAACTCTATTCCCTTCGAGATTAATGTCAGAAACAAGAACCATGAACAATCAAAAAACATTCCACACATAGTCTATGGTATAGTTTTTGCCGCCAAAGGAATAATTTCGTTGTGATTGCCTGTGAGTTTCCCATGGGTTCACAATACTACCCCATAACTGTGCTATGATAATTCTATACCAAAACCTATGGTTTCTGTGCAGCCATCTTTATTATTATTACTTTAAGTACTTAACTTTTCTTTTTGATAAAAAACAGTAATCCATTAAGGAATGATTTTGGAGGTTATAGCGGTATTTAATAAACCAATTTAAAAAATATACGCTTTGCTAAAATATGCTTTTATAATTCAAAAAATATATTACAAGTACGTACCAACCTACTAGCTTTTTTATTGCTAAAATGGAGTATTATTGTTTACGTTTAAGTTAACCTACTAGAGTCCCTTTTAAACAACAAACCATAAAGAAAAGGGAAAATCCAAAATAAACAATTATTATAAAGTCCAATGGATTTTCAAATCATTCTGAAGTCATCATCATGACATCAGAATGCATAATTTAATAACAAAAGATGACCTAATGGCTGATGATGCATTTATAAAATTAACCTACTGAACTTTGAAATCATCTGCATCGTGAGGAAACCAGCATGTCCTAGAACCAACAGTTCTAAGACACGTGACATCTACGAACCCGCACTGGGCCCGCGTGGTGGATTACAGTCCACTCCCTCTCGAAGAGAGGAGGCCTGTGTCCCAGCAGTGGGAACATTATAGGCTGATTATGCTTCTGTAACTCAACTTTGCAACTAAACATGGTTATTTTGATAGTAACAACCGCTACAACCAACAGCAATATAATAGTCTTCTACAAAAGAGTCTCCATGGAGTTTTTTGCCCGTTCTTTTCCATATTAACCTACCACGCTTTGGAAGGGGCAACTAGCTTCATCATTCTGACTGACTGACTCCTTGACAATTCAAAAGTCCCTATTATTGGTTTAATTTAAATAAATGCTCTAAGTTTGAGTTTGAAGAGCCATGTCTTTTTTTTACTATTTAATAAGTATTGTACCCTGATTCACGTGTTCAGGCGATAAATTTCCACGTTTTCCTTAGCTTCTAATACTAAGACCACTTCAACCTCTAAAATAATCAGTATGCTAATCATCCGTGTGGTTCTTTCCTCAAAATACCATTTCAGACACCGATCTACATGGTCCTCACATGATCTGATCAAGATTATCTATGTCTGAACTTTAAAAGAGATTGTGACCTCTAACTTTGTTTCAGCCTTTCTTCTAAGAGTAGTCGGACAGGAAACGCTGACCTCATCCAGTTTTTAAAATATGACTGATGTGTAAAAGTGTTAGTATACATCAAGGTACTTACAGTAATAAAATCATTTATCATCTAGGTGCAGTTTTAGACAATGGCCTACATTAACCTTGTGAAAGCAATATTAGGCAAAAGTAATATATAAGGCTCAAAAATCTTAGTTGTTCAAAAGTATTGGCTGTGATGTTAAATTATTTTTGGTCGTCATTGCCACCTTATGTAACATCGCCTTTGGACTTACCTACTCATGGTTTTACACCTATACATTCCCTTAATATCAATGCAATCTAATTAACAAGGGCTGAAAACCACTCATACAAATTCATATCGAACTTTTCAACTACTGATTTATGTCCAGCCACGTGCAACAGGATGTCAGTAATCACCAATACCTCAAATATTCCATCATGACTAACACTTCGAGGTCTAAAGGCCAAGGTCTGATCATTTTGAGTCACGCAACTATTCATACTTCATTTTTATACAAGAGTTTGCTGATATCATAAACTATGATGACTGCAGTGGAAATGATTTTGTGAACTGATTTATTAAATTAACAAGCAATGTTCCGATGGTATTTTCTATCGGCAAAACTGAGGAACTTCCTCAGAAACTTTCAACCCTTATTGCGCTCACTTTCGTTATTTAAGGAAATCTTGCGCAACATTTCATGGTTCTAGATTCAGTGGTTTAGACTGAATTGTCTGTGCAGTCATGAATTTATGATTTGTATTAAGTAGATCTTCAATTCCTATTTACTATATTACTTATTGTGGTCCCTTCTTATTTTCTGTCTTTTCAGAAAACAAACGTTAAATTGAAATTGTTTATAAAAGATCAAGAGCCAAATGTAAGTGTAACATATATACATTATTGAGCTGTAAAGCATTCATCCCATAGGTTTTAAATACAAGGAGGTTAAGTCTCTAAGACTAATAGACATATCAACAATACTAATTTATTAAATTGACGACTTATCTTGGTTGTCAAGTTTCTTCAGTTAATTAACAAAATAATCATCGATAGATTTTTGAACATTAAGCTTTTTGTATCTATTACGTACAATACTCTGTGCATTGTTCTTTTCCAAAGTAAATTCACAATTATTATAGGTAAGCCTTGAAGAAAATAAGTACTATAGATCTGACTACTAAATAAATTAATCTGAACATGATCGTGTCCTACGAATAACGACATTGTGAAAACAGCAAGATAATCATAGGACAAAAGCTAAACAGGCCTATCATTGACGTGTATAACTAACTGGAATGATGGCAGAATCATCCTAATTTGTAATCCTAACAAAAGCATTTACAAGGCATATGTGAGTGGAAACACTAATAATTCCGTCTAGGGTATCCCTGCCCTAGAAGGACATATTATAGTGACTAAAATTAGTGCTGTTCTTCAGAAAGGTCAGGTGCGTAGTAGTCGGCGTGCGTGTAAGACCAGAAGTATGAACGTAAACGAAGCAAAAGAAGTTTGTAAGGATCGAAGCAGTTGACGTGGTGTAGTTTCTGCCTACTCCCATGAGAAGAAGGCGTGAGTTTATGTTTGTAAGATCCTAATTTTGACAAATCCATTAACAATGACACGAATCCAAGACTTAAATACTAAATAAAACCAAGTCCAATCTTTCAGCTGTATCATCGCCACATGCCAACCACAGCACACATACACACAGCTATTACACCGAACATCTGGCTTGCTAGTCGTGTTCAATCTGGTTCATGAGTTTATGTTAGTACCACACACGCCATAGCTGTCTCTAATAACGTTGCTCAGGTTATGGAAACACCTGGGCTTGTGGCTGAATTTGAGTGAATTAGGAAAGTTATACCTTGGTTAGTGTTGTAAGATAGTTGGACGATGCAAAAGTAATCAGCATGTTTGGAAGATGGATCGGAGGTCAATTTTGTCCTTTAGGTTCTACTATTTTTTCTCTTAAAGTATATACTCTCATTAGCCTTTTATTACAATTGGAAAAGTTTTGCATGAATCTACAACGCGTATGTTGTAGTTTCTGGCAAATCTTTTCCAGTTCCTGCAAGATCTTAATTTTTTAATGCATCAGATCGACACGTAAGTTTTAGTGATCATTTCAATAGCAGATTAGAATAAATGATGAGATGTTTACGGATCTAAACAGATCATGATATTGTCTAGCTACTGATAATCTAAGACAAGGACATTTCCTTATAACATTCTTCTCTCGATCACACACAACCACCCGAAAAAACAAAAATTAAAAAGAAACTTCGTCTCAAATAAAAACCTCTAATAATGGCGGAATAGATTTTCGTCTTTTTTTTTTTTAGTTCAGAGTACTCGATCAAGTTACCTACGTTTCAAACAAAGCAAAAAAAAACAATATCGGTTCAGTCGTTTAGAAGCTACGATGCAGCATACAGACACACAGATACACACATTGAACTTATAACACTCCTCTTTTTTCGTCGGGGTTAAAAAAAAATTACTTAAAAAGGGGCGTTACTCACCATAGCACCGCCCGGCCTGTTCTCGCCCCCGCCAGGTTCACCATCCGTACAGAAGTAGCATTTGTCCTGCGGCTTCCAATCTGCTGGTTCCTCGGCGACTTCCAGTTTGGGTTGCGTCGCAGGCCTTTTGATCAGCGACTCTAGAATCGTCTCCGGCCTTCGAGGCACTTTCTCTTCCACTCTTTCGTCCTTTGCTTCGTCCTCGTTTATTTGCTCGATAGTCTTGATCTTTAGAGCCGGTGGAGGGTCGGTCTGGACTGATTCCTCGTCGCTCGATAGTTCTGCCTCCCCCCGTTTTGGAATTAATGCGTCCTGATATAGTTTCCATTTTCTTCGACCCATCAACTCCTCCGCCACCCGTTCTAGACCTGGAAAGAGGGATAGATTTTGCATTAGGGCATTTATTTAAAAAAAAAACATAAATAGTACAGACAAAATGGCTAATTGCCAATGCAGAATATTTTGCTATGGGAAAGATATAAAGACTTCTAATCCAAAGTTTTGTTAAAAAAAAAAACGGAATAAGTTTAGTACACCTTCAAAAATACTCAGCGCCTCAGGGGTCGACAACCCAATAAAAAACTCAGAGTCCCTAAATTATTAAAAGCAAAATCCATTTCTAACTAAACCAATGTCATAGAAAACAGTTTGACCTAAAACTTATGAGAACCGCAGATCGTTAACATACTTCATTACATCGAAAGTGGACAACGGTATTGAAATTCAACCAGTCTTGCGACTTTGCTCGCCAATAAAACTTTCGCGCGACCGAAAAGTCGTCGAACTGTGCTTGCAATTTATAGCGGTGTTTTCGTCTCTAGTAAATAATTATCGAATATTAATTAATGTGCTTATTTATTGCAGTCGATAAGCGGTCTTGTGGCACCACTGAATAAATGGGATAGGTAGAGGCTACATCGTTAGCGAAGAGCGGCAAATGTAGGAGAGATTGGGTACCACGACGGTTTGAGATCGTGTACTTCAATTCTGACTTGTCATAAGTACTGTATAATATGTAAAAATAAGTATTTTGCCTTGAATATTTTTTGTCGAATACACCTTTACGCTGAACTTATTTTTTTCTTAGATCTAGATGTATTTCAAAGGCGACTGTTTATAAAGCAAACAAAGTCATTAAGATGATCAAAGAAACAATTTGCAATACCATCGACGCACAACTTGTTACCATGGTTATTCTTTCCAAATGCGTTGCAATTTTTGTTGTTTATAAAAAATGCAGTTCCATACACATTGTATTGCACTTTGCTCTAAAAGAGCAGTTTTTTTTTGATAACCGAAAAAATCTACATGCTGAATTCATGGTCACAGTTTGCACATCGATGTCTCGGCGAACCCTGTATAGACCACATGTTTCTATCAAACTCAGAATTTGAGCAAAATCCCAATTTCATACTAAATTCTGACCTATTCAATTAGCGAGGGATTCAAATATTGTATCACAGTGAAAGTCACATCCGCCCTCACCTCCTGGAGTAATAAACCTCAGTAATCATATATCTAAATAACGTTAACTCATAAGTATCAAGCTGGCACACTCAGATAACATCTGACGAGTTAACTAACTATACATCTCACTGGCTTATTTTATTTTTAATATAGATATTGTGAGACGACGAGAACTTACTTTAATTTTTATTTTTTCTGTGGTTGGGTGAACTGAAAAAATATGATCTATCTGGCTTCTGTCCGCGTCTTCGTCTACGTTTACGGAAACAAAAAGTATCCTATGTGTTAATCCTGCAGGCGTAGCACAAGCACCGTCTTGTCGACGGAAGAATAGACAAAAATGACGTTTCGTGAAGACAGTACGACGGCAGCAAAGTAGAAAGAGTCAACTGCACTTTTTGCGAAATTCAGTAATTTATTAACGTTTATCTTTTATTTTGCTTATATCTCGAAAATGTAGTCCTATCGCAAAAATAATGAAAATTTCGACCCCCTTTATGAAAACCTTAAACCCCTAAAACTCAACACGTAAGTAATCATTTTTCTCATTTTCCATACAAAAAGTGAAAAATTCCTTATTTCCTTTCCATTTTTATACTTTGCGGCCGTCGAGTAAAAAGTTTTCTACCGTCTTTAGCATGGCGATTAAAAAATAAATTTGTCTTCACTACGTTAGACAACTGTCTTCTGAAATAGTCTACATTAAAAAGGACCTAGACAACGATCGGCAGAAACGAAAGACAAAATGACAGATTTTAGAAGGATTTTTACGGTGCGATGTCAAAAATAGAGAAACGAAATGTCACTTTGTATGGAAATAGCCGTCTCTATTCTTCGAAGAGATAGATAGCGTCATGCTAAGCCCGCAGATCATAAACTATCTGTGTGTCAAAGATCATCCAAATCCATTCACCCGTTTTTGCTTGATTGACTAACAAACATTCAGCCATACAAACTTTCACATTTATAATATTAGTAGGAAGTAGGATAAGATTGGTGGTTTCAATAATTGTTTAATATACCTCTTCGGAGAATACAGCATCCTAATTGCGTAACATACTATTAATCAGAATCTGAATTATTTTGAAGGATAATGCTAATCCATTGCTTCTTAAGATCGAAAAAGTTGTCTGCTCAACAACGTAAATAATGCAATGAATGTTGTCGAACTGTCAAAATGAAAGCCATTCCTACTGTTAGTGTGTAACGCATTTACCCCGCTGGCTTAACGTTATGTTATGTTAGTGAAAACGTATTTTTATTGTGCGTCATCTTTCACATCCAAACGAATTAACATTTTTCTTTCAGTCCGTCATTGAATTTCTTGCTAATTGTTCTTCATAGGACACTACATAATTACTATGAATTTATAAATGCTTTTTTGCTTTGTTATAGTCTTGACTTTCCATAATTGCAATAAATAAATGTCCTCCTACTTTGAAATTAGTATAAACAAGTCCTGTGTCTTTAAAAACTAAGGCATGATACTGATTCCTGGAGCAATCAACGCTCTCTCACCAGCTGCCAGTATGACCTGTCCTTACCCTGATATAACAATATAAAATCACGTCTCGGTTCTCAGTTGATATCACGTCAAAACCTCGGCCAAGGGCCGAATTACTATTTAAATGTATTTTTCATACATTATTATCGATTGTCGTATGAATAATTGCATCGTTTGAAAGGGTCGCTGCACCTATTATCTACTTCAAATAGTTTATTATACTTTTATTTATGTTCTTTTGTTTTATATTGTGTTTACGTCTTACGATGACCATAATATTTTGATTTGAAAGAATGTCGGCGTTTCCGTTCTTCTCCATAGGAACCTATTACGCTTTGGAATCCGCAACTAGCTTCATCTTTCTGACTGACCGATCCCTTGACAATTCAAACGTGATTGTAATTGGTTAATTATAAATGCCTTGAGTTTGATATTTTTGTTTCTTGTTCACCTACCGTGATACAGTTTTTACTAGTACGGAGGTCAGTGTGAATTACTCTCTAACAACCATATTTCTACGCACGACATGAGATCTTATTTTTTTATTTTTTTGTTTTGTATAAAAGAAAAACCCTTTTCTCAATACGTATAAGTTGTTATTCCTAAGGTTGTTATTGCGATTCTAGAAATAAAAGTTTTTTTTTTTTTTTGTTACTGCTCGATTTATGTTCTTTTTTAAAGTAAGACCCTTTCAAAGGATTAGATCTAGGGAACACCTATTTATAGATTTATCTTTCGTTGTAGTTTATGGGTGAATGTTCCTTGTGTTAACAATATATAATTATTGACCTTAACATTTCGGAAATACGTTAAATCAATCGTTTAACTTTGACCAATCGGGACGCCAGCGCCACCAGGCGGCGCTCGACAGAGTCTGCAACATAACGCTCGACCATACTTAAAGCAGAGTTTGTCGGTGGCGGTCAAGCAGTGAACACGTTTAGAAACTGTCGCGTGTTCTGTAAAGTTTTGTCGTGTACCTACAGTGTGTGATGCGCTAGTCTGATTAACTTGCAACGATAACTGCAAACGGTTTTTCTATTGCGCAATAACCAACACTTCTCATAGTAGTTAAAATATGGCTGATGATAACGAGAGAGACGTACCTTCTCTCATTTCTGTATCTTTCACCAGGTTATGTTTCATTCTCATGCCCGTATCCCTATTGGTACTTAATAATACTTAGTTTAATATTGAAATAATCTCGTGAAACCATAGGTATTGCTTAAATGCTCCTCATCATCTTCCTGCGCTTGCCCAATTAAGGTCGGCGCAACAGGTTTTCTTCTACCATTCTCGCCTGTCGACAGTCACGCTATAATTCACTCCTTTCTCTTTCATATCATTTCTCATACAATCAATCCATCTTTTCTTTGACCTTCCTCTCCCTCTCCATCCATCAACATTGATATTCATCACTCTTTCAGTCACATATTGCTAATAATATCCAGTTCGAATGCCTAGATAAAATAACGTATGCAGTCCAGGGCCGGCAGTCTCGACTAGATAGCGACGCTGTCGCAAACTACCGATCGCTAAATATTAAGGTGAATTCTCAGTTGTAGCCAGCAAAATTCAAATTTTATTTACTTTTATGCAAATCGCTGCTCTATTTTACGTCGTATGTTGATCGAAATGCGATTCTCGACTGTGGGAATTATATATTTATCGAATAATAATCATCAATTTCATATCAACCGTCAAATTCAAAGAAAATTTGAATTTGGCGGGCTACAACTGAGGTTTCGCCTTAATATTTAGCGATCGGTAGTTTGCGACAGCGTCGCTATCTACGTCGAGACTGCTGGCCCAGTACCAAGTGCAGTAGGTTGATTACAAAATACAGTATGTGTGCTTGTAGCTATTAGGTACTGCAATTTGCAGTCGCTGCCAATGTCAAGCAGTAAAAACAAGTGGTACGTATGATCAGTTGTAGAAACTGATTTTAGAGCTACAGGAAGGCTCACATGGAAATAGTTTTACTGGATGGAATTGATTGTGGACTTCTTGCGTGGTCCGCATCAAAATCTTGTCACTTCGGCACTATCTTTGTTCGTGGATCTGTCTGTGCGTTATGAATTTGATTTGTTCTGTGATTATAAAGAAACTTTGAACCATTATCAAAAGGTTTAATTCCCAAGATACAGGTAAAAATTGTACTTGATTATTAACTATAGGTGCTAATATTATAAAGAGGTAAAATTTGTTTGTTTGTTTCTATGTAGGGGGTATTCTCTGGAACTGCTGGTCGGATTTGAAAATTTATTTTTACATTTCATAGTCCAATTCTTGAGGAAGGTTATAGGCTATTTAACATCACGCTACAACCGTTAGGAACCGAAAAAAAGACAAAAACAGTCAGAAAGAACACTAAGCGAAAACGAAGTAACAGCGCGGGCGCACGACGCCATGCGACAGGGTGGGACGGGGGCACAATAAATTGCATGCCGACGAAGTCGCGGGCAAAAGCTACTTATTAATAAAATAATTTTAATTTGAAAATATCGTTCCACTTGAGCTCTATTGTAATGTGAATTATATTTAACAGAAATTGATTTGAAAACCAATGCTGAAATCATTGACTATGTCAAAAATTATCCTATTATGCATAGCTACAAATGTAGCTCCACTAATATCGTGTGAGGCAGACCATACACTCATTTCTTATGAAGAATAGAAGGACGGAATTAAATTATTGTATCTAGATATTATATTTATCTTTATCTCAGTATTCTCTATGAGGGTTTAGTATTGAAGATATGCAAGATATATCCAATTTAGATCAACTTATTATATATGAACTTGATATAAATTAGGACTATCTATGAGTATCTTCATAGTAAATCTAACGAAGGGGTCTACTCAATAAACACGATTTCCGTAGTTTCGGCCGAAATTACGGCCGTTTTGTTTTTCTTTATCATCTACAGACATAAAGATACTTCGAGGCCCGAACTATGAATGAATGACAACACTATTTGACAGTTGTCCTTATGCCCGAACTGTTTTTGCCCGTCCGAAAAGGTTAATTAATCGGGAGTAGGGTCCATTCTGAAGTACCGAACTACTTTCGGACAGGCACGTATCTTCGTTGATGACGGACTTACAGAGTAGGCTCCCGGGGACCCATGCCACAAAAGGGAGGAGGCTTATACTTACGAGTAGCAGCGAGTGGAACAAGGCTGTCAATGATAAATGTATGAAGTTTGCGTTTATTCGAAAAGGAGTCCATTCTAAACTGTTTATATTTTCGGTTACACGAAGATTTTTTGTATCAATTTTTTGTTTTAAATTATTTTTCTTGACAACACACAAAAACAAATCTGTATTCGTGTCCCCTGCAAATCTTACCCGAAGAATGACTTTTCAAGTTGAAAATTCTTACTGACGTGTTTTTGAGTTTCGTGGGGAAAACCCTCATGGATACTCTTCGCCAGGGGAAGATGGATGTATGACTAATACTGGCTAAAACCACTAACTACAATGGCTGACCTACGTACATCATAAATATTACAGATATAAATGTAGTAATTTTACATAGGGTGACACAATGGGCGGTCTTAACAGTTATGGCGAGGTTGCAGTACTTTTAAAATTTCTTAAACCGCTGTAAATCTAACCAAATGTAAAAGCTACGCAAAAAAAAAACGATAAAAAGTGAACATGCAGTCAAGCGCTGTGTGATGACAGTAACGTAAATTATAATAATTGGCTCTATCTATAATAAAAAAATCATAAAGATGACACTAAATCGCTATTTATAACGTGTACCTTGAAGAATTTCCATCATGAAGCCATGTTAAACTTATATAAAAAGATAAGGTTTATTGTTTTTTAGGGTATGTTGAGAACACATTTTATAATTTCGTTAATATTTTTAAAATATGTACAAAATCTAGCAGTTCAAGCGCTCGCACCGGCCGGTCAGAGCCCGCCGAGACGCACTACAAGAGGGCTTTAAAGCTATCTTTTAAAGACAACCTTTGGATGGTTTAAGGGAGAAAGGTGAGACAATACTCCAGGGAGTCTGTGGTGTACTATTAACATATATACAATAAATACAAGCACAATGACAGTAATCATAAAACAGGTGTAAAGAACATAAAAATGACGTTAAGGAGAGAGATAGTGCCGTTTACCATAATTTAAAAAATGAACAAAGATTGAGCAAGCCTTATCGACACAGGCAAGACATTCCATAACCGTACTGCTTGAACTGTAAAAGATTTATCACGGAAACAACGGGGTAATTGCGTAACACACTAACAGTAGGAATAGCTTTCATTTTGACAGTTCAACAACATTCATTGCGTTATTTACGCTGTTGAGCCGACAAATTTTTCGAACATATGAAGCAATGGATTAGCAATAGGCTTCAAAATGATTCAGATAGTGATAGATAGTGTGTTACGTAATTATGGTGCAGGTGGAATGTATCGGCATCTCTAGTCTCAAGTTTTCTGATGACCTCAGATATTATGTGTGTCATGAAGGAACTTTCGCAGGCCAAATATAAATGTTATGCACAAACGTTTTGAAGTCGATCAAGTTTATCTAGGCTTGCCTCAGTGAGATCAAGATAACTGACATCAGCGTAGTCAAGGATGGGAAGTAAAAGAGATTAATTGTGCAAGCGCAGTTTTAGTGGCAGTTCGAAGAAAGTTCCGTAATCGTCCCTAGGACCTACGTCCTGCTACTGGGGACCCCAAAAAAGATGCTTATTAATCCAAAAAAACCCCAAGTTTTTGACATTCTCGCTTATCGGAATAGCAGTTTAGTTAAATTTGACCTGGGGAAGCTGCAAGCAATTTATCTTGGCGATCATCCTTGAGCTACCAACAAAAACTAAAAAAAGTAATGACCTTCTGCAATGCTAACGCTGTCAACGTGGCTTATTGAAACTTATATGTAAAGATACTATAGCTTTTGCCTGCACCATCGCCCGCGTGGAGGTCGGAAAATATCCCACGGGAACATACTACCGGGATTAAAAGTACCCTATGTGTTTATCCAGGTTATAAACTATCTGCGTGCCAAAATTCATCCGAATCCGTTCAGCCATTTTTGCGCCAATCCAGAACATACTTCCAGACAAACGGTAAAAAAATCTAAAAACTATATTTGCGGCATCAGACTCGTTCCCACAGCTCGTAGCAATTACTTTTTATCAAAAATATTCAAAGCACAGTTTTGACTTCGTTACTATGGAAACCCAAATAGTACCTACATGGAATCTTATATACGACTAAGCAGAATTATGTAGGTAGGTATCATTAATTTTGTTGCAGTTTAACTTACCTATTTTGTATATTAACTACAAACAACTATGGTAACGTACTACGTTTATCATGAAAAGCCATAAACCGTAACTTTCCCGTAAGAGCGCGTTACGCAGCAGCGTAAAAGTTTATCGTAAAAAAGAACGCGTCATCATTTGAATTGCAATCATAAAATGGCGCGTATTAGCATAGACTATAAGAAGTGCTCATTGTCTATTACATCCGTTCGGGGCCGTCAACCTTTGGTAACTGTTATTGTTTTTGAATTAGGAAGAGTTTTTTGTGTAGCTAGAATTTACTTTTTTTTGTCACTAATAAATAAGAGTGATTGAAGTGTTTAATGTTTGAAATTAAAAAAAAAATGTTTAATGCCACTAGAAATCTTTTAAATGTCACCAAATGCATGGACCCAAACGTGCTACTGACAGCTTTTATGATGACTTTAATATGATTGCTGTCGATTTTATTAAATCTTTTTTTTACTCATTGAATCATCTGACAGTACATCAATAGTTAGATTCTAGAAATGTTTATTTCCAGTATTCAACAACTTATAAAATTCCTCATTAAATTCTACAAACGCTACAATGAAATAAATCATTTTACAAACTACAACAGTTATTAGATAACAATTTTTCCGCTTCATTACTGTACTTGTTAAAAGAAAAAAAAAAATAAGTTCCCGAGTTAAATAAAAACTGTACCAACCGTTCTCTGCAATTTCCTTTACCAAAGTATTTTAACTTAACTGAACAGAACCAAGGTGGTTAACTGAAGCAGAACCTTCACATGTTAATATTGTAATTAATGAACGCCGTTGAACTCCCATAGCGTGGCATAATAAAAAAATAATTACATATTAGACTCGCTTCCAAGTAAATCGGAGTGGCTAATGTGTTTTGAAAGCGAGAATAATCTCCGGACCGTACGATCTCTGGCAATGGTAAGCCAACGCCTAATTGTTGCATAGGTTTACTCTTTATATGTGATATATAAATCTTCTAGTTCAAAGTAAACTTGGCAATCTTGGCTGGTGTGAAAGATGACATGGCTAGAAAGGACGTGACTGCTGAGATGACGACTAATAGAGATGTATTGAAGAAGAAGATATGCTGAGCTGACCCCAAATAAATTGGTATAAGGGCAGGAGGATGATGATACGATACTTCAATCTTCAGTTAGCAAAGAAGACAGCTAAAATAAACAGTTAGTCTTAATAGCCGAACCTAGAAACGTGTTTGCAGTTTTTGATGTTCCCATGGGAACGTAAACTTTTGCAACGGAGGAACTCGTGGTCCATTCTCTAGTGATTACATTGGCTATCTGACTGGACTATTGTGGTTGTGTTGTGACCCTTCCTTTCATTGATTTGTTTTGATTTCATCATTATTATTTGGTAATAGAGGTGACAATGACTTGCGTATTTTTTTGTGTATTTAACGATTTTTAGATTCTATCAACAAAGTGGAAAAAGTGCTAAATTACAATGTTTACATCCTTAACATCTATGTCAAAACAATCAACAAATATTTTAATTAAATAATAAACATACAATGCAAACTATTTTCTCAAATAGTCGTTTCTCCGTACAAAATTATGCACTTGCAACAATGGCCAATTTAAACCGGTGATTGTTGATAATAAAACTTCAATTATAAATTTAAAAATTGTCGTAGTTAACAAAAAGGATGCACAAAATGGCGTGATGAAGGCGTGATAAACAAAGGATGGTGTGTAAGCGTGTTCCGACTACTGATTGGCTAAAACTACGATTAGACTGGTCTATTTCAAGGTCGCCGTGAGTCAGTTTGCATTTGTGTATGCGTGCCTGATTGTGGGGTGCGAGATGCGAGAGAAGGCGGGTGCTGGTGGTGAAACAAATTGTAAGGATCTTGTTAAAATTATACCATAAAAAATATTGCAAACAATCTCCCAAAGTAATCCCTAAAGTATTTAAAGACAAGTCACCTGTAAAAGGAAAGATTCAATTTTAGCTACAATGAGTCATAGCAAAATTTCGAACAAGCCACTCGATGTAGGTTAAGGCTATCAAATCACAGACATTCTTCATGACCTTTGGAACTAATTCAACTACACATTGTGACTGACTCACACACGAATCGAACATAAGGTGTGAACAATGCCTCATTAGGAAATTAAGAATGGCACCATTCATTGGAAAGAATACAAAGGATTCACAGTACTAAATCAAAGTTATTATGATACTTCATCCGCTCAATCACTAGATAATTCTCTTCCTTTTTATACCAATTATTTTATGGCTCAACCAGTTACCTGCTTCTAGGTTCTAGATATTCCGTCTGGCCATCTCATGAGTCAGGCAATTATTTGAATCAGATGAAATCGTCTCGTTTATAACTTGAGCCATGCAACAAATGATTCAACGCGGAAACAACCGCTGTCCTTGTTTGGCCCATCGCGAATATGCGCGCGGAATTGCACATATTATTCGCTTTTAATTATCATTATTAAACAATGTCCTTCTCGGGCTATGCTGCATTAGTTTCAAGTTTTTTTCTAACGTTATTATGGTTACATGTTATCACCATATATGGTCCTAAAGTAGTGCAATATAAAACGGTAGGTACTATTGACATATTCTTGCCAATTACAAAATCTTAATTGTAGTATTTACGTGGATTGTATAACCTTGAAAATTGTTGTAAATATGTATGGAGATATGTAAATATTTACGGTTTATTACGATATGTTTACTTGTGTAGAATATTGAATTTAGCATCGGCGTTAGTGATGGTTGTATTTAGCAAAAATACATGTGATATATGTATTGCGCATCAAAACCTTGACAGAAATAACATTTACATTATAACTTTAAAAATAATATTCACAATCTCAACAAAATAATTAAAAAAGCAACCATGTGAGACCAAAGTTAACTCCAATAGAAAATTCTCGATGTAAAATATAATGACTGCAAAAACAAAAGGCTTCGCAAGACATATGCCAAATGAAACAGGTTCTGAATCTCGGTAAAGACAATTGTCGGCCGGATGTAGTGCATCTCAACCTCGTGGGGCACTTGATCTCGTATCTATACCCTTATCTAGATCATTATATTGAGCTTCGAGCTTGAATATAAGATTATATTGGGATTAGTCATAAAATTCGCGTCTTTTTTGTACTATTTTATGAGAAAGATGTGTGCAAAATTGGGAAAATAATTATTATGCAGCCTGAATTGTTTAGGTTTCATGTAGGAAAAAAATCCGAATACTTCTTTACTAAAACAATACAAGAAATTGTTATTAGGTCGTTTTGTTTTCACTTCTAAGCTTTGATTTAGTTCAAACCTTCGCTGTGTTTTATTTTTTACTTATATATAATATTTACATGTTTTCTGTATTACTGTATGGCACGCAAGAATTGTAACTGAGTTGACTTATCCACAAGTTTTTGTACACTCACGTGACTATGATTGACTATATCAATTACTATAGAAAAACTATACATTATGTATTACTTGAGGTAACAAAGTTCTTCATACATACCTCAAATATGTAATTACTGCGTCGCCAATTAATATTCGCGTGAATTAATGAAACACAACGAGAATTGTCGAAAAAAATATCATAAAAACTTTATTACCATGAAACATTGTTTATCTATATTCCATCACACCCGCGGCACACGCAACCACGCGTAGCCATGGTCATGGAAAAAATAAAACCCATCGATTATAACCTATGATAACGATTATAATTGTTAAAAAAATACGACGTTATTGCGTTACATAATGAATTCAACCGAAATACAAGACAAAGAACAAAAGAAAAATAAAAAAGCTTCTATGACATAAAAGGTTACAGACCCCTGGAATCGAATGCAGGCCATTTGAATGAGGAATTAGAATAAGATGGCAAAAAATATGAGCATTAGAAAGAGCGGTGCGACCAGTGTGCGAGGGAGACGGCCGACATACGTGGGACGCGATTGGCTGACCGCTTTTTATGCCTTAGTTCCCCTAATCTTCATTTCGAACAACATCTGCTACGCTAATGTTTATTCGAAATAGTTCTTTAAATTTATAGTATTAAGATCTCATTTGCAATTCCCTAGTTGGGCCTTTTGTTGCTTTTTCGCAGCTATCTATCGCGCGGTCGTTGCACGCGAGTTGTTATTTCAATTTTTAATACATCTCCCATCGAATGGGTTCCTTTTAAGGTCAGCGTTTGTTGGAAAAAGCCCACAATGTTTTTTAAATTATAATTATTTTTTGCTGGTCACCTATTGGTCGGCAGATGGGCATAATAATGGCTGGAGGGATGTTTTTGCGTCCGTCGTTTTAGTTTAAACGTGCGACTATAAGGAATCTAATTTATGAGTAAGAATCTCGTTTGGAGGAAATATGTTGTTAAGTACGAAGATGGACAGTTAAATGAGCTTAATTTATGGTCACTACCTGTGTTAATTTGACACTATGATAAATATGTTTTCCTGTTCTAGAATAAACATTAAGTATTAAAAAAAAACTTGATGTTTTTTGTTTGTGCATGCTACTTATTTAGTTATTTTTATGAATACTGCAAGAATTTTAGATACGTATTTCGTCGTTTTCTTAAAAACAAAAAGGACAGAAATACTTATGTAGGTACTAGTTTTCAAAACAAGTTGACGCTTTCAATGTTCTAATCACAAGTTTCCTAGAACTAATTAGCTTGCAAAATATTAAAAAAATACTAAAACAATGAAACGAATTCAATAAAACAAGCTAATAATTATTGAAAACTAATATTTGTTATTTAAATATCTAATTGACATACCTATTTGTTGCAATGAAATAATAAGTCAGTACAACTTTGTTTCTGTTAAAACAGTTAATTTAAAAAAAATAGAATAATAAAAATTAAAATGGCCGGCCCTTTTGAAATTATATTGAAACAAATATCTACACTTTCTCGCAAGAAGTGATAGAATCATTTAAATGACTAAGTTGGTCGAATAAAGAACTCAGTTGTTATGAAATAATAAGTCGTTTTTTTCTATTGAAAAAGTTATGAGCGATTAGCCAATACAAATTCACACACAACATAATATCACGCCTTTAATCCCCCCAAAGGGTTAGGCAGAGGTAGGTATAGATACCTGTAGTGAACCCAGATGTCACCAGTTATGTGAAAGTCCCATGTAATAAGTACAGAATAATTGCTATAATATTATTGTCACTGCTATCTACCAGAACTATCACCAACTTTTACAAGCAAACCATAAAAAGATAGTTATTAACCTAGACAAATACCTACAAGCGATCTAAAGGAAAGATAGAAAAATTACAAATGTACCGATTACTCCAATTAGCTTCACAAGTTTCCAACTAGAGCCGCCCTGAACGTGGAACGAATAAATTATCGATAAAACTGTTTATCGATACTATCGATGAAACTGTTTCACTAGAGTTCTTTTAAAAGGTTGAGCGCGCATGCTTTGTAAGAGCGTGTGCACATGGAGCGATTTTTATGCGGTACACAATACAACACGTAATACACGTAATACATCTTAATGTATTGTAGTCACATGTTTAGTATTTTGCATTCTGTAAATTGTCTGTAAATATTATTTGTAATTTTTCTTCTTTTTTAATATTGTTTTACTGTTCTTTTTTTACCTTTTAATTGTTGTAAAGAATTGAAACGCGTTCTATTGTGCATTTATTTATTTTTCTTCAAAAATAAAGCAATCTAAAATGGTATTTATACGTAGGTACTGTTACCGTTTAAATCCTAAAACCTGAGTCCCATCCAGGAAGTAGTAACCATAACATCTAGCTCAACAGGACCAGGGCAATTCCGCAAATCATTTCGCACTTTAAAATGACAATAATGTACATAGGTAACGAGGTGTCGGAACCCACGCGCTCTCATTCACTTCCCCAGACGTTTTTTACGACTTCCACTCAGTTTTACGAGCGGTACAATCAGAAATGAGGCTGATCCGCCATTTTTTTATCCTAGAACTTGATGTTTGAATTAATATTGTGAGATTGGGAACAGTTTGCTGAGCAGCAGTTTGTGATATCAAGTGTTTTTTCTTTTATTTGTGGAAAAAACAGCTGCAAGATTTCTTGGATCAACTCTAGGCTGTTCTGAAAAAGCCTTAATGTAAAACTCTCTTTAAAATAGGTATAAATTGTTAAAATGCAAATTAATATAATACATTTTTTCATTGATTATTACGCAGAAGTATGCAGAGAGACATTTAAAGCAGAGAAAAACATGAAACGTAAATCATTTAACAATTAGCACAAATTAGCACCAATAAAACGGCATTCAAACTTAATACACAGTGCTTGAGTTAGTAAACTCTCCTCAGTTAAAACGCGCATCAACTTCTACCAACCGTCCGTCTGAACAAAGCATTAGTAATTACAGTACAGTAAGATTCACGAAAGATGACCACGGCGCAGAAGGCATATTTTAGGTCCCTTTGGAGGTGCGAGGTGAGGCGCGGGCGGAAATTATTATTAAATATTAATTAACCAATTATTTAACCAACATTAAAATATTATTTTGTCTTAAGTCTTTTCTTCATGAGTGTACGTGCGCAGACGGTCGCCATTTGTGGTCATCTTTCGTGAATCGTACTTATACGTACTACAGTCATGGTATATCAACGGGTAATGTTTAAATTATTAATCACAGGAGATTAAAGTTATATTAACCTATGTTATTACTTACTATTATACCTGTAATGGCTGACATAAGATTGACTTAAAAGCTCCGGCCATTAAAGCAATAATGGAGTTTTTTTTACGGTCGCCATTTGTGGTCATCTTTCGTGAATCGTACTTATACGTACTACAGTCATGGTATATCAACGGGTAATGTTTAAATTATTAATCACAGGAGATTAAAGTTATATTAACCTATGTTATTACTTACTATTATACCTGTAATGGCTGCCATAAGATTGACTTAAAAGCTCCGGCCATTAAAGCAATAATGGAGTTTTTTTTTGTAGTTTCATCACGGTCTTTTGTAGAAGTATTTTCTATAACACGAAAGCAGTAGCATACAGCTTGAAAATGAATTATTATAGATAATTAAGTATTAATATTAAGAATGTGAGAACAATTTGTATTCTACTTGATACTTCAATTGAGAGTCAACAAATAAATGATTATTTTATATTTTGTGCTTTGCGCTAGGACCGATTCCATAAATGGTAATGATAAAGTTGTCTAAGATTCAAGAATTTAACTAGGTTCTAGTTAATATCCGATTCAATTCCTTTTCATTCGGGTTAAGATGTATTTTTTTCCCTAACTGGAAATAATAAAACAATAGTTCTGCAGCAACGCGAATAAAAGTTTTCATAGTCCATAATTTATGATCTCATCAAAGTGTGCTTAGGATAACTGCCCCATAATTTTAAAACACCTTACAAACGAGTTTATTCATTAGAATTCTTATTTGTAAGCAGGTGTTAGTCAGTTTTCATCATTTCTAGATGAAAATTAAATACAATTACAGATAATCGCATCAATGACATTTAAGTATCTAGTAGGTATCAGGGGTGCCAACGTAAGAATGCTACGCGTCACTAGACTTCAGTTATGGAAGCAAGAAATGTATGAACTTTTGCATTTCGTACAAAACCTGCAAAGATTAAATTAATAATCGATAGGAATAGGGGGCTTTTTGTTTATTTGGTATTCATTTTATGAGTTCCTGATCTATAATCATACAGAAATAGTGAATTAATACTATACTTACTACAAAATAATGGTCTATGAAGAAAAGTTACTAATGACGAAAGTTCACTGGAAATTTCTAATTAAGTACCTACGTAAAAGGCAACAAACAAAAAACTATAATTCTTTGATTTCTAAGTTCTATTAAAAACAAAAAAACAAGTGAAATCGCCTTATAGTTACGAAGGTAAATAGGTACCTCACAAGACGATAGTGTGTTCACCACTTTTTAGACGTTGCTATTATAAATAAAACTTACAAATCCTTCTTCAAAAAACTCTAATCCCTAATAACTTGAGCTCCAAACATGACATCAAAGTATTCTGTATTCTGATTCGCGATAGATTCTCACGGTGTCCGCGCCCGCGCATCGATGCGTAACGCAACCGCTACCTTATATCATTACTACTTCAAAACTAATTGTACACAATTAGAGCGCCTTTCTTTTTAGATTGCAGCTTTAAGTTTATGAGTGCCGGTTGCGACGATAAATAGGGCTTATTTTGAAGAAAGAATGACGGAGACAGGCTAATAAAGTGATTGTTTATTCTTTTTGGAATGTTGGTATTCTGTTTAGTGCCAACGTGTGGAACGAAAAATTGGGTTCGGTTTTTGACGTAAAGTTTTTTTTGTATTTAGAAGAAATAAAACTTAGCAACGATTGAGGTGGGTACCGAAGCAGTCACACGATCCGCACATAAAAGTTACAAAGCTTATTTTAAAACAATGAAGTCTATTTCACATCAAATATTTTCAAAACATATCACAATTATAATAGTTAACACCGTTTTAAACAGACCAATTTTTAACAAAGGCATTGGGAAACCAAGTCTGCGAAACGCTTTCATAATATTATGTATAACTTACTGTTAATCATGTAAAAAATCAATTGAATAGATGACTAGGCCGCAGGTGTGAGTTATGCAATAATTAAACCAGTGAACTATTTTAATATAAGCAGCCATTGTGCCAACTTGACGATACTGCTAGCCATTGACAACAAAACTTTAGCGAAACTATTTTCATTGAAATTGTTTTGGTATTTAAACTACACGATATTGATTTTATTCGCGGTCAGAATATTATACGGGTTCCACGAAACTTTGCGTTTGATGCGAATTTTGCTGGACATCCACGGTTTTATCAAAATATGTTCTGCAATATGTATGGATAAAATATTTAATGAGAGACTTTGAAGCTTGGTAATTTTTTGTCGTTTTGAAGTTTGTAGTTTTCTATTAGTTTAGTAATTAAAAGTTGATTTGCGTAAAAGCATATTTTCAGAATTCATGTGACATAAACTTCAATTTTATGATTTTGTTGACAGCATGAAATATTAACACAATTGCAACTTAACACTGCAAAGTCACATATATTGAAATTAATGGCATAATAAACACCAATTTCTTTTCTTTTATAATATTTTAGTGCCAATCCTAAAACATTCTATAATGTGTCTGAAATTACTTTATAACTGGCACGAAATTAAGCACGCCTCACACACAACGACTGTCTAAGAACCCATAATTTAATAGTTGAACGCAACCATAACTCGTAATTTCACAATGTTGGCATCACTGCCTAATGACAGTTGGAAGCGCGCGCAAATTCCAAAATGGCGGCTGCAATAAAGAAATGATGGTGCGTTTCGAATCACACCGAATTAACTTCTTTTGTTAACTTGAAACTTGAACTTGTTGTGGGGAAAACTTTGTTTCCGGGTAATGCTAAGGAAAATTACTTATTAAGACAAATAAATCGTATAAACATTGAGAGCGTGCGTCGTGAATCACTGTTCTAGGTATGTAAAAATCGTCGATAGACTAATATCTAGTAGACATTACGCAATATAAACATGTGATTAATATGAGTGTTTTTTGTTTTAGAATTTTCCGTCCCTGACTGAGGAAAATTGTACTTTGGGAATCACATTCAACAGTTTTGTACGGAATGATACATGCGATATTACGAAATCGGACAATGCTAAGAAAACTGATTTGGATAGGTTTTGGAGAACATTACTTAGAAACAAATAAGCTATAAAGTACTCGCTGTGCCTGACACCTACATACCTACTTATCTGTGGAAAACTGACATTTTAGCATAACACTAACTCTCATTTGACTTATTTATCAAATTCTGAAGTCTATGATGATAATATTAGAGAGATTAAGACGAATGGACTAACATTTTATCGAACAATAAATTAAAGTTTAAATTTGACAGCAAAAACAGGAAGCCATTTTCTATTTCCCTGAGAGAAAAACCCGCGAAACGGTTCACTCATCACCAGCCACAAATTATACCTACGAAGTCAATCAATGTAATGGTTTACTAAAAATGGGACGCAATTTATCTTAACTCAGCGCATGCGTCGGCAGATACCCACAGATTAGAGATCGAGGGGTCAAAGACTTTCTATCACCTAAATAGAGAAACTATAAGCATTGTGAACTTAGGAGACATTAGAAAATTATGTGCTGTAATATATCATTATATGTTGTTTAACTTTGTCTGAGAAAAACTTAGATTTTATAATAGAACCCAAATGAAGTAAGTAAGTAATCGTTTACTAAACATGGTTTTTAGATACCAACTTGTCAGAGAGAGAAGAATGGTTACCGACAAACGGTAGGAGCATTGGCAGACCAATAGCAAGGAAGGAGACCCAAAGAAGATCGCAGGGAAGACCTGGATGAGACTCGCACAGACCAAGGAAGCATGGCATAAAAGCGAGGAGACCTATACACAGCAGTGTGTGGAACAAGGCTGCCAATGATAATGACCAACCTAACCAATGGAGGACGGTCAAAAGGAAACCACCATGAAGGATTGGTGATCGGAGTTTGATGTTAGCACACAAAAGATGCTGGAAAGGTGTTCCAATAATTTGGTCTGAACATACATAAGTTCCCAAATACGATACACGAAAAGTCAAATATTGTGCCTATTTACGGTGTTCAAAATAAACTACAATAGGCAAGTTGCGTATTGTCTTTATATCCTATACAAAGTTTTTCGGTACTGGAAAACGAGTCATGGAACTAAAATGGATTTGAGCAGGACACCTGGCAATGTGCAGCGATGACAGGTGGTGTAAGGCAGTGACCGAGTGGCTTCCAAGGACTGGAAGACGAAGTGTCGGTCGTTCGGCGCTGAGATGGGTCGATGACATTGTTACTATCGCGGGTAGAATCTGGATGAAGCTGGGACAGGAGCGTGGGGATTGGCACAAGAAAAGAGAGGCCTATGCCCACCAGTGGGGGAAGTGGGGCCGTGGATGTCGATGATGATGATAGCTTACTTACTGCCATCTGACATTCATCGGCTTAATACGGTCACTCACGGCTCACGGGTCACGGCTGTAGATTTGTGGACATTTTTATATTTTGTTGAGTACCTGTTACTTGTTGACAGGCCTACACTGTCCTCCCATATCTATCAACACTGTAATTGGAAACATTGTAAAAGCCCCTTGTTTTTAAAAGAGTAACTGTGGAGTTTCTTGCCGGCTCGTCTCCATAGGAAACAACCAATTGCAACCGTGCACCTAGCTTCTGACGTTTCGTAAGTGCCCATGTTGGTTTAGGTGAAATAATATATTTTGATTTGATTTGACTCGGTCTAAACAACGACAAAATAAATGAGGTTTATCATAGCAGAGAAAGGAGAATTAGGCACAGAGGTAATTGCATGGTTATTGTTAACAAAATTAAACAGCGAAAGCTTAATGAAAATTAATTAAACTAATAAAAATGGTGTGTAATATTAAATAGAACACGGGAATTATTAGTGTTTCGTTTTATAGGTACTATAATACTAGCACACAGAAAGTTTATGGGTGACATAATTTACGACTAGAGAAAATCTAATTAGTTTCATGTATTTGTTATAATTCTAAGCCCCGCTTGAACCACAGATGACTGAATGCATTTGTCGCTAAACGTATTTAAAATATATTTCTGTTTCTGTCAGATGTTTGTAGATGAATTATTCTCCTGGCCTTATCCGGGTCCGGCGCAAAATGTAATTTTCTCCGATAGGTTAATCTCTATTAGTCGTCATCTTGGTAGTCACTCACTTTCTAGCCATAATATCATCTTTCACACAGTCCATCCATCTTTTCATTGGTCTTCCCCTACTCTTATAGCCCTCCTCATTCATACTTAAAAACTTTTCTCACGACATTCTCCTCATTCCTCCATTGAATGCCTGACAAAGTATTTTAAAGAAGAGAAGTCTTTTCATTTTGTAGCAGGATTGAAGATAAAATGGATGGATATGTGTTGGATTACATGAATGAAAAGAGAATGATTTCATTGTTAAGATAATGACTGACAGAGGAAGATGGAGAGAACATTTTTTGCTAAGAGCAAGAGATTACGAGAATAGTTAGAGAATTTGAAGTTAAATCTAGAGTTCAATGAATCTGTCATGATCTCCTAGCTAGGACTGAAAGTTTCGGGTATGAATATGGATGGCTATAACAAAAGAAGAGGAAGACGGATAACGACAAGAGGAAGACAAAGAGGTTGTGCCTTCAGATATCACATTGCTTTATTGACGCCGCTCTACTTGTAATTTGTGTCTAGTTTAATACTATTATATTTATTAGGTAGAGTACCTACTTAATAGTAGGTATATCTTTAACGGAAAACATAATTCTATGTACTCCAATTATCGCTTTAATGTTCTAAGTACCAAGTAAATTGGAAAAACCAGCGAGTATAATTATATTAGTAATTAATAATGTACGTATAAATTCTGGCCAATAGCAAAATGTTAAGTATTTTGCTAACATGTTTGTAGTTTGAAAATATTACCTATTCTAGTAGGTACGGTGTCATTTTGGTCCTTATTTTCCGGTTCAGAGTTATTTGTTAATACCGAGGTTTTATGCAAATCATTTAAATTGCAGTTGTTACATGCATAGATGACGTGACTGAAATCTATACGTATAAAATATTCTGACTGACTGACTGGCAGTGCATTGCCTCAACTTATGAAGATAGAAACTTGTGGAAGGAATGTAAATAAAAGTGTTCCTTTAAGGGTGTGGAACTCTTCAACCACTAAGAAAAGATTTGTCAATAAATTAACCCCAGAAAGAATGAAAAGGAGAGCAAAGTCGTGGAAACCCGCTACGTAGGTAGATAGTTTTTTTTTTCTTATTGATTTATAATGTTTAGATTTATACTTAGTATTGGGTGATGGATCTGGGTTGAAGAAGACAGACGGGAAGAGACTAATTGCACAGTTAATTTCTGAATCAGTGAGCAAGCATAGTGGTATATACTTGTTCCTTCTCTTTAAGAGAACAGGCCTAGGAGAAGAACTAGGCCTTAGTAGCTTTAAATAGAGATAAGTGGAAGAGAATAGGGAGGCCGTTGTCCTACAATAGGAGATCACAGGCTTTTAATAATAATCTATATATATAAAAAAGAATCCCTATTTCCCTTGGTCCCGCCATCACGCGTGAACGGCTGGACCGATTTCACTTCTTTTTTTTTTTTTTGTTGTGTTCGTTATTGTCAGGAGAAGGATCTTACTCGTATGAAAGAAAACGTTAAAAAAAATGCGCGGAAAATTAGAAAACTTAAAGTAAATCTTAATTTTACATAACTGTCAATTGTTTAAAATAACTGTCAGCGATTGACAGAATGCGCGTTGCAAATAACGTTAAACACAGATGGATCGGTTGATAAATGAGTCGATAGTTTTAGTTTTAGTCAATAGTCAAAACTAAAACCAAACGACATAATTATGACATTTATAGTTAAGACAGGACAACGTCTGTCGGGTCAGCTAGTAATATATATATATATAATAATCTTTTTAGTTACTGCCAAGTGAAAAGAGGTGAGTTTTTAAAAACAAAACAATTCTGCAATACCTAACAGTCCCTAGCGACATTACATAAACAAACGACCTTCATTTAGCCGCACGGGTGTCAACAAAACTGCGCGTAGATAAAAACATAGATACAACGCATTCGTGCCGCGCACGTAACTATGTGACTGTAGTGTGTCATGGCCGCTGCACATGTGCTAGGTATACAGCTGATGTGTTTTATTAAGTTGGGACAGGATCGAGGCGACTGGAGTTCAAGGGAGGACTATAGCTTGCTATGAGACATTTGGCCGATGGTTTTGACCAGGCCGGCTTCAAGGAGACATCTAAATCATAATGCCTCATCTGCCTGCCTAGCCTTTTTCCTACTACATTGCGGTTGGCTTCTAGTCCGACCGGATGCAGCGGAATACCAGTATTTTACATGGAGCGACTGCCTATTTGATATCCACAATCCAGTTACTGGGTAACACGATACCCCTTGGTAAGACTGATTGTCAGACATTCGGGCTTCTGAATACCGGTAATGACAGTCAAAGAATTACAAATGCCAGCCGGGACCAACGGCTTAAGTTGACGTGCTTTCCGAGGCACGGAGAGGTCTCGGGATCTGAGTCATAAGGCGTTTTGTTGAAATGGTAAAAACAGCCTTAGAGACAAAAGAAAAGTCTTACGAGGCTGTAATTTCAAAAGCATCCTTGCGCTGAAGCTAAAGCCATTGCTTTTATAATATATGTTAACGACTGAATCACAAAAATGCTGCTTGGAGGCGGGAATAAGTAAGTTGGTAGGGCATCTTCTGGTTGAACACTTTAACTAGGATCTGTACTCATGCCTTGGTGGATGGGGTGTTCTTCTAAGTCTACGCTGGCACGAACGTAAAAATATCGCGGCGAGGTTTTTTCACGCACTGGATCTTCAACGCACTGCTTAGCGCCGAGAGCTGAACATCCAACAGTGTGTATTTTCGACGCGTTGGGATGCGCTCTGTTGGATTTTCAATGCTCGGTTCAACACTGAGAGTTCAAGCCATTGTGGATAGTGCTACGAGATTTCGTAGTCTTGGCTACGACCAAACAGCTCGTAGCTGGTGAAAGTCGTAGAACGTTCTAGAAAGTTAATTTGAAAGAATTTTGATATGATCATGCGCCGGTCAACGTAAGGCGCCATTTTGAAATTTATTTATGGTCTGGAACTGTAGACTGTTGGTAATAATTATCAAGTTTTCCGTAATAAGTACCTAGGTGCCTACTTATAGGTGCACCGGTTGAAGTCTACAGGCATAATTATTATTCGATTTTGTATGTTTTAAATAGTTTTAATTAAAGTTTTCCTTCCGGCTAGCTGTTACACTTTTAATTTGTCTGGGACCGACACGTAAGGTACTTTCTGGAGTTATCAAACAACCAGTGTTATTGAGAATATTAAAATAAAGTACTAGGTAAGGCAATGTCCATTTTCCGAAATCATTTTTGACATGGTGGAATTTTAGAAACAATAATTTAGGTTAAGATTTTTTTTTTATTAAAAAAAAACTAAATAAGAAACTTATTATGAAAATGCATAACCTTATTTCTAAAATAATCAAAAAAACAACTCACTTTTATCATGCACATGCACCACAAAAAATCTAACAAATACCCACTATAACAGCTAAACTGTAACTATTCTATAAATGTACAAACTAATATAGTAACGCCCATTTATCATACCAAAAGCGACCAATGCCATGTCAAATGACTTCACAAATTATTTGCTGTCACACCTCCACAATACACTTCGCTAACTCAACTGCATAAAGATGAAAATCGCTTGTGAAGTTCGTCTAAAGTTGTTTAGATATCCGTGTCGGTGTGTTGATTCTAATGACGCACACAGACGTACGCGCGATTGCCTGAATGGACGCACACATGTGCAGTGAATGTCACGAAATCCAGCCCGTTTCTAGGTTAGATCATGCGCGCGCGCGTGTGCGGTGGCCATGAGGCTGCGCGGACAGTTTTCGTGTTTTCCTTCTATGGTTGTACCTACGTGATTGGTGCGTTAGATTTCAGACGTCGTTTTTGTTATGTTATTTGATTGTTAATAATGGTGGTTAAACTTAATATTATTAAGTAGGTACCGCAATAAAACAGCATTCGGAGCTATCTGTTTTAAAATTAAGTGCCTACGTTTCGGATGTAGGTAATGGGGAAACGTTTTAAAATGGCGAGTAAAAAATCAGGATGAATAGTGCCTAGATTTTGCATATTAATTTATCAACATAGAGAAAAGAGGAGGGAGGACATGTTAGGTACTTACATTCGAGACCTCACTTGCGTCAATAATTAAGGCTGCTCGATAAACGAAGCTGCAAAGCACAGAGGCCGTAGGTACTATGACGTGTTAAAGCCATCATTGTTCCAGCGTGAAAGAGAGACGGAGCTATACATGACCGATAGCACTATCCCTTTTTTCGCAATGGAACCATGATGGTATTACCTAGCACGTCATAGTAAGGTAACAGTCACTATTAATACAAAATAAAATAAAATACTTTATAATATTGATTGATAATGTAAAAATTTGGTTTATACGAGTATGTTCCCATGTTTCCAACTAACATTACAAACATTGGTATATACTTTACAACGCTATAACACTACTGCCATAGAAGCTGAATTAAAAAAAAAAAAGTTTATTTTTGTCTTTTAAAGAGGGCTCTCTTAAAATCACAAAAACAATGCAATCACAAGCGCAAGTACTTGTAATTGTTTTTTTTGCGTTTTCCCACTACCTTTTCCAACAATTTTAGGTCAGAAAGGACCGAACTCGGCCACAGACGTTCAAGTCCTGGTCCTGTCCCACAAGCCTCCACAATATGGTATCAGTCTAGCGACCTTGTGCGCGAGCGACGGCGGCCTAGACCGCGCTCCGGAGCACTTTATTTATTCGCTGCGCCCGCGCATCAGGCAGTTGGCGCAGACAGATCTTATAGCTAGTATATCGTAGGGATGGTGAACCTTTTTGTATGTGTGTGGCAATTTAACGAAATAAAAAAAATGCTTTTAGTAAAGATGTGCCTGAGAAGTTTTAGGTACAGTTAGGATTTAAAGCAAAACTTAATTACTCCCATACAAATCTTATAGCTAGAATAGCGTAGGGATGGGGAACCTTAACATTTAAACATTTTATGAAAATTAAAATACTTTTGTGTGAAAAAATAGGCAAAAATCAAAACAAATGATTCTGTCACACTCAAATCAATTTATAACAAATTAGGTCTGAATTAAATCATACAATACATCTACAGAAGAATGCTAGAAAGAAAGAAGAAGACAGAAAATACGTTTATTTGCGGTAAACATGACGCAAATAAAAAACACACAAATAAAAACGAATTGGGGGATAATGCTACGACCGTATGCGAGACAGAGCCCTAGCGGTGGTTTTCAGCGATAACCGGTGTTGACATTATGAAATCAAAACCAGTGCAGCATACGAAATCTAAAAATAAACAAAGAAATAAAATAAATACACTATGCCTAGTTCTAAATGTATATAAACATAATATTTACTCACTTTTTTTTTGCGAATAAAATTTCCTATTTTTTTGAAATTGCAATTAATGCGGTGTCTAGAATATTCAGCCATCGGTTTGACATCCCTGGTACCTCTAGCTAATAGGTTTTATAGGCTTTTCAGCTTGCAGTTTGCAAACATTCAATCACATTTATTAATAGGTTCAGCAGTTTAATTAGCGATGATTTATGAAGTCTTTTTGTAACTGTGTTAGTTTATGGTCTATAACTCTATATACAGGGTCTATGGTCATAGGTCTATGATCATAGGTCTATTGTCATAGGTCTATGATCAAGTCATTAATCGTTCTATATGAAAAGATTTACGGAAACTTGCAATGAAAATGATGAAAGAAATTACTGAAAATGGAAGGGATCGAATAAATTCCTTTATGAGGGCGAAACTTTGCTCTAAATATACCATTTACTACAAGTTTCTAGCGTAAAATTATTATTGAAGATTAGGTGCACAATATAGATAGGACAGTATGTTCAGCAGGGGATAATTAAATAACCAATAAAATGAACAAACTAATCATCTTAAAACTAAGCTAGGAGAGTTGATTTCTAACAGCACTAAATACAGTGTTCAATAGGCTTTCAAATACCTTTAGAACTAACCCAAGAATGTCACAAAATTACATTCAAACATATTCTGACATTTATGGCTCTCGGTTTTATGCTAATATGGCCGTATACCTTAGTCTATGGGCCGAAGAACAAACAATTCCTCAAAATTAGTGGTTTCAGCAAAGTTATTGGCTATTAACGCGTCATTAAGTTGGTGTGAACAGTCAACTGGGACCAATTGATTGTTTTAGTAATTAGTGCTTGAATGTGAATGAAATTGTGGAGAATTTGACGAAAAATTTTGAGATTGTCTTTGGGTGATCCATCATTGGTATAAGTTACGGAAAATGCACTAAAAATTGTTGGCTGTTATTAAGCTGTTAAAATAAGCGGTCCTTAAGTGATACTTTCCAAAATCTAGCTAACAAGATTGTTAAACTTAGCCAGTTAAAAGCAGTGTTTGTGTTGAAACCCATGATCTGTGGTCGACAAAAAAAGTGACACAAAATGACATTCTATCTACGATAACGATGGTGGAAAAGTAAAAAATGACATATTTACATTGACACCGTAATGACATTGACATATGCAACCGAAAAGCTTATGTCAATTCTGGTGACATTCGTTGTAGAAATACGAAACGCTTTGAATGCGATTGCCACGTATAAAAAAAAACTATTGCTACCTAAATGAAAATGTATTAATCTGTCAGCCCGTATGAATTATGGCAACCTCACCTTAAATTGTTCATTGTTCTTAGGAGGAAACCCTGAAAACCGGACGTTACTGATAATTATAGACCTCCTAACATGATAGATCTTTATCAGCATGATTAGCAAGGGCAAAATTTCAATCTATTTTCTCCGCAAGCAGTCAAGATAACCTTTGTTAGGGAGAATATTTAATTGATCCTCTAGAAACTTAATGATCTTCTAAGTGATTCTCGCCTTTTGGACCAATAATCTTTTAACTTTCTGGTCCTTAAAAACTATCAGTACCATTAAAGTTGGGTAACCATAGAAACATCACGAAAAAGACTAATAGTGAGTATAAAAAGAATCACCGATTACTATTTTTAGAAATCAAAATGGAATTATTTGGAGAAAGATCAAATACCGTGCCATTTATTAATTTTTTAAACATCACATCGCTAAAAATTCTAAACACTTTCTGTCGTTTAAAATAACATAAATTCAACCCTGTATATCCCCGAAGGTTTAATCAAAGGTGTACCTGTAGTCCGCCAGTTATTTTTAAGTCCCATGTAATAGGGGGGTAAGCCTATTGCCATCAACCGGGCACAAATCCAAACTACGGGCTCCGACTGACAAATTCCTGATAGAAAAACCCTCACTTTTCCCGACCTGGGAATCGAACCCAGGACCTCATGCTCAGCAGTTGCGCTAGCGACCACTAGACCAACGATGAACGAGGTAGTCATAAAGTCGTTATAAATAAGGCCACCCAAATATAGTTAGCGATAAAATCAGCTCGTGTTAGCATTAACACTGCTGACGACAACAATAAATTAGTAGTCGTTTATCAAAATGACAGATAGAAGCTCGTTAGACTAACATGATGCTATTCAGGTCATTTCGGAGTCATACTTCAACGTCAGTTTGGAAAAAAACTGGTGCAAATTAGTAGAATTGGTTCTTGGTTTAGTTTTTTAAATTGGACTGTGGGAGATTGGCGTTAAGATACTGGCGTGCTGGGGAGTTGGTTGTGCCACTCCTTACCAGCTAAAGCACTAGGAGGTGGTGAAGGGCGGCCTTTTGGGGGACTGTCTTATGTAATTTTGACTTTCAAAAAGTACTGATTGTCTGCGTAATTTGTTTTTCATTGAGTTACTTAGAGGATTTCATATGAGCACAGGTTTTAATTTTGGGAGTCATTCATATTAAAATTGAGAATATGGTGAATACAAGTCTGTCTAAAACATTCGTAGGTACTTATGCAGAAAAGCCTCCGTTCATAATTATCAGTACTTTTAACGGAAACACCCATCCTTTCGAATTTTCAGTCTAGATTGAGAAACTAAGCAATTGAATTACATGTATGCAGCTTGTATATGCCTCTTTCATTTTTGATGTACGTAAGTATCGTTATATTTTCGAGCCGTTTGGGGTTGAAACCCTCGGGCCTTGGGGCTCGATTGTCATCCGAACGGCTGGTTGACACTTCCCGTGACCCAAGGGCTGGGTTTTACCTCGGCCAGAGGCTAAGCATTGCCATACAACGTGGCAATGCCGCCAGTCTCTTGGGTACATTACCAGTCGACAACGATGCGGAGGAATTTTTCGACGCCATATTTTAGTTAGTTGATAGTTTTAGTTTTGGACTGCCTCGTTGGTCTAGTGGTCGCAAGCGCCACTGCTGAGCATGAGGTCCTGGGTTCGATTCCCGGGTCGGGCAAGGTGTTATCGGGTTTTTCCATCTGAAATTTCTCGGTAGCAGCCCGGAGTCTGGATTTGTGCCCGGTTGATGGCAATAGGCTCGCCCCCTATTACATGGGACTTAAACATAACTGGCGAAATGTGGGTGTGCTATAGGTACACCTCTGCCTAACCCTTCGGGGAATACAGGCGTGATGTTATGTTGATAGTTTTAGTTAAGTTAGGTTATTGTATTGGTAAGTACCTCCTACGACGTAAAATGTTTCTATCATCGTTACACGGTTCTTGTATGTAATGGTTAATAAACACTAAAATATGATATTTATTTGGCACCAGATTAACTTTTATAGACAAGCTTTCAGTGACTGCATTTGAGTGTTATTTTGATAACGAATTTTACTGATTTCGTTTAGCTTAATTGTAGTAAAACTTTCATGCTACTTCAATGAATGACGTAGTGGTTCTATGGATCTATTCATAAAATAAATTAGTAATGGGATTACGATCACGATGTTATTAGATTTTACTATTGCAATAAATGTATCGTTTTCTCTCAATCGACTTTTACAGAGATATTATTATAATATAAAGTGCATTCTAGAGTTTTCACTGCTTCTACTGAAATATTTTAAGCCACAGAATGAGGTTGCTAATTAAAAATAACGACGTTATGCCGTTTTTATGATAATTGGTAAAATGGTTATAAGTTTAAGATCTGTGTCGTAACGTTAAACGAAAGTTTAGATTGTTAATTTTGTATATATATAGGTAATGAATCACTGTCGAGCTCTCTTTAAAGTTATTGTCAAAGTATGTACCTGACTATCATATTTCATATTATTATTAATATATACAGTTAACAGACTATAGTACAATCAATAGCAGTACAGTTAATGGATCAAAGAGTGACGGTTACTTTTTATCCCGGTAATTTGCCCAAACTAGCATAGACTTGCAAAGCCAAAATAAAATTAAACCTACTTATATCTTCCAAAAAGCTTGCTAATTTTTGCCCTGTATTCGTCACTTTGAGCCATCGATTCAATACTCTTAAACCAGCTTTTAAACATTAGTCAAAAACTTCAATCATCTTTAAGTACTAATATTATAAAGAGGTAAAATTTGTGAGTTTGTTTATATGGGGTAATCTTGGGAACTCCTGATCCGATTCAGAAAATTCTTTCATAAATGGGAAGCTACAATATTGTCGAGTGTCAAAGGATATTATATTTTATGTTAAAACAAGAAATATCTTGCGGCCGAAGTCGCGACCCGAAGCTAGCCACTGATAAAACCGTCAAAAATACTTATAATATAGTATATACTAACAGTATTAACCACGCGTACCTTGACACAGATAGTGACATCACCGAAGTGTTAAGTTTTAGTTAACACGAAACCTTTATTGAAGGTTAAAAGAAGAACCTTGTTGTCATCTAGTTGTTACTGGTTTGAGGGTAGGCAAATACCAACGGAAGGAAATGAGGAGATAATTTAAGGTCTGAAAAATCTCTGATCTGAATCTCTGAAAAAGTTTAAAAAAAAACATTACCTAACGTATTGAAAATTTTATGTTTGAGCTACTAAATGTAAACTTGAGAGTCTCTAACTGTAAAACACACCGCTCTATGTCCAGGTCTACAATGAACTGCCAAATCGGGATACTTCCGTGGTTATTATGTTTAAGAACCTTATTTAGTTCTTCAGAAATGCATAAAATGTTTTGGAAATACTGAATGGTAAAAGTACTCAGGTACTTATGCACTGCCGACGGGAAACGGAAACCGACGGCTTAAGCTTTATGAAAAAACAGGACTTCATTCAACAAAAATATTATTTAAAACAGTCGGAACTAGGTATTCGGTACAATTAATTTAGGTAAATAAGCTAAAACAATCACGCGATCCTCATTTAATTTGGTCTATAGCTTTAACAATGAAATATGAATAGAAATTAGGGAGTTCGTATGATCTAAAAGATGTTGCTACGCCCTGCTACGCCGTAGCAGTTTCTTCTTTCGTAAAGAAGAAACGTAGCATAGAATCAGACGACATTTGGAATAAACGTAGGAATTACCCTGAACCTGAACTTTATTTTATAACCTATAAAAATGAAGTAAGGGAACCCATCTAATAGACTAAACTTACAGTTACATAATAAATACTCTAGGCAGGTATTGAAAAGTAGTTTCTATTCCGAGTGGGTAAAATTAATATGACATTTAGCGACATACAATCGTATTTATTGGTCTGTTTACTGGTTCGACCTTCAGCGAATCAAGATCTAAGGATAGAATTTAAAATTGTGCTATTTTAAGTCTGGTAGTATGATGGGAATTGAGAATCAATCATTTTATAACTGGCGACCCGTCCATGCTTCTACGACTTGACGAAACATCGAGATTTATTTATTATCCATGCGTAAGTTTAATATTCATTTATTTATAATACATATAAAACTTCCTGGAAACAATCTCTGAATGATGGTGAAAACCCGTATCAAAATCCGTTGCGTAGTTTACAAGCACAGCGCGGTCACACAAATAGTGACTTAAATCCATACTAATACATTATTATAATTTGAAAGTAACTCTGTCTGTATTTTACCTTTTCACGCCTAAACCACTGAACGGATTTCTATAAAATTTGGCAAGGAGATAGATGGCATCCTGGGGAAGGACATAGGCTACTTTTTATCCCGGTGGCACGTTCCCACGGAATAATTTCCGACATCCACGCAGGCAAGCCGCGGGCCGAAGCTAGTTTATAATAGGTTTAGAAATGGCAATCTCGCTACGGGTTTCTCAAAACCGTTTCACGAATCTCATGTCTTTAGTGATGAGTTCTAGTTTTAGTAAACTAATAACAGACAGCTGTGCTGTTGGGGAGTTTGTTACGCCACTTCATCTTCCAAACTAAACCACTAGGAAGTGGTGAAGGGCGGGCGTTTTGGGGGACTATATATGGGGGATATTTAATTTTATATTTGAATTATTTTTGTTTGTTTGACTGCCTCGTTGGTCTAGTGGTCGCAAGCGCTACTGCTGAGCATGAGGTCTCGGGTTCGATTTCCGGGGCGAGCAAAGTGTTATTGGGTTTTTACATCTGAAAATTCTCAGTAACAGCCCGGAGTCTAGATTTGTGCCCGGTTGATGGCAATAGGCTCGCCCCCTATTACATGGGACTTAAAAACATAACTGGCGAAATGTGGGTGTACTGTAGGTATACCTCTGCCTAACCCTTCAGTGAATACAGGCGTGATGTTATGTTATGTGTTATTTTTCTATTTTTATTACGGACGATTTTAACTTTCTGCATCGTTCTCATATGCATAATTTCAACATGAATGATGTAACCAATATTTTGATTTGAAAGAGTGTCCGTGGAGTTGCTTGCCCATTCTTCTCCATAGGTACCTACTACGCTTTGGAATGGTCAACTAGCTTCATCTTTCTGACTGACCGACCCCTTGACAATTCAAAAGTGCCTGTAATTGGTTTATTTGAAATAAATGCTTAGAGTTTGAGTTTGAGTGTATCTTATGTAATCTTGATGTTCAAGAAGTGCTTATTCTCAGCCTGATTTGAATAAATGACTTTTGATTTGTGTGTCGAGAGATGTGAATCGAGAGCAGAATAACTGATCATCTTAGATGAAAAGTCTCTCATCTTCTAAATGTAAATATAATGTAGATAAGTTTCCCTTTCTGAAAGTCCTGACAACCAGTCTTACCAAGGGGTATCGTATTACCCCGTAACTGGGTTGTGAAGGTCAGATAAGTAGTCGCTCCATGTTAAATACTCGTATTTAGTTAGGTGCATCCGGTTAGACTAGAAGCCGACCGCAGCATAGTTCAGAAAAGCCCAGGCATATGATAAATTATGACAGCTTGATATGAGATTCGACAGCATATTTACTGATCAGAGTAAGTGTGTCACTAATCTTCTTACCGAAATAGAGATGTAGATAAATGTCCTCTGAAGCCTTCTTCTGAAACTGGAAATTATCTGCAACCGTTATAATAACTTTTGCTTAAAAACCTAAATTATAAATTATTTTATTTCTGTAAGTAGGTTTGTACAAACACTTTCACAAGTCAATCATAGTTTAAAAACTAAGATGAGGTAAGCGTTTCCTATCTGATTACTCTAAGAAGAAAGGACGAAACAAACTCAAAGGTCAGATCATGTGAAGATTGGTGTCTGAAATGTTCTTTTGAGGAAAAACCACACAGATATAGTGGACCTGTCTAGTCAGTGCACGCATTTGTCAGCAATCGTGCAGCTCAACTGAGAACTTAAGGAGCTCAAAGATTTGACGAACAATACCAAAGAAAGGACATTTGGGTAAGCCGCACCTAGTGTCTTAACCCTAAAATCTCAGCCACGATGAAGTGTACCTACATAATGAAGATAGATAATTCGGAGAGTAATATAGCATACGTACAAATACCTAAGTTCTAAGTGATGCCATAACAAGAATGATCTCATAGACGAGGTAAACGAGGTCGACTGCTCTAAGGGTTCTTCGGAAAATTAGTTTATCGTAGAGAAAGCTCTTATATTTAATTTCAAAGTTAAGTTAAGATTAGTCAGTCGTCTACGTGACAAAACAATCTGCCTGCCTTTTTCCAACTGTTTTGGGGTTGGTTTCCAGTCTTACCAAATGCAGCTGAATACCAGTATTTTACATAGAGCTACTGCCTATCTGACCTCCACAACCCAGTTACTGGGTAACACGATAACCCTTGGTAAGACTATTGGTTAGTCTTTTGGGCTTCTACTACCCGTAGTGACTGTCAAAGATCTATGAATGATAGCCGGGACCAACGGCTTAACGTGCTTTCCGAGGCACGGAGGTGTCTCGATATGTAATGGACGGTCACCCATCTACGAACCGACCGCGGCAAGCGTTGCTTAACTTTTCTGCATCCGTGCGGCTGTTTTTGGTTAGCCACGAGCCCATACCGTGGTCGTCTACGTGACGATAAACAACAATTCCAATCTTAACAAAGGGCATCAACATTTTCCTGCAATTAATATGACTTCCCTAACTAAGTACTTACATATAGGATGTCCCTTAAATAATGGATCAAACGTAACAGGTAGGCAGCTCACCTGATTTCCAACAACTAATTTGAATAGATTGAAATTTTTTTTTTGGACTTATCACGGTAAAAAAAAACTTTTTAATTCAAGATTTTTTTTCTAAGGCAAATAAAACGTTATTTACAAAAATGGTATCTTATTAATACATTAGTAAGCTATTGGGAAATGTTTCACAAAAATCGTACCTAAAAATGACATAATTTACAGCAACCGTATAAAAAAAAAACTTAATCCTGGTAGAAAATATGGTAAACTTCGAAAAAAAAACGTCTTGAATAAAAAAAAAAAAATCACAGCGGTTTTTTTTTATTCTTCAAATTATTTGTTGGAAATCAAGTGAGATACCTATCCGTTATGTTTGATCCATTATTTAGGGGCAACCTGTATAAAGCAAGGTATACAACAACCTCAAGGAAATAAACGAGATGTAATCTCTCAACAATGGACACTAAAATATTCCCGGCATATAATGTCTATTGTCAACCAAATAATTCTCGTAAAATACGGAAACTGCGAAGATCGCCTTGCATTCACCTTGTACAAGCTTAGAATGCAAGATTTCTATATTTTGAAATATTTTCCTGAAGTTTTCTCAGGGACTTGTAATTAAATGTTTGTGTCATACTTGGGAAGTGGATTTAAAACAATACTAAGTTGGAAGATGGTTAAAGGCAATTAAGTATTTTCTTGTTTATATTAAACTAGCTTTTGCCCGCGGCTTCGCTCGCATTGATATCGAAAAGTATCTCATGTGTTAATTCAGGTTAAAAACTCTCTGTGTGCCAAGCCCATTTTGCGTGATTGAGTAGCAACCAAACATACAACTTTCACATTTATAATATACATAAAATCACGCCTTCTTCTCATGGACGGGTAGGCAGGCGTTTATATTATTTGTAGGAGTAATTGTATGTAGGTACCTAGTTAGATACTGCGATGTCATCCCTATTACCGTTGGAAAAATTGCGTCTGTATCTTCAATTCGTTTAGATGTCTAAACTATTTAACCTATATTGATGAAATGATGCATAGAGGTAGCTTAATATTTGTATACGGATATTACGTCTTTTTTAGTGCAGATAATTGAGAATTTAAGTCACAAGTGCAGCCGAGGACACAGCTAGTCGAGTCATTTATTTCATAACTCAAGATAATCCTTAGCTACATGAAACATGTATCTACTACCTATCTACTTGTAACAGCGAGGTTGAGTCAAAAACATCACAATACACTATGTAGGACCCTGTTATCACGACTGATAAGGGGATTAATGCGTCTCCAACCAACTGATAAGGTGTTTCATTAGGATTATACTCACTAAATGCCGCTTTTAACTTCAAATAGCCATAAAAGTTATTTGTTTTATGTTTAAAATATAACCTAGATAGGTTTAGTATCAATAGGATTTGCTTCTCTCATGTTACACAGGGTGGTAGGGACCATGGATTCAGTAGGTACATGATTCTGAACCTCCCTTCGCTGAAATTTACCGTCGATAACAAAAAAATAAACCGTTCCTTGCATTTTGACCGCGTAGCTATTGCACTTTTCTAAAAAACAGCAGTTGTTTTTTTTTTAATAACCGACTTAACATCTAGTGCTGAATTCATGTCATCAGTTCCCGCGTCGATTTCTGCCACTCTGTATTCAAGCTATAGAAACGAGATTAGTTTAATGCTCTGATGAAAGGTTAGCAGGAACACAGCTGGCTGCAGCAGGTTGGTAGGCCACATGACCGCTCTCTAGGAAATCACACTAACTTACTTTTATATTATTAACAAGCTGACCCGACAGACGTTGTCCTGTCTTAACTATGAATGTCATATGTCGTTTAGTTTTACTTTTGACTATTGACTAAAACTATCGATTCATTTATCAACCGCTCCATCTGTGTTAAACAATATTTGCAGCGCGCATTCCGACAATCGCTGACAGTTATTTCAAACAACTGACAGTTATGCAAAATTAATATTGGCGTTAAGTTTTCTTAAATTTGGTAACGTTCCTATCAACTTCCTTATTTATTTTTTCATAAGATCCTTCTCCCGACAAAGACGACCACAACAAAAATAATAATTGTGAAATCGGTCCAGCCGTTCACGCGTGATGGCGTGACCAAGGGAAATAGGGATTAGTTTTTATATATATAGATAAAGTTTCAGTGACGTCATTTGCCGGTACATTGTGGATGCTATGTGATGGCGACCGCACTTCTAAGAAACCGTAGCTTACTTGTAAGTCAGCAAAGCAGATTCGGTCACTCTACTAGTAACGTCTTCAGGCAGTAAATTGATGATCAGCGGAATAGTTGCATATAATCACAATGCCATTAAAAGAAAGAAAGGAAATACGTTTATTTGCGGTAAACATGACGCAGAGAAAAACAACACAAAAAAGAACGAGTTGCGGGAAAATATGCGTCACCTATTCCGTTTATTCATCATTCGTTGCCATTCATTTTGACAATACAACCATATTCATTGTGTTATTTTCGTTGTCGAGCAGATACATTTGTCAAATATATAAAGCAATGGATTAGGAATTTCCTTCAAAAGGCTTCAGATTGTGATAGAAAGTGTGTTCTACAATTGGGGTGCAGAAAAAACTTATGTAGAAAAGTATTCTGGCGGAAACAAGGAAGCAATCCATTGCTTCATATGTTCGAAAACTTTGTCTGCTCAACAACGTCAATACCGCAATAAATGTTGTTGAACTGTCAAAATGAAAGCTATTCCTACTGTTAGTGTGTTACGCAACTACCCCACAGGTCTAAGTTCAGAAGTTGACTGTAAAAGACTAATTTCAGAAGGGAATTGATACTTCTAAAATGCAGTAGTGATTGTCATAGAAGTTTCTGCTGAAATCTTGAAAATTCCTACCCGTACTGAAACAAGATAATTATACTAATTCGTGGCTATTCATCACCAGTATTTTACATGAAGCGACAGCCTATCTGACCTCCACAACCCAGTTACTGGGTAACACGATTCCCCTTGGTAAGACTGGTTGTAAGACTTTTGGGCTTGCCAGCCGGGACCAACGGCTTAACATGCTTTCAGAGGCACGGAGGGGTCTGGACTATGTAATGTATGGCCACCCATCAATAAACAACCACGGCAAGCGTAGCTTAATATTGATTATAAGACTTTCCGGCTTCAGACTACCCGTAACGACTGTCAAAGATCTACAAATGACTGCCATCATTATTCATGTATGTTAGAAACTATAACATGATCACCTGTTACGCTTACAACAAGGATTGATTATTGCAACAATGTAATTACCAACCTAACTTTCATTGAGCACTATGATTGCCCATCAATTATCTATTAGTTGGGTTCACAGCTAATAAATGACATAGGATTCTACTGTGTATCATCAATCACTATGTTAATAGTATTAAATGTCATTTTATAATGTTAAAAGTGGTGATTGGACATTGTGCTTTACTGTTTTGGATTATGTCAGTTATGTAATATGTTGTGTACAAGTTGTAATTATTTAATACAATGTTTAGCTACATAATTAAAGATTGTCACTGAACTTGTGAAGAATAGGTTATCGTAATGTATTTTCTGTGAATGAAGAACTGATTTCGTCTTTGATATTATTGTTACTGCGGCACTGAGCTTTTTATATTATGATAGATTTTATATTGTGACTTTTCCCCAGAGCTTTCTTTGTGACCATATTTCCGGCTATGAAGTCGATTCCAAGGCTTTCATTATCCGGGATGTAGAACATTTTCTGTAAAAGATTCAGGATGTTTTGTTTCTTAAAAGAACTTTATTAAAAGAAACATATCGACGGTGAAGTATCAATATCTAATAGGTAACAGCGTTTTTCACTTTATTGCATATTCGTAGGTAAAATATGAAATACCTCGTATTTGCAAAGACATAAAGTCTGAACTCATTATCACCATCACAAGCGTTTCCTAGTATTTTTTAATTATACGTAACTTTTTGATTAAAATGTTAAAATCTATAGAAATTAAACGTATTTTTCGTCTCCTGTAAAATCATGGTTTTGTAGATCGTCGATATGCTCAACTAGTTGAAAATCAGCTAAAGAATCCTTTTTCAACTTTCTTATTTATAAAACTTAAGTATAAAATAAAGTCTATTGCGAGCTTCAAGAACATGTAATATACGATGTTAACACAGTCCCTGTAACATTGCCAATTTTTCCGTTCCAAAAAAAAGTTTTTGATATATTTGGACTAAAATCTAACCTCCACAAACCTCCACCAATAGTTTAGCCATCTAAATTTAGCTCACAGATCGCTGTGGAACTAAATAAATATGTAATTACATACATATAGGGTATTGGTGTCGAGGACCAAGGGCGAGACCTTGGTACCTAGATTATTTTACACTTCTCTTGTATGTACCTACTATGACACACAAATACATACGCAGTTGAAAACTAAAAATATTCGTTTTTAGATTGAAAAAGTTTGTGTTTGAGAGTTCGGTTTCTAGGTTTCTGGTGTTTTGTAGTTTATTTACTATTTATGTGAACTATACTATTGTACTGTTACTATTTATTTACTTGTTATTTATGTGTTTTGTTGTTTATGTTTTAGTTTCAATGCCTTAACATCATCACGCCTTGTTTCCCCGTAGAGTTGGGCACAGGTGTATCTATGGTAACTCCACATTTGACAAGTTATATTAAGGTCGCACGTAATAGTGGGCACATTGCCATCAACCAGGCACAAATCCAGACTCCGGGCTGCTACCGAGAAATTCCAGATAGAAAAACACAATTATACTTTGCCCGACCTGGGAATCGAACCCAGGCTCTCATGCTCAACAGTAGTCCTTGCGACCAGACAAACAGGACTGTTTCAAAGCCAAGTAGGTAATGTTTATACTAATATAAAGTTTAGTTTTCTGTATAAACCGTTTGCTAACCATGGAGTTTCTAGCCCTTGTTCTCCATATGAACCTACTTCTCTTTGGAATAGGCAACTAACTTCATCTTTCTGACAGACTCTTTTGACAGTTCATAAATGCTTTGAGTTTGAGTTTGGTGAATGGGTATGGCTATTCCTTTCCTTTTAATTTGGTAAAGGAATTGTTATTGAGTGTAATAAGCTTTACGAACACAGTTAGTTAACATTAGGTCCCTTTCAAAAGGAAACCGAAAACTTAGTTGCTTGGCTATCCTGAATTTTTGGGAAAAAATGGCCTTATTGTTTGTTTAAAACTATTTAATTGGTTCTTTTCACCTTCATACAATATAATTGAAGAGATTTCAGAACGTATTGAGCCGAAAATCTTCTTAACGTTTGAATAGTAACCTATTGTACTTTAGACATTTGACTAGGTATATTATTATTAGTTACACTCAAATGTAGTGTTTTCGAAACGTTACTTACTTGTGCTTTAGTTAGAATATGTATCCTATGTGCATTACAAAACCTATTTCCTGCAATTGCCTTCAACAACTTGTGCAGAATTTAAAGTAGAAATACTTTGTACTCTTCGATTCTGTGTTCATTTAGAAAATTCGTTTTAGGAAACAAAAGTGTTCTAGTCCGTCATTTTGTAAAACTTAGCGCCAAAATCTGACAGCTGTCTTTGCTTGCAATTTTTTTTCGAAGCAAGAGTCGACGAACATTCATCCTCGTTCACAATACAAATTAAATTAATTGTTGGCACAAATAACTGAGCATTCCAAATAGGGCAAACCGAGGCGGAAACTTTTGCCTATTATTACTAGGTAAACTGACTTAAAACTGGCCAATTAGGTAATGTGTTGATTCTAACAGCCAACCACAGAGTAGCAGCGATGATTAATTCCTATTAATCGGAAAAAAATGGCGGCCATCAAGGAAGCCATAACAAATGTATTCGTGTTGTCAATATTTCTTGGTTTTTCAATAGATGGTCTTTGACGTCATGTTATGATCATCCATTGGGTGTTATTGTCTATGGAAATAATAGATTAGGGTATGTAAAGACCCTGAATGCACCTATTATACCCACTTATTCTTGGATAATAGGTATAACTTGTGTTCTGACCATAGTTTCATTATGAAAAAAACAATACTGGCCGTTGGTCTGTGCTCAAAGAAAAAAAAACATCTCTGAATATAAAATACAGTCATATTAACATTCAAAATACGTTCAATAAAATATTTCAACTCTACAATTTCATATTTCCTCGAAGGATGCCACAAATATTAACCGATTTCACATTAACATACAACACACACCCAATCATATTACCGCCATTTTGAAAAGAAGGTTCTTTATCGTCGCCAAAAGTCAACATCGTTACGGGAAAGCGCTTAGATACGGAACCGTTTGGGCCGTTATCTAACCGTGAAAAAAAACCCAACGCCCGCCCACCGCACTACTTGCTTACGGTATTTCGAACGAGTGAACGAGATAGATAGCGGAGTTTTCCGTATGAAAGAACGGGATGGATATATTTTTGTGCGTGCGTCCTCAACGCTGACTCAGTAGTTTGTTTGGCCTAAATGAAGGTTTTATTATATTAATTAATTGCTTCTATAGTGAATTGTTTTGTCTGATGTTTGTTTGTTTTTTGTTTTTGCCGAACTAAATGGATGTTGATGTTTTCGTGTTGAACTGAATTTAATTAGTAATTAAGGCTTCCTGTTTTAGATAAGATGAATTAGTATATTTTCCTATGTTGTTAGTTTAGCAATACAGTAATTAAGTTAATAATATAAGTGCAAAATTACGTCAGTTCTGTTAGATCTCAATGTAGCTGTTACGTTTGCTAACGATTGTTTTTGTTACGTAGTTTTTTTGGATGAGTAATGTATTTATTCATTAAATTATCCAAATTGTTAGTTTAGAACTTTTGAAGTATCTTTGAAAAATCCTTTTCAAATTCGCAAAACTCAACAAAATAAACTTTGGTACCGACTTATTGTTAAAATATAGATGACATTATATAAAAATAAGTAAATAGTGTACCTACGTGGCTGAATCTCACGTGAATTAAAATAACCAAACAAAAAGTTTTTCAGATAAAAAACTTCAATGAACTCAAAAACTTTAAGACGCTTCTCATCGGAACTTCAAAAACATATTTCATTGGAACTGTCTTGAGAAAGTTTATTAATTAAAATAACTGAAGCTATGGTACTAAACTTCTTTGATATTTTCCTCCTTATTTAACGACATTATACTGAGTTTTTAACAGGTTAAAGAATATCAGTATTTAATAATACTCTGCCTCTGCCTAACCCCTTTGGGAAATTCAGGCGTGATGTTATGTTAATATGAACTGTGGTCAGAATGGTCCAGAAATTATTTTTTAAACAATACGTAAATGTTACTACCCGCTGCCATTTACAAAAAAAGAAAAAAAAAGATGTTTAAGTTAAATCCATTTAATTCATTTAAGTTTAATTTATTATAATAATATAGTAATCTGTGGAAGATGTCGTGGGTAGAATATTTGTTAAGCCTAATTTTAAGAAAACACTATTTATGCTTAATAAGCTATTGTTTGTTTTCCTAAATGTAGGTAATAAATAAATTAATCCGTTTCTTATATTTGAAAACGCATTCTAATTAATTTTGGTATTGCTGAATGTACTAATTTATCAGTCAAACTATACAGCCGGCAGATCAGTATAGTTTTAAAACCTTTGCCAGCTCCTACAACCAAACCATATTTTTTAATCAGCACAACTTGACAGCTTAGCTTTTTAAATTTTCACTCCGCCAAAACACAGACACAGCTTTTAATACACAAAAAGCAACGTTTAAAAACGTTGTCAAGCCCATGTATTTCACCATTTTTAATCATCACAAACTCGCAAATATGTAGCAGTACCAGTCAAAAACATGGTTTTTCAGTACAAAGACATGCCGCGGTCTGATTATTTTCACATGAGCTACTTTGTTATGGGAACCTGACAGAGCTAGCCAAATTACAGTCGGAACCATGTAAGTACCTATTGTTATGGTGTTTTTGTGGAGTTGGTATGGCAAATGAACTGTTTCGTCTCCACTTAGATCTGTAGATCGATGTAGGAAATTATTTTCATTAAAAAAATTGTTTCAACTGCGGAGTTTCCCAATAACCGGGAATTATTCCATGATGTTATGTGATTACAGGCTAAAATGAAGATAATGAGGGTCTTTCCTAAGTAATAAGAAGCTAATAGACTGTTTTTTTAACAAATAACTCGTAACCATTTTGTACCTTAGGCATCATTTCGGCCTGCTGGGGTCGCAGATTGTTCGAAGGAGTTACCGTGGCCCTAGCGCACAGGCAACTGAAGGAACACCGGTGGATTTTAGTCAGTAAGAGTCTGACACGCCCTTCCGCTCCGCCTAGAGCGGGAGAGATCATTTGATGATTTGCCAACCAAAAAAAAAAGGCATCATTTCGAGATTCTGGGTCCCCATAAAATTGAAAAGGCCTCTTCAGTATACGGCGGCAGGTAGGTGGTGTCTTCCAAAAGTAAGACTCTCTAAAGAGTAAAATTAAAAACATTAAGATTGACAACACAACTGTTGGTACTAAACAACAATTTGTTATTCGATACAGAAACTGGACCAAAACCAACGCAGCTAAACTTCACAGCTCCTTAAACTACTCATTATAATGATTAAATAACCAACCACACAAAACAACATAATTTGGTAGTATAATCTTACATTTAATGTAGATAATTGACCACCAGCATAGTTACCATTACTTGCTAACAAGCAGTATCCAATTTCAAATATAAGTAGACAGATTGCGATCTAAACTATGTATCTACACATAAAGTTATATCTTGGGTATAAACAAAATGATCTTTACATTTATCTATTTGATAAGAGCTAAAACGCAGTTGAGTTAGAATAATGGTGAAAATGATTTGTTAAGCTTAATACGTGGGTGTCTTAGTAAGAGTAGTTCACTCCTTTAGATGTAAAGACAACAGCTCCTTTGAAAAGGACGTATCCAGAAAAGGACTAAGAAAGGAGAAAATATATTGTCTTAAGGCCAATCTAGGCTTGCGGAGGGCGAGCAATGGGCAGCTCGCCATCCAGTAAGGACCAGACCCGGGTCGACAGCGCGGCGTGACAACCATTAACACCATCGACGGGGTCCGATTGGGCCGATGCCTGCCGGGGTCGCGGATTGTTCGAAAGAGTTACCGTGGCTCTGGCGCACAAGCAACTGAAGGAACACGGGTGGGTTTTAGTCAGTAAGAGTTTGCCACGCCCTCTCGCTCCGCCCAGAGCGGGAGAAGTCATCTGATGATTCCCCAACCAAAAAAAAAGGCTCTTTGTGCTGCCAAGCATCTTTGCTGTGACATCCCGGTCTCAAGCCAAAGGTGCTGGTGAAAGACACACTGGTAACTTCCTCGTATTTAAAAAATTAAGAATTATCCGAGAATCTAAATGACCAAGGACCCCACGCTCAGCATTTGAGCTTGTGACCGCTTGAATAACGAGGCAATCGGTCCAAACTATACGTCAATATCAATTCTAGTCAGATAGTGAGATAGCTATATAGCTATATAGCTCTGGTTATCAACAAAACGGATATGTGTTCGTCTATCAAATATCGAATCATTGGGGACCTTGTTAGTAACAAACCTACATATACCACTATAGATGTTCTTGAATTGGCTGGGAACTAAAGGTCATAGCGTCATGACACCATTCCTGGATCCTCATGTATAGTCAGAAGTTTATTAGGAAGTATGAATGTGGATGGCTATATGAATAGAGGAAGACCACTAAAACGTAACCATATAGATGTATTGTGTGAAAGATGATATCGAAGGTGTAGTATCAATACCTAATAACGACAAAACAACGATTTTACAGGAGGCGACAACACGTTTAATTTCTATAGTTTTAACATTTGAAACAAAAAGTTATATTAAAAAAAAAATGTAGGAAACTTGTGATGGTGATAATGATTTCAGACCTTATTATGTCTTTGCAAATACGAGGTCTTATAGTTCACGTACGAATATGCAATAAAGTGAAAATAGTTATTGATACTTCACCGTCGATCTAGCTAGACAGGTAGGGAATACTTAAAATGTGATAGAGATTTCTCTGGATGGAAGAAGAGGACAGCAGCGCTGGCTCCATATAAATTTATTTAAGAGCAGCAAGATTATTTGTTGGGATAGGGAACAATAGGATTATGCAAGGATCGTGGCACGTGGCGTTCCGTAACTTCCGTGCCTTCCACCAAGGAAAACGCGTGAGTATATACATGTGCTCCTAGTAATTATCATCAGTGCATATAAATTAACAGGAATGTCTAACGAATTAGACATCTAAGTACTTAGCTGTTATCAGGAGCTATAAGTATAATTTATGAATGATCTCAAGAGTCATCGGTATTTCGAGAGCGAGATAGTTTCAATTATGAAACTATGACTAAAAATGAAAAGGGAAATTGTCCATTGTTTTTCATGTCAGGATTTGGTTTTAATTCAACTCGAAAGTACTACGTTAAATCAATCGTTTGACTTTGACTAATCGGGACGTCAGCGCCACCAGGCGGCGCTCGACAGAGTCTACAACATAGCACTCGACCAGAATTAAAATAGAGTTGGTCGGTGGCGGTCAAGCAGTGAACATGTTTAGAAACTGTCGCGCGTTCTGTATGTAGGTCTTTTGTGGAAAGAACCACACAGATTGAGTGAACTTGTCCAGTCAGTGCAGGCACTTGTCGGTAATCGTGCAGCTCAACTTGGAACTTAAGGAAGAGCATCGAATTCCTTTTTGGACAGCGTAATCAAGATGACAAATACAGAACGGGTAAAGGGTAGGCAACACCGTCCCCCTGTCTACTAATAACATCATAGATACTCTATCAGCAATCTGTCTCAAGAATGGTGAATCACAGAGTGAAGTCCTATTTGCGAATATATCTTCTAGTTCAGACTCATGGTAGCAGGAAGAACTCTGTGGGGTTTTAGTCCGTAAGAGTCTGACATTACCCTCCATTTTCTTCAGACTGGAGATCTACGAGGATTTCCCATGAAAAGCGAAGATGGTTGGTGAATCACCAACACTTAAATTTAATCCATTAATTATGGTGATAACTTTATAAGTTACAGAAACGTTATATAAACGAGAATTTGATCTTGAAAAGGTTCCGTTTTAACTTTTAAAGGTCGGAACCATAAAAATCATAAGCAAACCCGGGAACCACAGCGAGTATGTTGATATTACATTTCAGAAAATCAAAATGGCGACGCAAACGTCAACATTCAAACAAATTTTTGGTTTGTAACAGAGCTGCACTTGACTGTGATACATTATCAGTGTTATCATGGGTGATAACAGCCCGCATTAGCATGTTATCAGCTTATGTATTACTTATGTACGTACGTTAGGTATTATGCTGATAAATTATATAAGTATACCTATATACTATAATACACTCGAGAGCAATGAATCCGGGTCACTTAAAGAATCCTAAAAATCTCGGAAACTAAAAATGCTAGGTTAATGCAATAAATTGTATTTAATAGACAATGTAATACTCCTTAAATGAAGGTATTAAAACTTCTTAGTTATTGTAAAGTTATATCATAAAAAAATCAAATTTGAAAAAGGGCCACTTTCGAAGATGGAACTACGAAATTACAGCATTTGGTTTTGCTTTTGTTTGTAATCTGTCATTTATGTGGGTACATAAACCATGTTGATAGTGCTCTATATTCATTATTCAAGCTGAAATTATGTCGCTTACGCCTGAAGAATGCACCAGAATACTTACAATGCTGGAAACCGGCCGGAGTCAGCGCGATACAGCCAGGACTGTCGGTGTGTCGCTGTCAACAGTACAAAGAGTTCTCCGACGTTACGAAGAAACTGGTTCTAACCTACGCAGACCAGGAACGGGCAGAACCAGGTGTACCACAGCACGAGAAGACCGATACTTGGTGAACACCATGCTTCGAAATCGCTTTCTCACAGGAACTGAACTCACAAATCAGTTTCGACGCCTCGGAGGAAGTAACCCAAGTGCATGGACAGTAAGACGTCGGCTTGCTGAATCTAACTTAAAACCCCTTAGACCTGCAAACGGCCCTAAACTGGAGCGTGGGCATCGTATTTCAAGACTAAGATATGCCCAGAGCCACGTAAATTGGAGTATTGAAGATTGGTCAAAAGTTATGTTCTCCGACGAATCAAAATTTATGCTCTACAAGCACGATGGAAGACACAGAGTGTATCGAAGACCAGGGGAAAGATTCAAGCAAGCATGCATCGAAGAAAAAGTAGCCTACGGTGGTGGGTCTGTACTTGTGTGGGCCGGAATTTCTTCTGAAAGTCGCACAGAGCTGGTGATCATAGAAAACGGCTCTTTAACTAGCGTAAGATATGTGGAAGAAATCCTCAATGATCACGTTGGTCCATTTATGGTCAATTTAGGTGAGGATGCTATATTTATGCATGACAATGCCCGACCTCATACAGGTAGGATTGTGAATGACTACCTTCAAGAGATGAACATTACTCGTATGGAGTGGCCAGCGCGCAGCCCGGATATCAACCCGATTGAGCATGCTTGGGACGAGTTAGGCAGATGCGTAAAACAACGAAACCCTCCCCCAATCACGCTTCGTGAGCTCAAAATTGCTCTCACAGAGGAATGGGAGAATATTCCCCAAAATCGTATAAGGAACTTGGTGTACAGCATGCCAAACCGCGTAAACGCAGTAATGGAAGCACGAGGAGGCAATACGAAGTATTAAAATTCAAGAAAATCGTAATAAAGTTCAAAAATTTCATGTTTCCTATTTTTGTTTTAAGGAGAGATCAGCAGTTTTTTTCTTTATGTAATTTTGTGTTAATAAAATGTATGGTGACTCATATATTTTTTACTTTCATTTAAGGAGTATTACATTGTCTATTAAATACAATTTATTGCATGAACCTATCATTTTTAGTTTCCGAGATTTTTAACATTCTTTAAGTGACCCGGATTCATTGCTCTCGAGTGTATATAGAATCGTGTGTCGTGTTCGTCTGTTTATAAGATTGGAATTCTTGAGAGCTGTTGAAAAGATTTGGTGGTAAATAAGAGTGATATCATGTCCTTAGAGACGGCGTCAGACATAACTTCAAATATTTTAATAAAATCAATCTGCCCGCCTTTTCCCCTACGTTGTCGGCTTCTAGCATTACCGGAAGTAGCCGAATATCAGTATTTTACATGAAGCCAGTGCCTATAAAACCTCCAAAAACATCTATAAGTTTAATAATTTGTTTAATAAATATTGCAATAATATTATAATGACTTCCTCTCTAGTTTAGTGGTCTCTAACCCTACTGCTGAGCATGAGGTCCTGAGTTCGATTCCCGGGTCGGGCATAGTGTCATTGGGTTTTTCTATCTGGAATTTCTCAGTAGCAGCCCAGAGTCTCGATTTGTGCCCGGTTGATGGCAATAGGCTCGCCCCCTATTACATGGAACTTAAGCATAACTGGTGAACTGTGGGTGTACTTTAGATACACCTCTGTCTAATCCTTCGGGGAACCCAGGCGTGATATTATGTTATGTTCAGAAGTTATAGATTAAGTACAAGCAGAAACAAAAAATAACAAATATTATCACATCCATAAAAAAACATCATTAAATGAGCCGATATTCGATAACACAATTTAAAAAAAATATTACAATCAAATATTCAGTTTCATTTAAAAATAAATCACACAATACCCTCAATTCTGCATAAAAAGTATGTCAGTGCTCGCCAAATAATTTCAATAATTCATTAACGAAACAAACAAATAAACGGACGGACGAAAAAAGACAAAAGAGTGACGCATATATACAAATATTATATTATGTAGGTAGTATAGGTAGAGGGCACGCGTAACGATTTTGCTACAGTGAAACCGATGCGAGAGAGATAATGATGATATGGAAGGATGCTTTGTAACAATATTTAGATTAAAGAGTGTTCGTGGAGTTTCTTGCCCATTCTTCTCCATAGGTACCTACCAGTGGCGTGCCTAGGGGTCAAAATTAGGGCAACACGACATAACTATATTAAAAAAATCAGGTATGTCATTATTCTTATCAATTCTTGTGACATTTAATTAATTTACAAGTTTGCATGACGTGTAGTTTTTTATGTTTTTTGTTGATAGGTTCACGTTTAATTAAAAGCTGGGCTTTTCGACTCTATTGGACGTCGGTCAGTCAGAAAGATGAAGCAGACAGCTGACGCCTTGACAAGTCAAATGTGCCTTTAATTGGTTTATTAAAAATAAATGCTTTGAGTTTGCTATATTTAAGAGACCATAATTTTTAGGTAATGGATAAATATAAAACTCAAAGCTCCAAATAGCTCACACTACATTACAAACCTAAACAAAAACAAAAGCTTCGCCCATGAACCTTCACGCCAATTGAACTGGGTCAGAGCAGACATACTGTTCACACACATTTAACTTTACACTTGGTAGTGGCGCCACTGTCTACGTCAAAGTGTCAAATTCAGTACTTTTGAAGTTAGTTCCGTTTTTCGCCGTGTGTTCAGTTAAGTTGGTCGGTGTATAATTTGGTGATAGACCTTCAAACTGACTGATGGATATTGCTATGGCAATGTGTTTTACCGTTTTATTTAAGAGGTCGCACAACGGTCCAGTAGCGCCACTCCTTTAAACAAATATTATCTCGTGACTGAGAAGGAATTATGAATAACGGCTTGTAAGGACCCTCAGTAAGTGTGTCTAGAATTTTCTAATACCTTTTATAAACTTTCATATTTATCGACACTTTATAAAAGGTATTAGAAAATTCTAGTCACACTTACTGAGGGTCCTTACAAGCCGTTATTCATAATTCCTTCTCAGCCACGAGATAATATTTGTTTAAAGGAGTGGCGCTAGTGGACCATTGTGCGACCTCATAGGCGAAATGAGTAAAAAAGATGAAATACCAAGTTATATTTGTTAGTAACCAGTATAAGTAAGGTCCGCTAATACCGCGTCTGACTATAAATGGGAGTAGGCAGAAACTACAGAACGCCACCTGCTACGATCCTTTACATACTCCTTTTGCTTCGTCTGGTCATACACGCATTGTTCATCGTTCGAGTACCTACTCCGACTAGAAAATGTACCAAAGATATAGTTATAAAACAAATAGCTATAAGATTGCCGCCAGAGCTCAACACGGTTATTCGTTGGAGCATGGTGTAAATTGGAACACCATCAGTAGGATCATTGACAAGAACCCACTTCTATTAAAGGCATAGCATAATCAGCCTATAACGTTCCCACTGCTGAGACACGGGCCTCCTCTCGGTGTCAGGGAGTGGACTGTAATCCACCACGCGGGCCCAGTGCGGGTTGGTAGATGTCACATGTCTTCAAAATTTTGGTTCTTCTAGGACATGCCGGTTTCCTCACGATGTTTTCCTTCATCGTTCTGAGAGCAGTGATGATGAAATTATTTACTTACACAAAGTAAAGCGCCAGCCTGGGATCGAACGCACAATCTACAACTCGTAAAAAATCGGGGCCGTTACCACTGGGCCACCGGTGTTCTTCCAGACAATTTTAGCTAATTTGACAAAGAATCACCCTCTCACCGAGAGGAGGTCTGTGTCCCAGCAGTGGGAACATTATAGGCTGATTATGCTATGGCAAAAAAATAGAGTTGGAAAAAGTGACCTTGTGAAGGCCAGGAACCCGCTGGACATGAGAAGCATAGAACCGGTTGAAGTGACGGTGCTTGGGGGAGGATTATGTCCGGTCTAGGAGGTCCATATGGATGTCTATCGGCTGAAACGATAGTGATGATGGAAAATCTGAATAAGAAGAGAATAAAGTCATAAATTCGATTTTAGGGTCATTACGTCTCAAAAGACATTGTTCTTTCTATTAACACCAAATTTCAAATTAACTTCCACCGAATAATTCAAAAAACTCTCCCCGACGAACAACAATAAAGTTCATCATTTATCTCCAAAACTCACTTAAACTTAGAAATTGCCTTAAAACTCCGGAACTACTTTGGAAATAAAGCAATTCACAAGTTCTCAAAGCAACACCAGGTTAGTTCCGTGTATATTGCTAGAAAAATGTCTAGCTAAAGAAAATGAACTTTCTTAAAAAGTAAAAAGTCCTGACCTACGAAATTACTTCCTTGGACAGTGCAATAAAACTCTTTGGGGAAAAGGTGGGGCTCCAATGTCGGCGAGAAAGAAGCGATTTAAATATTCATGAATGAAGTGTGGTTGCTGTAATGAGAATTAGTAAATGTGGATAATGGCAAAGAAAAGATGAATGGATTGTGTAAGGAATGATATGAAGGAGAAGGGAGTAAATGTTCGTCGAATCGTTGAGCTCCTCAAGTCCTGAATTCCTGAGTTGAGCTGCACGATTACTGACAAATGCGTGCACTGACTGCACAGGCCCACTCAATATGTGTGGTTCTTTCCTCAAAAGACCATTTCAGATACCAATCAACAACCCAAATCTCTTCAAAGTGAGAGTGAACAGGCTTCTTCTGGGTAAGCTCACTCCATCGTCGACTTTGTCTCTGTAATCTCTGACCTAGACTAGAGTCAAGAGCAAACCCATATAAAATATAAAAAAAACTACATGGTCTTCACATGATCTGACCAAGATTATGTCTGGACTTTAAAAGAGACTATGACCTCTGAGTATGTTTCAGCCTTTCTTCTCAGAGTAGTCAGATAAGAAACGCCGACCTCATCTAGTAAAAAAATATGATTGACGTGTAAAAGTGTTTGTACAAACCTACTTACAGAAATAAAATCATTTATCATTTATCAATGTTAGCGTGACGGTTGATAGAGGAGAATGGAAGAAGGTAATGTTGTCAGTGGGTCGTCTTAGGGGCGGTGTTGCGCCGATCTCAAGTATCATGGGACAAGGGTAGCAGGATGATGAGAAAATATGGATAATATGAGTTATGTCTTTGTAAGATATAATGATAAGGGAAATGACCTAACAAATAAGATGCGTGATTTAGTTAATAAGTCTGTCTGAAGACTTATCTCTGTAGATATACAATTTTTGTAGGCATTCATCTTGATAAGTAAATTTAAGAAAGCCTTGGAAGAGTTATCCAGTATTGTTTTAAATTATTTTTAAGTATTATTTACGGTAATTAGATATTTTTGGACTTTTTATTCGAAAACTCTCAAACTCTAGACGGAAAATATTTAATTTTATGTCGCAATACTCATAAACATCAATTACGATTACGACTGGCTCGTAATCACACGTAAATATTATAATTACACAGGTACTTAATGTACTTTAAAGTGATTTTATATAATCCAGGCTGTATATTTTATGATTATTTATGAGGCACTAGAACATAAAACTGATTTTGTAGCGATAAACATATTGAAGGTAGCATTTGGTATTTTATGAACAGGATTTTTTAAGACTTAGGGTGCAAGGACCTTATTTATTTTCTGCTGGAAACCAAGCAAGTAGCAAAACATCATGTATCAATTCAGAGAAATAAAAAAAAAGAAGAGAAAAGCTAGAAATGACGACCGGTTGAGAAAAAATACCATTCGATTGATTCACGATCACACTTTTTTGTTTTGGTGCTGTCAAAGAAAAAAAGTTGTTTTTTGGGGCCCGTCCGTGTATTGTAACGTCATTTTTTTTTTTTTTAACTTTATGCACGTGAAAAAAACTGTACAAACCGGACTTAATGCCTGGAGAATTTTCTACCAGTCAACCGTAGAGTGACGCAAAGACAAAACATGGAAGGTGCAACATATTAAGGGATAGATAACTCGAAAGAATAAATACAAAAACATAGATACATAAAGACATATAAAGAAAATAAACTTTGTCAAGAGAAATAACGCTAGGTAGTGGAAAAAACGAATCCAGCAAATCAGCACTGGGTTGACTCTGTCAACTTCTTACGAATATGTCCACTAGCCTTCACTTTAATAGAATATTTACATTTCATGTCCATCTGCACAACAAACGCATACTGGGGCTGTTGACTCTGCGGAAAAGAAAATTATATTGCAGTGGATTCCAGCACACTAAAGAAAACAATAATAATATTAGTTAAAATAAGTTTATTTTTTAAAACAAATCCGTTTTTTTTTTTACTAGAGCTGCTCTTGCTGGATATTGTTGCAACTGTTTGGTGGGCAGACGTTGGTAATGTTGGCTGTTGTGCTCATGTTATGTTGAGCAAACGGTATTTTAGTATTTTTGGCTTGGACACGGTAATAAAATGGTGGAACGACCTGCATCTTTTTTACATGAAATACTATCTACTTCAAAGTCGTCTGACGTTGAAATTGATATACCTAGTAATAAAAATGCTTCGTTACTTACCTAGCAGATTTTTGATTTCATAAACCGTTCAATTCCTACCATTTATTACTATTTATTACTGAACATGTGCACTGTTTTACTAAATGATATTACCGATGAGGCCAACTTACTCACAAAACAATAGGTCTTTTAGTGAATTTTTAGGTTATGATCGTATTTCCCAGTATTCCCGTTAGACGAAATATAATTATTACTACCAATATACTCTAGAGATCATAAGGAACAAATTAACATGCGTTTCATTAATATACGCCTCAATTTTTGGTGGGCCTAATCGCCACCAAAAAATCGGTGTGAGTTGGTTTGGCGCTCACGAAAATTGATGTGTAAACATGTGAGCTCGCATCAGTTTTCTCACATAGACACGAGTCTTACGCTGACGTCATCTGACGCCAGAAGTCTTACGCTTACGCGTCTGACGCTCGAAGTCCCAGCTAGCCCCCTACCGTAGACCGAGCGCTAAGATGTTTACACATCAGAAGAACTATCTCCATTATAACTTTCTTTTATTTTTGAAGTAAAAACTTCTTTAGGATCCTGCGCTTTGTGAACAGTGAGCGAAATGGAACCGTCATCTCGTTTATTCGGCTCCAGTCGTAAGTTTTCACTTCTACCGTGTGATCATAAGCACACACACACCCTCTTTTATTACAGAAAATTGTCGACTGGTTTACCTTTTAAAACGTCAATCTTCCGCAGTAGTCCACATTTTTTACTTTCAAAATATATATAACAACAATTTAAATCATAAAATCCTACCCCACAAAGATAAACCGCAACATTAATATCAATAAGCGATTAATCGCCGTCAGTGTTGCCCTCCCCTAACGGGGGAACAAGGGTCGCTGGAGGAATGGGAAGAGCGGTCAGGGGGAACGACGGGGGGGTGGGGGGAGTTCTAGGAGCGTAATTGGGACTTTTTCTTTGGACTTCAGCCTTTTGTTTTGCAAAGTGACTTCTTTCTTATGTCGGGGAGCCGGCAATCGATTGAACGAAATGAAGGTTTAAAACTATTTGAAAGTGGTGGAATATTTTGTTGAAGTTCACGCGGAGTTTGAGTGAGTGAATGAATGAATGAAAGTGGTTTTTTTTTGGAATAGGTAAATGGAATTGTCAGGGGTATTAGCATATCTTTTGTACTTATGTTAAGAACATCTCTAATTCCTAAACGAAGTTAGTAATAATGTTCCATAAGTGCTTGGTTCTTTTGTAGAGGAAAATATATTTATTACACCTACCTATTTATAGCTTAATCCTTAATTATGAAAGATAACAGAAACAGCTTTTATTACTGTAAAATGTTACTCCAACAAAACTTTATCTAACTACTCAATTAGTCGCTCAACCAAGTCAATATTTCTTTAGTTATATTTTTTTTGTCTAAACTACTGAATGGATTTTTATGTTCACACATTCACACACTCTCACATTCACATTCACACACCCTCACATTCACATTTACACACCCTCACTCCTGCTCACACACTCGCATGCCTGTGTGCGTATTGCGTGTTTAGCTTTAATCCTCTCTTTTTTATATTATTATTTATTTCCTTTACCTACATTTGTATATAAAAGACACTTATTTAAGTTATGGCAGGTATTCTGGAAGAGACTTCTTTAATGAGCATCACCTTTGTACGTATTTTTCTGTTCCTTTCTTCCTGTCTGTTTATATGTGTATACATAAATGGTTAAATAAATAAGAGCAGTCTCCTAACAGAGTTTTATCTGGTTAAAAGGAGGCTCCAATCACAAGTTGTTAAGGTTTACTTGTTCAAATAATAAACAATTTTTCATTTTCATTGTTCTCTTATGTTGTCCGATAGAAAATAATGCCTATATCGTGCTTTTTGATCTCGAAAACAGTAGTCTCTATTAAAATAACTAATAGTTCATGGTCTCCTAGTCCTTATTGCTGTATCTGACACGACGCAGGTACTACCTAACAGCTCGATCAATTTTCACAAAGGTTCATACAAATTTTATGCTAATCTGACCTATGTGTTGTATGTATGTACCTATGTATGGTACGCGAAACAATATCTATTGTAATTTAATGAGTCGATTCGGATGCGACCCAAGTATTCTAATTCTGAGTTCATTTTAGTTTGCAAGCGAGCGAGGGTTAAGAAACGAATTTTAAGATCGAACGTTCATTGTGTTTTGTTTTTTTTTAATCAGTCTGTTTGATATTGTATCGCTTCTTTTATATTTTTAAAGGAGTAGAATATGCTAAGTTAAACACCTCCCTAGTCACACTATTCTCTTGACATCTACTGAAAGATGATATAGCTGGAAGGAGGGGGGGGGGGGGGGGGGTAATTACAGAGATGACGAGTAAAAATTAAAAAAAAATTGTGCTGTTGTTGTTAATTTTAAATGCTCCTTTTTTGTTTTTTTATTTTTAACGTTTAGATTTCCTGTGCGTTTACCAAATAAAATATTTTTCTTTCTTTCTTTCTTACCGACCACAAATAAATTGAGATACTGGCAGGTGAATGATGATTCTGGTGATGACATACTATTTACTTTTCTACTCATTCTAAAAAAAATAAGCAAACGTGAAGATTAAAGATCTACGCACACACTTGCGACGGCATAGGATAGAAGACTATTTTTTTATTCTATTTTTAATTAACTTCAAAAAGATGGAGGTTCTCAATTCGTCTGTATTCTTTTTTTGTATGTTTGTTACGTGATATCTCCGGCAACTGAGGATGGATTTCGTTTTTTTTTTTCTTAATGGATAGATAGAGTATGCCGCAGGGGTGTTCCCCTATAAATTTTATTAACTTTGCTTCGGTAGGTTTTCAGTAAGGTTCAATAAAACGTATTTTTTCCATTTACTGTATATTGATGATGTTATAATAACTTTCTGTCACTGTTATTTACATAGCAAGTAGTGGTATACGATTTTTTGTGAGGTAGGTAGGTACCACAACAACAAAATAAAACAACCGACTTCCAAAAAAATCACTAAAAAGTGAAAAATAACTTTAATTTCGGAAGTCGGTGGCAAAAAACGAAAACACAAAACCAAAGACAGCGACTTCCGAAATTAAAGTAATTTTACACTTGTATTTTTTGTAAAAAGTATTTTTTATTCTATTTATCTGTACTTATCTACCAAAAAAAGTGTCTTTGGGTATTTGGTTGGGTGTTCTAGAATGATTTTAGAGTTAAGAACTTTACCTGATAAATAACAATAGTAAAACCTCCTATAAGAACCCCAAGTATCTATCAACAACTCAGCTAAATCCTTAAAAACAGAAAAAATATTCATCATGAAAATCAAACTCAAAAACCTCGATGTCATAAGTTTAGAAGTGGTAGATTCACTTTAGAATAGGATACGTAGTTACTATGACCAATTTGCTATTTTGAAATGACATTATTACGACCTAATGCTTCTGACAAATGACTTTCATCATTTTTATACATTACTAGCTGCGCGCCGCGGTTTCACCTGCAGCGTTATGAAATATAATTTACGACCTATTCTCAGACCTACCAAATATACACAAAAAATTTCATTAAAATCGGTCAAGCCGTTTCGGAGGCGTTCGATAAGAAACACTGTGACACGAGATTTTTATATATTTGACTAGCTGAGTCGGCAAACGTTGTTCTGCCATTTTTTTTTTCTGGATATGACACTCTAATCATCTAGCGGTATGAAATATACTTTCCGATCTATTCTCAGACTAACACAAAAAAAAACATAAAAATCGTTCAAGCCGTTTCGGAGGAGTGCGACCACAAACACCGTGACACGTGATTTTTATATGTATAGGTAGATAGAAGATATTATAATCTTACAAGGACCGGTCCCAAACATCGTTAAAGGCTCGTGCACACTGGCGCGACGCGACAGCCCGACACAAAGGCGCCACCCGTCGCGCTGCACGCGGTGCCTTTGTGTACGCTGTCGCGTCGCGCCAGTGTGCACGAGCCTTAAAGGTAACACACCCAGATTCTAGCAGACAGGCGCATCTGTCCGTCTCTGATTACAGTGTTATTATACTTAGGGCTCGCATTGAGCTCGATACAGTGATGTATGTAGGGCATTGACTGATTAGGGCTGTCGTACCTATGTAGATGAATAGGTAGGTTATAAACATCTTATGGAGTTGCTGTTTTATATACAGCTCGGTTTAAGAGGGCGCACACGGGTCCACTAGCGCCACTCTTTTAAAAAAGTATTATCTCGTGACTCAGAAGGAATTTTGAAAAACTGCTCACTAAGCGACCTCGGTAAGTGTGTCTTGAATTTTCTAATACCTTTTATAAACTTTCATATTGAGACACGAAGCAAGTCAAGAGATAATATTTTTATAAAGGAGTGGCGCTAGTGGACCCGTATTAGCGCTCTTAAATAGGCTTTTATTTTTATGAGTTTATGCTTATCTTTTACATAGATTCTTCTATATTTTGTGAATGTGAGAACGTTGTAGACCTAACTTGTAGACTGTTGATTTGTAGACAATTTTATATTTTGTTAAGTACCTGTTACTTGTTGACAGGCCTACACTGTCCTGCCATACCTGTAATTCCACTGTAATTTGAAAACATTGTAATTGCCAATCATTTTTTAAAGAGCAACCGGGGAGTTTCTTGCTGGGTCTTCTCCGTAGGAAACGACCAATTGGAACCGTGCACCTAGCTTTTGAAGTTTCATAAGTGCCCATGTAGGTTTATGTGAAATAAAATATTTTGATTTTAAGCTCGTTTTGATTATAGAGCGTTAAAAGACAGAAGAGTATTTATTCTATTATTTTACAAGTATTTTCGTAGTTTACTGCTTATTAGGAGCAGTGGTGGCCCAGTAGTAATGGCCGCGAGTTACGAGTTGTAGGTCGTAGATTCGAACCCAGTCAGACGCTTTACTTTGTGTAAATTATTTCATCACCACTGCTCTCAAAACGGCGAAGGAAAACATCGTGAGGAAACCGGCATGTTCTAGAAGCAAAAAATCGAAGACATGTGACATCTACCAACCCGCACTGGGTCCGTGTGGTGGATTACAGCCCATTCCCTCTCACAGAAAGGAAGCCCTGTGTCTCAGCAGTGGGAACATTATAGGCTAATTATGCCACTGCTTTTATAACAGCACCTGTCGTGAAAATGTGTCAATTTTGTAATATTTTGACAAATACGTCTCATTGTCAGTTAAATTAAACAAGCTCCAGGTTGAAAACTTGCACTTGAGTGGTCAAAAATGAATAATGAATGCTATGACGTAAGATTAAATTCCAAAACAAAAAAAACAACCGACTTCCAAAAAAAAGCACTAAAAGGCGTGAAAAATAACTTTAATTTCGGAAGTCGGTGTCTTTGGTTTTGTATTTTCGTTTTTGGCCACCGACTTCCGAAATTAAAGTTATTTTTAACGTCTTTTAGTGTTTTTTTTGGAAGTCGGTTGTTTTTTTGTAAAAACGTTTTTATTTTTCACTTTTTAGTTGCGGTACCTACCCTACACAAATTCGTAACCACCACTTGGTGTGTAAATAACAGCGACAGGAAATTATTAACACATCATCCATATAAACTAAGTGGAAAAAATATGCAGTATTAAGGATAACTCAAAAACTGCTGGTCAGACCTTGATCAAATTTAAATGGAACGGCATGTGAAGCACCACCTATCAAATAAAAAAAGAATTATCCAAATCGGTTCACCCAGAAAAAAGTTCTGAGCTAACTCACATAAAAAAAAAAAAAAAACATACAGACGAATTGAGAACCTCCTTCTTTTTGTGAAGTCGGTTAAAAAAGGAGACACGGTGTGAAATTTTAATACGTAGTGAAATGGGCAAGTATGTAAGTATGAACAGGATTACATGTCGCTTTGAATTACATCAGCCCGTATGTTCATATTTTTAAGTAGGCGAAAGGCCTAGTCTCATACAGTCAAAGAACAAGCGTAGATCACCATACTTGAGAGAGACTACTACTACTCCCCCTCTCCTCTACTTCATAAAAAAACATTCAACAAATTACCGGAACAAATAAAAGAAGAAAACAAATTCGATAAATTTAACAGGAAACTAAAAGAATATCTAACACAAAAATGCTTTTACTCGGTCGCAGAATACCTAGAACAAAATATTTAGTAATTATGATAGCTAGATAAATAATAGCATATTTCATTATAGTTAAAAAATGCACACGTACATACTCATATTATTATTATGTTAAAATTGCCGTGTCCTAACCGAGTTTCATGTTGGAACTTACTATATTGTAACAACTAAATGTACACATGAATGCAATAAAGAATTTGAATTTGAATACTTCTACTTTTTTTAGAGGATTCTATTCTATTCTATTCTTGCTCACTATATGTTGACGATTTCAGACTGCACACAATTCCCATTACTCTCAAATATCTGCATCGATTGTCAAAAACTTACCTATTGTTTTCTAATTACATCAACAAAAAAACCTTTTCGACCGCAAGATTTTCCATTTCACATTAAAACCCAGTATTTTTATCTTCTCTACCCATCTCTGTCTCACATATGGTAATTATACGAGCCTAAATATCCTTTGTCTCCGTCTCTCAGTTCTTATTTCGCTCACGTTCAATTATTAAACCGTTCTGATCTAATTAACAAATGCCAATTTAGTGAACTGAATTGAAACTAGGGAATGAGTAGAGACGAATTTATGCTAAATGTTTTGCTTAAGTCGAGGTACTTGCATCTTGACTTGTTGTTGAAGAACGGTGTCATTAAAATGGGAATTATGTTATTCCATTTGGATTTGATACTATTGCTTAATTCAGTCAGACAAACTTAACTTTACAGCTTGGAAGGAGTGATTTTGAAGTTAAGCTTGTAAGGGATGTATTTGTCTGTTAAACCTGAAAACTTTTTAAAGAAATTGAAATTGTAAACTTCAGTGTCTCAAAAACGATAGTGCCAAATAAAGCTAGCAGCTTCAAGAAATATCGTAGAAAACCGAAAAAAAATGTGCCGAAAACCTTTATTTATTCAGATGCTCTGAAAGGCAATCCAAGTGAAAAACAAAAGAAAACTAATAGTACCTAAGTCTACAGAGCATCTTCTTTTTCTAAGACATTTAAAAACCACTTCTGCTACAATTACATCCAAATTACATAATACAAAAACGAAATTAGCCACAACAACCACTCCATTCCCTCCGCTATTCCACGCCGATTATGGCCAACCGGAGAAGTCGTGGTAATTGGAAATATAGACATAAGGTTAAACATGTGATTATTTCTGTTAGACTTGTGAAAAACATGCCACGAATATGTTGGTCCATGTGATAAATGATTTCATTTGTGTAAGTAGGTTTGTACAAACACTTTTAGACGTCAATCATATTTTTTAAACTAGATGTGGTCGTCGTTTCCTAATTGACTACTCTGAGAAGAAAGGCCGAAACAAACTCAGAGCTCACAGTCTCTTTTAAAGACCAGACATAATCTTGGTAAGATCATGTGAAGACCACGTAGATGTCTGAAATGGCCTTTTCAGGAAAGAACCACACAGATTGAGTGGACCTGTCCAGTCCAGTGTGGTGTGGAAATATGGAGTTGGGATTGGTTTTCTAGAAGACGGTGGCCGCCACATAGCGTCTGCAATTTAGTCACTGAAGCGTTATTTATGAAATTAATTTGGTGTGTTTCCCTTGAGACCGTCATTTGACACAGTAAAGTTAAACTCAGTTGTCATAATTTTCTTGACAGCCGCCACTGCGGCCGTCGTATGGCGGCCATCGCTCAAACTCAAAGCATTTATTTCAATTAAACCATTTACAGGCACTTTTGAATTGTCAAAGAGTCGGTCAGTTAGTCAGAAAGTTGAAGCTAGTTGCCCATTACAAAACGTAGATCTCTATGGAGAAGAACGGGTTTTTTTTTTTAATTAAGAAACAATTCAAAATATAAGATTAAAAAAATATATAAGCTGTGGCAGTTAAGAGATGACCAGTCTCATCCGACGGCGCCCGTTCACGGACATAGCACGTGGATCAGCACCAACCAGCCCAACAATTTCAGTTCTTCTAGGTAACCAAAGCTTTAGTGAATAAGACGGTCGTGGAATGCCATAAAGCAATTTGTTGGTCGTTGTACAAGGTGACTAAAGAATTTTCTTAATTGGGTGAGGAGCAACGACCTCGTCCGGAGAGCAGTGGTGGCCTAGTGGTAATGGCCGCGTTTTACGAGTTGTAGGTCGTAGGTTCGAACCCAGACAGGCGCTTTACTTTGTGTAAATTATTTCATCACCACTGCTCTCAAAACGGTGAAGGAAAACATCGTGAGGAAACCGCCATGTCCTAGAGCCAAAAAATTCGAAGACGTGACATCTGCCAATCCGCACTGGGCCCGCGTGGTGAACTATAGCCCACTTCCTCTCATAGAGAGGAGGCCTGTGTCCCAGCAGTATAGACAACGTACTCTTTTCAGCAAATGCCACGATGGAAATACATACTTTGGTAATATTTTAAAAATCTGTTGGTAGAACCGAGGATCGCATGTATTTGGCAACATTCAAAATTGTGACGAAGAAAAACAATGTCAAATTTGATGCCTATGTAAATTTTTGGTGAATTCAAGATTTTCAGGTGTTGTGCTTTAAATAATCTAATGGTTATCTTATCTTCAAAATAATGTCTAATTCAAAAAACAGCTGTACGAAGGATCTTTGTTACTTGAATGGCCGGTCATTGTTACAATTCCAAAGATACAACTCGTTCTTTTTTTGTTTGTGTGTATTTTTTTCCCTGCTTCATGTTTACCGCAAATAAACGTATTTTTTTTTTTTTGATTTTGTAAAAAAGCACACTATATAAAACTATATTAATATTGAAAAAAACAACAGAACATCGCGATCCGAACGTCTTTCGTTTTCCATTCGAGATCGGACGTCTTCGTCCGCCGTCGGCTATATTACACAGCTCTATAGACGTTGTTACGTAGATCTACGTAAACAACATATTGTACTCGTAGTGTTCTAAAAATGTTCTATGTCATAAAAAAAAAATCAAACAAGAAATAGTGGTCAAGCAAAATGGTTATTATTGGACACTTATGGATTGAGTAAAAGAATAATCTTTTCACCTAAATTGCAAACATGTAGGTAATCATTTTATGTGAGTAAAAGTTGCAATCGCCCATCCGCCTGAGAAAGCGTGGTGATCAATACTCATGCCTTCTCTGTGGGAGAAGAGGCTATTGCCCTGAAGTGGGACAGTAATAGGTTTGTTTTAAACGGAAGAAGAAGAAGGAGTGAGTTTATGTATGTGTGTATGTATTTAAATGGTTAGCGGCAAAAACTTAAAGGCTCGTGCAGACTGGCGCGACCCGCGACACAAAGGCACAGCTCGTCGCGCGACAGGTCCCTTTGTGTTTCGTTGCGTGTCGCGTCTGTTTGTAGGAGCCTTAAAGCTGTTTAGTTCTTATATCTCTTAGTGATCGGTACTGCACACATCCAATAGTTATAAACAACATCAATTCGTCGCAAGGTTGCCTGCTTGTCGGTCTTCTACAAATTGTACTTCGGTGAGTGTGCCCAAGAACTTCACGACCTCATTCCACCGGCCTCTTTCTACCATTGGACATCTAGACGCACTGCAAGTTACCATCCCTACCTAGTTGCTATTCCACCAATTCGCACTAAGCGCTTCCAAATGTCTTTTATAATGCGCACAGCAAAAGAGTGGAAGTCTCTAGCTGCATCTGTGTTTCCGACCGCATACAACCCAAATCTTTTCAAAGTGAGAGTGAACAGGCTTCTTCTGGGTAAGCTCACTCCATCGTCGACTTTGTCTCTGTCATCTCTGTCCTAGACTAGAACAAACTCATCACAAATAAAAAAATAAAAAAAACGTCAATTAAATACTTTACTTTAATAACCCTTTCCTGGAGAGTGGTGGCTAAATGTGTAATATTTTGTTTTAATTAGCTTAGAAGCATGAATTTTAGAGTAATGAGAAATCTACGTATATTTAATTTCAGTAACACTGTAACCAAAACCCACTTAACATCACGAAATATTACTCACCAACAGACCTCTCCTATCTCCTAACACCGACAGATCTGCTGAGCCTGATATTGATTGTAAGCTGCCGTAATATAATTATCTGGATGGCCAGCGGTATGGCCGAGACGTATGTACATACAGACATACCTACAAGTAGGAGCACAATGCCGAATTACACCGTTGAGATGTAGAGGAAATGGGCTACGATATTGGGGTTTATTTATAAACGATGATTGAAGATAAGAGACGTTAAAAATGTCAAAAATGTATGGTTAAATTGACGCTTATTATAACTTAACTTTAAGCATCGTTTATAAAAGGCTCCGGTAAACAGACACGACGCGACTCTAGTAGAACAATTTCTATAAAAAATTCATAGGAATTGGTCCACAAGAGTCGCGTTTGTGTTTAAAGCGCTTCCCCGACCAAACGACCTTGAGCGTTCGGTCCTTCTCTGTCCCCTCGCTGACTCTCGTTCTGTCTCGCTCCCTCTCGCTGCGCACGCTCATTTATCATAAAATTCACAAAAAAATAAAAAACTGATGTTTTGAAAATAAAATAAAACGTGAATTATTTTGATTTTTAAATTGTCTATCCATTAGTGTATTCCGCAAATTAATAGAACGTCACCTTTAGCAAAGATACATGCAATCAATAATTTTAGTTACTTTTTTACAAGGAGATTTTAAATGTATTTATAACACGTAAAAACAAATAAGAACGTGCAATGTGATGATAGGATATCGAACATTAATAATGTGCTTTTAGATGTAGTTTATTACCCATAGTGAATGAGTTAATAGTCTCTGAATAACGCACTATGGCGAGGTTTTGGTCGGGGTACCGCCTTAAGATAAGAGCGATATTTTGACGTAAGGTATTTTGATGACATATGTGACTTTTTCAATTCATATGAACTTTCTGAGTTAACTTTGGACATTAGTGACATCTGTGAAGGACAAACATCGAGAGGAAACCTGGACTTAAAGTCCCTATAAGTCTGAAATCGCCAACCCGTCTTGAGCAAGCGTGGTGATCAATGCTCGTGCCTTCTCTGAATGAGAAGAGGCCTTTGTCTTGCAGTGGTACAATAACAGGCTGGTATTGTAAGTCTAAAAGTGTTAATTATGAATGTGGATGAGAAAAGGCTAAAGAATAGATGGATGGATTGTGTGAAGGAGGAATTAGTTAAGAAGGAAGTGAACGAGTGAAGTGAGTGAGTGCTGATGGCTGGTAGATAAGTGTGTATGACTGAAGAAAGCATGCTGCGACAATTTAAAATAAATTGGATTTCGGCTGCTATGGATGCATTTGATATCCATCAATCATATTCATTGGTCCACACAGCATAGCACTGGTGGAAACGGGTTCAACTGTACGCTGGAAATGGAGGCACGAGTGGTGTAGCTAAGTTCAGAGCAGACGCGCCGCATCGCATAGCTCGAGCTGCGCATGTTCCTCGCACATCTTACTTGCTCCGACACAGCTTAGAATTAGTGGAAACGGTCACATAGTTTCGTAGCTTAACTTTCATATCCTCGCAGCAAAGCTCACATCTCTGGTGGAAAACCAGTATTCGGGTAGGAAGATGCGGTGTTTCAGAGACAATACATTGAGTTGCATTAGGTTACGAATCCAATCTTAGAATCTAATGGATTTGTAAAAAACGATTGCCGAGCGTATCGATGATAAAAATATTTTGAAATCTCGTAACCTACTGAGGGTAGACTGTTATTGATTGAAAACTGTCTATTCGCCTATTCAAGAATGACTTCTATCTATATCAATATCTAAGAAACAGGAAGAAAAGCGTCTGACCTTGAATATCACTACCAACATACTTCTACCAAGCACGGGCATAACTCTCATACATCCTACGATTATTTATTATCTGTGTAGTGACGCCATTCGTATCGGAACGTGTCTCGATGGCTCGCATATGGATTATAAGGAATACAACATTTTTGTTACAATATTTTTGAAGGCTTAATATTTTGTTTGGTGCCGAAAAATACGCGGGATTTCAGGAATTAGGTTATTGGAAATGTTTCATGTTTTTTCAAGCTTAAAGCTTCGTTCTCACTTTGTTTTTTATTTTGTGCGAGTACCGTGTTGTGTTAAGTAAATTATACGTTGGGACATCAGAACACTTCTGCCTAGCCTTACGGGGATTACCTACAGGCGTGATGTTATATTACGTTGGGACACCTAAGTTTAGTGTGTCCTTTTTGGGTAACAACTGAAAATCAGCGCTGTGCTGTGGGTCCCCCATAGCACAGCATCATGCTGAGTGGAAGCCTTCTTGTGACAGTCATGACGTACAGCTGTCGACTATTTCTGTTTTGTGCTCGTGATTACAGCTTTTTTTTTCTTTATTATTCGAGCTAAATTATCTTTTTTTGTATCCACGTGTTTACGTGAAAAATAAACCTATTTTTCTTTCTTCTTTCTTTCTTTGTTTCGAAATTCGACTTAAAATAGACACTTCCTCGCTTTCAATAAAAAAAAAAACTGCGTTGTCAAGTTTTGACTGCTAAAATAATGTATGAGTAATCTCTCAAACTGTTTGTCATTTAGTCAGGATGACACATTCATAATTTCAGTCATGAAAACATAATTAAGCAAACAATAAAATATTTAGAAAGTTCATTATCATTCTCCTGCACTTTATACCAATTTATATACTATGAGGTCGTCACAACATGTATTTTCCTTCTATACTTCTGGTCCTTATTAAAATTATAAAGAATGGTAGGTAGGTACCTAAAATATAAACATTTTAAATTACTTTCCTGACAGGCTGATCTCTCTCTTTAAGAGGCTTACATGAGCTAAAGCGTGGTCACTGTCGGATTGCCTATAAAAGAAAGAGACGCGCGATGACACAACGCTGGTAATTTATTGCAAAATATGAAGCAATTATGGATTTACAAAAAATCTATTCATTGGACTAAAAAATTGAAACACTATTACGTTAGTATGTTACTTGTAGAATAATCTGACAAAAAATTTCAATGTTTGCATGTATATTAGTATGATTTTTTATCGTTAAAATATTTTTTTTGAGGTATCTTCGTGATTTTTTTCTATCATATCAAGTTAATTGTATTATGTTTTCAACACACTATCTAACTAGCATATATCCAGAAGAATATCATATATTTTTTCTGATTTTGGTTACTGCAGTGGATAATATATTTTTAGGCATTATAAATTTGCGTTTAGGTCATGTAGTCCCCTTAAGACTAGCAACTAACCGTATCGGCTAATAATAAAAAAGACACAAAAAAATTAACGGTCGCCACTCACTCATTCATAGACATACACACACACACACACACACACACGCACACACATACACACAGTCAAAATTACAACAACAGAGCATTACCTACGCTTGTGTGTGCACCCTAGTAATTTTTCGCCTAGGTCCCGGTCTAGCCCGAACCGGGCTAGGGAATAGGGTGCGCCTAGATAAATGTACCGACAGCACAGAAATAAGAACAAAAATTGCAATTATTATTATTTCATAATAATTGTTAAGTACTTTAAAAAGTTACTTATCGGTGATTCACATAAATGGTTGTTTTTTTTGTGAGTAATTGTGGACCACAAGATGATTAATGCTTTTGTTAGTAAAATCAGTGCACCTAATAATTAAATACTGAGTGACTAATAATGTATACGCAGCTATAAATTAAGATATAATAGAACAAAACTGTTTTTTGTTATTAAATTTAAATATTCACATTCACAATCATCCGAATTTTTTTAAACGGTTTTTTGATATCTGTTCTTGAAATGAAACTTCTGGCAGCAAACTTCCAGTTTGACCACAAACGACATAACAATAAAAGAAATAATAATTTAAACAACAGATAACAAAACTACATTATAAAAATTCAAGTGAATACCTACAAACTACGAGAAATATTTAATTATTTACCCCATTTTCGACTGATCAAAAAATGCACCTTATTACGTTAATTATCACCGTACTGTCAAAATTAAAGCGATGTGATATATTTTTTGTTAGATTTTTTAATGCAACCGAAGCAAAAGAAGTATGTTAGGATCGAAGCAGATGGCGTTCCGTAGTTTCTGCCCACCCCATGGAAGGAAGGAGTGGGTTTATGTTTATGTATGATATTTCTGAATGTGTAACGGAATTAGGATGCTGGTACGATGGTGTTCAAGAAAACAGTAATGAGAACCTTAAAAATGTCATAGCGACATTTTGCGCCAAAAAAAGTAACTAAATATGTAATTACCGCCTAATTTGCGGACGCTACTGAATCCGAACCCTTTACTACAACGATTTGTTTTAAAGGTCGTCGCCCTCACGCTCTTCCTTTCTTACACGAAGGATTTCGTATCCTCTGTCTCACTCGCACACGCATAGGGAAACGCGACCTACGGAACCATGGCAAGGAAGAGGTTTTTTTTTCAAACCGGAAGTTTGGATTTCGCTAATTTCTGTGCGAAATATTTAAAAAGGATTTTAATTTGAATACTGTGGCTAAAAATGGGAAATAAAATATAAAAAATGTATTATTATTAAACTTAATCTTTAATCAGTATTATTAAAGTAAAAGACGTGTCATAAAACACATTTCAACTAAGTACAGTTTTTTTTTTACTATATCTAAAGTAAAACAGGAAGGAGTTACAATTGGCCAGTCTTGTATCTTAATTAAAAGTAAGCTAATTTTAAAATTAAGTAAGGTTTTAGGGCCCAACCGAATTTAAAAAAAAAAAGTTCATTAAGCACAAAGAAAGCACTGAATCTCATGATCATTTAAGAGGGCGTACAACGGTACACTAGCACCATTCCTTTAAAAAAATATTATCTCGTGACTGCGAAGGAATTATGAATAACGGCTCAGTAAGAACCCTCGATAAGTGTGTCTAGAATTTTCTAGTACCTTTTATAAAGTTTCATATTAAGACACAAAGCAGCAAAATGCGATCTAAAGAAAAGCGCTAGCCTTTAGTAATACCTACTATTTCTAACAACTTCTAGCCCTAACACTGGTGTACATTCCAGTATAGTCAACAAGATGTTAATAAGCCAGCACAATCCCTAACACCAGAATCTTGAACCAAGATTACATAATCGTATGTAATGAGATCGAATAATAAACCATAGAATTACAAACAAATGAATTTCTGAACAAAAACAAGGTAAGTACTAAAACACGGCTTCTGAAGAAGTTTGACCGAAGAAAAACACCTCGAGTCATAATTACATTTCTTGTTTTTTAAATTTCATAAGAATTTTGGGATGTGACATTTTTAACACAAGAAATGTCTTAAGACAAATCCGACGACATCTCACTCGTTGCGATCGTTTGAATAAACTAGGACTATAAGAAGTAGTCAAGTAAACTAAGAACCCAGGCAAGTCACACAAAGGTTGAGTTTATGATATGGAACTTCAAGGCGAAATCCAAAACAATGAGGAAACCTAGTTTTTTAAATGAGAAACTTAACTTGTGTAAAAGCACAGAATTTTGCCGAATCAAACTCGATTAGTTTTTGCAAAAATAAAACAGCCTGTATTATTGCACAAAGCTTTAACAGAAGATTGGATACGATTGAATATAACAAGTGAATTGAGGCGTATATTGATATTGCACATTATCTTTTTTATTTTATTTTAATTAAAATATAAATTTTTCTTATCAATTTGACTTACCCAACGCACCTTACGCATAGTACGCATGTCCTTTTCCTCATAGATAAGTAGGTACAACAAAATGTACTGTCAACAAAATGGCGCTGACAGTGGAAGTAGGTACTCAATAATTTATATTGCAGGTTTCCTTCCTCTGCGTCCCAATTGACGCGCCAATTTTCCAGAATAGGAATTCAAGTTATGACTTAAACTTACACGTCAATTACTTACACAACTTAATAATTATGGGGGACAGATGAAACATCACAGAACATAATTTTCCTTGAAAAATAATTAGTTACACAATAATTTCAGCTATTTTTAATATAGCTATTGTCATTTACCATCAACAAGTTACAAGGTGCGTTTTCATTTACAAAGTTTATTAAACATAAATCCGAAAAAAAAAACAATTTTCATTTAAAAAAACTTAATTTAAAAAAGAAACGCCTGCTATTGGCGTAGGTCAGTAACCTAACCGTCATTCATTCCAATTTCAAACTTGGAATTCCGAGCGAAGAAGCTACGCACACGGCCGCACCGCACGCACACAAATTGGGAGGGTTTAATTTGTATTTATGTAGGGCACGCACACATACGCGCATTAAATGGGTCGGCACACAAACACAATGAATGTTTTTGACGAGTCATATAAGACGGTATTTATAATGAATTATTGTTGTTTAAAAAGGATTAATCGTTAATTGTAGTAGGGCTATGAATATTCGATTCGAATTAAAATTATTTGGCTAATAAATTAAGTTTTAAAACTTTCAAAAGTTATATTATAAAACACGTGTCTGGCTTTCTAATAACATGGTTACATACAAAGTCCGTAGGCGGGCATGACATAAGACACAAGTGATCAGTTAGCCTCAAGCTAATCTTTTAAAGATACGGCAACCGTCAGCGGAAAACATTGTCCCGTAGACATTCCGACTGACATTCGTCAAGGCAAACGACCTATTTCGTCTGCATACAAATCTACTGATGTAAGCATTTTGGTAGCGGATACTTAGCTACGACTTTACCGTTGGTAAGCTACCGAGAATTTAGGACATGTTTTTTGGCCTTACGTATGTAACTTCTAAGCTAGTTTATTCAAGTATTCAGTAACTGTATTACAACTATTAGCATCTAGAAATGTAGTGATTTAATCGTACAGTATGATAACACGACTTAGTAGACGTACACGGTTTAACCTTGCGATCGCAATGTCATGACCAATTACATAACAAACTCGATGTAAATAACCTTCCTCAACATTGAGAAAGAAAAAAAAAGACAGCTGTCAAAAATTTGTAAACAAGAACAAACAATATTTAAAAAAAGAAGTCATTAGAAACTTGCCGTGTCGTCATTCGCAAGGTGTTCGGTTGGTAGTGTGGGTTTCGGGCACACAGACGCGTATTGCGTCCGCTTGGGGTAGGTTAGGGACGGAATTGGGGTGGGCCCCGCGCCTAATGTTCAACAGCGTTGTTTGTGATATTGTTGGGATGTAAGATGTTGGCGTACTTTAAGAGATTTTTTTTTTGGTTACCTTTACGAAAAGTAGCATACTATGCATAAGCAAAGACACTTATGCCATAATTATGTCTCTCAGTAGAAGGTAAATTGAACCACTTCACTACTTTTTAAAGGGGTGTTTCTAGGAATAAATTCCAGTAAAATCGATACATCATCTAAAGGTTTTCCTAGAAGAATACTTTGGAAACTTCAATAAATAATTGATGGATTACAAGCGTTTTTGCTAATGTGTGAGAGTTTTTGGGAATGAAAATTTCTCATTAAAATATTCAACTGGGGAAATTGAAAACAACTTTCCTGAATACCTAAAAATAATCCAATTCCCGATACTAACTAATGAAGTTACGAACTAAAATATATAATATATTCCCAGACATTCGATAAAATCGAAAATATATATGAAACTCCGAGATGTTATTTGCTTTAACAGTTTACCTATAATTCCTAGCAATTTCTTATTCCATATTCAAATGTTGTCCAGATACATAACGGCTAAAAACTGCTTGTAACCGCTTCGATCTGGTTTAAACGGGACAAGTTTCGACCATTAAGCCGCAGTTGACATTAGCGCGTGATAAAACGCATTAAAAACTAAAATATTGAAGCGTTTGTAAATGTATCAGATGCGTAGGTCCCTAGGTTCTGATTTAGATTTCCTTAGAGGCGATAAGTTAGGATTTAGTGGCCTACGAAACACTGCGACTGCGTTAATTCAATAGTGATTTATGTGAAACTTTGTAACAGATTCAGAATTATCTCGTAATACAGCGCAGATTACAAATCAACGGTCTGGTGTTAAATAATAGTGTTGAGGTGATTGTTTAGGGCTCATTGCATAGTTAAAGGTTATATTTACCATAATATATTGATATTGAGCTCCCACAGCCTCCCGTTCTGCTGTAATTATATTCTAAAGTCATGCTTTACTACCCAACTTATTTATAAAATACTAGAAATTCGATAACGCTCAATCAAATCTAATTTTGTCTGCACTAACTGACATTTAAGATAAATTTTATCTTGAACTGTATTAAGATTCAATTCTAATATATTTATCTCGTATGTACCTCAGTATCAGAGCAAGGTACCTCTTATGTTACGGGTTGACAAACCGCTCGCCGCTCCGAATGACTTGTCATGTAACATTCATTGGACTGACAGCCACCGACGATTGCCTGACATAGGTATTGACTGCAACGATGCTCACAGAAACTACTTTTTATTCCTTTTAGTATTTAAAATTGTAAAATGTTTAAAGAAATCCGTTTGACTGCATGTATTGGACGGTAAAGTATTGCATTGACTGCAAAAGTGGTTATTTTACGCTATAGAATACATACAGACAACCCTATGTTCATACATATTCGAAATAAATGACATCAGAACCCTTGAAATCACCTGACCCATTATTATACTATCGTAAAAACGTGTCCATAAAAGAACTAAACTTCAAAATACAATTTTATAAAAAAAGAACGACAAACAAAACAAATGCCAGTCGGAGCATCTTAAACATTAATTAAACTGGCAATCAAAACAAACGGGATACATAAACCGGTAAGATGAATAAAAGAAAATAAATAACACTGACATCATATCCCTATTCCCACAGAACATAAAAATAGCATAGTATCAACTGTCGGAGTGAACGATCTTCGGGTGTTTCAAAAAAGGAAAAAAGTAAAAAATTGTGCAACGGCCAATGCTCTTGGTTGGTAGTGGAATACGCGCTGTGGCAAAAAAGCGGGGTCGTCGCCCTCGCGGCGTGTCCTTCGCCCGTGCTTGTGTGCGTGTCACCGCACGCACGCACACATCCACGCGCTCGCATTTTTCGTGTGCGCACACAATTTTCGCGTGTGTGCGTAACGCGGATGCTTTTGAGTGCGTTAACACGTAGGACGCACGCAAAAAAACGTGCGTTAGGACCGTCGCACACTGACGCACCTCAGTGTGTGTTGAGGTAGGTTGCGTTAGGAGGATATTGATGACCTGGTGGAGACTATGAGACCTGGTGGAGACTATGTCGGACCACCGCTACATACGGTTCGATATCTCCACCGGTGGCCCCGGAGAGACGCGGCCCCTCTCGGGGCGATCGCCGTTCCCGCGGTGGGCTCTCACCCGCCTGGACAGGGAGGCAGCAGGGGAGGCGGCGTTCATCCAGGATTGGTTTTCGCCGCCTTCCGCCGGCCTGGATGTGGATACCGTGGCGGGGCGCCTGAGGGGGTCTCTGACCGAGGTATGCAACTCTAGCATGCCTCGGTCTCGCCGACCACTACCCAGGCGCGCCGTGTACTGGTGGTCGGTGGAGCTGGCGGGGCTACGAGCAGCGTGTGTGGAGGCAAGAAGGGCCTACACGCGAAGCCGGCGGCGGCGTCGACGAGCTCACGCCAACGAGGACCACCTCTATGAGGTGTATGTGGAGGCAAAAATGGTCCTCGATAGGGCCATCGCCGCCGCCAGAGACTCGGCGAGAGCGGAGATGCTGGAGGGTCTCGACAGAGACCCCTACGGGAGACCTTATAAGGCGGCGCGCAACAAATTGCGCCCCTTTGGTCCCCCAGTGGCCGAGACCCTGGAGCCCTCATTCTTGGATGGGGTGGTTCAGTCCCTATTCCCGTGCAGGGACAACTTCACCCCACCAGTGATGGGCGCACCGCTAGGGATAGCTCCGCCAGCTGAGGAAGAAGAGGAGGCCCCCCCTGTCACGGAGTTGGAACTCCGCGCGGCGATTGTCCACATCCGCGCCAAGAAGACGGCTCCGGGCCCCGACGGTGTTCCGGCAAGAGTGGTGGCGATCGCTGCCACTCAAATGGAGGAGAGGTTTCGGGACCTCTTCAGCGCATGTCTTGCGTTTGGGAGGTTCCCGAAACCGTGGAAGGAGGGGCAGTTGTGCCTCCTTCGCAAGGAGGGCCGCCCGGCGGACTCCCCCTCGGCATTCCGGCCCATCGTTCTGCTCGATGAGGTCGGCAAAATGTTCGAGGGGATAATCGCTGGCCGCCTAAACAGCCACCTGCGGAGTATCGGGCCGGACTTGTCGGACGCTCAGTTCGGTTTTCGGGCTGAGCGCTCCACGGTGGACGCGCTGGCCCGCCTCAAGGGCCAGGTGAAGGGGGCGATGGAGGCGAGGGACGGATTGTTGGCTGTGTCATTCGATATAGCCAATGCCTTCAACTCCGTTCCCCACTCCACCATCCTAGAGGCACTCCGATTCCACGGAGTGCCCCTATACATGCGTCGTCTGCTGGCCAGCTACCTAGAGGATCGGACGATCGTCCTCGTTAATAGGGCTGGCCAAGTCCGGCGATACGCCGTCGAAGCCGGCGTTCCGCAGGGGTCAGTCATAGGACCTGTCCTCTGGAACATCGCCTATGATTGGCTCTTGCGGGGAACTCTCCTTCGGGGCACGAGTGTCATCTGCTATGCGGATGACACTCTCCTCACCGCCCGGGGGGGGAGTTTTAGGGAGGCGGCCAATCTGGCCTCGGCGGGTGGATCCTTGGTCGCGGGGAGGATCCGCCGCCTAGGTTTAACGGTGGCGCTGCACAAGACCGAGGCCGTGTTCTTCCACGGGCCTCGGCGGCGCCCCCCACCTGATGCCCACATTTTCGTGGAGGGCATCAGAATTGAGGTGAAGGCCCAGATGAAATATCTGGGCCTTGTACTCGACAGCAGGTGGCGCTTCGGTCCGCATTTTAGCGGGCTGTCGTCGCGCCTGCTGAAGGCCGCAGGCGCGCTCTCGTGGCTGCTACCCAACTTGGGGAGGCCCAGCGCGCGATGCCGGCAACTTTACGCCGGCATCTTGAGGAGTATGGCCCTTTACGGGGCTCCTATCTGGGAGGACTCCCTCCAAAGGAGGGAGAACGCCGCCGCCTTGCGGGCGCCCCAAAGGGCCATAGCCCAGCGGGCGGCGCGGGCCTACCGCACAGTGGGCTTCGCGGCAGCATGTGCTCTGGCCGGCACCCCTCCTTGGGAACTCGAGGCGTGGGTGCTCGCCAGAGTATATGAATGGACGGCGGGGCGGAGAGCGGGAGGAGAACGCCCAGCCCCGGAAGAGCGGGAGGCCGTCCGGCGGGAGGCGAGGGATGCCATCGTCCTCCATTGGACGGGGGAGCTCGCCACCGCAGCTTTTGGCCGCCGAACCCTAGACGCGATTGGGCCAGTGTTGCGAGACTGGCTCGAGCGGTCGCATGGGTTCCTCTCGTTCCGTCTGGTGCAGGTGCTGTCCGGACACGGTTGCTTCGGATCGTACCTGCACCGGATAGGACGAGAGGAGACGCCGTCGTGCCACGACTGTGGCGCGGTGGACGACACGGCGCAGCACACCCTCGAGGTGTGCCCGTCGTGGTCCGAGACGCGCCGCAGTCTCATCGCGGTGATCGGACCGGACCTCTCACTTCCCGGCTTGGTTAATGCCATGCTGCAGGATGAGAGGTCCTGGGCGGCAGTCGCCTCCTTCTGCGAACACGTCATGTCCCAGAAGGAGGCGGCTGAGCGCGCGCGGGAGGACGATCCTCACGCGGCGGCGCTCCGAAGGCGGAGGAGGGGTCGAAGGAGACGTCAGTTTGATAGTCATCTCCGACTCCTCCCAGTTGGAGGCCAGCAGGCAGCGGGTGCGGGGGCGCCCTTGCCTGTATTGCACAGGCCTCCACCAGTGTCGGACGGGAATGGCCAGGTGTTCCCGGCCATTCCCGTAGCCCCCCAAGCTGGGGGGAATGCGGGGCCCGCCAGCTAGGCGGGCACGCGCCGGGAGGGTTGTGGATGCAAAGGCCGAGCCGGATTCCCATGGCCCTCCCATCACGGCGATGTGGGAACACCGCTGAGTTTTAGTGGGTATACTGTCATTCCGACAGGAGTCCCACATATCCCGTCTCGTCCCGCCACGAGCGGGAATGCATAAAGCATTTCTCAGCGAAAAAAAAAAAAAAAAAAAAAAAAAAAAGGAGGATATTGATGGAGTATAATAAATAAAAAAGGTTTAATTTTTGCAAATTATAACTGAAGGTGGTTTGGCTACATTTAAATAGGATCATTGAACTGCTATGTTGTTTTGCTATTGGTCTTTATTTAAGACTATTAAGATTTTAAACCATGGCACGTCACGTCAAATTGTGTCGTGTATTGAGCCTGCTGTAATGCTGTTATAAAAGGAGAAAAAAAAAAGCTTGGTCGTCGTTACCGTAATGGATTTATTTTAATAGTATTTTACAGATAATTATACTTACCTCCTTAGTCCATGGAACATCTGTTATGTTTATCTAAGATAAGTATAGGAAACTTAAGTATTTAGTGGATGTTCGCAATAAAAAAGATCTTCGTTATAAAACAAAATGTGATCAATTTTAAACTGAACGCTTTCCAAGATCATGTTCAAAGATAAAACTTAAATGAAAATAGGCCTATTAATAAATAAAAAAAATATCTACATAATATGCGATGCGTGCTGCAACCCGCAACGATGTGTGCCTCACCTTTATCGTTGCGTTGCGTGCACCGGGCGGGCGCGGCTGCCTCTTAATTTTGTCATTAGAAGTCTACAATGTCGACCAAATTGCAGCACTGATTACCCACGCTTTTTGCTTTCGCAAATCGGTTCCATTTTTGAAAATACGTGCATCTTACGTAGTAAGAGAAAATAAGTGCATCTTTTTTTCCTGTCTATTTACTTACCTATCTATTTTATTTATATTTTTAAGTGTTCCTTTTTAATTTTTTTTCATTTATTTGCTTAGTGTGTCTGGAGTTCTTTTTTTAAACTGTGTTCTTTTCAAATAAATATAGCTAGGTATACTTTTAGTTAGGTACATGTATTATTCGGTTTATTAACATTTGTTTAAAACTGAATTCTATTAAGTTTTTTATAGTTTTGTTGCTGATAAAATTATAAAGCATAATGATTTCACGATTTTATTGTGATTGCTTTGGTTTTTAAATTCAGTTAGCTCTTATTTCATAGATGTGATAAACTGCGTGCATTTGCTACCTATAAATAAAAAGTGCCATTCTATTTGAGAACTGGCTAAATATGCGTTCCGTCGCGTCGTACTGGCGCCAATGCCTTATAAATTAAAACACTATCAATTCTTCCAAAATCATGATTGTTAAATTGTACCTAAATATACTTATTTATTCACAAGTCATGGTCTTTTCATTCACTGTATGCTATTTTCATTTTTCTTTTCTTAACAGTATCCACAAAACACGTTTTGTCTGAGCACCACACTGTGGTTTCAACATTACTACTCCAGCTATCGTTATTAAACCTACCTTAAACTCCAACTCACCCAAAATAAATTTAAAAAGAAACCAACCAGTAGCAAACCACAACAATCAACAATTTAGCTAAACGTCAATTAGGATAAAGTCGTGCGCACACCGAGCGCAAACACCGCTCGCAAATAAGGGCTAGTTCACATAGTAATGCATGGGTGCGGTGCGGTGTTCAAATAACGTTTATAGGTCACGGGACGCGTGCGACCCAATCACGACATAGCTGAAAGGTAGCTGTGATAACATTGTTAAGTGTGTAATTTTATTTTTTAGTTATCACTAAGTTTCTCTCTTTCTTTTAGTGTGGGATACGAGTATATAAAGACGTCTAGACAAACAATAACTATGATTGTAAGTATTGTTAATCAATATTGATCTTCGGATCGGATCGGATGCGGAGGAATGAGGAAAATGTCGTGAGGAAAGTTTTTAGTATGAATGTGGATGGCTATAAGAATAGGGGAAGTCTAATAAAACGATGGATGGACTGTATGAAAGATGATATGGCTAGAAAAGGGGGACTACCGAGATGACGGCTAAATAGACAAGTATGGAAGAAAATGACGTTTTGCACTGACCACAAATAGATTGGGAGAAGGACAGGACAATGATGATGAAGCTATATTGATCCTTGAAATACTTAACTACAAAAAAAACTCATGGATTTAATTAGATTCACATGTAATTTTAGGAAATGATACATCGACAGCTACAAAAAAAAAGTAAAAAAGCAACTACTTATCAACTGAGTACGCATTTTGAAAACTCCAATACTTTAAGAGTGCATACACGGGTCCACTAGCGCCACTCCTTTAAAAAAATATTATCTTGTGACTGAGAAGGAATTTTGAAAAACGGCTCAATAAGCGACCTCGGTAAGTGTGTCCATATTGAGACACGAAGCAACAAAATACGATCTAAATGAATGTGACAGCTTTTGTTTAGATCGAATTTTGTTGGTTCGTGTCTCAATATGAAAGTTTATAGAAGGTATTAGAAAAATCTTGGCACACTTACTGAGATCGTTTATTGAGCCGTTTTTCAAAATTCCTTCTCAGTCACGAGATAGTATTTTTTTAAAGGAGTGGCGCTAGTGACCCGTGTATGCGCTCTTAAATACGCGAATTAGACAGACTACTGAAAGAAAAAGAAAAAAAAACTGCACAAACACAACGCACATTACGAATAAATGACATTAAAATACACACATACAAAATAGCCAAAAGCCTCGTACTGAATTCACCGGAGTGGGAGGTAAGTCCGTAGGTGTGATAATAACACCGTTTATAGGTCACGGGACACGTACGATTCAATCACGACTTATCAATCTGAAGTTAAGATCGCCCTAACAAGAAAAATATCTACGGTAAGTGGATCGTTTGAATGTTGTCCTCGTGTCATCATATCTGATTCAGACGAGACGAAAATTACTGTTGTGTGGGTTTGACTGAACTACATAAGTTTATGAAGAGGTGCAGATGGTTTTTCTTTGTTTTTAGAGCTCCGTAATGAATGGGTGTCAACGGGACCCTATTACTAGAGCGCCGCTGTCCGTCCGTCTGTCACAGGGCTGTATCTTTTGAACCGTTATAGGTAGATACTTGAGATTTTCACTGACTGTGTGTGTCTGTGCTATGGCCGCTATTACAACAAATAATAAAAATAAAATAAAGTTAACACTTTCACGGAAACTAGAGATGAAGTTGACTTTCTGAAAATCATACAAAAAAAGATCATACAAAATAATACCACGCGTAAAGTCGGACTGCCGTAAAAAACAAGTAAATATACCTGTATTATGACACTAGAAAAATTTAAGTGAGTGTAATACGACACCGGATCACATAGCTTCTTAGTAATGTATGCAAATTTACATGGCTATAGGTGGTTTGTCTGCTTTGACTTGGTAAAATTAACCGCCTGTGGGCGTAGCGTCATATAAAACACGAAAAAAAAAATACGCCTCTGACCGTGACGTTAGTGAAAGTGTTAAAAATTAAAGGGTGGTATACGTAACCCTTCGTATGCGAGCCCAACTCGCACTTGGCCGCTTTTCTTTTCTAATTTTAGCCAATTATATTTTCGTCTATCCGAACCCAGAGATCAAAGAGTCTGTGGGACGTTTTCTGAATAAAACAAAGTAATTATGTGTATTTTGTGATGATTATTTTAAATGTTGTTTTTTTTGTGCAATTGTGCAAAAAATGAACTACAATAAGACTGTTAATTAAAAATATCGAACTTAAACAAGTACCTTATACACAGAAAATTTATATTATTTATACACGCATACATTAATATAATAAAATCACGCATTATTTCCATGGTGTAGGCAGAATCACAGAACACTACCTGCTATTATCCTTACATACTCTTTTTGCTTCGTTTAATATATAGATAGTGTAATATTATTTAATTATATTATTACTACCGTAGTACTCGTAACTGGCGTGCGTGTATGACCAGATGTATGAAGTAAACGAGGCAAATGGAGTATGTAAGGATCGTAGCAGGTGGCGTTCTGTAGTTTCTGCCTACCCCAAAGGCAAGAAGGCGTGAGTTTTTGTATGTATGTATATTAAAACCAAATAGAAGTATAACACTATCAAAATAGGTTATAAGTACAAAATATTAATATTAATTAGAAAACTACAATGCACCAAGTTGAAAACAGGAAAAAATTGTTATTAATAATTATTAACAAACGTGGCTGCAGTTCGATACCAAAAGTACTTTAAACCGACTATTAGATGATACAGAAATTAATAATATTAATTGTGTATTTATAATGGCTTACCACAAGAACACTAAGGTTCTATCTAGGTATTTACAAAAATGTGTTAAATCATTGTCAACGTCATCAAATAAAATAGTGAGGAGTTTAATAAATCCGTGGTTCAAATGTTATTTTTCTAAGTTGTTAGTAGGATGTTATCGGTTGAGCTCAAAGCTTTCAATAACTATTATTTGTGAATGCTTAAAAATACGTATTTTTTACTCACCTAGCATAATTTCACGCCTGAAATCCCTGAAGGGTTAAGCAGAGGTGTACTTATGGTAACACACAATAGGCTCGCCCAATTACGAGTACATGGGGCTTAAACATAACTGGCGAAATGTGCATGTTAAGTAGGTACCTACGTATTTTTAATAGTTTCTGAAACTTTATGAATATATTTTTTAAATGATTAACAAACATGTTGAAAATGAATACAATATCAGGTAAATATAACATTTAGGTAAACTAAACACAGGATAATTTTAAATATAGGGACTTAATTGTGACGAAATTAACTATTTTCAAAAATAAATAAATGAAACATAATTACCTATATTATGGTCTACCTATACATAACTTGTATATCTGTTTAAATTGCAACATGCTCTGCAGTTTGTTACCATAACCATGGCGTTTATTGTAATAGTACCTAAGTAGATATACCATTTTTATTTTAAACCACGCTGTCCATGTTTCTAAATACACTTGAAAGTGTCAGTGTCAGCAAAAAACTAAAAGGAGACTTAAAATTGAACTGCATTTGAGAAATAGGCAAAAAAGAAACACAAAATAAAACGTTTTGAGATAAAAACAATGCACCAAAACTTGTATCACCTGCACCGTCACCGGCCGCGCCTTGACCAATCTAATTACAGTAAGAGCTTGGTGTGCGTCACGCTTTAGTGCCGTAAGATAAGTAGTAATGTTGGTTTTTTTGCTTGTTGGGGGTTAGCAGTGATGGTGGGTTCATAAGTGAATAAATAATGAACTGATGATGGTTCGATATGAAGTAGAGAAATTAGGAATGTCGTGTGAAAAATTTTGACTATGAATGAACTTTAAGAGCTGGGCAAGACTAAAATATGGCTACTAAGAGGATACTGCGCTGACCCCAAATAAATTAATATAAGGGCAGGAGAATAATCCTGGGTACCTATACTCCATTTGAAATAAGAATAGAAATTTAAATAAACTTTTTTTACAGTCCGTTCAACTGATTTTGACTTCTATTGCTTTGGCGGCATGACAAATGACAGCTGCAGTAAATAGTTGGTATTGTAACCACGTTTTTGCTTTTAATGCTATTCTTATGCCTACGGAATGGAAGTCAAAATCAGTTTAATGGACTGTAAAAAAGCTTTATTTAAATTTCGAATCATATTTCAAATGGAGTTTATATATAGTATGCATTTAAATAAAAGAGTGATGAATGTTGGTACCTAAATAATGATGGATGGAGAGGGAGACGAAGAAAAAAGGAGAGATGAATGGATTCTGTGACGGATGATATGGAGGAAAAAGGAGTGAATGATAGGGTGACAACTGACCGCGGAGAATTGAAGAAAAAAAACGTGTTGAGCCGTCCCCAAGTAGCATTAGACAAGCGAAGGGAAATAATGATCTATGAGAGGCATAAGAAGAGCACCTTTGAATGCAAATGAGCCTCGATTGCTTCTACACACACATCGCTACTGGTAGGCTAGGCTAATCCTGTCACAACTTTTTGAGAGAAACGTTTTTTTTTGTGTTTTGTGTCTGATCAGAGGGCTTAGGCAAATGGCAATCGCTTCGGAGCGATTCTATTTCCGCAATCGCTATTGCTTTCGCTAATGTTTCCATCATACGAATAGAAAACTAGCGATAACGCTTGTCATAAAGTGCCACTTGGCTACGCATCTCTATGGAAATAATCGTTCGACGCTGTCGATTCTTTTCATAGCATCGAATGATGTTAACATTGTCTAGCTAATTTCTATTCGTTGACCTAAGATCACGTGACATTTCGATAGCTTATGCCCCATACATTTTTTGGCTTTTCAACTAGTGTCATCGCTAATCGAATGTTACTTTATCTAGGTCCTCAGAGGGCCTAGACAAATGTCATTCGCTTCGGAGCGATTCTATTTCTACAATCGCTACCGCTTACGTTAATATTTGCCATCATACGAATCGAAAACTAGCGATAACGCTTGTCAAAAAATGTCACTTGGCTACGCATCTCTATGGAAGTAATCGTTCGACACTGTCGATTCGTTTCATAGAATAGAATGATGTTAACATTGTCTAGCTAATTTCTATTCATTAACCTGTGACCACGTGACATTTCGATAGCTTATGTCAATTCCATACATTTTTTGGCGTTTCTACTAGCGTCATCGCTAATCGAATGTTACTTTGTCTAGGCCCTCTGGTCTGTCAAATCTCACGTCATTCGTTATGAATGTTATGATGGACTGATAATTTAGTTTATAAGTCTTTCATTTTAGTTTCATTTTAGCGACATAGCATAGGTAGGTACAACTTACTTTATATTACTCTAACACTGTAATCTAGATATATTGTACGCTAGAGGAATGTCTAGAGCTGCTTTGCCGCAGTGTATGAAAGATGAAACTCACTTGGAGCAAAATCATTAATTGAATCTTGATTTAATTAGTATCCACCCAAACTAACAATACTGCAAGACTTATTAAATTGTTGGTTTTCCAATGAAACATAATTAAGTGAGCTTGATAAACAACATTTATGAGAAGAAGACTAACAATATACAATTTTATTACATGCTCGAAGGATACTTCAATACTTATTAGGTCGTCCATCTTACATTTTTTTGTTCGAATGTTCTTAATTCAAAATAAAATATAAATTCTTTGTTTCAATTGTTTTGTTCTTTTTTCAAATGGGTATTTCATTCTTTTCTTAACTCAAGTAGAAGTATGGTGTACATGATAAAGAGTATTCTGTCTATATTAGGTATGTCTGATGTAGTTTTTTTATTTATTAAAACAGTTATAATTTTTTTCGTTGAATTGCATTATTTGCTATATTGTTATCTGAGATTAGAATACTAAGTTAAGTACTTATGGGAGTCTAATATCTCAATTACCTAAGTAATGGTAAAGGTACAATTTGGTCGTAACCATGGACGAACAAAAAAAATCGGACGGAACTCCGCTGAGACAAAACTGAGTCCCGCACCCTAATTGCATAACACACTATCAATCACAATCTGAATCATTTTGAAGGATATTGCTAATCCATTGCTTCATAGTTCGAAAATTTTGTCTGCTCAACAACGTAAATAACGCAATGAATGTTGTCGAACTGTCAAAATGAAAGCCATTCCTACTGTTAGTGTGTTACGCTATTACCCCGCCGTTTATATGTGAATATTTATGTGTGAGTATTGCCGTTTGCGCGCGTAATGGCCGACCGACTAATGTGTGAATGTGTGCGTGCCGGCCCTGTACGTACAGCGAGCTGGCCGAATTGAGTAACACAGTTTTTATCCGACTACGGCAAAGCCAAAAAGAAAGGTTATGATTTTATTTGTTAGCGAGAATCTGTCCAACTTTGTTTGTTCGCATGGTCGTTAGTAATTTACTTGTGATCTTTTAAGAAAGAAGAATTAAAAAAATATACACAGGCATGGTTTTAAGTTTATTCATTTGCTTTCAAATAGTTAAACAATTTATAAAATAAATATAATAATTAATTTGATTGATTCAGCTCTATCGTTTGTCGGTGAAACGCAAACGTAAAAGCATAATAACGTCCTACTGTAACTGTCCAGTTCTTGTAAGTAATTTTACAACAGTGTGTAGGTAATTGTCTTAATCACCAGTCAGTTATTACCGATCTTAGAATTTTTGAAATAGCACGGTAATTATATAGGAACACTACTTCTCAACTTTATTTAGTTTAATATTTGTATATGATTTGCTTATTAAACGCTTTACAATTCTTATTCAGTTTGAGTTTAACACAAAAAATCAGGTAGGTAGGTACTAATTGCTATTTATATTTACATTTAAAAGGTACTTAGGTACTTATTACCATAACCACAATAATTTTAAAAACCCAAATCTTAAAACAACCTCAAAACAAAATCAAAAATCGAACACGAAACTCTCAAAAAACAGCCAGCAAGAACCACGCTAACATAACCCGACGCCAAAAAAAAACAAAAGCGAAACAAGAGAATCGCATCTAGCAAGAATCATCGAACAAAAACAGGTCATTGTCGAAAGTCACCGGAATCGAGAAGCCACGCCCGCTCGCGCTATTGGGCCTCCCAACCAACGCACTTCGGAATTTTAACAAAAACCCAGCCTAGTTCCGCCTTCTAAAATGTTTTTTTCCGCTCGCCAAAATGGCGGTCCCACTATTTGTTTACAGATAGTATTGTGGATTAACTTTGCTTTTTAATAGAGCTTTCGTGGCGTTTTATCTGCACGTGGAAAATGGTAGCTTTTTTTTATTTATTTTTTGTTCAATTCTAGTTTGGTGGTGCTAGTGTGTAGTGGGCTTTGAGTTTCGGTTGTTGCAAATTTGAATGTGTTGAATTTTATTCATGAATGAGGAAAATAATATAAAAAAAAACTAGCTAGTTTTTTTTACATGCTGGGAGTGTTGGGCTATTTCATATTTTTTGTACGGTTAACATTACCAACGTTTTGGAACTTTTTAAATATTTAGGTGAAGGTGACTTACATTATTATTAATTAAATATAATATTTAATCTGACTACTTCAATACCTAATATTGTTTTAATAAAATAAAACACTAGGCCGAAGAAACCGTCACAGTTTTAGTTCAGTAAAAACAAGGTCTTAGCACTTCATTAATTTGTGTTAGTGGTTGGTTCCTACTAACCTACAAAATGTATTTTCTATTTTATTGCATTTTAATTACCTATATATCTATATTTTTAACCACCTATCCATCCACTTTCCATGACCTAACTAAAATTATTTCGTATTCATTATTATGAAAAAAGCTCCAGTAGTGATTGAAAAAAGTTTACATCTTTCACTTAATACGTATCAAAACTGTAGCTCTTTAAATCTAGAAACAGCGTGAAAAAAATGCATGCATTGAAATAGAAATGCAAAGACATTCATCCTTTCAGCCTAATCTGTCAAAAACACACAACATAAACACTGGCCACAAAAACTGCAATCCATTGCATTTTTTACGCCTACTCCGTGCGATATGCATGCCTTGTAGACTAGACATTATGTCTGTGACGTCACAGTAGCGTGGTAAACACGTGCTGTGCTCATATGCCTAGCACGTGCTCAAGTCACAAGTGAACGAGGATTATCTCAAATTAGTCTACTGTATTAATCTAAGTTACTTGTGTCGACAATGTGTAAGTAATTAATTTGTCATACAAATCGCACTTACACCTAATCACAGTATGTTCATGAAAGGAAAGATGTTTTACTTTCTTGTTCTATAGAAATTCGTTCCATTTTTTAATTGGGATTGTCATTCTTGTGTTCTAATGTTAAACTTATGAATTTGACGTTCGGAATTTAAAAACTATATAGTTCTTTGGAAACCAAGATGGCAAACGATTGTTTACAAAACAAAATTGTTATTTCATTAGGTATCAGTCTTTTTGATGGAATGTTTTATTAATGAAGTTACAAATAATAAAAAGGCTGCTTCTTCTAGTAAAAAAATCAGCAAAGCATTTCTCATTCAGTACTCAAGAAAACCGTTTAATATTTCTTTGAAAAATCTTTCGAGTTAGCCAGATTCATTATACAAATTGTCATAATGTAATATAAAGATGTTAACATTTGTATAACTTAGATATGGAGGAGCGGAGTCTCCTAACACAGGCATTGTTTGCCTAAAAGGAGGCTCCAAACACAAATAATTGTTTAAGAAGCATTTTGTTTAAATAAAAAACATTTTCATTTTTCATTATATGCCAATAAGCACCGCTAAGATCTATTACCATTACAACCATTTCTCCATAGACAACTAGTTTCCTTGACCAACATCCTCCCCCACCGTCCTCCACAATTCAGGCTTGACTATAAACTATAACGCAAGTAGTTTAAGATTTCACTCTCACGCAGCATCCGTGGCGTGATGCCAGCAACTAATTTGTACCTCTTAGCAGCTGTCTCTATGCCACTGAGTTATTTAGCTAGAGGATAAGCAATATTAGAAGTGTTAAAGGTAAAATAAGAAAAAAGAGTTAAATTTCTTAGAGGTTATGTTTGTGAGATACGTTGGTAAGGCGTACCTACTGTCTCAAAACTATTGAATTAATTTTAGAAGATGAGATGTCGATGGATTAGTCTTGATATAAACGATGTCTAGGTTAAGATCGATTTTGATATAAACGACGTCTAGGTTAATATAGGTCTTGATATAAACCATGTCTGGGTTAAGATCGGTCGTGATATAAACGATGTCTAGGTTAAGATCGCTCTTGATATAAAAAATGTCTAGGTTAAGATTGGTCTTGATATAAACGAGTTCGAGGTTAAGATCAATCTTGATATAAACGAGTTCGAGGTTAAGATCGGTCTTGATATAAACGATGTCGAGGTTAAGATCGGTCTCGATGTAAACGATGTCTGGATTAAGATCGGTCTTGATATGTCTAGGTTAAGATCGGTCTGGATATAAAAAATGACTAGGTTAAGATTGGTCTTGATATAAACGAGTTCGAGGTTAAGATCGATCTTGATATAAACGAGTTCGAGGTTAAGATCGGTCTTGATATAAACGATGTCGAGGTTAAGATCGGTCTCGATGTAAACGATGTCTGGATTAAGATCGGTCTTGATATGTCTAGGTTAAGATCGGTCTGGATATAAACGATGTCGAGGTTAGGATCGGTCTTGATATTAACGATGTTTAAGTTAAGGTTGGTATTGATATAAACGATGTCGAGGATAGGATCGGTATTGATATAAACGATGTTTAGGTGTCATGCTTTTGTAGTCTGATTTTAACCCCTACACGACATAAAGGGCCCGATATTAAGGTGATGTGTTTTTTTAACCTTTCTCTTATTACACCATCCCAACTTAGAGAAAGGGTCCCTGAACGTCACGTGGTGTAATAAGACTTTTAGTTATTAGTTTTATGACCAGCGAGGTAATTGCATAACACACTAACAGTAGGAATAGCTTTCATTTTGACAGTTCAACAACATTCATTGCGTTATTTATGTTGTTGAGCAGACAAATTTTTCGAACATATGAAGCAATGGATTAGCAATAGGCTTTAAATTGCTTCAGATTGTGTTAGATACTATTGGCTGATAATGTCAGAAAAAATCTGTTCCTTTATTAACAGAACTGGTAAATATTGCCTTAGATCCTGGCACAAGAGGCAATTAATTTATTTTGTTCTGTTTAATCATTTAAAAACGAAGCTTTAGAAACTTACCAGAGAGATTGAATGGGAGTCTTACTTTCCTATTCAATATTAAGCAAAGCAAGATATTATACTACTTACTTGAAATATTTCCATCGTTAAACTTTGCTTCGATATTGGAAACACAACGATTAATTATTATATTTAATTAATAATAATGCAAACCACCTTCAACTGAATATTAATACAACAGTTACTCTTCAACTTTTCTTGATAATTTAAGCTGACATAAATACATAGCGAGATAAGCTTCTACAAGAAGCAATAGATATATTTCTTTTGTTTATTTATTACACCTACATTCTTCAGTTAGATTTAAGTCTCATTTAATAGGGGACGAGCTTAATGACATTAACCGGGTACAAAAACTCAGAGCTGCTGCTGAGAAATTTCTGATGGAAAATGCACCGTACGAGGGAATCGAGCCTATGAGTATCGACTCCAAAAAGCATAGGATGTACCTCTCAATTTACCTCTAACATAAGTTACCATTAGAAAACTTTAGATCCTAGGAGGCAGAGAGAGTGCAAGCCATCCTATCCTGGGAACAAAGTTTATCTCTTAATGTCTCGATGCAGAGTCTGGAAGGTACTTCTATGCATTTCTTACTAACAGTTTCTTATTAATAACTCACTTTTGGAGGTCGGAATATATCCCACGGAAACGTACTACCGGGATAAAAAGTATCCTATGTGTTAATCCTGGTTATAAACTTTATGTGTGCCAAATTTCATCAAAATAATATTAGAAGCATAATTAATACTAATGATTGAAATACTATCCTGAATTCATGCAACCCTAGTACTTTTTGTTAGGCTTCTGCTCAGGTTTGTGCACTTGTCGTGAACAGAATACCGTCTTGTATACATGCAACGTATACTACCGGTATAAAAAATATCATCTATGTATATAATTTTTAGTGGTCTAAAACCATCTTCGCGTTATTGCCTTTCTTCAATTAAATTTGTTTTGGGCACATCGGTTGGATGGTTTCAAAGTCTTTAACGGACATAGGTAGAAACAAATTTTGTGTTACATATATAGACATATATATACATAGATTACAAAACTACCAAAGACAATATGGATAGAATGTGTGAAAGATGACTATGGCAAGGAAGGGGAATTAGGAAGTAAATTCTAGTCTGAGATGATGACAGCTAATAGGGATGTATCGAAGAAGGAAGACATGCGGTGCTAGCAACAGATAAATTGGGATAGGGCAGGAAGATGTTACCTGCAGCCTTAAGGCGACAGCGCGATACAAAGGCACCGCTCGTCGCGCGACACACGGTGTGCACGAGCCTTTATTGTGTACCATAAGCAATTATAATCACAGGCCCTTCTGACTGTTCAACAATATTCAATGCGTTATAAATATCGTCGAGCAGACATTTTTTTCAAACATATAAATCATATTATCATGAATCCTCTGCAAAATGAAAGGGATTGTACGTATAGGTATGCAATTGTATGCTGTTTTACAATCCCATAGAAAGATAGAGAAAGTATTCCCCAGCATCCCGGGACCAAAGTTCATCTCATGCGGTAACGTTTCACTCTCGTTGTCAGCATCTGGCGTGGTGCCAGCCTCAATTTGGCGACTATTAGCGGCTATCCGTCAGTTTGTTTGTCACTGTGTTATTTGGTAGGTGGAGTTTGTGAAGTTAGATGTGGAGTAGGATCTGCTGCAATTTGAAGTATTCTTAGAGATGATATATTTACATGCTCTTTGAAAAGGTTTCGTAGCCTTTTGTATGAGACACCTGAACTACTGGACAATTTTTTTTTTTTAAATTACTATTTCTTTTTATTTTTCTTTAGAATATTATTTTAACTGTCATGTACAGTTCACCTCCTAGTGACTAAGTATAAGGTTATATTTATTCATAGTAATCTGTGAACAGCGCTGTGGGCTACATTATTACCTAAATTAATATAAGTTTTTCTGTATGTAATATTGCATAATGTAGCTGTTTGTTGTTCCTATTTAATAAAATAAAATAAAAATAAAAGATGATAATGCTAACGCAATATTTTGGGTAGTGTCTATGGAACGGTAAGATGCAAAAAGAAACAAAATGTTGATAAACCCTGGCCTATTCTCCGTGGTTTGTAAACGTCACTGATAGGTAAGTATGTGCACACATAACATAAGAACATGCTGTGTTTTTCTTTGAGCTAAGAAAAGAAAAATTCAATGTCTTTCGAATATAAAAATGTAATCCAAATCATATTGAAGTAATCTTAAAATGCTTTACTACAAGTCCTGCTTATACTTACTCAAAAATAGTTCAGTGAACATAAAAACACACGCAATAAACATTAGACAAAATTGAAGAGGCCTTTGTACCTTTCTTGAGTGCGAAAAGTTTAAATAAGAGAAAACATTCTCCAAAGATTTTGTTTTTGTACGGAAAAATTATAACTTTCACTCACATCTCAACCAAAAATTAATCTTCCAACCATGCCCTGCCCCAACGTACCCACTGTCCGAACTCGTACCCAAACAAATGGCCTGTCTGTATTGTCTACAGTCTAAAACGTACAGACGCGCTCGGGATCTTTGACCCTCAAGATAGACCGGGATTAGGGAAAGAATCCAAATTGGATGCGGTATGTTTTTTTTGTTGTTGATATATTGGCTTGTGCTAGCTGAAATATTAATTTATAATATATATTTTTTTTAAATTATATTTAATGTTTTGTGTTTCGTAATGTTCTTATAGCTGAACAGCTGTACTGCTGGGCAGTTTGTTGCGCCACTTCTTCTCCCCAGTGGCGAAGGGCGGCCGTTTTTGGGGACTGTCTTATGTAATTTTGATGTTCCAAAATTGCTGATTCTCAGCCTTGTCTGAATAAATGACTTTTGATTTTGATTTATGAGAATTACTGAACAGAAAAAAAATGCATGTGACATGTGTTGCAATCGCGATGATGTTCGATGAATGATGAAGTAAAATCAAATATGTAAACTAAACTCCATATGCATTTTAGAACTGTAACACAATGATGACAGCTTAGAGCAAAATATGAAAGCACAAAACACTTTTTACTTAAATCTGCTGTGAAATTGTCTCTAACCTTGGTATTGGTTTGCTTAAATTCCTCACTGAAAAAGTCAAGTCTGTTCTACTAAGAAATTAAAGGAAATAATAGTTAGTAACAAAGTAAATAAGAGCCAGCCTTGGAACACGCAATCTATTCCTTATCATCGCAAACGAACACTTGACAAGAAAAAGAAAATGTATTTCAAACTTGTCAACAACACCTACTTACACACATTAATAAAACCTACAAATCCATATAATCCCCAAAAAAAAAGTTAACCCGAAACTTATCCACAATTTAGCTCATCTGAAACCGCCACCCCAGGCGATCTCACCCCAGCATCTTAGCAGTTTTATAGGTCGACGTCGAATCGTCCACTCGACCGGTATCGATCTACCCTCCCACTCTCTTGTTACTAATATTTCATGTCATATTTTTCGGTATTTTCATCTTTGGGGCTGTTGTTCTGTGAGGCGGTGTTTGCTCCTCTGCATGCGTAGCATGGTTGAAACGGAAGACAAAATGACCGATTGTAGAAAGAATTTTACGGCGCGATGTCAAAATTCAAAAAAAGAATGACATTTGTGTTCTGCTCGTAGAGTAGAGATGGAAGTGGTCTTGCTACGCATGCTGTAGTGTTAAGTTATAAAGATATACATTTGTACACATTTTTTGCCCTAAATGGGTGCTACATACTCGTACAAGTGCTTCGAACGATGTAAGGGAACTACAAGTCTTCGGCAATGAATATTGAATAACGTGTTTATTTTTATTCCTGTATGTCGTGGTCGTGATGGCTTTGAAGTTTAAGGACCTGCTTTTTAAGCACTAAGTTGACTTTGAAACCCAACCTAGTTCGCTGTCAATCTTGGACAGTACTTCTTCACGGTAAAGGAACACATCGTGAGGAATCTTGGATTTGATATCGCATCGCCAACGTATAATGTGCAAAATAGTGACCATTCCTTTTCTATCCAGGCTTTTGCTATTCCAAGTTCAAAAGTCAATCATTTACAGGAAACCTAATTTTATTCAAATTCTTTAAACTTCCTGATTAAGACTCAGACAACAATAAATTTTACATTAAACGAAAAACATTGTATCTACGCAGTATTTACTATCCAGAATACTACGCACAAACTAAAGATAATGTAGGAAAACAATGATAAAAATAAGTATTAAACTGTCGAGAAGTAATAAACCGTCAGGAGCATTGTTTTCCATCTAGAGGTTGTCGCCCTGATTCGGCACGTCATACCCAGACAGACTGCTTCTCGAACTTTTGTATCAGACATTTTATCTTCGATATTAGCTCGTATTTGACTGTAGATGAATTGGTGATTATGGAACTACACATAGTCAAATACATACATACATAAATTCACGCCTTCTTCCCATGGGGGTAGGCAGAAACTAAAGATATAAATAGATATAAAGATAAAGATATATTTATTTGTTTGTAAACATGTGTAACATTATACATTTACATGAAAATGTGGATGTAAGAGTGAAAATCTGAGAGTTTCAACATGTTTTGCGACCATTGGCGTACAAAATGAATTATAGACACTTGAATTTAATTCAATTTAATTTTATTTAAAGAACGCCACCTGCTACGATCCTTACATACTCCTTTTGTAAAAAAGGACTTACACGTTAAAAACGTCCAGAGTACAGCAAACAGAAACAATACAAAAAAACAATACAAAAATAAAATAATTAAAATAAGCCGTGGCAGAGATGACCACTCCCATCTGACGGCGCCCGTTCACGAACATGACGCTGGCAGATGGCTTCATTTTCATTTCGTGATTAAATTATGGAACTGATGTTTTATAATTATTGATTTGTTTTTTTTTTGTTGATATTCTTTCGGGTTCAATGAGTTGTGAAGAGTGTGGCATAAAAACCACACTTTTTTAAGTTCAACAGTGATTGGTTTTTAGTAAAAAAGAGTGGTTAATTTCGTACAGAAATGGGTCATGGTATTTCTGGCCTATTAAAATAGGACCGAATCGCCACGTTTGGAAATAGAATTGGCATTTGATAAAGCGAATGAGAAGACCGGTGCCCAGTTTTTAGACATTTTTGAGTAGACCCAGTGCGACTTTGGTCAAGTTTTTATTCTTTAAATCGTATATACCTAAGTTCTTTCTAATCACATTATCTTATCTCTGTAGTTCTTACCTACGAATAATATTTTTGAAATCCACGAAATCTTCTTAAGTTATTCATAAATTATTTTAAGTAGTTCATTTAGAGGCACTTGTGAACGACAAAATTTACAAGAAAATAGAATTGATTCTAGTTGCCGCTTCAAAAAGGTAGTTTTGTATGGAGAAGAATGGACAAGAAACTCCATAGTTAGATACTCTTCTAAATTGTTTAAGGTACAATATTTTGTACACATTAATTATAATTTATTATATGTGAAGACGATGCACCTAGAATAAAATTACAACACTAACGTGCAACGTCTATCAGGTACCAGAGTTTACATACATCCTTGAAATTATTCCACATTAAACTGTGAACTTGATGAGCACATAACATGTCAACTACCAACATTGGTTGGCAGTATCTTGCCTTCATTTATGGGTGCCTGGTGACTCAACCGGGTCAAATGTTTTGCTACCTTATCTTAACTTTAATATTATAAATGCGAAATTTGTATATAGTAGATGACTAGGTTTGTAAAAATATGTAGAAAGGAAGAGACTTTCGCTCTTTAGAAATTAAGGAATTTCTGTGTTATCTCTATGCGTTTTTTCAAGCAATTTCAGTCAACATTTGTAAGGTTGGGTTGGTTCAAATCCGGCTCGAAGGACCATATTGTAGAAGTCACAGCAAAAGCAGGAATAAATTAAAATCCATTAATTTTATGGAAATCGTCTTATTTCAAAATGCAGATGCAAAAGAAGAAGAAATGTGACATAGATCAGTAAAAAAGTCCTCATTTACACAATGTCTAATTATAGATACAGGATGAATAGCCAAAAAACTTACTTCTGCAGGCAGTAATTTATTCGGCTTTTACCATAGAACTGACTGGTTCAAAAATATCCAATGTTAGTGGGAGATTCCGCCAATTTTTTCCAGTGACGAAATTTTCACTCGTATCCTACGGCAAAGCCTCATCAAGTCTGTGATCAATAAATCTACTAGGACCTACTAAATCTCGTGTGGGATTAGTTGACAAACATTACGACCATCCAGCAACCGCATAAGTTGAACTAAGATATGAAAACAGAAGAGTAATTCCCATTATTTTTCCATTTTTTATTTAAGAACATTCGCATTTTAGTCTGTCTCAATCTTTCAAAAAATGTATGAGATTTTTTGACATTGATAATTATTGAGAAGAGGATTTAAACGCTTTTAATTACGGGGATTGCCCTTCAGTTTATAATCTGTGAATAAGTCACCAAGGAACATATATATGTAGTTTAATTATCAAGGGGATTTACAGCAAAATATGATTCAACATACCCAAACAATAAATATTTTAGAAAAATCCCACGACAACAAACGAATTAATAAATAACGAATGCTTCATTAAAATAAATTACTAAGCCGCTGAGTTTCTGAGTTGTTGACAAACATACGGACGGGCACCGGAATTCCGTGTGTTAAATCATTGTATTACTAATTTTATTGTTGACTACACGTCATTGTCACTTCCTCGCTGGTCACTTGTTAATAATTAATTAATTAACTGATTAATATGTTAAGCAAGGATAAGAATAGATCTCTTGTCTTTAGGTGTGTGACTTGGGAGTAGATTAGGCTTTTGTATTTTGTAATTTTTGAATCAGCCTGTAGATAGCCGATCGCTCAAACCTATAGGAGACTCAAAGTCTAAAGTGAATCGGTAACTTAATAGGCTTACAAGAGCTAAAGCGCGGTCACTGTCGGATTGCATAGAAAAGAAAGAGACGCGCGATGACACAACGCTGGTAATTTATTGCAAAATGTGAAGCAATTATGGATTTACAAAAAATCTATTCATTGGACTAAAAAATTAAAACACTATTACATTAGTATGTTACTTTAAGAATAATCTGACAAAAAATTGGAATGTTTGCATGTATATTAGTATGGTTTTTAAACGTTAATTTTTTTTTTTGAGGTATCTTCGTGATTTTTTTCTATCATATCAAGTTAATTGTATTATGTTTTCAACACACTATCTAACTAGCGTATATCCAGAAGAATATCATATATTTTTCTGATTTTGGTTACTGCAGTGGATCATATATTTTTAGGCATTATAAATTTGCGTTTAAGTCATGTAGTCCCCTTAAGTCTATATCAGGAGCGACACTCGAGTGAAGTTCCATTCTTGTTTCATTCCACGTTCTCACGACATCAACAAAATTATATATGAATTTTATTTATTTTAAAAAGGTACACCAACTGCTTCTGTATATAAAATATCACATAACAGTGGGTAACAGCCATGGGCTTATACAGTTGCCAATAACAGGTGAACCAACATTTTCAAATACAGTGATAACCTAAGGTAAAAACAAAAATTAAACAAAAAATTAAACAATTTAAGTGATAACAAACCATAAAAACAGAAATATCAAATTACATTAGAAAAGATACAGAGGTTGCAAGAAACACTTACATACTAACACAATTAATCTTAGATTATGTGGATTATGTGGATGAACGTTCATCTGCTCCTTTCGTTTAATTTTTTAATCATTTGGTTGACGAGTGAAAGATTCCGAGTGCCGAAATGCAACATTTTTGTATCAGTTCACTAATAAATTCCTATTTCACTTTTAATTCACTTCGAGTGAAAGATGCCGAATGAAAGGCAAAAACCGGCTAAGTGTAAATCGGACACGCAGACGAAGGGTTCCGTACCCCTGTAGAATATGTAACACTTTTTTTTTAAACCTGTTTCTTGTCTGGGGACTCCCTTTGATTTAAATTTATTTTCGGAAAATGTATTTTACTAATCAATCTCAGAATAAAATTTGGCGTATTATTTATCTGTACAAATAAATAAAATTTAAGTGTCCATTTGTAATGTCAAAATAACAGCTTTTTACTGAAAGCTTATTATGAAAGTATATACAGTACTTAAAACATTTTTTTTTTTAATTTTGTCTGTCTGTCTGTTTGTTCCGGCGAATCTCCAAAACGGTTGGACCGATTTTAACAGGACTTTCACAGGCAGATAGATATTATAAAGAGTACCATAGGCCACTAAATGTCCCGATAATACGTTCCCGTGGGATAATTTCCGACATCCACGCGGGCGAAGCCGCGGATAGCAGCTAGTCTAAACTAATATTATAAACCGAAAAGATTAGATTTTTTATATGTTTGTTTGTTGCGCTTTCACACTAAAATGGCTAAACGGATTTGGATGAAATTTAGCACATGGGTAGACCATGACCTGGATGAGGACATAGACTACTTTTTATCCCGATATTCCCACGGGATCGAGACGTATGCGGGTGAAACCGCGGGGCGCAGCTAGGTCAATAATAAACGTAAGTATATGAGAAGTACACCAACCTGAATAAGTGCGTCGAACGATTCAATAGCTCATATTATTAGCACATAGTGAGTCATAAAAAACATTTATTGTATACTGATAAAACTGTGAACTTATAATAATGCTATCGGTGGAAACGTATAGTTATTTTATACTACGAATAACCCTCGGCTTTGTCCGGGTTTTGAGACGAATCACCTTAAAGATCCTAAAACCTAATTGTGTAACACACTATCAATCACAATCTGGATCATTTTTAAGGATATTGCTAATCTATTGCTTCTTATGTTCGAAAAATTTGTCTGTTCGACAACGTAAATAACGCAACGAATGTTGTTGAACTGTCAAAATGAAAACCATTCCTACTGTTAGTGTGTTACGTAATTACCCCTCTGGACGTGAAAGCAATGAATTCCTACAACCATTAGCAGGACTAAAATGTTACCCATTACAAATAATGTAATTAGATGAAAGTTGTTCCAAATCGATATTTTTTTATCATCACCTTTTGTATTACTTATTTAAAATAAAATATTTAAAAATTTTAGTGACAATATTATCAAGTCGGAATTGCCGCGGAAAGCACTTGAAACCGTTGGTCTTGGTTGTCATTCGTAGATCTTTGACAGTCGTTACGGGTAGTCAGAAGCCCTAAAAGTCTGACAACAAGTCTTACCAAGGGGTATCGTGTTACCCAGTAACTGGGTTGTGGAGGTCAGATAGGCAGTCGCTCCATGTAAAATACTGGTATTCAGCTGCATCCGATAAAGCTGGATGCTAACAATGTTGGGTAAACTTTAGGCAGATTGATTAAAAATAACATAACAAGCGATTTCTCAAGCGATTTTTACCGCTGTCCGCGGACTCTAGTATATTGATATTGTTCACAGATTTTGCGATTTTTATCCGCAACGATTAAATTGCGTAGTGCGCGCTTAGCCTTTATGTTGTAAGTCCCATGTACCTAAGTAATAGAAAAAGTCGAGTCTATTACCTACAGCCTAAGGTCCATTACTGTTTATCAGGCTGCGTCTGAGAAAATTCACGACCCATAATCGATTTTCAGGCAGGGGTCGTCAACAGTTGCGCTTGCGACAAGGTAGAAGAAATAACTAGTCAAAAAAAAAGTGTTTTGTAAATAAAAGGGGTAATATGGAAAACTTATCGGCTGTTGTAAATTAGGTTAAGTTTGCAACAATGAAAATAATAACAAAACATGTCGTGAAGTTTGTGACTGCACTTACGTTTGTGGGCAAAAACAAACTTGAATCATGTTTCTATTTATATTGCCTGATTTATATTTTGTTTATTCCATATATTTGCCGGTTTCAATATAATTGGTTATTGTTTCAAATGGAAATGTATTTTATTATGAAATGTAAATGGTTTTTTTTATCATAAAATAATGGTCCAGCTTATTTTAATACTTTGGTCAATGTTATGAATGTTTTAGTTATAACCTAAAAAATAACAAAAACGATTGAAAAAATAAAAAAAATGGCGTCGTAAAATTCCTCTGCATCGCTGTCGACTGGTAATGTACCCAAGAGACTGGCGGCATTGCCACGTTGTATGGCAATTCTTAGCCTCTGGCCAAGGTAAAGGCCAGCCCTTGGGTCGCGGGAAGTGTCAACCAGCCGTCTGGAGATTCAGTTATATTAGGTATGTAATACATAACATCACGCCTGTATTTCCCAAAGGGTTAAGCAGAGGTGTACCTATAGCACACCCACATTTGCCAGTTATGTTTAAGTCCCATGTAATAGGGGGCGAGCCTATTGCCATCAACCGGGCACAAATCCAGACTCCGGGCTGCCACTGAGAAATTTCTGCCGGGGTCGCGGATTGTTCGAAAGAGTTACCGTGGCCCTGGCGCACAGGCAACTGAAGGCACACGGGTGGGTTTTAGTCAGTAAGAGTCTGACACGCCCTTCCGCTCCGCCCAGAGCGGGAGAGGTCATTTGATGATTTCCCACGCAAAAAAAAAAAAAAGGACCTCTTGCTCAGCTTTAGCACTTGCGACCACTGAACAATAAGGGAGCCAATGTTATTAATGTTTTAGTTACTTTAGGTATGTCTGAGAAATTATACATCTTTACGAGGTTTAAATATCTTCTAGAGTTTTAAAGAACCTATAGATCCTTGATTAAAAGTCACCTACTCCATTTAATAGAAAAACGCTTTTGGTAAATGCAAAAAGCTTTTTACCCGACTTTCCCAAAAGGAGGGCAATGGTTTTTAGAAGTGTAATTATATAATAGCTTGCGGTTTGTAAAGTTATCTAGGTACTGAATAAACAGAACAATGAAAAACATCGGGAATTCCTTTACATAATTCACGTAATATTTATTAAACCATCAACAAAACAGCTCAAAGCATTAAAATTAAAATCTATCAAATTATTTAAAGCAGACATTACTGAACATCATTCTCATTGTGTCCACATAAAAGCTGCATCTCAGTCGGCTTTCCATACTGACTAATGAACAAAACTTGTACAGATAAAATATAAAAAAGAAACTAAGCAGAATGACTGGCAACCTAAGCCAATCGAATCAAAAAAGATACTCTACGCCCACAATTCAAAAAGCGAACGCGACTCAAAAGCTGTCAAACTGCCCGCGCTGACACATGGTCATAGGGGTGTCGGAGATTTTACAGGAATTAAACGAACGAGGCAGATTTCTGCAAGTTTTTATCTACTTATAGGATACAGGTTTCTGCGGTGTCCAGATTGACTCGTTCTTCAAATAAGGTTGGTATACCTTTTTCTAAAAAGCCTAATTATAAAATTCGAAATTCAAAAAAACGTCTAAAAAAGTAATTGTCAGAATATTAAATCAGATGTATTCGAGGAAGTGTAAAATATGTGGGTGTGTGTGTGTATGAAATATATAGAAATTACTAATTCTATGTATGTAGTTAGTTATTAAATTACCTACCTAGTGAAAATAGTTGTTGTTCTTATAATAAAATTATAATATATGTACCTACATACATTTTCCTACGTTCAATAAATAAAACATCAAGTTTCGTAGAAAAAAAAACTAGCATTCGCGAGTATAAATTCCTGAGAAAGAAACACGAGTCCTAACTCCTATAGCTGTTTTTTTCCGTTCAGTATGTTTCATTTATCATATATAAAACATTGTGAAACCCTCATATTTACATATTCTCAGTGTTGATGTATATAACAGTTATTTACTAACAGTAGCCGCAACTTTAATCTTAGTTTCATCAGTAAGTGGCCAGCCCTGTTGAAACCTGCCCTGCCACAACGGACCGTCCGTACGCCATTTTAAGCGTTCTTTTTTTGAAATCACTAAAAGAGGTATGACAGGAATATCAATGCATCAAATGATGGTCAGTTCAAAAAAAGAAGTTTGAAATTTTATGTCTTTTGTAATTTCTGACTGAAGTATTTTTTTTCAATAAGGGCTGATTTTTCAATAGTCAATTAGCTTGTATATAAAAAATAAATAAATCAGTTTGGCCTTATACTCTTTCTGCTGCTGTCAAACCGCAATATTTATTTCGAAGATAATGTATTAAAAAATAATCTACCGGAAAATCAGCCCCCTTTTACTATAGGTACTTTTATGTTTCTTTGTGTTTGTGTTTCTAATAAACTAATGTAATTCGGCCTTCAAAAGCATCCCTAAAACACGTTATCAATAGTGCCCACATCTGAAATGTTTTGTTTACATTTTAAGTCTTCCCATTGGTCAGCCCTGGCACTCCGGCGCAAGGGGCCATTAACCGGCTCTCATTTTGTTTTTTGTCTCGCATACACACTGAACATACGCTTCTGCGTTCGGGTGACTATGCCTGTTACTGGCCTGAGTTATATAATGAAACCAATAAAATATTATTTCTGTTACCGTCAAACGGGGTGAATAGGGATGCAGGGGTGAATCGAGACGAAGCTTCAAAATGGTTTTTAACATTGAAATAATATAGTTTATTACCAAAAGGGACTCTAATGTGTTTACTGTATTATAATTAACGATTAAGTGCCCTTGTTGGCAGAGTTGCAGAGAGCAGTTGATTGAGAGCAGTGGTGGCCCAGTGGTGACGACCGCGAATTACGAGTTGTAGGTCGTAGGTTCGAACCCAGACAGGCGCTTTACTTTGTGTAAATTATTCCATCGCCACTGCTCTCAAAACGGTGAAGGAAAAACATCGTGAGGAAACCGGCATGTCCTAGAACCAAAAAAAAAATCGAAGACATGTGACATCTACCAACCCGCACTGGGCTCGCGTGGTGGATTACGGCCCGCTCCCTCTCACTGAGAGGAGGCCTGTGTCCCAGCAGTGGGAACATTATAGGCTGATTATGCCCTTGTTGGCAACAAACTATATTATTTCAATGTTAAAATCCCTTTAAGTTTCGTTCCGATTCACCCCTGCATCGCTATTCACCCTGTTTGACGGTACTTAGTTTAGTTATAACTACAGTGCTTGAGAGAAGAATGCTTAGATTTTCCGAAAGATTTTACTGTTAGGTAATTCAAAGAACTTTGAAAAAACATGTATTTAGTAACTAAATTAATCTATTCTCCAAATATATTTTTCTGTCTATGGTAACCTAGAACTTTGCTATTGCTGTGGAAAGCTTTGAGCTATGTCCTCGTCCAGTCTTTGTCCTTCAGTTCTTCTATACTAATATTATAAAGAGGTTGGAGTTGTTTGTTTATTTGTAGGGGTTAATCTCTGGAGCTACGGTCGGATTTGAAAAAATCTTTTTGCATTTGATAGCCCAATTCTTGAGGAAGGCTATAGGTTATTTAACATCACGCTATGATGCCTCGGAAAGCACGTTAGGCCGTTGCAACAGCTTAACGTGCTTTCCTAGGCACGGGGGTATCACGCCGCCAACTTCCAAACTCCGGGCTGTTGCTAAGAAAGTCCTAGTGGAAAATAGAAATGAAAAAAAAATGTAATAACACGTACCCATAGGTACTTTCTGTTTGAAGGTCTATTGATCTATCTTATTACAGTGCTAATTGAATTCTCAGAACCTTTTAAATGCTGTTTGACAGAATCTAAGCAATTATAGACATTTCGTTAGATGTAAGAATTTCCTTGGAAAGTGTTAGAAATTCTTTCTGTTGAAGTACTGAATTAATGTCGCATTTCGTGTAGATACTATTACTTAATACAAAGCCTACATAACCTTAGTCAAATTCTAATTGAGTTCGTATCTTAAAAAAAAAGAGTTTTGGCACGGCGGGCTATAGAAGCTTTTCAGAAAAGGTTATTAAAAGATCATTATTAAGCTAAGAAAGAAAAAAACAACTGACAAACGCATATATATTCCTAATAAGAGTTTTGAAGGGTAAGCACCATATTTTTTGTCAGAGCAGTTTCTGTAACAATGTAATCAGACTCTTACAGCAACGGTCTTGGAAAAAAATATGGTACCCCAGAGCTGTGTACCCAATACTTAGTTATTTGAGACTAAAGAATTTATTGTTAAATGATACATTTAAAAAACTTTTTTCCTGTCTTTACCATGAGATTAATCAATACGGAAATTCCACAAAAAGTTAAAAATATAATTGGTTATTCTGTTATTTAAGAAAGAAACATTCTTCCGAGTTCAAATATTGACATTAAACCCTAAAGTTCATTTTGATAGCGACATTAAATATCAAGGTGTAGCATATCAATACCAAGGACTATAGTTTATTATCATTTTAAACTTGTTTATGTTTTATGCTCTCAAAACGGTGAAGGAAAACATCGTGAGGCATGTCTTAGAACCAAAAATTCGGATACATGCGACATCTACCAACCAGCACCCTAATAACGTAACACACTTTCAATCACAATCCGAGAGTTTTGAAGGATATTGCTAATCCATTGCTTCATCAGTATGAAGCAATTGTCTGCTCAACAACGTAAATAACGCAATGAACGTGGTTGAACTGTCAAAAAGAAACCCATTGCGTTCAATTGTCACTGTGTGTTACACAATTAGACTGCTGCACTGGGCCCGCATGGTAGATTCTATGGGCCCATTTCCTCTTGAAGAGATGCCGCTAGTGTCCCAACAGTGGGAGGGAACATTTTAGGCTGATTAAGCTGTTTTAAGCTGGGAATAAATGTTCCAGTAACTTGTTTAAGGCTTGAAAGAAGTGGCAGGAGTACTAGTTATAAATTATATTTTATCTCTGTAAATTTATTGTAACATGTCAAAATAAGTAACAAAATTTAAAATTAGAAGAGTTTGGTGTTTCCTAATCGACTGTTCTGAAAAGAACCACCGAAAAAACCTCAGAGGGCATAGTCTCTTTTATCTTGGTCCAAGGTTCGATTTCCAGGTCGGGCAAAGTGTTATTGCGTTTTTCCATTAGGGATTTCACAGTAGCAGCCCGGAGTCTGGATTTGTGCCCGGTTGATGGCATACTAGGTTGATGGTAGACTCGCTCCCTATTACATAGTCCGTCAGACCGTATTTCGGCCATGGCAGCCAACCTCAATGGAGACTAGCCTTCGGTGCGGGAGATATTATAGTACACAAGTGTGTGCGCAGACACAGGTGCACTCTCTCTTCCCTCACTCTCATAGTCCGATGGGACGGCAATCCGATACGACCTGAGAGAGATCAGGCGCAGGACCAACGGCTTAACGTGCTTTCCGAAGCACGGGTATCACACCGCCAACTTCCAAACTCCGGGCTGTTGCTAAGAAATTCCTAATACCGGGAATTAAACATAACAGGCAAAATGTGGGTGTACTATAGGTATGCCTCTGCCTAACCCTTCGGGGATTACAAGCGTCATGTTATGTATTATCTTGGTCAGATCATGTGAGGACCATGCGATCAGTGATTATCAGCGTGACTGTACTGAGGTTCGACCTCTGGGTCGGGCAAAGTGTAATTAGGTTTTTCATAAGGAATTTCTCTTTAGCATTCCGGTGTCTAAATTACTGACTAGCTGAATGAAACTAATTACCTAGCGAGATGAAATACTTATCATCATCGTCATCAGCTTACAGCAATCCAGTGGCCTCTCCAATTACATGCCATTCAGATCGATTCTCGGCAACTCTCATCCAGCTGCTAATAGCCACCCTGCGAAGATCGTCGCTCCACCTAGCCCGAGGGCGTCCTACTTTACGTTTGCCGATTCGCGGTCTCCACTCAAGAACACGTCTACCCCAATGGTTATCGATTCTACGGAAATACTGTTCACCTCTATATCTGCCAAACTCAAAGCATTTATTTTAGTTAAACCAATTACAGGCACTTTCGAATTGTCAAGGGGTTGGTCGGTCAGAAAGATGAAGCTAGTTGTCCATTCCTAAGCGTAGTAGATGCCTATGGAGAAGAACCGGCAAGAAACTCCATGGAGACTCTTGCCTACTTCTTCGAGGAACACAGGCGTGATATTATGTTTTACTGTATCTTAGTTGAACTGTAAAGGCGAGCTGATAGATAGATAGTCTCCATTCTTGCATTTAGTATTGATTTCTTGAACTCATAAACACGCAGTGGCTTCAATCCCACGTAACATATAATTCTTCTCAGAAAATGTCAAGGTTGTTCTCTTTTTTTATATTCTACCTTCACACTTTGTGTTCTTTACAGGAATAAGTAGTTAAAGATAGAAGAAGAGAGAAGAGAGGGAGGGTCGAGGAAGGGGGAAGATGAAGGAGATGGGAAGCATATTCTATTCTATTCTAGTTATTGCTATCTATCTCATCATCATCCCCTGCCTGGTTTTTCCCTCCAGTCTCACCAAATGCAGCTGAATACCAGTATTTTACATGGAGCTACTGCCTATCTGACCTCCACAACCCAGTTACTGGGTAACACGGTATCCCTTGGTAAGACTGGTTATCAGACTTCTGGGCTTCTGACGACCCGTAACGACTGTCAAAGATCTACGAATTCCAGCCGGAGTCAACGGCTTAATGTGCTTTTCGAGGCACGGAGTGGTCTCTCTCTATAAGTACTTATTAAGATGACGAGTTTGTTTGTTTGAGCTCGAAAATTTCTGGAAGTACCTGTGGATAAAAAATTTTTTTTGGCCCATTTCTTGAGGATGTTTATATTGCTACCACCCTTGGAAGCCGAGCATAAAGAAAAAAAGTCAGAAAGTAAGCTAAGCGTAAACGAAGTCATAGCGCGGGCGAGCGATGAGATGTGACGTTGTTGGTCGGGTGAACAAAAGATTTCACGCGGTCGAAGTCGCGGGCATAAGCTACCTACGAAAGTGTTGCCTACCCTTCAAATTTAAGAAGAGACACTCGTCCAAAATGTAGAACTTTCTATTGTTAGATAAAACGAAAGGCCATTGATTCTTAAATTAGAATTAGCATCTCAGAAAAAATCGTCACAACTTCCGAAAATATCAATTCTATTTTTATTTCATCCCGCATTCGTTCGGACATCAACAGTGCACCTCACCCTACAATAATAATGAACGATATAAATATAGGGAACGTAACTGATGGACCACTGGGGTCTGGATGAAACTGGTTCCACTGTTGAAGACGTAAGATGAAGCTACCAGTAGCCTTAGGCGGAATGATTATCTTCCAGCGGTTACCATCCTACTGAGTGCGACGGTATGTATGCACGAGATGAAGACCGGGAATGCGAATCGAAATGGCATTGCGAATTCGTATTTAAAAGTTTTATACCTTAAATGTCAAAATTCGCAAACGCGAATACATTTTCGCATCTTTTGTTACGTTTTCTTTTATCACTAAAATGCTTTTAAGCATAAATATTCGTAATTATGGGAGATGAGCCGGTTTAATTATTTCTAATATCACAGCATTTTTCGCTTCATTGATTAAAACGGTATAAATAGGCAATTTTGAAGGAATTCTTGCACCCTTTCGTTGTCAAAATTAGAGTTTTTTTACACAGTTTTTAAACTTTATATAATTATGTTAACTATTTTATGTCAAAGAAAAAGGTGAAATCCTTCAAAAACGTCATGAGTTTCTCATTGAGTATGATTTTCCGAAAATGACGAAAGGTAAAACATTTACAGGCACTGACATTCAAAGGATCTGCTTATTTAAAACAATTTATAACAAGTAGACCTTTAAAAGAACCGAACTATACATATAAAGAGGAGTCATCTACGGATTAATGAAAATAAATCTTGAAGAAGATATAAATGATACTTACTGTAGACTGCAAACATTTACCCAAGCATAGAAATCATTCCTATATATATCGTCCTACTTTAAACATACTAACTAAATAACCTTTCCAAGTCCCAACATAAGAAAGTAAACATTATAACAAGATGAAAAATACAACGCAGATAACATTTTCTCAGAGCTTTAGTAATTCAAGGACAAACCCGCTCAGCCAACAGGTGTAGCTACCTGATTAAGAGAAAGATGTCAATGTCAATCTCATAAATATCTAGACTTTAGCTGGAAATGCTAGAATTTTAGATAAAACTGTTTGTTTGTGTTGGGCACGTGCGAAAGGGCTTATTCTTTGAAGGTGAAAAAGTTTTAAAATATAGTGCGCTAGTCTATGGTTAGACGGTCGATGAAAGAACCGTGGGTTGAGTATTGGAATAAGGTACAAGATGGGCAGTCTATGATGAGTAGATGGTGGCTGAAAAGATAATGAAGATGATAAAGATGGTACAAAAAAGGTAACAGGGATTTCAGAATTTATCCAGGATACCGGTGGCTAGAGAGAAGTGTTGTATCTTACTCCGAAGTCTTTTAAGATGTTACAGTTTGGCATCATCAAATCTATTATATATTTTTTTAATCTTCCGTCCGTGACCATCATGAAATCACCTATATAATTGTATTGTCATCAATGCTGTACGTTTGGCCATAACTAGAACCCAATCATAGTACGGGTAGTCACTGAAAAATCAATCATAATATTCGACTCTGAAATACGCACAAGAATTGTGAGTAAAATCATTTTAAAATACCCCAAAACTCCCAAACTTTCGCAAGTATCCATTGAATACGTAAAGAAAGGGCAAGTAACCTTTCTCTGATCGTATTTTTCGGCCTACTTGGGCCTTGCTGTAAGGAATACGCGAGTGAGGTAGGTCATGTCGACCGGTTTCCACGTCGTCGCCAAAACGGGATATCAAATTTCAGTGAAAGCCTTTTATGCTTAAAATAAGCGGGCCAAACCACGTTTTTCTTTAATTAAACTCACGTTTTACATTTCCAATAGTTAAATCTATTTTAGAACATACAGACCAACGCGATCTCGAATATTAAAAAGAAATGTCACATCATTACTAAAAATTAAAAAAAAGGAATTTATAATTCTCAAACGCTATAGACAAAATAAGAAGGCAAAGCCAACAAACGAGTATGCCTTAGAACCGGGCAAGACCTTTTTGTATAAGTCTTGTTTCTCTTTTTAAACTGTAGACGGATGAGGTACATCAGTTTTTACTGAGCATTTATTTTGTGCGATAGATATTACGAGTACTTGATCCGCGTCCGCCATTTTGATTTTAGTTTGGCTACTTGAAATTGCGCGGTCATGGAGAATAATATTTTTATATTTTTGTTTTTCATATTTAAAAATAGTTTCAATGTTTGAAAGTTGATGTTGACAGTGATTGTGGTTGTTAATGAAACTATTATTGGATTTTTGAAAAGTTGGGCTGTTAATTTTTTTTTTTTTTTGGACTTAAATACCAAAATATTGGGCTAGGTTTAAAATTTTGAACTGTGCACATTGCAAATAATTGCCAATGATCTACAACTTTAAGCCATAGGTACTCTGTTACTTAGTTTTATATTAGAATTATTTTTGAAGGATGTTCCTGTCTCTACATTTTTGTGGATACTTAATTCAGTTCTTTTAATAAGTGTCTTTGTTCCGAGCGGCATGTCTGACTCAACATAAATTTTGAACATCGTGGCCTTCAAAGTTTTTTTATTTCTCCACTGTGTACCTATAGTGGAGAAATACTACTTACAAATATTTATTCTTGGAATCCTGATTAAAACGCTGTGTTTTTCGGGGGTAGGCAGAACATAAAATTACACATGTTTTTTATTAGATAAAATTTTCAGCTTTGTTACTAGCATAATACTGTTTAATATTAACGTCAAAGGAAAGTTAATATACAAAATCTGGAAAGGAAGATTTGTTACTTAATCACAAAAATATTTCGTTATTCACTATAGTTTGTTTAAACATTTGTCAACACTAGCGACAACATTGTAGCGGGGAACAGTTTAGTCGATTATTTACAAACACACATGCATAAGATATTAAATTGTTTACTATTTCACAACGTGGAAATAGGAAGTTAATTTTGACGAATGAAAATCGCGTTAATTTGAAGAATGGCGCCGAAGCAAATGTTTTTTTTGATAAAATCCTATTTTTGAATAAGCGCCGAAGAGTCAGGAAATCGTACACTCACATTTCGCCAGTTTATGATAAGTATAAGACTCATCTAAAAGGCGGTCCAAAGCCTAACCGGACCCAAATCAAGACTGTTTCCTATACCTAAGCATTTAAAGCAAAGTGAACAAGACGAACTCTTCAGGAATCGTGATTATTAAGTCACTATCAATAAAATATGATTACTTTAAGAACATTTGACGTTTTTAGAGAGAGAGAAACGGTCATTCACATTATCTTTAAAAATGCCATTCCATAAGTCTTTGAAATGCCAAAAAAAGTTATGGTATAAATGGATCAACCAGTTTTGATACGACACCATAATAATATCAGTTTAATCTGACATAAAAATAATAACATCCCTTTACTCATGAAACAATAAAAGGAACCCTAGTTGTTTTAAGTCCTGCCTACTTATTAAGTGTAGGTACCGGATGTTATAACAAGCTAGAAGAAAAGAAAATGAAACTTAATTCTTCTGTTAAACTGATTTTGTGTGCAGTATGAGCTTCCATTAGCTTTGAAAATGTCAATCTTTATTACAGCGCTTGATCTACATTTTACATAAAATACAATTTATTATTATGTACCCGGTCCATTCATATGCCTAATTAAGGCCTGCTTGCACCATAAACACGTGTACCAATAAACGTATTTAAAACATAATTCTGTGTCTGCCATCTTCAAGCAATAATGTCAGAAATGGAACGATGTTTTAAATTTGTTCAGCGCATTTAGTTATTTTTGGTGCAAGAAGGCCTTAGTTTGTGATCAGAGAATCCGCTTTCAAATGTCAAGTTGTATTTTATAGGTTAGACTAGTACGTAGGTTATATCTACTAAATAATACCTTATGGATTGGCAAATGGGTATTAAAGTTATTGAAGTTATTCATTATCTTGGTTTTCAAACTAACTTAGCAATAGCCCTAGAATAATTAACATAGAGATCAGCCCTGGATTTCATTTATTAGCTGATGAATGGAAGATGAATCTAATCTTAGAATGTTAGCTTCTATGTAAGAAGAGATAGTAATAGACTACAAATACTTTTTTTATTTTTTATTATTGTCTGCGTAAATGAGTGTTTAGTTATTTGTGATAAGCGTTCGTTGTTTGGGGTTGAATTCAGTTCTGAGAATTGACAAACATGAAAGATAAGTAGTTCAACAGAAATTTTGCTAAATGCCTTTAACTTTTGTATGTGTGAAGACAAGAGATCTTCATTTTATTTCTGCCTAAAAATTTTCATGTTCTGTAACATGATTTCAAGTATCAAGAAAGTATTTAGTGTGAACACAACTAAGTTTCCAAACAAGAACACCAAATCTCAAACCGTCATTGGCCTCAACCATTCCATTCTCAAACCGCAATATCGTCATTCGAAATTCAAATAGTGAGATCCGTTAGCGGCCAGTATTTCGACTGGTTTCGTTGCAGTAGGGTAGCTGCACCTGTCTCGGCCTAGTGTCCACAACCTAGATTCACCGCACGACCGTTGAATGCAGGTAGATTTATTTTAATCGCTTAATATTTACTGTTACGCCTTGTTTTGGATGTGAAATGCTGTGCTATAGAATAAAATAATACTCTGAGTGACTGACATACATTTTTTGAACAAATCACTGAAGATACTAAATATCAGATTTTGAAGATTATGGTTCTTAGAGCTGAGAGAAAATGATTACGTACCTTTTCCCCATAACTTTAAAAAGGAATTAGTTAATATCGTATCAAACAGAAAAAAAAAGTTGATATGGTGTATTTTATTTTGTGACTCTCTTGGCGGAAGCTTTGAAGTTTTGCTAGACGTTTTTTTAGCTATGTTAACTCCATAGTCCCTGATTGTATTTATAGGTATATTACTAACCTAAGTGCCTATTGTTGAATTATAATGGAACTGCGATTTCTCTGAGGAGACAACTATTTAAAACTATGTTGCCCTTAATTTATGTATCATGTATTGTGTAAGTAAAACTTTTGTTGGAGATTCTAAATAAATAAATAAAACTATGTGATTTTAATTACTTTTGCCATCGACACCCTGAGAAGAATAAATGCCTACTCATCACCTGTCCTTCAAAATGAACTCTAGCAACACTTAAAAGAAAATGGCGATAAAATTAATGGCTAATAAATAAATTAAACGGTACTTACTTATTTATATTTTGCATAATGACGTAAATCTTTTTTTATTTTTAAGTTATTATGTACGTACATTTCGATCGTAAAACATGTTATCGTAAAGTAACTAGTTATAAAATAGAAAAGTTGAGGAAAGTAGAAAAATATTTAAGTATCAATTACAGGTAGGGATAACAATCTAATTACTTTCCCAGCTAAAGACCTAGGAAGTGGCAAAAGGCGGGCGTTTTGGACGACTGTCTTAAGTTACTTTGACATTTTAAAAGTGCTGATTATCAGCCTAGTCCAAATTATTTTTTTAATTTTTACTTTGTTGAGAAATCTTTCTTTTTTCAATCGATAAAGTAGTAAAGAAGAAAGTTTGCTTATTTTTTTTACATTAAATGTGTATTAAAAACATTTAAATCAATAAACCCACAACAGTTATTTCCTGTCAATATCTAGACCGCTAGACTGCGCAGGCGTCTATTATAAATATCAGAGAGTTAGGTGCGAATAAATTCAATATGGCGGCTTATATAGTGAGTCGGTTGTGACATTGAACGTTTTGTATAGGTACTGCCTGTATGTTATAATAGTGTAGATGCTTAATAAGTTTGAACTAGATTAAAACGTTTCGATTCATATTTATTGATTTTAGACTGGTTTTGCATGCCTGATGTTTGTAACAGGCATGCATAACACATTTTTTTTGTGAAATCCTTTTTTTTTAAATTACCAATGAAACGTTTTTTTTTTAAATAAAGATATAGGTAAATAATTCGATCGTTAAAAGGATTGTTAAATACATAAATTCATGAAATTGTAATTCGTTACATTTAAAAACAAAAAGTTATTTAATTTGGAATTTAATAGTGTCACTTTACAATCGAAATGACGCAAATTGTGTAACGCGATAAGAATTCTAGCTATTTTATCGTTATTGGCATTCAATTTAATACTTTGATTTTTTTTATCTAGACCAATATATAATGCTCTAAAAAAACTTAGTTTTGTTTTAACCCCTGTTTTCATACCTTTGGGTTGAATATTAAAATAATGATGAAATTAAAAAATATAAAAAATTAGTCAAAGGCCATTCAAGGCTAAGCTAAGGTCTAGTTCACATTAAAGCGTAACCTGGCGCCATCTATCGTCAAATTAAGCAAAGTCGACAGTAGATTGTGCAAGTGCGTCTTTCGCCTTGGCCGCTGTGCAGGCGCACCTAAATACCCGCCTAGCCACGTCCGCTAGTAACTTGCATAATATTCTAGCTAGTAAAAATCTTTATTAACCTCTTAAAAATATGTTTTTTAGTGCCTTTATTTAAATTTAATGTGTGAGGCCAAACATACCTATGGATTTTTATGTTTTCAGATTAAAAAGTGGGGTTTAGGGCAGAAGAGAAGGTAAATCAGACACATTTTGTCTTTGAAAATTGTCAATTATCGCTGAAAACCTCATAATTTAAGAACTTTTGTAGAACAACATCACAGTCGAAAGTGTAAAAACAAACTCAACAGCGAAATTGTAACACAAACAACCACATAAAATTCCAAATTGAGATGTTCACGTATTTACATAGACATAAACCTAGCAGAAACATAGTTAAAACTAAGATATCAGCCATGCGTAGCCTTCAAACGAGTCTCAATGCAAGATGGCGGGCATAAGGCAATAGCGGTTGTAGGTTATGTAGTAACATTGACAGTCGCTGCGCCTGCGCTCGCCTTGGCCGCGCGCGCAAGGACCCGATTGCAATTGAAGGGCGCGAACTTGAATTTCTTGATGTTCCTTTTATAAATTTTGGCGGCTTTGGTTTTTGACGGAGAGGAAGGAATTTCTTGAAGTTCCTTTTATGAAATTTGTCGTTTTGAACGATGAAGAGGAAGGAATTTCTTAAAGTTCCTTTTAAAGAATTTTGGTGTTTTGTATTTCGGGGAGGAAAGGAATTTCTTGAAGTTGATTTTATGAATTTTGGCGACTTTTGCGTATTAGGTATCAGAGACAGGAATGCAGAGTAATATGAGTAAAAAAGTATTTTTTGTTTTGTAACACTTGTTGAGTTTACTGTAAAGCATATTTTTATAGGTTTTCTAGTTATGTAATTAGTAGATGATGAGGAAGGGATAAAAGTCTACTTTTATTTACATCAATCATAAGAAAAAACATTTCTTAAATCGTAATTTAGGAGTTGATTACTCAATTTCAAAATCGCGCGTAACCTATAGATACCTTTTATTACCAAAATATTCAAAGTTATTTAAACAATAGTACATAGGTACTTGTTTATTTTTCAAAGTACTTTAATTCAGTGACGATAAAATATAGGTCATATGAGTATGTCAATGCAACCATAAGTAGGTAGGTACATTACTTCCTGAATACAAATGTCCTTATTTTTATTATGTATAAATAACATGTTTTTGTCAAACAGTGATAAATGTCTGATTTGTTAATCAAAATATCTTTTGTTGTACATTTCATTTTATTTGAATAAGGAATGCAATGTTTTTTCCAAATAAAGACTAAATATATTAGATTTGTTGATAGAAATAAAAGAAATGTCTCTATCCTATATTATTTTGTTCTATAACTTATACCGTGCCAATTTTTAAGTAATAAAATACTTCTTACTATGTTACTACTTAATTAATAATAAACATAAACCGTTTTTTTAAATAAATATTACAATAAAAGCCGTTTTAGACTACATCCGCATAAACCTAAGCAAAATCAACAATTAAAAATAATTAAATAATGTCAACCATCATCTATAAATTAATTGATTAATTTTAAATTAAATTTTAGCAAGATTTTGAGCAAAAAAAAGTACTGCGAAGCGCACGTCATAAGTTCCGACGGCTTTATTTTAGCCTACGATTCCGCGTAGAGCTTCGTAGCACCGATAATAACTCATTTATTACACTAATAAATAGATTTTTGACCATCCAGTTGTTTTAATTATTATAATAAGGGTTATGAAATTCATAATTTAAAGTTATTTGACCATTTTAGTAAAGTTTTTTCCACAACCCCAAAAATTCGTTGCCAAAAAAGTTCAAATTCCGAATTTGAAAAAGTATCAACTTCTTTTTCGGTTCGAGCAGCTCTTTATCTAATAGAAACCAAAAAGAAATTTGAAATTGGAATCGTTTTCTCTATGCCGTCATTGGCCTTCGATCAAAATATAGGTTGCAATTTATTAACGCACACACGTGCGGGTCACGCACACCGACACAACGTTGCAATGTAAAACGACGTAGTCATAGAAAAAGAGTGGGACAGATAAACGATAACGAGTATAGGTGGGGAGAGTGGTGGGGGGCTCGTAAGAAAACACAAAAAAATGTGCGTGAACTCCACGCACACAGCGACCGTTACGCGGGCGTTTACATATGCATCGCACGCACACTAACACCACTTTAAGTCAAGGAGAACGCAAGATTAAGGGCACATTATTGACTTTGAAAATTCAAAAAAGTTCTTTGTTTAACGCGGCAAAGCACCAAATTGTACTCACATGCGTCAGAGGTGGCCGGTTCCTCTTCCGTCCAGTTTGACACTTCGGTAGTAATTTTTGTAAAAAAAAGAAAAAAGTTGGAATAACAAATCGGCGTCACGTCGTCATGTAATCACAAATCCATTCAGCCGTACTTCACAGCGATAACACTGTCACAGCATAATATATTGTAACACATCACGACAGTCACTTTTCACAAAAATATTCCTTTTGTTACTTATTTAATAGATACTAAATAAAAAATATAGTTCGGGTCCTAAGTTTCCATGTGATATGTGTCTTGCATCTCAGCGAAGTGAGCCGCACTTAAATACGAGGAGAAATTCGGAAAAACTCACTAAATCCCAAAATATTTTTTCTTAGATTTTGTTTTGTTTTTGTCGAAGCCACTACGCGATGATATGAATATTTTTTTTTATAAAATATAGTCTGTGGTCAGGTTTTTTTTTAGATATTTTTGTTTATTTTTCGGAGGTTTTTAGCGGTTATGTCGCGTGTTGTGGTCCAGTTGTGTGCCGGGAACGGAAATGCGACGCTCCACCGATTGTGCATAGGCGGGACTGCACCGAGCGCGCACACCGTACTAGACGGCGTGCGTACTTAGCCATTACCTTGTATTTACTGCGACCGAGCTCTGGCGCTCGGCCAGTCTTGATACTTGCTGCTGACACTCGTAAATGTGAAAAAATGACCGAAAAATTGGGGGCTTTTGGCTGAAACTACAGCTTGTAATAATCATTAACGCTACCACTAGTCAGTAGACGTTTTTACCTGCCTTTTCATTTTCAAATTCCATTTATTTTCATATTTCTACACTTTTAAAAGCATATGTGCGTTGCTTTTGAACAGAAGACACGAGCTTAATAGTTTTTCAGTCTCACCAAACTTAAAGCAACAAAATCCTTTCATTTATTGCCACACTTCTATATGAATCACTTGTAGAACCATAAGTGATTCTACACCAAGTCTTTCTTCATTCAGAAACACAGCGCTAGGCACAAGATCGGTCGGTCGCACTATAGTACCACTACAGAGACAGAATGCAGTGCACACGATTGTCTGTGTGAGTGTCCCGCGCTTGTATGAACCTTGTGCATTTCAGTTCTACCGACTTATCTTACACTTTGTATTAATTCTAATGACATCTAACTTACATAACAATGTATTATAAACCTCCAAAAATATTTTGGAGCTAACATTCGATTTTTTTTCCAAAGAATATTCTATCCTTGTCTAGTGTGTGCATGAAACTTGTGTTTGTGTGCAAATTTTTTATCGTTTTTTTCTTCGGCGTGTGGGTGCGTTCGATTGTATAGAAATGCGAGGGTGTGTGCCGAGTGCACACAGGTTGCATCAGTGAGTGTAGTTCTTATAAGAAAATGGTTCAGTGAAAATTTTTGTTGGAATTCGTAGAGATGGCGCTGCTACTATGATAGACGTAGCATCAAAAAATTAGTTACGGAGCCCGCGTGCGATTTTACTGTCTAACCCTCTGACTATAGTGTCCAAATTTGCGTGTATGACATTTAATGTTTTGTAAAATTCGTTTGTGACTTTTCTGGCGGGCGCGAGGTTATCGTAGATAGTGATTAGAACTATTTTAATATGATAAAACACTTGAAGATCGTCTAGTTACGTTCCTTATCTATATTAAGACCTGTGATAGGGGTTTAATTAGTCATATTTATTTTAATACTGCTTAAACTTGTCTTTATAGCTAGTTTTGCCTTTGTTAAATGAAGCTAAAGTCGCCTTCGTTTGAAGGTAATCTAGGGGTGTATTTCAGCAAACAAAGTGTCATTAAATATGCAAAAAGTGTAAGCCGAACGTCTACGAATTTTTTAAAACGTAAGCCGACTTCCAGGGCTTATAAAGAATGAGAAACAGTTTTAAATCAGCGATACTTTAGATAAAGGTGTTTGCTACGAGATGTTTATCGCTTTTTAGTACTAGGTACGACATTCGCTACGAGAATTTTATTGATAAAAATGTTTTTGGTGTTTTGATACATTTTGTTAAGATGACAATTTCGGGGGTGAATTGCTTTTTTTTTAAATCGTCTCACTGCAATATTATAATTCTAGTTTTATGTTTCTTTACTGCTACGAGTTTGGCTACGAAAATTGATAAGTACTTATAATATTTTGGAGAAACATTTTGTTGAAAATGATTAAGTCGGTAATAATTTCCGTAGTTTCAATATTTTTGATGTTACCTTTTTGTTCTTAGTTTTTAACGATAATCTAGTAAGTGTATTATTGATTTCACCAATAACGACATTTAAAAAAACATGTCAAAGACTGAGTAGCCAGTACTTCGAAAGAAAGAAAGAAAAATAGGTTTACTTGTCCAAGAAACACATGCATACAAAAAAGATAATTGGCTCTAATAATAAAATACATCTATCGCAGTTTTCATTAGTTCTTCTATCTTTTGATTCTGCCACACTGAAATCACCCGTGTGTCTGCTAAGAATGGTGATTATAGCAATTTCCTTTTGACCGTTACAGAAGTCATTGGGAGACATATTTTCAGGAGTGGACATTTATAGGCTGATAGGACTGTCTGACGGTCTGAGGACTGAAACTGTCTGTAACACATAACATACACATAATATATAACATCACGCATGTATTACAAGAAAGGTTAAGCAGAGGAGTTGTCTATAAATCATAAAATTATAGATAACTGTTATTTATTTTGTAATCTATATCCGAAAATTTCATTCATTCATTCAATTTAAATTTTTATTGAAGTCGGTGGTGGTCTAGTGTGTGTTGTTTAGTTTGAGATTTTACTTGTATTTTTTTGTTTAAATTCTATTTTTTTTTTGTACTTACACCATTTTTACCATTTCATAATTTTGTCATTGGAGAGCGGGATCACCTTGCACAGGTATATCTTTTACTGAAAAGGATAAGATTTATTGTAAAAGTTGTACAACTTTTTAAACTTTTATTTTTTTAAATAGGCTTTGCGCCTTTATTTGTCCATCAAATCAAAATATTTTATTTCACATAAACCTACATGGGCATCTATGAAACGTCAGAAGCTAGGTGCACGGTTCCAATTGGTCGTTTCCTATGGAGAAGAGCTGGCAAAAATCTTAGTCTTTTATAAATAATTTGCTTTTACAATGTTTTCAAATTACAGTGTTAATAGGTATGGGATGACAGTGTAGACCTGTCAACAAGTAACAGGTATTTAACAAAATATAAAAAGGTCTACAAATTTACAATCCACAAGTTAGACCTACAACGTTCTCACATTGACAAAATATACAAGAATCTTTAAAAAAGAAAAATAAAATAATAAAAATAAAATCCGTTTTAAACCAAGTGACATGATTTCCATTACAACTGCAAGAATTAAAATCCTATCAAAAAAAGCATATACAGATACCATAAGAGATAAGTAAACCAGGGTCATCGGATATAGCTGAAGTTTTGTAAGAAACCGATGAAAAGTAATTTGAAAAATAAACTGTTTGTTTTCTATTAAGTAAACAAAATTTTATTCGAAAATATTCATCGGTTTCTTACTAAACTTCAACTATATCGACGTCTCTGGTTACTTATCTCATTTGCCGACTCTACCTATGTATCGTGGGATGTGATTAAGGAAGTAGTTAATATTATGTAAAATGGCGAATTTTGAGTGTATTTTGAGGGTATGTCATATATATTGATATGTAATATTTCTTGATGTATATCTACTAAATATTGTACGACTTTAAACCTATTGGAACTCATGGTCGATCTAAAAATATCCCCAAACCAATATTTTGCATATTTTTTTTTACATTTAAGATGCTTACAAGATCTAAAGCGCGGTCACTGTCGGATTGCATAGAAAAGAAAGAGACGCGCGATGACACACGCTGACGCATGCCTGACGCTGGTAATTTATTGCAAAATATGATGCAATTATAGATTTACCAAAAATCTTTTCATTGGACTGAAAAATTAAAACACTATTACGTTAGTATGTTACTTGTAGAATAATCTGACAAAAAATCTAAATGTTTGCATGTATACTAATATGGTTTTTAATCTATAAAATATTTTTTTAGAGGTTTGTTCATGATTTTTTTCTATCATATCAAGTTAATTGTATTATGTTTTCAACACACTATCTAACTAGTATATATCCAGAAGAATATCATATATTTTTCTGATATTGTTTACTGCAGTGGATCATATATTTTTAGGCATTATAAATTTGCGTTTAGGTCATGTAGTGCCCTTAATGCAAGATTTGGTTAGTGATGATAATGGTGCTTTCAATCAACAGAGAATATGGTGAAGGAGATATGTGATGATGTCAGTAGGCATACTCTACTATTACTATAATAAATATTTATAATGATCCAATAGAACCTTTTTTCCCTTTTCTGTGTAGGTTATTGTGAGATTGTTGGTGTTTACATTTGTGGTTATAAGAGGTTATCAGATAGGCCTATAATAATAGATCATTTGATGTCTTGTTCTAGGAGGCCATTGATTGAGTATACCGCGTGTAAGAAGACACTTAATGAAGCCTAGAGTCACTTTTACTCCCTGTCATTGTAGTAATTTTTTTTTTCTGAACTATACCTGGGAACCTTCTGGTTTTGGAGATAATGAAGGTCAAAATTCCAACTTTTACTGACGTTTTTTATGTTATAACACAACCTTAAATACGCCCACGAGCCCTGTACCGTTGCATGCACCCATTAGCACAATATTTTGCGTGTGTTGCGTTGCGCACTACCGCAAATAGAAAATTTTCACACCAGAAATAAAATTAATTTCCCAGCAATTATTTTTGAGCAATGTTACTTAGATCGATGTACAGAATGCGTAGTTGACGGCTATGTGATGTGTTTTTTTACAGCCTGTAGATATACAAGGTGGCAAGGAAATGGACGCGCAAACTGAAACCATTAATTCAGCACATGAGTCTAGACCCCCTAACGTACAAAAAAGGAGGTTATCAAAAAAAAAACTGCTGTTTCAAAGAAAATTGCAATACCCACGCGGTCAAAATGTATGACAGAGCAATTTTTTTTGTATAACCGACGAGACATAATAGTCGGGGTCCACAGGGCCGATACCAGCCGGGGTCGCGGATTGTTGAAAAGAGTTACCGTGGCCCTGGCGCACAGGCAACTGAAGGAACACGGGTGGGTTTTAGTCAGTAAGAGTCTGACACGCCCTTCCGCTCCGCCCAGAGCGGGAGAGGTCATTTGATGATTTCCCACCCAAAAAAATAAAATAAAGTGGGTTCAGAATCATGTACTGACCTCCATGGTAACAGGTTGTGTGTCGATGCCACCCTATACTCGTATAAATTATGAGTGCCTATTTTGGCACCCATCCTACAATAGACCTTGATACCTAGATGTCTTTTGTGGAGAAAATAGAAGTTTAAAGTTTGTGATTATATGACTTGTGTGGTCTCGCACACAAGTCATAAAATCACAAATTTCCAACTCAGGATTTTTGTGTTAGAAAACGAGAACATTAAATATTATCTACATTATTTGTAGAGATAAGTTATGAAATGTACCTAAATATGTTTGTCAAGCTAAGTGTGATGATCATTTTTACAAAACTTTTTACAAATCAAACCAAATCAAATCAAAATATTTTATTTCACATAAACCAACATGGTGCACGGTTCCAATTGGTTGTTTCAGGAGAAGAGCCGGCAAGAAACTCCTAGGTTACTCTTTTAAAAATAAGGGGTTTTTACAATGTTTCCAATTACAGTGTTGATAGATATGGGAGGACAGTGTAGGCCTGTCAACAAGTAACAGGTACTCAACAAAGTATAAAAAGGGCCACAAATCTACAGTCTACAAGTTAGGTCTACAACGTTCTTACGTTCACAAAATATAGAAGAATCTATATAAAAATAAAAGCCTATTTAGACCAAATAACATGATTGCCATTACAACTGTAACAAATCGGAATCAAAATCCAATCCACAAAAGCCATAAATAAGGAGTTGAAATAAGACTCCGAGGTATGTAATGTCAAATAATGAGATTATGTCAAAGAAGTAAGTAAAAAGAAACAAAAACTTCGTAATTTGGGAACAGTTAATAGAGATTTACTTAGTGATGCCGTTAATGTGGTACCAGGGAAGCCACATGTGCAGAAGGAATTATTGCCAAAGTTCCTTGTCTTAGACGTAGTCTTTAATGCTATAATATGAATTTTTGATAAGTATACGTTTGATGTGGTTTTGAACTTTCCATCGCAAAGTTCTGTAACTGACTTTGGCAACTTGTTATAAAAGCGGATACTGTATATAAGAAATGACTTGCTTGTTTTAGTTAATCTAAATTTGGGTATTTCTTGTCCCATTTCGGATATTATACTGTAATGATATTGTGTTTTATTCATATTAAGTACTTAATTTATGTATGTCCGTTAACTTGGATTAACACAAGCCTCAGAATCTGTTTTGCTGTGTTTGTCAGATTTGATTATGCAAAGATATCCGAGGAAGTATTAGAGCCCAGTACATATTACTTGGTATAGAAACCTGGGAGCGTCTAATTTGATACATTCTACTTACTGCAATAGGTTTAGACGTGTGTTTATAGATGATTTAAACCTACTACGATTTCGAATGGGTAACTAGATTCATCTTTCTGACTGACCTTGAGTATTCAAAGTCCTACAATTGTTTTTTTTTTTCAAATTGCCTCCAACATCTGCTTTGTTGGGTTAGTAGTAGCAAACCCGATTACTGAGCATAAGGTCTTAAGTTCAAACCCCGGGTCGTGTACTGTTGGATTTCAACGTTCGGTACAGCGGCGAAAATTGAAAATCTAACAGTGCAATAATATTTAACCGTTCATTTTGAAGTTTCCTAGTGTTTGTGAAAACGGGTATTAGTCATGATTGGCGAAATGTGTGTGTCCTGTACATTTCTGCCTACCTCATCGGGGGATAATGGCTTTGTATTATGACTATGTTTATCTGAAGATAGCCTAGTAAGGATCAAATAGTATTAAGTAGATGTAACTTGAAAGCCACTTATCATTATATAATTTGATTGAGGCAATTAATTGTGTATAATTGAAGCAGCCGTGTACAGATGTCTTCCTATTTCATCTCCTCGTGTTTGTTGAGGCATAATAATTATATTAGGAGCCTGTTAAGGTGCAAGATTTGGCTATGGTCTGACAGCTTTTTAATCTAATTACTGTTGGACCAACAAGTATCAATACTGATTTACAATTTCTTGTTAACGTTACTGCAGGACCAAACCGCAAGTTTTATAATGCCTAAAAGTATATGATCCACTACAGTAAACAAAATCGGAAAAAATATATGATATTCTTTAGGATATATTCTAGTTAGATAGTGTGTTGAAAACATAATTAGTACAACTAGATACGATTAAAAAAAAGTGAAATCTAAAAAAAAAAAATTTAACGTTTAAAAACCATACTAATTATAAATGCAATCATTCTGACGTTGTGAGATTATTCTACAAGCAACATATTAACGTAAAAGTGTATTAATTTTTTTAGTCCAATCAATAGATTTCTATGTAATTTTATGAATAAATATTACTTATTAATATTATTGGAACAATGTAATATTAAGGCGAAAGCGTCAGGGCAGCCCGCGAAATTCAATTTTTCTTATGTTTTTTTACAATTTGCAGGTCAGTATCAGGTTGTATGTTGATATAAATATGATTCGCGGCCGTAACAAATATTTAATTATAGAATTTTAATCATAAAATCATCAATACATCTCACTAAGTTCATATTACCCTATTGAATGACAAATTCATGAAATAATTTCATTTGAGGCCAATTTTAACTTAAAGAGTTGTATTGCTGATTCTAATGATGATAATTCTGTAAAACTATATTTGTCACGGTCGCGAATAATATTTTAACCAACTAACAATCTGATACTGACCTGCATTGCAAAAAACGTAAGTTAATTTGATTTTCGCGGGCTACTTTAGCGCATCCCCCTTAAAATAGGTGGTTTACTTAAGATTATGAGTCCTCTCCAGCATAGTACAGTTTTATAAGAGTGGGGAGGGAAAAACCTTAAATCTAGGCGAGCCATTTGTGACTTCCCATAATGTTTTTAATGTGCTTGGCAAAGACAAAGTAAGTATTGTTCCAATAAACCATTTACAGGCTCATTTGAATTGTCAAAGAGTCGGTTAGACAGGACGTTGAAACTATCTTTTTAAAAGAATAGAATGTCAGGTTGCTTAGTACTCCGCTCGCCGTCCGGTAAGGACCAGGCCCGGGTCGACGGCGCGTTGTGTTCCACGCGCGCCTCATAGAGATGTCGGCACCATTGACGGGGTCCGATAGGGCCGATGCCTACCGGGGTCGCGGATTGTTCGAAAGAGTTACCGTGGCCCTGGCGCACAGGCAACTGAAGGAACACGGGTGGGTTTTAGTCAGTAAGAGTCTGACACGCCCTTCTGCTCCGCCCAGAGCGGGAGAGGTCATTTGATGATTTCCCACCCAAAAAAAAAAGGTTGCCTAATACGGAGTGAAAACAAAAGAAAGAGAAAGATGTACCTAACTACTTGCCTATTACCTCAAAAGTAAATATGGATAGGTACCTACAGGAGGAGGAAATCAACCTATTATTTCTTAGCAAAATTAACTGAAAACATCACCATAATTGCGAAACGCACTATCAATCAGAATCTGAATCATTTTGAAAGATATTGCTAATCCATTGCTTCATATGTTCGAAAAATTTGTCTGCTCAACAACATAAATAACGCAAACTACTCGTATCAAAATGAAAGCCATTCCTACTGTTAGTGTGTTACGCAAGTACCCCGTTGCTCTTAATTGCGCAGAGTAAATAATTTTTCTTTATTTTTTTTCTTTCTCTTGACTGAAATATGTGTTTTTTTCAGAGTAGCCTGGACCAGACTATAGGACGGATGTAGGCTTGAAGGCCTTGAATGAATCGATCCAAGCCTCCTTAGTTGTAATACCGGTATAATTCCTGGAATCCACGAATACTCCTCGTTCCCTAGGTAACCAATAACCTTGATCGTTTTCTTAGAATTATTAGCCCACACATTAATTCTAAAACCTATCAATGTCAAGTTCGATTTAATCTTAATATTCCTGTTAATGTCTGTTCATGCTCTCCTCGAAGGTAAGCAGAGGTATATAATACACCCACATTTCATCGTTTAGATCCAATGTAGGCAATTCTAGGGGGCGAGCATATTGCCATTAGGCACAGATTTAGACTCTCAATGATACTGAGAATTTCCATAGAGGGAACCCAAAAATACTAGCAAAAGGTCGTAAGGAGGGCTACCGCTCTTGAGTTCGCCGCTAGAGGCGCTAGTGTACAGTAAGGTCTCTAGCTGTCAAATGTACTCAAGGTTTACTATTTGCGGGATTTTTATCACGGATAACTAATGATTCATAATTGTTGTAAGAGTTGTGGCATTCCTGATTAATTATTGTTTAAATTTTAAGTAAAAAGTTAGGATCTAATTTGGTATCTGGTATTTGGTATCAGTGTAATCTAAATATTCATTTAAAGTTTTAAAATGTAATAAAATAAACATAGGTATTATGAATTTATGGGTACTTAAACATATGCAAAACATTAAATAAAAGTACTGACAGGACCTTACTCGCCAGTGGCGCCAACTGGTGAGCACTAAAACTATAGCCCCCATTAGTGGAATATAAGAGGTGTTGCCTACGACTGACCTATTCAGGGGTAAATTTAAAATATTCACACATTACATTACACCACGCTTGTATTTCCCGAAGGGTCAGCAGAGTTTATACTCACAGCATTTATTTCAAATAAACCAATTACTGGCACTTTTGAATTGTCAAGGGGTCGGTCAGTGAAGATGAAGCTAGTTGCCCATTCCAAAGCGTAGTAGGTACCTATGGAGAAGAACGGGCAAGAAACTCCACGGATACTCTTTTCAATCAAAATATGGCTACAAAATATTGGTTACATCAATCATTTTGAAATTACGGATGTGAGAACGATGCAGAACGTTAAAAGCGTCCGTAATAAAAAGATAAAATCAATTCAAAAATTAAATTAAATTAAAAAAAAAGGTTGTAATAAACCGTGGCAGCTAGGAGATGACCAGTCCCTACTGACGGCGCCCGTTTCCGAACATAACGCATGGATTAGTACCATTCAGCTCAACCATTTTGTACTTTAGTACTCCCACATTTCGCCAGATATGTTTAAGGCGGTACCCCGACCAAAACCTTGCCATAGTGCGTTATTCAGAGACTATGGGTAATAAACTACATCTAAAAGCAAATTATTAATGTTCGATATCCTATCATCACATTCCACGTTATTATTTGTTTTTATGTGTTATAAATACATTTAAAATCTCCTTGTAAAAAAGTGACTAAAATTATTGATTGCATGCATCTTTTGCTAAAGGTGACTTTCTATTAATTTGAGGATTACACTGATGGATAGATATTTTAAAAATCTTAATAATTCACGTTTTATTTTATTTCAAAACATCGCTTGTCTTTTTTTATTAAAATAATTTCAATTTTTTTGTGAATTCTATGATAAATGAGCGTGCGCAGGGAGCGAGACAGAGCGAGACTCAGCGATGGGACAGAGAAGGACCGAACGCTCAAGGTCGTTTGGTCAGGGAAGCGCCTTAAGTCCCATGTATCTAATAGGGAGTGACCCTATTGGCATCAACCAGGCACAAATCCAGACTCCGGGTTGCTACTGAGAAATATCCTTTCTTATAAAATGTATGTGTATCTTTTCCTACCTTGAATATTTCTATTTGTCCTGTAATTTTTAGAATGGTTCTTGAAGGTATATACATAGTTTATTTTTCTGTCTATCCTATCCGTGTTAGAATTTTTTTCTTATTATTGCTAACCTAAGAGGTATGTTGCAGAGATATATTTTTTTTAATTTTGAACATCTTTATTTGTTAACCACTTGCAACAAAAAATATCTATTTTCTTCACACACGACACACACACACAGACACACTTCTTGTTTTTATTAAACTACTATATTTATTTCACCTCTGCAGGACTTTTCTCAAAGTAGGACTAAGAAAGGCGCGACACGACAGCGCGACGCGACTATTGTATAAACAATTTCCATGTAGTTTTCATATGTATTGTTCTACAAGAGTCGCGCCGCGACTTTCTTCGGGAACCTAAAACAAAAAAACTAATCACCACGCTTCTCAAACACATTAGCGCCAATATTCAAGCTATCCCCCTTCTAAGGTTAGCAGACATGTTTACCACACGCAAAAACTCAACAATAAAAACGTTAACGAAACCCATAAGCGTGTGTTCATCAAACTAATTGAAACAATAATGTTCTTGAGATAGCATCGCACACACACACTAACACCGACGAAGGTCGCCCGTAACTCGATTGAGTTACAGCCCACAGGCTAAAAGGCTGAAAGTTTCAACTAAATGTGGGTAGCATAGACTCTACTACATAATATCATGCTTGTTTACCCTTAAGGGTGAGCAGTTAGCCTCAAAAAGATGTCATCGACAAGAATTAATTTAACTGTCTACAATCTTTGTTTGTTGAGTGGTTTTATTATGTATGTAGGTATGTAATATTAGTTCCATAATCCTAACTAATATTATAAATGTGAAAGTGTGTTTGTTTCCGATCATCCTGAAATTTTGCATTTACGTAGTCAGGTGTACAGAAACGGACATTGAGTATCTTTCATCCCGAAAAATAGTACTGTTCCCGAGGTAAACAACAATAATGTTCTTATGATAATAGATGGCGCCACGTGTCTTTCGAATCATGATTGAATTATATTAATTATTATAGAAACTTTAGTAGTGTGTTATGAGTTTTTTTAATTTTTTTATTTATGTACCCAATACATTTTGTGACTCTAGACTCTAGAGTGTCGATAGACCGGTTTTTCATCCTCGTAACTATAATTCCCCGAACAACCCGAATTGATTGTCAAATTCTAAATTAACGCGAGTGAAGCCGCGCGCAAAAGCTAGTATTGTATATTTCAGGAGCCATAAGATATATGACACATTGGGTACTTAATTGTAGCTACATCTTTGATACAGTATTATGAAACACAAATTGTAGACAGTTAAATGAATTCCTGTATTTTTTTTTTAAGGCTGGCTGCACTACACCCACATTTTACCAAGTATGGTAAAGTTCTATGTTTTCTATGTTCTATGTTGTTTGTTGTTGTTGTTGTTGTTGTCTGAATTAATTTGGTTGCTTAAATATTGGTACAGTAATCAAGAGAATACTGTTCGATGGGTAGGCACTTTATCTGAAGTGTACAGGTTGCAGTGTGGGGTGAGGCAAGGGGGGTTGAGCTCACCACGCCTCTTCAACCTGTATATTGATGGTCTGATTGAGGAGCTCAGCGGCACCGGTTTCGGATGCTCGGAAGACGGAACATGCATAAATAACATAAGTTACGCTGACGATATGGTGCTGTTGAGTCCCTCAGTCAGATCTTTAAGGTGTCTTTTGAATATTTGTGAGGCGTATTCGGAGGCTCATGGGCTGAGATATAACGCCAAAAAAAGTGAATTTATGATATTTAAGGCGGGAAAAAAACAATATCGTGCACCCGTGATCACTCTTTGCGGCACACCACTTTCACAGGTGAGTAAGATTAAATATCTTGGTCACTGGGTCACCGACGACTCATCGGATGATATGGACATTGAGAGGGAACGAAGGGCGCTGTCCGTGCGGTGTAATATGCTCGCTCGTAGGTTCGCACGTTGTACAAGAGACGTAAAAATTACTTTATTCAAGTCGTACTGCCAGAAACTGTACACGTGCGGGCTATGGGTGAATTATACGCATCGCGCGTACAGTGCCCTTCGCGTCCAATATAACAACACCTTCAGGGGAATGCTGGGGCTGCCGCGGTGGTGCAGAGCATCTGCCATGTTCGCAGAAGCGCGCACACAGGATTTCTTCGCTGTGATGCGCACGCGCTGCGCTTCATTGTTGAGTCGGATACGGATCACCTCTAACTTTCTCCTGAAGACCTTGTCTGAACGGTGGGATTCACCAATGCTGCAGGCGTGGATGGGGTGGCACTCTCTTTGCAACAGGAGATGAGTGGTTCTCCTTTCATGCCCGATTAGTTTAATATTTTACGTACTAACATTTTCTTTAAGACTGTAATACTAACAAAATGGAACCTGATTTCCGAAATAAACGATTATTATTATTATTATTATAGGGGCAAGCCTATTGCCATTAACTGGGCACAAATCTAGACTCCATGCTGCTACTGAGAGTTTCCAGATGGAAATTCTAACACCACTTTGCTCAACCTGAGGATTGAATACAAGACCACGTTAAGCTTAGCCATAGTGCTCAGCAGACGCAGTTGTGAACACTAGACGAACAAGCAGGCATTTCACATTAACGTCATCATCATCATCACTATCACCATCGCCATCATCATCACCATCACGATCGCCATCGTCATCACCATCACCATCGCCATCATTATCACCACCACCATCATAATCATCATCACCATCACCATCATCATCCTGCCTTTTTCCAACTACATTGTCCTCGGTTACCAGTCAAACCGAATGCAGCTGAATACCAGTATTTTACATGGAGCGACTGCCTATCTGACCTCCACAACCCAGTTACTGGGTGATGCGATACCCCTTGGTAAGACTGATTGTCAAACTTTCGGGCTCACCTTCTGTCTCTATCTGCAATACCGGAAGCATAGGAGTGCGTTGTTATTCCGGAAGAAAATTTGAAATGTCTCATGTGACTATAATTAGGTACAGTACAACTATTTTCTTAATGTCCCTCGGCAAACTTCATGTTTCGTCAACCGTCGGATTTCTATCAGTTGCCTTTGCACTTGGTGTAGACCGGACGCTCTCAATCGACTTGGAAGTTTATAGACTTGTTGATACTCTTTTAACTTAATGTCATTTACTGCTTGCTGCTTGGCGGCATAAATGGGCATGGTGGTTGCTGTACTTCTCCATACCAGCTTCTTCACAAAAAAGATCTCCTACCATTAAACCGACCGATTAAAACGGATTGCCTAAATTAGATAGAAGATAGAAGAATTGAGCGACTAGTGGCTAACTAATAACAGCCGCACGGTTCGATCGATCAGGTTAATCTGCGCTTGCCGCGGCTGATCCGTGGATGGGTGACCTTCTTTATACACCAAGACCCCTCCGTGCCTCGGAAAGCATACTAACCCGTTGATCCCGACTGTCATTTGTGGATCTTTGACAATCGTTACGGGTCGTCCGAAGCCCGTTAGTCTGACAACCAGTCTTACCAAGGGGTATCGTGTTACCCAGTAACTGGGTTGTGGAGGTCAGATAGGCAGTCACTGCATGTAAAATACTGGTATTCAGCTACATCTGGTTAGACAGGAAACTGACCCCAACATAGGCGGGGAATAAGCTAGGCAGATGTTATGATGCCTAAATTAAAGAAAGTAATAAATCGTGTTTGGAAGGCATTTTATAATCCTTTAGAGGTGAACTTAGAAATATTTTTAGAAACTTTTCTTCCTTAGCAATGAGCGTCCTATTCTAGTGCAAAACTAGGTGATGCTAATAATAAAACAGCTGTCTGTGGAAATCAGGTAGGTAAAGTCAGGGAAATAAAAATAAAGGGTAGGGTTTATAAATAAAGAAAGAAAGAAAAATAGCTTATTGGGACTCGCACAGGATTATAACAAACTAAAATAAACACACCCAAACAAAAAAAAAATAACTACAGAAACTGACTACCAAATTAAATTTCCCGATTCAAATCTCAACTGTGATTATCTAACCTTTGTGTGAAAAAGCTACATTTATCACGGGAAATTGATGTACTCCTACAGTGTCAATATGATAAAAAATAATTTCCTTTACCGTACCAACTTATAACGCAAATTTTTCTTCCGCATTTTTTCAGGAAACGTCTGTAGCGGTATCTACATTGCCACATGCGAGCTACACGTCACACTGACGTCACGCAAAATTCTGCATCGCGCAAGCAGAGTTTACCGCGCAACTAGTATATTTACAACGTCCCGACATCAAAACGTCGGGCAGTTGCCCACCAGACACGACTTCCGTATGGTCGGAGGATCCTCCCTTTTCCATAGAGTATAAGTGAACTTTACACCCTATTCCTCGTACCTCTATACGTCATATTACACTTTTAGTTATAGGTCATCTTTAAAAAGGATGTGTGTTCCATTTTCAGGATACAATATAGTAAATAAAAATGCCTTTGAATCAACCTTGACCAACTGACATGACACAGTTAACTAGAGATTTAAACAAGGCTATTGTCTTCGTCAATACCTACCAATAATAGGAGGTTATATCTGAGTTTGTTTCGGCCTTTCTTCTCTGAGTAGTCAGATAGGAAACGCCGACCTCATCTAGTTTAAACATGTGATTAACGTGTAAAAGTGTTTGTTCAAACCTACATAAAGAAATAAAATCATTTATCATATCATTATTTACGGAATCTAGTCATATATTTCGGGAGTCCCTGAATATTTTCTGCCTAGATAACTTGATAACATACTTTGACTGCGACTTCCTGAAATCACTTTCTAGGAAATGAAAAAATTATGGAAATCCTGATTTTATTTTTGAAACTCATTATTTTCCCTACATTAATAACGGGTGTAAAATTAAGACACTTAACGAAGCTTCTAGTCATTTGTACTCCCCGTCTTTGTAATTTTTTTTTTGTACTGGACCATACCTGGGAACCATCTGGTTACGGAGATATTGAAGGTCAGAATGCCAACTTTTACTGACGTTTCTTTGCGAAAAAAAGGTTTTAATGTTTTATAACACAACTTTTAATACCACGACCCCTGTACCGTTGCATGCACCCATAAGCACAATGTTTAGCGTGCGTTACATTGCGCTCTACCGTAAACAGCAGCTTTTCACACGAAAAACAAAATTCGTTTCCCAGCAATTATTTTTGTGCAATGTTACTTAGATTGATGTACAGAAAGCGTAGTTGACGGCTATGTGATGGGACTTTGTACACCGTGTTTAGCATGTAAAAAATGTATTTCTGTAAATAAAAACTTGCTGTTTGTTTCTTTTATTCTCCTTTAAGTAGAAGGTATCAAAACGATAATTAAATAAATCCTAATTATTTTCGGAAAAACTCAGTTTTACCGAAACTCAACTCAAAAAGCATACCGACAGAGACAAACCAGTCGTCTTTAACTGTGTAAAGGTTAAACCACATTACATCTTAGACCTTTATAGTGCTAATGAGGCACATAATTCACTAATTATTGTCGTAATGTTTTAATAACAACAGCTTCTACCGCTGACGAGCTTCTTTCCGCGTTTTTGTCGCTATACGTGGCTACCAAGAGTTAGATTTCATTGAAGTGATGAGCGTAGCAAAGGAAAGGATTTGAGCGTAATTGTTAATTTAATCTTATAGAAACAAATAGGTACAAGGGCCGCTAGATGGTCTCTAATCACTTTGGTCATTTAATTATCACACATTATTTTTCCTTTCCATACTAATATTATACATTCGAAGTTAACTCTGTCTGTTTGCCTGTCTGAATGTTAACCTTTCACGCCTAAACTACTTAACGGATTTCGATAAAATTTAGCAAGGAGATAGATGGCATCCTGGGGAAGGACTTAGGCTACTTTTTGTCTCAATAATAATCCTTATAGAGGATAATATAGAGGATGAAAGTTTATATGGGAAACTAAGCATTCCTAAGTTAGGGATATGAAAATTTAAATTTATGCTTTTGCTAAGCAATAACAAGTTTGTTGTTTCAGCGTTTCTGTAAAATCACTCCCCCAAGGGGGTGAAATAGTGGGGATGATTTTAAAATTCACATGATTATTGATATTTTTGTGTACCACTTTTTAAGAGATTTAAAGAATTGGAAATATAGTCCAGAACCCATAACTTCAGGTATTATTTATTTTAGTATTTATTTCATTAAATCGGTCCACCCGCTTAAAAATTATTACAATTTGAAGCTATAAAATAATTTAGCTAATATGTATGCTATACGTGTTCAATGGAGACGCTAAAATTATTATTATTTTTAAGTTAGATATTTAAATAAAATAACATTATTTGCATTTATTATCTGTCTATTACCTTTTGACGCTTTAACGGCTGAATGGATTTGCACATTCCCGTGGGATAATTTCCGATATCCACGCGGGCGAAGCAGTAGGCAGAAACTAGTTTTAAGTTATACTTCTACTGGTAAACGCGTCAGACACAAACCCGGCCATCTGTGCCAAACATGGGTAATTATAGTTGTTTCTCTACTTAGCCCATCGAAATCTTACAATGGGATAATAATCACAGTCTTTCACCGGTAATAATATTACACACACTTCAAGTAAGAAATATTGTGGCAAGGTAAAGAAGAAAGTTGGTTTAATTCCCTATGTTTTTCTATTAATCTGGCTCAGCAAGAATCCAACAAAGACGCCTTTCCGACTGAATTTCGTTTTCGTTTTGAGGTTATTATTAGCAATTTCCGCAGAAATATTCATTTTCGGCAGATTGAAAAATTCTCTATAATTATCTACTTAGAAGTAACAAGTTCACGAACGTTCAAAAATGCTAACTATAAGGAATCCTTTACACTATTATGGACGAATCTATTGTAACTACAAACAACTCCTTATCGCATCCAGTTACATTATTTCTCTGCACAAAAATGTGGGCAAAGCTATGAAAACGCTTGCAGTTCACGGACTGCCCACCGATTACGTAATAATGTCTAACAGTTTTCCTGTGAGCAGAGTATTATGTGCTAAACTAGTTTAAATAGGTATTTAAATAGTCTATGTCCTTAAATGATTGCTAACTTTATTTGAAAACTACGGACTCGGCTTAAAAACTGTGAAATGAGCTTCATTTAGGCTTTGGAACTCATCGTGAATATCAGAAATGAGGATGTTAATACTCACTTATGGCACTCGTTCACTGACAACATTTAAATCCTCCCTATCGTATCCTCTGTGCTACAAAAAAACTTTTTTACAAAAAAAAAAAAAACTGACTTCCAAAAAAACATACTAAAAAGTGAAAAAAAAACGAAAATATAAAACCAAAGACACCGACTTTCGAAATTAAAGTTCTTTTTCACTTTTTACTTGTCGACCACATCTCACTCCACACAAATTTGTATACCACTATTTGATATGTAAATAACAGTGACAGTAAATTATTAAAACATCATAAATTTTATACAAAGTGGAAAATAAGTACTCATTATAAAGAATAACTCAAAAACTACTGATCAGATCTTGATTAAATTTATATGGGACCACATGAGAAGCACCAGCTTTCAAATAAAAAAAGAATTATCAAAATCGGTTCACCTAGAAATAAGTTCTCAAACACACAAAAAAAGAACGGTCGAGTTGAGACCTACTCCTTTTTTTGAATTCGGTTATAAATGCAGTTATATGTAACCTTTACGCCGTCACCGACGAGCTCTTGGAAGTGGCGAAGTTTCGGGACAATATAAGTTAAGGGGACTACATGACCTAAACGCAAATTTATAATGCCTAAAAATATATGAGCCACTGCAGTAACCAAAATCAGAAAAATATATGATATTCTTCTGGATATATGCTAGTAAGATAGTGTGTTGAAAACATAATACAATTAACTTGATATGATAGAAACAAGATACCTTTAAAAAAATATATTAACCATTAAAAACCATACTAATATACATGCAAACATTCAGATTTTTGTCAGATTATTCTACAAGTAACATACTAACGTAATAGTGTTTTAATTTTTTAGTCCAATGAATAGATTTTTTGTAAATCCATAATTGCTTCATATTTTGCAATCTTTTGTCTCTTGCTTTTCTATGCAACCCGACAGTGACCGCGCTTTAGCTCTTGTAAGCCTCTTAATTCACTGTCGTTCTATCGACACGCCGAAAAATAATGAAATAAATAAAGCAATGTAGCTGTGAGTCTACATTTTTGACGTGGCTGAGTCTTGTTAAGGCCAAATCAAAACTGTTACAATACGGAAGTTATCCTGTTTATCATTGGCTGTTTCTTGGAAACTCTTAGTGATACATGCAATTTCTTTGTATTATTACGTAGCTTAAGACCTAAGGTATTATTTTTTGCATCTCAGACTTTGTCACGCTCAACGCCCACGGCAGTGTGATTGTAAATAGTCAGTCCCCATTTTATTTTCTGAAGATTTTTGTCGGTTCTTTTCGAAGCAACGTTGGATCGTTTTTAAGCGACTTCAAAAAGGAGGAGGTTGTCAATTCATGTGTATTTTTTTTAAATAGTTTATTTTTGAATGTATGTTACGTGATATCTCCGGCAATAATTGTGGAACGATTACGAAAAAATTTTTTTAATGGTTTGGGTATGCCTCAGGAATGGTCCCATATAAATTTTATTAACTTTGCTTGGGTAGTTTTTCAGTTAACTTCAATAATACATATTTTTCCACCTAATGTATTTTGATGATGTTCTAATAACTTTCTGTCACTGTTATTTACATAGCAAGTAGTGGTATACGAATTTTTGTGGGGTAGGTACCACAAATAAAAAGCGAAAAATAAAAACTTTTTACAAAACAAACAGACTTCCAAAAAAATAACATTACAAAATAAAAAATAACAGTCGGTGGCAAAAAATGAAAATAAAAAACCAAAGACCCCCGAAATCCGAAATCCGAAAACCAAAGAAAACCCGAAAAATAAAGAAAAAAAAAACCCGAAATAAAATCCGAAATCCGAAATTAAAGTTATTTTTCACTATGTAGTGATTTTTTTGGAGGCCGGTAGTTTTTTGTTGTACAAGATGCCTGAATAAGTATCTATCAGTATACTACCCATAATTATATCAAGAAATAGTTGACATCATCTTCTGATTAGAAACCTGAATGTTCCAACTAACGTAAGGCTGGTGGTTAGATTTTCAAAAACGCAGATTCTGCTTGATTTCTTAAATATAGAGTATCAACATATTTTATTTTAATTAATATGAGAAAGAGCGCAAAAAAAAAATTTGGGACACGCATAGGAAATAAAAAGAGTAAAAATAAAAAATATATATAAAGACACTCTTTATAAAATTTTTTAATTGGGTATTGTACCCACGCATAAATAAAAAGAAAACATATTTTCTAAACAAAAACACGATGTAGGTACAAAAAGTCTTGCGAAAAGACTTTTCTCAAATATGTCAGGTAACGAGGTCAGGGACCGCGGCTGAAATTAAGTAATTTTTGTTCAGAATCTGAAACTTCAGCCCGGAAAACAATTGTTTTTAATTTGTCAAGTATATTTTGTATGGGTTTGCTGTTTCAACCTTTTTGTTGTGTTGCGAGAGTTCAAAGAATCCGTAGTATTAAAGTTTCACGATTTATTGTGAAATGTCGTTGTTTTAGATGGTAGGGGATTGGGTTAAATTCTAATTTTTTGTGCAAAACTGCGCTGAAATTGCGATTTTTCATATTTTTAACCGACTTCAAAAAAAGGAATCGGTTCTCAATCAATTCGTCTGTATGTTTTTTTTTTATGTGTATTAGGTCAGAACTTTTTCTGGGTGAACCGATTTCGATGATTGTTTTTTTATTTGATTGCTCTGGTGCTTCACATCTAGTCCCATTTAAATTTGATCAAGGTCTGACTAGTAGTTTTTGAGTTACCCTTAATACTGCATATTTTTTCCACTTAGTTTATATATTGATGATGTGTTCATAATTTCCTGTCACTGTTATATAAGTACATACCAAGTAGTGGTATACGAATTTGTGTGGGGTAGGTACCGCCACTAAAAAGTGAAAAATAAAAACTTTTTTACAACAAAACAACCGTCTTCCAAAAAAAACACTAAAAGACGTGAAAAATAACTTTAATTTCGGAAGTCGGTGGCCAAATACGAAAATACAAAACCAAAGACACCAACTTCCGAAATTAAAGTAATTTTTCACGTCTTTTAGTGTTTTTTTTTAGGAAGTCGGTTGTTTTGTAGTAAAAGGTTTTTTTTTTCAGGAATTTCAGCTGTATTCGGCGCTGAAAGTTGAAGCTTACGTGAAATATTTCTAAATAGAATATACCTAATAGAATATTCTTTATTATGTACACCATACAAATTACAGATATAAAAATAGAAATTTAACATAGGATGGCACAATGGGGGAGGATCTTATCACAAAACACGGTCTATAAAGACAACATTAGTTTTATTGTTTCTAATAGATTTGGTTTTACCTCAAGTTCCTAATAAATAAAATAATTGACCGAGCGAGCGCGAAGCTTCTCCGTTTCAGCTTGGGCAAAAATGCTTTCGTATGTCCGGATGTCCGGCTGTTCTCCTCTAAAGGTCACATTTCTCAACCGAATCTCGTGAAATTTTTTGAGCAGCTTCGATAATTACATGGAATTTTTGATCGATTTAATCTTTCAAAATTTTTCAAAATGCCGGAGATGTGGGGATTGATAACGTAAAAAAAACATATTTCAGCCATTTCGCGCTCTTTGCGCGTGCTTTTTGTTTTTAAGGATTTTGTTTTAAGGTGTGTGGTGAACAATTATTCAGTTTTAAGCTATGCAAAGACAGATTCGCGAAGTCAACATCTCAAAGAGTTAAAAAAAAATAAGTTGACAATCGAACTTCCCACTTCCTTATCCATATTACGCAACTAAAAATCCCCAACAATAATTTGCATGACAACGAAGCCAAAAAAAGATATGACAACATGCCAATCTTTTTACAATCGACCTCATAATAAAATTTTATTTTTCCGCATCTCGAACCTACGTCTGTCGCACACAGAACCGAATCCCACGTATATTAACCACTGAACCGAGAGGTTGTCAGTTACAAAACCGAATCTGTGGACGAAATATTCGAGTGAAAAATGTTGCGGCCGGAAAATATGGCGAAATAAGATTTGGTTCGGTAATTTGTGAAACGGACAAATTATTTAGTGAAATCTGGGAAATTACATCATCATAACATCACGCTTAGAGTCCCCGAAAGGTTAGGCAGAGGTGCACCTATAGTACACCCACATTCCGCCAGTTATGTTTAACTCCCATGTAATAGGGGACGAGCCTATCGCCATCAACTAGTCTAAAATCCGGGTTGCTACTGTAAAATTCCTGATGAAAAAACCCAAAAACACTTTGCCCGACCTGGGAATCGAACTCAGGATCTCTCAGCAGTTACATACTTTACTATAGCTATACATAAAGGGTCAGCTATGTTTTTTCTATAGTATCAGGAAAGGGTAGTAATTTTAAGGAGAAAACCGGCGGAAAATTTATACACGTTTATCAATAAATTAATTACCTAATTTGTAATTAGATATCTACTTTTAAGTTACAGATCTACTTTATTTAGACATTTTAAGCAGCTTCTAGAAACAATGCTCGAATCAAAAATAAAAACGATATTAATATTATTAATTGGCATTAAGAAGCTTGATAGCTGACATGAGGGCTTCTTATAAATATTTTCTTAAGAAGAAACTTAAGAAAACCCGTTTTAAAACCGTCACCGAAATAGGCAACTAGAACTCTCGGATCTCGGAAACTGGAACAAAAACTTAACTTCCGTTCAAGACGCCATGACACTTTTTTGTCGACCTAAGATGGCGAGTGACGTCTACACCCGACTAAAACAAAAGAACGCCCCACCCACTTACGCAAAAAATGTTACACATACCATGCGAAAAAAAAAGCAAAAATGAGATTTTGAACTGCTACGGAAACACGAATGTGTTAAATCAACACTAGCAGTTGCTAAATCAACAAATAGGAATAGCGGAACAACGAAAATCCCGAATTCATGGGACTGGCGTGGAGTACGCAGCGTAATCCGGGCACAGCGGGCATGCAAACTCGTAACAGTGGCACATTTACCCGGGAAGGCATCAGACGAACACTTGTTGCTTGCGAATGCCAACTTCACGTTTCCAGACGCCGCTAAACTTCGCCAGCCGCCTGCAATTACTCGCACAACCGAATTAGAATTCCGAAACCGAAATTCGATTTTCAAAATTGACTTTAACCAACTTTCGCGTCAACATAATAAACTTTTTTAAACTGTACACGAGTATAAATATTATTTAAAAACCGCAACGAATAACTGGTTAAAAATATTGGTATTTGAAAAGCACCTATTTATTTCACTGAACACTTCACTACGGCGTCTTGGTCTTAAGACGCGACTTCGCGACGCACTTACAAGACGTTCGTTCGAAATTTGAATTTTGGGTCCGGCGGTTGGTATTAATTGTTGAAAAATTGTATGCACTTGTGGTGTTAAGTTCTAATTTTGAATTTAGTTTTTCGGAAACGTTAGCCGTAGTTGGAGACTAGGTGTTGAATAATTTAGCTCCTGATTGCGGGGAGAGAAGTTGCATTAGTGCACGCCGTCCCGGTTGCAACAGGTTGTTTGGCAGAGAACAGAAGGGCGCATGCGCGCTGCCGCGACCGATGCACCGCTCTACAATGGTCGCAGCTGAATTTCGATTAGGTGTGGGTTTTAGAGTTTTGATCTGGTTTTTGGAGATCGGTAGTATTTATATGCGTTTTTTTAGGAACAACTCAAAATAACACTGTTGTTTATTGTCAGGTTGGTTGAATTTGAAGAATTATGAATAACTTCCATTAATTGCGTCACCTGCCCTCCTTGTAGATCGTCTACGGTGATAACCCGAGATTTACCTGTACTTAATACTTAAAATTTATGAAACTGATTCAGCGTACGTTGTCAAAACAAGCTATAACAGCACAATTTTCCCAAAAAACCTTACTTACTTACTGAAACTTTTCATGGACATTCTGACTTTAACAAAACCTGGAATAACTTAATAATCCCCAAAAATGTTTCAAATACTAATACCCAAGTCTAAGAAAAGAATAGAATAAATAACGTAATTTTGGTCGTCGGGAGTTTAGGAGACGTTAAATGATAAATGATTTTATTTCTGTAAATAGGTTTGTACAAACACTTTTACACGTCAATCATATTTTAAAAACTGGATGAGGTCGGCGTTTCATAGCTGACTACTCTGAGAAGAAAAGCCGAAACAAACTCAGAGGTCACAGTTTCTTTTAAAGTCCAGACATAATCTTGGTCAGATCATGTGAAGACCATGTAGGTTTGTGTCTGAAATGGTCTTTTGAGGAAAAACCACACAGATTGAGTGGACCTGTCCAGTCAGTGCACGCATTTGTCAGTAATCGTGCAGCTCAACTCAGAACTTAAGGAGCTCAACGATTCGACGAACAATACCAAAGAAAGGACTTTTAGTAGGCCACAAAAATTACTGATACTGCCAGACTATGATTAAAACTAGCTGAGAGGGGAAAAAAGGCAACAATGGCCCACATAGTCTCCTCATTCAAATCGTTGGCGTTTGCACCTCCCATATACGTACCAGAACGTATAGTTTTCTATTATTTTGCAAAACGTAAGATAAAATCACGCTTGTAATCCCCTAAGGGTTAAGCAGAGGTGTACACCCACATTTCGCCAGTTATGTTTAAGTCCCATCTAATAGGGGGTGAGCCTAATGCCATCAACCGGGCGCTAATCCAGGTTATTCTTCACTCTTCATTTACTTAGATAAATTGTCAAGATTGAGACAAAATCTTTTCTAGGAAAACTTTTACATAAACACTGAATACTTAATCATTCTTTAATACTCAAGACAGTGATAGAAATCGATTATTCTCGAAAAAAAGGGTTATCTTACAGACACTTTGAATCTGCACCCTAATTACGTAACACACTATATATCACAATCTGAAACATTTTGAAGGATATTGCTAATCCATTGCTTCATATGTTCGAAAAATTTGTCTGCTCAACAACGTAAATAACGCAATGAATGTTGTTGAACTGTCAAAATGAAACCCATTCCTACTGTTAGTGTGTTGCGTAATTACCCTGCAGGTCTGTGATTTAAGGTGTCAGTAAGTACTTTTTACAAGAGAAAAGTTGATTTCGAATAATTATTGAGTCTCAACAGCGATGTCTTTATTAGACTTCCCTATCTACAAACAAGATATTAACGTAATTAAAGGGCTTCCTATTTTTACTCAGAGCAGTGGTGTCCCAGGACAAATCGCCGCGACTTATGAGTTGTAGGTCGTAGGTACGAACCCAGATACGCGCTTTACTTTGTTTAAATTATTTCAACACCATTGCTCTCAAAACGGTGAAGGTAAACATCGTGAGGAATCCGGTATGTCCTAGAACCATAAAATTAGACGACATGTGACATCTAACAACCCGCACTGGGCCCGCGTGGTGGATTACAGCCCACTCCCTCTCACTGAGAGGAGGCTTGTGTCCCAGCTGTGGAAACATGGAAACATTGTAGGCTGATTATGCTATTTTTATTAAAAGAGTTTGCCTAGGACTGTATTTAGTTGGTAAAGTTCATGTCGATTTCCAATATTAACTACTAATGATTCTTACTTCCATTAAGCATTAAAAAAGTTTTAAAAACATTCCACTCCATAGACCACGTCAAACATCTAAAATAATTATTGAATTCTATGCATAAAAATCCTTTACATAACGTCAAGTCTGCGGTCATTGTGGATCGATCGCTGCAACGCTCTTGGCCTCTATAACCACGTGTAGAATTAGGTACAACGATACGACTGGAGCCTTATCTCTTACGCGCCGAATTCTAGTCACCACTCAGATTTCTTATCACCGCGATGAGATTTAGACTCTTGGTGGTGATGAAAACTTCACTAGTTATGTCTTTTGACACCTGTAGAATTAGGAACATCGGTAGGACTAGAGCCTTATCCCTTGCGTGCCGTTTGTAATCACCACTTGCGTTTCTTATCACCACTTTGAGTCTGAAGACTATGTCGGTGATAGCTTCAAAAAAAACGCATCCAATTTATTTACACCATTGCTGAGACTTTTATCGCCACCTAGAGTCTGATCCCCATAATATGGTAATATAGCTACGTTATACATATTGATTTATGTGACGAATTATTAATCACCACTTAGAACTTTATCACAATCTTCTATGAGTCTGAATCTGAACACACTTGTGGGGATATACCATATGACACTAAGACTTGTATAAATAGTTTGATTAGTCGAAGTAGTGCCTTAACATTTTTAACTTAGTGAAGGAACAGAACGAGACACAATAGAATTTATATTATTATCACGTCTAGGGGCGTTTTTTGACCCCCAAAGTGTTAAGCAAATTAAATCACCACTCGGATTCTATCACCACTTTCAGTTTAAATCACCATTATCTAAGTTGAAGAGGTATTTTGGCTTTAGCTACTGTGCCTGTGCCATGGCGAATTTTTCGAAAAGATTCTTCTCCGCTGTTATTGTAATCACAACATACTGATTAGGTATAGAAACTACCGATTTATAATGAAGTTGAATAGCAGAAATGACTAAAAGCTTTCATTACTTATTTTTAATCACCATTGGGATTCCAATCACCACTGAGAGTAGTTGTTGGAAAATTTCGTGATTACGTTATGGAGTGCGTTATGCGTGTGGAATGCGTTTTTCATAATTTTCCATACCCATCTGGCACCGATAAAAACACATTTCCTTCTAAATCATTTAATTTTGTATAACTTGATTATTATTATTCATTATTCAAAAATACTAGAACGTGGAATTCTCTTTTCGTGACAAAAAAAAACGTTGTAGCCATGCAACAGTGCTTATAAATTCGACTACCTAAAATTGTAAAACTGACCCCTGACCTAGATTCTACAAAATATATCAGTCACATATGGTCCGAGGTTGAACTATATCTTTACCCCATTATTACGAAAATTTGTTATAGATAGCCATAGCATTTGCCCAGATGTGGGATTATGTAGGCTGACAGAAAAAATAACAAGATATATATATAATGCCTATTTTATACTGATGTTCAAAGTTCTCTAATATATTTTTAAATACCTCATTGAGATGAGAAAGATTTTACCAAAATTCTGTCAGTAAAACTCTTAACTCCACCTACAGTAAATAATTAAATATTATTATCTTTATTAAGTTACCTATAGGCTACATTATTAGCAACAACAAAAATAGAGAATAGATGACCAACCCACTCAAAAACCAGACCTGCCTCAAGGCACACAGAAGTGCGCAATAACCCTCCAAACTCTATTCAAACGCTACTTCTATATAACCCTAAAACAAGAATCGCAATAAGGCCGTAAAACAAATAAACACACAAACAAAATTCATACAAGTTGGTGTACAAAATTTTCACGAACTGTCATCATTGGAGTAGATATTATACAGAGACTTAACTTTGAATAATCGCTGTCACACTTCTAGAAGGTAAGAATGTGTGCGTGATGTCTTACCGACGCGATCACAGACACACTACAGGTGGAAAATCTCGTCAATATCAAGCTTTTTTTTCAATTATTTATTTATAGTAATTCCAACAGAGGCTACACAATTACAAGCGAATTTGTAAGAACAGGGACAAATACTAGTGTGCGCTTCCAATTATAGGAGACCACATCATTCACATAATTATAAAATCTATACTTATTCATATGAAATATGATTAGAAATTTAAATAAACCTTTTTTACAGTCTGTTCAACCAATTTTGACTTCTATTCCGGTGGTGGCATGACAAATGGCAGGTGCAGTAAATAGTTGGTATTGTAAACACGTTTTTGCTTTTAATGCCATCTTTATGGCATTAAAAGCATACTAACATAATTGATGACATGAAATGACTGTAAAAAAGGTTTATTTAAATTTCTGATCTTATTTCATATAAATAAATACAGTATCTAGTATAGATAGATACTATAAATAGGTTCAAAATTCACGCATATATAGATAAGCTATGTTGCAGTTATAAGACAGAGAACTTTGACTGAAAGTAACTTTAAAACACAAAAATTAATCATCTAAAAAGATTTAAGGTAAGTCCATTGACCTGATGCATTAGCATTTAATGTAAACATATCTTTTTTTTCTGTGTGGCATCTTGCAGATCAACCTAGGAGGCTGTCAGCTGCTTAACCATGCTGCCCTGTGGTGCCTTAATAAATGAAGGTCTCCAGCCAAACCAGAATATGAACATTCTCCTTGCACAAACATAATTATATCTAACTTATTCAGGTCATTGGGTCAATAGAAACCATATACACCTGAATAGCTGGTAAACTGTTATAACTCTCATTTTTTAATACCTACCTGTGAACTAAAGACTTGGCTAAAAGGTCTTAGCAACCAGGCCATAAAAATACTTATAAAAAAAAAATACCTACCTGAGATTTCAACAACCGTAAGATCATAGCAGATTCGCAACGTAATATTGTTGAATCAAGTTCACTCTCAGTAGCATATTTACTCCTGCGCAAACACTGTTGCTTCAGTGAACGAGAATGTAACTGGTTTCACTGGATATTTTTAGTGTGGAAGATAAGCACAGGTTTCGTGTAGTGTTGCTCTTTCATAAGCTTGTGACAAAATGGAGGGAATTTTTCGTTCGTTATTTAAAATAGATGAATGTTGTATTTTATTTTAGAAGCTTTAAATTTGAGCATTTAAAGTAATTTTATTTAAATCTTGCGTAGTTATGTACCTACTAGTAAAAATCATACTGGTTAACGATGATTGACGTAAACGTCAATCATCGTTAAAAATGAAATGTGTATGTGATTGATATATTAAAATATATCAATCACATACACCTTTAATTTTTGGAAGACACCGAAGACGCGTTATATGTTCTAACTTACAAAATTCATATTTGAATTTTTAAAATAAATACATTCTTCGAATTTTGAAATAAATACGAATTCCAATTTAAAATATTCAAGTCGATTAGGTAGGCACTCTAATTTAGAACCGTGAAATTTTTAAATATTGAATTTCCGTCGTCGATTTAAATCTATAAGTAACCGTGAGTCTCAGTTACGAGTAAAAAATATTATGCACTTCTACCAAACATGCACTATCGTCGTCTAGCGAGACAGTGGCCAACATGAGCCAATAAAAAACCGTTTTTTTTTACCGTTAATAACTTGGCTACTGAGGCCTTTAAGTCAAGTCTTTGGTACTATTAACAGAATGCACTATTATTTAATTTAGATTGTTTTCACAGTCAAAAACCGAAAGCAAGAAAATCAAGGTTGTCACTCACCCAATATGTAGACCATGTTCTTGGTCCAGCGCTGCAGTTCCTTGCGTATCGCGCGACGTTCTTGCTGGCACCGCGCGAACGAGCACTCCGCCATGGCACTCGTGCGACAACCCTGGAAACAAAAGAGGTTAGATTTCAGAACAGACAAAATGGCGTACCTTGGAGTGAGTATATCGACCTTAGAATGGAAGAGACCAATTCAAAAAAATATTTTAGAAATTGTTCTAATCTAAAGTATTTAAACTGTAATTTATCTTAAATTTCTGTTAGACTGTTAGTTATTTTTGTAATCATAATCATTTATTTGCAATAGGTATTGGTATAGTGTTGGTCCTAAAGTTAGTAATTAAGTTTCCTAATATATAGTCAGACATTTGAAATGAAAAACATTACAATATATATAATGCTAGAGTATAATATTTATGCCCAATGGCATGCTGTAAATGCTAGTTTCTATTATTCATTAATTTTACAATACATTCAATATTAATTATTTATCGTCACATTAATTTAAAACATATTATTTATAAATTAATTTATAGAATAAAATCGATTATCCAGCAGCCATAATTTACCTCTATTTTTTATTATCGTAATAATAAAATATATTTATTAACTCTTTGGTATTTTATTATAGATAAGTCCATTCATATGGTAACAATTATTTTTATACTGAGAAGTCCTTTGTGCCCTAGGTGGAACTAAGTAGTATATCTGGATCTGTAACTTTTCGAGGGCATCTTCTGTATCTTCATAATGATTCCCTTACCATCTACTGCTGAACATAGGCATCCTACAGTAAAGCGGTCAGGGTGAAATTGCCATAAAAAAGTCACCACGCTTGAGATGGATTTGGTGATCATAATATATAAGTTGGTATATATTAGCAGACGGGAAGCCGCCGCTCATGCTCAAGGCCGAATCGAATTAAGGCTTCCGCAAACAGGAGCGACGCGAATTTTGTAGAACAATATGAATGGAAATTGTTCTACTAGAGTCGCGTCGCGCTTGTCTGCCGCCATAATTGTGTTCATTGGGTATAGATAACTAAATTGCCCGAATCACCAGAGAGAAACCTGAAAGTTTCACAATTGGGGTTTGAAGGTCCGATAACTGGCTTGATTTTTTACTTTTAGTCGATTTTGGTCCATTTTTGGTAAAAGAGCAAAAACCAAACAGAAGTTAATGAGTATTCAGGAAAACGTAGGTTGTAAAGCCATCATTACAAAATTCAAAAGAAACATCCAGAAAGGTACAAGACATCAAACATTTCACACAAACGTAGTAATAGCATAATAATTTTACATCCAATGCACCCAAAAGATCACTAATTAATGAATGAGTGAATGAAAACATGACGTTCAAAGACGTAGCGAATGAATGCCATCATACATAAAATCGATTAACAACATCAAATTATCTATGGATGTTCTAAGATTTCCTAGAAACTCGAAATGCGGATTGTGCGACGCGACAGCGCGACGCGACTGCAGTAGAACAATATCTATGAAAACTTAATGGAAACTGTTCTACAAGAGTATCGTCACAACTGTGTGCCTTAACTTAGAGAATCATAAAGGCTCAGTGCCAAAACAAGACAGCCAGTTGGACACATTTTCCTCCAAATATTTCCTCAAAACATCCAGAAAGTATCGAAAAGTGTAGAACTACAAAATTGCCTAACTGTAAGCTGGTTTTTATAATTTCTATCATATTATTGCAACGAGAATCTTACTTTATAGACCAAAGAAGAACCAAGAACACTCCATCCTACCCTCAAAAACGTTCTCAACCATTACAAACGTCTACCGACCTACCTACATCGTCAAATTTATAGATTCGCAAGTTATACAACAATAATATTCGGCATTCACGTTCATTTTCATTTGCACAATGGAAATAAATTCGCTCTACAAAACCCCTGAGCCGTTACACAGAAATGTGTTTCCCGCGGAAAATAAACCCCAATATCTTGACTGCTTTTATTATTCGGTAGATATTTTTGTCATGAAAATGGGATTCGCAATACTCATAATTATCTGGTTTGTACTTAATACTATGAATATAAAACTTCGTTGTTCTCGAAACCTATTAGGTACTCAAAATACCAAACATTCTGAAACCCGAGGTCAAACTTAGGTAATTCAATTTAGTTCCACCGATCGAGTCGACCCACTAACTAAAATTTCATTAACTCCTATTTCCTGAACCAGCCGGGCTATCTTCGCATAACGGAGTCGGCACCTCGAGCAAAATAAGAACTAAACCCTATTCAATTACTATAACATTCATCGAAGTATCGAACCCGACGGTCAATGAACCCGAAAGGAGCTAACGAAATTCTACGAAAAACCTCCGATCCTCATCAAGAACACCCGACACCCACCGAATATGCCCGAACCACCCGAATCTGGCCCCCGAATTCTTATTTCAAACTCCAGACGAACGGGGGGCCGGGGGGTATCGCGAAACTATTCTTATTTTAAAATCTCTCTCCACGGAATATGCCACGAAAGAGGTTCTTATTTTAAAAATATCACGCTCCACCGAAATTTTCTTATTTTAAAAACTTGAGGGGGGTGCGAACGTTCTTCCGAAATCCACCGGCTCCCGCCCCCCCCCCCCCCCTCCGGGGCCCCTCGGTGGCCAGTTATGATATTCTTATTTTAAAAATCGCTCGAAGCGTTCCGATTCTGTTATTAAGATGTTGGTGTGTGCAAGCTTTTATGAGGCCGCTTATACGTGAGTCGGGATCATCTAAGACACAAAGGGGTATTTCGCTAAACCTATAGGTACATTGTTATGGACCGCATCGAGGTCGTTCGGTATCGCGATAAAAATAATAATAAAGCTTGAAAATAAATAGTAAATCTCCATTCGCCATCCCTTGACCTACATGACCCAGTTGCGAGTTATGTAGCCGATTCTCGATTCACATAAATTGTAATTCCTAATTTCGCATAACGAAGTGCGAGTAGACGATTGGAAATTCAAATTTTCGTATCGTGAATTTTGATTTTGTGTATATCGGTCGCAGTTTTGTCTTAGAGAGTGAGCACATCTCTACGTGATAATGACATCGCCTGTATTGGGGCATCGCCTGAAGACACGTGTTGTGTATTGATTTCGGAGAATACTTATACAAGGAACATGCCTTGCTTCATCTACGTGTGTGTCAACCACGTAGATTGCATTCACATCCACATTCGAATCGAAAACAGAATAAGCTCATCTATCATTTCGAATTATTCAAACTGAAATCTCAATTCTAAATTAGAACACATAAAAAAAGAGTTTAAAAAAATTCGAATCGGCGACCAATAACGCTTCCCGCCAATTTCCATGGCTGTCAAATTTGGGGCCGCCGCGCCCGCCACCCTTCCCAGATCAATTTACGATAACTCGGTTTGAGCTCCGTCCCGCTCAGCCTTAAGACGGAACCCTATCCCCGTCTCCCCGCGGATAAGTTCTAGAACTGGGCAACTGTTGACCGGCAACACCCGATAGGTGGAATATGTATTTTTATTTAAATTTAGTTTAGAATATGTCATTGTTTCGGACGATGTTGTTTTTTGTTTGGGTTTTAATTGAAATTGGACTGGTAGCTGTTTTGAACAGATTCGGGCGTTGTTTTAAATTTTGTTCAGTTCCGAAATTGCTTTAGGCAAACTGAAAATAAAAATCTATTTCAATTGTCATTATTTTGTAATCAAGCTATCTTTCTATAGTCATTCTAGTATGTGCTCTAGCGCTTTTTCGAATAAAATAAACGCACGTAGTAATTCGAAAACAGAATCCCACCCACACATAAAATCAATTCGTAGCCCCCTATCTATTCGGTAGAATATCATTATCAAACCCCTAGTAAATAATACTGACCCTATTTCTACTAGATACCGTATTCTATCGTACAGCAGACTCGGGACCATTCTCTCACGCGGATATGGCCCGGGACTTATTTTTAACTGTTGTGTGCGTCTTGGGTGTGTGTGTGTGCATGGGGGTGGGCTATGCGTATGTGTGCGTGCGTTTGAAATATTCCCCCGTAGCGTGGCGCGGGGAATTGATGTTTTTAATTAGTTTCCAACGGTTTTCGTTGGTGGCCTGCACTGCTCGATTTTATTATTATTTATTAAATTAATTTATATTTACAACAGCGTTCGATGCGCAATTAAGAAAAAGAATTATCATACGAATTCGTGTCGAAATTGACGTAATGGAAGGTTGAATGGAAACTGTAACTGAAATGACTACCACTATCCGTTAAACAATTTTGTCAAAGTTGAACTAAAATATAAAACAGGGCGAGTGGAGTAACCCGGTACGTTTCCTGAAAACTTTCCTTTGTAGGCGAAAATTCAATAGGCGGGAAGTTCGGTCGCGCCTGTGCCAACCGACACCCATTGTGAAGGGTAACGGACATTAAAAAAACTGTCTAATAAAAAAATATAAGAGAATGACGAAAATGCCGTTAAATGGAAATCATATAATTACGGACACATAGATTTTCATGTATTTTACTTTTAGATTGTGACTCGAGGAATATAAATGAATACCTATTAGTAGTCTATGTTTTATTTTTTATCTCTGTTAAAAAGAGCGGCAAAAAAATTAAAACTTAAAAACAACACATGACGAATTCGAATTCAGATTTTAAATTCAAATCTCGCAACCAAATACACCTGTTTGAATTTAAATTTCGAGCGTATGGAATGCATTTTAAATATTCAACAACTGTTATTTCGTGCATAGTTTTATATATATGGTTGTGTTCTTCTGTGTCATCTATGGAATTTGTTTGTTTGAATTTTGTTAGGCTGTGCGAAGTTGGTTTACCTGTTGCGTTGTGCTTTTGTTTTTGTTGATCGCTAGTTTTGGCGCTGGCCGCCGTTTGATACGAGTTTATCATGAACCGAGTAAAGGCTTATTTTGTCCATATTTTTTAATTCTTTTTTTCGAATTTCGATCGTCGGTTTTCGCACTTGGAAAATTTGTTTTATGAACAGGATTAGCTGAACGGTTTTTTGTGCCAGTAGTCTGTATGGATAATATTGAGTAGAGTTTTTTAAACTGTTGCTTTTCGGTTTTAGAATACTATGGCCGCTAATATGTCTCTTTTAGCCAGTTATATTCATGCTGCTTTATTAATAGTCGTTTCTTTATTTTAGCAAATTACCTTTAGCTCATCCTTATTAACTGCTAATCACATATACCCACGTATCACCATATACTTAAAGTTAAGTTTCAAAATGCACAAAAGTCTACAATAAGTGAATTTAAAGCCAGACTAAGTTTACTGTAGGCTGTGTTAAATTTGCATGGCCGCTTTCAGACCTGTTGCGTTGCTGTTAGCTCATAGATTTATTTGGTGAATTTGTTCCAACTAAGAATTTTCATATGAAATATTCAGTTTTTTTTTTTTATGTGGAACGAATTTTCAAAGTTTGGCGATTGATATGTAATTGATTATTATTATTATTCAGTCAATATATCATTCCTACATTCGTAAATCGTATTTTGATCAACTTACGATGTAAAACAGATCTGCAATTTGCAAAAAACCCAAGAAAATTTTAATTTGGCGGGCTACAGTCCAGGATACCAAGCATATTGCCACCAGCATATTACCTTAAGCCAAGCATATTGTAAGTTGCGGGATTATACCGCTGACAAAAATGCTTGGCTCAACGCTGTTTGATTACCATTCGAAAATATTGCTGGAGCTGCTGAAGATTGTAAAAAATATCTTTGCATTGTATAAATTCAATCTCTTAGTGTTGTATAATTGCATAGCACGTGTGAGCTTTATAGTAGGTACATAGACCTACTATAAAGCTACCAATTCCTGGGTACGTCTTTCATTGACTTGAATGTGCCCTGGCGGCTGAGAGTATGTCATGCTCACTCAAATGTCTCGCTGGTGGTGGCGTGTGTGTTGGATCATTAAGTTCCCCTCAAAATGGTTGAGCTGAATGGTGCTGATCTATACGTCATGTTCGTGAACGGGCGCCGTCAGTAGGGACTGGTCATCTCTTAGCTGCCACGGTTTATTTTAATTTCTGAATTTGTTTCTTTTTTGATATTTTTTATTACGGACGCTTTTAACGGGCACGTCTTTCTACATCGTTCTCACATGTAAAATTTCAACTTGAATGATGTAACCAATTTTTTGATTTAAAATAGGGTCCGTGGAGTTTCTTGGCTGTTCATCTTTCTGACTGACCGACCCCTTGACAATTCAAGAGTGCCTGTAATTGATTTATTTGAAAATTCTAATAAAACACATTCGATTTTCAAAGAAAATTTCGATTCCTTTGAAATGAAAATTTAAAAAATGAATTATTGTTTAATCCGAACACATTCTCAACTTTATTTTCTTTTTTTTAAAACTCCCAATTTCGAATAAAGAATTGCAAAAAATAGAGATGACCATATCCCGAAAAAGTCTTATCCGAGTTTATCCCAAGTTCGTATAGGGTGACGGAAGTGGGGTGGCGGGTGGGGGTGGCTCCTCCGCGCCTGTGTGAAAGAATGCCGGAGAATCAATACAGCCGTGCACATTAAATTGGCCAGGGAGAGGGAACCACCCCTCGTCAATTTTTTTCGGTAATTTTAGATGTTTAGTTTTTTGTTGGAGGGTGGATTAAGATTATGTAGTTTTAGATTAAGAGGGAGACGTTTTAGTTATCTGTGGAACGAATAGATAAAGTTCAAGCTCAAAGTTTTTTTTTCGAACAAAAAATGTAGCGTTAATTTTTCAAAAATAAAATTACAATCAGTCTTTAAATTGTCTCATTACATAGCAAACTTCTTTTTACATAGAGAAGGGACGAGTATTGAACTTTAAGATATTTTTTTTCTTATATTTCCTCTAGACTAAGATTAATTACTTACTAAGTTTTTTTTCAGGATTTTGACATTTTCTTATTAAGTTATTAAATCTCGTACATGAATAGTTTCCATATCAAATACTAAATGAAAAATCCATACTTATTTTACTAAGTACTTTTAACATAATGTTCTGTGGAAATCTTCAAGTATAAAGATGTTTACAAAAGACAACTGTGTATAAAGGCTATTGAGTTTGAGTTTGATTTCGTCGGAAACGGAAGGCGTCTTCTGTGAAAGCCTGTTGCTTTTGTGACTAACTTGCGGTTCGCAACTTGTGTGGAAGAAAATAAGTGTAACTTTAGAGAAAGGAAGAGTAGTTATTTTAGTTGGTTATAAGAAAATAAGGGGTAGTATTATAAGCTCCGAAAAAGAATTAAAATATGAGCGTACTCAAAATATGAAATTTACTGCGTTAAATACTAACTTTCCGACAGCTTATATGCGAATACAAATAAAGAAACGACCGAATAAAATACTGAAAATTCCGAAAAATTAATACAATATTTGCTGACGTAAAAATCTACAGGTAGTCATTTTTATTGTAACTTACCTATTATAAATTTAGAATCAACCTTACACCTAACATACCAAACCTCGGGGTGCCCCTGACGTCGGCCGGCTAGGGTTAGGGTTAATAAGCAGGTCGACGAAGCCCCGCTCCGCGGGGCTCTTATTTCTGTCTAAAGGGTTTAAAGGAACCTGACCAACCGAACCTCGGGGTGCCCCTGACGTCGACCGTTTAGGGTTAGGATTTTCGGGAACATATTATATGTTTTCGGCAACTTAGTAATTTTTTCGTAAGATTTGTGTTTTTTTTTTGGAAATTTAGTTTATTTTATTTGAAAGTATAGATTATTTTTCGTAGAATTATAATTTGAATAAGTTCATGTTTGTTCGTTAAATACAACATTTTTGTCGGTTAATTTTGTATTAATTTTTCGGTAATTCATTTTAACACAGCTTAGTTAGTATTATAGTCAACCACAGATCGCTGGAAGTTAATTTGTTTTTCGGAAGCTTTATTATTTCCCGAAAATAAGTAAATACTTGAGTATGTTGTGTGTTGTATAAAAAGACAGTTTAAAAAAAAAAAGTTGTTACAAAAATACTGGAAAAATACAGAATATACGGTATTTACATACGAAGTCAATAATAACAAAACTGAACAAGCTAACCGGTAATTTTATACAGAAAGATAATATTTTTGTTTTCCCGAAAGTCGTATGTAGGTAACTAAGTACCTACTTATATTATTCTTTGCAATTATACAACATTACTTGGGTATGTCTAGTCAAACCGTTATAAAGTGTAAACATGTTAAATTAAAGGCTCCCACAGACTGGCGCGACGCGAATCTTGTAGAACAATTTCCATAAATTTTTCATAGAAATTATTCTACTAGGGTCGCGTTGCGCCTGTTTGCGGGAGCCTTAAATCTTGAGATTTGAATTTCTCATTAATTTCACAATGTTTTTAAAATAATAAGAGCGATCAGAACGGATGCTATAGGTACCTACCTATGGACATTATATTATTTTTATTATTTTTTATTTTATTCCTATTATTTTTCATGGCAGCTAAGTTCAGAAGTAGTTCTGACGTAAGATAATAGAGTAAAAAATAAGCTTTATTGTAAATAAGTATAAAATACACGTGTCCTATTTTCGAAAGATAATTGCGCCGAAACGCCGGGGGGGGCACATCCTATATAGTGACCTTATTGGTGATGTTCTTCAGAAAAGTCAGGAGCGTAGTACTCACAACCGGCGTGCGTGTATGACCAGATGTATGAACGTAAACGAGGCAAAAGGAGTATGTAAGGATCGTAGTAGTTTCTGCCTACCGCCATTGGAAGAAGGCGTGAGTTTATGTATGTATGTTATATTTTAGAATAATAATAACGTTAATTAAATGCACCAGTTCGGATAAAAACACATTTTCGAGTAACAATTTATGACAATGGCCGCTGCTAATTTCAGTCACAATCAAAATAACAAAGTAGACAAAAACGTTATGAAACACCGACCCATTTTCTTAGTGCTTAATTGTCACGGAGGGAGAACGGGGAAAAGTGAACAAAAATAGCTCAAGTTTTCTTTCCGCAGACTGAAAAATCTTAACAAAAAAACTTGAAATAAAGGGTAGAAATGAGCCATCAGTACACCAACAATGGTAGGAAAAACAGTCGGGTGAAATTGGTCATAATGAGTGTCTTCTGGGCCCACCTCCCCCTACCCCGTCTTCCCCTTTGGGTCAAGCGGGGAAATAAAATTTTAAATTGAAGCCGTGAAAAAGACAAAAATGTTGGGACCGGGAGACTTAAGGTTGGGACACACTGAGAATTGTAATTTTTAGTTACGATTTTTCGTGTTTGAACAGTCATGAGGATTGGTTAAGTGTTTACTTAAGTAAATGAACAGAGGGGGTTTGAATCGTGGATAAGGGATAAACTTTGAGTGTTAGTCTGGAAAACATTTATCTTATTAGGTAAGCTTACTTAGAGAACTTGAACAAATTACGAGAACTATCATACTAAAGTAAGTACCTACCGTTTAGTTGTTTAAAGGCTCCTTCAAACAGGCGAGACACGTGACGCGTAACAAAGGCACCGCCCGTCGCGCGACGTGCGGTGCCTTAGCACCGCGTGCGATTCGCGTCGCGTGTTGCGCCTGTTTGAAGGAGCTTAAGTTCGGATTTGTCAGAAGTCAAGGCGGTGCTGAAACATACCGGAAATCCTGAAAATTTCAATGCTGACTGTCAACTTCTTTAAGTGCTGTACCAACTTTAAAATGCAATCCCCAAAGTTCTACTATAGTAAATTCATTAATAAAATTAAATATGTAGTTGAATAGCGTGGTGTAGACCAACCTTTATAAGAAATGAACTACGTCTAGGGAGAAAATGAAAATTATTCAACGAATTTAGTATAAATGTATATGTGGGAGTAATATACATAATCTTTCATACATTTTAAACGACTGTCGAAAAAAACGTTATTTTTCATTCTTTCATTCTTGAACGTTTGAAATTGTAATGTCAGCTATTCGAAATTCGGAATATGAAATAAAAGAAGTTAGAATTGGATTCTCTTTGCTCTTGTTTCTTTATTCTTCTGCTGTTGATGCTTTATTCGAAATATTGGCTTTTGGAACTTGTTCGTACTTATTCATTTTTGGACTGTGTTGAATTCTGCTGTTGTCTAACGAATTTGTAGTTTTTAAATTATACATTACTAGCTTTTGCCCGCGGCTTAGCCCGTGTGGATGTTGGAAATTATCCCACGGGAATGTCCTACCGGGAAAAAAGTATCCTACTTGTTAATCCAGGTTATAAACTATCTGTGTTCCAAATTCCATTCAAATCCGTTCAGTAGTTTTTGCGAGAAAGAGTAACAAATATCCATCCAGCCATCCTCACAAACTTTTACATTTATAATATTAGTAGGATGCGTTAAGCACACAGCACATACCGTTTTAAATTACTTACAAGTAGTACCTAGTAGTAGGTATAACTGAGAAAGATATACGCTTTGACTTGAGAACCTCCTCCTTTGTTTTCGTCGGTTAAAAAGGATTACTATAAGATTTTTAAGAGTACGGTAATAACACTTCTGCCTACCCCTTTTTGAATCATTAATGACAAGTATGGTAGTAGATAACTAAAAACCTGTTCCTTAACTTCCATTACAAAAAAAAAATCCTTCCAAAAAACCTACATTTAAAAAAATGCCGTGATAGAATTTTCCAGTGAACAGAATATAATAATCTAGAGTGAATCGACCTCGTCGAACTAGGTAAGTAGGTACCTAGGTACGAACTGTGACTCGGCTGTGATTCGTCCTTAGAGCAAGGTCACGGTAAAATTTATGTTCGAACTAATGGTACTTACTTTCAGCCATGCTCAAATTCGGGTCAATATTTTGATAAAATGGAAGTTTGTCTATAGTTTTTATTTTTTATTTGAATTTAGAATATAATTAGTTTTATTTTTCATTTTGATAACATTTTTGTTCTTGTTTATGAATAAATCAGTTCTCTTCCTTTGTGAGTTGTGACTGAACGGAGAAAATGTGTCCTTCTTGGTGCTAAAAATAATAGAAGTAGGTTGGTACTGCATCATCAGGTCGGTGGCATTCTTAGGGGTGGTGAACGGTGATTATTACAATTGTATGATCACTTTGTAGTAATTACATAAACCTTTTTTATTTTATTTTCATAGACTTGTCAATCAGTATGTTTTCCTTAAGTTTTTACTTTGCACGTCCTGTTAACTAAGCTAAACATGCTAGGAGTGGATGATAAACCTACTATAATGCTACGGGTTTAAGCTTCTAAGTCTCAATTTCATCAAAAAATGGTTCTGCAATTTAGCCGTTTAAACACACCGAACTGACAGACAATCTTTTGCATAATATGTACTATTTATGTAATTGTTACGTTGATCGAATGAATGAATGAATGATTTATTTGCCAGAACTAACGTACGAACGTTATTATACTACTTATAATCCCTTTGTGTGTTAAATCCATTAAAATTAAACGTATCTTATATAATATTCCACTTTGAATACGTGCTGGTTGTCAAAATTAATGCTTGGCTACATTTAATTAAAACCACTTAAATAGCGAGGTTTAAATTAAAGTAATGCACTTTTATTTGAGTGACTTTAATGTTTTGGGATTCCATTTAATTTAGGTCATGTTTTCATAAGTGGTGTCTTTCAACACGATTATTCCTAATTTGCCACATTTAAGTATTTTGGTTATTATTTGAAGGATAAAATCAGAAATGAAGTTATCCGGATACGAACCGGAGTTACCGACATAGCTAGCAGAGTAAGCAAGCTGAAGTGGCAGTGGGCTGGCCATGTTTGTGGAAGGACCGATGGTCGGTGGAGCAGACGAGTCCTGGTGTGGAGACCGCGTATCGGCAAGCGTAGTGTGGGACCCCGGCTAGACGGTCCGACGAACTTAAGAAAGTGGCTGGGACAGAATGGATGAGTAAGGTGGAGGACAGCGTGTGCATAGGAGAGGCCTATGCCCAACAGTGGACTGCGATAGGCTGAGTTGATTGATTGAAGTATTTGGGTGGTCAACAATCAGAAGAACCAATACTCTTAATTAAAAACGTTTAAATTCTGCTCGCAATCTCATCTCAATGACAATCAATGTAATGACTTGTCAAAAATTTAGGAAAATTAGACTCTATGTAGTATTATTAGAGTGCAGTGGTATTTTTGACAGCGGCTTGTAGCCAAGTAATAACAGCCGCACGGGTCGATCGATCAGGTTAAGCTACGCTTGCCACGGTTGGTCCGTGGATGGGTGACCATCTTTATATACCAAGAACCCTTAGTGTTAAGCCTTTGGTCCTGGCTGTCATTCGTGGATCTTTAAAAGTCGTTACGCGTCGTCAGAAGCCCGAAAGTCTGACAGTCAATCTTACCAAGGGGTATCGTAGTACCCAGTAACTGGGTTGTGGAGGTCAGATAGGCAGTCCCTACATGTAAAGTACTGGTATTCAGCTGCATCTGGTTAGACTGGAAGCCAACCCGAATATAGTTCGGAAAGAGCCTGCAGATGATGATGAGCGTTAGTTTTGACAGGTTGAGACTGACATTATAGATTATTTATTTTATTAGACATTATTTATTTAGCCAATTATCTATTTTGTATGCCAACGTGTTTCTGTGACAAATAAACCTATTTTTCTTTCTTTTCTTTCTTATTCTTATTAGATTGTGAACTTTCTTAACAATTTCGGAACTGCCTCTTTAGTCGCCTTCCTGATGGTATAAGGTCACCTCCAACTATGGACATCTACAATACCGGAAGCATAGCCGATACGTTGGCAACCCAGAGACAATGCTGAACTGTCTTATGTGCTTGTAACTACAGCAGCATCCATACCTTCGAAAATGGAACAGAGCAACGCTGCTTAGCGAAAGAAAAGTCTACTGCATGGTAGCACTTCTTCGGAAGAGCTCCATCACTGAGAGTTCTACTACCACAGCACAGCATCATGCTGAGTGGAAGCCTTCTTGTCACAGTCATGACGTCCAGCTGTCGACTATTTCTGTTTTGTGCTCGTGATTAAAGATCTAGTTTGTTTGTTTCTTTTTATTAAATTGTTACCTGAGCTAATTATATTTTTTTTGTATGCACGTGTTTCTGTGACAAATAAACCAATTTTTCTTTCTTCCTTTCTTTCACCCCATAATCATAATCACCATCCCACTAAATGACGGTAACTCTGGTGCGGCACGATTAAAACTGTGGTTCCTTAAACATCCCCCTCTGGCTAAGTATTTTGAGCCTGCAGAAAATCTCCCAACGGGCCACCAACTACCATGACCCACTTGGAAATCTCTTAACCGCTTAAGATGCCAGGTGTGGGGGTACTCTGACGAGCCACAGTACGGCTGTGTAGTCATATCACAAACGATGCCTCACCTCTTGTGGTGCCTCTGTGCAACACTTGCACTATGGGAGACCTTTGCAAGGCCAACGCTTACGCTGTCGAAGTGACCGAATTCTGGTGGAAGCTTAAATAAAAGCGAATCATCGACGCGTTGAAGAAGAAGACCATAAACATAATCAGCCTATGAAGTTCCCACTGCTGGGAACTTTGGTTTTTAGTGGATGCCGATTGTTTCTACCAGTTTGCAGGACCAGGATGTTGTCATGTCGTTCTGTACGACCCTCAAAGAATGTTTGACGTGCAATTAAACATAACTTTGCAAAATCCAAAGATTCTTACAATAGAATAGAATAGAATACTCTTTAGTATGTACACCATAAAAATTACAGATATAAAAGTAGAAATTTTACATAGGGTGACACAATGGGCGGTCTTATCCCTAAAAGCGATCTTTTACAGACAACCTTTGGATGGATTCAAGGTAGAAGGAGAAACAATAATGCAGGTAGTCAGTGGTGTACCATTTACATATACAACAAATACAAACATACATAAAACATATACCTATCTACATATATACAATAATAAACATGAAACAAGAGTAAGGAAACTAAATGTAATGACAATGTTTAAGGAGAGAGGAAGTGTTTTTTAACCAGAATTTTAAAAGTGGACAAAGATTGAGCACGCCTTATCGACATGGGCAAGGCATTCCATAACCGTACTGCTTGAACTGTAAAAGACTTGTCATAAAAACTGGTGAAATGCCTCGGCATCTCTAGTCTTAAGATTTCTGATGACCTCAGGTATCTATTATGTGTGTCATACAATGTTTTACATAAATCTGGCACACGTTATCACGCATCCATTGACAACTGTTATTATCTTTACTCAAAGCATTGTGTCTAGTTCCACCGCCATAGCCGGTCTTTCCTCAAAAGAACATGACAGACATTAATCTGCAATGGTCCTCGTATGATCTGACCAAGATTATGTCTGGACTTTAAAAGAGAATGGGACTGTGTGTGTGACCTCTGTTACGGAGTAGTTGTAGCAAACACCGAACTCATCTTGTTTTAAAACATAAGATATTTTTGACGTGTAAAAGTGTTTTTTTAACCTATTTCAGAAATAAATACACATACACATACATACACAAACTCACGCCTTCTTCCCATGGGGGCAGGCAGAAACTACAGAACGCCACTTGCTACGATCCTTACATACTCCTTTTGCCTCGTTTACGTTCATACATCTGGTCATACACGCACGCCGGTTTCGAGAACTACGCACCTGACCTTTCTGATGAACATAATATTACCAATAAGGTCACTATATGTCCTCCTAGGGCGTCCCCTCCCGGCGTTTCCGCTCACATCTGCCTTGTAAATACCTTTGGTAAGTCACGTTTCATTTATCCTCTCATCATGACCAAACCATCTAACCATACTCTTTTCAATGTTTGTCATTACATCTTTTTTTAAACCGCACCGTTGCCATAGCTGGTTGCGAGTACTATGCACTTGACCTTTCTGAAGAAAATCACCAATAAGGTCACTATATGTCCTCCTAGGGCGTCCCCTGGCAGAAATAAATATAATTTAATTTAAGCCAAAAATCAAAATCGTGCTGATACTAAATTCTTCAATAGTGAAATAACCCACAAAATCTAAATATACGTAAAGTTAGAAGTAGAATCAAGAGAAGCATGAAATTGAAAGCTAAAGACTCGCTTTGGATGGGCGATATTATCTTTAGAACGTCTATTTTTATCTTTCAAGACCTCTCAACGTATTTATAGATGAGAAGCCAACTGCACCATCTTGTAAGTCTTCCATTAGGAACGTCTTGAATGAAACCTTTTAGAATTTTGGGATACCTTATTTCCTGTACTCCCCGAAGGACTAGGCAGAGGTGTACCTATAGCACACCCAAATTTCGCCAGTTATGTTTAAGTCCCATGTAATAGGGGGCGAGCCTATTGCCATCAACCGGGCACAAATCCAGACCCCAGCCTGCTATGAAAATTTTTTTGATGGAAAACTAAAAATACTTTGGCCGACCCCGGAATCGAACCCAGGATCTTATGCTCAGCAGTAGCGCTAGATTTCAGATTTAATGGCTTCAATTTTATGATGGCTCACGTTAGTATGTCTGCCTTGGTTTCTTCTTCACCCCTATTTGGACCAATGGGGGGTACAACCCACAAATGAAGCAGCCAGCAAGAAATCTTACACTTAAAATATTAATCATATTCATTAAAACAAGTAATTAGATCACAACAACCTAACTATAACACATATAATGAATCAATGTAATTAATAAAAACATATCGCCCCCTTCGGGGCAGCTTCCCCCTTCGGACACACAGGCGCCCGATTCTCCCCTATCTTCGGACGTAACACACACAAACTAATAATTAATCATCCGGCGTCTTCCCACTTTTCTTGCCCCCTTTCCACCCGTATTTAATTCCTCGTACAAAACACCCCAACCTCCCCTTTTTTTTACTCTCCCGAAGTGTTTTCATTCTGCTCAGTCTGAGTAGAAGCAGGTTTTCTGACTACAAATTGAATTTTGTGGTTACTTGTGAATATTTCAACGTGTAGCAGGATATTAAGCGGTCTGTACACCTATTCGTACGTAGGTATTTAGTTGCGGATAGGTTTCTTTGGCTCTTGTAAACTTTACATAACAAAGTATTTAAATAAGTAGTGACTAACATTCGAAAAAGAAAAAAATACTATGAAACATATTCATACAGCTACTAAGTACGAGGCTATTCTCATTTATACTTATTATATCTCATCTACTATATTTTATCATAGACAAAAGAACGGGTAATCTATTGAGAGATAGACATTCTACTAATCTAGACATAAACGTAAACTATGACAAGATTTTTATTCAATTTTAATCATACCTACTTAGATTTAGTTTTAAAACTTAATTTATTTTTGACATTTAGATTTTTTTACTTTTCACTTCTATAAATCAACTAAGAATCTAATAAAATAAAAAAATAACCTAACCTAACTAAAACTATTAAAAAGATGGCGTTGAAAAATTCCTCCGCATCGCTGTCCACTGGTAATGTACCCAAGAGACTGGCGGCATTGCCACGTTGTATGGCAATTCTTAGCCTCTGGCCAAGGTAAAAGCCAGCCCTTGGGTCGCGGGAAGTGACAAACAGTTTGTGTTTGAACCATAATATAATAATACCAGCCTATTACTGTCCTACTGCAAGACAAAGGCTTCTTCTCATTCAGAGAAGGCACGAGCATTGATCACCACGCTTGCTCAAGACGGGTTGGCGATTCCAGACTTATATTAACTGGTTTCCTCATGATGTTTTCCTTGACCTTCGTCAGTTATGTCCAAAACAATTTACGAATTTATCAATACAATGGTGCACTGGAATGGAGCAGTGATATCGGCCCGACTTACGAGTAGTAGGTCGTGGGTTCAAACCCAGGCAGGCGCTTTACTCTGTGTAAATAATTTCAACACCACTGCTCTCAAAACGGTGACTGAAAACATCGTGAGGAAACCAGCATGTCCTAGAACAAAAAATTCAAAGACATGTGACATCTACCAACACTGGGCCCGCGTGGTAGATCACAGCACACTTCCTCTCGAAGAGAGGAGGCCTGTGTCCCAGCAGTGGGACTATTATAGGTAGATTATGCTATCAATACAATATCTTCACTTCTGACGTAAAATACACATTCAAAATCATCATCATGGTCATAAAAAGTTGGCAAATATCCAAAAAATAACAGACTCCCAAAACGACCACTTCTCTCAACCCATTCTTTGTTTTGATACAAGACTATTACACCTACTATGAAATATATACACGCTCATACTCTTGACCCTCTTGGCAAGTTGCCTGAAACAGGAACCAAATCTGAGACTTATCTCAACAGGTACGTACATTCATTGCAAGTTGTTATTCATGCTTCTGTGAACGTAGTATAATGATTGTTATGTTTATTGGGTGAGCAGAGTTGTGACTAAGTATTTGTTTCATTCAATACCTAAGTGAACTTAAGTATTTCGGCAAAATATGTATGTTGGTAGACCGTGAGTTCCTAGGTTCGATCCCCGGGTAGGGTTAAATGTACAGCCTGGAATGGAGTCTGGATTTGTTCCCAGTTTATGTCAAGCAGTACATTTTTGGAATGCCTTGCCCGTGTCGATAAGGCGTGCTCAATCTTTGTGTTTTAAAATTCTAATTAAAAAACACTTCCTTTCTCCATAAACATCATCATTACATTTAGTTTCCTTGCTCTTATCTCATGTTTATTATTGTATATATTATATTTAGATAAGTACTAATATGTTAATGTATGTATATATTGTATATGTAAATGGTCCATCACTGACTACCTGCATTATTGTCTCTCCTTCTCCCTTTAATCCATCCAAAGGTTGTCTGTAAAAGATCGCTTTTAGCGATAAGACCGCCCATTGTGTCAACCTAAAAAAAGTTGTACATTTATATCTGTAATTTTTATCGTGTACATAATAAATTTTATTCTATTCTATTCTATTCTGCGGCAGACGCGCCCTTTTTGACATGGACCTACACCATAATAGGCGAAATGTTGGTGCTCCTCTGTCTACCCTCTCGCAAAATAGAGGCGTGATTATCTTAAAAATTAGCCAGACAGCAAGAAATGCAACGGAAATGCCTGCCCCATATCGGCCTGTTTTGAAGTATCAAAATGATCGTTACCCCCAAACTAGTAATTATTTTCAGTTTTGGGGACTTTAAACCCTACACATCCCTAATCTCCCCATACATATTTGACAAAAAAAAATGTCAGCTAAAAGGTTTTATTTCTTCTTTATTAAATAATTACTGCTTAAGACCAATCAATAAACTGAGCCTATCCCACTTTTAACTTACATCACAAAGATTTTTTCCGAACTCACGTTTCATATTTCGCGACAATACACGTCCCTGCCTACCCCAAGTGAGTTGAATGCAACATGGTGTTTCATGTCGCGTCAGTTACAGGGCAGTGTGACGGCCGATGTAGGTTACTGTAACATGTTCGTTGGTTACTGCAACACGTTGCTACGTCTGCTTACAGACGGTGTGAAATGTATTGTTGAATGACGGTTTTGACGGTTGAGAGGTGTGTCTGTAATATTATAATATGTTTGAAAAGCTACAATTGCGGTATCACGCAAAATTACTGAATGAGTTCATGCTACATTCTATAAGAATCTAACCCAGTGAAACTCGTCTGCATTCAACTTGGCAGATATAACTACAAACGATGCAAAAAGGCCAATCATATTCTTAATATGATCGCATAAATATAAATATAAGGGGTATCGTGTTACCCAGTAACTGTGTTTTGGAAGTCAGGTATGCAGAACAATAACGAAATAAACATGAAAATAAAATTATTTAAATGTAATTCAAAATTAGGAAACGTAACAATTATTTAAACTTTTTTCTCTCCAGGTTTTCGAACAGGCCAGTATGATGTTATAAGGTTTTAAATATTTGTTAAGGTTATTAAGTTTTTTTTGGTTTAAAAGATATTTAGATTTCTTTAGGCACTTTGCAAGTGGTCGTGGGTCGTCAGAAGCCCGAAAGTCTGACAATCAGTCTGTCTTACTAAGGGGTAGTGGGGTGGGCAGTTACTCCATGTAAAATACAGCTGCATCTGGTTAGACTGGAAGCTGACCTAACATAGTTGGGAAGAGGCTAGCCAGGTGATGATGAGATGCTTTCCAAGTCACTCTTAGACGGTCACTGTGGAGGAAAACATATAAAGGGTCTTTCCAATTCGCTAACGGACTATCGTGGCGATCAAATCTAGCTTCTTATCTGCCTTTGCTGTGTAGATTTTTAGTTTTTTATCAGTACACAGAAATCTGGCACTTTTATGTTTGTGGAAAGCTAGATTTTTTTGGAATGAAGTTCCGTATCGAAGTTACTCTTAAACGTTGTTAATTTATTTGCTAAATAAAACTGTTAACAAGAAGGAATTAATAGCGTTGTTTTCCCTATTATTTTAAGTACTTGAACCTAGGATTACCCATTAATGAACACCTTAGAACAAAGAAAAAGTTTGCTCCACATTATTGATCTACTATCGAAGACAAGGTGTTCCCATTGATTAGCATTCAAAAGAAAATCTAATCCTACACATGCATATTACTAAGTAGTTGTGTGTACATTAACAGCCGCAAAAATATCAGACACAAACTTCTCAGCCAACAGAAACACGAAGTAAGTTCAAACAAAAGTAACCAAACCAGAAATCATAATAAGCACGCCAACCAAAAATCTAATTAACCCTGCCTAACAAAGGAAGCTTTGTAACATCTTACGGGTAGAAAGAGAGAGGAGACCACGAGAAAAATGCATCCTCCACCCTTAGGGGGAAACCCACCCCAAAAGGGTGGCTGTATACATTTTTTCTTTTCCTTTTCTTAAGACGAAAATTTGTTACGCTTTTTATACTTATACACCCGGGGTGGCTCGCCCCCGATCGATAGTAGGGGGGGAATGCACCCGTTATCACTACCTCCCCTTATCAATTTTTCGTGCAGTTTTTTGCCTTATTATACAGTACCTTTACTTTAATTATTGGATATATTTTGATATTGTACTGAATTGTTTACGGGGTAAGGTTTAAAATCGTGTATGAGTGTTTTGAGACAAAGGGAAGATTAGTATGTATGGTTTTTGTTATTTTATGAGCATGAAGATTCTTTCTTTTCTGTTTTAAGTATAGATGTTCTTGGTAGAATATTGAGAGGCTGTACAAAATCGGTTAAGAACATGGATGGTAGATTTTTAGTTGGAAGACTCCTTGTGTGTATTTGCAATACCAATCCTACTAATATTATAAATGTGAAAGTTTGTGAGGGTGGATGGATGGATGTTTGTTACTCTTTCACGCAAAAACTACTGAACAGATTTAGATGGAATTTGGAACACAGATAGTTTATAGCCTGGATTAACACGTAGGATACTTTTTATCCCGGTAGTACATTCTCATGGGATAATTTTCGACATCCACGCGGGAGAAGCTGAGGGAAAAAGTTAGTAGGTAATATTGAAATTAGGTCACGACTTAGGTACAAGGTAGGCCTGATTTCTCAGTTTGATGGTTTCATTAGCGTAGTGTCTAAGCAATTGGTATGATTTCCTTGCCTTCAGACATTTGAATGCTCACTCTACGCTCAGCTTACTATCACGTCATAACAAGGAAATATACTGCTGAACAAAAGGAATCTAGAAGTTTGAGAATCTACATTGAATTTAACTCTATGCTTGATAAGATATATCGTCATCAGAGATCGGAAATTCGGATGCATATTCACTAGTAAATTATATTAAGTTAAAAAGTATTAACAACTCTATATACTTCTAAGTCGATTGAGAGCGTCCGGTCTGCACCAAGTGCAAAGGCAACTGATAGAAATCCGAGGACTGACGAAACACGAAGATTGCCGAGGGACATTAGGAAAATAGTTGTACTGTACATATATGTGTAAGAGCGTGGAGTAGTTTTGCTTGTTTCACTGTATTGTTCGCAGCGTATGGTTTTTATTTGATCTCAGAGCGTATAATGTATTTTGCTTCCATATTTTTCTATTAGTCCTCATCTCCGTAGTCACCCCCTTCCTAGACATATCATCTTTCACACAGTCCATCCATCATTTTCACTATGATAAAACTATCAGTACTATATATCACTATGCTTGATAATCAAATTGTTTCATTATAGTACGAAATTATGCCAAAAGTTATGAGATGTACCAACCTATTGGATCTTTAAGGAACCCTTATACTCACTTTCTCCATTTTCATATACAATAGACTGTTATAAATACACACATATATAAACTCACGCCTTCTTCCAAGGAGGGTACGCAGAAACTACAGAACGCCACTTGCTACGATCCTTACATACCCCTTTTGCCTCGTTTACGTTCGTACATCTGGTCATACACGCACGCCGGTTGCAAGAACTACGCACCTGACCTTTCTGAAGAACATAATATTATCAATAAGGTCACTATATGTCCTCCTAGGGCGTCCCCTCCCGGCGTTTCCGCTCACATCTGCCTTGTAAATACCTTTTGTAAGTCACGTTTCATTCATCCTCTCATCATGACCAAACCATCTAAGCATACTATTTTCAATGTTTGTCAATACATCCTCTTTTAAACCGCACCGTTGCCATAACACATCATTCCTCAAACTATCATTCATAGTCACACCACACATGCTTCGCAAGGAACGCTTTTCCACATCATTTTTTCTACTTTCATGCTTCTTTTGCCACACCCAACACTCACTTCCATACATAAGCGTATGCACCAGCACACCATTGTGAACAGCCAGTCGTACGTTTTAAGAATCAACTGGTTGGTCACAATTGCATGTGTATCACATAGTAGACTGTCATAGACTCTTCAAAACGCGACTGGAATTAACCAACGTGGAAGACAGAAAAATAAAACAACCACATTTATCTTAGAGCAGCAAAAAATTGTACTAAAATAAAATATTATTCGCTAGGGCAAGTTTTAAATAGTCTGGCAAAATTATGAGACGCCACTTTAGTGTCAAAGGGTGACTTAAGATAATTTCAGTCAAACGTGTCTCTTTGAGCTCTGAAATTAGTGGAAGGAATTATGAGATTTTATGGCGATGTCATGTTTTTAGAAGATGGTTATAAACAGGCTGTTTCGGCTACATAATAGAACCCCTATTATGTAGCCGAAACAGCCTGTTTATAACCATCTTCTCGGCAACCAAAATCAAGAAATTTGTGGAAGGAAGTTATGGCGATGTAATGTTCTTAGAAGATGGTGAACCATGGTGGTGGTCATGGTGGTGATGGCGGTGGCGGTGGTGGTGGTGATGGTGTGATGGTGAAGGTGGTGATGGTGATGATGTATGGTGGTGGTGGTGGTCTTTTTAAACTGTCTTTGCTTCAAACATGGGGTTTGTTAGAAGATGCACCTAAGCCTACCTGCTTATAAGAGACAGTTGGACAATTCATGTTATTGTTGATGCATTTTTTATCAGTTTTGCTGATCCTGTTCATCATCAGGCTTTTAGTTTGCGAAGGTATCTTATTTCTGTCGAATACATGTGTTTTATTATACTGCGGTGAAAAAATTAAAAGAATCAGATGTTTGGTTTCATGGCATTCGTTTGAAAAGGAGCGAAGATATTTTTAAGTACTTTTTGTTTTACTACAAAGCCAAGATAACATAAAACCCCACAGTTTTGTATATATAACACACAACTTAAGAAAAATAGACAAGATAACCATTAAAACAGTTTCTTTAATTGCAAAGTTGACTAAGTCTCCGCTCAAACTGGCGACTAACTAGTAATTATCTTGTAGAATACTATAAAAATAAACTTCTGCCGTAGAGCTGGCTAACTGCTGCTATGAATAATTAATTAGTTACCTATGTATTTAATTTTGTAACTATTATTATTTATGTTATATGCTCCTACAGATTTGTCAGAGAATAAAATGGAAGGAGTTTCGTTGAGCTCCTTAAGTTCTGAGTTGAGCTACACGATTGCAACCAAATGCAATCGTGTAGCTCCAACTCCATCCTGAAGACTATAGCAGGGAGGTACGACTATCCACTGTTATATGATATTGCTCGTAGATGCATCTCGAACAATATCTTGTTACTAAATATTAAGGCATACTAACATAGATATAAGATTCTTTACTTACTAACCCGCTATGGATGTAACTCGTCCGAAATAAAGATTATTTTATTTTAATTTTTAAATGCGTGCACTTACTGGACAGGCCCACTCAAATCTGTGTTTTTTTCCTCAAAAGATCACCTCAGACAGATTACTAATCTGCATGGTCCTTATTTGATCTTACCAAGATACTACTACTCCTACTATTAGCCTGCATCATCCCACTGCTGGGCAAAGGCCTCTCCCCATGACTTCCAGCTCTTTCGATCCAGGGCTAGAGTGGACCACTGTTCGTTTGTTTTCTCTAGATCGTCCTGCCATCTTCTACGGGGTCTGCCGCGACGCCTTCCAATATAATGTCTGAATTTTAAAAGAGACTGTGTCTGTGAGTTTCTTTTGGTGTTGTTTCTTAGGGTAGTTCGGTGAAACACTAACCTCATATTATATAGTCTAAAAACAATCACATTGTTAAAAGAGTGTGTTCAATAAAAAAATACAGAAATTAATATCGTTCATCATTATTCATTCATTGACTACGATTCACTTTGGCATCACTTTCTAAAAAGGTTTTATCTTAGACTTTTTGGACACATCATTGTAATAGTTTCTAATATTGACTTTTACTCTTCGTCATTAATGCAATTTCATGATGTGTAAGTGTTCCAAGGAGTCTGGATGATTATAGTAAGCCAGGCGAATATACTACAACTTTACGCACAAGAATTCGTTCAGGAAAATACTGCAACCTCATTCATTTCTACTGCCAAGTAGCATCAAGATGTGTTCCAGTTTGAAGAGTACCTAAGTATGGGCGCTAGAGGCAAAATACGAGAGTCCATTTTTCTACGATTCGCAGAATATCAGTCATAAACAGGTAGAATGTAGACAGAAGAAGAGCAACGTAACTAACAAGAATTTGTCAACAAAATAAACATGAACCGTTCAAGGCACTGAAGATTGAGGTCATGTGTTTATTTATGGTCAACCCCCCACACAATGACCTATTGAATTCAATAGACTACATCCTGAAAAGGAATATAAACAAAACTTTTCATTAAAAAATATCAACAAATATCGAAAGGCCATAGAAGAACAAAAACATAATTAGAACAAGTTTATAATAGCTACGAGTATAATATAAAGACATTATTCGAATGCAAATCAGAATAACCAACACGAATTTGCATCGTTTGAAAAACGCACGAAACCGGTCATTTAATTAACAGAAACAATGACACTGGTTGCGCTAGCGCCGGGCGCCATCTTGAATTTTCGTCCAATCGCCGCGCTCGGGGCAAGGTCACGCGCAATGTCAAAACTGGCGCGTTGCTTCCTAGTAAATCGTCTAGGCCAATGATTGTTACTATGATAGATAGGAGTTCGGCCATTTTGCATTTCGATATCTCGTTTTATCGCTACGGCGTGGGTGAGATAAGTTAAAATAATAAAAAGTTGCACTAAATGAGTTTTGATATTATATAAGTAGTGTGTTATTATATTGTTAGATGCATTTGCTTGTGTAATTGTACGTACTATGAGATATTCAATTATGTTTATTGCGTATACAACTAAGTAGGTATCATTACGTACCTGTTGTACTTTATTTGCTAAGTGTTTTAGGTACCTACTCATGTAAGAAGTATTTCTTATTCAATCACTAAGTTTTAGTTAACATCTCCCAAATCCAATCACAGACTTGGTTCTAACTTCTATTGAATGTTTTCTTATCAGATTTCAGAAAATAACCTTGCATTGTCTTACGAATATAATGGAAACATGAATTATGTTCGTCAATATTAGAGTTTGTATTTCACCAGCATATTATTATTGGTACACGTAAGTTTCCGAGGAGATTATGTCACAGTCTTAGGCCACGCAATCCAAAAACAGATGGGCATGTACCTATTTACTTTGTGCAGTTGATTTCATCACCAAAAATTCCAGCCCTCACTGGGCACGCGTGGTGGATTACGGCCCACTTTTTCTCACAGAGAGGCCTGTGTCCCAGCTTGTGGAGCATCATAGGCCAATTATTTACCAGACAGTTTGGTAAAAAATACGTTTATAGGTCCTAGGGACCCATAAAATACCTTCAAAGCAAAATTTTCCCACGAAGGTGAGGAGGTACCTAGCAAAATATTATATAACCGTATCGGGTACACAAACAAACGGGCATACCGCCAGTGAAAGCATAACCTTTACCCTTAGAAACTACGCGACGCCCAGTGAATCTGTAATTTGTAAATCGTATATATGAATTTTTACTGCTGTAGTATTCAAATTGGATAGAGAATTTATATGGTCAAAAATGTATGTTTTTTCTTGTTTGTTTGATCTTGATAGCTCCTTTGAATACACTTAAATTCTCTATAGGCACTTTTCGAATATGTAACCGCTTCATCATCTGTTTAAGGATGCAGGGAAGAATTGGATAAGGAACATCTAAGAATGATTAGAATGACGTGCAACCGAGGAGATCTACACTCAGTATTTGGAGTAATGGGTTGAAGAAGAGAGAGAATTGCTACTAAAGGGTCATGGGTTATGAGATATTTTTTGAATAGAAATAATATTTATAGGTTCCAGGTTAAAAGTGGCGTTGGTGACCGAGAATTTGTGTCAAAATCGGTAGCCGGATGGGCAATGAGCATGTGATGCGGACGAATGGGGGACATGACTTGAGGATAGTTTTGAGAACGAATGCGGATGGTAGAAGGAGAAGACCAAAGAAAGAAAAAGCAGTAAATACTGAGAAGACATCTGATAGAGAAGAATTTAAGAAGAAATCATGCTGTTCTGACATCTAATATTGAGATAAGGGCAGGAGGGGAACCATTACGAATTAATGCTTTAAATGTTAAATCAGTGTGTAAATTATACCACATTAATCATAAACTAAACAAGCATTATAAGCAATTTGTTCAGCACCATCTCTGAATACGAATTGGCACAAACTCGTTTAAAGATTAAGCTGGGACAACACCAGTTTACCCATGAAATGCAACCCGGTTACCGAGCCAGTGATGTGACACAGTCGATATTATGATGGTAATTAATGTAATAAACCCACGGGTTATTTTTAAATGCAGAACCCTGGTGAAGTTAAGTATTAAGTTGGTTACAGAATGGTGCAAGGGTGATACAGTTATGAGTAGTTTGATGTTGTGAATGGCAAAATTATTGATGACACAGAAATATAGTTTTTTTTTTTTGTAGATTTGGGTCAAGATCTCCTGATAATCCAAATTGTTATTAAGTTTATCTATCCATTTAAAAATTGTCAATAGCAGCCCGGAGTTTAGATTGCTACCTGAGTAAACGTTAAAGGGTCACCCTCTGTTACCTGGAGCTGGTCAAATGTGGGTCCGGTGTACTTGTATAATTCACGTCTGCCTACTCCTTCGAGGAATACCTACAGTCGTGATATTATGTTTGTATCGCTTCATTAACGTACGAGTATAATACCAGTGAAATGTGGTAGCTACGGTATTAAAACCTGTATAAATATCACAAATAACGTTAAAAGTAACCGTTACTAGCGGTAGAGGTTATTTTCTAAATTTTAATGTTGCCGGTATTATCAAGTTATGCTGGGTTAAAGATCAAAGGAAAAATACTTTCTCCTAGAAGCTGTTAAGCAGTTTTAGCAACGATGTGCCAATATTTTAGAGTTTAGAGAATGTTGATTTTTAATTGTATTATGTGCTAAGGTGGTGGTATGTGGTAAGGTGCTTTCATTCGTTGAGTGGTTTTTCGATCGGGTGGTCAGAAGTCTGAAGGTCTGATAACCAGTCTTACCAAGAGGTATCGTGTTACCCAGTTACTGGATTGTGGAGGTCAGATAGGCAGTCGCTCTATGTAAAATACTGGTATTAAGCTGCTGGTGCAGCTTAATACCAGTATTTTTAGCCGGCCGGCTTCCAGTCTTACCAGATGGTAAGACTGGAAGCCGACCCCAACATAGTTGGGAAAACGCTACGCAGATAATGATGGTGATAAGTTTTTTTTTTTGTAGATTTATTATGTAATTAATTAGGTATCCATCAGTCTTCAAAAATTTAAGAAATGTAAGAGTTCAAAAACAACGACATTTTAACGAAGGTTTACTGACACACTCATCCAGGAAAACTGAGAAATTAAAAAAAACTGATTAGATATGTAAAATAAAAACACCATTCTCAGGATTTTAACAATTGAAGAGAAAACGGGGAAGATTCATCCCAAAATTATAAAGTTGATCTTATCGACTATTACCCATCCCTATTTATTTTAAATTGCGTTATATTACAATCAGAGTATACAGCTCGGTGCATTTCCTACAGCGCTGAAACTTTCAGTACGCCTGACAAAGAATTTTCAGTCTACTCACATACACGCCATTTCACCCCTTCCTCCTTCAAGAATAGAGACCAGTCTCCTTTGTACTATCTAAAGGTTTTCTATTTTGTTTTCGGATGCAACTTATTTGTGAAAACAGGAGTGAAAGAGATGGCTAGAGGGATGTTTAGTGAGTGTGAAGAGGATAGAAATACTCTAAATTTACGAAGCCACAGGTGGTGTACCTCGGGTACAGGCACAGGAGGTCTTGGATCGAGAATATTTTAATCTTGGCGTAGATTCTTATTCGTAGACGGGTGTGTTACGTTTGAAATAATAACAAAAGTTCTAACGATCATATGACTTAATTTAATTTAATATACTTTTTTTAATATAACGATGAAATGATATAATGAATTATTGATATAATTTCATTTTACCTAATTTTATATGGTTTCGTGTACATTTTCTATAATGCACATTTGAATTAATATTCATTTAGTATAATATTCAAAATGTATAAGTAACGTTTAATATAATTTAGAAACGTACTTTGTTTTGTATATTTTTGCAATAACTGGTCCTGCCTGCGTCAGATACCATCTACTGTTATTGAATCATTTGAGTTAAGTTAGATTAGGTTAGAACAGTGACCCTTATCGTACGACGGCGAGCGAGCGAAGCGAGCGTGCCGCGGGAGCGGCTGGCGAGCGCCAGAAACTATCTATTGTTGGTGAATCATTTGGCTTAGATGAGGTTATAACAGTATGATGTTTCCTGATATTTACTTGTTCATTACAGAATTTTGGCTGAAAATTAGTACTTAAATATGAAAATTAGGTCAACTTAACATTATACAAAAAGAGCATTATACAAATTGAAAATTATGTGAAATGAACGTTATACTAAATGTTATTAGAACAGATATGAAAAATAACATAAGATCACATTAAAATAGGTTATTTGTTTTCATAGCATATGAAAATTATATCATGTGAACGTTATTTCAAGTTACATCATACTATCTGTTATTATGCCATATATTACACACCTCTTAAAAACTGAAACTGGATATTTCTCAGGCTATACATATTTATTAGTATGCTATCAGCCCTCAGTTATCAATAACAGTAGTTCAAAGCCATGGAGAACTCACATCAGACTTTTGGATTAAGTATCAGTCATCACCGATGTGCCCAATTATACCAAAATCCTATTTCACCCGATTATCACATATTTCTCATCTCCAACCCTCTTAAGTCATTAATAAACAGGCATTTACCGTACCTACCTATTTATACCCGAGTCGCTTTGGCGTGGTACTAGCGGTCATTGCCCCCCTACATTTACTAGCATTTTTTAATTAAAAAACTGAAAAAAGTCCGTTAAAGTCCTGAATCAATATCTATCGTGCTCTTCAACATGTTCTAATAACGAAAAAACATACATAGTTTATTTTTTCGGTTCCTACGAAGAGATCTTTGGGAAAGGGCAATGACCGTTATTGCCATGCTAAAGTGACTCGGGTATAGCTATTGCTACACCACCTGCCTATAACCTTTCTCAGATCCACAGACTATAATAGTAATAACAACTCCAAAACAAAAGACCAAAGCAAATACTAAAATATTTAATTTAAGAGGGCGCCACTCCTTTAAAAAACCACTAGCGCGCAAGCCACTAGCACCACTCCTTTAAAAAAATATTATGTCGTGATTGAGAAGGAATTTTGATTAACGGCTTAATCAACGCCCTCCATAAGTGTGTCTAGAATTTTCTGATACCTTTAATAAACTGCACAACACATTAAACATTCACTGTTTGAATAAATTACAATGCAAACAAAAAATAAAAGAATATCTGCTCACCCTAAATTATGACGACTCGGAAGAATTACTCAAACCATAACTTAAGCAAATTCAAGCATCCATTTACACCTATATACCTACCATCACCCATTCAAGTCTATACTCACACATACAGAGCTACACACACACACACACACCCGGCACACAAATAGATACTCCCTTTTCCGCGTTATTAATTCATTTAAACTACTTCTACTTTCATACCCTCGTTTCTTATCATCAAAATGAATTGTATTAGTCTAGTTTATTTTTATAAAAATGCACATTACTAACTTTTAAGTAATTATTATAGCGTTCATAATGGACGGATGGACGACCCCTGTAACACAGGTTGTTCCTAGCATGGGGGCCATTGATCATTTATTTTGTACCAGGCTATTTGCACGCTTAAATTAAGTGACTATCTGTATCTGTGTACTTTCTTATGTCAAATAAAATATTATTATTATTATAAACTTTCATATTGAGACGCGAAGCAACGAAATTCGGTTTAATTAAAAGCAGCCACATTCCTCTACATCTTATTTTGTTGCTTCGGGTCTCAATATGAAAGTTTATAAAAGGTATTAAAAAATTCTAGACACACTTATTCCTTCTCAGTCACGAGATAATATTTTTTAAAGGAGTGGCGAGAGCGGACGGGTGTGCGCCCTCTTAAAAAAAACTAACCTATCGATCAACATTTCAACAATATTAACAACCCATTTTGCAACCCCTTTTTGTCTATTTTCAACCGCACAATAACAGGACAACTAAAACAATGAAGAGTTCAAACGAATCTAAAAGACAGGCAAGTTTTGATAATTAAAAATTAAAGTTGGACATGGCAGCCGTTTACCAACATGACATATGGAAGTTCCCATGAAAACTTCATGCTATAAAAAGGTCTAAGTTTATGGCTGTTTGCTTTGTCTTCGGTATTCGTAGAAATAACGTTGTCGTGGCTATTTTTGATTTCGTTGTCCACGGCTTTAGTTAGGTGTACCTATTCTTTTTACTTTTTGGGAATTCTTAGTTGGAAGATACCCATTTATTTTATTTTATTGAGAGTCATGCTGTGTCTCTTCCAAAATTCGTCATAATAATATATTTGGTTGTGTAGTGTAGACGTAAAAATAAGAGACATACTCACTCACTTCTCCATTTATTTAGTAATTCCTGCATTTATCATTTAGCAATCTATTAATTATCATTACCATCCTTCTGTCCCATTTATTTTTGATCATCGCTACTCGTCATCTTTATACATACATCTCTATGAGCCGTCGACTCAGTGTTCACGTACATGATAATCATCTTGCACACCTTCGTGCTAGGTATATGAGAGATCATAATATTCGTCGTAACCTACTACATAACTGTTTCCTCATATACCAAAGGACCATAACGGTAAAATTTGTAACCATTTATAACAGCATATGCTTCTGTCTATTCTAGAATAAAATGCATTCAAAGCGATACCTTCTGTATTATCCCTAAGCTCGGGGACAGCACGAAAAATTTGCACCAAATGTACTCGTAACTTGCTGATAAAGGCATGATTTATAAGCTAAAAGACGTAGGTAGGTACCTCAAGAAGACACAAAGAATAAACATAATGTTAAAGAAGAAGATGATTGTGATGATGAACAGTATTAAAGAGAAGTGTTCTTGAGTAGAGATCAATCGGCAAATGTTTGTGTGTGATGATCTAAGGGTAGGTAGAACGAAGATCCCCGCGGTAATGGATGCATGAGAGTAGCCAAGAATACAGTCTGATATGATGCAAATGAAGAGGCTAATGTCCAGCAATTGACTGTGATGGTGAAGATGATTATAGAAATAATATTTATAGTAAAACTCAAGTCAAAGCAGTGCCAAATAAAACTGGTCTAAAAACACGTCCTATGCAGTCCAACACGCAGTTCTGAGAGACAGTTGTATTCCAAATAAATATTACAATAACATTTATGTATATCACTGCATGATATTTGCATGAGACCTACATATTTGTGACCTAGAATACGATATCCTATGTATCAGACGTTTTGAATTTTATTGATCTACATTTGAACCTTGCTCGTCAGTAAATTGCTGCCCGCAGAATTTTTTGTGCGAATTATTGTTTCATAATTTATGTTACTGCAAAAATCATGCGAGGGTCTTTAAATGTTACTATTGAAATGGCCTTCGATTTATGTCATTGTATTTTTTCTTGGGTATTTTCTTAATTTCTTTCGACTACTCTTTTATTTAATTTTTGTGGTCTCAGCAATAGACGAAGTAGCATCGCTCTGAGCTACTGGACTTACTTTTAAACCATTTAGAAGATGACACAAAAGAACGATTTCCCAATATCAAAACCCATTTGCGAGTTCCTAGCAAAAGAAGTACTTAAGTAATAACTAAAATAGATAATAACTAAACACTAAACGATAAAATAAGTAGCTTAGAAGTCGTACGGTATAAAAATCGAACATAATTCGATAATCGATCGAGTATTCAGATTTTATGAGCCAACTATCATGGGAATAAGGACAAGTGCTGAATTCATAAAGCAATTTTTGCATGCCTTTAATGTTTCTAGATTTTTTGTTAAAGAAACTTGCATAATAAATGTGAGTTTTCATAGAAATTTATAGTTTATTATGGGAAAATTTGTACGTACTCATTAATATCGTAAAGTTGAGCAAATTGGAATTTCAAATTAGTTTCCGGAAGTTAAGAAGCATAGATACCTACTGCATAAGGCAAATTAGATAAGCTGATTGATCCCAAATAACTATCGCTTTCAAAGCGTTTCGACATTCAACAGGATTAACATAAGCTTCTCGGTTGCAATATGTGAGCACTATGTACCTACTATAAAGCTACCATTTACTGGGTTCGTCTTTCATTGACTTGAATGTGCCCTGGCGGCTGAGAGTATATCGTGCTCACTCAAATGCCTCGCTGGTGGTGGCGTGTGTTTTAGATCATTAAGTTCCCTTCAAAACGGTTGAGCTGAATGTTGCTAATCAATACGTCATGTTTGTGAATGGGCGCCTTCAGTAGGGACTGAAAATCTCTTAGCTGCCACGGCTTATTTTAATTTCTGAATTGTTATTTATTTTTGTTCTATTTTTTTATTATTATTGACGCGTTTAACGTTCACGTCTTTCTACATTGTTCTCACATTTATAATTTCAACTTGAGTGATGTAACCAATTTTTTGTAAGAATATTTTGATTTAAAAGAGAGGTCATGGAATTTCTTGCCTGTTCATCTCCATAGATACCTACTACGCTTTGGAATGGGCAACTAGCTTCATCTGAATGACCGACCCCTTTATAATTCAAAAGTGCCTGTAATTGGTTTATTTGAATTAAATGTATTGAGTTTTAGTTTGAATGTCCGTCTCATAATTTTTTGACTTTTCGAGTACCTTTATCGCTGATAGAACGTCAATGCCTGATCGTCATAATCGTGATAGCCAAGAGACATCTATTTCTAGACATAAGCCTTCCTAGAGCATCACAACTTTTTCTTTTACGAAAACAAAAGAAGAATGCAGAACTAGGGTTCTCCCAAAATAGGTGCAGTAAATGATGCAAGAAATATAAAAACTAAAGCCATTTATTTTTCAGTACCATAATAAATTACGTACTTATTGTCCTTGAAAGTTATTGATTGCAATTATAATACGATATGTAAAGCTTTATTCAGGTACCTTTTTTATTTATATTTTAGTTATTTTAAGCAACTTATTTCAATATTTTAGTTTTCCAAGCAGTCATTATTTTCTAAAATCTACTTCGAAAAGTAGGCTGAAGAGTTTAATATCTTTGCCACGTATAACAAAATAATAAAAATCCTAAATTTGACGTCTTTTCTTGACATCAGAAACTTCAAGTATGACACTTGACAGTTGGTTAATGGACCCATGAAATTAGAGGTGGGAATGATCGACATAATCGAACATTTACTTATTACTATAAACTATGATCAGTTATGAAATTAGTAACTCTATTACAGTTTATCGATTAAAGTTAATAAATTCGAATTACTAATCTATTCTTACTAGTCGTCAAAAATGCGACTTTAGTAGATAGTCTTGTCGAGTAAAGACGGATAGTATCTAGGTATCTACCATGTGATGCACGACTGTGAATGATTTCTTTCTAAACTTTATCACACCAATCAACAAATAACAGTTATATTTGCAAGTTTCCAATACCATTAGTAGTTACAAAATAGTTCGAATGATTTTATAATGATTATTGTTTATAGTGAAAGGATTTTCTCTAAGCTATCTTTATATTGTTATACGATCTTGTTATACGAAAATCAATTGACACAAAAATCTAAATCCGGAACCTGAATGGGATTTAGATTTTTGTGTCAATTGATTTTCAACATTTAATTTGAATCGATTCAAATACCGATTTTTCCGCATGACTGCATTATAATCATTATAATCATCCCTAAAGTTGACATTATATGAATTGTTTTTTTTTAGTAACTGAAAACATTCCCAATGCATACTTTTTGACGTCATTTGGAGGTCAAATGAAAGTCAAGTGGTTTCATGTGTTTATGCTAACATAAAATCTATCTTATAATTTTAAGTGCTATCGAAAAATAAGGTTAAGAAATCTAAAAGCTCGAAATGGTTTTGGAATCAGCGTAAGACATTTTTTCTTTACACACTGAATTAAAGGGATATCAATTTATCAACTGTTGTTAAGTTAATTATTTGCCGGATTTTTTGTTGTATTTGGATCATAATGCTCCTTTATAAATACACTAATTATTTACCGACCATATTGACGATCAATGCATTATCATCATTTTTTAACAAATTTTACTTACTGTTAAGTACTTAATTCTTCAAAACAGCCTTCACGTTTATCATTATTTAATTAAATAAGTATGCTTCTAGTACACCCGGGACACCAACATAATAACTGGCTAATATTCTTACCATGATATCAGCTATTCTTATAGTTCATGCTGACACAAAAGAAGAAGCAGGAAAAGAATGTATTGAAATGGAGACTGCATCAGTAAAGAAATAAGTTAGGAACCTCAGACTAGGTGAAACCCCGATCTTTGCAGGGAGGCTGGAACTATCTGGATCCTCGGATAATCTCATCCAGTACTTCTCATACTTTCTATATATCTCATACTTCATCGCATGCTATTGGAGATACCTATGTCCAGCAGTAAATTGAAACAGGTTGATGATGAACTTAGTAATGGAAGAGATTGAAGAAGTGGTAAGACACCGAAAAATTAGGAAGTTAATATAACTATAGTTACTTAGTATGAATGTAATATTCTTAAGGAAAAGATCAGGATAGGTAACATACTCGTCAGTATTGAAATAGATTGTAATTGTATGTGAAACAAACAGAGTAGCCTTGACGCAAACATTGGAGAAATGGTAATGGGATAGAACTAGGTCTACCTAATTAAATTTCAATGACGAGGCGTGAGGCAAGCGTTTTGAGCGTGAAACACGTTTAGTTGTGTACCTATTTAGAACGCTGAATTAGGTAAGCGGTTGACAACTGTATGTTTTTGAAACAATAACGGCTTTTGAGTCTGTATTTTGTCAAGCTAGAGCATTCGAGAGATTTTGGAAATTAATATAGAATAGATTTCATTACTTTGATTAGGAGGCTGTCAAAAAACTTCTTCATGTAGAATGGGTATGTCACCTGCGTTGATTTCAATTGATAGAAGATGATAGTGTTACCAAATAAATTATTTAGATACCGGTATTTCACAAAATATGTGCGTCGAGTTATTAATACTTCATTTAATGATTGATGATTACGTAGATATTGTGTCATCCGAAAAAGATAACTGCGTTTTCTATTCCCAAAATCGTGCTCATCTTGGGCTATGAAAGCCTGCGGCTCTGACGGAATCACCGCAAGAGTCCTGAAATGCCTGCCCCTGCTCCAAAGTTGTCTCTTGTTTGACGCACTTGCATCACCTCTCTCTAAAAATCGGAGTGTGCTGGAGTCCTTAAAGCTTATGAATGTGCAGCCAGTGCCCGAAAAGGGTAACCGTGCCGATCCTGTCAATTACAGACCAATCGCCATAACCTCCATACTATGTAAAGTTATTGGCAGGATTCTTAACAATGAGCTGCTAGCATACCTGTAAGACAATGAACTCCTCAGTGACCATGAGTATGCCTTCCACCGCGGTCGGTCAACTGAAGATCATCTTGTGTAAGTTACGCATTATTGGGGCGAGGCAATTGAGAGACACGGTGAAGTCCTTGCTGTGTCCCTTGACATATTAAAGTCTTTTGACAGGGTCTGGCATGATAGTCTGTTGGGTAAGCTACGCCCGCATTACGAATCCCTGCTGGCTTTTGCAACTGAATTTTTCACTTCCTGAGTGAGCGATCGATCAGAATGGTCATAGATGGCTGCTCATTGGATCATATGGCTATTGACGTCGGTGTTCCTCAGGGGTCTGTTCTTTCTGCGACTCTATTTCTGCTGCATGTTACCGACCTGCTACAGCTGGGTGCTATTGGGTACGCAGATGACAGCACAGTCTCAGAAAGATACCTGTCCAGCGCAAGAGCCAGCAGAGAGAATACACTTACTCTTAGAGAGGCCATGGTGGATAGAATGAACTTGACCTTAAATCTCGTTTCCCAGTGGAGCGACGACAATCTGATCAAATTCAACGCTCAGAAAACATAGGCCTGTCTTTTCACTGCCAAAAGGATCCAATCCCAAGTATCTACTTTCCGAGATGAATCTGTACCAGTTACCGACCGCTTGGAGATTTGGGCATGGAGTTGACATCAGATCTCATCTTCGGCTCAGCCATCAGTCAAAAGCACAGACTGCAGCCAAAAAGTTTGGGTATCCTAAATAAAGTGTGTAGTCATACACCACATCCATCGCTTTCCACCAGGCTAGATCGAAGTCAAGAGTCAATTTCGCAATCAAAAATTAAAATCGGAGACTGCTCTAGTTTCGACGAATACCATGCATATTGGTATTACACACTAGCATCCAAACAAAACTCAACAATCTCTAAGTCAAGAGGCCCTAAAAACTCCCAACATCCACAATACCCTCCAGGTGTACACTAACTGTTGCTCCTCGCTTCCGTAGCTACATCTACACATAGAGATGGAAGTACACGTTAAAAACAGTCGTATTGTATTGATTTTGTTCGATCCGGACCAGCCAGGCTCGCCTAAAGACTCCGCCGACTGTGCTAAGATCTCGTGTTTGTAGACTTGTAGAGGTAAATGCACTCTGCATTGTTTTCGTGATAGTTTTCGAGGAGTGGAGTTTTGTTTGATGGTTTAGAGTTCAATGTAACATATTGTAGGTTAAGTTAGACCTATAAACCGAACTGACTGAAGCGGATGTCTATCTATGAGGGTTAAAGTATCTCTGAATAGAATGATCGTAAGTTCTCATAAGTAGGTAATTATTTGGTAGCCGAGGCGGATGTCTATCTTTGAGGGTTAAAGTATCTCTGAATAGAATGATTGTAAGTTTTTATAAGTAGGTAATTATTTGGTGGCTGAGGCAGATGTCTGTCTTTGAGGGTTAAAGTATCTCTGAGTAGGATGATGATCATAAGTTAAGTTGAGCTGTAAAACTTTTTGAAGTAAATTATTTGTTATATGGAGACGAACGGTGACTATCATTGAAGGTAAAGTATTTCTGAGCAGGAATACGAAAATTGATTGAAAAGTCATGTTTGAGTCTGTTTGGGAAATTCGGTCTTTGTAATGTTTTGCAGTTTATAGAGCTGTTATTCCATTTTTGCATGTGCAATTAAATATCACTATGGAACGGTAGAACGTTTGAGATATTCTGAAATGATTGTATTATTAAGTTTTTTTAATAACCGTGTTCATCTGGTTCCTAGAAGAAAAACTCTAATCCTCCAACCATTGTTAGCCATCGCAAAAAAAGAAGTCTCCTGCTTGATAAATATTACAGATCACCAATCCATTCACCAAGCATGATTGTGATTAAGCCAAAAAAAATTAAGTAGACCTATGTCGACTTCCGAACTTGTTATTAAATTGACCCGAACGTGACCGAAAGCCACGGAATCGGAAATATTTGACCGATATGGAATGCATAATACTTGACGTCAGCCATTCATAGACCCACGCATGTAGGCGATCTATTTCTGGACACAAACTATGTGTTCTAATCGATGGACTATTAAACGCAGAACGTGCTATTTTTGGTACCTAATAGGTCAAATGGGTTAATAAAAGAATTCAGAGACTTGGAATATTCGCCTGTTATTCTCCTACTGAAGACCACAAACCTCTTCTTTTACAGAGAAGGGACGAGCATTGTTTACTATACGATTGCTCACTGCGTGTTGACGGTTTTAGTAAACGTAGGTTTCCTCATGATATGTCCCTACACCCTAAGTCAAAGGACGTACAAAAAAAAACAGGCAAGACATTTCCGTAGGAGGTATGTATTGTTACGGAAATTAATTGTTTATCAAATTGGCACACTACGACAATTGGTCGTATTATTGACATTTCGTACAACTGTCAAAGAATGACAGTCATGATTTGAATATACTGACAATTTAAATTGTTAATATATTGGCAATATATGTAGTTAACTTCTCTGACTTTATATTAGGGTCTTACAAAACCGTACCTTAGTTCTGTCAAACCTCTCTAAAGTAATCTTCTTAATTACAAAACACAAAGAAAATCATGAAAACATTGAGAAAATTTGAAAAATTTCGTTCTATTGTCTAGCAGCTAACGTTTAAAATGGGTGGGTGGTGTGTCGTCGAAAGTGGGGCGAATAAAATCAATAGGGGGTGCGGGGGTGTGCTAAGTGAGTGAAACAGATCGGTCGGACGAATGTCGGACGGACGCGGACGGTTGAAAATCGGACACCCGGACGCGGACGGTTGTTTTTCTTTGTTAGATTGTGTTTTGTTTTTAAGAATGAGGACTTGTGGGGTTGTTATTTTTGGCGCGGAAGTGGCAGTTAGGAAAAGCGATGCGGTACAATATGGCGTGTTGAGCTTCGGGCTTTGCTAATTTATACTTTAGTGTAATGCTTATTAATGCCGTAGTATTTATTGGAACAAAGAATATTAGTTATTGTCAAATATGAAACGTAATCTGTTGTGTATTTTATTTAGCTAAAGACTGGTTGTTATTTTGATAAATAATCTAAAGGAAGTTTAAAAGCATTACCTATCCTTAAATTAACATTACCGTAAGATAATTATCGGAAGGGAAATTCTGAAGATATTAAGTAGTAAGGAACACACAAATATTAATAAATTGAGGAACTCCTACTTTACCTATCCATCTAGATACAAATAAATAAAATTGAAGTGTCTGTTTGTAATGTCAAAATAACAGGTTTTTACTAAATACTTACGAAAGTATAAATATGGTACTTACAACAAAATACATTGTTGAATTTTTTTTTGTCTGTCTTTCTGTCTGTCTGTTTGTTCCGGCTAATGTCGCGTCGGCGATTTTGACGCGACTTTCAGGCACGCGGTGCCTTTGTGTACGCTGTCGCGTCGCGCCAGTGTGCACGAGCCTTAATGCTGTTTAACTTTTTCAAAACTCAACACAAATGGTGTTAAGTAAGCACAAAATGACGTTTAAGTACAGTTATCGGAGATGATACAATCAATTATGAACTTGAAAGTTTATACAGGGTTATTGGTAAGCCACCAACAACATCTTAAGGGGTCATTGTACTCATCATTATTAACTTTTACTATGGATCAAACCAAAAATCGCGAAAAAAAATACACATTTTCCCTACATTTATGTTCGCATAACACGTCAAAACGTAGGGAACAGCTGATATTTTTTTCGCGATTTCAGGTTTGGTCCATAGTAACAGTTATTTATAATGATGAGTACAATGACCCCTTAAGAGGTTGCTGGTGTTTTACCAATAACCCTGTACATTTTTTTTTTTTGTAATTTTCCAAGTAGCGGTAGGTTATATTATTTGTTTTTGTTTTTATTATTTTTTCAATTATTTTAGTCATATAATTGTAAACAAAGTATTTATACTTACTGCTTCTTACTTTAATTAAGGCGATGTGTTTTTTTGTTTTTGTGCTCATACCATAAATTATTATTATAAGTCTATACGTGAGGATTTGTAATTGGCTTTCTGGTGACTATGGCTTCCTTTTTTGTCTGTTTGTATTAGCTGTAAGTACTCCAGGTACTAAAACAAATAAAAATTAATAAATACATAAACAATTGAGCCTGTACTCCACGAAGAGGCAGGCAGAGATGTATTATAAAATACACTCAAATTTTGCAAGTTACATTGTAAGTCCTATGTAATAGGAGTGAGGCTATTACGAGAACCTGGCACTATTCAGATTCCATTTTTTTTTTCAAATTCTTTTATTAAACTTACACATAGTTCACAATTATACAATTATGCATGAACTTTTAACCAACAGAAAAAAATGATATAATTAACAGCGGGTCCCAAACTAGGCACAGCCTGTATCTTGGAGACCCAAAACTGCCTCCTATTGTAAGAATCCAATCCACTTAATAACTTAACAACAATACTCTTTTTCTAACTGTGGAGACGCGTCGGCAAGCGTAGCGTGGGACGTCCCCCAGCTAGATGGACCGACGACCTTAAGAAGTTGGCTGGGACAGACTGGATGCGGAAGGCTGAGGACAGGGTATTGTGGCGCAGCCTGGGAGAGGCCTATGTCCAGCAGTGGACTGCGACAGGCTGAGTTGAGTCTTGAAACTAGCTCGTCGTAATTTAATTTACTATTACTTTTTGTATTGTAAGCCAATGGGTAGCTCGCCGTCCGGTAAGGACCAGGCCCAGGTCGACGGCGCGTCGTGTTCCACGCGCGCCTGAAACAGATATCACCGTCATTGATGGGGTCCGATAGGGCCGATGCCTGCCGGCGCCGCGAATTGTTCGAAAGAGTTACCGTGGCCCTGGCGCACAGGCAACTGAAGGATCACGGGTGGGTTTTAGTCAATAAGTGTATGATACGCCCTCCCGCTCCGCCCAGAGCGGGAGAGGTCATTTGATGATTTTCCACCCAAAAAAAAATAAGAAGGTGGAAGCCACCCAAATACGATACAATTATAATTCAATAAAACCACCCGACCCAGGGATCAAACTCAGGACCACACGCTGAGTAGTAAGCCCCACAACCTTGCTAGCCAAAAATTTAACCAAAACTTAAGAAACTCTCACATAATTTCTCTTACCAGCAGTCTTTATACCAGAGTAGAAAATGACCGGATATCTGAAGATACCATCAAAAATCTTCACAACTTCAAATAAGATTGATCCAAATGTGATCTCAAATCAGTTTCCACGTGGCGAAGAATATAATAGTGTTATGTGTAAGCAAACTGCAATATGTGTTACATGTGCAGCGTTTGCGAAGCCCGTTTGAATCAACAAGTATGAATCTACTGCCGGGCAGTACCTATAGTCCGGACGGTAAAGAAGTTTTGATTGAGTTTGTCGAGTGTTTTCGTCGAGTTTCGAGAAATTGTGTTGGGAAAGGCGTAACAGTTTTTTCTTAACATGTATGATTAGGTAAGCTGCAATTTCTAGTTGGACAGCGACACATAATGCATCAAGCTATCTTTTAGATCAAATCCTGGAAAACGCGAACATCCTATCCTGCTTATTAATAAATTAGTGTTGCTTAATTGTCTTACCTGCCGCCTGTCTTTATTTGAATTCTAATAACTACATATATGTTGGTAATAATAACATTAACTTGAGGACACTTTGAACACACAACTTGAGAACAGGACCTGGAGGAAAGTTTTTGATTGAAACCTGGAAAGGAATATGACTTTTTCTATTTCACAAATGACGTATCTGATATCAGTTAAGCTTAATAGCGACTGACTTAACAAATAACAACCTCGACAAAAATCGAGTTCTGAACTCACCAATACACAGAGCAAGTTTTGTGTTCAATGCTAGTTAGCTATTAGATTTTCTGTGTCAGAAAGTGGCTCTGCTTTTGGGAGATATAAAAACTACATAATACAATACTTAACTACACGAAGTATAACCGTTGATTTTTCCGACTTTCCGAATAACACACAACGAACTCAAACATCCAAAACTCGAAATCTCCGACATCTCGCACTATAAATACAGCCCGTCACCCTTGGTTGGCGCTACTCGCACACACACTCATACACACCCACACATACATCACAATATTGGATTTTGTTTATGCAAAATGGCTTCACGTCCTATACCCTTTAACTGCTAATCAAATTATGAATACTTATTAGTTTCAGGTTTAGGATTAAAGTGGAATTAGTTTGTAGCTACTGAAGTGTTGATTAAGAAGGATTTGTAATCAGGTATTTACCTATTACTTAACCATGGTCCTGCATGGGCCAATCTGTCCCACTAGTAGTCTTTTTTACGGAATAACCTTTACAGTTTAGACCACTGAAATTACCACGAATAGAGAAGAAAGAAAGAAAGAGAATATTTTTTTTGACCCAGGTTCTTAGCACACAATATTCACACAAAAACAAAAACAGTAAAAAATAAAACCGTAAAACAGTATTGTGTGCCTCATGGCTGCGCCAAATAGGCCCAGTTCCGCATAAATGCTAGAAAACATGAAAGAAGACATACCTGTCTACCCCGAATAAATTGAGATGGGGATAAAGTCGACAGAATTTCTTGCTCGTTCTTCTCCATAGAAACCTACTGCGCTTTGGAATGGGCAACTAGCTTCATCTTTCTAACTGACTCCTTGATAATTCAAACGTGCCTGTAAACGGTTTAATTGAAATAAATGGTTTGAGTTCGTTAGCATTAGCTTTTCTATTTTACCAATGGCTTACAGCGACACAAGAATAAAGTATTAAGGCTCCCGCAGACAGGCGCGACGCGACGGTGCAAGGCGATTCTGGTAGGACAATTTCCATGAAGTTTTCATAGAAATTGTTCTACAAGAGAGGCGTCGCGCTGTCGCGTCGCGCCTGTCTGCGGGAGCATCTGTTTAACATTACTTATCGTAGTTAATGGGGTCGATATATTTTTTGTGGTGAGGTTGGTCGTCGTAGAAATAGCCATGACCTTTTAGTTGAATGAGTCAGCAACTTAATCTCTTCAGAACCCCTCTCCATTGTAGTGAGTTTGACAGCTAACACACACAATATGGCGAAAGGTCAATCCTATTTTTATTTCTTAAGGGGACTACATGACCTAAACGCAAATTTATAATGCCTAAAAATATATGATCCACTGCAGTAACCAAAATCAGTAAAATATATGATATTCTTTTGGATATATCCTAGTTAGATAGTGTGTTGAAAACATAATACAATTAACATGATATGTAGAAAAAAAATCACGAGGATAACTCTAAAAAAATTTTTTAACGATTAAAAGCCTTATTATACAGGTTGGATTTTTGAGATGGGGCAGCAAGGACAGCTACCTTAACCGTTATAGCTACAGGAAAACGGTCTTAGGAAACTTTCCTTAACGTTTTGAGAAATTTTGAATTGCATTCACAGATTTTGAAAAAAACCGCCAGCAGGAAACTGGGCAATTTTCACAAAAACTTTTTTTTATGCCAATCGATCATGTTTCATATAAGGATCAAAAACCTCTATCGGACCAACTGAGGTTTCAGTACTAGAAAAGTCAGAAATCGCAAAAAAACTTTCCCATTCATTTCGTAGGAAATGAGACTACAACATACTTTTTCATTATGGATAGACTAACCGCTACAATGAATACTATGCAGAAATAAACAAAAAAAAAAAACTTCGAATTTCGAACGAATACGCGTCATAATTTAATTTGCTTTGAAAACAGAATCGAGATAGTTTGTTGCCTGGTTGCTTATGATTTCCGAAATTCTGTGACAATAATGACCTCTGAAGATGAAGATGGCGCTCAGCCACACAACAGCCGCAAAACCCGTTCTAATTTGAACCGGCAATTCGGGAATAGGAACATATGGTCCTATAGCGTGGCCACCTCGCAGTCCTGATCGCCTCTTGATTTTAGTATGTAGGGCTGTTAAAAAATAAACTTAAAAATAAGAAATACGACAGTGTTCAGGAACACAGATTCACTTACCACGATTCTCTATGGCATTCATCCGTTAACATTATCAGCTCCTACTCGCTCTGTAGTAAACAGAGTAAACCTATGCTTACGTCAAAACGGCTAACATTTTCAGCACCTCATAACTTAGACCACAAAAGTAAAAATTCTAGGTGAGTCCAAATGTAGTTTCAAGTTTTTAATTTTAAGATGAAAAATAATACCTAAAGTAGAAGTTAATATTTTTTATTCGTTTTTCGAATAGTCTTTTTTATAACTGTCAGTTTATCGATGGTAAAACAGTATGTCGTGGTGTCATTTCCTATGAAATGTATGGGAAAAGTTTTTTGCGATTTCTGACTTTTCTAGTACTCAAACCTCAGTTGGTCCAATAGAAGTTTTTGATCCTTATACGAAACATGATCGATTGGCATAAAAAAAAGTTTTTGTGAAAATAGCCCATTTTCCTGCTGACTGTATTTTTTTTTTCAAAATCTGTGAATGCTATTCAAAATTTCTCAAAAAGTTAAGGTAAGTCTCCTAAGACTGTTTTCCTGTAGCTACAACGGTTAAGGTAGCTGTCCTTGCTGCCCCATCTCAAAAATCCACTCTGTATATACACTCGAGAGCAATGAATCCGGGTCACTTAAAGAATGTTAAAAATCTCGGAAACTAAAAATGATAGGTTAATGCAATAAATTGTATTTAATAGACAATGTAATACTCCTTAAATGAAAGTAAAAAAAATATGAGTCACCATACATTTTATTAACACAAAATTACATAAAGAAAAAAACTGCTGATCTCTCCTTAAAACAAAAATAGGAAACATGAAATTTTTGAACTTTATTACGATTTTCTTGAATTTTAATACTTCGTATTGCCTCCTCGTGCTTCCATTACTGCGTTTACGCGGTTAGGCATGCTGTACACCAAGTTCCTTATACGATTTCGGGGAATATTCTCCCATTCCTCTGTGAGAGCAATTTTGAGCTCACGAAGCGTGATTGGGGGAGGGTTTCGTTGTTTTACGCATCTGCCTAGCTCGTCCCAAGCATGCTCGATCGGGTTGATATCCGGGCTGCGCGCTGGCCACTCCATACGAGTAATGTTCATCTCTTGAAGGTAGTCATTCACAATCCTACCTGTATGAGGTCGGGCATTGTCATGCATAAATATAGCATCCTCACCTAAATTGACCATAAATGGACCAACGTGATCATTGAGGATTTCTTCCACATATCTTACGCTAGTTAAAGAGCCGTTTTCTATGATCACCAGCTCTGTGCGACTTTCAGAAGAAATTCCGGCCCACACAAGTACAGACCCACCACCGTAGGCTACTTTTTCTTCGATGCATGCTTGCTTGAATCTTTCCCCTGGTCTTCGATACACTCTGTGTCTTCCATCGTGCTTGTAGAGCATAAATTTTGATTCGTCGGAGAACATAACTTTTGACCAATCTTCAATACTCCAATTTACGTGGCTCTGGGCATATCTTAGTCTTGAAATACGATGCCCACGCTCCAGTTTAGGGCCGTTTGCAGGTCTAAGGGGTTTTAAGTTAGATTCAGCAAGCCGACGTCTTACTGTCCATGCACTTGGGTTACTTCCTCCGAGGCATCGAAACTGATTTGTGAGTTCAGTTCCTGTGAGAAAGCGATTTCGAAGCATGGTGTTCACCAAGTATCGGTCTTCTTGTGCTGTGGTACACCTGGTTCTGCCCGTTCCTGGTCTGCGTAGGTTAGAACCAGTTTCTTCGTAACGTCGGAGAACTCTTTGTACTGTTGACAGCGACACACCGACAGTCCTGGCTGTATCGCGCTAACTCCGGCCGGTTTCCAGCATTGTAAGTATTCTGGTGCATTCTTCAGGCGTAAGCGACATAATTTCAGCTTGAATAATGAATATAGAGCACTATCAACATGGTTTATGTACCCACATAAATGACAGATTACAAACAAAAGCAAAACCAAATGCTGTAATTTCGTAGTTCCATCTTCGAAAGTGGCCCTTTTTCAAATTTGATTTTTTTATGATATAACTTTACAATAACTAAGAAGTTTTAATACCTTCATTTAAGGAGTATTACATTGTCTATTAAATACAATTTATTGCATTAACCTAGCATTTTTAGTTTCCGTGATTTTTAGGATTCTTTAAGTGACCCGGATTCATTGCTCTCGAGTGTATATGCAAACATTCAGATTTTTTGTCAGATTATTCTACAAGTAACATACTAATGTAATAGTGTTTTAATTTTTTAGTCCAATGAATAGATTTTTTGTAAATCCATAATTGCTTCATATTTTGCAATAAATTACCAGCGTTGTGTCATCGCGCGTCTCTTTCTTTTCTATGCAATCCGACAGTGACCGCGCTTTAGCTCTTGTAAGCCTCTACGAATATTTTTTTGTGAAAAGGCAAGAATTTGGTAGCACTTAGTAGTGGTCAGTTTCCAGAATCTGCTGGATGCGGGGAGCACAGAACCGGTCGAAGTGGCGGTGCTTGGGGGAGGCTTATGTCCAGCAGTGGACGTCCTTTGGCTAAAATGATGATGATGATGAAGAGAAGTCAGTGTCTATTTATTTCCAGGTCTTGTTTCACAGTATACCTATAGGCACTATATCCCAACAAGATTTAAAGAAAATATAATATAATGAAACGGAACGAAAATTTAAAAGGGATTTTAACATTGAAATAATATTAGGTCTTTACCTATGAAATTGCCGTTCTGCAGTACTGGCCATTTCAAATCAAAATAATTTTTGTTTGGCTAAGAATTCTAATTTCAAATTAATTTTATTTTAAAAACATGGATTTTTTTTTCTAAAAGTAGTCATTTCTTTATTGATTAGTGTTACATTTTCATCGCATTTCAATCTTTTTCGTCATCATGGATACGTTAAAAATTCGAGTAATTATGGAATATGAGTACCGTCGTGGCAGCAACGCGGCACAAGCGGCACGCAACATCAACGACGTTTACGGAGCTAACACTACAAACCAACGCACCACCTGTTATTGGTTTGCTCGCTTCCCTTCTGGAAATTTCGACCTGAAAAATGAACCTCGCGGTCGTCCGAAGACTTTGGTCGACAATGACGAATTAAAGGCGATTGTGGAAGCTGATGATACACAATCTACGGCTGAATTAGCAGCAGCTTTCGACGTTAGCGTCAAAACAATATTGGTCCATTTGCGTCAAATTGGCAAGGTAAAAAAGCTTGACAAATGGGTGCCCCACGAACTCAATGATCGCCAGCGCGAAGTACGCGTCGAGACGTGCCTTGCACTGCTCAACAGACACACAAATGAAGGAATTTTGAACCGCATTGTTACCTGCGATGAAAAATGGATTCTGTTTGATAACCGTAAGCGCTCAGCAAGTTGGTTGGATCCTGGTTCAGCACCTAAACAATGCCCTAAACGAAAACTTACCCCTAGAAAAGTGATGGTCACTGTTTGGTGGTCTAGCGCCGGTGTGATTCATCACAGCTTCTTACCAAACGGGGTGAGCATTACTGCAGATGTGTACTGTGAAGAACTGAACACAATGATGGAGAAGCTGGCGCATCTCCAACCAGCATTGGTCAATCGCTCGTCTCCGCTGCTCCTGCACGACAACGCGCGACCTCATACTGCACAGCAGACGGTCTCCAAGTTGCAAGAACTGGGGTTGGAAGCTCTCCGTCATCCGCCCTACTCACCAGACCTTGCGCCTACAGACTACTACTTTTTCCAGAATTTGGATAACTTCTTGGCGGAAAAAAAATTTAATACCCGAGAGGCAGTACAAAATGCCTTTGAAGAATTTGTTGCCTCCCGTCCAGCTGATTTCTTTAAGAAGGGCATCAATAAACTGCCACTGCGATGGCAAAGATGCATTGATTGCATGGGTGATTACTTCGATTAATACAAATAAAAAATTCATGAAAAAAAATCGTTTAAATTTTTTCATACAAAACGGCAATTTCATAGGTAAAGACCTATTATAATTTAATTTGTTGCCAAAAGGGACTCCAATGTGTTTACTGTATTATAATTAACGATTAAGTGCCCTTGTTGGCAACAAACTATATTATTTCAATGTTAAAATCCCTTTCAAAGTTTCGTCCCGATTCACCCCTGCGTTCCTATTCACCCCGTTTGACAGTCCCAGTAGTTTCTTAACAGGCCATCATATTAAGTGCATGTCTTGGACCGTTTAGGTGCGGTAATCAAACATAGGTAGTTATTCATAGATAAGAGAAGATAAGATTCGTATGTTAGGGTATTTTATACATGTATCATAGGATACGCCCTACAAGGTTACAGTAGGATGTCCTACAGGAAGTTAGTTTCAGAGATAAAAACGATTCATGTGCCTTGACAAGTTCATACTGATTGTAGCTTCCGAAGGGAATTGGGGAGATATTTGTGTAGAGTGATCATGGCTTCATGGTTTATGATGCTTTATGATTTTGAGTAAGGACTGCGTTCAGCTTATTGGAACGATCAGATAGGCAACTTGACGAAGCAAAATATGTTTGTAGGTATATACGTTGGTAAGGATCGCAGCAATTCTGCATACCCTGAAGGAAAAAAAGGTGTGAGTTTCTATATGTAAGGATGTGTAGTCCTCCAGACCGTACTTCGGCCATGGCAGCCAATCTCAATGAAGACTAGCCTTCAGCGCGGGAGATGTTATAGTAAACAAGTGCGTGCGCAGACACAGGTGCACTCTCTCTCCCTCACTTTCATAGTCCGATGGGACGGCAATCCGACACGATCGGAGAGAGATCAGGCGCAGGACCAACTGCTTAACGTGCTTTCCGAGGCACGGGGGTATCACACCGCCAACTTCCAAACTCCGGGCTGTTACTAAGAAATTCCATATGGAAAATCCCAATAACACTTTGCCTGACCTGGAAATCGACCCCAGGAGCCCAGCTCAACAGTCGCGCTTGCAACCACCAGACCAAAGGGGCAGTTATGTAAGTATGTATTGACCCAATAGATGGTACTCAATTTATATGTAGATAGAATTTTCGACAGGCATGCGTCGTCACCATTGATGATGTTTCTTTATATAGTTTTGAACCTTAATCTGCCCGCTTTTTCCCAACTCTGTTAGGGTCAGCTTCAAGTCTAACCGGATGCAGCTGAATACCAGTATTTTGCATGATGCGACTGGTTTTTTTTTTGTTACTGGTTGGAAATACTCCTGGATATCATCTGCCGTGGGGCGGGCGGAGGGGTCTGACAGACTTCTACTGACTAAAACCACCCCGTGTTCCCTCGCACACTTGCACCAGGGGCTACGGAGGCACTTAAGCACTCTTCAACGCAGCCCCCGACTGGTACCGGCCCGCCTCATTTAGCGACTGCCTATCTGGATTCCACAACTGAATTGCTAGGTAACACGATACCCCTTGGTAAGACTGATTGTCAGACTTTTTGGGCTTCTGACTACCTGTACAGACTGTCAAAGACCTACAGATAGTAGTTTTACACCTGCGGTTTTTTTTTCCAATTACTTCCTTAAAATCCCATGAAGAAAACGGTGTAATGGTGAACAATCAGAATGACATCAGCAGACAAATGCTACACAGGATGTAAAATTCATAACACCCATTATTATAAATCATTTCGCTGCCATTAGCCCTATAAGCCTCTGAAGCAGCCTAGACTTTAAAAACAAATGCTTTTGTCATGTTGACCTTCGTAGAATAGAGAATAGAGAATGTTTTCATAGCTATATTGAACCTAGTTAAAGAAATGGGTACCTATCCAATGAGATTTTGATTGAAAACTTGATATTTGTGTGAATGTTTTAAATGTTTCATTTCCTTGTATTGTGTTGGGTTGTTTTGTTTTAAGTCGTCATTTGTTTTGAAAGGGTTTTAGTTCAAACTCAAACTAGATAGCTGTGTGGTTATCACTTTCTATTGTCAAAAATACTGATATTTAGTCGCTTTAAGGGTACAGTCAAATGGGGTGAATAGGGATTTAGGGCTGAATTGGGATGAAACTTTGAAAGGGATTTTTAACATTGAAATAATATAGTTTGTTGCTAACAAGGGCACTTAATCGTTAATTATAATAAACACATTAGAGTCCTTTTCGACAACAATTTCCATAATTGAAATGTTAAAATCCCTTTTAATGTTTCGTCCCGATTCACCCGCGCATCCCTACCCATTTTGGTACCTATTTTTTATTACTTTTAATTAGTTTATAAAAAAAACTATTACACTTCAAAAGGAAATAATAGGTAACAAGTATTTTAAAACTAGATGAGGTTGGTGGTTCCTAACCGACTAATCTGAAAAGAAACCCCGAAAAAGAAAGACACATTATCTTGGTCAGATCATGTGAGGACCATGGAGATTAGTGTCTGAGATATTCTATACAGGAAGAGAATCGCTACATTAATGAAAGATAGGCTGAAAAATAGGCTTATCAGTAGTTTCAATTCTTACCCAAAACGGTTCAGTTAATGGCGGTTTTGAGGAGTTCCATCCTTAAGGCGAAAGCGTCAGGGTAGCCCATTCGCGAAATTCAAAGGAAATTGTTCATTCTCGGCTTCGCGTGGACACAATGCTCGAAAAGAAATAAATTTATCAAAAATCATGTTTAGTTTTTAAACGCTTATTTCTTCTATACTTTTGTATCAACTTGCGCCCACGAATAGTGTATTTAATAAGTACTGAAATTGTTTTACTCTTCGACATATTGACAGTACGACCTTCATTAATTCATAGCGATGTCAACAATAAATCGTTTACTTTAAAATAGTTATTTACCAATCGATTCTAATTGTTATTTTTGAAATTCAACTACGTCCTCCATATTAATATAACAGTCTAGAGTTCTAGAGTTTACAGTCAATTCAAGTAAAGCTGTTTTTATAATCACTTACATTATTTCGAACATGTTTTATCCATACATCTGAAAACAAAAGTATTTAAAAGTATCGAAGTTGGTCTATGAATCGATTTTTAGTAATTATTAAATCGATTATTTAAAAAAAAGTTTATATCAATGTCAGTTGTCTGTCACTTCAAGTCACTTGTCATAGTTGTCATTCACTTTGTTTCTTGGCATCGTGAATATTGTTTGCCTCGTTATAAGGTGATTATTTTTCAAGTATTGTTTTTATTTTGAATATGGACACTGGTACTCCTTCTCACGTTGACCCCGGTACGTCTATGAACTCAGATACCAATCCCAACGTTAACCTCAGCTTAAAAATGTGTTTTATAAAAAAAAAACAATTAAGCAAAACTAGTCGTACAAGCATCACGATACAACCATAATATGTTAAACACTTTCCTACTGGTATAAGGTATTAAACCTGTATGATATTTATACTTAATATGCCTGTGCATAGCGAGCCAAATTCCCATAGAACGTGGACAATGCCCTTTTCTAATGTTTTTTTTTTGCAATTTGCGGGTCAATGATCTTATATGTTACGGTCGCGAATTATATTTTGATCAACATACTACCTGACTCTGACCTGCGAATTGCAAAAAACATAAGAAAATTTAAAGTTCGCGGCCTTCCTTGGTGTCTTGGCCTGACCAAAATTATGTATGGACATTAAAAGAGACTGTGACCTCTGAGTTTGTTTTGGTATTTGTTCTCAGAGTAGTCTTTTAAAACATAAGTTATTTTTAATGTGTAAAAGTGTTTATTTCACAGAAATATATTTGTTTATTAAAACTTTACGAACAAGTAAAAAAAAAAAACTGTGCAAAGGCCTCCCCTCCGGGAGGCGGCGCCTGAGGCATTTTCTACCAGTCAACCTTCCGATGCAGAGACAAAACATGGCAGGTGCAACATAAGGGATAGATAACTCGAAAAAGAATAAATACTAATACATATATACATATAACGAAAATAAACTTTGTGAAGAGAAATAAAGATACGAAGAGGAGAAAACGAATCCAGCAAATCAGTGCTGAGATGATTCTGCCAACTTCTTACGAATATGTTCACGTGCCTTCACTTTAAAAGATAACCGACTGGTTGCCGTCCTGATGTTCAGAGGGAGCGCATTCCAAAGAAAGACTGCCTGGACAAAGAATGAAGAGTGAATGAAACCAGAGCATTGAGAAGGACACATATTATGTACTAGCATCATCAGATATCGGATATTGGGATCCATATTTACCTAAAGTTAATTTTAAGCTATGAAAGTATGGAAGCCGATTCATATATATATATATATATTTTAATTCAGAAGCATATTTATTTAAAATGTTTGTTTAACCCCCTGATTTGACGATATGATATGACGCTGATTGGGCGTAAATATTACCTGTCGATCGCTATGATTTGGTCCGGTTTGGTCACTGAATTCTGACGTTAGTGGGATTTTTCGATCCAAAAGCGCTTTCCACATTAGCCAACATGTCAACTTTAGGTGAATATGCATCCGAATATCTGAACTCTGATCATCTTTTATCAATGGAATGAGAGGCCAGCTTATACTGGTTTGTTTACCATATGGTATGATACATATGTTGTGACTTACCTACATACATGTAATGCCTGCTAAAGGACCAAAATATCTGAAGTAGGGAAAGCAAATATTCAACATAAGGATAAATAAAAACAAAACAGTACCTAAACAATATTTTAAAATTAAATCCCACGCAAACACAACAGGTGTGCCTAAAACAACCATATCTACGACCACATAGGAAAAATGACGTCTATTTTGAAATATCGACGTATTTTTTCCCCAAATAGACATGCCAATCGAATGTATTACGTCATTTACAAAAAATCTAGATAATAGAAATAAGCAATGCAGGTTGGTTGACTCTACACGTGACCAGAGGGATGGACAGACAATCTGCCATACAACGTGGCAATTCTGCATTTTAGGCACTCTTCCCGTTGACAACGATGCGGACGAATTTTTAACCGACTTCCAAAAAGGAGTTTTTTTTTTATGTTCACCGATTTCTCCGTCAATTGTGGCCATTTTTGTTTTAAAGGTTATACTCTCGAGGTGGTCCCATTGTCACCAAGTCAGAATCTAATGAGGGGATCCCATGGAAATCGAGGGAAATCCTCAAATTTTATAGGCCAAATTACCCAATTCGCTATACGTGAATAGCGATTTGGGTATTTTTATAGTAACTCGTGCATTTGCTCTTGGAAAGCTCACCATTCGATGAAGTGGAACTGATGATGAAGACCAGAGGTGGCCACCGGAACTTCTCAATAATAAGTATTTCACGGGTTGCGATTCGATTTTAATATGGTTGCTAAGCAATTTATGCTCGCCACAATGCATATGGTGAAATGGAGCTAATGGTGGCTTTACCATCCAGTGGTTTTGGTTCTTAACAGGAGAACTCCTCAACAGTTAACGTCCCTGCGTTGGGAAAAGGAATATTTTGTAAAAGATGATGTGCAGTTGACATTAGGCCATTGTAACTTAGATTTATTAATAAATAACTCACTAAAAATTGAAAAATCAAAACTGTTTTACAAAAAAAACAACAGACTTAAAAAAAACACTACAAAGTGAAAAATTACTTTAATTTCGGAAGTCGGTGGCAAAGAACAAAATACACATACAGAGACACCGACTTCCAAAATTAAAGTTATTTTTCACTTTGTGGTGTTTTATTTGAAGTCTGTTGTTTATTTTGTAAAAAAGTTTTTTGATGCCCCATTTTTCTTTCGTCTCCTTTTTTAAAAGCTTTTATTTATCTTGCAATGTATGTATGTATGTTTGTTCGGGTGGATTCTTGCTATAATTTTGAAGCAGATATCATCAACCAATTGAGCTGAAATTTTGTATACACGTTTAGTTTGGATGACAATACACGATAAGCTGTAGGACGTCATTCTAAATCCAATATGGCGGACCATCCAAGATGGCGGAATAGTTATTTTTAATGCATTTCTACAATATGTTATATATATGTACATATTATTATTTTAAGACTGTTAGCTTATATATTATGTAAATATTATCTTACTAGGTACTCGAATAAATAATGCACCCAAGTCTATATAATGCATAGTATTTGCAATTCGTCTGGTCTAGACTGCATTTTGACTAGGTCAAGGTTTTGTCTAGGTTGTTCAATGCTACTGAAATTCAAATAAAGTTAAAACCGACCGCATACAACCCAAATCTCTTCAAAGTGAGAGTGAACAGGCTTCTTCTGGGTAAGCTCACTCCATCGTCGACTTTGTTTCTGTCATCTCTGACCTAGACTAGAGTCAAGAAAAACCCATAACAAAAAAAAAAAACTTCTTATTTTCAAACATCGTCACAACACGTCCACTGCTGGACATGGGCCTCCCCAAGCACCGCCACTTCGACCGTCGGCGGGGTAATTGCTTAACACACTAACAGTAGGAATGGCTTTCATTTTGACAGTTCAACAACATTCATTGCGTTATTTAGTTTGTTGAGCAGACAAAATTTTCGAACATATTTATGAAGCAATGGCTTCAAAATTAATGGGATTATGATATATAATGTTTTACTGTTCATTACGGTGCACAAAAGAATTGTATAAAAAATGTGTCCCAAAGTCACAATTGATATTCTATCAATACCTAAGCGTGCAACTATAGGAAAAATATTGAAAAACAATGCTGATTCACTATAACCAAATATTTAACACTTAAGCATTGTTTGGCTTAGTGACACACTTAATAATTTGTAGTTATAGCCAAATTGTTGGACTTTGAATGGGTAGACTGACAATATGGTTTGATTTTGTGTTTATAAGGAAATTAATGAAGCACTTACTGATTCATGTAACCGCAAAAGTCAAATCTACGAATTTTCGGTAAGTTGATTCCGGCAATACTTTTGTATAATTGCGTAGGTACTGCAAGAGCCAACCTGCATGGTTTTACTATGCAACCTTTATGAATAGTTTATAAGTTGATAGCACAATCCTACTAATATTATCAATGTGAAAGTTCGTGAGGATGGATGGATGGATGTTTGTTACTCTTTCACGCAAAAACTACTGAACGGATTTGGACGAAATTTGGCAAACAGATAGACGATGACCTAGGTAAGAACATAGGCTGCTTTTCATCCTGAAAATAAACGCTTATTTCTATTAAGAATATTAGGAAAGAAAGGCTAGGCGCAAAAGAGCCCCCGGCCCCAGCCACGGTGGCGACGCTACAAGGAGTTCAGGTGCTTTTTAATACGTTTTGTACAGATTCGTCGCACACGTGTGGCTGATGGTAGCCACCCATTACAGCAGTACTTGCCACCACAGTTGTTCGCGATAGCCAACGGTGGTTGTGAGCAGTGAATCGTGCGCGCTTACCTTAGGGGTCGTCAGCATGAAGAGTTGACTGCGCGTGTCATGATATAAAATTTTATAAATTCATTTGATTTGGTTTCAACAATTATGCAAGTCTCAAGTACCTACTCGTACTACAAATTCGCGTTTCAATTAGCACGCCGATTGCTAACAGTATCTATGAATGTGGATGGCAATAAGGGAAAGGTAAGTCCAAAAAAACGATGGACGGATTCATCTTATTCCTAGCCTTTTCTCACCTATGTTGAGGTCGGCCTCCAGTCTAACCGGCGGGGTAATTGCGTAACACACCAACAGTAGGAATGGTTTTTGAAATGGCTTTCATTTTGACAGTTCAACAACATTCATTGCGTTATTTAGGTACGTTGTTGTGCAGACAAATTTTTCGAACATACTATAGACGCATGAGGAACAGGGTGTTAAGCTCACTCATACCTCCACAGAAAAGGGAGGATCCTCCGATCAGACGGGTGTTATGTTTGGTGGGCAACTGCCCGACGTTTGATGTCGGGACGTTGTATATATGCTAGTTGCGCGGTAAACTCTGCTTGCGCGATGCAGGATATTTTGCGTGATGTCAGTGTGACGCGTAGCTCACGTGTGGCGTTGTAGATGCCGCTACAATACGAAGCAATGAATTAGCAATATCCTTCAAAATGATTCAGATTGTGATTGGTAGTTTGTTACGCAATAAGAGTGCTGTTGCAGCTGAATACCAGTATTTAACGATGGATAAATTGTGTGAGAGAAATGGCTAGAAAGGTGACTGAATCCTGAGATGACAGCTGATAGAGAAGTTGATAGCTTCTATGGAAGAAGAATAAGACATCCTGCGCTCACCGCCTGAACGTTGTAGGCCTTACTTGTAGACTATAGACAATTTTCTATTTTGTTAACCGACTTCAAAAAAAAACTTTTTTACAAAAAAACAACCGACTTCCAAAAAAAACACTAAAAGCCGTGAAAAATAACTTTTATTTCGGAAGTCGGTGCCTTTGGTTTTGTATTTTCGTTTTTGGTCACCGACTTCCGAAATAAAAGTTATTTTTCACGGCTTTTAGTGTTTTTTTTGGAAGTCGGTTGTTTTTTTGTAAAAAAGTTTTTATTTTTCACTTTTTAGTTGCGGTACCTACCCCACACAAATTCGTATTCCACTAATTGGTATGTAAATAACAGTGACAGCAAATTATCAACACATCATCAATATAAACTAAGTGGAAAAAATATGCAGTATTAAGGATAACTCAAAAACGACTGGTCAGACCCTGATCAAATTTAAATGGGACCACATATGAAGCACCAGCTATCAAATAAAAAAAGAATCATCTAAATCGGTTCACCCAGAAAAAAGTTATGAGCTAACACACATAAATAAAAAAAGAAAAAAAAAACATACAGACGAATTGAGAACCTCCTCCTTTTTGTAAAGTCGGTTAAAAAGGAGGAGGATCTCAATTCTACTGTTTTTTTTTTTTATGTGTGTTATCTCAGACCTGTTTTCTACGTGAACCGATTTAGATGATTCTTTTTTTATTTGATCGGTGCTTCTCATGTGGTCCCATATAAATTTTATCAAGATCTTAGCAGTACTTTTTGTGTTATCCTTAATAATGCGTATTTTTTCCACTAAGCTTATATAGATGATGTGTTAATAACTTCCTGACACTGTTATTTACATAACAAGTAGTGGTATACGAATTTGTGTGGGGTAGGTACTACAGCTAAAAAGTGAAAAATAAAAACCTTTTTGCAACACACAACACAGACTTCCAAAAAAAAACACAAAAAAAAAGGAAAATAACTTTAATTTCGGAACGGTGGCAGTAAACGAAAATACAAAAACTAAAGACACCGACTTTAAAGAGTAACCTTGGAGTTTCTTGACGGCTCTTCTCCATAGGAAACGAACAATTGGAACCGTGCAGCTTCTGACGTTTCACAACTGCCCATCTAGGTGTATGTGAAATAAAATATATTTGATTGACGGCAGGAAGGTAATGATGCTTCCTTACCTATGTCATACTTAATCACGCACAACAGTACCTATTATATGGAACTAATAAGTTGGTATACGGAAAATCAGAGTCAAAGGAATGTAGCGGTATCAACATCGCCACATGCGAGCTACACGTCACACTGACGTCACGCAAATCCTGCATCGCGCAAGCAGAGTTTACCGCGCGACTAGCATATATAAAACGTCCCGACATCAACCGTCGGGCAGTTGCCCACCAGACACAACACCCGTCTGGTCGGAGGATCCTCCCTTTTCCATAGAGTATGAGTGAACTTTACACCCTGTTCCTCATACCTCTATACTGGTGACCCCGACGTGATCCCCAGTGAGTCGAGGTGGCGCTGCGATATGCTCCAGTGCGTCGGATGTGGTACAGCGCCGGGTTGAGGCTGACTGCTGGCGTCGACCAGGAGAGGGTTTGAAGGCTCTGCTTGTGGACCGGCCGAGAGTGCAGTGTGCTGTGCCAAGGTTGCTGATGAGGCTAAGGGTAATGACCAGGTATGCGCGGTCACTGCATGCTGGTGGTCAGGATACCCGTTGAAGCCGTGGGTGCTGTCTGGCTGTGTGACTCGCCGCTCTAAAGCTTGCGGAAGTGACGATGTTGTGATGATGACGTCACGCTGAAATAGTTGCATGAAGGCTGTGCTGACGTTCATTTTTGGGGTCACCAGTATAGTGATATGAGGAACAGGGTGTAAAGTTCACTCGACGTCAGTATGACGTGTAGCTCGCATGTGGCGATGTTGATACCGCTACAGGAATTCCTACCAACTAATATTTTCACACGCTAAGGTCCAACGAAAATATTTAAGCAACTAAATATAGGACTAACCTACGTAGCAAAAAGTGAGTGTAGTATTGCGCATGATCATCTAATTGTTATACAGGCTGTAGACTGCGCTTACGCCTATTGTGTAGGTAAACTGTAGACTAATATTGTCACATGGGTTTGTCTTTAATATGGACTTAAAATAATTCTACTTAGATAGGTTATCTTTTATCTACTAATATGCAAAAAAGAGACGAGAATAGTTTATGGGTAATAATTTGAGTGGTTTTAAGTATGAATGGGAATGGTCATATTTAGGTAAGAAGAGAGACCAAAATAATATGTATGGATTATACGAAAGGTGATTATTCTGCTACAAAGGAAGTAAGCACTAATATGACAGCTCATAAAAGAAAATGACCTATGGTCTGTTCGAAAAGTATTTGTTGAACGTGTAAACAAAAACTTTTCAGGTTAAATTCTTACAAGGTAAAACGCATTCATCTGTAATTATAAGATTTCATATTTTTATCTCACCACATTTCCCATCAATTATTATTGTTTGAGTAAAATTTTTAAATAGTAATTGAAAAGTCATCGGCGAAAATTGAGGTTATAAAATTAACCTCAATTGTCAAATGAAACACGTTTTTAATGCAATTTAAAATTAGAATTTCGGGTCTAAGTATTCTAATAATATAATTTGTAAGTGGCGCTACAAATTGGCATACTATTAAGTACGTTTTCTGGTCCCTTTGTTAACATTTTTATCAGATAATTTTGAACAAAGCATGGACCTAATCTTTGGAACAGTCTATAGGTAGGTGCTGGCTGCGCCAAACCCAAATAAATTATGATAGGAGCAGGAGGATAATGGGTAACACGATAACCTAAAATAGAATGGATAAAAAAAAAACTTTAAATTATTTCAGTCTTTTTCCCCATTGACACACAGACAGTCTGATTAAAAGTTATTACAATAATTTCTATTGACATTAGAAATTAGTCATTCTAGCAATACAATACTGTCGTTTTAGCCATTATATCAGATTCCATGCGAAATATTTTAGTATTGTTTTCACACGCTAGTTTGTGTCAAGTTGTGATATTTGATATTTAGGACGAGACGAGATTTTTGTTTATATTTTTATAGGTTTATGTTGATTCGTTTAGGTGTAAATTACTAGTATGTTAGTGGAGTACCTACTCTATATTGTTAATTGGTCCGTTTTCTAGACGATATTTTTAAAATATTTTCAGGTTTGTGCAAGACAAAAGATTGTAGCTTACAGATAAGTTACATAACATCACGCCCCTATTACTCGAAGGGTTAAACAGAGGTGTAGGAAGTGTACAGGTACATAAAGTACCCCCACATTTCGCCAGTTATGTTCAAGTCCCATGTAATAGGGGGCGAGTCTATTGCCATCAACCAGGCACAAATCCAGACTCCAGGCTGATACTGAGAAATTTCCAGGGTCACAATTGACAGGGTCCACGATTGGTACCTACAACTGATGTTTACCTAGTTACCACCTAAGCACATTGTGGAATGCAATAAATGATTGAGTATGGAGTATTGAATTTCATGGAAAAACCCACTAACACTTAGCCCGACCCAGGAATCGAACCCAGGACTTCATGCTCAGCAGTAGCGCTTAGACAGACAGGATAGAAAAGGCACACAGACACAGATAAGAATGAAAACGGAGAAAGAGAAGAAAACAGATAAGTTATTGAATATTTTTATGAAGTTTCTGAGTACATGCCAAACTAGTAATTATGTATAAGTAGATGCTAGAACAATACATTCATTACTTTTTTACTAGTTCATACATATACGGTGGTAGGGTCATCATCGTGCAAACTGAAACCATGAACACAGTAAATGATTCTGAACTCCTCTGCGTAAAACTGCAATATCTACACTGTCAAAATATATAGCAGAACTAATTTTTTTTTTTATAACCGACGAAAAATATCACCGCAGGGGCGTTCAGAATGCAGCTCGCCGTCCGGTAAGAACCAGGCCCGGGTCGACGGCGCGTTGTGTTCCACGCGCGCCTCAAAGTGATGTCAGCATAATTGACGGGATCCGATAGGCCCGATGCCTGACGGGGTCGCGAATTGTTCGAAAGAGTTACCGTGGCCCTGGCGCACAGGCAACTGAAGGAACACGGGTGCGTTTTAGTCAGTAAGAGTCTGACACGCCCTTCCGCTCTGCCCTGAGCGAAAGAGGTCATTTGATGAATACCCACCCAAAAAAAAAAAAAAAGGGGGTGTTCTGAATCCTGTACTGAATTCATGGTAACAGGTAGTGCGTTGATGTTCCTACCATCATGCCATGTCCCTGGCATCCTGTATACAATTTACCAAACATTTTTTAGATTATCTAAAGTACATACATCTTTTATGGGGTACTGTGTTAAATGTTACAACAAAATACCTTGTGATATATTGCAATTAAATGAAAGAAAATTTTAAACTCATATAAAAAGTACACTTTGTAAACAAGCATATCACAAATTAGAGGATTATATCCTAGATAACAATGCTTGGAAACATGCTGGTCCTGCTCCATAGGACAATCTAGAGTCTAGACAAAATCAAACTGGTTGCTAATTTAATTTTAAATATTTTTTATGACACTGTTTTTTACATTATGTAACTACTTTAACTCACACACTAAATTATTAGTTGTGAAATTTTGGAAAAATCATTTCTTTTCAATATTTTTAAATATGTGAGCACCATGTATCTATCTCATAATTAATTTACCTGTCATTGCGTAATATTTAATTATTTTTACCTATTGTGGTATAGTAATTTTATTCTAGGTGCATTGTCTTCACATATAATTATATAATTAATGTATACATAATATTATAAAACATTTATAAAAGAGTAACGGTGAAGTTTCTTCCCCATTCTTCTCCATACGAAACTACCTCTTGGAAGGGGCAACTAGAATGAATTCAAAAGTGCCTTTTATGTGCCTATTTGATATAAATGATTTGACTTTGATTTGGATATTGATATGTTAAATATCGTTCTAAGATTTGTTGGAAAAATAAAGCAATGAAATTAACTAAAAAAAAGTGATGCAATTCTAACCGAAATAATTCACTGTTTATAGTTTAAACGTGTCAATAATACAGTTCCAATTTGTGCTATGAAAGGCACTGCCCGTAACCAAGCAGGTCAGACCAAAATAAAATTAAACACTATTAGGTACCAAACACTATTAGATAATCATGAGTCAGACACGTGTCCTTTCAATGTAGGCACGAAATATAATAGCCTATCGCTCGGCCTAGGAATGGACACAAGGTCTAGGATCTAGGTCGACTTGTTTCGGCACCAACTAAGACTTAACGGTATGACAGACAGGACGAATTGCTGTCTAGCAAGGCAAAAGTATCTTCTCATAGGGAGAAGGTACGAGCTTTGATCACCAGGCTTGCTGCGTTTCCTGCCGGGGTCGCGGATTGTTCGAAAGAGTTACCGTGGCCCTGGAGCATAGGCAACTGAAGGAACACGGGTGGGTTTTAGTCAGTAAGAGTCTGATACGCCCTTCCGCTCCGCCCAGAGCGGGAGACGTCATTTGATGATTTCCAAACCAAAAAAAAAAGGCCTGCTGCGTTTGGGGATTCCAGACCATTGAGTCCAGGTTTCCGAAGGAAATCAGTGGTTTTCTCATTATTAAGTAAGCAATAGAAAAAGTCACTTATCAAATCTGAACCCACAACCTAGCGCAAGAAGCGTATCCTTTAACCTCCGTGCCATAACGACATTGAGATAAATTACTGCATTAACATCGTAACAAGATCGTGAGTCGTGTATCGTAGCAGGTGGCGTTCTGTAGTTTCTGCCTACCCTCATGGGAAGAAGGCGTGAGGTTATGAATGTATATATGTGTGTACTGCATTAACATAACACCATGCCATTTCATCCTGAAGGGGTTGGAAGAGGTGTACTTTAGTTAACCCATATCTTGCGAAATATAAGTCACACGTAATAGAGAACCAATGTAATGCCATTTACTAACCGGACACAATAATTTAGTCCCTAGACTGCTACTGAATATTTCCCATTGGTAAAACTGATTAACACTTTTCTTGAACGAGTAATCAATCCAGGACCCCACACCATCCACCAGACCAACGACGCAAATTCATAAAAATTCATAGCGATGTTCCATAAAGTTCATAATCATAATAATTTAATAGTTATTATTTAATTTTATTATCTGAATCTGGACACGAATTATATTAGCCTATCGCTTAGTCTAGAATGGACACAAGGTCTTGAATCTAGGTCAACCAGTTTCGGTGCTGAGCTAAGTAAGTACTAACGAGCGGTCAGCGTGTTTTTTGTTAGTTTTTGTTTTGTTCAGGTAATTAATTAATTTAAATTATTCATTATCTTCATGCTGTTTTTTCAGGGTACCTAAGCAGTACCAATACGAGAAAAAGTCTAGCCTTTCTAGTTCTTACCCTCTTTTTATGAAAACTGTCATAGATACCCTTCGTTTGATGTTTGGTACCTACAGGGTAACGTTCGATTTTCCAGTGTATCGTCGGGCAGAGGTTGGTATCCGTGCTCCTGATCGCGGGTTCAATTCTCGCACGTAATAAATCTCTACAAGCTTTTCAGTTATTTAAATTAAGTACTGAAGACCAGAAAAAGGGTCATTGTACTCATTACTAACAGATTTTACTGTAACCAATAATGAAGTCACGAAAAAATTCAGGTGTTCCATACGCATATCGACAGTAGTATCAGTACCTAGTACAAACCCATAATTTTACAGGAGGCAAAAAAACGTTTAATTTATATAGTTTTTTAACATTTGAATCAAAAAGTTACATATATCTAAAAAATATTAAGAAACGCTTGTGATGGTGATAATGATTTCAGACCTTATGTCTTTGTAAATACGAGGTCTTTCATATTTTGCCTACGACTCATAGCTAATATTATAAATGCGAAAGTAAGCTTGTTTGTTTCTTTGTAACCATTTCTCGCCTAAACCACTGAACCGATCATGCTGAAATTTTGTATATACGTTGTCAGGTGTACAGAAACAGACATAGGGTACCATCCCAAAAAAAGTACTGCTCCCGAGGAAAACAACAATAGCTTTCTTATGGTAATAGATGGCGCCACGTGTCTTTCGAATTATATTATTATAGAAACTTTAGTAGTGTGTTAAGAGTTTTTTTATTTTTATTTAAGTACCTAATAAATTTTGTAAGTCTAGAGTGTGGATAGACTAGTTTTTCATCCTCCTAACTATAATTCCCCGAACAACCCGAATTGAATGTCAAATTCTAAATTAACGCGAGCGAAGCCGCGGGCAAAAGCTAGTACACGATAACGTGAAAATTGCTAAAATGTTTGTTATCAGATTTTGATACTTCACCGTCGATATCTCGACTCGCACGTAACAGGAAAGCAGGGCACAAATGAAAGGACGCCTATACTCATTAGTGGGTAGAACAGTTCTACCAATGATGATAACGATACGTGTATATCGACAAAATATACTTAGGTAACAAAAAAACAATGCAGACTAATCATTTTCTTTATACTAAATCAACGAAATCGTAAACAAGACTACTTTCAGGACTTCAGTTAGTAATCAATATTCACAATCATCTAAGTACAGTCACCAAAAGAGATAAGTAACCAGGGACGTCGATATAGTTGAAGTTTAGTAAGAAACCGATGAATGTTTTCGAATAGAATTTAATTTAATTAATAGAAAACAAACAGGTACTTTATCAAATTAAAGGAGATGTTTAATTTTTGGCTAGCACTTGTATATTATATCAAAAAACGGGGAAATTACAATGAATTTAGGAAAAATATTATTCCGTGAATTTGAGAATGTTATCTTTGTTGTACACACAAATTAAAGATTTTCAATTATTGCCATTGTTGTCCTTATGGTCACACTGTGGCGGCGTCCTGAAAAAAAGCGTTCTGAAATCAAAATGGATCTGAAATTAATGTGAAACCGTAAATACAAAAAATATTAAATATAATTATAAAAAGGTATCGCTGTATTATTAATTCATCTATTACACCTATTTCTAATGTGTTATTAATGGAAACATGTATTAATATCCTAGTTCTATTAATAAAATCTACTTGGCCAGTGTACTTCCGATTTCCGAACGTTTTATATTGAAAAACTCAGTCGGGATTGTCGTTGTCAATCATAAAATATCCCCGTTTTAAGTTAATGAAAGATAACATTAATGTCATTGTCATTTGTCATTATGTCTCCATTTTTCTCACAACAAATGTAAAACATTTTCAATTTTATTTTTGTACTTCTACAATACAATTTAATTCTATAAATCATTGCCTGTTATATATTTATAGATACATTTCGCAAGATTTTCTGGAATGTACACGTCCTAGCCAAAGTTCCATACAAAAATGAGACGTCTCCTTTCATTCGAAAACATCCATCGGTTTCTTACAAAACTTCAACTATATCCGACGACCCCGGTTACTTATCACGTTTAGTGAACGTACATATAATTTATGGAGGGAAAGTAAGCAGCTGATACTAATCCATAATTATACCTTTACTCTGTAATAACTTCATTTTATTTACTTCTATGAATATTTCTTGGAAGGATAGACAAAGGAATAGTGAGTAGAATTGAATATCAAATTCAAATGATCACTTTGCGATTATAGATAAGTAAGCACGCCGTGATGAAAGGATAAATTCCATTTTGTGACGGTGAAATTCCAAAAGAATCATGTGATAAAAAGTCGAAACTTGAAAATCAAATCTAATAAAAATTCGGATGTGATGATGTGCCTGTAATTTCATAGCCACTTACTTGGTCTACTTAATAAAAATCATAAATTACTGACTGACAACGCACTATCAAAACCGCTGGGTTAAGCATGAAAGTTTGCACAAGAGTTCCTATTGTAACAAAAGTGAACAATTTTGCACAAGAGTTCCTAATGTAACGAAAGTGAGCAATTAGGAAGGATTTTTTGAAAATTCATCCCGTCAAGGGGTCAAATAGGAGATGAAACTTTGTAATGTAATGTATAAGTAGGTAAGTAATTTTTGCTGATGGGATATCTCGACAAGCACACGGCTTGTAGCGGTAGAAATTGATAATAGGTACGTAGTCATAATGCTTTTCCGGGCGAACTCGTTCACCGAGGGACCAACTTATTCCATCTCATAGACAGAAAACATAAGTACATCGAACAGAAGAATTTAGTTTCTTGCATAAAATGTAGTACCGTCAAACGGGGTGAATCGAGATGAAAAAAAAAGGGATTTTAACATTGAAATAACATAGTTTGTTTCCAAAAAGGACTCTGTGTTTACTGTATTATAATTAATGATTAAGTGCCCCCCTGTTGGCAACAAACTATGTTATTTCAATGTTAAAATCCGTTTAAAATTTTCGTTCCGATTCATTGCTGCATCCCTATTCACCCCGTGTGTCGGTATCTATGAATGAATATGTTTCGAATCGCCAACCCGTCTTGAGCAAGCGTGGTGATCAATGCTCATGCCGTCCTTGTATGAGAAGAGGCCTTAGCTTTGAGGCTGTAGCAGTAGAACAGTAATAGGCTGGTGTTATTGATGAATGCCCACGATGTCAAGACCGATAGCAATATCGAATTTCAGTCAAACACACCAAGGCTATGTAACCTCTAAAATAACTTCAAAATTATGATTATGTGCTCAAATAACATTTTGTTGCAACCAAAATCACGAAAGCACACAAAAATATTGTGAACTAGGTAAATGCTTACTTTTCTTCAGCACGCCACATCGTGATTACTTGCTAAAATGGTATCGCTGAAAATTCTATGTTCCGCGTTTTTGGGATATATTTTAGGAACAATTAAACTAGGTCCCGATACTTCTTTCTTAATTATCAATGTTGAAGAAAATGTTGATTTCGTCAAGATGTCGCAGCTGGCCATCCTCTTGTTTATTATAAGATAAAACGGATTTTAGTAAACCGAGTAACTTTATTTGGGCAGCCTCCGAAGATCTCCTCTCGAAATTGCGACTCTCGACTCTCCCCACATTCAGCAGATTATCACGACCTTCACTAGGTCACCGGTCCACACAGTGAGGGCCTTCAATCTGAAGAAAGATTCCTAAGTTCAGCACTAAACTTTTTGTTAACTACATACACTCGAGAGCAATGAATCCGGGTCACTTAAAGAATGTTAAAAATCTCGGAAACTAAAAATGATAGGTTAATGCAATAAATTGTATTTAATAGACAATGTAATACTCCTTAAATGAAAGTAAAAAAAATATGAGTCACCATACATTTTATTAACACAAAATTACATAAAGAAAAAAACTGCTGATCTCTCCTTAAAACAAAAATAGGAAACATGAAATTTTTGAACTTTATTAGGATTTTCTTGAATTTTAATACTTCGTATTGCCTCCTCGTGCTTCCATTACTGCGTTTACGGGGTTTGGCATGCTGTACACCAAGTTCCTTATACGATTTTGGGGAATATTCTCCCATTCCTCTGTGAGAGCAATTTTGAGCTCACGAAGCGTGATTGGGGGAGGGTTTCGTTGTTTTACGCATCTGCCTAGCTCGTCCCAAGCATGCTCGATCGGGTTGATATCCGGGCTGCGCGCTGGCCACTCCATACGAGTAATGTTCATCTCTTGAAGGTAGTCATTCACAATCCTACCTGTATGAGGTCGGGCATTGTCATGCATAAATATAGCATCCTCACCTAAATTGACCATAAATGGACCAACGTGATCATTGAGGATTTCTTCCACATATCTTACGCTAGTTAAAGAGCCGTTTTCTATGATCACCAGCTCTGTGCGACTTTCAGAAGAAATTCCGGCCCACACAAGTACAGACCCACCACCGTAGGCTACTTTTTCTTCGATGCATGCTTGCTTGAATCTTTCCCCTGGTCTTCGATACACTCTGTGTCTTCCATCGTGCTTGTAGAGCATAAATTTTGATTCGTCGGAGAACATAACTTTTGACCAATCTTCAATACTCCAATTTACGTGGCTCTGGGCATATCTTAGTCTTGAAATACGATGCCCACGCTCCAGTTTAGGGCCGTTTGCAGGTCTAAGGGGTTTTAAGTTAGATTCAGCAAGCCGACGTCTTACTGTCCATGCACTTGGGTTACTTCCTCCGAGGCGTCGAAACTGATTTGTGAGTTCAGTTCCTGTGAGAAAGCGATTTCGAAGCATGGTGTTCACCAAGTATCGGTCTTCTCGTGCTGTGGTACACCTGGTTCTGCCCGTTCCTGGTCTGCGTAGGTTAGAACCAGTTTCTTCGTAACGTCGGAGAACTCTTTGTACTGTTGACAGCGACACACCGACAGTCCTGGCTGTATCGCGCTGACTCCGGCCGGTTTCCAGCATTGTAAGTATTCTGGTGCATTCTTCAGGCGTAAGCGACATAATTTCAGCTTGAATAATGAATATAGAGCACTATCAACATGGTTGATGTACCCACATAAATGACAGATTACAAACAAAAGCAAAACCAAATGCTGTAATTTCGTAGTTCCATCTTCGAAAGTGGCCCTTTTTCAAATTAGATTTTTTTATAATATAACTTTACAATAACTAAGAAGTTTTAATACCTTCATTTAAGGAGTATTACATTGTCTATTAAATACAATTTATTGCATTAACCTAGCATTTTTAGTTTCCGAGATTTTTAGGATTCTTTAAGTGACCCGGATTCATTGCTCTCGAGTGTATTATATTTTTTAATCGTCAGAGATGAGTTATCACAATTGCTGACACATGTGATCCCTGACTGGATCTTGACCTAACTCAAGTCTGTGACGCTCTTTTCTTATAAGACCATGTCAGGCGCTAATCTGCAGGGTCGTCACATGATCAGAACAAGATAATGTTTCGACTTTAAGCGTTTTCGGTGTTTCTTCTAAGAGTAGTTAGGAAATACCAAACTCAAAACACAAAATAGTAAAACAGAGCTCAAAAAATTTTTTTTTCGTCGCTTCATTCTCAAAATGTTGAACCTAAGCTATCTAATTTTATGTAATGATAAAAAAGGTAATGCAATTAAATAAAGAAATACTTAAAAATTATTCCACTAAGCCGAGAATTTATTTTTTAATTTAATTAAAACTGCAAAATTACTTTTATTTTGCCGGTCATTCGGTTCAACAATTTCGCTACAAATCAAATTCGCTGTTTTGAACCTTATTTGTTGCCACGATGCGCTATGGTCAATAACCAAAAAAATTGCTTCTTATTGCGGCTTAAGCCTCCCCGAGAGATCGTCACAACTGACTGGTCGGTGCTGCTCGCATCCAGCGGATTCCCAACACCTTTACTATGTCGTCGGTATACCTTATCCCTACCTACATTGCTCGAATTTTCCTAAGTTCAGCAAGAAACGTCCGGCCATTAGAACAGCTTTACTTGTCAAATGAAAACGTTCAATCGACCTAAATAGAAGTCTCATCAAAACGTATCCCTAACCTCCAAATGGAGCAAAAAATCCAGGTTTCAATAGCATTCCCACTTACTGAGGCCACGACACAACACCGCTTCTCGTTTTTCGTCAATACCTCGTTGTTTTTCGCCGTTGACTTACTCGTTTTTCTCGTTTTAGCCCGTCGGTGGCTACCGGGCGCCGCCGGGCCGGCGCGGCTTTCGGTTTTTTCCACGAATTTTACTCGCTGAAAGTGGGTAGGTAGCGATTTACGAAAAATTTTGTGTTTAGAGTGGAATGGAGTAGTTGTCACGACTTTTTTGTTTTATTTTGGACCGTTAGTTAGTCTACACTCGTCAAGCAGTGGGTGCCTGAAGACGGGCAGCGTCACCGAGGTAGGCTTAAGAAACGCTGATGCGACAACCTAGACTCTTTCTTGATTGATTAGCTGGCAAAGGCAGCAGGCAAGGATGAATAGCGAAGTATGGGGAAGGCCTTTGACCAACCAGCAAAGGGACGTACAGGTGAAAAAAAAAATTAAGACACTCCTCTTACTAAATAATAACTTATTAATCAACTGAGACCGTGGTAAGATGATACTGACTTCAGAAATCGCATCGGTCTATAATCCACACCACACACAACATAGGAAGCGAAAGAAGCTGGCATTGGAACCTATTGACAAAGCTTATTTTTAAGGTTAGCTTTCTACCATAAGCACATTACTTAACTACTTGACTTTGACGTTTAGATCAGATTGTGGACTATCATTTAACACTGGCTTCAGTAGAATCAGCCTATATTGTTCCCACTGCTGGGACAGGCCTCCTCTCTGTGAGAGGGACACGCTCGCTTAATATACCATAACTAGCATCTGCCCATGACTTCGTCCGCGTGGAAATTTTATTGTTAAACAATTATACTCAGGCATTCGGCAATAGTGTATAGTTTTCTATCAGTGAAAGAGTTTATGTAATCGGATCAGTATTTACAGTATCTTACAAACAAACAATGAATTATATCTCTTATTTGTTATTATTTTAGATACCAGATTTAAAAAAAGTAAGAAAAGAAAGAAGGAAAGAAAAAACACACAAATACAAAAAAGAACGAGTTGGGGGAAAATATCGCTTGTTCCCAACGAGTCACACCTCAACGGGTAACAGTGTGACTCGTTGGGAATGTTTTGGATAATAATTCCCAACGAGTCACAGTTACTGTTACACTGTTACTCGTTGGGATGATCCCACCTTGATTTAGGGTATCAAGGTGTGTCCTAATAAGTATTTCAACAATAATGAGGCGTAGCCGACGGAGTCCCGCTTCGCGGGACTCCTACTTCTGGGCGGTTTAAAAAAAAATAACCACGAAGGGGACGGCGGGGTCTTTCAGACCCCGCCGTCCCCTTCTAACCTAACCTGTCCGAGTCGGGGTGCCCCAAGTTGTACCAAATACCTGGGAACAATTTTTGTTTATCTGAGAACGAAAATATTTCGTGGCGATAGATGATATGATGATGATATAGTAACAGTGTAACAGTAACTGTGACTCGTTGGGAATTATTATCCAAAACATTCCCAACGAGTCACACTGTTACCAGTTGAGGTGTGACTCGTTGGGAACAAGCTGAAAATATTCGCTACATCCACGCAAATCAGCAATCGCTCAGCATAATGCTACGACCCTATGCGAGACAGAGCCCCAGCGCTGGTTTTCAGCGATAACCGGCGTTGACGTGATGACGTCAACCAGTGCAAAATACGAAAAATAGTATTAGTAACAACAATGTTTTTTTGGTTATTTTTGTCAACTCCACTCCATAGCTTTTTAGTCGCTATCCATTTCGGCTAACTAGTGGGTACTACGGCGACTAGATATAGTCAAGTATTTTGCGACATTTTCGTGTCTACTCGGAACTATTCGGAACTACTCGTGACGCGGCGCGACATTCGGGGAAATTGCATTTTTTTTGTTTTCCCTACATTACAAAGGAAATTAGGCTGCATGAAACGGACAGCGCTTTTTAAGTGATTCAGCGAACTAGGGTATTTTAGTAACGGTACTGAAGAATATACTGTTGTGATTAATTTTTTGGATGGTCTATAGAATACGTATTCAGAAAAAAGGGCTGGAATTTCCATGAAAGGAAAAAAAATGTAGGACAACTTAGATTGTTGGCCAGTTACAATTAAGAAATTCAGAAGCTTTCATTGTTTTTCTGTTTTAGACTAATATTTCTTCGTTTAGTAGATAAAAAAAAAACAATTAACATATTTGCGTTACATTATATGATTTGGAGCCTCCATTTTAGCAAGAAAAAGATTGTGATAGTAGACTCCGCCCTTCCACTTATCATTACCATAAGTAATTAGAAAACATGAGGACAGTGATTAAATTACTAAACAAGAAGGCAAAGAGGGCGGGCTTGTAATGTAATGTAGTGTAGTCTAAGGTATGTGCGTGAGTGTATGATAGTGTGAATCTGAGTCGTATTGCGTGTGAGTAATTTAGGTCTAGTGGTTAACCCTACGACATTGTCTTGGGATCCGAAGAAGCCTAAAGTAGCCTCTTCCACTAACCGTAAACTCCGCGGTATGACTATAGTCAGGTTATTGAAGAGTTGATACCACGGACTCAACGGCATCATAGCTTTTAGTCTTAAGCTAATTTGATAGTTCTTTTATACAGCCACGCAGCTAAAAAAAAAAGGAGCAGTAGATAATTACATTTTTAATTGTATTGTTTAATTTTTAATTTAATTTATTTTCCTATATTTGTCTGTTTATTGTTTATGTTACTGAGTGTCTAATAATGAGTGTATTGTTATTGATGATGAATTATAAATAAAAAAAATAAAGCACCTATAATTTATATTCACGTAAATAACGTAATTACGTTTCAATTAACAGGCTAAGCCTACTAACTACTGCTTCCTACCCTCAAATTACACCAGATCTACGTACCCGCCTAACATTATCCCTATTCTTCATCCTACCCTCATTTTAAAACTTTTTTCGTTCCATTTTGGCAAAATAGAGTATTTAAGTTCGCAAACCGCCTGTAAAATTGCACTATCCGTAATTATCCTGAAATTTTCAGCTGAAACTCGCTCGAAGCAGTCTGTTGTGTTGGAAGTTGCATGTTTTCGTGGTTTTTATTATGTTATAACGTGTAGCGGTACAATACCCTGCCAGGTATATTTCAAGTGTCACCGTTTTAGTAAAACACTTTTGTCATTATTATTATGTAGTATTCCTCTTTTTTAATTTAATTTTGTTTTTGTTTACAAGGTGGCAGGGACTTCGACGTGCATCCTGTTACCATGGATTCAGTTTCAGTACATAATTCTGAAGCCCCCTTGCGGTGAAATTTGTTGTTAGTTCTATGAAACAGTTTCAGTTTTTTTTGATAATCGACGATAAATTTCAATGCTAGGGGGTCTAGAATAATGTGTTAAATTCATGGTTACAGTTTGCACGTCCATAACAACCTGTATGTGTATGTTTTGAGTATAAATAGTCAGTTGTATGTATGTATGTTGAATTTTAATAAAAACATGTCGTTTCCGAATATAATAGAGTACACATACACATACATAAACTCACGCCTTCTTCCCATGGGGGTAGGCAGAAACTACAGAACGCCACCTGCTACGATCCATACATACTCCTTTTCCTTTTTTTTTTGTATAATAGAGTAAATATTTCTATTTGCATTAGATTCAGAAGTGGTAATTAATATTGGCTTCTCATGGAGCTAAACAGATTTTTGGGCTTATTAATTTTTTAGCGAATTGTGTAATTAAACGAATTTGTCTCTGATAAGTGACCTTTTTAACCCTGGTTGAAGTGTGGGACCTATGTCCAGCAGTGGACGTCCTTCGGCTGATATGATGATGAGGATGATGTGGAAGTGATCTTTTATAACTTTTTTTTTTTGGATTTAGAACTAGGTATTGTGAATTTATTTTATTTCTTATTTTTTGATTTTTTTTTTGTATGCTGCACTGGTTGACGTCATCACGTCAACGCCGGCTGTCGCTGAAAACCACCGCTGGGGCTCTGTCTCGCATAGGGTCGTAGCATTATGCTGAGCGATTGCCGTTTTACGTGGATGCGACACGTATTTTCTTTCCTTATTTTATTATTTTTTATTATTCAGATTATGTTATGTAAATAGGTATCTAACAAAGACGACCTAGTTTTTCATCTTGCAGCTCATTAATAGAAAAACAACGGGTTCATATAACTATAATTAGGAACCCTGTGTATTTTATACTACCAGCTGTTTTTCGACCAATAATCAATAATGTGCCTGAAACCTGAAGCTAGTACAAAGTTAACGGGGACGTGGTTTTGTAATTAATCAAACAGGCGCAACACGCCACGCGAATCGCGCGCGGCTCAAATGCACCGCTCGTCGCGCGACGAGCGGCGCCTTTGTATCGCGGTGTCGCGTCGTGCCTGTCAGTGGGAGTCTTAAATTGGGGTTTGAAGGGTCAATCTATTTATTGATAGGGGTTTCTTCATTACATGTAACTTTATTTTATAGAATCTATGTGTTTCAAACAATTCCTTTGTAAAGCATTAAAACTGATACTCATTTTGCCTATCTGTGCCAATAACAGGCAATTAAAAAAAAAAACAGAAGCACAAGTTTTTTGCTAATTTTGTTAAATTCAAAGAAACGAAAGGTTCTATTTTTCTAGTCATAATGTCGTGTGTACATTATTAAAGCTACATAAGCTTATTTTAGGCTACCCATTGACTTGATGTTTTGGTGTTGTCCACTTATTGTATTATTTACTAGACGAGCCACGTCTAGTCAAAAGTCAAAGGGCTCCCACACAAAACTGCGATGCGACGCGATACGACGCCGCATCGCAGGAACCGGCCTGAAGCTGCGTCCTGCGAGCTCGCAGATTTTTGCAATGCGATGCGAATTCGCAATTTTGTGTGGGAGCCCGAAATTAGACTCAAAACCAACCACCACACAATTTCATCAAGACAATGTTCTGTGTATTTTATTTAGGTAAACACGTATCTAAGTCTAAACAGCACTAGGATGGTAAATTACGTTGGTACAGTCGCGTCGTACGTTCGCTGGAGCCAGTCAACAGGTGCAGTAGATCGGTACCGTTTCGGCTGTAATCTCGACAGATTCCGCTGACGACGCGACGGGGCTAGCGGCCGCCGTGTGGACAGGCGGGGAGATAACTGTTAGGGAAATTGTGTTGTTAAAATAATTTTCTGTTTATTATAAGGCTGAAAGTAAACTGTGTAGAAACGTGTATTATTGCGTATTTAGGACCTTATTGAACAGCAAATAAGCCGAAGCTTTCTTAAGAATGTTGTCAAGCAACTTTGTAAGATTTCTTTTATGTTTTGTCGCAGTAAATCAGAGACATAATTATTATTCCTCTATTTACTTCCAATTATCGTTCAAAATTGCATAAGCATAATCAGCCTATAATGTTCCCACTGCTGGGACACATGCCTCCTCTCTTTGAGAGGGAATGGGCTGTAATCCACCACGCAGGCCCAGTGCGGGTTGGTAGATGTCACATGTCTTAGAATTTTTGGTTCTAGGACATGCCGCTTTCCTCACGATGTTTTCTTTCACCGTTTTGAGAGCAGTGATGATGAAATTATTTATTTGCGCCTGTCTGGGTTAGAACCCACGACCTACAACTTGTAAGTCGGGGCCGATACCACTGGGCCACCACTGCTCCCAAATTCACTGCACTGTTCAAAATTGATCTACTTCAAATATACCCACAAACAGTTTTAAAAGTAAGGTCGTATTTAACAATTGTTTGAAAAAAGGACATGAAATTTTTCTACCAATTTCGCCATTATGTCAAAAGAAAGTTTTTCTTAAGTGACAACATTAAAGATTCAGGTACTTATATGGTACCATAGAGGAGGTGGGTGGTGGTGGTAGTGTCCTGTTGTGGTATCATGGTGATATGGTGGTGGTGTGGCGTGGTTGGTGGTGTGGTGTAGTTGGTTGTTTTTTTAGATGATTGATTTTTGAGTAATTTGAATTTTCCCTTCCAAAACCTGTCCTTTTTTTTTCTTATCTGGGTATTCTATTCTATTCTATTCTATTCTCTCCCCTAAGACCCACATTTTTATAACCAGATATTGAATTTCTATATTCAAACTCGCAGTAAAATTATTCCGTAACACTTCTGCCCACAACAGTCTCAACTTCCGGTATCGTTGTTGTGTCTGCGATTCGGTACCGACTGAGTGCCGACACAGTACACAGTACACACAGATTTTAGTTCAACACGGTTTTACACGCCGAATTCCGAAAGCCGAGAGCCGAACGTGTGGGAGAATGGGTGTTGCTCTATTTAAATGGAATAAATAGGGATGTTCTGCTGTTTGTGGTTGGATAAGATGTGGTTTATTTGAATGATAAAGCTAGCTTTGACGAGGGTTTAGAATTTTAAATGAGTTGATGCGTTATAAATGCAGGTACCCAGATATAAAGTAGTGAAATTTGATTAATTTGTAGAAGTATGTAGTTTGAATATTTTCCTGTACAAAAACAATACTAATATTTGAGGTGCATTAAAGGCCTCCACTACAAGAGATAAGGCATGGTCTAAAAAACAAGATCTGGCACACGCAAGGGTGACACATGCTTACGTCACTATCCAGTTGCCACTTTATTGCAACAAAACACGAATTATGGAAACATTTTCAGTCACCATTCTGTTAAAAAAAAAATTTAAAGCATTTAAATTGTCGTTTAGTTTTTCTAATCAAACGAAACAATTCAATTTAAACATATACCAACGTAATTGTTAGACAAAACCTCATTGTTTTATCGGATTCGCACAGGTAATAAAGGCGGTTGGGGAGTTATTATTACATACTACTGGTAACACAGCGGTGATGACGTAGGCTTGTGTCTCCCACACGTTACCACTTTGTCTCGGAATGCTATACCTGGCGAAATATATTATTATACCATGAGATAGGGTATTTATGCTTCTACCACCTAGTTGCTTGACTGGCCAATACTTTTTAACACGGCACTGAACTAACCTCATATATTTCATATCGATACGCGAGAGGAGCATAGCATTTTCTTGTTTCAGACACTGAAAGCTAAATTCTCAGACCTATTTGTTTATTTAATGTCTACAGCCACGTTTCCTACTAACGTACAGCCACAAACAAAAGCGTCTCTCATTTAAATTAAACAATACTTACATATTTGCGGACGCCGAGTTGGTATCGAAACAAGTCGGAACTTTAATTTCCTAACGCGAGCTAAAGCCGACGCCGCGCTCTCAAAGCGCCATTTATTTAATAATTCTCTTAACAATTGTGGATTTGTCTGTACTAGGGATGTGACAGCTCATTTATTTTATAACAGTGTCCGCGGCTTGTGTAACAGGTTGTTATTTTGTTGGGACACCATGTGTTAATCCAGGAGTAAATCCTAGTTTTTATTAAAGAGTAATATCACCATAACTCCCAAATTATTCAGACTTTATATAAAAGTTAAGACATTTTATATAAAAATTGACACACTGTTTTCGCAACAACACACTGTGCTCCAAAACACAGATTACTGACGTTGCTCAAAAAGCCGCTTAGCTGAAGCGGGACTGGGCTGTCCACGTCTGCCGAATGCCCAAGGAGCAGTGGGCCAAAATAGCCACGACGTGGAGCTCTGACACAACCAGGAGGCGTCGCGGCAGACCCCGTAGAAGATGGCGGGACGAGCTAGAGAAAACAAACGACTAGTGGTCCACTTTCCCCTGGTCACTGGGCCACCTCTGCTCACTGGACCACACCTGCTCATTGGGCCAACACGGGCTCGCTAAGCCTCCTGTACTCACTGGGCCAACACGGCTCGCTAAGCCTCCTGTGCTCACTGGGCCAACACGGCTCGCTAAACCGCCTGTGCTCACTGGGCCATTTCTGCTCACTGGGCCACTACTGCTAACTGGGCCATCTCTGCTCACTGCGCTACCTCTGCTCACTGGGCCACTTCTGCTCTCTCTCTCTGTAGGTAATGATGATATGAAAAATATCAGTATGATACCCTCTGTAAAACTTCTTTCCTTATCGACAGTTGTTCGCAGCTTGGAAAATATAACATTGCCAATGCAGTTTCACATCAATACTATATCCATAATCTATACTAGGTCAATTCAAGGTCATCCACATATCTTAGTCATGTACCATAACGAACGTGATCACATTGGAGCCAATCGTGCCATCGATCACGAAGTTAGGGCAGCAAAACTAGAAATACACCTCAACTTGTAAGTAATTCTACGATATAAAAACTATTTAAATAAGTAGTATAAAAACTATTATAACGGTAGCTCAAAAGTTGTGTAGAATCGGTGGCATGTGATGCGGAGGAATGAGGAATATGTCGTGAGGAGAGTTTTGGGTATGAATGTAGGATGTAAGAGTAGGGAAGACCTAAAAAACGATGGATGGATTGTGTGAAGGATGATATGGATAAACAGGAGGTGACTACCAAGATTACAACCATTAGAGAAATATGGAAGAAATAGAGATGTTGCGTCGATCCCAAATGGGATAAGGGCAGGAGAATGATGAAGAAAAAATATTTGTCCAGTTCTGGCCGTCATCTTCCATTGATGATCTAGAAGCACCGTATTTTTTTTTTATTTCTTGTATGGACTATAATCTTGGTGATGAACCAGAACCAAGATTAATTGGGATTCTCTTTAATGGAACTTGTTACTACTAGGATCAAAATTCAAATGGAATGTCATTTACCCATACAGGGTGTCAGAGAATAAGTGCGTAAAACACTATCTATCACAATCGGAATCATTTTGAAGCTTACTAATCCATTTCTTCATATGTTCGAAACTTTTGACTGCTCAACAACGTAAATAACGCAATGAATGTTGTTGAACTGTCAAAGTTAAAGCGCTGTTACCATGGATTCTGTACATGATTATAAAACCCGCTGCATTGAAATTTATAGTAGGTTCTTTAAAAAAAAAAACTGTTAGACTCTCAGTATTGCAATTTTCAATGAAACAGCAGTTTTTTTTTTTTTGATATCCTTAATATTCGGTAGAGGAAATCTAGAATCATGTGCTAAATTCATGGTTACAATTTGCCAGTAGATGTGACCCCTGCATAGAGGTAAAGTTTGGATGTAGGAGGTACTTTATCTCTGAAAATACTAATCCGATTTCGAAAATTCTTTCATTGACTCAAAGCTGCATTATTGCCAAATGCGATAGAGTATAGTTGACTACAATGGGGCAAAGTTGCCGGCAGAAGCTGGTCAGAAATAATTTCATGAAACGGTAAGTAATACCACGAACAAAATCTATGAATTCACAAACAGGTAGGACGAGCAACCAGTCGCAAAATCAGTCAGTTTTCTAATAAGTTAATAGAAATGCTAATTGCGCAACAACTTCATATATTTGAACGATCAAGATTATTGCATTTCACTTGGGTACCTAAGTAGGTAGATATTACTAAAATTTCTATTCAGAAACTCTTTGAAATCAACACCAACAATATAGGTAACATAGAATAGAATAGGATACTCTTTATTAAGTAAGTACTCACCATAAAAATTACAGATATAAATGTAGAAATTTTACATAGGGTGATACAACGGGCGGTCTTATGGCTAAAAGCGATCTTTTACAGACAACCTTTGGATGGATTAAAGGGAGAAGGAGAGACAATAATTCAGATAGTCAGTGGTATACCATTTATATATACAATAAATACATACATGCATAAAACATATACTTATCTACATATAATGTATACAATAATAAACATGAAACAAGAGCAAGGAAACTAAATGTAATGATGATGTTTAAGGAGAGAGGAAGTGTTCTTTAACCAGAATTTTAAAAGCGGACAAAGATTGAGCACGCCTTATCGACACAGGCAAGGCATTCCATAACCGTATTGCTTGAACTGTAAAAGATTTGTCATAAAAACGAACATCAAGTCTTTATATCCCCAAAGGGTAGGCAGGGGGTGTACCTTTACTATACCCCCACATTTCGCCTGTTATGTTTGAGTCCCATGTGATAGGGGTGAGCCTATTGCCATCAACCGGACAGAAATTCAGACTCCACGCTACTGCTGATAAATTCCCAATTCTACATGCCCTACCTGGGATAACAGGGACCTCAAGCTCAGCAGTACCGCTTGCGACTTCCAGAACAACGAGGCAATTTTTTTTTTAATCCCACCTGCGTAGCAACAAGGATTACATATTAAAAGTAAGTACTTAGTACTAGGCAAGTATACTAATGTCAGATATATTATTCAATAATAATCTAGCAGCAGGGTGATAAAGAGAGGTTTACTTAGGGTATTGATGAGGAACAGGCTATAAACTTCACTCATACTCTATGGAAAAGGGAGGATCCTCCGACCAGACGGGTGCTGTGTCTGGTGGGCAACTGCCCGACGGTTGTTTTTTTTTTTTTTTTCCTATTGGGCAGCTCGTAGTTTTGACCACTAAGTCTTGGCTACTTAACCGGGCAAGCCTGTGGGTGCCTTAAGCTACTAACTTAAAGCCTCCAGCCAGGGGCGAAAATTCTTAAATACTAGGTGACCGCACGCTAAGGGCACCCCCTGTGGGGTACGAACCTCGGCTTAGGGCGTCACTGAGGGGAGGGCAGCAAGGTGGGACAGGCTGGATCGAAATTATATTATTATTATCAGGGGAATTTAAAGCTACAGGCACAGCTACAGAGGGTTGCGATGTGAGGCCGCGGAGTCGAAGAAACGCTTGGAAATGCGCTTCATGAACTGACGGATGGTGGCCCGACGGTTGATGTCGGGACGTTTTATATATACTAGTCGCGCGGTAAACTCTGCTTGCGCGATGCAGGATTTGCGTTACGTCAGTATGACGTGTAGCTCGCATGTGGCGGTGTAGATACCGCTACAACTCTATCTTTTGAACTAGGCGAGGCCTGTATCTCAGAAAATAGCATTCAGCTGACAATTTTGTTATTTTATAACCTAAAAACATTGTAGGAAGAGGCTCTTTGAAGACGATGGTTAATATTCCTATTGCAGGATGAAAGCCTCTTCTCATCCAGAGATCGGGCTCCGTGAGTAGGGACTAGTCATCTCCTAGCTACCACGGTTTATTTTAATTTTGAATTTTCTTTTTGTTTTTTTTTTTCGGACGCGTTTAACGTGCTCGTCTTTCTACCTCGTTCTCACATGTGTAAGTAATTTCAACATGAATGACATAACCATTTTTTTTGTAACAATATTTTGATTTAAAAGAGTGTCCGTGGAGTTTTTTGCCCGTTATTCGTCATAGTTACCTACTACACTTTGGAATGGGCAACTAGCTTCATCTTTCTGACTGACCGACTCTTTGACAATTCAAAAGTGCCTGCAATTTATTTATTTGAAATAAGTGCTTTGAGTTTGAGAAGGAACACAAATTGATCACCACGTTATATTCTAGATATGTACCTTCCGGATTTTTCCTCACAATGTGTTCCTTTACCGGATGTCAATAAAAAAAGGAACATAAACCTAATGTTTGAATTCGCAGTAGGTACCTATGATTCAATCGAACGGGTACACAGTCCGAAATACAGCTAACAAATTCGATAGATACCTATTTGATTTCAATTGTTATAGTGTAATCAATATTGGTAGACATTTCAGCGCGAAAGCAATAGCCAAATAAATTATCGGTTACAGAATGACAGCTGTATTCGCAATTTGCCCCCGACTTGACCATTCATTCAATCATTCAGCCAATTAGTTCACTCCCAAATATTATACAGCGGAAACAATAAAACTGAATTCAATCTGTAGATCATTACAATAATCGGCAATCAACTGATCACAAAGTTACAAAAACATTCAATAGTGGAAAGATACAACCTTATTATGAGAACAATAAGCATCAAAGTAGAGTAAATCAAATTTTACAAACAGCAAAAAGCAAACGTTGTGGTTCGCCGAAACCGTTCTGAATTCAAACATCGTGTCGCGTGTCCTTCCGCGGAATTGGCGCGGAAATTTTTGTTATCTTTTCGTGTTCCCCGAACGGATTTTAAATTGAGAACACAAATGTGAGAACGATAAAATGTCGCTGTGTTTATGGTTTGTTCCAAATACAAACAAGTACTCGAAACCACGCATCATCGAGCATGTATAAAAAGATTCCAGAATGTCGAAGAAGCAAGAAGTTGGCCTATGAGAACTGCAGCATGGGAAACTGTGTTTTTTTTTTTGGATAACCAGCCTGTAACTATTTCACAGTTGGGCAAACAACAATTTTCGAATAAAGAAGGTCGAGCATTGATCACAATCACGTAGATATTTCCACCACCAAGATAATCACTTTAAGGAGGAAGCTTCGGTTGCCCGCGAAATTCAAATTTTGAATCCAGTGTGAGGTTGTATGTTGATCAAAACATGATTCTCGAGCGTAATAAGTATGCATTTACATAATTATAATCATTAAAATCATCAATACAACCCTCTAAGATCATATAATCCTATTTATTGATATTTTATGGAATTTTCATTCATAAAATCATTCAATTTCATTCACACTCATTCATGGCCCCCACCTACCAACCTCGAAGAAACCTACCTATCAACAAAATATTGGAGCTACGTGTGGCGAATGTCCATAGGCCAGCGAATTTTGTATCTAGGACGAGTTTCGAGGGCAGATAACTTAATTTTGGGGGGCGGAAATTCCCCTAAACTAAATTTGCTTTCAACTTTTGAAGTGAATCTCGCCAATTAACAAAGGTAAGTGGATGAACGTCAAAGGGACGAGAGAGAGATAACTAAGTAATTCATTTAACTTTGGATGTTAGTATACAGATGTACATAATGTAATCTATATTGTATCTAATAAACCGTCTGTTGTGTAGTGCAGTAGTGGCCCAGTGGTAACGGCCGCGGCTCACGAGTTAGGTTCGAACCCAGACAGGCACTTAATTTTGCGTAAATTATTTCATCACCACTGCTCTCAAAAAGGTGAAAGAACACATCATTGAGGAAACCGGCTTGTCCTAGAACTAAAAGTTCCAAGACATGTGAGATCTACCAAACCGCACTGGGTCCGCGTGGTGGATTACGGCCCACGCCCTCTCACCGAGACGAAGCCAGTGTCCTAGGAGTAGGAACATTATAGGCTGATTATGCTGATACTGTCTGCTCGTTATGTGGTATTTATTAATGGTACAAAATGTTTATATCAACTGCTATCAACTATTACATCAACGAATAAGGCTAGTACTTCCCATTCCAAGAGTGAGCAAATATTTTTACATTTGGGGTCTTCCCCGTTTATTCACGATCGTAGATAGTAAGTAGGCATTAATTCTGTATGGCTGCGATATCTCTGCCAAAAAGTATTTTGCATTTTGCTAAATGGGTATTTTTTTACCATTTGGAGATGGCGACTGGGCTATTAGGTGCTGATAAGCAGTAGCATCTTTTACAGTATTTACTAATGAATACTTTGCCGCATAGAGGTACTAACAGCTGTCGTGGAGTTAATTATAGCGATATATCTCCTAAATCGTTCAATCCATCGATCGATTTGCAGCTTGATATAGTAATAAGATGACGCCTCTAAGACTCTGAGACTAAGTTTGATCTTGGTTTTAATATTAGTGTTTTCAAGAAGAAGAATAAAGAAGAATGAAGAACACAGAAGCCCAAAATGTATGATTACTCTGGAGTGTGGGGTACACATATAAAATGACAATTGATCGCAATGTCTCTCATTTGGACAGTTTAGCCACATTCATTGCGTTATTTACGTTGTTGAGCAAACGAAATGTTTGAACCTATGAAGACTGGATAAGGAATTTCCTTCATACCCCCTGAATTGTAACTGAAACGGTGTTATGCAATTATGGGGCTGATATAGCTCAGAAAACCACGTCTGCCAATGAAAGTGGAAGTAAAACAGCGCTATAAGTCAATGCTAGTGTGGACAAGGAAAACTCTCAAAATTTCCAGATATTTTTTCGATTCCTCCCCTTGCACATTTTTTTACAGCCAGGTTAGGAATGATGAATACCTGCATGAATACAAAGGGTCCTAATCGGGATGTAATTAGACACCCAAGAACACAATTTCCAATGATAGAACTATTTTGTCGAAAGGTAAGTAAGGTAAAGCGATGGGTGAATAGGACGACACAATTTTTTAAGCTATTGCATAGCTTCTATCGCGGGCCATGAGCGCGGGGACCGAATCCAGAAATTCCGTAACGACAAAATACCTCACGCTCCCCACTCCGACGGGCACGGAGGTGTGGCTTGAAGGCCGTGCATTGTCTAACGTCGTTTCTTTTCGGCAGTCTTCGACACGGTGTTTGTGTGCGTGCAACTAGACGTATTGTACGACTCTACGAAGCTCGCACGAATCGAGACGAGCTGCTCCGAAATCGGACGAATACATAAGCAGCTGTTTAAGAGAAAGTATATAGGTGTATAGATATTTATCAAAAAGTGTAACTTGAAATAATATTTATTTCCATTTACTTTCGTACCATTTATCATTTACCAGTCGGACACCATACATTTATTGTAATCACCACTATCTTAAAACTCAATATCCCAATATCTCGGAAACGGCTGGGAATATCAAAATTCTGACCAAATTTCCCCCCCCCCCCCCATATAACTCCCCTCTCAAATAGTACATACATACAGACAAGCCCCTTTGACCCCCCTTTTTTGACCCCCTCTTTTTCGACCCCAATATTAAGTTGTATTATATTTATTTATATTTAAATCAATCCCACTTATATATGATCCCGGGAACCCCCCGCGTCACCCCTTTTGACCAACCCCTCCACCCGTCCAGGGCTACTTCACCCCCCCGGGTCTTAACTTTTGAACCGGAGCTCGTAGAGGTATCGAGTTTGGGGTCTTTGGAATCGGCAGTAAAGGGCCTATCTTTTGGCCCCGATAAGGTTAGGGTAAAGCGCCCCATTTTAAATTTATTTTAGATTGAAAATTTTAAAATTCTTATTTCTTATTCTTATACAAAATGCTATGCAATAGCTTTACCGCGGCAGTCCCCGAGTGCCACACGTCAATTTTTTTTTTTTTTCAAAATTAGTCATCAGTTCGGCGCCTACATAATGTCGTCAAGATATAACCTACAAATCTGAATCAGATGCTGGATAGTACATATTTTTCTAGCCTAGTTTCCGTTAGTCAAAAGCAACATTTTAGGGCTCCAGCGTCGTGTTGCCAGTATAACCAGCCAGTGATAAGAGCGCATTGTTTTATAATACGTATCGATTTACTACGTGACCGATCGATTTTCGTACAATCGAATGTTTACAATCGATTCCATTCGCTACATAATGATGTTGTGTAAGGTAAGTCAGTCGATTTTTGGCAACTCTTTTTAGGGATACGTACATCCCCAAAAGGTGCCAACGGGACCCTATTATTAAGCTTCTGCTGCCCGTCCGTCCGCCCGTCCATCTTTCCGTCCGTCTGTCTGTCAGCGGGCTGTATCTAATAAACCGTAAAGGGTAGATAATTTAAATTTTCACAGAGTTGTATTTCTATTGCCGATATTACAAGAAATAATGAAAATAAAATAAAGTCAAAAATTAAAAGGGCCTCCATACAAGAAACGTGGTAAGTATTTATTTTTTGCGTTTTTTGCCTTTTAGTACGGAACCCTACGTGTGCGAGTCCGACTTGCACTTGGCCGGGTTGTTTTCTTCTTTATGATGTTGCAGTAAACAAACACTTTTATATGACCACTAGATCATTTGTAGATTTGTAGGTACCTATGTCCCAATGTACTTGCTGAATGCTGTAAAGTCACGAGTATATATATGTATACACTTGGCTAATTTCAAAGCGATTTTTCCTTAATTAATTAATGAAATTTTATGTTGTTACGAACATAGTATTTTCGAACCCATAGGTTTATGTAATATGTCGAAATTCAACGTTGCATCCATTATTTCACAAAAAAATCGCTATTGAAAGTTGCCAAGTGTTGACATATTAGTGCTCGTGACTGTAACCTACTTATTAATTAAATTAAGATGTTACTACTATTAGGGCTGATTTTTTTATAATCGTGTCTGGGGAATAAATAGTGTGGCTTGGCAGCTTTTGTATAGATATTATAATTATGTACATTTTTAGATTTATTCTTCAGATGAAAGTTGTCAAAAAAAATGAAAATTAAAAATTGTTGACTGTTGAAAAATCAGTCCTCAGGCGGCTTTCCTGTTTTCAGGTCTGTGACCAAAACTTGCAGCAGCTTTTACTACGTACTTGTGCAATGTTGACATTAGCATAGCACACAAAGAATTTTGTTTATGATTTAAATTGTCTTGAAAGTGCAATTTACTTAAATCTAGGCTGGTTTAGAAAACTACAGATTACTCCCGTGCAAATGTGTCACGCGTGGCGTGAGAAACAAATGACTACCCTCTCATTAAAAAAAATGTCTCGGCAAACTCAAACAAAGTTAAGTATCCTTTCCCCTCGTAGAAAGCTAATAATTAATGGATCCATGGTCCCTAATTAAAATTCCGCCGAACAAAAGACATACGAAGACTTCGGACATTAAAAACACGGCTTAATAACCGACTAAAGTAAAACTATAGCCCTTTATTAACCAACTATGTATAATGAACTAATGTATCCGTGAGAACTACGCACGCGCGAAACCAAAGCTAAATAACGCGGTAGCAGCAAATTCAATGTAAAGATCAAGACCTTTATTACGACCAGCGTAAGAAAATGACAGCGGTTGCGCGCCATTTGCGACCTTATCCATTCATAATCAATACGTAAATGAGCGAAAATTAACTCTAAAACGATGTGATAGAGTGGAAATTACACGTTTGCTAAACTAGTTTTTGTTAAGAACGGTTGGAAATGTCAAACCTTAACCTCAAAACCGTGACGCAGGCCGCCATGTTAGATCCATTCGGCTGCGTTCGGAGTTGCTCGGGTAATGTCGAGAGCGGTTGTTCGACTAATTTAAATCGACCTGTTGCGCGGACGGCTGTTTGTGGTGTTCTGATGTAATAGATGAATGTTAATGGTTGGCGGGAGGTCAAGTTAAGCTGGGTGATGTGTGGGAAGGGTGCTATTGAATTAGATAAAGACACCTTGTATCTTGAACTATTTGATAGCGCGCAAGATAGTTGTATCCTTGATGGGCGCTACTATTATTAGATTTTTTAAATGCCATTCTAATAATTAATTTGATATGCAATGACACCATCTTTTAATGAGGTTTTATTAGTTTTAGCAAGGCTTGTTAGCCAGTTAATTTTAATCATTAGTAATAACTTATTTAAGTGGTTAGCATAATAAACAGGTGTTAAGATTTATGGCAATTAAATTACGACATAATATTAAAGGTAGGTAAATTGTTAATTCTTTGGTATAGTTTAAAAGTTTATCAAGATAAAAATTTACTCCCATTTAGTTTAGAACATCTGCATTACGACCGTCTAGGTACTCATAAACCGGACATCATAATATTTTAATACAACTTTTATGCTCACATATCTACAGTATAATAAAATTTCTAATGGGCAGCTAGTCAAAAAAAAAATTAAAAAAAATATCTCCATCATGTAGAGCAATTTACCGTGCGTTGCCACTGCGCATGGAGGGGATACGTAGTGCCGTGTGACGAAAATCTAACATCACTCATTCCAAAACGTCACACGTTACCCTCCGTGACAAACGAAACGCAACTTTATCTTGTAGGACATAAAATTAAGAATGGACTGTTAGAAAAATTGTAGATGGCGGTTGTATTCTATGTTCAAAAATGACTTGGCGCGCCTAATGACAAGGTTAAGTGTATGAAACTGGTTCTAATACACGCCTGGCCGTTAGTGAATAGACAAAAAATAGGCGGCCATCTTGGATTGTGAACTGATGAGGCTTCTTGTTTGATGGTCGGACAGAAAAGCTAATTTAATTTTTGTTTTTTTTTTAATGTGCATTTGTTTTTTATTGTATCTGTTTTAAAAATAACTGTTGCTTATAAGAATATGAAGGTTCTTTGTGCTAAAAAGAGAAATATAATAGGTAGTTTTTAAATGAATAAAAAATTAGTTTCCCAAGCAAAATGCGATGTATCCGAGTTTTTTTTTATTTTTTATGTACACTGAGGTAATAAACAAGATAATATCTGGACATGTTTTATGATTATTTTTAGAACAGTAGGAATATCTAACAAAAAAAACTAGTCTAACTTTATTTTTTTAACCCTTTTGTTTTATTTAGGTAGTAACAATCGATTTAATTTTAAGAGTCGTTTCATTACCAACGCAAAAAAGGAAGATGGCTACTTCGAATCCTGCGCACGTCTTTATTGCTTCGATACACAATTCATCGTCCATTGGTCGATTACTAAACACTTGTACCTATGTACTTATTGTACCTACATAAATAATAAGGTTTGTTGAAAATAAACAGCAGGAACATATTTATTAAAAAATCAAAAAAAAAAAATACGTGATACGTGAAAAATACGTAGGTAATAAACTTTATGAAAAACCAGAGTAGATACCTTATGGAAAAGGTTTCAATAAAACCTACACGTGAAAACTTGGAAGAAAAATCAGAATAACCTTGAAGAAAACCTACTTCCAGGTTACCTTTCCAACTATCTTCAGGATAAGTAGGTATAAGTGAAAACATCATGTTTGTAAGTGGTACTTACCTACAGGCTGCGCGCACGCATCGCGGCCGCCTCTGATCGTTACTTAGAACTGCTCGTGGCGCCACCTGCCGTTCTTACACTGAGTTACTGTCACGACTGCTTCAACCACGCTTCAACACTGCTAACTGTGCTTGGAACCTGAATAAGTAGGCGCAATGTTGAGCACACCTTTTAAGATTGAGTTTCTTTTCTATGGAACTTAGGTACCTACAACTAGGCAAAAAAAGAATAGAAGAATTGACATTCTTAAATAATCAACTCGTAAGTACGACGCACCCTTCAGCGTCATGGTATACATCATTATCCCAAGACACTATCTGACAAAGGACTGTCTTTGGATTCCTCATGGTAGCACAATATTATATAATTAATATTACACAAAAATTCATAGCCTGTGTTAAAAAACTGTTGAGTACCTACATTTGAAGAATGAAATGCAAGTCTATTCTGTAAAAATCTCACCGTGAAAACATGGTTGAAGTGAGCCTCTGAAGTGAGTTGTGAGTTGTGCTAGCGATTGACACTACTGACAGTTCACTCGAAGCTCACTTCACTTAAGTCTTCACGGTGAAATTTTTCACAGAATAGATTTGGCAGGATAACCTAAGCGTATGAAGTGACAATGTTACCCATAACTTTGGCAGTAGGTAAGTATGTAGTCAGAAAATTAAATATTACAATTCTCATGCAATGTTCAAGTGAAAATTTTAATCTAAAGAAGCTCAACCTCTTCATTCTTCGACAGTACATACGTGAAATCTATCAACAAAAGCTGTGAAACTACATTTTTTCACTGCACGGCAACAGCCTCCCCTACCTTTGTCCAGTACACTAGATAAGTAATGAGCAAATTAATATATATTTTATCAATGGTGCCACAAAAAAAATGCAAATATTTATGGTAGTATAGTTTCGTAGTACCGCTGCTAGCTAAGGCCATTGACCATTCAGTAACGGTTCCTCGTTTTTTGCCCCGACCATGGTTTGATTTTGATAAAGCAGGTTAGTAGTTGGATGTCCAAGTTTCCCCAGAGATTATGATAATAGAAATCACGTATGTATTGTTTGATGAAGAGGTTGAGCGCAAAGAATGTAGCTTATGATAGGTAATTTTTTTTATTGATTTCCTTAATGAGGGTATTAATGAGATTTATTCTTGGTTCTGTAGTCCAGTTTCCCATCCCTTTGATATCTTAATCCCTCACTCACATACAAAAGATGGAAATACTAAATGAAACCAGTCAGAAAACTAGTTTTCAAGCATGAATGCACTAACAAAGTATGATGACAAAATATTCATAGAATATACATAAGTAGGTGCATAAAACGTGTCCTGTATCAATGCAACTGCATAGCAGTCCACGTATATAAGGAAAGAATAATTTTAAATACTTGAGAAGTATCGTCAACACACTGCAATTAAATAATTAGATGCTATGAGTAAATAACTATTGACTAGGATCAAGTTATTACTGGTATTGCTTCCAACTATTATTGAATTCTGAAGTAAAACATTAGAACAGCTACCAGGTAAATGGTTTTTAAGTAATTGGCATTAAAATAACTCTTACATGAGAGGTAAGTAGGTAAGTACATCCGGCGATTGAGCAGTCAGACTTGCTACTAACCGAGCTGACAAGCTAATCGTTTGTATAGGACATAATACAGGCAGAGCAGGCATCATGTAACCAGCTCGTCCCTGAGAAAATAAAACAAAACATATCCATGACCTGGATATACTTAAACGTAAATTAAAGCACCCAACTGAGAATCCATAAGCACCTTACTAAAATGATAAAAGAAAAGAAAATAAATGGACGATACACGACATATACGATACGTGATACGTGAATTATAGTCTATATACTAAAGAAGCAGGTTCCCAAAGTGAGGAAAAACTTGATACTCAGAAGCTAAAATACTACCCAATCTGCAATGGGAAACCAACCTCATCATTTACAAACTTATTACCAAGAACTCACCTAACAAGACAAAGAACAATGCAGTGCAGAAAGAAAAACCAAATCTTGGAAAAAATATAATAATTATCGAAAATGCCATTGAGATTTCGGCAACGGTGATTATTTCTGTTACTGAAAACTATAGGTTACGTGCGTGAGCTCTGATGTAGCTGATATAACCTACATTATCTATGAAGGTTGCTTCTTCTTTCTTAAGGTCGACGCAATATTTATTTTTCTCCTATCCTATTAGTCGTCATCTTAGTAGTCACCTCCTTTTTAGCCATATCATCTTTCACACAGTCCATCCACCGGTTTTTTGGTCTTCCCCTACTCTTATAGCCATCCACATTCATACTTAAAACTTTCCTCACGAGATTTTCCTCATTCCTCCGCATCACATGTCAATATTTTAACAACCAATTTCCACACAACTTTTCAGTCACTGGTCAATGTCCCAGCAATCTGCAAAATTGCCCTAAATAGTCCTTCACCGTCGACTCCCGTTCGATGAACCATGGTAAAGCATGACAGTTTACCTGTATCGATTGTCCTACCCGAATTGACCGGCACGAATATTAAATGCACCTTTGGACATATTTCTGAGCGATCGATATTTCCTTTCGTGCAGCTAACAGATTTAAGCTTGACATGTTTTTTTAAAGAGTCGTTGTTTTAGCCAGTTAGAGAGTTGTAAATGGAAGTATATATCATGAATGTGTAATATCTGGTGAGATTAGAAATATGAACATGATTATAATTACTGAGATGAAGGCTGATCGGATAAGATGTATGGCAGAAGATAGGCTGCGCCAAACTCGACTAAATTTGTATAAGCGCCTCCTGCCCTTAAGGCGGTACCCCGACCAAAACCTTGCCATAGTACGTTATTCAGAGGCTATTAACTCATTCACTATGGGTAATAAACTACATCTAAAAGCATATTATTAATGTTCGATATCCTATCATCACATTGCACGTCCTTATTTGTTCTGTTGACGATAAATAGATTTAGATATTGTGGTGTGAGATAAGTTCGGGATGACTAATACAAATGATGGAGAAGAAAGGTCCCTGTTTACGGAATAAGTACATTAAACAGTAGCACAGTCTTTGATATGTAGCTTGCTTGTCCTCAATCCACAGGTTAGTCTAGAAAACTTTCAGCACAACAGACTTCCGTGGCAGTTTGTACATCACCTAAGCTCATATCAATCAATTAGAAACACCAACAAGCCGCCAACTAAAAGTTATAAGTAAGTAAACTGTGACAGTGGAATATTTCACATTATTTAATAGTAATCAATACTATTAAATATACACAGTTATATAAAATATCGGTTATCCAATCACTAAGAACAGGCTTTCATTAAATTTTTAAGTGCGACACTTCAAATGAATAGGTATATGTCGTCACTGAACGAGTCTATCAATGCAATTTTTGGTGATGTACACTATATACTTACCGAAGTTAATTAAGTCATGGAATACAATTAGATTGCTCCGCGTAGCAACAAAACTGGCCATGTTCATGAAGCCTCATTTGCACGATATAAGTTTCTTGTAAGTGGCATATAATAAAATAAAAAATGAAATGAATCAATGAATGCTGATCAATTAAATTATCAATGATGATCTTTACCAAGAAATGAATACGCTATTAAGACACTCATTTACTGCAACTATTAAAACACTAACCCCAATCTATAGTATATCTCAAGCAAATGACGCTTGGCATCCCGCAAGGAGCTTTTTAGGTCCATTCAAAACCTAACTTTTACAAAGTTAAATAAAATTACTAATATTGTGGACAAAATTAATTCCCTATTGATAAAACATTGAACTACACTTAAAGCTTACTTACTTAATAAGGAAAGGTTTAATTTAGGTAAAACAAACACTATAGCCGCTGATAAATAAGTATTTTGGCCATATTTTCTCATTATTACTATCTACGGCGAACGTTGAGGTTAATTATAAATTTTGTTAATAAAAAAAAATGAAAAGGTTCTACAGTTACTATGCTAAATTCGAAATGCCTTAAATACAATTTTTACGACTCGCGTCATTATAGGTCTTGGTCATTCTGCTGACAGAAGATATTCAAGACTTTGTGAATTGTCTATCAAGCAGAAATCGGAAACTCAAAATAGTATCTACAGAAATATGACAAAAAGTAAAATCCTGAAGGAAAGGTCCGATACAAAGCTGAAAAACATAACATAATTGACCAAATATCATACGAAATTTAAACGAAGGTAAGTATCATGCAAAAACTGAATAATATTTAACTGTGCTTAAATCCGAATATCTTTTCAATTTACCTTATCGCTATAATGGTCATATAGATGTGGATTTTTAAAATGATTTAAACTCCGCAAACCGCACACTACACAAACTACAAAAGTTTACAGGTAAGCAGACAAAATAACATAATTCCATTTTGTTCTATCAAATAATGGACTGGCGGTTTCCTTATTTCATTATTTGTTATTCAATTTTGTGGGAATATTGTCGGTGACTATGAGTTATTCTAAAACATGTTTACCTATAAATGGGTATTTCCTAATATATGATATTTTAATCTGGAACCGATATTTTAGGAATTTTGAGGTAAATATTTCAAGGTAAACTATATTTCTGATAGTGCTACAATTCGGCAATTTTTGAAAACAATACCTACATAATATTATTGTACAATGTCAGGATCTAATACATAATGTGGCTTAATGGGATAAGCAGGATTATAAACAATGTCTTAAACCTAAGTATACGACATTGAAGAAGAGACAGCCCTTTCACTGGACACAGTTCAACAACCGAAAAAAGAAGATGTAACGCAGAAAACTTCTGTTTTATGATATCGTATTGAAGATGTGCACTCTCGGAAGTAAATCAGCATGAAGTAAGTATTGAAGTTGACGATACTGATACTGTATGTTTGATAGTAGATAATACAGCATAAAACCATTGTGAAAAGAACAAGATTTCTAGTCACAAAGAAGATCCTAGTGATGAGGAACGAGCAGCTGAAGTTATAGATGAGAGATATAGCTGAGGATCGAGTTAATCGCGCGCGATTGGAAAAGTCTGTTTCCCACAGAGAACTGCTAATGACTGTTGATGATGATGCTGGTAAAGAAGAGAAGGATATTACTCTTTCTTTTCTTGAAACAATCCCTAAACTGCCTTAACGAGAAGAGTGCGTTAAAGTTATAAATGCTTGTTGTCCCTAATTTTTAACAAGAAAACATCATGACTGAAACTCAAAGCATTTATTTCAATTAAACCATTTACAGGAACTTTTAAATTGTCAAGAACTATGTTCCTCCCCGTCAACGTGGAAAAGACACATGACTTAAATATAATTTGGAGATTCCCGCTTAAAACAATAAGTTCAGTGTTCAAAAGTTACTAGATTCACCGTCTCAGAAAGAACAAAATTTATTTTGTCAACAGGCAAGGTAGAGATTTTTTTTTCTTCTACCTGCTCGTGTCCCATATTCTTTTGGGTCTGAAGCAGTTTCTCTTCCATTTTCCCCTCCTCTGACAGCTGATACGTTATCATTCTCTCTCTTTTCATTCATATCATCTCTCTCACAATTCTCCCATCTTTTCTTAACTCCCTTCAGCCATCATCATTTCTAAGAATCGTAGGAAGACTGCTGCCCATCTTTTCATCATCCCCTATTCTCATTGACTCCCACTGGAAGCAAAGGGCGAGTGTAGTGACTCTGCCGGAAATCAAATTGTCATCAGTAACTAGACTAGAATTGTTTATATTACAAAAGTCACGTGCATTAACACTATCTTTTGTTTTAAAGACAATCGGGGATCCTTGAACCAGTGACCATTGAATTTAGTTAGAGGTGAGTAGGTATATTGATTCACTATGAAGATTATTTTTATTTATATTGGTGTTTTCTTATGATTTTCCTAAACAAGTGTTTCAATAAACTGTTTTTCTTCTTGTTTAGTATTTTGATTTCGTTTACCCATTTCAATTGAATTATTTCAGTTGGTGTTATTAAATTATCGTTCTTATTACCTACCTTTACTACATGTTGATGTTAGGTATCCAAATGGGGCAAGGTAGGTACCTAATGGCATCTAATTTACGGCTGTCCATTCATCCATCTTCTATAAGTTAAGTAAGTAGGTACCTAAGCATGTTTGTTTATTCATTTCAAAATATGAATTTAATATTCATAATTCAAAATGAATTAAAAAATAAACATGAAAAATCGGAAAGTTGCATTATAAGTTTTCCAAACTTCAAGTCATAAACGTCGTATGGATCCGTCCTCAGATCCTTTTACGCCATTTTTCTTCGAGTTATCGTATTAATGTTAGTTACCCAGTAGCTACTAGAAATAATAGTACATATCAGTACACTAGTTCACGATCAGCCTGATCTATGGTCATTTAAAGTAAGCCGGTTTCCCGCCATTCACTAACTAGCTAAGTACCTACCTAGGTAGGTATTTGCGGACGGTAAAAAGTTGTTTCGACAACTCGATATTTTTCTTTGTTCTTATTTTAATTATAGAACCGTTTATTAACCACTTTCGGGGACGTTCTATTTACGAAATTTAAAACAAAGGGTTTGTACAGACATGACTGAAAAGCTTGAAGGATGGAAATATTAGGAAGAATTCAAAAGGTTTTACGACCACACAAGTAGGTAGGAATTCGTCATTGAAACTCCATCGAGTCGAACTTATTATCGCTACAAACCTAGGCAAACTAATAGGTTAGCGTTCCTATACCTACGCTGATAGCACGAAGGCCAATCGTGAGCACGCAAGGCGACGCACTACAAAAATACTCATGTGTCCTACCAAACAAAAATATCTTTCACCGAGTTCGTCAACCCAAAAATAACACATACAAACAAAACAGAACCTATATTATCTTAAAAATTGTGTCAATAAGCACCCTTTTCCCTCGCACTGTCCAGAACGAACGAAGTTTGCGATAGTCACATGGGTGAGTTTGCAGGCGCAATCTAGCAATGCAACTCACACGCAGACAACTTCACTCCGCTCCAATCATCAAGTTCATAGATTAAGATTGGCGTTCATAGAACTGACTTAATAAATTACAAACTACTTGTTCGAACGACGTGATTAATTTATAAAAACGTACTCACCTAAAGTCCATGCAGTATCTGTCCATATGCACATAAAATGTTCCTTCTCGTTTGTTTTTTCATTAATAATAGTTCACTAACACTCTATATACTAGTTTTATCTAAGTTTGCACTTTGACATCACAATATTCCATAAGTTTTGTACGACAAGGCACTATGGCTACATCACAAAATTGAGCAAAGTGAAAGAAAAAAATAGTTTCACTTTATGAGGTCATCGAACGCGCGGTCGCGACTATTCCGCTGCATTCGAAAATGGAACGTTTTGAACACACTCACATGGAGTTCGGAAAGTGAATTCGGCGGGGTTCGCCACCGGCTCGGGGTCCATTCGGTGGATTTTCGTAGATTTTCGTGTCGGATGATACGCGAGGCGCGTGCGGGGACAGCTCGCGCGCAACTGAAGATTGTCGTAGGTTAAGTTAGGAAAAAAACACCGCTAGCTCAATTTTCCGCGTTACGCCCGCCACAGTTTCTCCGCGCCAAAAACTAGTTGCACTGTCACACATTACGCTGACCCCGAAGGGGTTGTCCCATAAAAAAAATCACAGTCCACGAGGTCGCTATTGTTTTGACAGCTCCATGAAATACTACCATGTGTATCTTTGGAGCGAGAATAGGACGAAGAGGGCGCCACCGGTCCAAACGCAGCCGATTAGAAAAACAAACCGCTATTAACCAAATAAACTAGCACAGCGCGTAAACACAACGAAATTACTGCCACTTTTCATTATATTTCGCTATGCACCGGGCCGACGTCACCTAAATAGCAGACGCTCGAAGTTATGTTCGTCTCTTTCCCGCGCGTGTCGAGCGGACATTTCTAAATTCGAACATTCTGAATTTGAATTTGAACTGTCATCTTTTGATGTGTTTTATGAGCAGTTAATTTTTTTTTCCGTGTATCTTGTGTGCGCGGCGTAAAGGTGCACACATGCGAGTTAACGCTCTTGTACTGAGCCAATGAGCCTAGATGACATTCGCAGAGGCTTAAACTCGCAAGTTCAGACGGATGCGGCGTCAATAAACTTCGATGCGATGGTGCGTTTGTAATATGCGAACGATGTAACTTTATATCTGTTACACTCGACGTAGGCTGGACCTCAGCGGTTACGTCATATGGTTTCGTCGCTTCAAATTGTCGAGGAAACTCTCATTGTTCATTTTATTCTCATAATTATCTTCATTATCATTACTTCATTGTCAGCTTGTACCTATACCTAGCCAGTTACATTTCTGTCCACTTCTCATTTATTCAACATCTCCAAATAATTAATCAACTATTTCTACATCTGCGTGCATGACATCAGCAATATAATGTAGGCCATAGAAATGTGGTTCTAGCACAATTTCAGAATCTTCCGTTGCTTTCCGAAAAACTGCAGTTTTAGCACCAAACCACTGACCCACTTGAGAATTGTTGTGACTATGCGCATGCACTTGTTCTTCGAGAATTATTATTAGTTATTGATAAAGTAATAAATGAAGACTTATTCGATATACTTTCTCATTAGATAAGACTGTTTTGTTAATAATACTCAACGGTCAAGTATTAACGTGTAGGTATGCGCAGTTTTAAACAAAATAAGTGTTTAAAAATAAAGTGTCTGCCCTCATGAAAACTTTATCAAAATCCTCCAATCTTAAATGCGCTTTTTCCGATCTTAGGAAACGACCACTGCTTTACATTTATATCATCTAATAGACTCCATAACAAACTATCTTTAGACAATTCGCCTTTCGCAAGCTTAGAGAAACCTCGATTTCAACCAATGAGACCAAGTATTCTAATTTGGGGAATCACACGGCCAATAGCACCTCTAATATCCCCGCCACTTATAAGAATAAACGTCTTCTTCTTTGAAGATCTCAATCAACCATTCAAAATCAAAATCAAAATATTTTATTTCACCTAAACCAACATGGGCACTTATGAAACGTCAGAAGCTAGGTGCACGGTTCCAATTGATTGTTTCCTATGGAGAAGAGCCAGCAAGAAACTCCACGGTTACTCTTCTAAAAATAAGGGGCTTTTCAATGATTCCAATTACAGTGTTGATAGATATGGGAGGACAATATAGGCCTGTCAACAAGTAACAGGTACTCAACAAAAACATAAAAAGGTCCACAAATCTAGTCTACAAGTTAGGCCTACAACGTTCTCACATTCACAAAATATAGATGAATCTATATATAAATAAAAGCCTATTTAGACCAAATGACATGGACATTCCCGAATCAATCAAATGTAGGACCCTCGCCTCAGTCAAGAACTGCATAATTCATCATCATCATGATCACCAGCCTACAGCAGTCCATTGCTGGATATAGGCCTCTCCAATTGCACGCCATTCAGATTGATTCTCGGCAACTCTCATCAAGCTGCTACCACACGCTGCGAAGATCGTCGCTCCACCTATTAGCCTGAGGGCGTCTTAACTGCATAATTATAAATAAGCAATCTATAATACTTATCCATTATCTCATTATTAAGCAAAATCCCTTCACTAATTATTCCTACTTCAAAGTAAGCCCTTTTGAAAACTGTTAAAATTATCACAAAGTAAAGACAGAGGACGGACTTTTGTTATAAAACATTTTGTAAAATATTATTAATACACTTGTCTTACGTCAATTGTATCTATCGCTCAATTTCTTACAATATGTAACAACAAACTCCATTAGAAATATGGACAATCCTTTTGAAAATATTTCAGTAAATCGAGCCATATTTAATTCAGGCTAGCTCAGTCCACTGCTGGATCTAGGACTTCCCCACACACACATAGGCTAGGCAGAGATGTACCTAAGTACACCCACATTTCGCCAGTTATGTTTAAGTGCCATGTAACAGGGGCGAGGCTATCAACTAGACATAAATCCAGACTCAGCGACTGAGATATTCTCATTTTGCCCGAGCTGGGAATCGAACCCAAGACCTCATGCTCAGCAGTAGCGTTTGCGACCACTAGACCAAGAAGAGGACTCCCTCACTTTGCCCCATATTAACAGTCATCTAGTCTGCCCTCCGAGCCTCCACAGCACTGTACCAATTTTTATGTACGTTCTTCGCACCCTGGGCTGTGATCCTCGATACCAACCTTGCTGGTTAGCTAATCTGTCACTATGCGATATAAGCTATATAAACAGGGTGACTTGTAATTTGACGTATTCCTTTCAGGACGTGATAGTGTGACCCATTATCAACAGTTAAGCACCCCATGTAGCCTAGGCGAAAATTCATGGTATTCAAGAAAACTCAATTTTAGGCCTTGATAATTTTTTCCCAGAATGTGTCACTAAATATAACTTTTCTATAAACTATCAAATTGAATGACCTTCATTGTTATTTCATTGAGTAGGTACTTACCATATGCAATATATATTTTAATATTAAATGTATCAATTAAACATAGATTATAATATAAAAGCTAAAACTAAAATATATATACCGAATACTTTAACAAACCTTTCGATGTACAACCAAATCTAAAACATCAAACACTTAAAAGTTAAAGGAAGAAGTTTAGTAACCATTTTCAAAAATAATCTACGTACATGAACTTTGACACCACTTATCTCAAAAATTTCCTATGGCATTAAGCGTAAAAATTGCGGGGAAGATATCTTCATTTAACCAGCTATCTAACAAGGCACAAAAATAACAAAAAATATTAAGAGGTGCCGATGAAAAACTCGATAATGCTGGCAAAGGTCGAATTTGCAAATGGTTGAAATATTTCAAAATTGTGTGATAATCAAATTAGTTAACTGGTTTATGTCACCCCACTACTTTTTAACCACCCCGCAATCCTACCTGCGATAGGTAGCGACCAGGTCGCAAGTTGAGACGCCCTTTTTGAGTGGTTCGTATTACTCGCAGTCGACGCGCTGATACCTGATCAATTGTCGCTTAGTTCGCATGTCTTTAAACTATTGTGCACTTACAAACTTTTAATTCTTTAACAAACTGAATTTTTTGAAGATTTTACAAAATCCTCAAAAATTAAGTTTATTAAAACGTGATTTGGCAGTAGCAGACGAGTTAAATGCTAATAATGAACCTATGAGTAATTATGAATTTCTTAATGAACCTGTGCAGCATATCATTTTATGTCATGCAAGTATCTTGGGAGAGGTCAAGTCTAACTGTGAATTGCCATATACCTACTAAGGTAGTTGATTAGACGGTTGGATCATTACTAGGTACTGGATGTCGTATAAAATTTGTCAGAGGCAAAAATTTCGCAGCAGTCATCTCTTTTATGCTATTAACAACAATCACCAGTCCGTCCTCAAAGATTATGGCTATGGTTTTTCTTGATCTTTCACCTAAACCGTAAAAAAGTGTTCAAGAATCAACATTGCAGGCTAATGACATTATAAATAAAGGATTCTTTGTCAATAGCCTTAAAAATCAAAGTACATATGTTGTTGTATGTTGTTATGTTATGTTATGCTAAGATGGTTTGGTCATGTTGAGAGGATGAATGAAGGGCGATTAACAAAAGGTATTTACAAGGCAGATGTGAGTAGAAACTCCGGGAGGGGACACCCTAGGAAGACATATAGTGACCTTATTGGTGATGTTCTTCAAAAAGGTCAGGTGCGTAGTACTCACAGCCGGCGTGCGTGTATGACCAGATGTATGAACGTAAACGAGGCAAAAGGAGTATGTATGGATCGTAGCAGGTGGCGTTCTGTAGTTTCTGCCTACCCCCATGGGAAGAAGGCGTGAGTTTATGATGTATGTATGTATATGTTAAAGAATTAAGAGTTTGTAAGTGCATAGCAGTTTAAAGAAACGCGACCTAAGTGACAAGTAATAAGTGATCAGCGCGTCGACTGCAACAGCTAATGCTAACCACTCAAAAGCCGCCTCTCAACTTGCGACCTGGCCACCTAATGCAGAGGACTGCTAGGTGGTTAGAAAGTAGCGGGATGACATAAACCAGTTAATCAATTTAATTAAAACACAATTTTTTTATATTTCAACAATTGTCAAATTCTACCATTGCCAGCATTATCGGCTGATTCATAGGCATCTCTAAAAAAATATTTTACATGTTTACCTTGTTCGATAGCTGATTAAATGGAGATATTTTCCCTGTAATTTGTACGCTTAATGTAATAGTAAAATTTTGAGAGAAAGGGTGTTCGAGGTCATGTAAATAGATGATTCTGAAAATTGTTGGTTAACTTCTTGTTGTATCTTTTAACTGTTTGATGTCTTAGAACACTTGGTTACGTCGAAAGCTTGGTTAACGTTACCACAACCAAATAAAATAGCATTGACGGCCATTCAATTTGAGAGTTTAGCGAAAACTGATACTTAATATCAAATTTTGGGAAATTTTAAGCACAAACACAAATATGTATTTTCTCGTTGTCCATGGATTTTTGTCTAGGTTATATGGGGTGCTTAATAGATGCAAAGGGGTCATACTATCAACTCCTGGAGGGAATACGCTGAATTACAAGTCACACTGTATATTCTCATAGTAACTCAGGCTCTATAAAGACGGAGGTTCTCAGAGGTTCTCTTAAATATTATTATGATCTAACCAAGCTTCGTTGGACGGTCGGGATTGATAAGTTCTCTATGATTATACTTACACCCAAACTCAAAGCATTTATTTTATAGAGGTATGAGGAACATGGTGTATCCATAGAAAAGGGAGGATCCTCCGACCAGACGGGTGTCGTGTCTGGTGGGCATCTGGCAGACGTTTTGATGTCGGGACGTTGTAAGTATATATGCTAGTTGCGCGGTAAACTCTGCTTGCGCGATGCAGGATTTTGCGTGACGTCAGTGTGAAGCGTAGCTCGCATGTGGCGTTTGTAGATGCCGCTACAATTTCAATTGCACCATATACAGGCCCTTTTTGAATTGTCAAGGAATCAGAAAGATGAAGCTATATAGTTGCGCATTCCAAAGCGTAGGAGGTTCTGGAGAAAAACGGGAAAACTCCTAGGACACTCTTTTAAATCAAAATAGCGGTACAAAATATTGGTTACATCCCTTTAACTGGTCAACCAGATTAGTGATAACACACATTAGGATCCCTAATAGCATTTATTGTTGGCGTTTGGTTGGGCCACGATCACGTGCACGTGGCCCAACCAAGTGCCAGCAGTAAATGCTATTAGGGATGCTGTTAAGCATAAGTTTCCATCCTTTCATCCAGTGCCGGTTTTAACTCCCCTCTCCCTTCTTGGAGAGTAGAGAGGGGCAAAAAATTTCAGCACTCCGCCTAGGTTTTCTTTTGTCCTTTCATAAAGAAATATGAGTTCAGAGGATGTCGGATGCAAGAGCAAGCTAAAAGATCTCAATTAGTTTTTTGGTTTTTTAACTCCAAACGAACTTAAATAAAAGTACTCTGCAGGTGCCAGTGGTGAAGGGGCGCCTTGTCACAGCCCCTTCGGCGCCCCTTCACCTCTAGCACCCTGGGCGGTCGCCCAGTCACGCCCTACCTTAACGCCGGCACTACTTTCCTTTTAACTCCTTAAAAACTCTTAATCAAGTCTCAGGTTGCCTGGTGGAAAACCAACGAGAGCAACGAATTGTTTTCCAAGATCTTAACATATCCTCAAATTATCTGAATGTAAATCAAAATCTTAAGACAATGTGAAGTTCATCCTTCTTCTCTCAAAGTAGAACGTAACGTAACGTGCAAGATTACGTCAACTCTTTCAGTCTTCAGGTTTACGTAATATGTTACAGTTGTTATTCTACTCCCACACGTTTCTTACCGTTGGCACAGCTGCTGAAATTCTTGGAAGACCTGCAAATTATATAACTTATTAACATGAATTAATTTACTAACGGCCGTTCTAACAAAATTATGTTGAAGAAACCATTAAATGTTAGATCATTTTGTAGTAGTGTCGAAGAACTTAGCTTTTAGAAGTTTTTGTGTTACTTTAAAAGGTTGCTTTTAAGAATTTTAATATCAACGGTAGGTTTACAACAAAAAAAAATACGAAATTTCTGTGGGTTGGTCGCCCACAAAAATTTCGTAAAAATTAAGTTTGGACTCCGGGACTTAATCTGACAAAATTATACCAGCATTTATAAAATGATCCATATTCAGCTGATAAGAGCACGCGCAAGTACAGTCGCGAGCAGATCAAGCTATACGAAACTGTCAAATTTCTCCAAACGATTTTAAACCTTAAAATGTTTAAGGTTAAGTTCAAAATTGAATGAGAAAATCTGACAGTTTGTGGTAACAAAAAAAAACAAGTCCGAAATTGCTGAGTCATCTCAAAACAGGATATGAGTCATACGAACTGCCTAAATTAGTTTTAATTAAAATTATTTTATGTTTCACCAGTAGAGGATTAAGATTTTTGTTTTCGTGAATTCTGCACTCGTTTTATTTTATTTGTGACAAGCCGTGCGCCCGATGGGAATTCCCATCGGCAAAAATTACAAGCTTACATAGGTAGGCAAAAACTTTAAAACTTCCATAAAAAACTTTCACATTTCCGTACCATTTTTCAAATATTTTCTTTCATACAAACCTTGCCCTGACAATTACAAATAAAACAAAAAAATAATTAGCCAAATAGGTGCAACCGCTTTGAAGTGATGCGCAGACAAACTTTTTTGGCAATTGATTTTTATTTACATATACTAGCTGCCCGGCACGACTTCGTTCGCGTGGTGTCTTACCCCTACCCTACCCCTACCCCTAGACCTTCGCGGGCGCAGGCAGAAAAACTCACCAAAGTTTCATTAAAATCGGTCCAGCCCTTTCGGACTCCATAGAGGACAAACAAACAAACATTGATTTTTATTTATCTAAATATAATGATAACAAACTCCTAATTATCGAGATAGAGACAAGGAAGCAATCGGGAGTCAAGGCAGAGATTGGCAACGTGACTAAGTACCTACTTATGTCTTATAGTTAATACATAGATAACCTATTTTTTTTAAAGTTCCCTTAATATTTTTAGGTATTTACATATTGTAACAAAATAAGATCAACTTCTATTAAAATATCTAGTTGATTCATTTTTGCAGTTTTCTCGTGTCAACTAGATGTTTTTAAATTTATCTCATTCATCAAAGTGAATTAATTTCAATATTTTATTCGTTTATTTCCTGCTCCATACAAAAAACCTAACCTTAAAAGTACGCATAACCATGCGAAAAGCCAAAAATGGCGCGAAACCAAATCCCAACATTCCAAAAATGAAATGAGATCAAGCGAAAACGAAAATCAAACTGCATTTCCATAGCCAGTGAAAGTGACGTTGTTTTTTTTTAACTCCGAGTCCTGCCGAATGCATCGCACATTCAACCTCGGGGTGTCATCGACCCCTGTATTCGGCGACGGCCATTACGTTGGGAAAGGTCAGGCCCCACACACACGTTGATAGAATGTTTCATTGTGTGTGTGTCTGCTTTTACTTTCAATTTATTGTGCATTTAAATGCGAATTTAATATTTTGGTCGGTTTGGGTAGCGTTTCGGTTTCGTTTTTGTTTGGATGAAAGAGTTAATTGTTGAAGGGTTTACTTTTATTGTTCTTCGCATAGAGCAAACTGAATCTTGTAGAGAGCATTTTGTGAAATTAAAGATTTTACCTGTACCTTGTCTTTATATTTTGGTCCTACTAAGTAGTTTTCTAAAAAACCTAGAGAAATACGAGACAAAGGAAGAAAGGGTAACTAGGGTGGAAACGCGCAGGAAAGATTTGCCTAATTATTTGCAGCCAAAATTAAATGTTGTCAAACATAGCTCTAAAGTACAGTCTGTACAAATTTTCAATAAATTGCCATTAGAATTAAAAATGATTAATAATCCAAGAATATTTAAATTCAAATTAAACTCATTCCTATTGACGAAGTGCTACTATAGTATAGAAGAGTTTTTTAGGGACAAAAATAATGCCACAGTGTAACTTGTTTATCGTTTAAGTCTCATTCTTGACATGTTATTATTATTTTTCTTGATTTTTTTTTTGATTGAGTTGAATTCTTATTTTATTTTTGACTTTTTATCCATATTATTTGTAAATTTTATTGATTATTATTATTATTCCGTGTATTAATAACTTGTAATTAATTGTAACTTTTATTGATTATTATTATTGTATTAATCCTGTATTCGACACAAATGTATTTTTGTTCAGAATAAAATAAATAAATAAATAAAAATAATATTTTTTTATATATTTTTAATTGTATTTGTAGTAGGTAACTAGGTACCTAGTTTCTTTTGATAGGTGTTGTGATATTAAGCAATTTATTATTTTTATTATTATAGGTAATGGCAATAGGCTCGCCCAAACATAGCTGGCGAAATTTGGGTATGGGTACCTATGGGTAATTTGGGTTGGTCCACCTCTGCCTAACACTTCGGGGAAACAAAGCGTATTTTTTATTTTTTATTAACACGTTGCCCCACACAGGAGAAATTTCTCCTGTATTGTAGGTGCGTTTACAAACATTCCAACTCACATATACAAACAGCCAGACCCAGAACAACTACTTGTAGATCATACAAATATTTGTTCCGTGCGGGAATCGAACCCGCGACACGCAGCGCAGCAGTCAATCGCTTAACCGCTGCACCAACCGTGCCGTCAAAAATAACTGCAGTTAAATTGGAGTTAATATTAAATACATACCGCAGGAAAACTGCTCTCATTTGCCTACCTAACGTAATATAATTAAAAGGCAAAAAATAAAAAAAAATCGGGGCAGTCTTTGAAGACTGCCGATAGTAGTGAAAACTGAGTAAGTAACTTGTGAGTTGTATCGTCGAAGCGTGCGGTGACGATGACGCGAGTTTCACGCTTTTTGTTCACCCAAAAAGTACACATATATACACAGTATACATATAGTTCATGGAAAGCGTTCGGTGACGATGACGCGAGTTCCATGATTTTTGTTCACCCAAAAATGTTCAACGCGCCTAAAGAAGTTTTCACTTCAAAAAAAATCAACCACACCTCATTGTCCCTACTGCAACATTCGAATCAGTTTATCATTCCTACAATTACATATAAACTACACCTAAGTACATATCTACGTAGGCATCACCTTGCATCACATGACGTCACATCACACTATCGGTCACAGAAGTCAAACGACACATTAAAAAAAAAAACTGCCGAAATTAAGTCCAACGACCAAATTCTTGATAGCCTTATCTTATCGTGCCTGACCATGCCAATTCCAGCTGTGTTGTGTGGGGTCAGGGTTTTACCCCATCTCTTTCACTCTTTACATTTAGTAGGTATATTGCTTTCTCAGTCACACGTAGAATAATGCACATAATATGTTTGTTCAGTTGTTTTGTGGACATAATTTAAAATTTTAAGGGTATTTTTCATAATGTCGTTTTTGCATGTTGGAATGGGCTGTAGTTTGTAATGTATAGAGGTAAGGTTAATATAATAAGGGGGTGAGCAGTAGTGTTAGTGCTATTCAGCATACACAGTAGGTTTTTTCAGAATATGTGCCACTCAATGACCGCTGCTCAATACCAAAATATAACTGAAGAGGGCGCACAACAGTACACTAGCGCCACCTCCTTTAAAAAATATTATCTCGTAACTGAGAATACGAATATGATCTAGAGGAATGTGGCCGCTTTTCTTTGGTTCGAATTTTGCTGCTTCATGTCAGAATATGAAAGATTATAAAAGTTATTAGAAAATTCTAGACACACTTTCCGAGGGTCCTTATTGAGGCGTTATTCATAATTCCTTCGCAGTCACGAGATAATATGTTTTTAAAGGAGTGGCGCTAGTGTACCGTTGTATACTCTTAACACCATGCGTGTATTACCCGATGCGTTTAGCAGAAGTACACCTACAGACCTGTAGTAGCTGCAGCCACATTTTGTTAGTTATATTGAAATCCTATGTAATAAGGGGCGAGCCTATTACCAACAAATCACAAATCCAGACTCGACGCTGTTACTGAGGACCAAAACAGTCAAAGGAAATATTATAGTTGACGGAGAAGGTACTTTTCTCTCGTTATTATCAGCCAAGTTTTAACTACTGTAGGCGTACTATGGGTAGTGTTGGTTATTGCGCAATAGAAAAACCGTTTGCAGTTCAAAACAAATTATAACTTACGATCAAATTAATCACACTTGCGAATCACACACTGTAGGTCCACGACAAAACTATACGGAACGCGCAGCAGTTTCTAAACGTGTTCACTGCTTACCCGTCAACAACAAACTCTGCTGTGTTCTGGTCAATACTGAGCGTTATAGACTCTGTCCAGCGGCGCCGGCGTCCCGATTAGTCAAGTCAAACGATTGATTCAACGTATTTCCGACATAGTTATTATTTGATATATTGCTCATATTAAAGCACAGTTTAATTGCTATAAACACAGAAGAATAGTTGGAGGATGAAGCGACAATAGTCCATGGTTAAGAGTGGTCTGGCAAACGAGAAGTCCTGAGTTCGAAACGCACCCGTAATCCGTTGCAGTATTGAAGTGAACCAAGAATGTCTTTAGCTTAAAGGAAGAGGAATAGGTAAATAGGTAAATATACAATAAACTGCTGATAACCTGCCTATTTTAAAAGAAAACTATTCGTAATCCTATTTTTAAACGACTTCACAAAAAGGAGGAGGTTCTCAATTCGTCTGTATGTTTTTTTTTTTTTTTTTATGTGTGTTAGCTCATAACTTTTTTCTGGGTGAACCGATTTGGATGATTTTTTTTTATTTGATAGGTGGTGCTTCACATGTGGTCCCGTTTAAATTTGATCAAGGTCTGACCAGTAGTTTTTGAGTTATCCTTAATACTGCAGATTTTTTCCACTTAGTTTATATGGATGATGTGTTAATAATTTCCTGTCACTGTTATTTACACACCAAGTAGTGGTATACGAATTTGTGTGGGGTAGGTACCGCAACTAAAAAGTGAAAAATAAAAACTTTTTTACAAAAAAACAACCGACTTCCAAAAAAAAACACTAAAAGACGTGAAAAATAACTTTAATTTCGGAAGTCGGTGGCCAAACACGAAAATACAAAACCTAAGGCACCGACTTCCGAAATTAAAGTTATTTTTCACGTCTTTTAGTGTTTTTTTTTGGAAGTCGGTTGTTTTTTTGTAAAAAAGTTTTTATCCTAAATAAACCTAACCTAGCCTAACTATTCAGGATCTTAATTCAGATTTGTTACAGTTGTAATGGCAATCTTGTGCATTTGGTTAAAAATAGTCTTTCATTTTTATTATTTTATTTATCTTTTATATAGACTTTTCTATATTTTGTGACTGTAGATTTGTAGACCTTTTTATATTTTGTTGAGTACCTGTTACTTGTTGACAGGCCTACACTGTCCTCCCTTAACTATTAACACTGTAATTTGAAAACATTGTAGCATAGCAAGCCACTTATTTTTAAAAGAGTAACCGTGGAGTTTCTTGCCAGCTCTTCTCCTTAGGAAACAACCAATTGGAACCGTGCACCTAGCTTCTGACGTTTCATAGGTGCCCATGTAAGTTTATGTGAAATAAAATATTTTAACACACATAAGTCCAAAAATACCCACAACCCTTTCAGTAAGAAGCCAATTCATCAAATATCTCAAACAAAAAAGATTCCGACGAACTGAGAGCCTCTTCCTTTTTTTGAAGTCGGTTAAAAACAAAAAACAAAATCTTTACTCCAAAGTACAAACCCAAAACAAATAAAACAAAGAACTTTACGATATTACAAAATTCGCACGTAAGTACAACCCGAATGTATGTACGAAAAGTTCACTTAAAAAAATATACAATAAAAATAAAATCATAACAATCAGTTGTTTTTGTTCAGAAAGGTCAAGGCGGAGACCACTCGCTTCCTTCTCCAAGTTATATTTTCGTCCATGACAATTCGGCAATAATTTTGGTCGTATTTTTATTTAAAAAATATCGTTGATTTTATGGAACCGGCTTATAAACGTGAATTTTTCACAAACACATACATACGTGCATAAAGTCACGCCTTTTTCCCACAGGGGTTGGCAGAAGCTACAGATTACCGTCTGCTACGATTCTTATACTCCTTTTGCATTGTTTACATTCATACATCTGATAATCAACAGATGAGGAGACGTAATCAACTTCTGGGGAGTGGTGGGCTGGTTGGAATAACCACTGACGGCCGCCATGGCCCACACACTATGGTCCACCTGAAGGACTAAGTACGGAAACCAAACCCACTAACAGTAGCGATTGCGAAACACACTAACAGTAGCAATGGCTTTCATTTTGACAGTTCAACAACATTGTTTAGCAGGCAAATTTTTCGAACATGTGAAGCAATGGATCTAGCAATATCCTTCAAAATCATTCACGCTGGTTGCGAGTACCACGTACCTGACCTTGCTGAAGAATTATCACCAATAAGGTCACTATATGCCCTTCTGAAGCGTCCCCTACCCACTAACATTTGCCAGTTTTTCAATGTATGAAAATCTGTGAAAGTTAAAAAGAAAACATCGTGAAGACACTTGTATTTTGTAAAGTTCACTTTGAACCTCACTCAAGTGATCGCACGGGGACTCATTATTTTGTGTTTAAAGTAAATCATTACTGATTCATGTTTTAACCACCGATTGACAAAAGTCGAGGAAAACATTGTAAGGAAACCCTGAATAAAAATGGTCTAAAATCGTCAGCGTTTATGAAACACATACATAACATAACACAACATCACGCCTGTATTCCCCGAAGGGTTAGGCAGAGGTGTACCTATAGCACACCCACATTTCGCCAGTTATGTTTAAGTCCCATGTAACAGGGGGCGAGCCTATTGCCATCAACCGGGCACAAATTCAGACTCCGGGCTGCTACCAAGAAATTCCAGATGGAAAAACCCAATAACACTTTGCCCGACCCGTGAATCGAACCCAGGACCTCATGCGTTTATGAATATTACGTAATAAATAAAAATAATAATTTATCCTACGCCGCGTCTTCGAGGTCTATGCCGCGCCTGTAGGGGTTACGAAACGTCTACGCTCTGTCGTCCGTTCGTCTACGCAGTGTAGTTGGCGCCTACGCGACCAGTTTAAATAACTCTGATATTGATGGTAATCTTTTCAATAATCTTAATTTATCTATTTATGTCTTCATACCTGCCTACCTAATATCAACCTTTGCTTAATAGTGGGGCAACACAGGTAGAACAGGTACGACGTATTCCAGTGATAGTTTGGCCTGTGTGCTGATTGTAAATAGTCAGACGTCTACAAGTTGTCAACTAGACCTGAAATCAAGATCCCTCAGTAATGGAGGTGGAGGTCAGAAGGCAGCCTCTGCAGGGCCGAAGCTAGGCTGTGTAATCAGGGCAGGCTCCGGAAAAATCAGGGTAGGCTGTATCTACTATTATATACAGGTACATACTTTCAGAGTTCTTTAATGTTGTCAGTAGGTTATACATAAAAACCAGCCAAGTGCGAGTCGGACTCGCGCACGAAGGGTTCCGTACCATTATTTATAAAAATGGCAAAAAAATCACGTTTGGTGTATGGGAGCCCCCTTAAATATTTATTTTATTCTGTTTTAACCTTTGGGTACGGAACCCTAAAAATGAAAAATCGTTGACACGGTAACTTTTAATTAGTGAGAAATACCTACAAGGAACCTTCAAATTGAATTACTAAGGAGATACCAAATTCTTTTAAACATATATTTTTTTTTAATTCGAAACTAAAAGCCACTTAATAAAATATTTACGCTACGAGACATTGTTCTAGTAAATAATATTATAATAATACTTAATTTCGTTATTATTATTAAGTCGAAATTTCGAAATCCCTAGCAAGCTCTGGCTATCGGCTAGAGCAGGCTCTACATTTTCCAATGCAAGCGAAGCCAGCCCTGGAGTACCCCTGGCTAAGGGTCTGAGCCTCTGTCAGTCGCTTTGACACAAATGGTCAGCAACCCAATCGCGAAACACACTTTCAATAACAATCCAAGATATTTGAAGAGATTTTGAAGGAAATTGCTAATTCATCTAACCTAATACACTGAAAAGCAATATAAAAAAGCCACTAACATCAAAATATTTCCGAAACCACGAAAGAGCTTCTTGAGGTGAAAGGCAACATTCAAATGCATTTAATAACGCATTGAAACCAAAAAAAAATGTATTAAAGGAGGAAAAAACAAAATACGGCCTCAGCATTATGCTGAGGAACATTCTTCCATTCTTCAATAAGCGCATTTTTCAGGGCATGAACTGGAGGTGGATTTTGGCTTCTAACACGTATGCCAAGCTCGTCTCAGGCATGTTCGATAGGGTTTAGGTCAAAGCTTATCACTGGCCACTCCATTTGATGGATTCTCATGTCTTGAAGGTACTCGTTTACCACATGAGCTGTTTGGGGCAGGGCTTTATCATGCATAAACAATGCATTGTCACCGATATTCACCAAATACGGACCCGGCATGTTCATTGAGAATCTCGTTTACGTATCTCACAGCGGTCAGATTTCCATTTCCTATCGGCACTAGCGCCGTGCGACCACCTAATGAAATACGGGCCTACACGTGTACAGAACCCCTCCCGTATGGATTTTTTTTTTTCGAAACATGCTTGTGTAAAACGTTGTCCTAGCCGTCTGTACACTCGATGTCTCCCGTCATGATTATACAACTCAAACTCAAACTCAGTGCATTTATTTCATTAAACCATTTACAGGCACTTTTGAATTGTCTAAGAGTCGGTCAGTTAGTTAGAAAGTTGAAGCTAGTTGCCCATTCCAAAACGTAGATCTCTATGGAGAATAACGGGCAAGAAACTCCAAGGACACTCTTTTTAACCGACTTCACAAAAAGGAGGAGGTTCTCAATTCGTCTGTATGTGTTTTTTTTTAATGTTTGTTAGCTCAGACCTTTTTTCTGGGTGAACCGATTTGGATGATTCTTTTTTTATTTGGTAGCTGGTGCTTCACATGTGGTCCCATTTAAATTTGATCAAGGTCTGACCAGTAGATTTTGAGTTATCCTTAATACCGTATATTTTTTCCACTTAGTTTATATTGATGATGTGTTAATAATTTCCTGTCACTGTTATTTACAAACCAAGTAGTGGTATGATACGAATTTGTGTGGGGTAGGTACCGCAACTAAAAAGTGAAAAATAAAAACTTAAAAAAAAAAACAACCTACTTATTTTTCACGTCTTTTAGTCTTTTTTTTTGGAAGTCGGCTGTTTTTTTGTAAAAATGTTTTTTTTAAATCAAGATATTATCCTGGGTAAATTAGTTATTCTTGTTGCTTCTAAGTGAGAACAATGTATACAACACGAATCTCGATTCACCAGAGAACATTACTCTGCCCCATTCGTCCTCAACCCATTCTATGTGCTCACGGGCGGCATATCTTAATCTTGCAACGTTTTGATGCCGTTCGAGTTTTGGGCCATTTGCTGGCCGGTAAGGCTTTAAATTGACTTCTGCAAGACGTCTCCTGACTGTCCACTCACTGACTGGGTCCCTTCCGGTCTGCAAAACTTGTTACTGAATCACAACTCCCGTCTGATGTCGATTTCTTAACATCGTTGACACAATCAATCGATCTTCGCGGGCCGTTGTGCACCTTGACATGCCATTGCTTGGTCTGCTTAGGTTAAATCCAGTCTTCCTAAACCTCCGAAGCACTTGTTGAACATTAGAATGTCTCAAACGCATTGTTCTGGCCTTCAAATAGTTCTGGCATTTCAAACAGTTGGTAGCTGCATGAATCAATACCTAAGTTAGATGGTACAACTTTGCAATAAATTCTAAAGTAAATAAACTAAAAATAAATAAACGAATGCCTAGTGAAAATAAAATCACAAACAATAAACATGAAGATAATAGGTACTTACAATATAATAATATTAAATACGTAATGAAAAGCTGATGAATAATTTCTAAGAATCATTCCCCACGGGAGACTCAACCACAAAGCTCATGAAAACTTCTAAATCCAACACAATTAATTTCCAAAAAAACCTTTTAAATAATTACCATTTTAATTGGGAGCTGGCGTGAACTAACAACGTAATAACGACATTGCATAACCTTTCCTCTGAGCTCATTATTTTAAGTCTTAATTGCTTCAAAACGATAAAAACAGAAGCCCTTCAGTCTGTTAATTATTCAGTTAATTTTTCCTTATTTTGAACAAACTGTGTACTAAATTCTGACGTACTGACCACATTGATAATAAGTGTGTACCTAACTGAATTTTGGGAGCAAAGAAATCATTTTGTTAGTTTTTAACCATGCATACTAAATAATATCCTCTTCAGTACAATTGAACGAGTATAACTTATAAGGACACGTAGGTATTTAGGTAACTATAAATACACAATTAAATATTATTTTAAATGTTAACAAACAAATGATTTGTGGTATCCATAATTCCAATAATAGGTAAATCTTTGTTAGTAGATCGGAAACGTACTTCAACGTAACTTAACAAAATGATTAAATTATTTGCCTTAATTGGATGATTGCTGAAAAACGTTAGAAGTTGCGCCATGATTTCCAAATACTAATAAGATTTGTAGTGAATTTTAACCGACTTAAAAAAAGGAGGAGTTTCTTAATTCGACTGTATTTTTTTTTAACCTCCTCTTATATTTTTGTTAGCTCAGAACATTGTTTTAGGTGAACCGATTTGTATTTTTTTTTTAAAGCTAGTCCTTCCCATGTGGTCTCATATAATTTTGATCAAGTTCTGACCAGTAGTTTTTGAGATATCTTTATTACTGCGTATTTTTTCCACTTAGTTTATGATGACTTCCGAAATGAAAGTTATTTTTCACTATATCGTTGTTTTTTTTTTTTGGAAGTCGGTTGTTCTTTTTGTAAAGAAAATTTAAAAAAATACTAAATATATAAAATTGAAAGTATGTGATGTGCCTCAAATGGTTTTTGTATCAGTGTAGTCATGAAGTTTAGAAGTATTTCATTTGACAGTTACCGTAAAAGTACTTTTTTTTTTTACGGAACTGGATGAATACACTTGTTTGGAGCGTCACGCATTTGTCACCTAGTTTCTAAGTTAGTTCTCTTCGAGCCTCGAAACCTAAGTAAAGGTTGTCTTCAAGAAGTCTAAACTAGCATGACACTTTCTATTTCTTGGAAGAATAGACATAGCTATTTCTATACAAAGTGACATTTCGTTTCTCCATTTTTGGCATCGCACCGTAAAAATCCTTCTACAATCTGTCATTTTGTCTTTCGCTTCTACCGATCATTGTCTTGGTTTTGTTTTATGTAGACTATTTCAGAAGAAAGTTTCCTATCCCAAGCTGTCAAAATCACACTGACAACTGACAATAAAATTGTCTAAGGTAGTGAAGACAATTTCATTTTGTAATCGCCATGCTAAAGATAGTAGAAAACTTTTTACTCGACGGTCACAAAGTATAAAAATGGAATGGAAAATGGAATTTTTCACTTTTTGTATGGAAAATGTGAAAAATTATTACCTACATGTTGAGATTTAGGGGTTTAAAGGGTCTCAATGAGGGGGTCGAAATTTTCATTATTTCTGCGATAGGACACACCATTTTCGAGATATAAGCAAAATAATAGAAAATTGGGAATAAACTACTGAATTTCATAAAGAGTCAACTGTGACTCTTTCTACTTTGCTGCCGTCGTACTGTCTTCATGGAACGTCATTTTTGTCTAGTCTTTCGTCGACAAGACGGTGCTCGTGCTAAGCCTGCTGATATTATATTGAGTACCGTGAAACCGGGTGAATAGAGATGCAGGGGTGAATCGGAACGAAACTTTAAAAGGGATTTTAACATTGAAATAATGTAGTTATTTGCCAACAAGGGCACTTAATCGTTAATTATAATACAGTAAACACTTCAGAGACCTTTGTAACAACAAACTACATTATTTTAATGTTTACATCCCTTATAAAGTTGCGCTATTATTCAACCCTGCATTTCTATTCACCCCGTTTGACGGTATCGTAACATTGGTCTTTCCTACTCTCTTTATGGACTTACTCTTATTCATCATCTACCTAGCCGAAATATGTTGGGGTCAGCTTCCAGGCTGGCCGGATGAAGCTGAAGCTGAATACCAGTATTTTACATGGAGTGACTGCCTATTTAACCTCCACAAAGGGTTGTGGAGGTGGAGGGTTATGTCTGGGTATCGTGATACCCAGTAACAGGGAGTGCTGGGTATCACGATACCCCTTCCCCTTGGTAAGACTGGTTGTCAGCCTTTCGGGCTTCTGACTCCCCGTAATGACTGTCAAGATCTAGGAATCAGCAACCTACTCTAATTCATTTCTGAGTATATTTTAGGTATGTATTTATTTTTAGTTTGAGGTTGGATTATTGAAATAAATAATACATAATCATTTTTTTGGACAATACCGCTAATAGGGACTTACCCCTTGTAATTGCGACGCAATAAGTAGGTTTGGTAAATTTATCTTTGTTTGAGGAACCACAGCAATATACCTAACTTATTTGTGTACACAAGTATAGGCTTGAATAATCATTTTAGACGAAATTAGTCATTAATTATTTACCAGATGAAAAACAAATGTAAGTGGGTAGGTACCTATTGTTTGTAAGTTTGAGTCATCCAATTTAAAAGCTCTAAAATCATTGTGTACATTTTTAAGAGGGCGTACACGGCTCATAAGCTGCCTCGGTAAGTGTGTCTAGAATTTTCTAATACATTTTATAAACTTCCATATTGAGACACGAAGCAAAAAAAATACGATCTAGAGGAATGTGGCCGCTTTTCTTTAAATCGAACTTTGTTGCTTCGTGTCTCAATATGGAAGTTTATAAAATGTATTAGAAAATTCTAGACACACTTACCGAGGCAGCTTATGAGCCGTTATTCAAAATTTCTTCTCAGTCACGAGATAATATTTTTTTAATGGAGTGGCGCTTGTGGACCGGTGTGCGCCCTCTTAAGTCGAAGAAAGTAATCATAAAAAAAAAACGAAGGACTTCTTGGCGAAAAGACACTGTAAATTAAAAACAAAACGGAATACCACTTTTTTGTACTCGGAATAGAACCTACGAGCGCACACATGACACTCACTCCTTACGTATTCTTTACGAATGAAGCGATATCCTGTCTATTCAGAGGGCCTAGACAAAGTAACATTCGATTAGCGATGACGCTAGTAGAAAAGCCAAAAAATGTATGGAATTGACATAAGCTATCGAATTGTCACGTGATCATAGGTTAACGAATAGAAATTAGCTAGACAATGTTAACATCATTCGGTTTTATGAAACTAATCGACAACGTCGAACGATTACTTCCATAGAGATGCGTAGCCAAGTGGCACTTTTTGACAAGTGTTATCGCTAGTTTTCGATTCGTATGATGCCAAATATTAGCGTAAGCGGTAGCGATTGTAGAAATAGAATCGCTCCGAAGCGAATGACATTTGTCTAGGCCCTCAGGACCAACTTTCACTACCTCCAGATTAGGTCAGATTGATTAGATCTCCTTCGAGTAAAATGTGTCTTCCAATATTCAATTCATTTTCTGATCACAATTTTTTAAGATATACCTATCTATTTATTTATAAGCTAACAGACTTAAAATAATATTAATAGTATGTACATGTAAGTAAAAATAACAACAAAAAAAAAAAATGGAGGGGAAATTTGGTCAGAATTTTGATATTCCCAGCCGTTTCCGAGATATTGGGATATTGAATTTTAAGATAGTGGTGATTATAATAAATGTATGGTGTCCGACTGGTAAATGATAAATGGTACGAAAGTAAATGGAAATAAATATTAATTCAAGTTACACTTTTTGATAAATACCTATACACCTATATACTTTCTCATAAACAGCTGCTTATGTATTCGTCCGATTTCGGAGCAGCTCGTCTCGATTCGTGCGAGCTTCATAGAGTCGTACAATACGTCTAGTTGCACGCACACAAACACCGTGTCGAAGACTGCCGAAAAGAAACGACGTTAGACAATGCACGGCCTTCAAGCCACACCTCCGTGCCCGTCGGAGTGGGGAGCGTGAGGTTTTTTTTCGTTACGGAATTTCTGGCTCCGGTCCCCGCGCTCAAGGCCCGCGATAGAAGCTATGCAATAGCTTAAAAAAGAAGGAAAATAATCATGAACATCAAAAAATTCGTCCACATCGCTGTCGACAGGAAAAGTGCCCAAAGGGCTGGCAGCATTGTCACGTTGTATGGCGAAACAACGTCATTTCTGATTGACATTGTCTATCCCATTTCTAGATCTATCCAAAAGGTGATGAAACATGCCCAGAAACTGAATAATCATCAAACAATCGGACGCCAAACATAATGGTACAAAAACAACCGACTTCCTAAAAAAAAAACACTAAAAGACGTGAAAAATAACTTTAATTTCGGAAGTCGGTGTATTTGTTTTGTATTTTCGTTTTTGGCCACCGACTTCCAAAATTAAAGTTATTTTTCACGACTTTTAGTGTTTTTTTTTTGGAAGTCGGTTGTTTTTTTTGTAAAAAAGTTTCTATTTTTCACTTTTTAGTTGCGGTACCTACCCCACACAATTTCGTATACCACTACTTGGTATGTAAATAACAGTGACAGGAAATTATTAACACATCATCAATATAAACTAAGTGGAAAAAATATGCAGTATTAGAAATGACTCAAAAACTACTGGTCAGACCTTGATCAAATTTAAATGGGATCACATGTGAAGCACCAGCTAACAAATAAAATAAAGTATCCAAATCAGTTCACCCAGAAAAAAGTTCTGAGCTAACACACTTAAAAAAAAAAAGCAGACGAATTGGGAACGTCCTCCTTTTTTTGAAGTCGGTTAAAAATACTACTACAGCCAGACTCAATTAGATTACATTTTTGCTTTATCAACAGTTCTTTGACCGATTGGCGATTATGCAGATATGGGGCAAGCAGACGGTGCGTCACGGGTGGTGGATTGACGAAATGTTTCCAGGGGTGGACAATGTCATGGATGTCATACACCTAGTTGGAAAACCGTGTCATCGAATGAGGATTTTTGATCTCTTCATCTTAGCGTGTCAATGGCAATCTGAATAGAGTCGACCCGAAATTCGGCACGATATTAAGAGGGCGTACAAAGGTACACTAGCGCCACTCCTTTAAAAAAATATATCCCGTGACTGAGAAGGAATTATGAATAACGGCTCAATAAGGACCTTCGATATGTATGTCTAGAATTTTCTAATAGCTTTTATAAAGTATCTTAATGAGTCACGAAGCAATAAATTCAATCTAAAAAAGCGGCCATATTCCTCTCTAGATCATATTTTGTTGCTTCGTGTCTCAATATGAAATTTGTTTGTATTTCCCTCTTGTCCCCTTGATTGTAGAACACCACCATTCTTGTAGTCCAGGGAATCTCCACCTGAGTAGGATTTTTTCTCCGGCCAACGTAGGGCACGAGTCTGTTAAGAGACTTCTAGGATAGCCAAAGCTACTCATGTCCAGGCAGGAGCTTTTCAGTTAGCACTGTCTCGCCACAATTTTAATCTTTTTTCAAACTTTCGCGATTTATTTATATTAGAAGGACTTGTTTAAGATTTTTTTAAGAAGAATACCAGTTTTGCCGAAGATTATGTTAGTCGTAAAACAATCCATTAGTAATTTTTAGGAACTAAAAAAACTACTAGTACCGTCAAACGGGGTGAATAGGAATGCAGGGGTGAGTCGAGACGAAACATAAAAAGGGATTTTAACATTGAAATAATAAATAGTTTGTTGCAAAAAATAAATCTTACATGTTTACTGTATTATAATTAACGATTAAGTGCACTTGTTGGAAACAAACTATATTATTTCAATGTTAAAATCCTGCTTAAAGTTTCGTCTCGATTCACCCCTGCATTCCTATTCACCCCGTTTGACGGTACTAGTTACTTTGTAACTTTTAAATTAAAACATTACTTATGATTAAAAGACAACGGTTTAATAGCATGCTGAACATCTGGGTCAATACCGACTGTTTATTGATTTCGTTCAATAACAACAACCAATATAATGTTACCACTTTTATAGATCAGACGCACGCGTCGAAACAGACACGACATTATGCTCCGAAAAAAAAAGGGATGGGTAGAGAATGTTGATGAAAAATACAAAGGCATTAAGTCCGCCTTTGTATTTTTTTTTGAGCATAAAGTTTAATTAGTAAATTACTGGACGTGTATCAGCAGGACGGATTCAAGGTAAAACTACGTTTACTGCGGTCGTTCCGAGGATGAGTGACCATCCATTGCAGACTAAGAAAACCCTACGCACGAAAAGCACGCTAAGCGACAAACGGGACCAACGGGACAGCCGGGACCAATGGGTCCATTAAGTCCCAGCTGTCATTCGTAGATCTTTGACAGTCGTTTCATGTAACTATTCATAAGCACAATAGTCTGACAAGTAGTCTTACTAAGACGTATCATGTTACCTAGTGATTGTGGAGGTCAGATTGGCAGTTGGTAAACGTAAAATACTGGTATTTAGCTGCATCTGGTGAAACTGGAAATCGGCCCCAACAAACTTAGTAAGAAAAAGACTAGGCACTTGATGAGCACGTCGTAGAAGCTGATTAAAAGGGTTTGTACGTTACGAACAAACCAAAATAACCATCAAATAATTTGCTTCTAAGTTTCCTGACACGTGTAAGTATAAGGAAAAGATTTAGCGTTGTTTCCTAAAAAGGATAATTGGTTTCCTAAGTTGCGGTAAACACAGATTGGAAGAATTCATAGAAGAATAGGTAACAATTAGACAAAATAAACATTAATTTCCTCATGTTTGATGGCACGTGTAGGATCCGTAAAAACCCACGGGGATTGCGTAACACACATAGAATGACAATTGATAGCATTTTCCTTCACAACGACAGTTCAGCTACGTCGATTGCGTTATTTACATCATTGAGCTGACGAATTTACTAAACCTATGAAACAATGGATTAGAAATATCCTTCAAAACTCTCGAATTGTGATTGACCCTGTGTTGCACAATTAAGGTGCAGGAAAGCTTTAAGGAAAACCATTCATTATCATCATTTGCCTAGCTTTTACCCAAATATTCTGGGGTCGGCTTCCAATACAACCGAAAGGCTAAATACCAGTACCTATATTCCATTGAGCAACTGCCTATCTGACCATTCTGACCTCCACAATCCTGTGTCTGGGTAATAAGACACCCTTTGGTAAAGGTCACACATCCGGGCCGTGCCCGGTATGTGAACGGACCATGCTCCGTTATGGGCAAAAAAAAAAAAAACTATTAGTACTTTTTATATAAACTCGTTCACATACGTCCATGTTCGGGCCGGCGACGAAGCTTCAGTACCTGCCTTGTGTGTTCCACAGTCCTGTTACGTCCCGGGCACGACCCTGGTATGTGCGGATAGACCTTAAAAGACTGATCGCAAGACTTTCGGGTTTCTGACTACCCGTAACGACTGTCAAAGATCTACGAATGACAGCTGGGACAAATTGCTTGACATACTAAGGATAACCAATTAAACATTGAAACAAACTTGGAAGCCAATTAACTTCGTAGGTATGTGGTGACACTTGACCGCATCGTATTTGGGACAACAATTTTGAGGAAGGAAGTTTTAGTAAAAATATCCGCTTATTTGATATTTCGTCTACATATTATAGGGTTCCAAATATATCGTAATTGTATATATTTTTCGTCTGGTAAACAAAGTCATTTGATTCTTGTTTCAGTGAAATAGTAAGTAACTATATTATACATATATATGAGATAATTTGAGTATGAATTTATTTTATAGTTTACCTACCTGAAGTAAGGAGATAAAGTTATTATAACCATCCAAAGCCATTGTATGGCAATCTTCTCCAATACCTAAGTTGTGCAGTTCTCTAAAGTTCATTTTGACGGCACTGTCAGTGCCGTGAAACGGCACGGTGTCTGTTACGCTATGTATCACAGAAGAACCGAAAAAAAAACTTCACGAAACACTATAAAAGCGAATTTAATAAATGTTTTTAAAGTAAACCACCGCGGGTTCACACCTCAACACTGGTCGAATTTCGTAATAACACTAATGTCCTTTCCAGCAAGCTTAATTAGATTGCTATGTTATCAATTATTTTAAAATAATATATTTAATTAATTTGCTTCATAAATAATTTTGCTTGAGACTAATTTTATAATAGGCATCCACCTCGTCAAGCCTCGGAAACTACGTTAAGCCATTGGTCCCGCTTCATTCGTAGATCTATGACAGTCGTTACGGGTAGTCAGAAGCCCGAAAGTTATCGGTAATGTGTTACCAAGTAACGTGTTACCAAGTACCTGAGTTGTGGAGGTCAGAGGCAGCCTCTCCATGGTAAATACTGGTATTCAGCTGCATCTCGATATACTGGAAGCCGATCACAACGAAGTTGGGAAAAGCTTACGCAGATAATGGCTAATTAGGCATAAAAATGTGCTACAAAGTATTTTTCAAAGAGCTACTGTCGCATCTGTTCGCAAACGATGCAGTTCCAAACATTATCTTTAACAAATAAACGAGTATAAGTATGAATTGCACACAAAAACGTGTTTTTTGACATTGAGGACGAACGGGGAGCCACTAACACTGACAATCTGATAACAGGCGCGATAAAAATATAAATTGGAGTAAATTGATAAGAGGTCGTTGACTTCGTGGGCAGGCCATTGTTTTGATAACAGAGGCTTTTAGTCTGGGAGGTAAGAGACGTATTGTGGTTGTACGTTTGATAGTAGAGAAATGCATACGTGCGTAGTTTCGGCTTGAGAAGAGTAAGTATACACCGAATTCTATATTCAAGCAAACACCGTCAAACGGGGTGAATAGGGATGCAGGGGTGAATCGAGACGAAACTATAAAAGGGATTTTAACATTGAAATAATATAGTTTGTTGCCAAAAAGGACTCTGTGTTAATTTTATTATAATTAACGATTAAATGCCCTTGTGGCAACAAACTATATTATTTCAATGTTAAAATCCCTTTTAAAGTTTCGTTCCGATTCACACCTGCATCCCTATTCACCCCGTTTGACGGCATGTGGTTGAGATTGAGTAGGAGTCTGACATGCCTTTCCTATCCATGCTTCGTTTGAAACGAAGAATATCCATGGAGATCCCCACAAGAAAAAAGGGAATGGATGCCGGTGAAAACGCAGACCCATGTTGAACATAGGCGTGTCCTAAGTTCAGCAATACCAAAACATTCGTTTTGGGATTCTTGATACAGTCTAAATTACAGTGAATGGACACTTGGGACACTCCAGTCAATGGACATTTGGCACAGTCCAGTCAATGGACACTTGGGACGCTTCAGTCCATGGACACTAGGGACACTCCGTCCATGGACACTTGTGACACTCCAGTCAATGGACACTTGTGACACTCCAGTCAATGGACACTTGGGACACTCCAGTCTTTGGACACTTGGGACACTCCAGTCTTTGGACACTTGGGACACTCCAGTCAATGGACACTAGGGACACACCGTCCATAGACACTTGTGACACTCCAGTCAATGGACTCTTGGGACACTTCAGTCCATGGACACTTGGGACAGTCCAGTCAATGGACACTTGGGACGCTTCAGTCCATGGACACTTGTGACACTCCAGTCAATGGACACTTGTGACACTTCAGTCTTTGGACACTTGGGACACTCGTCTTTGGACACTTGGGACACTTCAGTCCATGGACACTAGGGACACTCCGTCCATGGACACTTGGGACACTCCAGTCAATGGACACTTGGGACACTCCAGTCAATGGACACTTGGGACACTTCAGTCTTTGGACACTTGGGACACTCCAGTCAATGGACACTTGGGACACTTCAGTCTTTGGACACTTGGGACACTCCAGTCTTTGGACACTTGGGACACTCCAGTCTTTGGACACTTGGGATACTCCGTCCATAGACACTTGTGACACTCCAGTCAATGGACACTTGGGACACTCCAGTCTTTGGACACTTGGGACACTCCAGTCTTTGGACACTTGGGATACTCCAGTCAATGGACACTAGGGACACTCCGTCCATAGACACTTGTGACACTCCAGTCAATGGACACTTGGGACACTTCAGTCTTTGGACACTTGGGACACTCCAGTCTTTGGACACTTGGGACACTTCAGTCCATGGACACTAGGGACACTCCGTCCATGGACACTTGAGACACTACAGTCTTTGGACACTTGGGACACTCCAGTTCTTGGACACTTGGTACACTCCAGTCAATGGACACTTGGGACAGTCCAGTCAATGGACACTTGGGACGCTTCAGTCCATGGACACTAGGGACACTCCGTCCATGGACACTTGTGACACTCCAGTCAATGGACACTTGGGACACTTCAGTCTTTGGACACTTGGGACACTTCAGTCCATGGACACTAGGGACACACCGTCCATAGACACTTGTGACACTCCAGTCAATGGACACTTGGGACACTCCAGTCAATGGACACTTGGGACACTTCCTTTGGACACTTGGGACACTTCAGTCCATGGACACTAGGGACACTCCGTCCATAGATACTTGTGACACTCCAGTCAATGGACACTTGTGACACTCCAGTCAATGGACACTTGGGACACTTCAGTCTTTGGACACTTGGGACACTTCAGTCCATGGACACTAGGGACACTCCGTCCATAGACACTTGTGACACTCCAGTCAATGGACACTTGGGACACTCCAGTCTTTGGACACTTGGGACACTCCAGTCAATGATACAAACATGGTGTGCTACGACCTTCACAACTCAGTTACTGGGTAATACGATTGCACGTTAAGCCGTCGGATTGCCGTCCAAACAGACTATGAGAGTGAAGGAAGAGAGAGTGCACCTGTGTCTGCGCACACACTTGTGCACTATAATATCTCCCGCGCCGAAGACTAGTCTCCATTGAGATTGGCCGCCCTGGCCGAAATACGGTCTGGAGGACCATAATACGATACGTCTTGATAAGAATGTGAGTGGTAGAGTCTTAGATGGCCCCATTTAGCAAAATTATGATTTGTCATAAAACGTGTTTCTTGGGAGTCTACAGTACTGACTTGACGCGTAGCAAGACTTTTTTTACCGCTAGGCTTTCCCTAAACCACTCGCCTTTCCCGTTGTCGAAACTGACTAACAGGGTGACTAACAAATTCCTTCTAAGAATTATTATGAAACAAATTGGGCAAGCAGTTTGAGGAAACATGGTCAAGCTTTTAGACGAGTGGTGACGCATATGTATCATGCGACCCTAGAGTGATTTAAGTTTCCATCTTATTTTTGTGTCCCTTTACCGTATTGTTAATTAATAAGTTCAGTAGGTAAAACCACGAAGAAGTTACAGAGACTACTTACGTCATACTAAATGAATTTTGTTGGACAAAACATTTGGTAGGTAAGTATCCTCATTCTGGAGCAGGACTGTCTCGTTGGTCTTATTTAAAAGCCTTATTACACTATACGATTTTCTGGGACCCTTTCCTTAAATCCGGATGGTGTAAGAAGAGAAAGGGAGGAAGAATCCCTATTAAGAGGCTGACAACACCTAAAGCGCGGTCACTGTCGGAATGCATAGAAAAGAAAGAGAAGCGCGATGACACAACGCTGGTAATTTATTGCAAAATATGAAGCAATTAACTATTTACAAAAAATCTATTGTTTTGACTAAAAAATTAAAACACTATTACCTTAATGTGTTACTTGTAGAATAATCTGACAAAAAATCTGAATGATGTCATTGTACATTAGTATGGTTTTTAATAGTTAAAAGAAATTTAGAGATATCTTGGTGATTTTTTTCTATCGTATCAAATTTGTTGTATTATGTTTTCAACACAATATCTAACTAGCATATATCCCGAAGAAATTTTTTATTTTTTTTTGATTTTGTATACTGCAGTTGATCATATACTTTAAGGCATTATAAAACACGCGTGTAGTCCCCTTAAAAAAACATCTAAATATCGGGCCCATAATACCGTGGTTTTTAACTGTTGTCACGCTTGGGAACACTATTACAATAGAGGTCCCAAAAGCGACTGGTGCGTAGGTTTTTGGGTTTTTGATGAACAGGTCAGGCAAAGTGAACTTGGGTTTTTACTTCGCATAGAAGACAAGTGCTGCCTATTCTTTTGGCATTTTAATTTTTTTATTACAGTTGACTGCACGTCGATGGCAAACTTAGACCTTAAGCTGGCCTAGCGTAGGTAGTAAGTATATATACAGTTACAATAGAATTCAAAGCCAGGTTAGACTGTGTTTGTTGCCACTGACGTGTGGCCTACTCTACCTATAGGCAGCTACATATAGAACAGAACAGATAGACAGGTGTGATATGATACGCAGACCAAAACTGAAGCAATTGGTACCAGGTATTTTTTTTATAGAAAGTTTCTCCAGAAAATCATCATCGACGTAGATAGCAGCACATTTTAAATTGTAAATAACGGATTCACAAAAGATCAAGGAACTCGCATTTATTTCGTTATCACGGTGAGTTAATCAGCAAATAAATACGTATAAAAATAAAAACTGAGCCTGTTCGATAAAGCTCGTGACAGACAAAACAAGTGCGTCAAAATAAAATAATTAGCATGTCTCAAGTCTCAACACGTTTGGTGATGCGTTCGTTAGTTGCGTGATAGTGGCGCAGCCCAAGGTCAGGCAAATATCTCCCTGGTTGATTCTTAAAATGCGCGATGACAAGGCCCAGAAGATATTTCCTGCTTACTGGGTAACCTACACCCATTAAAATGCTGCCTTCTGCACGGGTGATGGTCCTCAATAACTCGTTCCTATACAATGTGGAGACGGCAATACGACAATTGCTGAAAACACTAGCAATACTAATGCTTAAGAATATGTTGGAACTATTGTAGCGGCATCTACAACGCCACATGCAAGCTACGCGTCACGCTGACGTCACGCAAAATCCTGCATCGCGCAAGCAGAATTTACCGCGCAACTAGCATATATACAATGTCCCGACATCAATAGTCGGCCAGTTACCCACCAGACACGACACCCGTCTGGTTGGAGGATCCTCCCTTTTCTATGGAGGTATGAGTGAACTTTACACCCTGTTTCTTATAGCTCTATACCATCAAATAAATCCTAACATCGAAATTAAAAAAGTGTTTTTGAAACAAACAAAAAGTGTTTCTTTTTTAATATTAGGTCCTTACATATGAAATTGGTGTTTTATAGAACTGGCCATGTTGATCTAAAAAACCGGCGTTTGGTTAAGAAATCCAAATTCAAATTTATTTCTATTTAAAACGTGACTATTTGTGTTTCGAATGTAATAAATAATTCATTTGTTTTCGCGCCATTTAATTTTGCTTTGACATCGTTCTGTGCTCAATATGGAAAAGATAAAATATCGCATTATTTTCGAATACGAATTCCATCGTGGCACTAGCGCTGCAGAAACAGCTCGAAGGATTAATAATGTGTACGGAGAAGCCATTGTAAAAGAAAACACAGTACATTTTTGGTTCCAACACTTTGTTCTGGAAATTTTGACCTCCAGAACAAACCTCGTGGACGGCCGGAGACCCTAGTTGTCAATGAGGAATTGAAAGTGATCCTGGAAGCGGATCTATCTCAATCCACGTCAGAGTTAGCTGCAGGCTTCGGTGTGAGTGAAAAAACCATTTTGAATCATTTGAAACAAATTGGAAAAGCGAAAAAGCTTGAAAAATGGGTACCGCATGAACTAAGTGAAGCAAACCAACAAACACGAGTCGACTGCAGCGTCACGTTACTCAACCGTCACAATTACGAGGGGATTTTGAATCGTATCATTACTTGTGATGAAAAATGGATCCTATACGATAATCGGAAACGCTCATCACAGTGGTTAAATCTAGGAGAAACGACAATTGGAAACCATGATGGAAAAGCCAGCCGTTAAACAGCCGAGATTGGTCAACCGCTCTAGGCCACTGCTGCTTCAGGACAACGCTAGACCACACTGTATAACAGGCGGTGGCGAAATTAGATGAGCTAGGATTGGAATGTCTCCTTCACCCACCATACTCCCCGGACCTTGCTCCAACCGATTACCACTTTTTTCGGACGTTGGATAATTTCTTAATTGGAAAAAAATTCAAGTCAGATGAGGCAGTCCAAAACACCTTCAATGATTTTGTTGATTCTCGCTCCCGCAATTTATTCAGCAAAGGAATCAATGAACTCCCTATAAAATGGCAAAAGTGCATAGATCACAACGGTACCTACTTTGATTGATTAAGTAAAAAATTTAAAAAAAAAAATAGTTTTAATTTTTCCATATAAAACATCAATTTCATATGTAAGGACCTAATAGTAGTGATGCGCCGACTATGGGTTTGCCGATCTTTGACTAGCTATAGTGACTGAACTATTGGATATATTTGATTAAATTTTCGCATGCAGACTGAGAACAGCATTAGATATACGCAGTTTAATTTACTTTCGTATTGTGGTCTTCACCTTATATAGATTGGAAAAAGAACCATAATTTGTCCAGTAGAAAAAAAGGCCTTGTACCTACGTAGCCAAAACTGAGTAAGACAACAAGTCTTACCAAGGGGTATCGTGTTACCCAGTAACTGGGTTGTGGAGGTCAGGTAGGCAGTCGCTCCTTGTAGAATACTCGTATTTAGCTGCAACTGGTTGGACTGTATGCAGATATTGGGAACTGCGGTCTTCACACTATGGTGGAGACCCGATCTTCACAGGGTCACTGGTAACAACTGGATGAGAGTTGCCAAGGATGGAGTTCAATGTCGTACGATTGGAGATGCCTATGATAGTGATAATGATAAAGATAAGCCTCGATCAATATCTCTCGAGGATTTCATGGCTCTCGTTAGGCGGTTGGATCAAGGGCCTGATTCAGAAGGAATGTACTCCTCGATACAGCTCGCATCGTGAGGAGGTTCCTGTCTCTGAAACTCTAACCTCTGGTAGCTTGTACCCTGCTCCCGATACTGGCGGACCACATTTTTTTTAATATTTTCAAATGTTTTTTTAATAAAAATATTTAAATATGTGCTTAATAAGTATGAAAATATATAAACGAAATAATAATAGACTGATGAGGATAATGATGGCTTTGTAAGGCTCATCTAGCTATTAAAAAACCTTCCAGCAGACTATGCCACGCCAGGACCTTATACCTTCTCATCATTAATCCTGGGTTATAAAAAGACCAGCGCAGCGGGGTAACTGCATAAAACACTAACAGTAGGAATGGCTTTCATTTTGACAGTTCAACAACATTCATTGAGTTATTTACGTTGTTGAACAGACAAATTTTTCTAACATATGAAGCAATATATTAGGCTTCAAAATTATTCAGATTGTGATAGATAGTGTAGTGTTACAAAATTAGAGTGTAGAAGCCCAACCAAATATCATTGCGAGACTTGACGTACGTGACGAAAACATTGTTTTAGTTGGTAGCTATACTTAGGTATATAAAGCCTTGAAATCAGTACCACGTGTGGCCTGATGTGGTATAACGTGGACGCGACATTGTGCAGGTCAGTAACGCCACAGTATGATAGTGACTAAAAATGTAGTGGTAGCATGTAAAGTGTCTGGCACTAATACGTGTATGATGGAGGGCAAGATGCTAATTAAAGGAAATAAGGTTTACAAAAGAAAACCTAATGTGTCCTTTTCCTTACTTAGCGTTTAGGTAAAGGGATGAAACCAGGGTTGCTTATTTTTGAAGAGAAAACTTCTTTAGCTTTGTTGTGATTTGAAACTCGATGAAACGAAAAAGCGACATTAAAAAGAGGCAAACATACATCGAGAGAATGAGATAGAATACTTTTGAAGGTTTCATTACTATCGCGTGTTTTTTTATAAAAGGTTTGACACTGAAAGATTAGCAGAGGATTTCTAGTTGGATATGCGTTTTAGGAAAAATAGATGAGAATTACAAACTAATGGCATATCCAGGGTTTACTTGGAACTTAAGATAAACTTGAGATTATCGCTACTTTTTTTGACAAACTACGATATATACATAAACCCACGCCTTCTTCCCATGGGGGTAAGCTGAAATTACAGAACGCCACCTACTACGATCCTTACATACTCCTTTTGCCTCGTTTACCTTCATACATCAGTGGGGTAATTACGTAACACACTACCAGTAGGAATGGGTTTCATATTGACAGTTCAACAACATTCATTGCGTTATTTACGTTGCTGAGCAGACAATTTTTTCGAACATATGAAGCAATGGATTAGCTATATCCCTCAAAATGATTCAAATTGTGATTGATAGTGTGTTACGTTAGGGTGTTAGTCATACACGCACGCCGGTTGCGAGTACTACGCACCTGACCTTTCTGAAGAACATCACCAATAAGGTCACATTATGTCCGTATGTGGTCTGTATGTGTATAAACTACGATACCTACTCACTTAATGAGTAATCCTCGTTTCAAGTCAAAAATTACATTTTATTTTCATTTGTTTAAAAAAAAAACACCAAGAAATATAAACAAAAACAATAATGTCACATAATTGCAAACCATACATCTATAAATAAATGTATGTCGATGTTTGTATGTATGTGTCGCGATGCATCATCAAATCCAAGTTCAATGCACTCGGCTGATTCACGACTCTTTTTGTATGCATCTGTCTCTCTCACACCCATCTTATCATAGACAACGCTGTCTCTGTCTGACGTATGACAAATTAGTGTAGACTGCGGAGATTTTGTGATAAAGCAGTTTGCATTTTAATTTTATGTTCTGTTTGTTTTAACTTTTACAGATGGCCGTGTTTGTCTGAGATTAACAAAGTTGAAGCAGTAAATTGTATGGTAAATAATGATTATTATTAGGTATTATTGTACAGATTGAGGAGAAGAGATTGAAGCTAAGTAATAACAACCGCACGAGTCGATCGATCAGGTTAAGCTACGGTTGCCACGGTTGGTCCGTGGATGGGTGACCATCTTTACATACTAACACTCCTTCGTGCCTCGGAAAGCACGTTGACATCCGTTACGGGTCGTCAGAACCCTGGAAGTCTGACAACCAGTCTTACCAAAGGGTATCGTATTACCGAGTAACTGGGTTGTGGAGGTCAGATATTCAGCTGCATCTGGTTAGACTTGAAGCCGACCCCAATATAGTAGGGAATAGGCTAGGCAGATTGATTGATTGTTCAAGTATCAATATCCTTACGTATGTCTAGGTAAGTAAAAAAAAACAATAACTTATGCGTCGATTTGGGAAATAAGGTCAAAATCTAATAAAATTTGCCTCCTAATACCTACATAGGGAGTCTGCAAAAATCAGTCGCAAAAGTGATCGTGGCGTAGTACAAATTTACTCACGTTATTTTTAGTAGGTACAAACAAATAAATAAATAATCTTAAAAATCCCCATATTCCAGATAGGTAAATCCAATCACTTCAAGTCATCTGTGACGATTGTGTGCTGTTTTTGCTCAACCAATCACAAAGCTATAAAATGACTGACACAGATTTGAATTTAGAAAAGCTTTCAGAAAACTACTAATCCTTTTACCTTGACAGAGTGATTCCATAATCAAAATATTATGATCTATGGCGTCGATCATACCTAAATACCGGCTTCATTCATTCATTTAATTCAAACTCTAAATTCAAAACTCGTGCATTGCAAAAGGAAAACTGCATCAATATTTTACGTGGAACCGATATTGAGTTAAAAATATTTAGTTATTGTTGCACAAATATTGCACGTTATCGCAGAGTCACTGACCCTTTCCGATAAAGGTTTCAGGTATTCCTGTGAATAACGGTTTGTTTTCAAGGCGTTGGCTTGGTTTGATTAGTTTGGTACCTACTTAAAGTTATTGAACTGAAATAACTTTGATAGATTGACTGAACATTTTGTATTACTTACTTGATCATAGTTTCGTACCCTTTGCTCCGGAAGTTCTGACAATAACAAAATGTCAGTGCAACAAACCCTTTATTGAAAGGACTGAATAATTTTAAAGCGTGATTTAAAAATAATAACTCCAAAAATGCCCGATTTTTGTGACCTAGATAGCCTACTGGTACGTTGACGCCTAAAATCAAAATAAAGTTTGCCTATTGGTATTTTAATAAACATTTTGGGTACCTACCTATCTACGAAAAATGAAGAATATTGTGAAAAACTGAAAAAAAGGCGCTACTAACCCAAATAATCTATCATATTAATCAAAAGCTTCAACATAAAATTCGAATCTCAAACAAAAACCTAACAATAAAAACAAATCAAAGCTTCGAACGCAACAGGTTCAAAATTCAAATTACTTTCACCGCCAAAATGCGTATTCCATTTACGAATTCGCCACATCCGTCACAATTTCACTGAACGGGGACAACCGAATTCGCTTCAAGGTCGTTGTGGCAGGTCAGTGTTGTGACGTCAGAGGCGCCCTCCAAAACGTGGGGTCATTGCCCTCGCCACCGCGGAAACTGTGTTGTGCGCGGACCGAATGCGAATTGGGGGCTCTCTGTGTGCGTGTGGCGGGTACACACGTCGGGTACCGAGAATTATTCGGAATTATTTGGATGTTGTTTTCATTGGGTAATTGTGTTAAAATAATTTGCTGAGAAGCAGGTGGCATGATTTGTATAGCCAGGTAGACATGAGAAATGGTTTTGAATAATATTACTGTTTATTTGAACGAAGTTTGGTTGGTAATAATTGATGTTAAATGGCTGCTAATCGAAAAAAATTAAAGGGCTTTTCCTACGCCTACTTATCAAATGATGGCAATGTTTTCCAAATAACACTGCATTACAAGTAGCAGTCTTGTAAATCGTTTACTTTAATGACTTTAGGCGCAAAATACCCTAAGGGCGAGTTTGACCAATGAGACTGAATGCATTTAAACCACGTTCAATAATATAGCTGTCAGTGTCAATATTCTACAACATTGATGACACTAACAGCTCTTGAACGCGTTTTAGATGTGCTAAACGCGTTCATTTTCATCGGTGAAATTACCCATAAATCAAACAATCTTAAAAAAAAACTGTTACAGCATCTCTTTTGAGACCAAATTCACGTTCGCCGAACAATAACCCCAATTTGTAACCTCCCCATTACTTTGTGTACAGACACAATATCTTTGTATGCGTAAAGTCGTCTGGGTACAGAAGTGTGCGTACAATTCGGCTAAACGGTCACACTTGAGTAACTTCTTTATTATGACAACATTTTAGGGGTAATTTTATTCTGTTCGTCTTTTCGTTCCTTAATAATTTTAACGTTAATATGCATCGTACACATATTGTTACGCCTGTATACTCCAGAGGGATAGGCAGAAGTTTAAGGGCAGCCACTTTTAGTAATATAATATGTCTAGGTAGGTACTTAAGTAGATTCTTATACATTTTGTAAATTAAAGTCACTTTTCGGGTCCGTCTTTGTAACCGCGTTGTTCTTCTAAACTACGCCACGGATTTTGATGTGGTTTTGACTATCATTTAAAGTATTTATTTCGGAAGGTTTATGTGTAGTTATTCGGGGTAAAAGGACGCACTTTTGCCTATTTGTCTCCATTGCACCGAAACTACTTTGATATTAGGTATGATTGGAATTTTTATTTTCAATATCTGTAGCATTACTGTTGGGGTCCTTAAACACAAAAATATTCGACGATAGATCAAATGTTTTTTTTTTTTTGTATATTAAGCTAAAATGTGTCTTGGTCAAACTGCGTGCCTTTGTCCCAACTTGTGGGTAAAAATACGCGGTTATTTGAATAAAAAGGTACGCAAAAATACTTAGGTACCTACTTACGCATAAAAGAAAAGGAACAAATAGGTAATAGACAATATGGTTCATATTTTTAAACTACCTTGAATGAGTCAAGTTAACAATGACACAATTTAAAAATATTATGAAATCACAGTTTCAGTAGCTTAATTTATTTATATAATATTAAACTTACATGATTAATAAAGAAATCTCTATGTTTTGTTAAGTCGTGAAAGCCGTGTGAAGCAGAGGCAGGTCACTACTTTGTAGGTACCTAGGTACCTACGTGTTCAATTATTTAGAAGTTAAGTTTGCATCCGCATGTAATAAATTGGGAGAAAACTTATAGCCTCCGAACAGCACAATCCAGTAGGAACAGCTTTCATTTTGACAGTTCAACAACATTCATTGCGTTATTTACGTTGTTGAGCAGACAAGTTTTTCCAACATATGAAACAATGTAGCGACAGGCTACAAAATGTTTCAGATTGTTATAGATAGTTTGTTACGTAATTAGGGTGCTGGTAATGATAAATTCTTACAGAATAAATTAAAAAAATAATTACTCAACTTGGGGATCGAACCAGGAAAACCTCTACGGTACCTACTTACGACCAGTAGACCAGCAAAGTAGGTAGGTTGTCAAATTATTTATTCAAGTTTAAACTCGATGGGTAACCTACTTAAGTACCTTTTTACGGTTTTTACATTCTGACAATATTTTAGGGCCAATTGCCTTGATACAGTCTTTTCCTTCCTTAATTTTTGTTATAATGTATAGATAAGTTGAAATTTTTGTCATGGAACTTTTAACTTTTACAAGGATAAGTTAATACTTATGAAATTATGAGTTTAAAGGCTCCTATAAACAGGACGCGAATCACACGCGACATCTTACATATTATACTTCGTCACCGCTCGTCGCGCGACAGGCGGTGCCTTTGTGTCGCGTGCGATTCGCTTCGCGTGTCGCGCCTCTTTGAAGGAGCCTTAAGAGTGTCTCTATACCTTATTGTGGTTAAAATTTACTGGGCATAATAATAAATGGTTTTATTTTTATTGTGTTTAAATAGCTTACCTCACCCCCACAATGTAGGCCTCTATTTTTAGTTAAGGCTCCCGCAAACAGGCGCGACGCGACCGCGGTGTCTTTGTGTCACGCTGTCGCGTCGCGCCAGTGTGCACGAGCCTTTAGACATATTTACTTTATACTTATGTAAGAACTAGTATAACGTAATGAATGAAACATGAAAATTACTAATGAGAACTAGCTACTGGGTAAGTACTACTGAGCATTAGGTCATGGGTTCGATTCCCGGGTCGGGAAAAGTGTTACTTATTGGATTTTTCCATCTGGAATTTCTCTAGCAGCCCGGAGTCTGGATTTGTGCCTGGTTGATGGTAATAGGCTCGCCCCCTATTACATGGGACTTAAAAATAACTAAATACCTACTAAATAAAAAATAAGTAATTGCTTGAATACGGTAAGTCCACACCTCAAATTTTAATCACTAATCAGCACACTAATTACGTAACACACTATCTATCTCAATCTGAATCATTTTTAAGTCTATTGCTAATCCATTTCTTTATATGTTCGAAAAATTTGTCTGCTCAACAACATAAATAACGCAATGAATGTTGTTGAACTGTCAAAATAAAAGCTATTCCTACTGTTAGTGTGTTACATAATTACCCCGTTGTAGACACTCTTATTTTTATTGAAGTGCTCAATTTTTTTTTTTAGGTCACTCGTTTGTTTTACATAATTAACTAATATAAGTAGGAGATTATATTGATTAGTTTCGCGTTAGGAAGTTCAAAAAGTCAGAGTTTAATGTAAAAAAAAGGATAAAAGCATTTATTTTACCTACAATAAGGTAAAAAAGGTACTTTCAAAAATCCAACTAAAGTTTTAAAATTATGACACATAAATCAGTAACTACCTAATTCAGAACCTTCGCATGAACCTCAATGTTAATTTATAAAGCCATCTAAATAATTCATTCTTAAATAAATATGAAGCATCGCCGAGCAAACTAATCTTTAAGGCAGCCATCTTATATAATAAAAGGCATAAAAATAAAGAATGTAACGAGTCCGGTCCGTCTAGCAGGTTATAATAAATAAAAATCCAAGATGGCGCTGAACCAATCGTCTAACGCGGTTCAAATTTCGGATGCGCAGGAGTGGGGGGTATGTTAGACGCACAATAGAAACGTGTGTGAGATTTATGTGTTTTTGAAATTGGGGTCCAGAGTAGATGGTGGTCTGTGATTGGCTAAAGGCGTCCATTTTGTAGTTTTAAATGGTTTTTAGGATTGGGTTTTTGTTTGAATGTTTTAGTATGATTAGGGGTTTTGAAGTATTTTTTATTGGATCTTTTAGTTTTGCTACCTCTACGTAGGTTGGTAGACGAGGTGCATTGTATGCGGTTATTAAGAATTTTCTTATAATTGACTAAAATTGAGCTTAAAAAATACTAAAATAATATTTGGCTCAATTAGGTAAGTATTTCAATTTAAAAGCAGACTAAATTATTATTTAAAATATTTCGCGAAAAAATACTAAATATTAAATACCTATTCCACTCAGTATGTGATTATACCTAAATAACACACACATAATACTTACATAGAGTAAATAAAACTACCAATTAAATAGTATACTTCACTATCAAAGTAAATAAAAATAGACCCAACCAACGAAACCAATTTATCACTTTATCAGCGACAGCCAAAAAAATCGACCACTCACAGAGCGTCGCACTAACCTTCTAATTTTTTCTAACACAACAGTAACCAATGGGAAACGCCCAAATTTCGAAGATGCGCTTGAGTGGACGAAATTTTTAAACGGGTTAGACGCACACTGACGCGCCCGTATCTGAAGATTACATTACACTGTCGGGCGCATAAAACGAGTGGGTGTGTGCGTAGGGTGTGCGGTGTGTGTGTGTGTGTATGTGTCAGTGTGTGACATTAGCATTTAGTGAATAAGTGTCAAGTGTGAATGGTGGTGAATAATTTATTTTGTTTGGTTTTCGGTAATTAAATATGTATGTGTGTAAATGTGTATGTATTAAGTACGAGTATGTATTCAAATATATTTATGTAAATTGCTTTGTGTACGATGATTATGTTTAAGTATCAACGTTATTAAGTTGCAAGGTTATTTTAATTTAGTTTTAATTGATGATTTTTATTCACGTTTTGACGTCTATAAGAAGTTGTTTAGTACTTAATTATCGGTCAAGGAAAAGACAATGAGGAAATGGAAGCGCCAACAATAAAATTGATAATAGGTAGGTAAGTAGTGTGCACCGGGACAATGAAATTGCAGGCTAGACACCTCTACTTATTTTCAAGACAGTTCGATTGATTTTTGTGACAGTCTCTAGACCAGGGATTGAAAACCGGTACGAATTTAGGTTCCAGTTCTTCATTTCGGTACGGTTCCGGTTCAGGTTCCGGTTTGGTTTTGGTTCCAAGGTACCGGTTCCAAATAAAGGTTCCAATATAACGGTTAGGTCCCATCCTATTTAAAGGGTCTACAAGAAAGAAGAACCACATGATCTACCAAAGCAAAAGTACCACTCTCCCCTCTCACAAAAACTCCCACCTCTTCACCGGCCGGCGGCCGCCCATACCTCGCCACTATCGTACAGAGCTTCGTCCTGTGCTGAACGGCATCGTATGAACTCGTTCGGACTCGTTTTGAAGATGAACCGGTAAAATAAAGGTTCCAATTTAGGTTCCTGTTCCGGTTCGGGTTCTCGTAACGGAACCACTAAATACCGGTTCTTAACTGATATTTTAAGAACCTTTTCAATCCTGCTCTATAGGGCCCTAGAGCATTAGACCACGTTCGCACGGACGTAAAAATATCGCGGTGGGATTTTGTCGCGCACTGGATTTTCAACTCTCGGTGTTGAACCGAGCATTGAGAACCCAACAGAGTGCATCCCAGCGCGTCGAAAAAACACACTGTTGGATTTTCATCTCTCAGCGCTAAGCAGTGCGTTGAAGATCCAGTGCGTGAAAAAATCCTGCCGTGATATTTTTACGCCCGTGCGAACGTGCACTTACTATTGGGGTACGTACTTATACCTACATACATACTTAATTAAATTTGTGCTTTGTTTTGAAATCCTACTAATAGGTATTATAAATGTGAAAGTTTGTCAGGATGGATGGATGGATGTATGTTTGTGACTCTTTGACGCAAAAACTACTGAACGGATTTGGATGGAATTTGGTACACAGATAGTTTATAACCTGAATTAACACGTAAGATACTTTTTATCTGAGTAGTAGAGGCGAAGCTGCGGGCAAAAGCTAGTGTTTCATATTTCCAAGAGCTTTCTTTAAATAGGTAAGATTGTGATTATAAGAATTACATCACGCCAGTCATGTTTAAGTCCCATGTAACAGGGCTACAAGCCTATTACCATCAACCGGCCACAAATCCACACTCCGGGCTGCTACTGAGAAATTCCAGATGGAAAAACCCAATACCACCTTGCCTGACCTGGGAATTGAACCCAGAGTAGCGCTTGCGACCACTAGACCTGCGAGTCAATCATTATAATATTATTGGAATACCTACCTTATTTTTTCACTCTTTTAGATCAGCACCTTAATTGCAAAACAGGCGCGCATTTGACGGCATGATTGGCGCAGTGGTTAAGCGATTGACTGCTGCGCTGCGTGTCGCGAGTTCGATTCCCGCACGGAACAAATATTTGTATGACCTACAAGTAGTTGTTCCGGGTCTGGTTGTTTATGTATGTGAGTTTGAATGTTTGTAAACGCACCCACAATACAGGAGAAATTCCTAGTGTGGGGCAACGTTTAAAAAAAAAAATAACACACTATCAATCACGATCTGAAACATTTTAAAGCCAATTTCTAATCCATTGCTTCATATGTTCGAAAAGTTTGTCAGCTCAACAACGTAAATAACGCAATGAATGATAATGAACTGTCAATATGAAAGCTATTTCTACTGTTAGTGTGTTTCGCAATTACTCCGCTGGTAGGTAGTTCCTTCCTACCTAGAACACTTATAAAAATGCCTCATAAATAAGTAGGTACCTATACAAGGTTATTTGTAACTCGACTTATTCCTTGCAGGACGTCATAGTAGGGTTAAAATGCAACAAATTAAGCCACTAAATGTTTTACCGAAATACAGTACTTTTTGAGTTACTTAGATTTTTAGTTATCGAAAAATTAAATTTAAAATTTATTTACGGCGCGATTATACTAGAATTTAAGTTAATATCTGATGCCGCATAGCAGATCTCTAATAATAATTAAAACATAAAAAATGCCTAAAACTTCAAAAAAAAAAAAACTGAATTTCGGTAGAACATTTGGTGGCTCAATCTGATTGCGCATTTAAACCCTACTATGGCGGCCTGCAAGGAATACGTCGAGTTACAAATAACCCTGTATATTATACTTAATTAGTCTCATAAATAAAATAAGTGTGATTGGTACTTATTAAATAAACAATTAGTGAAATGGTCTCGACCCACAGCGAGATAGCTGTAAGAACAGACACATTGCACAACAGGGGTACAATTTAGTGCACTGAAGTGTACACTTGAGGACAAAGTTAAGGGAACACTTTTATACGTTTGATGTCGGGACGTTGTAAAGTAAACTGTGCCTGCGCGATGCAGGATTTTGCGTGACGTCAGTGTGCTGCGTAAGTAGTTCGCATGTGTTGATGTAGATGCCGCTACACTGTCAAAAATTTTATGGTTCTGAATAGATTCAGAAAACTTCATTGGGTACGGTACTGAATTCTGTAGCCGAATAATGGCATCTTCGGCCCACTATGTAGAGATATTTCGATGGTCTTAGTTACTAATCTATCTACCGACAGTAGTTATGTAATTCAGGTGTAATAATAGCATTCAGTAAACGAGTGATCGTTAACTGACTGTCTTGTCTAACAATCGATGCACTCTAAACTTGGCTAAGTATCTGAATGCCGAAAATGTCAACCGGATAAGCCTTTTGTGCCTTCTTCTTCTTTTCTGACCAGAGTGCTGAATTACTTACAAAATTGAAAACAGTTCATTATTTTTGTCAATTCTTATTCCTCAATGCAGATTGTAATAAGTGCCTACCAGCTTCAAAAGAATCCTATCATTGTCTCCCTCAAACAAAAAATGAATGCTGTTCCCTTCACCTTGCCCGCCAGTGTAGGTACAAGTACCTACAGTGGGCGCGCAATTTTTAAGACTAATTATCGCCGTACGTCAGTGTCGGACGGAGACACCACGCATTTTTCGTTGCTGGCTCCACATGCAGCACTAGTTTTCTAAGTTAGTTCTGTTTTGAGATAATATTTCGTGTGTTTCGGTAACGAAACTTTTTGTTAAAAACACACGAAAAATAAAAAAGCTGCAAGCTGCGAAGCTTGCTTGAATTAGACAAGAGAGAGAGGGACACAAAAGGATTATTTGTTATTTTTTTGCTGACTCTACTGTATTTCAACATTGGTATTTTGAAATTAAATTAAATAATAAATAAGTACCTTCTTAACTAAACAAAAAAAAAATGTAAATCATAGATGGCACATCTACTTACCTATGATTCAATTTTTTATTTTGTGTTTTTTTTTTTCATGAACTGGGGTACCTAGGCATGTATTGCCAAACAAATGTTAATCTTTCTTTCAACGTGAAATTATGCTAGGTAGGTACCTATATAATTACCTAATTATTTAATTATTTAAGTATACCTACTATACCCGAAAGGTTTAGGTAATTAAATAAAGGTAAACAAAAAAAACCACGTGACTCATAGATGTTAAACCTTTTATTTCAAATGTTAATTTCATATTATTTTGAGTCCCATAATAAAAGGCTCTATTCTGAATCTGAATTTGAGGAACTATCTGTCACATTAATAATAAAGCGTTCAGTGGTATCATCAATTATTTTGTCTAATTTAAACATTTTCTGTTCTTCTTTTATTACATGAACCTCGCAACTTTTCCAATTCTCAGCTGTCACATTAGCTAAAGCCTCTGGCAAAAGAATGTTTAGGTCAGACATTTTAAAAGTATTATTTCTCTCGGCTACAAACCCTTTAACTTGAGCCCATATTAACTTAATTGAATTGCGTTAACAGTGGTATGGTGGCAGCCGCAATACAGTGACACCATAAAACATTTTTTCTAATTCATCCACAACTTATAAGGCATCTGGTTAACCGACTAAACGTAATACCTGCTACTTCAGTTGCCATACTACGTCACAGGTGTACTCTTCAATCTAGCAACGTTATGTAATTCGTTGTATGTTCTAAAAGGTTTAGGGAACCTGTCTTTTTGGGCTCTTTACAATAGACAGATTACAAAATATTATACTATTTTATAATCTAACAAAAAAATTGTGCTCAAGCAATTACATGTACGAAGAGTATAGTTTACGAATAAATGATAAAGTTTAACATACATAAATAAAAGAGGAAAATATCGTATAAATCGCAAATAACTTTAATTTTGTTGTGACGTATTTTTAAACAAGAAAGTGTCAACTATAAAAAACCCTTTTTTACGATTTGTTTACCTTTATTTAATTACCTAAACCTTTCGGGTATAGGTTCCTACAGGCTGTTATTTTAGTCAAGTGATAGTCCACTTAACCGTCATACTGGACAGGCTTCCCTAGCAAGCATTATCTCCGATTCATAAAAAAATACTTCTCAAAGAAAAGTAGACAAACAGTTATGTTGACGAAACTGTCTATAGCGCTATCTATCGTCAAACGGACGAAACACGTTGTGCGGTCAAATCAATCAATAATTAAAAATAATTCCAACCAGCGGAGTAATTACATAACACACTAACGGTAGGAATGGCTTTCATTTTGACAGTTCAACAACATTCATCGCGTTATTTACGTTGTTGAGCAGACAATTTTTTCGAACATATGAAGCTATGGATTAGCAATAGGCTTCAAAATGATTCAGATTGTGATTGATAGTCACACACAACACAACACACACACACACACATATTGTGTTGTGACACAATTAGGGTGCTGGTTAACACTAACAATATCACTGTTCTCACAGCTACTCAAAAAAAGCTACCCTCAAAATAATCCATTGAAAAATCACTAATTTGCACTAACTACCTTTGGTGCAGAATTAGCGACCCATTCTCACAATAAAGCTGTTGTACACTTATAGAATTATATTCCGTTATTATTAATAGTGTGTCAACATAAAACCGTATGCGGAATGTCCAGGGGTCACGATTATTGTGTCACCGGGTAGTAGTGACTCCATGATTTTTGTATTATTGGAGACTGTCTCAAAATTGATACTCATTTCAATGTTTAACCTAGGAGGTACTTTTACTCCTATTAGACATGAACATAACGGGTGTACAAAGACACTTAACGAAGCCGAGAGTCTCTTGTTGTTCCCATCATTGTAATATGTTTTTTCCAGTACCCGGGAACCTTCGAGGTACGGAGATGTTGAAGATTATATATCTAACTTTATTTCATGAAAAAAATTGTTTTAAATGTTTTAACTTACCTTTAAATACCCTATAATTCCTGTACCGTGGCATGCGCTGCCGTTAATACCAATTTTTCACACCTAAAATAAAAGTCGTTTCTTGGCAAGAATTTTTGTTCAATACTTTGATGTACAGAATGCGTAGATAACGCTTTTTTCACCCTACAAGTATTTAGAGACTGAGTTAAGTTCGGTTTCTGCATAAATTGCTAAAGTATTTTCTGCAGGCGCATGATAGTCACTTCTTTGATTAACGAGTTACTTCAATTTTTTTTTATATAATCATTGCCTCACACTAGGAATTTTTCCTGTATTGTGGGTGCGTTTACAAACATTTAAACTCACATACACAAACAGCCAGACCCGGAACAACTACTTGTAGGTCATACAAATATTTGTTCCGTGCGGGAATCGAACCCGCGACACGCAGCTCAGCAGTCAATCGCTTAACCACTGCGCCACCGTATCGACATAACTATTAACGGTAATTCTTACCGATGGGTAAGTACTCCCTTACCTATGTAACCGTTACCCAGCTACTTAAAATTTTGACCATGCTGTTATTTCATGAGAAAGCTTTTTATTTTTACTTATTATGGGTCTCTATATGGATACCTTTAGGTACCTACTTACTTAGGGACAACGTTTGAGTGCTATTTAAATATTCATCACTAACAGACATCAAGTACTTATTAATTTAAGTGACTGGGACAATGATGCTATTGTGTAACCATTTTCCTCAAGTTAAAGGCTGTCGCCTAATCTGTTACCGCTTTTAAAATAATTAATTAGGTAGTAGAATGTGCCAGACATATTTCTATTGTTTTAATATTATATTCCACTGTGTCACTCTATGTAAAATTTCTATATTTATATAGGTAAATATATGTAAATCGTATCGTGTACATAATAAAGAATATTCTATTCTATATAGGTACTATATAGTTTGGCATAGACATTGACGCACAACCTGTTACCATTGATTCATTATGTACATGATTCTGAAAAAAATAACTTTCAATAATTTTCGACTCAGGGAGACCTCCCTGAGTCGAAAATTTTCGAAATTTATTTCTTTTTTTAAAGTTGTCCATACTCTTTACACTTTTCTATGAAACAGCAGTTTTTTTTTTGATAACCGTCGTACATTTCTACCATAGGAGGTCTAGAATCATGTAATAATAATAATAATAATAATAATCTTTCTTATACAGAGTTACTTAATAGCCCATAATAGACAAAAAAATATATCGTTTAAAGTTATTTTGACAATAAAATTTAGGCAGATCAACAGTTGGAGAGTGTGAAAATGATAGATTGTAACGCTTTTTTTACAATAAAATCATTTTTTCTTACACATTTTTTTTTAAATCAAATTTATTAAAATTTATTTTCTATTTTTTAGTTGGATTTTCTATAAAAACGTATTTTTTTAGTTTTTTTAAACTATTAATTATTTTTCATTTTTTAGTTGAATTTTCATCAGGAAAACAAAAATTCGCTAATCCTGATTATCCTAGTAAGGATAACGGGCCAAACTGTTTAAAATATTGAATTGTCATCGATCCTTAATAAGTATGCCAAATTTCGAGTTAATCCGACGTTTTGAAGGGGGTCAAAATCATGTTCGAAGATTCCGTTACATACTAACATACGTATGAAGCTAATAAAAGCATATTAAAATGGTTTGCTTGTCTTTGGACTGATTCACCCTATCCCCTCGTACTAGCATAAAACTGTATCACGAGCAGATAGTCTTCCTCAACCTTAGAACAACAGATTCCCACAAGGTTCCAGTTATGTGCATCATGGTTTTAGTTTGCACGTTGATATATACCACCGTGAATAGTATATAGTACATAGTGCACTGACTGGACTGGTCCACCCGATTCTGTGTAGTTCTTTCCCCAAAATACCATTTCAGACACTAATCTACCTACATGTCCTCACATGATCTGACCAAGATTATGTCTGGACTTTAAAAGAGACTGACCCCTGAGTTTGTTTCGCCATTTCTTCTCAGGGGTAGTCAGATAGGAAATGTCGACTCCATCTAGCTGTTTTATTTTTGTATGCTGCACTGGTTAATGTCATCACGTCGACGCCGGCTGTCGCTGAAAACCACCGCTGGGGCTCTGTCTCGCATAGGGCCGTAGCATTATGCTGAGCAATTGCCGTTTTGCGTGAATGTGACGCATATCTTCCCCCAACTCTTTTTTATATTTATGTGTTTTTCTCTGCGTCATGTTTACCGTAAATAAAAGTATTTTTTTATATGACGTGTAAAACTGATTCCGATGTCCTATTTACAGAATAAACAATGTTATTTTATTTTGTTTCATTATAAGGTTTATATACAAGTCATATTCAACACTAGGCATATCACTTGGTACCTAAGTAGATACCACAATTATTCATAATTGTTTAGAGTTGTATAATAAACCACTATGCAGCTGTTATTTTTATGTTCGTTTTCCTTATTTCCAAATATAATAAACGATAGTTGCACATTGTTTCAAGAAAATTTCTCCCAAGAGATATTGAGCCACTAAAGCCTTATTCAGAACAATTTCTCAGAATAAAATATTACCAACTAGGTTAGGTTTAAAGAATTTATTCTCATAAGAACAATAAATAGGTTCACTTACAATGAGATACAAAGTAATTGCTTAAATCTAAATGAAATGCATTTTGCCTCAGGTGCGTGCTGGTGAAGTTATACAAATAAATATAAGTAGGTAAGAAGTTGCTAACATTAATTGATAGGTATGCGGTATGACTACATTAATGTTAACTACTTAATGTTTACTTAATATATTCCGAATAGTATTACAACTAATCACGAAATATGTTCACTTGCTGTGACATTGAGGCGCTGTTTTAGTATAAGCGATCGTCATCAATAGTTGTTCAGCGAACCCAAAAGAAAAGTGTTTGTACCTACAAGCCTACTTACAGAAATAAATATCATTCATCATTCATTATTTCGTTCGACGATCCGTTCGTGTTCACCTACCTATAAAAACAAATAGGTAATAAAAATAAAATAATTGTACTGGGGTACGGAACTATTCGCGTGCGAGTACGACTCGCAATTGGCCGCTTTTTTATAATTCTTAATTCGAGCAAATGTTTCTTTGTTCAGAAAGTCATGATGTCGCTGAATACGCAATCTTTATTAGAATTACCTTTTACCTATTATTATACAAAAACAGGACTGTCTCGCAGCCTCCGTCAACATGGTCACCTGACAGGAGAAAGTCACGACACTCGCGCCCAATTAGTCGCGCGACGGATGCTTCCCGCGCCGTTTAGGTTGCCTACATACTTGCGATTTATTATTTTGATAGTGTGTGGAATGCCTTTAATTAACTTTTTGTTAAAATGCAATAACTAAATTGAATGTGGCGGTTCAACAAAATTTTGTAGGTAAGTAGGCTTATGGCCCAGCGGGGTAACTACGTAACACACTAACAGTAGGAATGGCTTTCATTTTGACAGTTCAACAGCATTCATAGCGTTATTTACGTTGTTGAGCAGACAAATTTTTCGAACATAATTATGTAGTAATGGATTAGCAGTATCCTTCAAAATGATTTAGATTGTGATTAATAGTTTGTTACGCAATGATAGTGCTGTTCACGGCCTCGAGTGATGCGACTTGCGTCAAGCGACACGCGCGCAATCACCTGTTTTCGTAGGTCAATCCGCAAGTCACGTCGCTGTGACTTGTGGCATGCTATAAACAATGTCTTTTTTATTTGTTTGCTGCGCAGTCGCCGGCGCAAGACACGTGTCGCTCGTGGCGATGGGGTAAGAACCTACGCTGCGCAAACGCGACGTCAACCAACGCTTGGTACCTACGTATGTCTGTTATTTAATCCATAATCAGCCTATAATGTTGCCAGTGCCTGCTGGGACTCAGGCGTCCTGTCGTGTCGGTGAGAGGGAGTGGACTGTAATCCACCACGCGGGCCCAGTGCGGGTTGGTAGATGTCATATTTCTTCGAATTTTTGGTGCTAGGACATGCCGGTTTCCTCACTATGTTTTCCTTCACCGTTTTGGGAGCAGTGGTGATGAAATAATGTACTATTGACTACATTACACTAACTTTTTTTTTTTTTTTGAAAAATGTTTTGTTTTCTTTGGAGCTCTCCGTCCTGTATGTTGGGGATGGTCATTGGTAAAAGTTAAGTAGATATCTAACTAATCTAATGTCGACAATCTTCCTTAATTCTAAATCTAAGACAATGGAATAAAATGTTCAACCAAAACAATTGACTGTTTTATTCCGTCGTGACTAACTTGTGATTCAATAACAAATAAGTGTGCTTTCGTATTTGCGTCGTTTCCAATTGGGATAGACAGTCGATAGTGGGCAGTATGACTGTCGCTTTTGTAAGCGGCTAAATCTGATGGAACCAAGAAGAAGTAAGGAATGGAGAGTCCCTTGCCATAGATAGCAAAACATGACACGTTATAATGTTACATCTTGCATACCATGTGTGTGTATACTCGTGTTTTGGACAAAAAAATATCTTGTATCTACCAATCCCATGAGGGGGTGGGTTGTTCATTGTCGACTTTTCGCAAAAAAATGTCTCTGGTCAAGAAGATAATATGACTAAGTTAATAAATATGACCATTTAGTTTAGAACTAGGATAGCTGTACATTCTTCCTCTACATATTATCCGAGAGTTTTGGAGATCAGATCTCATTTTAACGGTTTTTAACCCCCAACGCAAAAAGAGGGGTGTTATAAGTTTGACCGCTATGTGTGTGTCTGTCTATGGCACTGTAGCTCTTAAACAGGAGAACCGATTCGGACGCGATTTTTTTTATTTGAAAGCAGGTTTTCTAGCGGTTATTCTTAGACATGTTTTTATTAAAATCGGTTCATCCGTTTCAAGGTCATCAGTTTTTTTTTGTGTCGGGTTTTTTTTTTAAATATTGCCTTTATTTTACGTGTTGTTTGAAAATCGTCACTTTGAACCCCGGCCTCTCCTACTTATACTGTGTTATATTACAAGAAAGATAATAAATGTTCTACACAATTTATATGCAATCATTGTTCACAAATTAACACTCCATTCTATATCTTCTCCTTGGCTAGATCTTAATTCTGTGTGGGTTGTCTGTCAGAGAGAAAGTTGTGACTCCGACTATTTTTATGTAACACCAGTCGCCATCTAAAGATTTGCTAAAACTGGGTTAGAGACTTTTCAGAGGAGCGTAAAATCTAGAAGCATTTAAGTACCTATTTTTTTGTAATTTACTCGTAACTTGTTGGTGATTCATGCAGTCATACCTATTTAGTTAACATCTCGAATAAAGCTGTTTTTTTAGGAGCAAACGCTATCTGAATTCTGAAGGTCTAAGGCTACGGTTTTCTAGAAGATCTGTGGCCATCATGAGGATGATGGCACCGGGGCTTGACTTCCCGGTGTCAAAAAACGCTCCCTAGGGAAACATACCAACTTACTTTCTAAATACCGTGTCAGTGACGTCAGTCGACGGTAAATTGTAGACGCTATTTGGCAGCCACCGTAGTCTTAGGAAAACTTAGCTTAAGACGCTACCCAGACCAAAACCTGCGTTATTCAGAGGCTATTAACTCATTCACTATGGATAATAAACTACATCTAAAAGCACATTATTAATGTTCGATATCCTGTCATCACATTGCACGTCTTATTTGTTTTTATGTGTTATAAATACATTTAAAATCTCCTTGTAAAAAAGTGACTAAAATTATTGATTGCATGCATCTTGGTTGCTTGGTGACGTTCTATTAATTTGAGGATTACATTAATGGATAGATAATTAAAAAATCTAAATAATTCACGTTTTATTTTATTTCAAAACATCGCTTGTCTTTTTTTATTAAAATAATTTCAATTTTTTGTGAATTTTATAATAAATGAGCGACCGCAGGGAGCGAGACAGAGCGAGACTCAGCGACGAGACAGAGAAGGACCGAACGCTCAAGGTCGTTTGGTCGGGGGAGCACCTTAAGAGGGCGCACGACGGTACACTAGCGCCACTCCTTTAAAAAAATATTATCACGTGACTGTAAAGTGTGTAAAGGTTGATATTGAGACAAGAAGCAATAAAATTCGACCTAAGAAAAGCGGCCACACGTATTTTGTTGCTTCGTGTCTCACTATGAAACTTTATCAAAGGTATTAGAAAATTCTAGACACACTTAGCGAGGGTCCTTCCAAGCCGTTATTCATAATTCCTTCTCAGTCACGAGATATTTCTTTTAAAGGAGTGGCGCTTGTGTACCTACCGTTGTACGCCCTCTTAAAAAAAGGACACTTACTATTTTCCAGATTTGTAATAAAATAATAGAGCCTCCACGATTGACGGTAAGTATTTACCATATCCTGAGAAGGTAGTCGCACTACCAACCTTCTGACTGACTAATCTTGTTACCGCAAGTTTATTTTCTGGTTGTGGTCCAGTGGTAAGGGCCGCGACTTACCTACGAGTAGGTAGTGTAGGTCGTAGGTTCGAACCCAGACAGGCAATTTACTTTGAAAACACTATACTTTGTGTACCGTGTAAATTATTTCACCACCGCTGCTCTCAAAACTGTGAAAGAAAACATCGTGAGGAAACTGGCATGTCTTAGAAACAAAAACTCGAAGACATGTGACATCTACCAACCTTCACTGGGCCCGCGTGGCATATTGCGGCCAACTCACTTTCACCGATAGGAGGTCTGTGTGTGAACATTATAGGCTGATTACGTTTACGCTTATTTTCTCGCATTAACAGCGCCAACGCGATGCACAATTCCTTACTTAGGCTGTGTATCTAAACAATTTAATAATAATTTGAGTATGAATGCGAATGTCTAAACTGAATAAACAAATGATGGATATTGTGTGATATATTATGATATGGCCAGAAAGGGACGCTCCATGTGATGACGGCTGATGGAAATGTAGGAAAGAGTGTGTGGTGCGATAAACATAAATATATTGAGATAAGGGGCAAGGGTGATAATGAAATAAGTACTTAAATAGTGATGTCTCTGTATTAAGGCTGCTCTCTCGAAAAAGCTTGAAAAAAGCATGCAGATGAAGCAACTTTTCGTCCGCATTTACAGAGAAATTACATCTGAAAAAGAATGTTAGTAATCTACATGATATAATACGTAATTTGGTTTAGCCATAATTTTTCTATCGGTATCACAAAATAAAATAAAAATACACCAAATCACCTCCAAATCATTGAGATGAAACCATTTTACTCCGTCGTTTTTTATCAAAAGAGTATAAAAAAAATATCTACTGCTTTGCAATACAAAGGAAAATGATTCGGTGCGGTTACTTTTTTTAAATATGTATTATTTTTATTGTAATAAATTAAAAAAGCGTCCGATTAATGACTGCGTCTACGTCACCCCCGCACTCGTCCTTAGATTCAGTTGGTCGTTAGCTCCGCCCAAATGCTCAAGGTTAGTGGGATTATTAAAAGCCTTAGGTTGATGCGTAACACACTTTCAATTCCAATCCGAAGGATTTTAATTAAAGGAAATTTCTAATCGATGGTCTTGAAAATTTGCTCATGTCGACGACGTAAATATTGAAATAATGAAAGTTATTATAAAGGTACCCAAATGTCCTTGCTTTGGTATTGTTCGTCGAATCGTTGAGCTCCGTAAGTCCTGAGTTGAGCTGCACGATTACTGGCAAATGCGTGCACTGACTGGACCGGTCCACTCAATCTGTGTGTTTTCCTCAAAGGACCATTTCAGATACCAATCTACATGGTCTTCACATGATCTGACCAAGATTATGTCTGGATTTTAAAAGAGACTGTGACCTCTGAGTTTGTTGCGGCCTTTCTTCTCAAAGTAGTCAGATCGAAAACGCTGGTTTAAAAAATATGATAGACGTGTAAAAGTGTTTGTACAAACCTACTTACAGAAATAAAATCATTTATCATTTTAACATTTATTGAATTTTCAAAATATAATATTGCCATGGTTAGTGTGTTATAGAATTACCCCGATGAATAAATTAGGACAGACGGTCTATTTTTAAACGAGCAATTTAGCATAAACTAAAATTAGACCTCTACTAAGCAATTAATTATTTTTGGTTGACAACAACGCGCAATATATGAGCAATTAAATAAGTTCCATTAATATGAAATAAGCAATTAGAAGAAGAAACCAAACCCATGCCGTCAAGGTAGGAAGATCCTTGAGAACTAATACCGCGCAATTTATATTGCCCGACTAAAAATAGTGTTGTGACGACTCGCCAATTTGGCGGGAATGTTGCAATCGTCTGGCGCCCACATTGCCCTAATAAATAGGGATGGGACGCGGAGGACAACTGTCTGCACTGGTTATCACTGAAAATATTGGGGAAATTTGTTTACCCCAGACATCTTTTTTAACCAAAGATTAAAATACTTTTTGCCACGCTTCAAAACATAAAGATAGAGAGTCAACCTACTGTAGGTAGGTAGGTATGGTCATCGGTAAGTTTTAATTTACACTAGTAAGATAAAGTAGTAGGCATTCTTAGCACCTGCTAATTCCATTTTCTGTATATGCATCGCTATACTCGTATTTACTAAGTTTGTCCTTTATAGTGCCAATTCAAAGAAAATAAGAGGCTAAACCGGACTCTATTTTCTTTTAATTGTCACTTTTTTTTTGTTTTGCATTGCTAATCCTCGTTGTCAGTAAAAAACAGAGAAATACAGACTTCCTTTTGTCGTGATATCTTTGTTTTTTATTATTTATAATGTGTTATTATGATACCGAATTATAATATCCACTGTGGCATGGTAACACTGTCAATGTACAAATTATTAATATTGTAACAAACTTTTATATGTATTTTCATTATGGCAACTCAAAATTAATTTTAGTTTGGCAACACTTAGAAATAACGGTTATGATATTATCGTTATTTCTGGGTGAGACGCAAAAGTCATTTTAAATGGTTAAATGTAGTGCAGAATCAGGGGTCGTTTGATTGGGAAATTGTAAAGTTGTGCCGAATAAAATTGATAGAAAGATAGAGTGTTTTCATAATAAGGTTAAAATAGAAACTTTTTCTTTTAGATATGTATAGATAAGATATCCCAAAACATGTGAATAAATCAAGTCTCGGGTCTTCATCTGAAGGTACCTAGTTCTTCACCATTCAAACCATGCTCGGTACTTTTGGTTACACTAGAATCTGCATCCAACACATCGCAAAAGCCAGACTGGCACTTTAGTAAAGTTAATAACCAGTTTGGCACATCACTACAAATAAGCCCGTCTGATGACACGTGACACGAGTATTGGGACAGGATGCCGCGATTTATACACCAAATAGATTAACAAGATGTTTCTGTTTCAAATGTTAACACTAACATACATTTTGATGTCATCTTTTTTATTTATTTATGTACACACGAACCACTGACTATCTTAAGCATAATCAGCCTATAATGCTCCCACTGCTGGGACGCAGGCCTCTTCTCTGTGAGAGGCAGTGGGCCGTATTCCACCACGCGGGCCCAGTGCGGGTTGGTAGATCAGATGTCACATGTCTTCGATTTTTTGGGGACATACCGGTTTCCTCACGATGTTTTCCTTTACCGTTTTGAGAGCAGTGCTGATGAAATAATTTACACAAAGTAAAGCGCCTGTCTGGTTTCGAACGTACGCCCTACAACGCGTAAGTCACGGGGCCACCAAGCTGCTAAACAGATAGATACTGCTTATTTCATTAAAAATTGAACTTCCAGCAGACCTGCGACGGGAGAGTAGGATGTGAGACGTAGACAGTGCCTAACAGTAAAAACTTACTTAAACATACATAAGAATTATATCTTTTTAGTCTCCTTCTTGCCGGGTTTTGGCAAAAGCTGCAGATCACATACTGTCCTCACAAAAACTCTAGTCTTTTCCTCAAAAGACTAGCCCAACAGCAAGCATGGCAGTGAAACTGTATGGCCAGGGTGCGCCAAACATGCTCATCACTCAAGGAGGCTCTTTGAATCTCCATTTTAAAAGAGTGTCAGTGGGGTTTCTGGTCCGTTCTTCTCCATAGGAACTCCAAGCTTCATAATTTTGACTGACCGTCCTCTTGACAATTCAAAAGAGTCTGAAGGTAAATGATTTAGTTGAATTGAATGGCTTTTAATTTAGGTACCTATATTGAGGGTCAGAGGTATTTTGACGTCGTCATTTGTAAATTTCTGGTGGGTATAGAATGACTGAAGATTTTCACCTTAAAATTGCTACGTTGAAGAATGAAAGACTATAACAGACTCATTTTCTCACGAAGGAAGAGAGAGAGAGTGAGATCATTTATTTGTCAGACACATGAGTATACACACACAAAGCATGCAAGATGTTAAGTACATTGCAGAAAGGATCAAAGTCATGTTTGTTTGAGTAAGTTTTCATCAAATTTCCCACTATTATAATGAAAAAACAACGCTGACAGGCGAATTTATTATCGCTGGCAGGAGAACGTTGCTTTTACCAATCCTCGTACGAAGGTAACCTGAGGGCCTAGACAAACATCATTCGCTTCGGAGCGATTCTATTTCTACAATCGCTATCGCTTACGCCAATCTTTGGCATCATACGAATCGAAAACTAGCGATAACACTTGTCAAAAAGTGTCACTTGGCTACGCATCTATGGAAGTAATCGTTCTACGCTGTCGATTCGTTTCATAGAATCGAATGATGTTAACATTGTCTAGCTAATTTCTATTCGTCAACCTATGATCACGTGACATTTCGATAGCTTATGTCAATTCCATACATTTTTTGGCTTCCTACTAGCGTCATCGCTAATCGAATGTTACTTTGTCTAGGCCCTCTGGTATTTAAAACTAAACAAATTGAAATAGTTTCGCCGTACATGTCACACAATCCCTTGCCTGCACATTAGGTAATGTTTAAGGTAAACAGTGCAGGCGCATTGAGTTGCTACGGCTTCCACTAAGTCAATTTATTTCGCGACTAACCGAACATTCTAGTAGCTTCACTTGTTAATTATGACGTTTAGTTTATGGAAGGTTATTTAGCATCACTTTGGCAAAACGTTTATTTATTGGATAGTTAGTTCAATAGATTCTAGATTCGGTCTATTTTAATAGACCGCGAGTAGGTGTAATGCTAAGTGTCCCAGGTACATAACATGGAAATACGACCCTGATCTTTATGCAATCGAAGCAAATTTCATTCTGGGCACTTGACTTTGTGTAACGTATTTCATTAGCACTGCTCTAAAAACGATGAAAGAAAATATTTTGAGGAAACCGGCACGTCCTCGACAAAAAATTCGAAGACATGTGACATATACAAACATGCACTGGGCCCGCATCGAATTGATAATTCAAGATGCGGGCCCAGTGCCAGTGTAGTGGCTGTAATCGGCCCACTCCCGCTCAGAGAGAGGAGGCCTGTGTCCCAGCAGTGGAAACATTACAGGCTGGCTATGCAAGCTGTCAAAACTCATCATCATCATCCTATATCTAGGGTTTTTCCAAATATTTTGGGGTTGGCAAGCTAACCAGACGTTTGTTACGCCTGGACAAGAACGGCCTGCGCCTGGTGACGGTAACCATCACGGGTCACTGCTCGCTAAACAAACACTTCCACACAATAGGCATAACGGACAGTCCTATGTGCAGGGCCTGCATGGAGGCTGAGGAAACCGTTGCCCATGTGCTCTTCGAATGCACAGGCGTCACTCAAATTAGATCACAAACCCTCGGGGCACCCAGATCCTGCACAGATGCTCTCAGCAGACCAGGAGACATCATTTACTTCTGGACGGAGGTGGGCTGGTTGGAATAACCACCGACGGCCGCCATGGCCCACGCACAATGGCCCACATGAAGGACTAAGTGCGGAAACCATATCCTTAAAGAAGAAGAAGAATATGTTGGGGCTGAGTCCAAACTAACCGGCAACGGAACACCAGTTTTTTTCATGGAGCGACTGCCTGCCTGACCTACACAACCCAGTTACTGGGTAACACGATGCCTCTTGGTAAGACTGACCTGGAAAACTGTATCTAATCATTAATTTCTCAAAGAAACTTTTAACAAGCAAACTCATTGAACTAAGTAGTTATTTTTATTTATTTTCTTATTATTGTACAGTCGTTAGCACAACAAAGTTACCACAAACTGTCAGATTTTCTCATTCGATTTTGAACTTAAGGAGGATGCGCTCAGGTAGCCCGTAAAATTCAAAAATACTTAGCTTTTTTGCAATTTTCAGGTCACTGTCAGATTGTATGTTGATTAAAATATGAGTCGCGACCGTAACAAATATGGCTTTACAGAATTATAATCATTAGAATTAGCAATACAACTCTTTAAGTTAGAGTTGGCCTCAAATGTCATGATTTCATGAAATAGTCATTCAATAGAGTAATATGAACTAAGAGAGATGTATTGATGATTTTTATGATTATAAGTCTATAAATAAGTAGTTGATACGGCCGCGAATCTTAATAGATCAACATACAACCTGATACTGACCTGCAAATTGCAAAAAACCTAAGAAAAATTGAATTCCGTGGGCTACCTTGGCGCATTACCCTTAACCTTCAATATTTTAAGGTTTAAAATCGTTTGGAGATATTTGACAGTTACGTGTAGCTTGACCTGGCTGGGGACTGTACACCCTAGAGGTATATTGTAGAGATCTACTTTTTTAATTTTGACCCACTTTATTTGTTAACCACGTGCAGCAACAATAAATATTATTATTTTCCATTATTTTTTCAATCTTCCAACTTCACCTCGAAAACGAACCGCAACCCACACGCCGCTCTACCCACTCGACCCACTGCGCTCTGTTTATCGGTATTTTGTGCAACAAATCTTATTAGCTTGAGTTACGTAACAGTGTGCGCGGAACCTTAGCGTGATTCACTTAATCCATACCTTATGGAGGTATGCTACGTATTCTGTTTAGAAGGAATTTGTTTGATGATCCAATCCTTTACTTACTCCAAACCAAAGAAACATAAACTAGAAACGAATACATCTAATAAAAGTTTACTTCGTTATTTTATTTATGTTGAATCCTCAGCTGTAGCCCGGCAAATTCTAATTTTCTTTGTTTTTTTTTGTAATTTGCAGCTCTGTTTTACGTCGTATGTTGATCAAAATGCGAATCGTGCCTGTAGGAATAACATATTTACTGAATAATTTCATATTAATCGTCAAAATTTGGAAATTGGTTCCACCTTTGAATTTTCATATGAAATACCTATTCTGAAAGATTCTTATTCTCGCGAATCGCACTGTTATCAACTTACGACGTAAAACAGAGTTGCAATTGCAAAAAACAAAAGAAAATTTGCATTTGACGGGCTACAGCTGAGGATTCACCGAAATGCAAGGGAAAAAAAATTAAGGCATTTAAAAGAGTAACTGTGGAGTTTCTTTCCCATTCTTCTCCATACGAAACTACCTTTTGGAAGGGGCAACTAGAATCAATTCTATTATCTGGATGACTATCACTTTTCAGAATACTTAGGTATGGTTTTTTTACCTATGACAATGTCATGTAAACTGCTGTACTTAAAGATTTTGCAGACAGATCAACCATGTCTTAATTTAATGCAGTCAGGGAAAATAATTGCTAAGCAAATTGACACCCTACGTCAATTTGCCATGTTACATTCATATCATACAACTTGTCAATGAATGACAGTTGCAATTTGATTATTTGACGGACAATTTAAGTAGTCAATTCAATTAAGTCAATTTACTTAGCAAAATAATTTCTCTGAGATTACATACCTGTCTACAATCTACATAGGAATTTAGAAGAGGAAGGCGGAAGGTACGAAATGTCGAGTGGAACGAAATCTTATAACTAAAGCTGTTTCCTTTCGGAGATTAAAGTTCTAACGCTTTGAGTTTGAATTGAAAAACGGAGATGCGGGGCAGAAAGTTTTCAGGGCGCTTGTCTTTTATACCAAAGAGAAAAAACAAGAGCATAGAGACAAGTGATGACAAGACCTGAGTCTCACATAATACCAAATTACCTCTCTACTCTATGATATCACATACTGACCGCCAAGATTCAGACTACTTAGTTAATATCTAGTTTGGGGATAGTACTTAGCACGTAATATTTTTACCGATAAGTGTTGACTAATTGTATTCATCCATGTACCTGTGTTTGTTTATTGTAAGTATTACCTGACAATAAATACATCCGCACTTGGTTGATATCCCGACCAGTCGTACTCAGAGCTTCTCCTCCACATTTAATAAGCGCACAACCAACGTGTGGAACTCTCTGCCAGCGTCCGTGTTCCCTTCCACATTTAATTCGTCTGCCTTCAAACCAAGAGTGATCAGGCATCTTCTGGGCATGCTTGTTCCATCATAGACCCCATCCATCGCTTTCCACCACGCGAGATCGAGGTCAAGAGTGGCTAAAATACGGCAAAAAAAAAGTTTTGTTATTACAAAACTTTTTTTTTGCGATGGGTCTTATTAGACCCATCGCATAGCTGTCAGCTACGCATTATGTACAGCAAACTAAGTAACATAGCACAAAAATAATTGCTGGGAAACGAATTTAATTTTTGGTGTGAAAAATCGCTAACACACGCAAAACATTGTGCTTATGGGTGCATGCAACGGTACAGGGGTCGTGAGGGTATTTAAAGCTGTGGTTTTCATAAAAAAAATCTGTACCTTAATTTGGAATTTTGAGCTTCAATATCTCCGTAACCAGAAGGTTCCCAGGTAAGGTCCAGTACGAAAAAAAAATACAATGGCGGGGAGTACAAATGACTCTCGACTTCGTTTAGTTTCTTTTTACACCCGATATACTAATATTATGAATTCGAAAGTAACTCTGTATATGTTACCTTTTTACGCCTAAACCACTGAACGGATTTCGATAAAATTTAGCAAGGAGATAAATGGCATCCTACATCATACGCATAGGGTACTACTTTGTAGCACGTTCCCGTGGGATAATTTTCGACATCCACGCGGGCTAAGCCACGGGCAGAATCTAGTATTTTGGGCACGCCACAATTGCGGCGGTAAGTCCCCTTTTTGAGGAGTGACTTGAGAGGCGCCACGGCGTCCCTCACCTTCCACCTGACGCAGGTCCTCACCGGACATGGCTGTTTCGGGAGGTTCCTGTTTCGGATAAGGTGGGAGGAAACGCCCGGGTGTTATCATTGTATGGATCGACCAGAAGACACGGTGGAGCATATGGTGGAGGTCTGCGCCGCTTGGACGGAGCACCACCGTGTCCTCGTGGCGGCGATCGGCGGCAGCAATCTCTCGCGTCCGGCCCTGGTACAGGCCATGGTACGGAGCGAGAGGGAATGGGAAGCCGTCACCTCCTTCTGCAAAGCAGTAATGCTCGCAAAGGAGGAGGCGAAGCGCGTGAGGGTGAGGCAATCGTTGCGCCCTCACGCCGCTAGTCGCCGCAGGAGAAGACACCCTGGGCGTCGGCAGTCGATTGCCAACTCCCGGCCACCGTAGGCGCGGGCTTGCGGACGGCGAGCAATAGGCAGATCGCCGTCCAGTAAGGACCAGGCCCGGGTCGACGGCGCGTCGTGTTCCACGCGCACCTCAAAGAGATGTCAGCACCATTGACGGGGTCCGATAGGGTCGATGCCGGCCGGGGTCGCGGATTGTTCGAAAGAGTTACCGTGGCCCTGGCGCACAGGCAACTGAAGGAACACGGGTGGATTTTAGTCAGTAAGAGTCTGACACGCCCTTCCGCTCCGCCCAGAGCGGGAGAGGACATTTGATGATTTCCCACACAAAAAAAAACAAAGAATCTAGTAGTTCTATATAATATATTTGTAATGACGATAAGCCATTAATTAAGTTTGTCTTTGGGATAACAACGCATCAGTGATGCCTTGATGTCCATAGCTGATGGTGCCCAGCACTAAAGCTACGGTTTCCTAGAAGACCAGTTGTCGCTCTTAACAGCCCTAGTGACAGCTGTCATGAAAATTATGACAGCGACAAAGATTTAAACAGTGCCGGCTTTAGGGTAGGGCGACCGCCCAGGGTGCTAGAGGTGAAGGGGTGCCGAATGGGCTGTGACTAGGCGCCCCTTCACCTCTGGCACCTGCATAGTACTTTTGTTTCAGTTCTTTTGGAGTTAGTAAACCAAAAAAAAAAATGATCTCTCTTTGCTAGCTCTTACATCCGACATTCTCTGACTTCTCAAACTTTTCTGCATAAGCCTGCAAAGTAACTCCTATTTCTTTATGAATGAACATAAGAAAACCTAGGCGGAGTGCTGAAATTTTTCGCCCCTCTCTACTCTCCAAGAGGAGAGAGGGCCGCCGCTGAAATTTCGCTCAGAGCGCCTGTGATGTGATAAAACCGGCACTGGATTTAAATCGTTAGATTCGCCCTACCGCGTCAAAATATAGTCGCGTTTCTGTTTAGTTTTGACACCTCTGACACACAATAACATAGTGACTTGACTTGATTGTCATGGAAACGCTATTTAATAACGTGTGAGCTCACTCTTCTCAGTATGGACACTTTCGCGTGAATAAGAACGGTGTGGGCAAATCTAGTGATCTAAATCTTCGGGCAGCAGGGTTTGACTTAATGTCAAATGCTGCGGGGTAATTGCGTAACACACTGACAGTAGGAATAGCTTTCATTTTGACAGTTCAACAACATTCATTGCATTATTTATGTTGTTGAGCATACAAATTGTTCGAAGATATGAAGCAATAGATAGCAGTAGGCTTCAAAATGATTCAGATTGTGATACCTATGTGATGGTATGCAATTAGGGTGCTGGAGGAGGTTATGCATTCGGCGAGTTTTTTAAATCTATACTAATAATAAATCGGAAGGTTTTGTTTGAACGCGCTAATCTCTGGAACTGCCAGTCGAATTTGAAAGGAGATGGAAAACGGTGGGCCCAGATGTAATAAGTTGAGATATGATCAAAAAAATTAGTCATATTTTTTTATCTAAGAATATGAAAAATCACCTCAATTCTCAATCTGGAAGCGGAGAAATATGAGAAAGATAGTTTTCGTGAGATTATCGATTGAGTAATCGATTACACAGTTACGAAAATAAAACCTTTACACTAAATAATTAATTCAAAGTAATTAAATGCACTGTAATTACTTATATGCAATAAAGTGCATATAATTACAGTTATATTAATAAATAAAATATCAATTAATTACTGAAAAACCAATATTTATGATTATCGATTTCATATCGATTAAAACCAGTCTTCTATTTTTAGTCTATGTCACTGGCATGACAGCTGACTGACATTGAAACTAGACAGTTGCCGACTGCTCATGTTTGCTCACTCGTTTTGTGTTTTCCGATGCGCTTTGAGTGCTTTCCCGATTATTCTTCATTTTTCATGACCACTGCTTTGTATTTTACGGATTCCGACCCTGCCTACCTTGTACGACCCTTGCTTTCACACTGGACACCGAAGATCACTCACACGTTTGTCTTGGAATTGTTATTTTGGATTTTACCGCCGGCTTGTGGATTGGATATTGTTCAAACTATGGATCGCTGTGTGAACTGTGGGATAACAACTGGACACTGCAATACCCTGGGCCGACGTCCCTTACACGATGAACTGTACGACGACGAACTGTAGGCTGCTGCGCTCATATAATGTGTGGTACCTTAGCTGGGCTAGTTACCAAGATCCTATAGTACCACCTGCACAATTCCTAGACGACATTTTAATTATAATAGAAGATGAATAAAACACTATAATAAATGTTATTTTATTTTAGACATCCTTTCCATAACTCCATACCTGTTACCTACCTATGACTTGAAGTCATTGACTTTCATTCCTATGATTTTTCAAACATTTTCTACTAAATAAAATAACTGTTAGTGCAAAAGAACATATTTTGCACTTTGAGAATCAGCTGTTAGTTAAAGATTGTAACATAACCTCACTTTTACTTAATCTCTTACATCGCTGTTCTTAGACTGATAAAATCCGCAGAATTTTCAGTTAAAGGTTGACAATGTTTATGCTATTAATTGACACCAGTTTCATCTTTTTACATCCAGGCCTAAGATTGTATGTAATCGTTTCAGTCTCCTTTAGTTTTGGATTTTATAGATCAATTCTTGAGGAAGGCTAATACTAACATCACGCTAGGACCATTAGGAGCCGAACGCTGAGCGAAAACGAAGTAATAGCGCGAGCAGGCGATGCGATGCGATGAGTTGGGTCGGGGGAACATGAAATTTCACGCGGACGAAGATGCGGGCAGAAGCCATAAAAATAAAACATAGAACTTGGAGTAATTCTATACTAGAACCTACACAGTAAATCTATTTGCACATGACATTACTTAAAATCACGCCTGTTATCCGCGAAGGTTAGGCAGACGAGTACCGTGTACTTATAATACTTACACCCACATTGTACATCATTTCCCTAATTAACAACAAACCCAGCACCACATGTTACAACAACATTAAAAGTAAAAATTAATAAACGCCACGAGCCGCCATTAGAAAGTATAGGATATCGCATAAGTTTAAATACGAATGACACAAAGAGACCACACTCGATAGTCATTTAAATGTAACACATATCGACCGCTGAATGGGAAATGTAGGGATGCGAGAGGCGTGGATATGAAACAACAATTTTACTATATTAAGAATAGAGTAGAATAGATGTTTTCTTTATTCGAGTAATCAAGACTCAACAAGATTGTTAGTAGAACTTACGACTACGTTAGTAAGCACAGACACTAAACAAAAACAAGGAAACATACAAGAAATAACGGTTGGTCACTGTTTCTACATGCCATGAGAGAGGGCATAACAGTGACCTACGTATATACAGTCCAGGCGACTCACAACCATGTTGGAGCCGTCCCACACCCTGCGCACCAGGGAAGCGCACCTTTTACGCAATTTGGGTAAAAGCAATCTACATGCGCATCTGCGAACATCCCTGACGCACTACAGAAACGAGGCAGCCCCACCAGCATCCTAAACGCATTGTGTGTTTGGAGCGCTGTACGATCTTTGCGTATATCTAGTCTACAGGCAGCACGTGTCAAAAGCAGTAGGTACAGTAGGCCCAACTTGCACCGCCAATTACTTAACGCGTTTAGCGATAAATGAGTTTAAAACATAATTTTGTTTCAGTCAAATGTTTGAAGATGACAGAGACAGAATGATGTTTAAAACTCGTTTAACGCTAAACACGGTTAGTGATTGGCGGTGCAAGTGGGTCTAAGTTTGGTTTTCAAATTCAAAATTATTTATTTTTGGACAACTAGATCAAAAACTTGGAAACTAATGTTAGTACTTAAATACAATTACAAAGGACAACACTCATCAATACATCTAATTCTACACACAAATGCCCCTGTGCTGAGGCACCCCGCCCCGTCAAGATAACCAATAGGGATATCTAAAAGATCACCAGACGACCGAAATGCCTCAACACAGGTGCACGTGCATCTTCAGCTATAGTTTTTAGGATGCTGTTGTGACTCCCCCGCACCCTCCTCATAAGTGACACGACTTTTTTCCGAATGACGGCATGAAAATCGTCAGTACTAGTTTTAACTCCCTCAAGGTCTAGTGTTCGCAAGCGATACTGCTCAGCACCAGGCCTTGGTCAGTGATAATGGGTTTTTCCATCTGGAATTTCTCAGTAGCAGCCCGGTGTCTAGATTTGTGCCCAGTTGATAGCATGAATAGGCTCGCCCCCTATTACATGGAACTTAAAAATAACTGGAAAAATGCGGGTGGACTATACGTATACCTCTTCCTAACCCTTCCGGAATTACAGAGGTGGTGTTATGTTATGTGTTTATTTATTTTATAGTTTGAAAAACATACAAATATGATTTCACAAAAAAAAACCTGCAAGCAACTTTTCCAACAATTTAATTCCAAACAAAAAAATGCCCTTCCTATCCACAGCACACAATTCTAAGTACTCCTATTACCAGCATACCATAGTTTCGCCGCGGATATTTTCACTGGACACTATCGGTTACTGTCGGATGTCGTCGCGTAACTTCGTGTGTTTCCGTGCGTTGGGGGGGGGGGGACCAAGCAGAGTGAGGAAGGGGTCCGGCTAATAAACGATTATTATTTTTGATATCGGAAAATGGACGGTAGAGATTAGGAATGGGCGCGGGAGCGACGAGAATGTTGTAAAACTGTAGTCGGTAAGGTTTTCTTGTTGAAGTGTTGTTTAGAATCTGTTTGAAAGTGAGGTTTGTGGTTATTGAAAGATAATGTGTGTGAAAATGGAGATGACTGGTACTGCGTTTTGGTTATCTACTTTAATTGATGATAACTGTCCCGTTGGTCTCGTGGTTGCAAGCGCGACTACTGAGTGTGGGGTCCTGAGTTCGATTCCCAGGTTGGGCAAAGTGTTATTGGGTTTTTCCATTAGGATTTTTTTAGTAACAGTCCGGAGTTTGGAAGTTGGCGGTGTGATACCCCCGTGCCTCGGAAAGCACGTTAAGCCGTTGGTCCTGCGCCTGATCGCTCTCCGGTCGTGTCGGATTGCCGTCCCATCAGACTATGAAAGTGAGGGAAGAGAGAGTGCACCTGTGTCTGCGCACACACTCGTGCACTGGCTGCCATGGCCGAATTACGTTCCGGAGAACTATGAGTACATGTATAGTTGATGATGACACATTATTTTCTCGTTGTTTGCGATGAACTCGGGGATTGGTCGAATACTTTCAAATCAAAACAGCCCAAGGAGTTCCTGTTCCCCCAAGAACCAGGGCAAGCTAAGTCACCACCACAACTTTGTTTTAATAATAAAAAAAAACAATAGAATTGTAAGACTAAAACCAACCAGCATGCAGCACCCTAATTGCAATTACAATCTGAATCATTTTAAAGGACATTGCTTATCCATTGCTTCATATGTTCGAAAAATGTGTCTGCTAAACAACGTAAATAACGCAATGAATGTCTTTGTCTGTCAAAACGAAAGGTGGTGTATTTTCTTGCTCTCACCCTGAGCAAAGTATATTGATTCATTTCGGAAAACCTCTAAAAGAGGTTTTAAAATTTTAACACGCCTCGTACACCTGTATACAGGCATATGCCACTAACAGGGGTTCTCGATTCCTTCTAGAGTTCGAAGAATTGCGGGAACGAAATAAGTTGACAGATATTAATAGGTATAGTAGGGAGACTGGGAAAAGGAATTGAAGAATTTCCTATTCCCAACCAACCAACCAACAATCAAACTACCAACCAACCAAACAACCAACAATCAACTAACCAACCAACCTACCAATCAACTAACCAACCAACCTACCAATCAACTAACCAACCAACCTACCAACTAACCTACCAACCAACCAACAATAAACCTACCAACCAAACAACAACCAACCAACCAACAATCAAACTACCAACCAACCAAACAACCAACAATCAACTAACCAACCTACCAATCAACTAACCAAACAACCTACCAATCAACTAACCAAACAACCTACCAACTAACCTACCAACCAACCAACAATAAACCTACTAACCAACCAACCAACTAACAAAAAATAAGAGTAGATACAGACCGATGGTTTTGTGGCTATCGACTAAAAGCGCAATTATACTTGGCCATTAGCCCGTATTCGGGTGCTCGAAAGACTTTATTCGAATTCGGGCACCCAATGCTTTAATTATTACACTGGTCATCGCACTGGAATACGGGCTAACGTCTTGAGTTGTGGGTTTGTAATAACGGTCGCTCGGGTCGATCGATCAGGTTAAGCTACGCTTGCTGCTGTTGTTCCGTGGATGGGTGACCATCTTTACATACCAAGACCCCTCCGTGACTCGGGATGCACGTTAAGCCGTTGGTCCCGGCTGTCATTCCTGGATCCTTGACAGTCTATACGGGTCGTCAGAAGCCCGAAAGTCCGACAACCAGTTTTACCAAGGGGTGACGTATTACCCAGTAACTGGGTTGTGAAGATCCGATAGGCAGTCGCTCCACGTAAAATACTGGTATCCAGCTACATCCAGTTACACTGGAAGCCGACGCCAACATAGTTACGAAAAACTAGGCAAATTGATTGCTAATGACTACGAGTAGTTAGAATGAAGTCGAAACTCCTCATTGTGCTGACTGCCAAAGCACTGATAGAAGTGAAAGGAAAACTGGCGTTGGGTATCCGAATTCGGGTAACCGAAGAAGCTGGACTAGATTGTCCGAAAACGGGCTACTCGACCCCGTTCATTTACACTTGTTCGTCCTCCCGAATTTCATAGGCAATCAAATTCGGGAGACCGACCAAGTGTAAATGCGCCGTAAAATAGGTGTATTTGAAAAGGGATATCTACAAAATTAAGTATTATATTTTACTAGGTAAGTACAGTATGAGTGACTGTTGTACAATTTCTGTCGAAGACGATTCCTTCTCTCAGGTCACAAATCAAAGACAAAAACTATAGTGGGAATAATTTATACCTAGAATAAAAGTTAGACATGAAGTTACAAGTGGATCTTCCTGAAAATCTTCATTCTACCAACATTCGTCTTCTACGATGTCCTTTTCACCGCTCTGGTTTCATTCACTCTTCATTCTTAGTCCAGGCGGTCTTTATTTGGAATGCGCTCCTTCTGGACATCAGGACGGCAACCAGTCGGTTATCTTTTAAAGTGAAGGCACGTGAACATATTCGTAAGAAGTTGGCCGAATCATCCCAGCGCTGATTTGCTGGATTAGTTTTCTCCTCTACCTATCGTTATATCTCTTGACCACGTTTATTTTCGTTATATGTATGTATAAGTATTTATTATTTTTAAAATTATCTATCCCGTATATTGCACCTGCCATGTTTAGTCTCTGCATCACCCTAAGGTTGACGGGTAGAAAATGCGTCAGGCATTAAGTCCGCCGTTGTACAGTATTTTTTTACTTGTGCATAAAGTTTTAATAAATAAAATATTCAAGTCAGCACCCACCCAAGATTTGACACGAAGTAAGCGACAAACTCCCGACTTATCATAGTACTGGCGGTACGTCTACCTACAGCTAATGCAGGAGGCAGTTACGAGCACTCTCAATTTATGGCCACCATAAACCGACAACGCTCAGTCGCACCTAAGGTCTGTAACTACACGCAGCATAACACCCTTATTCCACCCAGAGGCACCGGGATTTCATAAACGTGTCATATATTACCTAATATAAGTTTCATGGTGATGTCCTAAAAGATGCCTTGATTTATACACAACGAGAGATTACAAGGCTGTGTTCCTTGAGCGGGTTGCTAGTGGTGTTCTATTGCGGGTGTGGTGTTTATGTGGGTCCTGTCTCTGGGTACCAATACTCCCAACTCATGGTAGCAGGAGGAACGGAAGTATCTATGAGAACTATGTAAAAGTTCCCCACGGACAAAAAAAGGTAGCGGTGTAGTCCGACTATATATAGTCTGTTCCAACAGTAAGTCATCGTTATCATCTGTCTGCCTTTTGCTATGTTGTGGTCAGCTTCCAGTCTAACCAGATACAGCTGACTACCAGTATTTTACATGGAATGACTGCTTATCTGACCTCCACAACCAAGTTACTAGGTAATACAATACCCCTTGGTAAGATTGGTTGTCAGAATTTTGGGCTTGTGACGACCCGTTCCCGAAAGATTCATGAATGACAGCCGGGACAAACGGCTTAACGTGTTTGGGAAGATGTTTACCCATCCAGGGACCAACCACGGCAAGCATAGCTTAACCTGATCCATCGACCCGTGCGTTTGGTATTACTTAGCCACAAGCACCACCCAAAAAAGTAAGTTTCTGATGAAAATTTGAACAAATTGATCAGAAAACGTACCTGTGGATGCCAATTTGTACTTGCCATTTACAAATTGAGTCCTTTGAATTGATTATTTGAATACTTAAGGCCGAAATATTTTTCTTTCGACAAATGAGGTTAATTTTATAACCTCAATGTTTTATTTTATTCAAAGAATAACTGTTGGGTAAAGTAGTGGGATTTAGATTTGAATCCTTCTAAATGCGAAAAAAAAACACCAATGTAAATGTGTGTTACTTATTTCCTGTAATGAGTGATTGCGTATGAATTTAATCTGAACAGGGTGTGTTTACACTTTCATCAGATACTTTTGGAACAAACCACACATACATTTCGCCAGTTACCTATGTTATAAGCAGAGATCGGATATTCGGATGCATGGTCACCTAAAGTTGAGATGTTGGCTAATATCATTGCTAATATTGAATGCACTTTTGGATCGAATTTTTTGTTTTTTATTTTAACTAACCCACACCACCACCCCTACTTACACATATTTGTATCGGGGATTAAACATGAATTCTAAATAAATATGCATTTGAATAGTTATGCAATCTAAGAATCCCGGGATATTTGTTTTTTTTTTTTTTAGAAACCCGACTATTTATGCATTAACGGTGTTGCATTAATGGTGTATATATATTTTAATAAGCCGCTTATATACTTTCATAGATAAACATTAACTTTGGGTAAATATGCATCAGAATATCCGATCTCTGGATAAGTCCCGTAAAATTAGGGGGCGAGACTGGTGCCATTACGGCGGAACCTTCAGGGTAGCCCGCCAAATTCAAATTTTGTTACGTTTTTTGCAATTTGCAGGTCACTGTCAGGTTGTATTTTAATTAAAATATGATTCGCGACCGTAACAAATATGGCTTTACAGAATTATATTCATTAGAATCAGCAATACATCTATAATATGTTCATATTACCCTATCGAATGACTATTTCATGAAATCATGACATTTGAAGGCAATTCTTACTTCAGGAGTTGTATTGCTGATTCTGTAAAGCCATATTTGATACGGTCGCGAATCATATTTAGATCACCATACAACCTGATACTGACCTGCAAATTTAAAAAAAACGTAAAAACTTTGAATTTCGCGGGCTACCTTGGCGCATCCCCCTTAAGTAAACGGGCACAAATTAGACTCATTCTGATGCCTTCTGCTTCCATACAAATCTATTAACCGTCACCTCAGTAGTTACCCCTTTTCTAGACAATCCACCATCTTTCACATAATCCATTCATCGTTTCCTATAACTTCCCTTCGCGAATAATTCGGTTCAATCAAACTGAATGCCGGATTAAAAATAAATAGTAGTTCTGTTAATTACTTTGAAAGGGGCGCCATTTAAGAGGATTAGTGTAAAGGCTAATCTAGACAAGTACTAAAAACTGTCTGACTGCTGTGAAATGTCTCGTCTGGTAACACTTTTATTGTTCACTTTTACGAAGAATGCTTGTAATTTGAACGATTAGATAGATAAGTTGTTGTGTACTCGTATTATGAGTTGTTTGTCTCTCAGTTCTTTATAGTTTAGAGTTGTACTTTGTGTAAGATTTTGTCTCTGGTTGTAATACCATCACACTTACCTTTTCATGCTACCAAGCAGTTTTGCTATTTATATTTAACGGATATGAATGATAGTAAAATTGTAGTCACATAAGGCTTTTTAATTTATCTCTCAGAGTTAGCATCGCATTGGCAATGGTTTAGAAGTTGCAGGTGTCCATGTAGAACCACTGTCCGTCAGGTAAGAAGACCGTGGCCTGTTAGGTATCCTACGAGCTTCGAATTACGTTATACTTAAATAGAAAATTCTATCTTCATTAATATTTGCTTAAGAGGGCGTACAACGGTACACTAGCGCCACTCCTTTAAAAAAAAATATCTCGTGACTGAGAATGAATTATGAATAACGGCTTACAAGTACCCTTGGTAAGTGTGTCTAGAATTTTCTAATACCTTTTATAAACTTTCATATTGAGACACGAAGCAACAAAATACGATCGAGAGGAATGTGGCCGCTTTTCTTTAGATCGAATTTTGTTGCTTCGTGTCTCGATATGAAACTTTATTAAAGGTATTAGAAAATTCTAGACACACTTACCGAGGGTCGTTATTGAACAGTTATTCATAATTCCTTCTCAGTCACTAGATACTATTTTTTTAAAGGAGTGGAGCTAGTGTACTATAGGGACGTAGCGGTATGCGGTAGGGAAACGCAAGTATGGTTTAAGACATTTATTTCTCGAAACAGAACACAATTATTCACTTAGAATGAGAAACACTAGTTGCATGAATAAAAACGTTCTTTGGAACGAGTATCGGAACGGCAAGTTTGAAGTTAGATGTGGGGACAATATTGTTAGTCAAAAACTTATTATGTTAGTAAAAAAAAAAACTATGTTATAAGAGATCGAGTTTAGAAGGTATTTTTTTTAAATATTTTTACTTGTTGTAGGTAATCTGCAAAAAATATTGAGACCATTGAGTGCATATTACGTATCTGAACACAATTAAGTGACACACAAGTACACTATTATATTATTATTTATATTGAAAGAACTCACTTAATAGACCGGCAAGCACTAGCTTGCCGGTCTATTAAGTGAGTTCTGGTGAGTTTTCAGAGCTAGTGCTCTGCCTATCTACTTCTAAAACAAACTACCATCATTTACCAACTACCTCTACAATACTGTTGTACGCCCTCTTAAGATATATTTTCTTCCCGTACGCAAAATACGAGCTTGGACGTGGTCACTCAGAGTTGCGGACATCGGCTCGTTATATAATACTAAGATATCTTTCAGCTTCGAAATGACAAGAGGCTATTACGTAGTTACCTACTCCTAATCTCCTTCAAACATAAAACCACTACCAACTACCGTAGTTACAATAACCAACCTTTAATTCAAAATCATTTCCCATATCAATGCTCCGGAAAAGCCGTGAATCTTTGAGCAATGTGTAGTGAGCTACAAAAATGATATGGTACACAATTAATGCCCGCACGCTCAGTTTGGTCACTAACCCACTGGGCTATAGCGCAAGCTGTGATCATTGCCCGGCAGATATTGCCCAATCGCCACGCTTCGAACGTTGCACAGTGTGACGGCAAACACCGTCCGCATAATCTGTATGATTTTGTGAATTGGGTATTGTTTTTAAATTGTCATGATAAAAGTTGGCGATCTCTGGATATTGAAATATTTCAGGGGTTTTTTTGACATTGGTGACAGACGCAAAACTTAAGGTGTGCGCCGAATTTGGACATTTAAATTGGGTTTAGACTTTCGTAACATCAGAATATCTTTCGTCCTCTTAGATAAAGTATGAAGGAATGCGTAATACACACATGTGCCGGCGTCATTTCGAGATCACATTTAGATGATTTATGGCGTTCTAATACCAACAACTAATACCACACTATTTGTTTCAATTCATGATTGTTTCTAAGATTCCTTTCTTTCAATGTTTTCAAATCTTTTAACCAGGACATACTTATTTTTATTTTAGAAAAGTTTCACACTGGCTCAAAGAGGCGAAAACATTTAACAGTATCTCAAAAAAAAAATCAAAAATAGAACCCCAGCAATTTAACTGTTTCTGCTAACGCTACGCATCCTAAACTCACATAAGCGTGAGCCTTCACGCCGCGACACACTGTAACCGACAGAGCTATGGGTTAATGTCCGCGGAAAAAATATTCCGTCCTCTATGTTGATCATCTCTGTTTTATTGAGTGGGATCGTCGACCTTTTGTGGGCTTTTGAACAGCGGGTTTGAGTGGAAAAAAGGATCTTTTTTATTTACAGGAATGTGTGGATTGGTGACGATGAAATAGTTTTAAAGTGTGTTTAATAAAAGTTAAACAAAAATTACCGTTTGCGTGCCCACAGCTCACGTTGTGCTGCGAGAAAAATGCTTTTATTTGTGTTTAAAAAAAAAACAAAAACGAGGATGTTCTGAATTATTTATGTAGTTGCTTAATTTTATTTAAAGTTATGTACCTATTCACCAAAATAAATTGAGATGGTCAGGATTCAGGAGGATGATTATTAACCGACTTCCAAAAAGGAGGAGGTTATATGTTCGGCTGTATGTATGTATGTTTTTTGTTTTTTCTATGTTTGTTCACCGATTTCTCCGTCAATTGTGAACCGATTTTGAAAAAAAAAAAATTGTTTGAAAGAGTGTGCTCTCGAGGTGGTCCCATTGTCACCAAGTCAGAATCTAATGAAGGGATCTCATGGAAATCGAGGGAAATCCTCAAATTTTATAGGCACACCTATAGCGATTTGGGTATTTTTTATATTAACTCGTGCATTTGCTCTCGGAAAGCACCATTTGGTGAAGTGGAACTGATGATGAAGACCAGAGGTGGCCACCGGAGCTACTCATTGTGGATGCGATTCGATTACTTTAATATGGTTGTTAAGCAAGTTAAGCTCATCACAATACATATAGTGAAATGAAGCCAATGGTGGCTGCACCATCAGCTCCAGTTCTTCTCGTTTTTATCGGGAGAACTCCTCAACAATTAACGTCCCTGCATCGGGAAAAGCAATATTTTATAAAAGGTGATGAGCAGTTCAAATAAGGCTATTGTAACTTAGATAAATTAATAACTGACCCACTAAAAAGTGAAAAATAAAACTCTTTTTTACAAAAAAAAAAACAACAGACTTCTAAAAAAAACACTGCAAAGTGAAAAATAACTTTAATTTCGGAAGTCGGTGGCAAAAAACTAAAATACAGATCCAAAGACACCGACTTTCGAAATTAAAGTTATTTTTCACTTTAGTCCTCCACTTTAAAAAAAAACGTAACACGTACTATCATCATTCTACATCACAAACAAATACCAAATACACCTCTCCCCTCTCCTCTCCTCTCCTCTCCTCTATCTCTCTCCTCCCTCCTCAAACACCTCTTAATACATTCAACAATTCAATTTCAAGACCCATTCACCATTCATAAAACGATTTTACAACCAAAAACAATATTCCTTCGCCATTTCCAATTGTAACTCCCAATGATAATGAAAGAGCGCTATCTGAAGGCACTAGACGTCCGTATTAGGTCTAAACCAGTTCAGTTCTAAGCCACGCATCCGCCACTGCACTGGCTGGGACACTAGGACAGGTGGGCACTTTATAGCTAGTGCGCCTAGCTGCCTAGGTCGTAGGCATTAGAATCTAGTGGTTGTACATACGAATTATTGTGGACGGTATTAAATGTTGATGGAGAAATAATGTTTGATAAATGAGTCTTTTTGCTGAGTAACTTTGGTTTTAGTAATATGCTACTGGTTTTGCAAACACTTATGAGAGAAGGTAGTTTTTGTGTTACTGTCTGAAGTGTAATTATTTGGCAGCTGCTCTACCTAGTCTATGGAAAAGTAACATTATATCGACCGTATGCTGCCAATACCTCCTAAGTGCTTTGAGGACAAGTTTACAGGAGAACATAACAACTGAATATTTATAAAAATAGAGATGGTATTCTTAAACCCAAAATCCAATTTTATTAGTTTACGTAAAATTAATAAAGTTACAACGTGTGGTTTATACAAACACTTTTACTCGTCAATCATATTTTGTAAACTAGATGAGGTCGGCGTTTCCTATCTGAGAAGAAAGGCCGAAACAAACTCAGAGGTCAGTCTCTTTTAAAGTCCAGACATAATCTTGGTCAGATGATGTGAAGACCATGTAAATCAGTGTCTAAAATGGTCTTTTGAAGAAAGAACCACACACATTGAGTGGACCTGTCCAGTCGGTGCACGCATTTGTCAGTAATCGTGCAGCTCAACTCGGAACTTTAGGAGCTCAACGATTCGACGAACAATACCAAAGAAAGGACATTTGGGTAGGCCGCATTTTTGTTGTGCATCCTACTGTGGTCTCTTATAAGTGAAGGAGTAAAGCTGCTTCATACCTGATGTTGCCCTTTATTTATGTGTTATGTATTGTTTATATATTTTGTTGGAGTTCCTAGATCAATAAAAAAATAAAAATACTGAAAGATTTTGTCAAGACCATTGGCAGTCTCGGGCAGCATAGCACAAAGTTTACCAAGCGTGGTAACTATAATAATTTCTCCTTTGATCATAATTCAAGTCCATTACATGCCTACCTATCTACTGATTTAGTGTAATCATACATTTCCTAGTACCTACCTACTAGTCTGTACACTTTTGTCAAACCCTTAAAGAAAAACCAGCTCAATAATATAATTTAAAACCTCCATTTTGACTAAAGGATCAAGGCTAGCGATTGTTTAAAATTTTACGAAGGCTCCGCTCCTAAATGTCAAGTTATTACAAAGCGCAAGAGTCAATGCTTCGTGCTGCGCTTGCGCACGACACGCAACTGACATATCTCAGATTTTGAGATTTTTATCTGCGTTTATGTGTATGTGTGTGTGTATTTGTACCTCAGGTTTTGCGTTTTTTACTGTGTTAGCATTGCAGGGCGAGATAACGTAGGTATTTTCTTGGGCAGGCACCGCGTGTCGCGCGACGAGCGGTGGTTTTATGCCGCACTGTCTCGTCGCGCCTATTTGTGGGAGCCTTAACACTCTTATTCCCAGAAACAGCAATTCCTGAAAATCCAGAATCTAGGTACAGCCATGAGGGTGACCAATCGGAAAAGCACCGAGACAATGAACCTTTGTGGGTCCTTTGCATGAGATGATTTACCTAGTTAAGTACTTTTCTTAAGCTAATTTAATTGTCTGTAAGACATAAAGTACTTATTTCGGCTAAAGATGAAATGAGACGATTTCATCAATGATTTCTGCGACACATTACCTACAAAGTCAATCAGCCATTAGAAAGTCACTTAGAAATGAGACCATAACTTACAAAAGTTTTCATTTTGCTTTATCAAAATTGTTACATCGACAATTCAACACCCCTTGAAAATTGTTCCTCGATCAAACTTACAAAAAGTAAAAAAAAAACTTTTTTTTTTATTCTTCGCTTACCCCTCTCGTGCCTATGACCGCGGCTGCGCTCGCTCCGCGAATTCGACGCGGCCTTGACGTCGGTCGGCGACTCGGCGTAACCGCGAAAATAAGACCATCAACAAAATGACGACGTTTTGTATGTAGGTACTACCCCACGTCAGAGGTAAAACTTGAAAGTCTTGTTTATGTCAAATTGCTACAACAGATAAACAACACTATATGGATCTTTTGGCGGGTGATCAAAATCGGAACTAACGCCGCCATTTTGTTTTGTCAATACAGCAATTTCCCAGATGTTTACCAAGAACGCCCCCATGTCGATGTCATTCAAGCGCCAAAAGATCCTTGTAGGTATTTACGGTCAAACCCTACGTCATGTCACTGGTAACACGTGCATTTTGGACTTGGTATCTACACAAGTTCAGGGGGCTTAAAATGGACGCTTTGGCAGAATCATATTATGATCTGCCTACAATTCGTATATCCCGCAATTCATCTGTTTGACAGCTGCTGTTTGACATTAGACTTCATTAAAGCAATGCATAATTTGTGTACCATTTTAGGAAACTTCATACAAAACTGTCAAACACATGAATTGCGGGATATTAATTGTACGCAGATCATAATATGATTCTGCCAAAGCGTCCATTTTAGGCTCACTGTTCAAATGACAACACATTTAAATGGAAGAGTTGACCTGCGGGGTAATTGCGTAACCCACTATCAGTAGCAACGCCTCTTTTGACAGTTCAACAACATTCATTGCTTTATTTACATTGTTGAGCAGGCAATTTTTTCTAACATATGAAGCAATGGATTAGCGTTATGCCAGTATTCTTCAAAATTATTCAGATTGTTTGTGTGTTTCGCAAGTAGGGTGCTGATGCTGCAGTCAGAATTGTCTCCGTATGAGGGTACTTAACTGACATCTTCTTAAAATTTTGTAACTATCTTATCAAAACGCAAAGGAGTGCTCAATAACCAATTTATAAGTGCTTAGTTTGAGTTTACGTAAGAATAGAATAAAGTTTTATTCATGCAACTATGATACTTATAACTACTTAAATTGAAAACTCGAAATATTTAACGTGATTAAATTCTATTTGGTCAGGGAACATTTTTATGTTTTAAATTAATATCCTTTAAAAGAATTAGCTGTAAAAAATTCAAATACAATAGCTAATAAAAGTAGGTAAATATACATATGCAATGTTTGTCCGTTTGGTCCGTTGGTCTGTTACCATTCTATGAAACAGCTGGACACTTTACTACAACGCTTTTATAAACGCACCTGCAAGCTCTAAGTTTTAATTTGACATTTTTTATTCATTTATTTTAATAGAATGTTTTAGTATTTAAAAAAATACGACTAGAATCTATGAAATATTTTTCAAAAAATTATTACTGGCTGCAATGTAAATTTTACACAATTATGACATTATCAAATTGTTTAATTTTAATACATAAATAAATTAACTAACTCTAATGGTATTGTTTAATATATAAATGACAAGTTTATAGACTGTATAACAAGTTCGTATATTCTTTAAATAAATAAAAATAGTAACAAAAAGGTTTTCATCCAAACTGACTCCACCCTGAAGGTCAATGGCCTTAGACGCGTCATTCTTATATTGGCCGCATTTTGGCCGCACGAAACAACGGAAATGTACCTGTCCTGCTCACACCCATTATGAAACATACACATTTTCGTGTGCACAATGAATACCGATTATCTCATACACGGCGTTCGCTTTTTGAAATTTTGCGTCGATGTGCGTTTTTATGTGTGTGTGCGTCACAAAAATTATCTGTCCGGCGCACTGCGATGCATTCGAATGACGGTTCGCGCCAAAAATATATTTTTATTATGAATTTTTATTATATTTTGTATTCAAAAGGCGTGTGGGTGCATCACACGATGTCATATATTGTATTATACAACTGTACATATGTTTGTATTTTTCGATAACGTTGTGGTAGGTCACGGATGTTGTGTATGTGTGCGTCGGCGCGTGATTCGAATTTCGGCATTCTAATATCGAACCGGATTTTGTGTTTGAACGCGCCATACTTGTTTCTAATTGGTTAGACTTTTTTAAATAGGTACGGTAGCACCTTCCCGCCTTATCTTTTTTGAATTAGGCTCTAATTCTTTTTTATTGCTTGTTTTTTTTTTTTTTAGGCTTAGGTACTTATATGAAAGGATGGAAATGCAATTACGCATGACGTGCAATTATTATGTCTATGTGTTATATAATGAACCAATACACAGTCAGAATAAACATTTTATAACTTTTGCCATTAATTTATTTCTTAGTCATTATAATTTGTAACTCATAAAAATTCTAGAAGCCCCGCACTGCCAGAAAGACGTAACTCAAAATATATATTTTTTATTTTTGTAAATTTTAATTAACTACCTTTTTTTATGTCTGCCAACCTCACAGCGCTTCTAATTAAATTCAAACATCAGCACTAATTAAAAAAATAAATAAAAAAAAACAGTTACGGACGATTGGTTCGCCATAAAATCTCAAAGTATAACGCAACTTGTTCACACAAGGTGCTTGACCGACACCACAATAAGAGGAGTTCGTATCCCGTCACCTGCCGCTACAAAAACACAGAACGAACCGGACCGGTTCCGTCTAGGCCGGTCCGAACCGGCCCGAGTGATTTAATGATAGAAACACGGTTTTTAGGTATGGTCGCACGATTTTTAGATTGTTGTTCTTGATTTATGAACGTATTTAAGTTTTTTTGTTTTTTTTTTGTTTTTGCTCTGGGTTAAAATTCTTCGTCTCGTTCCTACGTGCAGTTGTAAAGTAAACAATAAACTAAAATTTAATCTAGGAATAAAATAAGTGTTTTTCTAACAATTCGCTACATACTTAACGAAAAAAATAATGTAAAATTACCTCATCGTAACTAACCAATAATTAAACATTCAGAGTCCCGTAAGGCTTAATATCATCAATAAAAAATAAATTTATGAGCTCACACTTCGCTAAATGGTCATGCATAATATAAGTGGATCGATTTATCGCTGTCATTTTAACTTCATGACAATGTTTCACTCCTTTTTCATTAAACCATTATTTACTTACAATATTGCATTATTCTCATAAAACTTAAATTAACATAAAAACGTACCAATATCCATATTTAGGCAAAAAAATCACCTTCAGCCGTCACCCAGTTCAATAATTAATTTAAATGGTTAATTAATTTTATGCAAACCAACACAGCTATATAAATTTATGCTCAAACGAAGCTGAGCGTAAATTGCAAAAATAGCTATTCAACATCTCGGTCATTACCCCTTGAAACTAGGACCCTCGCAGATTAGCAGGAAAAAAAATAAAATGGCGTAGGTATTGTTTTGTTTAAAACCAGTGTTGGCATAAAGGGTGGTATTTTCATGATTTTAGTTAGAAAACCGACGTTAGGGCTCAACCAATAGCCGGCGCCCCTGTCAGCGATAGATAGGGGATGAATTTTATAAAAAAAGCAGGAAGCGCTTCATAGACAAACTGTGGCAGCGCTTTTCTCTTTATTGACACAAACTCGTTTTCTTGCACACAAACTCATTCGAATAGAAATACAAAAAAAAAAAACAAAATCTATTTCCGAAAGTAAATATATTCAGTAAAATACACCTATTTCGTACACAGCATGGTCTATAAAGCGCTGCCCGCTGTAAGGGTGGGAACTGCCCCTAGCTGGCATCTAGGTCCCATCCCGGGCGTTTACACACATTATTGCAGTTTGATGAATTGCGCCGCACGCCTTCACTAACGGTCATTCAACTTATGAAACGTATCACTGAGGATATCCCTCTGTGAGGTGGACTGGAAAAAATAAAAAAAAGTAATAAATGATCTATATTCCAACAAAAGAAGTTGATTGACAGCTGGGTACTGATATTGCTGTTTATTAATGAACTGTAGAAAAGCAATACGAGGTCTATAACAAATATCAATATCTATGAGAGCACAAAATATTTCGGGAAACACAATTTACAAAGAAGAATAAAAACTTATGCCACTTTAGGAAGACGGTGTTTAAGATTATCTGGTACCTACATTCCTTAAATTGACTTGGCAGAATTGAGAATAGTGTAGGTACATCAGTTCAATTACCCAAATTAAAAAAAAACTTGTTTTTCTTGGCCTAGTGGTTGAGTGACAGGGATAACAATCCCCTAGCTGGATCCCACAGATTTTATTTAAAAAAGAAACATGTATAAAATTCAATTTATTGCATGTTAGTAGCTAGCTAGCGCCACCTATCGTCTTGAACAGGTATCAACAAAAATCTACGTTCATCGTCTAGTAGTACCTAGATCAGACCCTTGCTTGAAACATGCAAGATAAAAAAATCACTACACAATACTATCGAAAATTGGGCACACATAATATATGCATTTGCTAGGACGAAGTTTTCGGGAGTTCAACCTTTGATGAAACGGATAGAGCCATCTCCATTGGTGTATCAGTCCTTAATCTGTAGATGGTTGAGAAAATGACTCCAAATTCAACACCATTACTAAACTGATTTTACGACCCCTCATAAGGCTTGCATTTGGTTTTGGGCAGTAGGTAAGATGAGAGTCTCAGCATTTTGGATGAAGTCCTTTAAAATAGGCGTGGGGCAAAAATATAGTTAAGTACTCGTAGAATATTGAAGAAGATTTATACAGTCGATGATGGCGATTATAGCAATTTTATCTAGGAATACGGGTCGTTCTAGCAACGGGATTAACGCTTGTCTTATAGGGGTTACGATGTGAAGACACACATATAAAAAAGGGTGAAAGATAACTTTATGAACACAAAATTTATTTTGGGAAATAGACGTGGGTTGGCATTTGTAAATCGGGATTTACTTCGAATAAACGGATTACCTCATTTCTTTTGGTTCCCTCTATCCAGCACCCTAATTGTGTAACACACTTTCAATTACAATCGGAGTCATTTTGTAGGATATTGCTAATCCATTGCTTCATATACTCGACAAATTTGTCTGTTCAGTACCATAAATGACGCAATGAATGTGGTTGAACCGTCAAAATGAAAGCCATTCCTACGGTTACTGTGTTACGAAATTACCCCGATGATCATTTTAAAAACCAAACAGCCAGTTTCTTAGAATTTGTTTTAAAATAATTATTATTTACCTAGAAAGCTAGCATTCGAGATATTTCTGAAAAAGAGATCACGTTGATTAACCACAATTCCAAAACCAAAACACACTATTTTCTAAACCCAAAATTCGTAGATTCCAATTACAAATTTCGAAAATAGAAATCCGCTGCCTACCATAAACTTTACTCGTAAGTGATTGGTGTAATTAAAAATCGTTCAATGAACTTGGCATAACATAACTAACCTACGGCAACGTGTCTTGTGCTGTGTGTGTTTGTGTGTGAGTGTGCGTTCATTTCGTGAGTTCATTCACCTTGCCAGTTGGGGAAGTTGGGAGTAGGGGAAGGAGTGGAGTAGCTTTTGTGCATTTTATTTTTTTACTTTAAAAATAATTATAAAGGTCACCGACACTACCAGCTTGTGTTTCTTATGAATAATGGTGACTAAATACGCTTAAGAATAGATCCATAATCAATAAAATCACAACACAAGGAATTCAAGCATTTTTAGTAAAAGATATTGCTTTTCTTTTTATTATTCCGTCATGGTTCTTTAATAATTAAAAATCAACTACACACGTTCTTGAAACCACATAGTTTGTTAATAGACTGAGTAGGTATTACATGCATAATTTACGTAACTAGAAATAAAACAAAAATAAAAACACGAACAAAACAATTAAAATTAATTCACACACCAACTCATCTCCACTCACTCTTTAGGCGTCCGATATTTAACCAAGTCGCGGAGTTGCATTTTTGCCATACACGCACTAAACGCGACTGTGTGCGTGACTCATGCACACACACACATTACGCACACTCAGTGCGTATGATGGACGCTTTATTTTTTTTTCTTACACTCAGTACACACTGGCCGAAGGAACTTTTTAAGATTATTTAAATTTTAAATGATCGAGAGAATATTTTTGTAGCGCTTCTTTGTTGAAGCTTTGTTACTGATTTTATTTTTGTTGTATGGATATTGCTGTTGGTTTGGTAAAATGATGTTTATCACGCTAGTATGTCTTAACAGGGTATATAAGGGTACAGCTTCTATATGTACCTACCTAATAAGTACCTATTGCAATTCTAATGATAGCAGGTACACACAGGAAGCTATGCTACGATAAACTTTTAAACAGTTGAAACGAACTGGGAATCGAACTTTAGACTTTTGATCACAATTCCTATCTGCTCTGCTGTTGCACTGTTACTCACAGAAAAGATCTATAACATTTTGCAAGATCAAAGAATCGAATCCAGACTACTAGATCTGTGCAATAGATAATTGGGAATAATATAAATTAGGTGTACATTTGTGTCATCCTTTGGCGCGTGGATTTTCATCATTATACATACAAAACATCGGTAGCGGGACTTTTTTGTTTACCATATAAATGACGCACGATTCGAACCCGTGACCTAATCTCGAGCGTGAACTTCCTTCACAACTGAAACAATGATCGGTTTTCACAACACCGAATTAATACGAGATGTCGTAAGGTTAAGAATGAAAAAATGAAATTGAAATTGTTTATTGTAATAATTGATGTACACAAATATTTACAATATTAGGGCCTTAAACTAAAGGTATATTATCATTGTATTCTACTCGAACAAGTAATGGTGCTAAATAAAGGTATCTCACTCAAGGTATACATAAAAGATATCTAAAATTCCTTAAACAAATACTTAGTAAATAACTTATCTGACTATAAACTACCGCTTTAATCAAATTAAATTAGCTCACTTATCTTTTCTGCATCATCGTAGGTAACTAACACATATTTTGCAATAGTTTTATTAATAGAAAGATCTTTTTTAACTTTCTTGTATTGTATGTGAGTAGGTACTTATCTACTTAATGTTGGCTAAGAATAATCAATCTAATCTTTATCTATCTCAGTGGAGACCTATCTATGAATTGAGTACCTACTAAAGGGTCCTTATGATCTGACCAAGATTTAAAAGAGACTGACCCCTGGGTGTGTTTCGCTATTTCTTCTGAGGGGTAATCAGATAGGAAATGTCGACTCCATCTAGCTTATTATTTATATAATGTGAAAAAGCAATTCCGATATGCTATTTACAGAATAAACCATTTTATTTCATTTCAGTACCTATTGTTAAAAAATATGGAACAACACCAACATTATAATCTGATATTGAATGTTTATACTTAAATTGGAAAACTATTTTCGATTTTATGTATTTAGTTTTCCCTTCAACTCTTACACACGTTGTCTTCATCTCTTTTAATAAGCTCTCCTATCGCAGGTATGCTAGAAGAGATTTCTTTAAAAATAAGCATCACCTTTGTACGTTATTTTCTGTTCCTTTCTTCCTGTCTATTTATATGTGTATACATAAATGGTTAAATAAATTAAAAAAAACTTTTTTACAAAAAAACAACCGACTTCCAAAAAAAACACTAAAAGACGTGAAAAATAACTTTAATTTCGGAAGTCGCTGCCTTTGGTTTTTAACCGACTTCACAAAAAGGAGGAGGTTCTCAATTCGTCTGTATGTTTTTTTTTTTTTTTTTTAAAAACAAAATCAAAAAAAACATACAAACGGATTGAGAACCTCCTCCTTTTTGTGAAGTCGGTTAACAAAATGAAACATAGGGTGACTTTACCCAAATTATTTAGTAAAACACATACTTAACACTCTCCGGCAGCCGGCTAACACAATTGAGTACCACACCTAATGCGTATCAGTTTACTCGTGATGTCCTGTGTCCGTCTGTCCGTCCGGTGTCGTCCGGCCGTGCTTCCGTCATCGCAATGTTTTAACATTCTAATTTTAATTACATTCCTCTCATCTCGCCGTTTATCTTCCAAATTCTTGTGTTGTTGAGCTAGTTTTTAAGCTGATGTTGTACAAGTTTAACCGACTTCACAAAAAGGAGGAGGTTCTCAATTCGTCTGTATGTTTTTTATTTTTTTTTATTTGTGTTAGCTCATAACTTTTTCTGGGTGAACCGATTTGGATGATTCTTTTTTTATTTGATAGGTGGTGCTTCACATGTGGTCCCATTTAAATTTCATCAAGGTCTGACCAGTAGTTTTTGAGTTATTCTTAATACTGCAGATTTTTTCCACTTAGTTTATATGGATGATGTGTTAATAATTTCCTGTCACTGTTATTTACACACCAAGTAGTGGTAAACGAATTTGTGTGGGGTAGGTACCGCAACTAAAAAGTGAAAAATAAAAACTTTTTTACAAAAAAACAACCGACTTCCAAAAAAAACACTAAAAGACGTGAAAAATAACTTTAATTTCGGAAGTCGGTGGCCAAACACGAAAATACAAAACCAAAGGCACCGACTTCCGAAATTAAAGTTAATTTTCACGTCTTTTAGTGTTTTTTTTTGGAACTCGGTTGTTTTTTTGTAAAAAAGTTTTTTTTTGTTTGTTACAGCTTTATGACGAAACTGCTAAACCAATTTTTATGTTTGGGGGACAGAAACCCAGAATATAAAATCTTGGCTTACGTAATCAAACATGGGTGGCATTCTATCCGCAAGATAATCAGCCTATAATGTTCCCACTGCTGGGACGCAGGCCTCCTCTCTGTGTGGGAGTGGTCTGTAATCCACCACGCGGGCCCAGTGCGGGTTGGTATATGTTAGATTTTTTAATTCTAGGACAAGCCGGTTTCCCAACGATGTTTTACTTCACCGTTTTGAGAGCAGTGGTGATGAAATAATTTACACAAAATATAGCGCCTGTCGGTTCGAACCTACGTCCTCAACTCGTAATTCGCGGTCGTTACCACTGGGCCGCAACTGTTCTTTCTGAAGACCACGCGAATATTTTTGTTCAATGCAAGAATCGAACCCGCGACCCAAACTACAGAAACCAGTCGCTTAGCCACTGAGCATAAGTACTCTATAACCACCCTTTTTTTCTCGATTTATTTATTACTTTTACTTACGTAGCAGCAATATCTAATTAGACCATACATCACACAAACTATTGTACGGTCACCAAATGTGATAAGTACGTAACCAGGGTCGTCGGATACAGTTGAAGTTTAGTAAGAAACCAATGGATGTTTACGAATAAAATTTAATATGGTAAATTACCTGTTTGTTTTCTATTAATTAAATTAAATTTTATTCGGAAATATATATCGGTTTCTTACTAAACTTCAAATATATCGACGACCCTAGTTACTTATCTCTTTTGGTGACTCTAAATTAATTGCCAGCTCAGCGTCTGAATCAAAATATAAATAGCGGTATGAATGTCGCTGTTCTCAGTAATTAGAACTTGTTGAGTCGAGCCTTAGCCTTACGACTCCTGTCAGCGACGGTGCAAAATAGAAGCTTATAGTTTAACATGAAAAGCAAAGGATTATGTTAGATCTGATGACCGAGACAAAACATTGGTGCCGATTCTCTTGTACACCACCGGACTAAACTAACTAAACTATCACTAAAATTCCTTACTTTTGGCTATGAGAATCTTAAAGCTATTCTGCAATAAAATATCTCTAAATTTAAAAATCATTTTGACGCAACTAATTTGACAATCGCGACTCCACATGGTACTTGTTTGCTAGAGCAAACAAGTACCATGTGGAGTCGCGATTTGATTTGAGTTTGTTGAGTGAATTCACGGGGTAGACCCCGTGAATTTTTTTCGGCGTGATTTATAAGGAATGTTTCACTTTGTGTATGGAAAATATTAAAAAAAAAATACCCACATGTAGAGTTATATGGGTTTAAAGGTTACATAGAGGGGGTCGAAATTTTCATTATTTTTGCGATAGGACACACCGTTTTCGAGATATAAGCAAAATAAAAAAAAATAACAGTTCTGTTTTTGCCTCTGAAGTCGAGGTGTTGTGGTGAATCTTAGTTCATGACAACTAATTTTATTCCACACCTTTTTAATCGCGATTAAAAATAGCCAGATTTAGTTAAGACAACCAAAATTTTAGGTGAAAAACGTCAAATTCAGAATAGCAAAATTGCCATTTTCACTAAACTAATAAATCAGTACCATCTTAGTGCTGTCAAACTAAAACATAGTTAAGTTGTGTCAATTTAGTCTATTTCAGAATGAGAAATCGTCTTTTGACAGGAATAAACTAAATTTTAGTGATTTTTAGTCTAGTTTAGAGAATTTTGTGACAAGAGAATCGGCACCATTCTCAAACATTCTTAGGTGGAATAAATTCCCAAAGTTTGACGAAACCAAAGAAAATTTGAATTTAGCGGGCTACAACAGAGGATTCACCTTAATATTTAGCGATCGGTAGTTTGCGACAGCGTCGCTATCTATGTTTAGACTGCCGGCCTTTTTTTTTTTGGGTGGCAAATCATCAAATGATTTTTCCCGCTCTGGGCGGAGCGGAAGGCCGTATCAGGCTCTTACTGACTAAAACCCACCCATGTTCCTGCTGTTGCCTGTGCGCCAGGGCCACGGTAACTCTTTCGAATAATCCGCGACCCCGGCAGGCATCGGCCCTATCGGACCCCGTCAATGATGCTGACATCTCTTTGAGTAGACTGCAGGCCTAGGCCTCCTGATTAGGAATAGAAATCCACGATAGTAATTGTGAAAGTGTGTAGGTATCTCTGACTGGCTGTTTGGTAGGTATGTTGTAATTACGTACGCCCGACGTAATTTTCGGTAAGTAGGCACCTAGTTATGTTCAAATTTAAAAGTAAGTAGTCTTAAACTCTTGTTTGTCAATTCATTATTCTGCTGAATTACCAGCATACACATAGGAACCGGAAGTAGTGCAGTGGGTTCTGTGGTCAGGGTTTTTAAACTTTTCATATTCAAAATTCCTGGTTTCCAGCCTAATTTGAATGATTGAAAACTTGATATTTTCTATCTTTATCAGCAGCGTGGGAAACTAGTGTCGGCTTGTATTCTTTATTTTCTTGGAGTCGACCGAAATCGACTGTTTCAGAGTATACAGTGAATGACTGATTCCTCGAAAAAAAATTACCTACTTCAACCACCTTCGTAAAAAAAAAAACATTTCTGAATCGCTACCTCCTATACTTCATTCCTGATATTCGGCTGTGCCCCTTATTTCGGTAGCTCTTCCAATTATCCCGCGGTCCGTCCACGTGTGAATAATTTTAATGAATTCAGCACAACATCTTTTGATGTTATAGTTCTCTAGTTTTCAAATAGTTTCCCGCTTTTAAAAGTAAATTATGCTTAAGGGGTGAAACAAAGGGGCATAGGAACTTGCTTTGTGAAATAATTATGCTGATTGTCACCCTTAGGAATTAAAAGGAATATGTGAGTAATTAGAATTACTATAGGTACCCACCACCTACGTACATATCTCCCAGCAAAACTATGCGTTTCAGCAATCATCGTCTATCTTCGGAAATACGAACTCACGATCATGAGATCTAATATAGAGCTGTTACAACCATAAAAGTACATCATTACCTATTTTGTATTGTATGTTATACTTATTGACTTTTAAGTAAGAAACGATAGGTAATCAATTTCGTTGTAAGTTCTATAAAATGTTCTATCTAATGACTTCTAAATTCCATTTACGATTGATTTTCACGGCTCCTCTAAAATCCATCGAATTAATTAATTTGGGGCGTCGAAGCGTTCGCCGAAAAAGAAATGGAACGAATACCATTAGATTTGGAGGACATTGGAGAGAGAAGAATGAGGTCAGGATTAAATTTTACATTCATCTCAATAAAAAGTGTAAAGTATTATTGGGTTTTCCTATCTGGAATTTCTCAGTAGCAGCTCAGTCTGGATTTGTGCCCAGTTGATGGTAATAGGGTCGCCACCTAAAAATAAGCGGCAAAATGAGGGTGTACTAGATATAGGTAGATGCACCACTGCCTAACCCTCCGGGAATTACAGGCGTGATGTTATGATATGTTTCTACATCTGGATAAGATGGGTTTCATTAGAGATCTAGAGAAAAAAATGATTGATGTTTTCAGTAAGATTAAACGGTTTATTGTAAAATAAACTTCCTTAAAAAAGAGCTCGACCTAGAATTCGTTCAGGCTCAGAACGTCCCTTTCGCAAAATGTCCCTTGGTTTCCAATAGTCCCTTTCCCGAAATGTCCCCTCCCCATAGTGTCGCTTTCCCAGAATGTCCCTTTCCGAAAACGTACCCTTTCTCAAAATGTCCCTTTCCTACGACAGCTACGCGTTTAAACTGGGAATATTTAAATAACATATTAAGCCATGTAGTCAATCAAATACACACCCAATTTTTTATAAATAAAAGTTTCATTGTGATTGTAAAAGAAAAATAATGAAGGTGTAATATGCTAAATGTTCTTTAATGATCCGTCAAAATGTAACACGCTTTATTTATAAAAAAATTGGGTCTGTGGTGAAAACGCAAAGATTTAATACAAGGTGTTAAGTTTTAGGGTTAGGTTAGGGTAAAAATATATAAATAAGTAGGTATGTACGATATGGGATTATTGTGACGAAGATGAAGACCTATACAATGGTGTATTTCTTATGAGGTTTAAATTATTTTTAAATTTTTAGTTCTTTTTATTAACAAGTAATAAAAGCTTGTTTTTAAAAAGTTTTTTTTTCTTTTATCTTTAATATAATTCCATGCCTCTGGTATATCATTTACTAGAGGAATAATCGCGCTCTTTCTTGTTACGTTACTTAGGCCCGTATTAATAAACGTTCCTCAATGACGTGCCCAAGTACGCAATCATTTGATACGCCATTATTTCGATATCAGCATCTCAAGATCATTGCTAATTAATAAACACATGAATACAGTATCTCAGTTACCAAGATCAGCTCCTCAATGCGCTGTACTTGATGGCTTGATTTCGTGAACGATTACGTCACATTGACCGAAGTTTAGAATGACATGCATCACATTTCATTATTTTATGTTGTAAAATTTATTGAAATACTTGTATTTTGTTAAAACTAATAATTATAAAGTTGTTTTCTACCCAAGAAAGCCATACATTGTAAAAAAAATATATGTTTTTTTATTTCCCAATAAATAAAATAAAATATAATTTAAAAAAGTTTTTTTTTGTGTTTTTTTTTTTTTTTAATTTTTATATTTGGTGCTGCAGGTTGTGATAAATGTATTAGGTCACCATAAACAAGCTGAAATATGTTTTTTTTTATTTTTTTTTTTCACATAAATATATTGGGTTTTAAAATTAGATTAATTGGATTTATATGGTACTTACTACTTTTAAAGTTTATTTATTTATTAATCTTTATACAACTAAAGAAGTACATTTGCGGACTTAATGGCTTTGTGTTATACCTATAAATAGTAATTAAATAAATTTTATTATAAAAAATAAAATAAAAACATTTATTTCAGGTTCTCCCATATTACAATCACAAGTTACAAAACACGAGATAAATACAAATCACAATATAAAAATAAAAATAAATACAATGTCATCAAATCATAAATACAATGTCAAATAAAAATAAGCAACTCAATGTCAAATGAAAATAAAAATAAGCAACTCAATGTCAAATGAAAATAAAAATTAAAAATAATAAAAAAATTAAAATAAAAATTTAAAAATTAATTAATTATACTTATGATAAATGTATTTAAAATATTTACCTAGGTACCTACCTGAAATGATGCTGTAGCATAAAACCGGTCATAAAATATCGTCATAGTACCTACTCTATTTCATCGTAATAATTAATTTCACCCAAAATATTTTTAAACTCCATGTTTCGCGCTACTAATCAGGACCTTAAATCACGGACTGCCTACACTCAGTTTTACGCATCTCGAGTACACACATCTATTGTATACTTAAGTGTGGAGTTCCGTTTATTAATCAGTCCATCACTCGGCTGATAACGTAAACCCAAGCCGTAACTTAAGTACACAAATTATTATGTTTATTAATACGGTCATGATCTCAAGGTTGTCATCAAGTGCGACCTCTTGGGCTGAGGAACGTTTATTAATACGGGCCTTAGTATAATTATGTTAACAGTTACCACGTGGATAAATTTTAGCATTGTCATTTTGGTTTATATTATATGTGATTAAAAGTTGATTGACTACATGGCTTCTGTTATTTACATATTCCAAGTTTAAACGTGTAGCTGTCGATGGAAAGGGACATTTTGAGAAAGGGTAATTTCGAGAAAGTGACATTTTGAGAAAGGGCCGTTTCGGGAAGGGGCATTTTGAGAAATGGACGTTTCGGGAAAGATACATTATGGGGAGGGGACATTTCGGGAAAGGGGCTATTTGAAACCAAGGTCCATTTTGAGAAAGAGACATTCTGAGCCTGAACGCTAGAATTACATCCACAGGTATAAAATTGTTCCCGAAATAGGGAAGGTCAGGCAAAGGTAATTGTAGATGGCGTGATCATAGCTAGGTCCCTACGGCCTACAATAAATTTGTATATATAATTTCAATAATTTCATTCATTCGTTCCATTTCGTTCATTCGTTCCATTTCGTTTTAATTCACGAGTTTGGTTTTATTTCAATATTTCGTTATTTTCGGTGGTTTCAATATTTTAAATCAAGTATTTGACATGGAAAGTGTCAGAATATTAAACCTTAAATATTTCCTCATAATTACTTTCTTCAAAATGATTCCGACTGAACCTTGAACTCTGTTTAATTTAAAAAATCTCTACGAATAGCTTTAACCCACAATCTTCTTTCCTGCGTTCCTGGACCTCGCCAAAGCTTTTGACACAGTTTCCATTCCAATTCTGTTGCGCAAGCTTGAGATCATGGGTGTGAGGCAACCAGCTGAAAATGTTCAAAAGTTATTTAGAAGATCGTTCCCAGTGCGTAAAGATTGGCAATGTTCTCAACGCTGTTAAAAAAAACTCATTTTTGGTGTTCCTCAAGGAAGTATTTTAAGGCCCACTCTGTTTTTGATCTACATAAATGACCTCTGCAATCTAAAGCTAGAGCATGGCACTATCATAACGTACGCTGACGACACTGCTCTACTTTTTTCGGCTGACTCAGAAAATGAAGTCTACAATCTTGCGCAACACGGATTCAATATTGTAAATAAATGGCTTCAAAATAACTCACTAACTCTAAATGCAGAGAAGACACATTACATTAAATTTCGATGCGCAAGAAAATATCGAAGAACCCGTCAGAGCTGCATGTTGTTGAACCCCTCAGCGTTGTTGCCCAGTCCCTGCAAATAGCCAGTGTAAGTATCCCAATATTAAAAAGACAAATAAAATAAAATACCTGGGTATAATAATAGATGAAACCCTTTCCTTAAAACATCATATGGAAGCTCTAAATAATAGAATTCGTAAGCTGATATATACGTATTAAAAAAGCTAGGATTTATTGCAAATCCAAAAATAATTAGGCAAATATACTTTGCTCTATAACAGTCAATATAATTTTGCCTCACTGTATAACTTCATGGGGGTGGGGCAAGTAAAACTTTGTTATTGCGCATTGAAACAGCTCAAAGAGCTATTCTTAAGGTGGCTACTAGCCACCCTTTACTAACCTCCTGTATAAATCTTGTGAAGTACTAACAGTTCGACAGTTATTTATAATGAGCACTGTACTAAAACAACACAAAGCACTTCCATACAGCCTAAAAGGAGACGGAAAGATATAGTTTGCCCTCAAAAAAGTACAAAACATGCTTTCACAGCCAAATTTTGTATGGTACCTCGGACCGCTACTCTATAACAGGCTAAATGCAAAAGGAAACATGTACTCCTTAAACCATAGTAACTACAAGAAAATCCTTAAGGAAACTCTTCAACCTTTGAAGATTCAGAGAAGTTATTTCTAGTGCTAAAGTAAATATTGTTTGTATTATTATTTTTTAATTAGCTAGTTAAGTTAAGATAATATAATTTTTACATTTATGTACCAATAAGATTAATATGTTATTGGATTATTTAATCAATTAATATTATCTCCAATCGCCTGAAACACAGGATTACCTAGTTCAGGCACAAATTATCGGTGAACTTGTCATAGATTTAAAAAAAGCTGTATTTTACGTTATACCTTATATTTTTTAATATATATATATATATATTTCTTATTTTAGGATCTTTCAGAAAAAGGTGGACTCCAATTTCGGAGTACTTAGGAACAACAACGCGTCATTTTCGCAAAAATAAAATAAAACCACCTCACGCCTCATATTATTAGCTTGTGTTGGCAACTAGCTACGATATTATTAGCTTGTGTTGGCAATTAGCTACGATATTATTAGCTTGTGTTGGCAACTAGCTACGATAGCGCCATTTTGACAGTTGCCTTCACCATTGAAAAACGTTACAAGTTGAAGGAATATCTACCTACGCAAGGAAACCTCTTTTCATCATTTATTTATAGGTTCCAAACAGGTTTTTACCGATATTCCACACTTTACAAAAACTTCTTAGATGCACTTAAATCTGTGTCAAATCAAATTGACATTTGTCTTATCCTATATTATAATTATTATTAGTATATGAAAAAGCGTAGAAAAAGAGATTGATAAACTTCCAAAATGACTTCGCACCAAATAGAGAATGTTCATTTGGAATTGCTGAACAAACTGCTGTCAGATTCAGGGTTGGAGTGCTTCCGGTCGCCCCCGGAATCTACTGACACATCAAGCAGTTCCAGAACTGCTGAAGAACAAGGTAGGTAGACCACCAGAGTAAGGAGGTAGGTGCCTAGCTACTTGGTAAGAGAGTTTTTTGGGTTGTAGTTACAAAAAACCAGGCGGTATATGGTAAATGCACACCATCGTGGACATCCATACCCACTATCCAAGCTTCCTAACTGATATTATAAATGCAAAAGTGAGTTTGTTTGTTATGCTTTCACGCTAATACAGCTAAACGGATTTGGATGATATTTGGTACATGGGTAGACCATGACCTGGTGAAGGACATAGGTCTTGGATCGCAGACAAAGTCCCGCGTAACAGCTAGTAATATTATAAATGCTAAATTTGGTTAATATGTCTGCCTGTTACCTTTCAAGCCACGACGAAACCGATCTTTAAGAAATTTTACACCTATGTAGCCTGAAACCTGGAGTAGGACAAGTGCTACTTTTCATACTAGATATTTGTATAAAAAAATGATGATATACCTACAAAATACACGCAGATGAACTCGCGGGCAATAGTTGGTCTGAAATACCGGAGGCTTTGGAGGACAGTTGCCATCCCGCATACCAATTTGCAACTATGGCACACATATTCTTCAAATCGTAACAAAGAAACGCTGGTCGTATCGCCTCGGTCGTCTGAGGAAGTCGAGAGGGGAGGAGAGGGGAGGGTCGTGGTGGTTTTGTGAAGAGGCTCGTGCTCCTTCAGAAATTCAGCTCTCGGTTTGATGCCCATGTCAAACAAAGTGATATTGGATTTTTTTAATATGAACTTTTAAACATCAGCCCTTATTCTGGATTTGTATTCAGTTAATGGCAATTGTTACCATTGTGGCTAGAACCTGGATGAGACGGCCACAGGAGCGTGAGTGTCGGCACAAGCAAAGACATGCCTATGCACAGAAATATATGACGTGGGCTGTGGGTCATGATGATTATGATGGCAATCAGCTCGCCCTTTAATACATAAGGCTTAAACCTATCTGCGTGCCCGATGGCATTCCCTATCGGCAGAAATGGCAAACTTCAACATTAACTTTCTTCCCCTGGCTTCCTTGCTTACTCGCTTTTGCTATACTAATTATAAGAAACTCTTGTGCAAAATTCATGCTTCATTTCAAAAATTCATGGTCTCCAGACCCAGTGGAGGCCTTGCAATGTCTTTCAGTGAACGAATGGAAAAAAATACGATTTTTATCGAGTGCACTAAACATTTGTGCATACCTACTTTGTAATGCAAATATTCCGTTTAACAACCAGGACCAGCAGAAGAAGAAGAAGAGCCAACGACAGAAGCAGTGGAAGAAGAGGGAACGACGCTAGTAGTCGAGGAGACTGTGCAGGAGTCGTTTCCGGACATATTCCCCTCGCCTTCTCTGCGACTCGTCCTGTCCGATAAGGCTAGAGCTATTGAGAAACAGAATAGGTAATACCTAAACTATGTTCTTATCTTTAAGTACAGTTAGCCTTGAAAAGGTAAAACGACAAGAATTCATTCGATTGTCTACAATTTGTGTTACATAAAGCGCAACGCACATTTAGGGAGTCCTCCTGCATCACCTTCGTACATTTTGTGTGTGAACTATCGTAAGTATACCTACTGCCGGCGGGCGCTGAACTTTTTCATAATGAAATGCGTAGCGCTAGCCTTAATACTGTATCAATGTGTACCTACCTAGCTACAATTCAGTACATAGGTACCCTTTGAGCTGGGTCCACACATGTATCATCTTGCAGTTCAAAATCAGGCGTATCGTATCGAGTATTCGTAGCTTAAATATAGAAGCACATTTTTCGTCCGCATCGTACCTACTCGCCGATTGGGCCAAAAACCACGTCCGTACCTACATAACTATATAAAGATACTGTATCTTGGCAGCGTGACAGCGCCGCGTGTCGTGTTTTGTGGACGCATTCAATTTTTCCTTCCATCCTCGTATATAGAATAATAATAATATACCTTATTGATACAAGTCCTTACAATATGCTTAATATCTAGCTAAAGTTTACAATAGTTAAAGGCGCACAAAAGTTGAAACTCTGGACTCCCAAACTAGGAAAACCTGTGACTTAGGAGTCAGTGTTCTACTGCCACTTGGAAACTATAAACCCTTATGGAAATTAAGAGCTAGTAAACTGATATTATACAAAAAATATATATTATTATACAGTGATTTTAAGAAAAAGCTGAAAAACAATAAAAAGTAAAAAATTAAATTAAACTGATAAATTAACATTAAAAAGTAAAATGACTGTGTGGTTGATTTTGTATATGTGACTGAAAATCGTGTGTTTTGTTTGCGTTGTGTGTGTGTGACTGGGAAACGTGTGTTTTTGCGTAGTGTGAGTGTGTGTGACTGCGAAACGTGTGTTTTGTTTGCGTTGTGTGAGTGTGTGTGACTGGGAATCGTGTGTTTTGTTTGCGTTGTGTAAATGTGTGTGACTGGGAAACGTATGTTTTGTTTGCATTGTGTGAGTGTGTGTGACTGGGAAATGTGTATTTTGTTTGCGTTGTGTGAGTGTGTGTGACTGGGAATCGTGTGTTTTGTTTGCGTTGTGTGAGTGTGTGTGACTGGGAAACATGTGTTTTGTTGGTGTTGTGTGTGTGTGACTGGGAAACGTGTGTTTTGTTTGCGTTGTGTGAGTGTGTGTGACTGGGAAACGTGTGTTTTGTTTGCGTTGTGTGAGTGTGTGTAACTGGGAAACGTGTGTATTTTGTGTTGTGTAAGTGTGATATGAGGAGCCTAAGTATGTGAATGTGGTGGTGTCTAGTCTTAGTATCTTCCCTCATGATTCAGTTAATTCGAGCACAACTCACATTCAGTTCAGACATGGACCCGGAATCCATCTCTGCGATTGCTCAGAGTGTGGCTATGACTTGTGCCTGTTTTATTGTAATTACTTAGTAAGCTTCAAAACAGGGTAAAAAAGACAAAGACGTCGTAGGTGGCAGGTACAAGTGTTTAGAAACCGAGACCAACATGGCAGAAGAGCATTGCTGCGTGATTTACAATATCAACATATAAGTGGAGAATACAAAAACTTCAATCGCATGTTGCCGACTGATTTTGAGTATTTATTAAACAGGATTGGCCCAACGATTGAAAAGATTAGTACCAAGCTCAGGGCCGGCTCAACATAGATAGCAACGCTGACGCAAACTACCGATCGCTAAAAAATTGAAAATTGAAATTTGCGGGCTACAACTGAGGATTCACCATAAGAGGGCGCACACGAGTCCACTAGCGCCACTCCTTTAACCTTTTAACCGCCCGACTTTATGTCAGTTGTCGTGCCCCCAGCGCCCGACACATTGAATCGAAAAATAAATACCTACAACAAAGAGGGATGTGCAATACCTACAATTTTTCGATGTCGATATTTCGTTTTATATAAATAACAACTGAGTAAATATTTTGATATTTGTTTTATTTAACATTATCCACTAGTAAGAAATACCAGTGTAAATAAGTACCAAAGAAACAAAAACAACTCCTGGTTTTCTTCCTTCTATTTTTGTCTACTCCCGTGTTTCTCAACTACTTCAGTCAACGTTTTTTACCGTAGGTATCTAAACGGCAGAATTTTTCACTGTATTTAATGTGTTTAATGCCGTCTTTTTTCGAAATGGAAAGTAAATATGTAGGTACTTATTTATTATAGAATCAAGTTTCTATAATAAATAATACAACAGTCTGAAATCACAATTTAGTTTTATTCACTGGTTTTATGAAATACAAACAAAAGTCTTTAAAAATAAATATTTAATGAGTGGTCATGATAAATTTCAATACACATTTATCGACACACGAACGTAAAACTGATAGAAACACACAACACTGATGGAAAATTCCAGAAGTCGGCACTCGTTTATGACGTACGAAGCGGTCGTCTTTATCAGACCGTGGCGCTGGGCGTACTAACAAAGTAAGTTTCGGAAGATGTAGGCTAGGGATGGGAACCATCAACTCAGTTGCTGACATTTCACAAGTAAGTTTACTTAATTTCAAAGGAATTAAATGAAATACTCACAAATATTTGTAAAAACATGTTTTATTAACAATTGCTGTATTTGTTTTAAAGTTAATTAGTCAGTATAAAGAGAAATATTTTGATTTATGTTTATTTTTGTATCAGTAAATCTTGGCATATGTCCCGTCCCTCATGTCGGATTTTGTCGTCATGGGCGTTGCACATCAATACAATTTTCTAAAAATAATGTTAGTAATTCATCTAACTTTGGACTTTATTTTTAGGACTTCTAATTAAGAGACTAAAGTGTATTAAACTGTAAATGATTACTTAGTTAACTATTTACCTAATATAAACATAATTTTGATAGAATACAGCGTAATTAAATAAAAAAAGCTGATTAAACGAGCAGTGATATTTTGGTCGGAAATATACGACTCTGGCGAAATGGGCCAGAAATATTTGTCGGATTAATCCGACGTAGGCGGTTAAAAGGTTAAAAAAGTATTATCTCGTGACTGAGAAGGAATTTTCAAAAACGGCTCATTAGCGACCTCGGTAAGTGTGTCTAGTAATACTTTTTATAAACTTTCATATTGAGACACGAAGCAACAAAATGCGATCTAACTGAATGTGGCCGCTTTTGTTTAGATCAAATTTTGTTGCTTCGTGTCTCGATATGAAAGTTTATAAAAGGTATTAGAAAAATCTTGACACACTTACCGAGGCCGGTTATTGAGCCGTTTTTCAAAATTCCTTCTCAGTCACAAAATAAAACTTTTTTAAAGGAGTGGCGCAAGTGGACCCTTGTAAGCGCTCTTAATATTTAGCGATCGGTAGTTTGCGACAGCGTCGCTATCTATGTCGAGACTGCCTACCCAGAAAAGCGATCACAATCAAAGATATAAAATATCTTTGATTGTGAAATGCGTTTCTGAGATGCGTGCAATTGGAGAGGCTTATGTATGTCCAGCAGTGGACTGCTGTAGGCTGATGATAATGATGATGATGATATTCTTAACAAGCGAGGATTCTTTCACTAGTTTGCAATATTTATTCAGACTATTGAACCAAACAATAAGTCTAATAGTTCCAGAAACCTGTCAAACTATTGTCGATTTATTAAAATACGAAATAAAGCTAAGGCAATGCTTGATTTACTTAGTAATTAAAATGAATAATTTGTGTACCTACCTTTGGCGAAATAATACAACTTGTTTATTTATTAACTGAACAAAATATTAACATAATTCTTCATTGCAAAATAATTAAATGGGTACCTACATAATAAATTTCAAAAAGTTTTCACAGTTGTCGCTCATAAGTACGTAATAAAAATTTATATTAAAAAACACGCTAAAATCATCGGTATCTCTTGAATCAGTGTCATGGATTTCAACCTAATTTCGCGGCGGCGTCGCGTCGGCGTAGGACTAACTACTTGATTTACCCCCACATAATGATGGAAGTGCAGAATTAAATGGCGGCGTAGGCGCACGTCTACTAAAGGCTATTTGATATCCTCTTTCCTAATTCGTACTCTCCATTATCAGCGCATTGTTGTTAATGTGGTGTTCCATGACAACGAAGGTTCTTTGTGTGTAAGTACGGAATTTGGATGCTAAATAATTGGCATATATTTGATATCGGTCGGATGTTAAAGCTGGAGCCGAAGCGGCAGAACTAGCTGCTAGTGCGGAAGTCACCAACTTCTGCATCAATTGTAACGCTTCATTAATGATCGGGTCATTTTGAGGCGCACTTTTTTTTTGTTTTTTTTTATAGGTAGTGGAGATTTAAATGCTACTGGATGCGCTCAGCTCACAGACGCCCGGCTCCCAGACGCATAACTCTTAGATGGCTTGTTCTCAGTTGCTGCAGAGTCCTCGGAATGTTCATTCTCGAGAATATCTTCATCTTCAGCAAAATTTTCCTGCATGAATGAAAATTTAAATTAATATTAAAAGGGTTTCTCATTAACATAATACTTAATACAATAGTAAGCCTTTTCTGAACAGTTTCAATTATATTTTTATTTAATTCTTGATGTTCGTTACAGTTACCGAATACTTCTCACAAATGGAAAGAAGTCAGTGCTGAATTTATGAACACGTGGAACCATCCGAAACTGATGCGTTCGCTGGACGGTAAACATCATGTTGCAGGCTCCATTTAAAACAGGATCACATTTCTTTAACTACAAAGGGTTTTTCAGTATTGTTATGTTGGCCCTTGTGGATGCTTCCTACAATTTTATGTTTGTCGACGTCAGGACTCATGGCAGAATTTCCGATGGTGGTGTGTTTAATGATTCACTACTGAATGAGACAATTTACAAATAATTATATGTGAGAATGATGTAAAAAGAAGTAAGTACTTACACGTTAAAAGCGTCTAGAGTAGGAAAGTACAGCAAAAATAAACGGAAAAAAAACATGAAAATAAAAAATTACCGGTTCCAACTGACGGCGCCCGTTCACCAACTTGACGCATGGATCAGCGCCATTCAGCTCAATCATATTGAAGGGAGCTAAATGATCCAACACGCGCCACCGTCAGCGAGACATTTGAGTGAGCATGACATACCTACTCTCAGCCGCCAGGGTACATTCAAGTCAATGAAAGACATGTTACCCGGTAAATAGTAGCTCCATTAATAATACCTACATATAATAGTATTCACACCTGATCTATGCAAATGCAATGTATTCGAAATGTATTCGATTTTCGAATATATATTATTTTAAATGTTTTCATGGAAATGAAACCAGGTGAGGCTGTTTTAGGTTCCAAATTCTAAACACATTAACAACTCATAACACATAATAGCTGGTTATAATGAAATTCAGTAAAATAATATTGCCCAGCACCCTAATTGTGTAACCATTTTGAAGAATATTGATAATCCATATTTTCGAAAATATGTCATTCAAAACTCGTTTTGAAGTTTAAGTATGATTCGAATTTTACGATATGAGAGTAGACAAAAATACTTTAAAATTAATTAATTTGATAATTACCTAATTAAATCCAACAACGTAACAAAAACATCGTGCAAATGAAGTCTGTCGAAAAATAAAGTTGTCCGCTAGCTCGACAGATGGCGTTGGCGTCGAATTAGATCTCGTTATGGTTTCGTTACCGTGCTGCGAGTCAGCTTATTTGAAAGTATGAATCAATTAATTTGATAATATGTAACTCAATTATAAAATTGTTGACAAATCGAACCGCTTTCGTCGGGTTGATTTTATTTATACGGACGGATATATACTATTATAAATATAAAAAACACGTATTTTATTTTTAGGTACGGACCTATTTCTATAATGCAAGCCCAGTCATTGAGTCATGTCAGTTGTCAAATTTTGGTTCTTGAATAAACAGATACCTACGGGCGGGGGAACTGTCTGAATAAGATTAAGAACATTTTTTTATATTTTTTTAATATTTATTTTTCATGAAAAAAATGTTGCCATACTAGTTTTTTTTTTTTTAACATAATATTAGTTTTTGGTCAAGCCCGGATCGTCCTTAAACTTAGTAAAAGGAAAATGCTCAAAAAAAAAACCCAGAGCGAACAGATACAGCACCCTAATTACGTAATATACTATCTATCACAATCTGAATCATTTTGAAGCCTATTGCTAATCCATTGCTTCCTATGTTCGAAAAAATTGTCTGTTCAACAACGTCAATAACGCAATGAATGTTGTTGAACTGTCAAAATGAAACCCATTCCTACTGTTAGTGTGTTACGTAATTAGTGTAATTACCCTGCAGGTGTAGCTCAGAATTTTAGTGATATTTAATGATATCATTGTGTAATATTTCACTATAAGATTCGATGACTAAATGTGAAATGGCTATTTGTTTTTCATCAGGGGTGTTTTTTTTTTTCTTTAAGTACGTTATCACATTTTTGAAACACTGAAGTTTAGGCATTTGAGTCGCAACACAACAACATTACGCGCACGCACACATTGAAACCGCTGCCCGCTCGATTTTATAGGAACTTATCTAATCTTGGTACTTGAAGGTATTATTTTTTAATTTTACTGGTATTCATTGAGTAAAGTTAGACGTAAGTTTGCAATCTAATTTTGGTAACTGTGACTAAGAACTATCTGCGTGATAGTTACGTTTTTAATATTTTTGAAATTCATCAAACAATAATAATAATTAATAATTTTAGTAACATAGAAGTATTATTTACTAACAATGTATGGAATGTTTATTCTGAAATAAAATTATTCATAATAATAATTACGTAGGTAGGTACTCAAAAATTTCAAGCGCTGGCCATATGGATTAAATACCATATTCTTACGGAAACTAACGACCTTAACATTTTACTATTACAAGGATCACCTACGATTATCGCCCAGGCTACTTTTAGTTAGAAAAGATGTAAGTACATGTAAATATTATTTTTGCTGACAATTGTTGGAGCATTACATAATCAAATACTAGCGTGGAAGTTTATCCTAGATTTTCGTTGTTATTTAAAAATAATCATTCCCTTATGAAAACAGTAAGTGTTTTATTTACTGAGACGCGTGGCGCGTGCACAGTATTTTTCATAAAAATTAAAACAAAAGTAGGTAGTGAAAAGTATACTATACTGTATAAAAGCAGGTCAACAATCACAAAATGTACACAAAAGTGTACCTTACTGTGAAAAATTAGATAAAATAAAAAAAAAACGGTGTGAGTTGGTTTGGCACTCACGAAAATTGATGTGTAAACATGTGAGCTCGCATCAGTTTGGTTCACGCGCTCACATAGACACGGGTCTTACGCTGACGTCATCTTACCCTCGAAGTCTTACGCTTACGCGTCTGACGCTCGAAGTCCCAGCTAGCCCCTACCGTAGACCGAGCGCTAAGATGTTTACACATCAAAAATTGTGGATTACCCAACCATATCCAACGGAATATTGTTGAACCTTTTACGCATTATGTCTTTCCGTCAGTATGTTTGTGCGTATGTGTGAGCTATGATCTCTAAGATTCATAGACCTCACGTGTCGCGGGTCTGCTAGTTCTGGTAGTAAACAGTTATTGGTACTGGCGTCTCCATCAGCAATCTCCGAAAAAGTATCAACTTCGTCCAACCACAGTATACAATACAGTACACACTTCTTTACGTAATATTTTTTTTGCCAGAAATTGATACACTCGTACTTCCACGAGCGCGTCCGAGCGCGGAATGACGAACCGCAAGAAGAAAATGTATGGAGAAATTTGAGGCCGTTTCTTATTTTTCTCATAAATTAACAAGTTATTTGTTTACCTACAAAATATTTAGCTACCGGTATAGAGGACTATATAAGCAACAATTTCTTATTATTTTTAAGTTTAACAATGCAGTGGATTTAGCTGTACGAGTACTGGTTCCTAATCAGACCCCATCTTTTTAAATTTGTTGGTGTTATTGTGATGGTTAAAACCTATTTTTATGAAAATTTTGTATGGGGCTATACAATGTTTATGGGTTCATTCTGGAGATGAATATATTATCTTTAAGGTGACACCAAAATATCCTCGCAACAGTGATCCTAATTCATTAAAATGGTACCGGAAAAGCACTGATATTTGTGGAAAAATGTGATAGCGTCCTTAAGTTATCTTCGATTTGGGTATATTTGACGATATAAATACATACTAGGGTTGATGAGGAAGAGGATGCGGATGAGGAACTATTAGAAATACGTTTTGAGGAAGTGAATGAGGATGAGGATTCGAGGAGGAGGACGAGGAAGAGGATGCGGGTGAGGAAGATAGAACCTGTGATATGAAATTGAAATTTTAAATAAAAGAAAGATTGCTAATTGGCCCATTAATATATAGAAGAAAAACAAAACAATTTAATAATCAAAATTCACAATAGGGAGGTTGAATTTAATGAAAATTTACTTTGAAGCTGTTTCTCCAGATAGACGGTTTCGTAATTCGTCGTAAACTAATCCAGCGCCACTGAAAAGGCGCTCATTAGGGACACTTGACAGAGAGGCTGAAAGATACTGGTGCTCAGCTCCGTAAAGTTCAAAATATTTTAGAATACATCAACAACACTTCCTCATAAATTCCTCTTAATGAATGTGGAAGTGGAAGAGGACGAGGAATATTTTATGCCTAACATTGTGGATGTGGAAGGGGATAAGGAATCGCAAAAAAATTAGGAATTTCCGCATTATGAGGATGAGGAAGCGGAATCCTCATCAACCCTAAGACATACATACATATACTCACAGAGTAGGCAGAGACTGCAGTGTCAAAATCAACTATCCACAGCCCACTTTTCGCCGCTTATATATGTATTTTTTTTTTGTAAGCTTCTATTAGTTATTATAACATTATGATTTTTTCTTTGACGTTCTGATTTATATTTTCGACAATAGGATTTTTTATTAATTTTTATTTAAATAGGTATTAATATTTTGACATTACTTATAAATTCGAAAATTTAATACAAAATTTCATAACTTTACATAATATTCTTATAATGTTGGTACCTAGTTCTGATTTGCATGTACCTAGCTTATTATTTAATATTTCTACACCCTATGTGTGAAACTATATTTAATGTAAGATCTCAATGCACCATATACCGAGAAATAAATAAATACTTACTTAGTTCTATCACACTATCGTTATCCCAACTCATCACTAAAAAGTATATAAGTACGGGTTGGAATCACAAAATTATGTCAGAAGGAGGTATGATCGCGAATCAAAGTGTACTTATACAAGTCTAAACTTGTCAAGATCAGGTAGCGGCATTGCGTATCCTCTTTGATGATCGGGAAAAAACCGCCTCGAAATGGAACGCGGTGTATCATCTATCAAATGAAAATGAAATAGTCGTATCCTGACACAGTATCAAAATGCGTTCATACCACTTACGTACCTACATACTGCCGATCACGATACACGTATCCGATACGAAACGTATCACGGGGTCTACTCTCTAAGCACGAAATCCGTGGTTTCAGCCGAAGTTACGGGCGTTTCTTACTCCGTACCACCTACGAACATAAGATTAATTTCGGGCCCGACCTAAGACTGAATGAATGTCACCACGATGTGACTGCTGTCCCTACTCCCGATATCTTTTTACCTGTTCGAAAAAGTTTATAAATCGGGTGTAGGGTTCACTCCAAAGTTTCAAACTACTCTAGGTCGGGCCCGCTAGATACGCGGTTACATACGGATCGGGATGTATCAGCTACGGCGTATGGCATGATCGCGTATCCTTTTGCGTCCAAACTAGCGACAATGATACACGTCGATGCTACGCGACGGAGATCAGCACCCTAATTAAGTAATATACTATCAATAACGACCTCAATAATTTTGAAGGATACTCGTATTGCTAAACCATTGCTTCATATGTTCGAAAAAAATGTCTGGTCAACAACGTAAATCACACAATGAATGTTTTTGAACTGTCAAATAGAAAGCCATTCCTACTGTTCTGATTCACTAATATAATGATACCAGTCTGAACTTAGCTTAATTATTAGTTTGGGGAAAAAGTCTTTTCGCACTATACTATGTATGAACTTGTAATAAAATCTCTTTGGCTATACTATTTGTATCTGGCTGGTTTTGGTATCATTGAAAGTTTAAATTTTAAAGAACATAATTCCAAATTCAAATTAGGAAAATGTGTGATTTTCATTTGTTTTTCGTACTGTCAAGATGAGTGAATCTAATGAAGAAATTCGATACATTTTAAAATTTTACTACAAAAATGGTAAAAATGCAAAGCAAGCCGCGAAAAAAAATTGCGATGTCTATGGGACCTAGTGCAGTGTCTGTTAGTGTAGCACAAATTTGGTTTAAGCGTTTACAATCCGGAAATTTTGATGTCAAAGATGCACGTCGCTCTGGTTACTACGTGGTATCACGGATAAAATGGATGCCATTTTTGAAAAAGTGGAGCAAGATCGGCTAATATCTAATATCAGTAGTTACGACGTAGCTGAATAACTGGGAATTGACCACAGAACAGTGTTGGCACATTTGAAAAAAAATGGGTAAGTACACATAAAAGCTCGAATATTTGGGTACGTCACGAACTCACTGAAAGAAACCTAATGAACCGTGTACTCATTTGTGATTCTTTATTACGACGTAATGAAACCGAACCATTTTTGAAGAAGCTGATAACTGGAGATGAAACGTGGATCACGTACGACAAGAACGTGCGAAAAAGGTCGTGGTCAAAGGCCGGTCAGGCTTCACAGACTGTGGCGAAACCCGGGTTAACTCGCAACAAGGTGATGCTGTGTGTGTGGTGGGATTGGAAGGGCATTATTCATTATGAGCTGTTACCACCAGGCAGGACCATCAATTCTGAACTCTACTGCGAACAACTGATGAGATTAAAGCAAGAAGTTGAGAGAAAGCGGCCGGAATTAATCAACAGAATGTAAACAAAATGTGGTTTTTCATCATGATAACGCTAGACCTCACACATCTTTAGCCACTCAGCAAAAATTAAGAGAGTTTGGCTGGGAGGTGTTAATGCATCCGCCGTATAGTCCTGACCTTGCACCTTCAGATTTCCACCTGTTTCGGTCTCTTCAGAATTCTTTAGGCAGTGTCAGGTTAACATCACGAGAGGACTGCCAAAACCACTTGTCGCGGTATTTTGATCAGAAGTCCCAAAATTTCTATAGCAATGGGATCATATCCCTACCTACAAGATGGCAAAAAGTTATCGTACAAAATGGTACCTACATACTTGAGTTAAATGTAAATAAACTATATTAAAAAATGTTTTGAATTTTCTTAAAAAATGCTAAGAAACTTTTACCCAACCTATTAAGTTTGTTGCTACAAATTGATACAATACTAGCTGCGCCCAGCGGTTTAATCCGCATAAGTCTCGATCTCGTGGGAATATCGGGCTATAAACTATCCTTTGTCGTAATCCAGGTCGTGGTCTACACATGTACCAAATTTCATCCAAATCTGTTCAGCCGGTTTAGCGTGAAAACGTAACAAACAAACGTACAAAGAATCAAATCTTTTCTCTTTATAATATTAGTTTAGATTATAGAATAAAGATTATAGACAATTAAAAGAATTCTTGTCGATGTAGGTATAGCTACATCTTTTTGAGGCGGACTGTACAAATTCTATGGATTCGTTGACGGAATAAATTACCCAAAAACATCAACTCTCATATCGCGGGTGCGTTTATGAAGACAATCAGCCAGACTTTTAACAACTAGATACTGTTTACGTAACGATCACAATATATCCTTACGGGAATCGCATCACGTTAGGTACATACTTAAGTAGTGCAGCAGTGTATTGCTCAGCCAAAGTTCCACCTGAGCCGTGCTATAATATTGCCCGTATATCTATTGTTGATAAGTCCGCATAACTCAAGTGTACGTACGGCGACATATCAAGCTATACATTTCCAGTATAAGTTGACTTCTCATTGAACGAAAAGCCTATAGGTAAAATGATAGTTCAGCTAAAACTGGAAATGTATAGCTTGATGTGTAGGTAGCCGTGTGTACCAACCAATTTTGCAGTTTCAATTCTACATTATAGAATCCACGTGCTTCCCGAAGAATTTAAAAACAAAATCGACCCTCAAGCCATCCCAAAAATCTTGACTACACCGCAACAGAAATACATAGAGATTCTGGCAGAACTGGTCGGATGCACCAGATACAAGAGCAGTTTGGCTGAATTCTGGTTTCTGGATACCCTGGCCAATCTCCTGAGGAGGGCACAAGAGGATGGTCTTGACAGACGTAAGTTCTTAATGAATCACCTAGACTTTTACAAACTATGTGCCATGTTGGGGCCGCTTTCAGTCTGACCGCATGTAGCTGAATACCAGTATTTTTGCCTGGAGCGACTGCCTATCTGACCTCCAGTACCCAGTTACTGGACAATACGATAGGGATGAATCCCTTGGTGAGACTGGGTATGAAATGAATGGTCACCCCCAACTACAAACTGACCACGCATGCGGCTCATAGAACCACGATCTCTTGTAATTTAGAATCGTAAAAGTGTATTGTTATTTATGTTTGTTAAGCAGACACCTAATCACGTATAAACGGCTAAATTAATAATTAAGGCACACAAAAAAGTAATTAGTTTCCCTATAATCCTAGTGCAACCGCAAGGTTCAGCTAGTAAGTATTAGATACTTACCTATTCATCTTACAGTTGAAGTGTCATGATTTTATTATAGCCACACAAGCAATTCTGATATTATGGTTCTGCGAGTGGATGAAGGAAATGCAGCACTTCGATGCTGCAGACAGAAAACGGATGATAAGGAGGTTCCAGGTGTGTTTCTGGAGCTTGTAGTAACAGAAATATTATTTATCTAATATATTTACATTTGTTTAGTCTAGCCAAAATCCATTTCTCACTTTTGCATAATGATTTAACTTTACGGATTGCACCTTACTTCTAAAAACAATGAATCGAATTTTGCATTAAATTTACATTATTTCTCTATAAATGATTTTATTAGTGGTAGGTTTGTACAAACACTTTTACACGTCAATCATATTATAAAAAATAAAAAAAATAGATGAGGTCGGCTTTTCCTATCTGACTACTGAAGACAGGCCGGAACAAAGTCAGAGGTCACAGTCTCTTTTGAAGTCCAGACATAATCTTGGGTCAGATCATGTGAAGACCATGTAGATTTGTGTCTGAAATGGAATTTTGCGGAAAAACCACACAGATTGAGTGGACCTGTCCAATCAGTGCACGCATGTGAGCGTCTTTGATATGGTTTCGATCTAACCAATAAATACATTGCCACATTTACTGAACTTGATATTATCTAATTATCTTTTTAACAATAAATTGTGACCATAGGTTTCATGTCTTCCATCCAAACATATTTTATGAAACAGCAGCTAAAAATTATGAAACCCTGTGAACAGTCTAATAAATTTAAATGCTCATGAATTACCAAATTCACAGGACAACATGCTGGCAGCAACCAGATATATAGTCGAAATGGACCACCTGCCCACTCCTGCACAGGCTGGTGTTTACTATAAGGCACAAGAACCTCATGAGTCAATCGCGATGCCAGTCTCACGAATAGCGCCTCACCTTTCAGACTCTAAGAATAAAATACGATTTGGACCATCCTTCGAATGCTGCATCAGAGATCTCGCGAAGATTATTCATTATATTTTTGATCTGTTAGTTTTTTTTAAGAATGTTTTTACTTCCGCAATTTAAACACATCTATCATCCATCAGTTATCTAATAACATAAACGCATGTCGTCCATATCAACATTTATTATCTTTCTACTTACTTTATAAAATCTAATTTTAGGCCAGTCAACGTAGACACAAAAGTCGCGTTAGGTCGCAAAAAATTGCACTGCACTGATTTTAATTACAAACTTTTTTTTAACAGACTTCAAAAAGAAATGGTTGTCTGTAAAGTCGGTCTACGGACGATAATTTTACGTGATAATGTCATAAGGAGTTGAAGAGAGATAGATGCGTCACAAGCCGGACGCTTAGGCCGATCGTGCCTCTCTAACGCTTGTTCCGCGCTCTCGCTTGCACGCTCGGCTCAGGCGCAACGTGACAATGAGTCATGCATTTTCGTGCGTGCAGCCGGCGTTCATCGATGTATAAGACGTTATCACGTCAAAAAACCGTCTTCCAAAAAATACTACATATTGAAAAATAACTTTAATTTCGGAAGTCGGTGTCTTTGGTTTTGTATTTTCGTTTTTTGCGACTTCCGAAATCAAAGTTATTTTTCACTTTGTAGTGTTTTTTTTTGGAAGTCTATTATTTTTTTGCAAAAAAGTTTTTATTTTTCAGTTTTTTGTTGTGGTACCTACCGCACACAAATTCGTATACCACTACTTGATATAATGTCATATAATGTAATATGCCATATAAGTAAGTAACAGTGACAGGAAGTTATTGAAACATCATGAAAAAATACGCATTATTAAGGATAACTCAAAACTACTAGTCAAATCTTGTTAAAATTTATATGAGAGCACATGAGAAGCACCAGCTTTTAAATAAAGAATAATCATCAAAATCTGTTCACCTAGAAAAAAAACGGAGGTTTATAACACACATAAAAAAAACAGTAGAATTGAGAATATCCTCCTTTTTTTTAAGTCTGTTATACAGGAGGAGGTTCTCAGTTCGTCAGAATCTTTTTTTTAATGTACGAGGGCGGGTCAATAAGTCCGTGACTTTTTGAATTTCTGACCTCTTTACTGAAACAGCAACACTGCTCCTGTCAACAGGCATCTGTCAGTTGACTCCTGTCAAAATTTAAACTTGCTGCGTCAGTTAGTTTGTGTTTGACAGCTATTTTTATCAGAATACTCACTAATTTGAGGAGAAAATGGAGAAAAGTGAATTTCGTGTGCTTATTAAGCATTATTTCTTGCGAAAAAAAACCATTACCGAGACCAAGGCTAAGCTTGATAAATACTATGGGGACTCTGCATCATCGATTTCAATGGTAAAAAAGTGGTTTACTGAATTTCGTTGTGGCCGTACAAGCACTGAAGATGCCGAACGTCCTGGACGCCCAGTTGAGGTCTCTACACCCGAAACAATCGAAAAAATTCACGATATGGTGTTGGCCGACCGAAGATTGAAAGTGCGAGAGATTGTGGAAGCCGTAGGGATCTCGCATGGCTCAGTGGTTTCAATTTTGAATGATCACTTGGGCATGAGAAAGCTTTCCGCAAGATGGGTGCCGCGTTTGCTCACAGTCGACCACAAACGCAATCGTGTAACAACTTCACAGGAAGGTTTGGCGTTGTTTAATCGCAATATGGAGGAGTTTTTGCGCCGTTTTGTAACCGTGGACGAAACATGGATCCATCACAACACACCAGAGACCAAACAACTGTCAAAACAGTGGGTTTCTAAGGGTGAATCGGCGCCGAAGAAGGCCAAGGTGGGTTTGTCAGCCAATAAAGTTATGGCGACTGTTTTTTGGGATGCACGCGGGATAATCCATATTGACTACCTTCAAAAGGGAAGAACAATCAATGGGGAATATTATGCCAACTTATTGGACCGATTCAATGACGATTTGAAAAAAAACCGACCTCATTTGGCCAAGAAAAAAGTTCTTTTCCACCAAGACAATGCAAGGGTGCACACATGTGCAGTTGCCATGGCAAAAATCCATGAATTGGGCTATGAATTGCTCCCTCATCCGCCCTATTCTCCAGATTTGGCTCCGAGCGACTACTTCTTGTTCCCAAACCTGAAGAAATGGCTTGGTGGAAAAAGATTTGACTCCAATGATGAAGTCATCTCGCAAACAAAGGCCTATTTTGAGGACCTCGACAAATCATTTTTTATGGAAGGGATAAAAAAATTGGAGAAGCGTTGGACAAAGTGTATAGAGCTCAAGGGAGACTACGTTGAAAAATAAAATTATTTTTTTATCAAAAAATCTGTGTTTTATTCCAAAAGTCACGGACTTATTGACCCGCCCTCGTATGTTCCCTGATTCTCAAAGACGACTAGACCGACTTGAAAAAATCCTTTTTAGTTTGAAAGGGAATCGCAACCCGTGAAATACTTATTATTGAGTAGTACCGGTGGAGGTAGTAATGGTGCTTTCCAAGAGCAAATGCACGAGTTACTATAAAAAATACCCAAATCACTATTAGGGTCTTCATAAATGTATTAGTAATGCTTAAAAAACTATGTTAGTGCATCAATAAATAACATTTAAAATGATCCAAATTTTATTTTACAAACATTTTAAATACCGGATCAATTAAATTACATAATATTAGATATGTGTTTGAATTTCTACTTGTTAATTTTATAGTGATTCCAAAAACTGTTTCATTTACCCTGGAAAATTCGTCAAAATTTTCCTTCCTCAGATTCAGTACAGACTACCAGTACAACTTAGTCCGTTCCGTGTTTACTTTCACTCCGGAGTACTCGCTTATAGACGCACCATACCAGCTTCAGAACGCCAAGCAGCTGTATACTCCTCTGACGTCAAAATCTAAAAAAGCTGAGAAGTCTCCTAAGAAGCCTGACCCTAAGGAGACAAAGGGTAAGGGCAAAAAGAAGGAGGTTGATAATGAGGAGTATTTGGCCTACTTGCAGGTGAGCATCAGCCAGTTTTTGCTCAATCATTTGCTGTCATAATACAAAACGAGTTACAATTTTAGTTCCAAACTTTCAAGCCAGTTATTGTATTTTGAACTTTATTCCGATAATCGTAAAGTTCATGTTGGTGTAAGGACCTCCACGGAGGTCGCGAATACAAATCAGCTGTTCCATACATTTATATTCGCATAACTAGACAAAATGTAGGAGATAATTGTTTTCTTTTTCGCTACTTTGGTCGAGCGCCAATATCCTTGCAGTAGTGTACTCAAAACTTTCGTCACGACATTTTCCTTTATTTCATCCTACAGAAAAAAAATGCAGCAGAACGTATACTGGAAGACCAAGCAGAACTCGACGCGGAGCAATGGAACCTGAAGAGTCACATCCTACCACTGAATCTCGCTGTCACTGAGGAGTTCTTCAACAAGTACTGGCCCCCACCAGCAACGCCAGAGGTCGTTGAAGCGCCTCCTGAGCCCCTAAAAGGGAGAGGGAAAAAGGGTAAGAAGTAGGAGAGGGTGCTGGGAGTGCAGTGCAGTCCCTTCAGTTATTTTAGATTTTGTATCACACAAAACTTTATTCTATTGGCTATAGCCTCGTCTAAAAGTGACACCGGTAACTGAAAAGTTGTGTGGAAATCGGTTATCATGGTGTGGTCATATGATGCGGAGGAATGTCGATGTCGTTTTATAAAAGGATTAAAAAGTAAGGAGTAAATTATAAAAGAGTATGGGAGAAACAGACGTGCCGATCACAGATAAATTCGGATACTATAGAGCAGGAGAATCATGATTCTCTTTGCTATAAAGTTGCTGTCTGAGGTAAAATAACTATGAATGGACTTGTAGTAGACTATGAGGAAGTAAATGATGGGAATTTTAAGAGTGATAGAAAAACTAAGATATATTTTTAGAATTGTTAATTTAGAAATAAAGATTTCTCTAAGTTACTTATGAAGTGTTATTAATTACGACGACTCATTGATATGCGTTGACCTCCAGGGGGTAAAGAATAATTGTGTCTTAATGAGACATTTTTTTATTCAAGTACCTACACAATTATTAGCAAGAGAAAGTGGTGGTTTAAATGGTAGCACGTGTATTAGAATCATTCTCATTGGAATTTAAAACCACTTCTTTCAAAAACATCAGCTATGAAAAAAGGCATAAGACTTCCCGCAGACAAATCACTTATTACGACCACCGTTTTTCATACATTTAGCGGCGGTAGCAGCTGGTCAGCCTTATCACTAGTGTGTGATTTTATCATTTCTAACGTAACGATATTATCCTAGACGTCTACGGCACAGCATCACGATAACACAGGGATGTAAAATGTATGATATATAAGAAGACGCTTTAAAATTTCCGTCTACGGTAACGTTATAACGGGCACGTATTTCTATACATTTTAGGTACGTCCTCTTTTCGCATGAGTCCAACTTTCTCAGGAGTCCAACTTCTATAACGTCCATGCAAGTCTTCGCATGAGTTCAACTTTCTCAGGAGTCCAACTTTTATAACGTCCAGGCAAGTCTTCGCATGAGTCCAACTTTCTCAGGAGTCCAACTTTTAGTATTTATGTAATTTTATTAGCACTATTCCAATTGGACGGTACAGTTACGCACAAATAAAAACTATAGGGTCAACTATATGGATTTGTCACAAATTATAATCATTAGAATCAGCAATACAACTCATGTTAGAATTGGCGTCAAATGTCATGATTTCATGAAATAGATTGATGACTTAGAGAGATGTATTGCTGATTCTAATGATTATAATTCTATAAAGCCATATTTTTTACGGTCGCGAATCATATTTTAATCAAAATACAACCTGACAGTGACGTGCAAATTGCAAAAAACGTAACAAAATTTGAATTTCGCGGGCTGCCCTGAAGGTTCCGCCTTAAGGTCTTTTTTCTCGAATGATATAATGTGTCTTTAAATAAACAAAATACCACTTTCAATTAAACAAAGGATGTTGTTATTCCTGACATGTTCAAGGATATTCTGATAATAGAAGACAGTGATCGTAAAATTCTAGTATCTGCAAATTATTTGGTGTTCGAAAGTGTGCAAATCATTAAGAACTATTTTGCAGATGGGACTTTCTTTGTCGTGCCGCGACCCTTCTACCAACTCTATACTATACAGGGAGACGTTGGTAGTACTGACGATAAGAAGCTAATGAAAAGAAGTTAAGAGGTTAATACTGAGAGGTTAAGACTGCGTGCACTGACTGGACAGGTCCACTCAATCTGTGTGGTTCTTTCCTCAAAAGACCATTTCAGATACCAATCTACATGGTCTTCACATGATTTGACCAAGATTATGTCTGGACTTTAAAAGAGACTGTGACCTCTGAGTTTGTTTCGGCCTTTCTTCTCAGAGTAGTCAGATGGGAAACTCCGACCTCATCTAGTTTAAAAATATGATTGATGTGTAAAAGTGTTTGTACAAACCTACTTACAGAAATAAAATCATTTATCATTATCATTTATCAATAAAAATAAGCCCAATAAAGAGCAAATCACATATGAGCGGGTGTTCAAGTTATTGCTAAGACGTTACCAGGAAATGAAACCAAATGAGTTTGCAGCTATGAATGCAATTAAATCTACGTTTCCTGCAGCGAAGATAAGTGACTGCTTCTATCACTTTCCAAATGGAGTTAGGAGAAAAACCAAGTCACTTAATTTAACTGACATCAAAGATAATCGTTTATACATATGTCGTCTAATAGCATTACCGCATTTTCCCGCAAATCACATGCCTGACGGTTATTTAGCTGTGACTAGGAGTTACGAAGATGTGAACATTCATACATACATGGAAACATTTAATAATTATATCTGTAAACAGTGGCAGAACCCGAAAATTATTGAGACTGTAAGTTGTTTAAACAAGCGACATCGCACAACCGACAAAATGGAGGGATGGTACTCTCGAATAAATCAACTCTTCGGGAAAAAGCCAAATTGATTCCAATTTAACAGTCTGCTGAAAAATAAAGCTTCCCAACAGGCTTGACATGCAGCAGGATAACCTTCACTCAGAACCAAGTAGAAAGAGGTCGAGACACAATACTCTCGTATGACGTGCTCATACGAGAGATAGTGAACAACTTTGTGCGTGGACAAATTACAGGCTCTCGCTTGTGTCTTCTTCAGTCTTGGTCATAAATTCATTATAAAACTTAATATCCTTGTTTAATTTTAATCTTCAAAAACCACAATGAGTTTGTCTAACTGTACTGATGGAATAGTGCTTATAAAAGCACATACAAAATAAAATTTGGACTCATGCGAAGACTTGTATGGATGTTATAAAAGTTGGACTCATGCGACGACTTGTATGGATGTTATAAAAGTTGGACTCATGCGAAGACTTGTATGAATGTTATAAAAGTTGGACTGTTGCAAAGATTTGTATGGATGTTATAAAAGTTGGACTCATGCGAAGACTTGTATATGTTATAAAAGTTGGACTCATGCGAAGACTTGTATGAATGTTATAAAAGTTGGACTGTTGCAAAGATTTGTATGGATGTTATAAAAGTTGGACTCATGCGAAGACTTGTATGGATGTTAGAAAAGTTGGACTCATGCGAAGACTTGTATGAATGTTATAAAAGTTGGACTGTTGCAAAGATTTGTATGGATGTTATAAAAGTTGGACTCATGCGAAGACTTGTATGGATGTTAGAAAAGTTGGACTCATGCGAAGACTTGTATGGATGTTATATAAGTTGGACTCCTGAGAAAGTTGGATACTTGCGAACAGAGGCCGTGTGTGAATACAATAATCAATACTTCAATACTAATATTATAAATTCGAAAGTAACTTTGTCTTTGTTATCTTTTCACGCCTAAACCACTGAACAGATTTCTATAAAATTTGGCAAGGAGATAGATGGCATCCTTGTGAAGGACATAGGGCTACATCCTGGTAGCTCGTTCCCGTGGGATAATTTCCGATATCTACGCGGGTAAAGTCGCGGGCAGAACTAGTGGAAATATAATAAAAAATAACAACAAATCTATATACAGGTTACAGTTCATTTAATTTTCTATATATTACATCACTGACAACTGGTATTCAATGTACAAGAATAATGTCTTTTATCAGTTCCCACTATTTAATACGCAAAATATCTTCATTTTTTATATGAATTGTGCTTCATACTAACTGATATTGTGAGCTAGACGAAATGCTTGAGATTTTGAGCTTATTGTTACTGCGACTTTTACCCTTTTAGGGTCAAACTCAAAGTAGGTAAAGGTAAAATGCAAATTGACGATGTCAATACAATTTGCGTAATAAATTTGAAAATGTTATACACCGTGACTTTAAATTACCAAAAAGTTTCCGTGGTAAATGAAGTTTTTAAATCAACTTAAACAAATTGGTTATTTAGTATTAATATTTTTTTCTAGCTTCTAAAACAATGTTGAAGATATACAGGGTGTTGCGAAAAGTTATTACGTTCTTTAGTGAAAACATGGATTAAATGCAGACTTTAATACTGTGAAAGTTTTTTTTTTTTTACATGTGACTATACAGGAAACGGTTTCTTTAAATTTCGACCAATGTTTTTACAACATTATACGTTTTAACCTGTATATTTTTTAATCACCAGCTCAAGCATTTCGACTAACAAAATTTTAATAAAAATGGCTTTAAGACGGCGCACAACGGTACACTAGCGCCACTCAATTAAAAAAATATCTCCTGACTGAGAAGGAATTATGAATAACAGCTCAATAAGGACCCTCGCGGTGTATGTGTCTAGAATTTTCTAATACCTTTTATAAAGTTTCATATTCAGACACGATGCAAAAGCGGCCACATTCCTCTAAATCGTATTTTGTTGTTTCGTGTCTCAATATGAAACTTTATAAAAAGGTATTAGAAAATTCTAGACACACTTACCGAGGTTCCTTACAACCCGTTATTCATAATTCCTTCTCAGTCACGAAATAATATTTTTTGAAAGGAGTGGCGCTAGTGTACCGTTGTACGGCGTCTTAATACATAATACTAGAATGTCTAATACATATTTACATCGATAAGTTTATAATAAACTTATGAACTAAGATACGACATGTAGATTATATTTGGTTAAAATCGAGTAATATTTTACTTGTTTAACTATCATAACATACATTATTTATACTGCAGTCGATAATAAGATACCTAACCTCTTTTCTTGAAGTCGGTTAGTGTCAAAGTTGGCAATTAGAATATTTTATTCACCTGTTGTAATAAAAATTCGACGAGGTAAATTGATATAACTAATTTTAAAGCTCTGGCCACATTGAGACGGATCCCGCGCGAAATTGTGTTAATGATAAGGGCCCGTTCACACGTACCACAACCACACCACACCGCAGCGATAAAATGTGGGCAAGCAATGGTTACGTGTGAATAGTGTCGCTGCAACTTCCTGCAGTTGCGTTGTGATAACAACAAAATTGAATCAAAATGGCCGACGCAAGGTTGTGGCTGCGACGTGGCCTTGATGTGGTCGGTATGGCCCACACGGTTGATTTTGACGGCCAAATGTGGTCGGTGTGAATAAAATATTAATGCACATACAAATTAAGGTCCGACCACGTGTTGTCGTTGTGGTGTGGTGTGTTTGTCGGGCCTTAAGAAGGCAAGCGACTATTCGCTCTAGTTTGAACACCATAGAAGTTGACATAATCGGCGCGAGCGAATTACGCATGGGATTCGCTTCAATTTGTCCAGCGCTTAACATTTGAAAATTACTACTTAATTCTACACAAAAAAATCACATACTCATGGAATTCTTGATTAACGTTTTGTCTACAGTGTAAATTGAGTACAATGAACTAAATATAACGTATCGACACGATATATTACATTTGAAAATAAAATTATAATTATGCGATATCGAACTCTATATTCTAGAAAATATCGAGCACTATTGTGGAATTTTAAACAAATATAATATTAGTACGAAAACGACTTTTAATTTTAGGTCAAGCCTTCGAGCCAGTTATTGTATTTTGAACTTTATTCCGACTAACGTAAAGTTCTTAATACAAACTCGGGTTTACAATCAGTTTTGTGTATTTAGTCATTTTACCCGTGACGCAATAAAGTTCGAAATTCAAAAATAGATCATTTCTACTTGGGGATAAAGACAAACTTTGTTTTGTAGGTCGTTAATTGTTTATATTTTGTTGACCAAACAAAGTTAAAAAAAATACTATTTTAATAACTTTTTTTGATATAAATAAGTCTGGAATATTCACTAAACTGGCACTAAAATCAACGTATATTATTTATTATAAAATATTGCACTATAATATATTATTATATGGAAGTTGAAATATTTTCTATATTATTCTATTTTGCAGTGATTGAATTATGTAGTATAAATGCTTAATATTAACATTTAATTATTAACTATTGATTGACCAGTGAGTTTAAACTGTGAGTTTATTAATCAACCGTTAATGGCAGTTTTAGAGTTTCTATATTATTGCTTATTAATTAATTAATTAGGGAATTAATATTTATTGTATCAATAATACGTGTTTTCTAAAGTGAATTACTAGATTATTATGGTAGAAAATTGAGAAAAAAACCCTTTTGAAAGCCTGATAATTAAATCTGTTGTAATTTTTCATACCTTTGTGGTTTGACTATTTAATCTTTTACATAGCTGATGGTAAGTCACCGAAAAAAAAATCACGGGAGAAGAAAATATTTTAAAATACCGCAATTTTAAGGGCCCGTTTCACGAACGAAAATTAACGCAAATTTAATGTGACAAATTGTATAGCGTGCGTAAACTGCTGCGATTGGCTGTTGATAAGCCATTCGACCAATCACAGCGGTTTTCGCGCGCTTGACAATTTGACATATTGATTTTGTGACCATTTTCATTCGAGAAACTGGCCCTTAGTCAGTTGAGAGTAATTTAAATCTCAAATTGAAATCTTTTTAACTTAAATTCGATAATATTTTAATGCTATTCCGTAATGAGACAAAATCATTATCAATTGTGTGTCGCTCGATATCGCGACCTCGGGACTCGGAAGGCAAAAAGTTTGACACAGTCGAATTTTTATTATAGCTGTCAAATTAACAACTTTAAACTACAAGAAAATTGAGCTTCAAACAAACATTGAGCACACGAGTGCAATGGAAAACTTTAGATAGAATTTTAAGTTAGTAATTAACTTTTTTACCAATGATATGAAACCAACAACAAATTCTTAAGAATGTATTTACATTATTTTGTCAATTTTAAATTTGTTACGATATTTTTAGTCTGAAATCTGATGCATTATATTTTATCCCGGTACAAATACGGTACTGAAAATTACCGACATATTTAACCGAAAATTTACCGAAAACAATACTACTTAAAAAAGGAAATGCTTAGACATTCAAAATATTTAACATTATTTGCACCTAATGGGAATAAAACGTAGTTTTTTTCTTCTTTAAACGTATTTCCTAAAAACAATGTAATATTAGTTTCTAATAAAATTAAATCAGTCTACATTTTTACAGCGGAAAAAACAACACCTTACGGTTTCTAGTTTTGGAATAAATTGAGCATACTGTCTGTTTTCAGACAACATCCTATTTAGTCTGATTAGCGCAAGCAACTATCGTCTTTATCATGTTTGCTTTAAGACACTAATGCGCTTGCACTGATCTGCAAACGGTTTTTAAGAAAAAGTGGAATAATAAAAACTATCACAATTTAGATATTTTCCTACTTAAACATTACAAAAGGAAGATTATTGTTTGTGAGACATGATAATTATTTTACTGTTTTATTTATATTTATTATTTAAACGTAACATTCATTATTGCACCGATACCAATACTAGTTGACAGATCTTTTTATGTTTTAGATATAAAGTTATGTAAATATACTCAGTGTAAAGGACATTGGTGCCGATACTCTTGTCACAAAATTCTCTAAACTAGACTAAAAATCACTAAAATTTAGTTTATTCCTGTCAAACGACGATTTCTCATTGTGAAATAGACTAAAGTGACACAACTTAACAATATTTTAGTTTGACAGCACTAAGATGGCAATGAATTATTAGTTTAGTGAAAATGCCAGATTTGCTATTCTGAATTTGATGTTGTTCACCTAAAATTTTGGTTGTCTAACTAAATCTAGCTATTTTTAATCGCGATTAAAAAGGTGTGGAATAAAATTAGTTGTCATGAACTAAAATTCACCACAACAACTCGACTTAAGGTGCAAAAACAGTACTGTATCTTTTTTTTATTTTATTTTGCTTATATCTCGAAAATGGTGTGTCTTATCGCAAAAATAATGAAAATTTCGACCCCCTTTATGAAATCCTTGAACCCCTAAAACTCTACACGTAGGTTTTTTTTTCTTTTTTCATATTTTCCATACAAAAAGTAAAAAAAAAACCATATAAAACACGTCGAGGCTGCCCCACTAGGCGTGCCTCCGGCTCTAAAAAAAAAATCACGGGCAAACAAGTACCTACCTACCACATGGAGTCGCGATTGTCAAATTAAATTTTAGTTACGTCAAAATTATTTTTAAATTTAGAGATATTTTTTTGCAGAATAGCTGTAATATTCTCATAGCCAAAAGTAAGGAATTTTAGTGATAGTTTAGTTCGGTGTACAACAGAATCGGCACCATTGGCGCGCAAACTGTTACCATTATTAATTCAACACAAGGTCCTAGACCACTATTGTAGAATTTTTCGTCAGTTATATAAAAGAAAATCGCTGGTTCATACAAATTGCTTACATCGTCAAAATGTACGGAACAGCTTTTCTTTTAAATTGACTGTAAATTTTAACACTGGTTGGTCTAGAATCAAGTACTGAATTCGTTGTAACAGTTTGCACGTCGATGTCTCTCACAACCTGTATACTACTCTAAAATTATACTTTTTTTAACATACAGGCTGTTCTGTTTTGACTCTTTTATCAATCTGCAAATTATCATCAATAACACCATTTACATTTAAAAGGCAAACGTTTATTAAGTAAACTGGTATTTTTATCGGTACTATAGCTATACTGACACTAAAGATATTGAGAATTAAATTCATAGTATTATTCATAGGATATTATACCCCAAGGTTATACTATAGACGCTTATATACAGTTGGATAAAAATGCAAGATTAACTTAGATATTACGGAATACATGTTTTTTATACTGTTCTTTATGGAATAAGTAGAACTTCTGTCATGATGGATGAGTTACATTTAACTGTAGTATTTTAAAAACCGGATAAATTGCGCATTTTTGTTGATAAAGATCATTCGCGATAAACTTAAGTTTACTTGATCCTATAGCCATTGTGAAAAGTTATGCAAAGATTTAAATCAAACCTTAATTAATCTAGTATCATGTAACTGTTTTTTGTATCATTCTACCGATTAACGAAATCAAGCAAGTCTATCCACCATTTTGTCAAGTTCTACTCATTCCAAAATTAAAAAATATCAAAACACAGATATTAACACCATGAATTGGCAAACATATTATAAATTACACCTAATAAAAAATGCACAATAATGCCCCTTACTCAAGAAAGCTCGCAGAGGTCTGTCGACTCCCTATGGGGCCGGCACGATGATACGAAATGCAATTCCGAACTGTCCTGAGATTCTTTTGTAAATGCTGTTTTGTTTTGTTTTTGGAGAATTTTACATATTTTTCAGTCACGGCAAATTGGCAACACTGATTGAGTGAAAAATGTTGCTACTTTTTATGACAGGCAATCCAAGAAAAGAGGCAGAAATTCTGACATTAATAACTTTTTTTCAATTCCTTTTGCTGTTACAAGATATATTTATCGATGCCTGACAAAATTGATGCTTCTGTTCAAAAATATATCGAACTTTCTTGAAGACGGTATGCCTCTTGCATGCAAGCTAATCAGCTTGTTACTCAGCACTTTCAAGCCATAAATAATAAGTAAAATTCCCCATACTAAAAAGTCGATGGCACATCCACAAATTTGTTAGATCGCGACTTCGGTTCCCAATGGCACATAACATCCAAAATCGCAATTTTAAAGTCCAGTTTGATACAATTTAGTACCCCATCCAAATGAAGATCACTTTGTCCGAATTAGGGCTGAGATACATCCACAAAAACGGCACATCATATGTGTCAAAAATCACTGTCGGAATCATTAAAAAGGCGATGGCACATTAGACGCAGAATCGATTCCAGTTTTTTTTTAATAGTCAAGACACTTCACATGTTACCGTGTTTCGTTCCGATGGTGTGGTGATCAAATGTGGAGTGCTGCGGGCGCGGGTTCGAGTCCCGGGCGAGGCTCTGCGTGCTACAGAAGCGCTCGCCGGCACTCGTCGCGGTATGCACCCAATGTGCCCCTGTTTCAGGTTTGCCATCTGTAATGTGGTTGAAAATTGGTTATTTTTTTGTAAATAAAAATGGACTTGAATAATATAGAATTGCCTAAGAATGCCTAAGGCATTAAGTCCGCCTTTGTATACTATTGTGTGCGAGAAGTTTTAATAAATAAATAAATAAATTGCTTAAGATGTCTATAGATGTTACTTACTATCTATCAATCAACATAGCCTAGGGCAGTCCACTGCTGGACACAGGCCTCTCCCAGGCTTTGCCACAACACCCTGACCTCTGCCTGCCGCCCCCAGTCTGTCGCAGCCACCTTGTTAAGGCGCGGTCAGAAGCAATTTTTAGGTAACTGACAACAGCACCGCGCGGGAACAAATAAGGTTCAAAACAGCGATTTGTTTGATGGTAGTTGAATCGAATGGCCACAAAATAAAAGTAACTTTACAATTTTAATTAAATAAAAAAATAAATGCAATGGCTCAGTGGAATATTTTTTAAGTATTCTTTAGTTAATTGATTGAATTACATAAAATATGACAGTTTACGTCCCAAATATTGAGAATTATGTGACGGAAAAATATTTTTGAGCTCTTTTTCTACGATTTTTTTTTGTCATGATAATATTTTATTTTTAAATATTATTTATATATTAATTTATATTTTTGAATGTCTTTCCTTTGAACATTTGACAACACACAAAAAAAAACTGTCTTGTATATATTACAAGACAGTTTTTTTTTGTGTTTTGTGTTTTTTTTTGTCGCACTGTTATAGGCGTATTGGTATATATTACCAATACGCCTATAACAGTGCGACAAAAAACTGTACATTTCACGGTGTCCTACGTTTGGGCAGCTCCTTAAGGTCGTCGGTCCCTCGTCAATGGGCGCGTCCCACACTAAGCTGTGGTGGTGTAATGGTGTTTTTACCATCTATACTAATATTATAAAGAGGTAAAATTTGTGAATTTGTATGTAGGTGGTAATCTTCGAAACTACTGATCTGATTTCGAAAACTCTTTCACTACTGGGAAGCTACAGTATTCCCGAATGTTACAGGACATATGTTAAAACAAGAAATTTCTGGCGGATGAAGTCGCGAGCAGAGACTAGTTTGTTATGACAAAAAAAAATGTTAGTAAAAGCCACAATCTAAGTGTTAAATTACATAAAGCTATTTTTAAAATCACTACCCTTTAGTTTCAGGACACCAATGTTACTTGCACAAACACCGACACACGGTACAGCTATCCTTAGTCCATACAAATAATTCTTAAGTTCTAGAATCCACCTATAGAGGTATGAGGAACAGGGTGTAAAGCTCACTCATACTCTATGAAAAAGGGAGGATCCTCCGACCAGACGGGTGTTGTATCTGGTGGGCAACTGCTCGACGATTGATGTCGGGACGTAGTATATATGCTAGTCGCGCGGTAAACTCTGCTTGCGCGATGCAGGATTTGCGTGACGTCAGTGTGACGTGTAGCTCACATGTGGCGATGTTGATACCGCTACAAACCAACTACCAGTAGCGCAGTAGTCAATCCCTTACCCACAATACTAATCGAGCCATCATAATTTACTTGTACAGTCGATCTCGTTTTTGTGCTCACCAGTTGGCGCTACTGGCGAATAAGGTCCTGTCAGAATTTTTATTTAATGTTTTGGATATGTTTAGGTACCCATAAATTCATATTATGTTTATTTTATTACATTTGAAAACTTCAAATCAATATTTATATTATAATATTCCTTAAATTGGCATGCATGAAGCAGACTAATATTATTCTTCCTTCAAGTGCTACCAAATTAGATCCTAACTTTTTGCTTAAAATCTTAAGACATAATTAATCAGGAATAGCACAACCATTACAACAATTATGATTCATTACATAAAAAATCCCGCAAACAGTGAACGTTCAGTACATTTGACATCTAAAGACACCTACTCTACACTAGCGCCTCTAGCGAACTCAAGCGCGATAGCCCTCAAAGGTTGAATGTCACTTGCAAGTCATAAAACGACAAGGTCTATTTGTCTGTGTGACAATTAGACAATTTCAACCTTACTGACATTCCAATTTACTGGGAATTGTTGTCAAAATTGAAAAGCAATTACGAGGTTAACCATACATTCATAAATTGCTCCTACGAAAAACCAAACCCATCATGTTTTTTAACAGAATTAACAATTTAACTTGATCCGTAAAACAGCCCGGGTGAGTATTTTCGGCACTAAGCCCGCGTGGTAGTCTACGACCCACTCCATCTCACAGAGAAGAATTCTCGAGTTCTCGCAGTGGAAACTTTATAGTCTACTTATGTTATCCAAGTGACAATGTAATCTTCCTCCTACTATACCTGGGTGTCTTACATTTACGTCCATTTAACCTATCAACATTACCTCATCCTCAAGACAATCCTAAGTCCGGCAGTGGGCCGCAACCGGCAATGTGACTCCTACCTGGCTTTTTGCAACTCAATCTGTCCCTCCAAGGTCTTGGCTAGGTAGATGACGAACAGTTGCGATAGGGCGACCCCTAATGCCACGGATGCGATGGTGTATAGGTTTCGCTCAGCCCAGGACCGGACGATTTCGATACAGCCGCTCGTCCATATGCGTTTGCTTGCTTCGGCCACCTGGAAATAGGTTAAAGTAATGTTATCGAGGGTAAAATAAGTTATTTTATGGAAACGAATATACCTTAGTACAGTAGTACGAGGGCTGCACTAAAAGTATCGGGAATGGAATATTTCCACTGTTCCTGTCATATGAAAATCTTTTTAATTGAAAACTCCTTGGTTTTAAAAATCGAATACCATTTATTTATTTAAAAAAAGATTCTCGGTCTTGTCACAAGGTTTTGTCAAACTTGTTTAGTCGTTGAGAAAATGAAATTGACTCGGGAAAATTCAAGACCGATGATTTATTATGACTTTCGAAGTGGTTTAACACAAAAACAGTGTGTTGACCGGATGATTTCTGCATTTGGTGATGAAGCCCCATCCAAAACCACAATTTATCGCTGGTTTGCTGAATTTCAACGTGGACGTGTCAAGCTCAGTGATGATCCCTGTCAAGGTCGTCCAAAAACTGCAGTCACCCAAGAAAACGTTGATGCTGTGCGTAAGCTGATTGAGGAAGATCGATATGTGACATACCGCGAAATTCAGGCAACTTTAGACATTGGCATGAGTCAAATACAAATAATCTTGCATGAATAATTAGGTGTAAAAAATTTGTTTTCCCGATGGATACCGCATTCGCTCTGTGAAGAGCAAAAAGCGGCTCGCGTTACTTGGTGCGTCAGAACTCTCGAAAGATTCCACGCAGGATCCTCAAATGCTGTATACAATATCGTATCAGGTGACGAATCCTGGATATACGCGTACGAACCAGAAACAAAAAACCAGTCACGAGTTTGGGTGTTCGAAAATGAGTTAAAGCCAACAAAAATTGTTCGTTCACGGAGTGTTGCAAAAAAAATGGTGGCCACGTTTGTCTCCAAAACCGGCCATGTTACGACTATTCCTCTTGAGGGACAAAGAACGGTTAATGCAGAATGGTATGCTAGCATTTGTTTGCCACAGGTCGTTTCTGAACTCCGTAAAGAGAACTGCAACCGCCGCATCATCCTCCATCACGACAATGCGAGTTCTCACACCGCGCACAGAACAAAAGAGTTTTTAGAGCAAGAAAACATAGAATTATTAGACCATCCGCCGTACAGCCCCGACCTAAGCCCTAATATAAGCCCTATACTTTCCCTAAAATAAAGAATAAATTGCGTAGACAGAGATTTTCATCACCTGAAGAAGCTGTGGACGCCTACAAAACGGCCATTTTGGAGAGCGCAACTTCCGAATGGAATGGTTGCTTCAATGATTGGTTCCATCGTATGGAAAAATGTGTCAAATTTCGCGGAGAATACTTAGAAAAGCAATAAATACATTTTTAAATAGTAATGTTGTGTCACTTCCTTGATTCCCGAAATTTTCAGTGCCGCCCTCTTACCCAACTGATATGGATTACCGATGTACCTGCGCAGAAGGTGAATTTTCAAAGCGCGGGAAATGCTATTGACCAATCGGCACGCTCCACGCACCGCGCTTCGTTGTTCTGTACCGCTATTGGTCGGCAGCCGCCGCCATGTTAGCGCGCCGCGTGGCATGTTAGTCAGCCGCCATACTTCTGATTGGGCGCGACTTGCGAGTGAGACGGAACTAACAGCTGCAGTGTATTATGAACCTTATAGTAGTGACCTAAGGTTGATTGTAAGTTTTAAGCATTCTTTCGTTAATCTTCGGGGCCATACTTTCTTTTCTGTGCGAACGAAGATTCACGACGCGCCTTATCAGTTGGGTACCACTGTAAGTTGTTGGCTTAGATTGGCATTAGAGCAAAAAAAAAACACCTTTAAACTTTATACGACAGGAAACAATTCTTATAATGCTTATAGGGCCTCAGCTCAGCATAATGTCAGATGACAACACAAGCTGTACCACCTGATGCTAATTTTCTGCTGCAGCTCACGATTGCCATATGCTAGAATAATAAACACCTAAGGAAGTGCATGTGTCCGTTTTAATAAATAAATAAATTCTTGTTTCGCAGAGCAACACTGGTCTTCGCCTGCTCATATTGAAAACGGGTTATCGTCTGTGCGATACGATACCCCGCAGCCATTGAAATTGCATACGATCTGTAAGTCATAAATTCGTTTGCGTGGTCTGTATCCTTTGCAGACAAGAGCTCATACAGGTTAGCAGGGTTATAGTCGCGGAACCTGTTATCATGGATTCAGTAAAGGATTCTGAACCTTCTTGCATTCCAAAATACGTCGGTTATTAAAAAAAAAATGCTTTTTAGTACATTTTGACTGCGTAGGTATTGCACTTTTATATGAAACAATTTTTTTTTTTGATAACCGACGAAAAATTTCTAATTGCTGAATTCATGGTTACAGTTTGCGCGTTGATGTATGCCACCCTGTATATGGTATATTATTTTTACCCCATGAAGCAACGCGCGCTTTACTTGTGGTTACCAAGTGTACAAACACGCTATGAATATAGGTGTAAGCGCAGGAGCTCTCGGTACCGCGTCCGAGATAATAGCGACGTCGGAAGTGGACGCTACTCGTCTTCACGCACACATCCACAGTGTGTTTGTACAGTTTGTTACCACAAGTAAAACGCGCGTCGCTTCGTGAGATAAAAATACTATATCATACCGTGTTCTAGCCATACCACTATGTTTTCGATATCGACATTTATACATCCTTCGAACTCAAGCAAACATCCGAGCTAAAATAATAACATAAACACAAATAATATTAAACGGTAACGTAATCAAACACCGGTACCATACTTGGTTACCTGGATAAATCCGTATAAGGAAAATAGCTATTTGAATATGAGGATAACAAAAATATACCTTTACCTGGTTGAAACCGACACTTTCATCTACAAATCTTTATATTGAGCTGCATCCGGCAAGAATGCAGTCAGTCCTTTTCAGATGTTTATGCTGCCAGTGGGACGTCACGTTTTTTTTTTTGTAATACGAGCGGCACTGATTGCGACTTAGAAAAAAACAGGTCGAAACATTTCACGGTCAGATTTTTACGCTGCCAAAGCGATGTCAGATATTTTTGATCACAACGAGGTATCACATTCTTCTGAATTTAATTGAGTAGGCAGATATTTATAACGCAAGACATGTCTGATATTTATGCATTCTGAGGTGACATAATTTTGAAGCAGATCTAGATATCCTATATTTTCGTGTCGCTGTGTCGTCAGATAGTTTTGGTGTTTCTTCGATATCACATATTTTTGCCGCTTCTTGTATATGCTTTCCATAGATCATCACATATATTTGCTGTCTTCTTGAGAACAGATATTTATGAATGAATCATGAAATCAGATATTATTACAGAGCTGTGATTCACTCGTACGTCACATCGGTCGTCTCCAGTTTCCGCCGCGTGAATATTACGCACCAAACCATCGCTCCGCAAGTCACATGGCGATGACTCGTGGCATACTCTAAACAACTTCTTTCATTTGTCTCCTCTACGGTCGGTGTCGAAAACGCGTGACGCTTAGCGTTTAAATCGTGACACCGGAGTTAGGATGTCGTAAATTAAATTTGCGACTCACCGCGTAGCTCTGCACGCCATACCCGCACATGATGTTGTCGAGCCCCGGGGACGTGTCAGTCACGTTAATGAAGCACGGAACCGTTTTGTATCAGGTTAAGCAACACTATCCAAGGCAAAGATTTGGATGGGTGACCGAAAATGTGTGAAAACCTGAGGATAACGTACCTGATTGCTTTTGATAGGTTCTGGTTTCGACAGCAGTCACATTTTAAAAGACTGGCAGACATTAAGGAACAGCCACGAACACCTTTTTTTTGTCCATAAAGTCGCTTGGGAACAGCCAAAAACGCCTTCTTTTCTCCTTAAAGACACTTGGGACCAGCCTTTTCGTCCAAGATATTATCTTTCGACTCACCGGATAGTTCTGCACGCCATACCCGCACATTATGTTGACGAGCCCCGAGGAGATGTCAGTCGCGTTAATGCAGCATGAGAACGGAACCCCGCAGCGCTCCACGGAAGGTGACGAGCAGTTGAAGTACTCGTTCTTCGACCAGTCCATGTAACCGTCTGAGGTTAGACCGCAGCAGTGGAACTGGAAGACGAAAGGAAATTAATGATAGGTTCTAAGAAGTAAAGCCGTCCGGGACAGCAATCCACATGCAAGTCTGTTTCTAGAAAATCAGAGAGCACCGCTTCGTGGTGCGGATCATCCATCAAAGAAAACAATTAAGATGGATGCGCTAAAGTAGCCTGCAAAATTCAAGTTTTTTTGTTGATCAATATATAATTCGTGACCGTAAAAAATATGTATTTATAGAATTATAATCATTAAATCCATACAACTATCTAAGTTAAAATTTCCATAAGATTGACTATTTTATGAAATCATGACAAATTCTAAATCAGTCAGTTTTAATCACACAAAAAAATCATAGGATTCAAATTTTCCTGATATTTAAATAATATCTAATCGCGTTTTACAACACACTTACGGAATATAACAGGCATTAATTAAGAGCACCAAATGAGCTATAAATTTCAAAACAGGAAAAATTTAATCGGAAGCGGAAAGAACAGCCAAAAAATAATATATTAAAAGACTCACATCACTCTGTGCGAAATCGATGAAGTTCTGTAGATCAGGGTCATCTCTATACGCGTGGACGACTCGTTCAGTGAAGCTCAGCTCTAGTAGCCCGTGAAGGGAGCGAGGGAACACGAACCCGCAGACAGCGCCACCCATCTCAACCAGGAATAGAATTAGCAGGCAGAGGGAATACTGTGGAGGAAAGTGAAAATAGAGTTATTAAGTTACAACGAACCGCTCCTGCCGCCAGTGAAATGTAGATATGTCCAAACATCGAGATTTCTCTGCTAAATCTAAGTTAAAATACAATTATACTATACATTTCGCCGTAATTTTTACCATCGACAAAAATTACAAACTTCCATAGAACTTTCATCCTCTATTTAACTCCTTTAAGGGACGAATTTAAAAAAATCCTTAGTGCTCACTTTCGTGGTATAAGGAACCCTTATGCATTTCATGATTCTACACCTAGCAGCTTGGGATGTCCGTGGTCTGTCAGTGAATTTAAGATTTTTATTATTTTCAGTTTTATGTAGCTTGACCTGCGGGCGACTGTACCTACCTAACATTACATTAATTTAAGAAGTAACCGCAAATTGAATAAATCCCAATTACCTACGTGATTATTTACCGTAATATACTTAGAAAATGAATCAGTGTGTTCGACATGTTTTTATGACGAAACTGCTGAACCAATTATGACCAGACATGAGAAAAAGGTATAGGTAATTACACTAGTTTACACGGTTTTTAAGCCCCAGCTGAAAGTTCAAAATTATTGGTAATTTAGAATATAAGAGTTATTCAGATCATATTATAAAAAAACATCTGTCACGTCTGATTTTAGAAATATGTATTTACTTAAAAATGGAACAACTAAGTTCTCTTCATAACATTGGCAAACCAAATGGAAGGTACACTGGAGCATAGGTTCCCAACGTGGGCGATAACGCCCCCTCGTGGGGAATTGAGACCTTTCGGTTGGGCAGTGGAAGACCCAGAGGCAATTAGTGGACGTAGAGATGAGATCTTACGACTATATAACATCACACGTTTAAATAGTAATCATGGCAATAGCTGTTAAAGATTCGCGCCAATGGTAAGTAAAAAGAATCTCAAAGTTTGCGGTGGGCACAATAAGGTTGAGAACCTATGTTCTAGACCCAACGGTGTGGAGGTTTAGGCTTTGCGTTGTCTGACAATAAACGAAAGCATAAAAAAGGTGTACACTACATAAATACGAAAAACTTTATTCCGTCAGTCACAAATACGAATTTCAAAATACCGATTCTCATAATTCCGAATGGTTAAAAATTCCGATGTATATCATTCATCCTATTTTTATTATTCCAAAATTTCAATAATCCTAACGTTTATAATTAGTATCGACGATGACGACGAGTCAGGTCGACGGCGCGTTGTGTTCCACGCGCGCCTCAAAGAGATGTCCGCACCAATTGACGGGGTCCGATTAGGGCCGATGCCTGCCGGGGTCGCGGATTGTTCGAAAGAGTTACCATGGCTCTGGCGCACAGGCAACTGAAGGAACACGGGTGGGTTTTAGCAGCGCGGGAGAAGTTATTTGATGATAAAAAAAGGTATCCACAACCTCATAAGTAGATATGTTTTCGGATAACAGCAGCTTCATACATAAATATGCTCTAGGTGTAGGTAGAGACGTGCAGATAAAACATAATAAGTTCCAACTGTACTGATAAGAGACCGCAGATAAAACAAGTCTATTGTTAGCAAATATACAATAATATCATCATATTTTGGATTTATTGAAATACATTTCTTTTTATCGGTACCGATTTGGTATTTTCCTTTAAAAATCCGGTACCAATAATATGGCACCGATACGGTTAACTATTGAAAGGTGAACAAGCTTTATTATTTTTTAATCCACACAAATTTTCTTTCTTACTAATATTATAAATGAAAACGTACCTTTCCACGCCTTAACGGCTGACCGAGTTTCGATGAAATTTGGCACACAGGTAGGTAATGACCTGGATTATAGGACATGATACTTTTTATCCCAGTAGTACTTTCCCGTGGCATAATGTCCGACTTCCAAGCCGCGTGTAAAAGCTATGGTTATAATATGTAGAGTCAAAAGCTATGAGGGTCGCCGAATCCGTTCTGGCTTTCTAGAAGGTCACACTATGAACACTACGCCACCGAGCAGAGCAATCAGAACATCAGTCAATATCAACATGCTGGTATGTTACTTACAAACTTGAGCAGGCAAGTATTCTCTCTGAGAGCGCCGACGCAGCCCGCGAAGCTGACTACGAACACTACGCCGCCGAGTAGAGCGATCAGAAGACTTATGTTCAGCATTACATCGTACACGGTATCCAGCTGAAAAATAAAAACATAAAATTCAAAATTGTCTCTAGGTAGAATGATGGAGGTATTTTTGGGAAACGTATCAAACAGAATGTACAGAGCTTTTTCTAATTAAATAACAAAACTTCACAGATCTCGATAATTATCGACATACTATTTCATAACCTGCCTATAATGTTCCCACTGCTGGGACACAGGCGCCCACTCTGTGAGAAGGGGTGGGCTGTAATCCACCACGCGGGCCCAGTGCGGGTTGGTAGATGATAGATCACACGTCTTCGATTATTTTGGTCTTAGGACATGCCGGTTTCTTCACGATGTTTTCCTTCACAGATATGAAAGCAGTGATGATGAAATAATGTACTCAAAGTAAATTGACTGCCTGGGTTCGAACCTTCGACCTACAACTCGTAAGTTGTGAACGTTTCCACTGGGCCACCACTCGTCTCACCTTTTTTTTTTATCTCGATCTCGCCTAATGAGAAACGATGGATGAGGTCTACTATGGAACGAGCGTGTATAGTCATGTAAACGCAATACAAACATAATAATCTTGTCTGTGAAGTTCGCATATTTTTTTTTTTAAACCCTGTCTGGACCAGTCTTGACATAGTTAAAAACTTGCAAGTTAAGTATTTGGGAACACTGAATCACCAATTATGTAGCATATTTCTGCAGCAAAGAAGAGAGTGGTGGTAACACAATGTGCACTATAACAAATTAAGGACAGTTGCATCTGCGTTAAAGGACGTTACGCAATAAACGTGTTACTGCTTATTTAAGTAACAAACGACAAAATATTATGTAAGACGAGATGTAGTCACTTATCTACGTTCTTCTTTGTCCGCGTAGGTATCCTATTCAATGCAACATTTTAAGAAACGTTACATAATTATGAATGTAAAGTCAAATCTGCTAAGCCTTTTCTCAGCTACGTTGGGCATACCAGTATTTTACATGGAGCGATTGCCTATCTGACCTCCACAACCCAGTTACTGGGTAACAAGATACCTCTTGGCATGACTGGTCGTCAGACTTTTGGGTGTCTAAATACATGTAACGACTGTCAAAGATCTACGAATGACAGCCGAGTCCAACTGTTTCACGGAGGGGTCTATCGATCGATATGTTATGGATGTAGATGGGCGTAGCTTAACCTTCAATCGGCCCGCTAGGCAAGCATGCAGTATAGGTCGCATACAATGGTATTGTGGACATATGTATAAAAAACGTGAAATTATAAATTCGAGGAATCAAAGAATAATAAATTGCTGCAATCGTATGTGTAGCGATGCAAAGAGTGGCTACTTCCATAATTCACACGACAGCTGTAACTCTCAGAAGTCTGGAAGTTTCTACAAACTGTCGGTATTCGCAAGTCTCCAGTTGTTTCCAGTAATGACACTGACGTGTGTGCTCATAACATAACAAACATTTCTCACATTACCCTGTAACGTTGGATCCACACGTCAAATCAGCTTGAAATAAAGTTTTCTATTTGCCAGTGCCGCAGTGTCCTTCTTTCGAATTAAGTGTTGTGGGTCAAAAATCTATTTGTGCTATCTCCTCCACTGCAGTTGGTAATGATAATCTTTGCTCAACAATGATGTCTCCTATCCTCCTCAGATTACTTCCCACCTTGACCCATATTTTTAATTTCTCCTTGTTTTCTTGTACTGTTCCTGACGCCTGCTGCAAACAAAGCATATCCTCCCCTTACCCAAAATTCTCAACCCGGTCTCACCGAACGATTTCCGACCTATTTCTATCCTTCCATATCTTTCTAATGTTCTTGCGCACATTGTTCATCAGTAACTTTCTGCCTTTCTATCTTCTAATGACCTTCTTAATCCTTTTCAATATGGGTTTCGACCTGGTCATAGCTCAGTAACGACTCTTTTGAAGGTTACTGATGACATGCGCTGGGCTATGGACCACCTTACTTGTACTTCTGGACTTTAGCAGTGCCTTTAACTCTGTCGATATTGATATCCTTCTAGGGATCCTTAAATCTTTCAATTTCTCTTCTTCTACTATTGGTTGGTTCGGCTGCTATCTTAAAAGCCGCTCGAGGCGGGTTCGTCTCGAAGAGTCTTCGTCTGACTGATGCTCTTACCGCGGGTGAGCCTCAGGGTGGCGTTTACTCTCCTCTTCTCTGTTTTGATTAACTCTGTCACCAAGTCATCTCTTCCCACTTCCATCTCTATGCCGACGATCTGCAGCTTTACAATCACTTTTTGACACAAGATGCAGATGCCTTGATTAGCGAGTGGTCGCGGTCTTATGGATTGCAGGCGATAGGTACATGCGGAATGGGCTCGATGTTGTGTCGCTGTTTCCACTCTGTCGGAATGGAGTTCAAATTGATTACGCAAAAACGGTTAAAAATCTGGAAGTGACCATCGACTCTAACTTATCGTGGACTGCCCGTGTTCCTTAACTCAGTCGCTACGTGCACTACACGTTCCATGCGTCGAAATGCCTCCACAGCTTCTTGCCCTTGAACACCAAAATCTCCCTTGTTCAAACTTTCATACAGCCCATCATAGACTACGCTGATGCCTGTTAGTTGGATGCCACCGAGGAGCTTTTAAATAAACTTGAGCATTTGCAAAATATCTCTATAAGTTTTCTTTTTAGCCTTAAAAACTATGATCACGTTTCTAACGAAAAAGTTGCTCCCTCTTTGACTTTGTGTCTGCTGTTTAACATGTTAAATTAAATTTCATTTGAAAACATCCATCGGTTTATTACTAAACTTCAACTACACCGACGACCCTGGTTAGTTATCTCTTTTGGTGACTGTACAGTGTACATAAATAGTTAAATAAATAAATTATGAAACCAGAAACTTCCACAAACAACACACACATTTTCCTCATGCTCCAAAAAACCCAAGATTCGACCTTTGTTAAGTTTATCTAACTGAGCGATACGACAGTGGTGCCTAAAGGATGAGGGACAAATCTGTTCTGGCATCCGTTATAGCTTTTTGAGTTGTGATAATTATGTTTATTTTTTCCATACGCTTGGTACCAGCATTAGTGTTTTTATACCGTGCTGGTTATTTATGTATTGAACATCTTTGTTAGTTTTTGCGATACTCATCTATAGCGGGTCGGTTCGTGGATGGCTGACCATCCATTTCATATCGAGACCTCCGCGTGCCTCGGAAAGCACGTTAATACATTGGCCACGGCTGTCATTCGTAGATCTTTGCCAGTCGTGATGGATAGTCAGAAGTCCAAAAGTCTGACTACCAATCTTACCAAGGGGTATCCAGTTGCACAGCAACTCGGTTGTGGAGGTCAGATAGGCAGTCGTTCCATGTAAAATACTGGTATCTATTCAGCTGCAGCTATTCTAGCAGCTGACCCCAATATATGTAGTTGGGGAAAGGTTCGGCAGATTGATTTGGTACTAGCATTAGGGTTTGATACCATATTAATTTATTTATGTAATTAAATATCTTTGTATTATTTATGATTAACTATTTATTGGTAACTTTGATGATTTTTTGATGATTGACATGTTTTTTTTTTATTATTATTTCCTTTATTTCATTATATACATATAAATTATATTTTTAAATATAAGAATATATAACATATAAAAACATTTAAAAATATAAAAAATAGTAGCCCACCGGTATCGGGAACAGGGTCCAAGCTACCGGGTCAGGGCTCATCTTATTATTATTATTATTATCTGCTTCTACTTCAATTACGTAATAATCAACCATAAAATGACAATTATCTTTAATAGATTTACAAATCGTTACAATTTCTATCATTTTGAGCAGGTTCTATCTATTTGACTAAAACAGTCGATTTCTGCAAAAAAACACGGAATTACTTTATTGGCAGAACATTCCAAAAATAATTTACAACTTCTCAGCTATCCAACGAGATACAATAAGATACCAGATATCTTAAAAAAAAAAAAATGTCAAATACTCGAAAATGGATGACATTTGCATAGAGGTCATCAGGGGTCATTCGGTTGCAAATGACCTCTCCTACATCCCCTTAACGGATTGCCGATATATAACCAATAACCCTGTTATAACCTGCTACCTGTTACCATGGATCTTGTTCATGATTATGAAACCCCCGGCATTGAAAATTTTCATCGGTTTTTAAAAACGAAATTGGCTGTTCCATTCATTTTGACGCACATTTTGACTTTTCTATGAAACAGATTTTATTTTTGACAACCGACAAAATGTTTCTGAGCTAGGAGGTCTAGAATCATATGCTAAAATCATGGTTACAGTTTGCACGTCGATGTCCCTGCCGCCGTGTATAAAGCTTAGTTCAAAATTACAGCACAATAATTTTTATTGATCCATTCTTGATAATTAATAGTCAAATCTAATTCTAAGAGATATTTTACTGATTTTAATGTGCTATAGTGTGGATAAGATTTGCTGGATTCGTTTTCTCCTCTACCGATCGTTATTTCTCCTGACAAAGTTTTTTTTGTTTATGTCTCTATGTAGTATTTATGTATTAATATTTATTCTTGTATTTTATAGTTATGCCCAAGCTATCAATCCCGTATATTGCACCTGCCATTTTTAGTCTCTGCATCACCCTAAGGTTGACGGGTAGAAAATGCCTCAGGCATTAAGTCCGTCTTTGTACAGTATTTTTTTACTTGTGCATAAACTTTTAATAAATAAATAAGACAAATTAATCAATTAATTAATTTACCTTTATGAGTCCTGTCGCTTGCCATTTGTCGATAAATGCGTAAAGTCCCACTGCAACCAGTAGACCTCCGAATAACTGAAATGAAAAAAGAAAATATGTTTTTCTTAAATTTCTATTTTTTTGTTGGTGCCAAACAAAGAAAAAGGCGTCAAAATTATGTCAGCTTGATTGATCTTCGTTGATTGTTTGTCTGGCGCGGCACATTGGATCGAAAATCGATTTTCGAAGACCTAAGCCCGTATTACAGAACTTCGCTCACAATTAAATTAGTTTTGAGCAATTTGATTGGTTGAGACTAGTTTTAAGTAATGCTTGAATCTTGACTGCGGTTCTGTAATACGGGACTTAGACCTTCTAAGTTTGAAATGTCGTTTTTTGGGCTTGAATTTATTAATTGGTCACATATGTCACATGGAGTTTCACTGAAAACTGAGCAGTGAGCACTTAAATTTTAGAGTAGGTAGGTACTTATGAAAAACCAAGATATCTCTGAAACTGCAAAACCTGTTATATCCTTACAGAGGGTTATAGTATTAATTTATGATTTCTTTCTTTTTGAGTCAGTGTGCACCTCCTCAAAATGAGTAATTTAATCATTTATGAGCATAGCTAAAAGGTGTTTTTATTTTATTGTTCGCTTTTCAGTTTTATACTAACAGTAGCATCTTACCGCGACTTCCGTCTGCATGGCTGTCAACTAATAAAACACCCTATGGCAATTGTTATATTGTTGTATGGTGTTGTCAATTGACAATAGTGCAGCTGTGTACCAGTGAAACAATTTTTGTAATCGTATCAGTACTTCCAGAAATTACCTTTTACAAACACACATTTCCACATCTTTATAATCATATTGAGAAGTTTTCATAGTTTAGGAGTTTAGATTAATTTTCTTTCAAGTGTATTTTAAATCAGAACTCGGCGAAAAGAATGAAACTGTGAAGTATGTAAGTAAATATTTATATTATTATTTATATAAAAATCTATACTAATATTTTAAAATGCGAGGGTAACGCTGTCTGCGTGATAATGATAAGTCTTGTAACTTTTCTGAACGCATTTCGATGAAAGGAGACTAGGCGCAATTTTTTATGGATAGTGGTCTATGAATCAATAGCTATACGGTTTTAATATTTGTGTGAGGATACCTCACCTATACTCTTGTGCAAAGGAGAATCAAAATAAATCCTTTTTTTTTTAAATAGACTAATATTTACAGGATTTACAATTGCAGGTACCTTAACCGTTGTAGCAACATGAAAACGTTCTTAGGAAACTATCCTTAACCTTTTGAGTAATTGCTAATTGCTGCATTCACAGACGTAAAAATGGTAGGTACAGTCAGCTAGAAAAATGACAATTCTTCCTTATTAAAAACTCTTCTAGACAGAGGTTACAATCACAAACAAAAAAAAATGTCCATAGTTTTGTTAAGAAATTAACCTGGATGTCTATTAAAACTACTTTTCGAATCTCTATTGGACAAGTAGTTTTAGTAGATACTTTTTATAGTTAAAAGATACTGATTGGTTTGACCACCTCATAGACACAATCTAAAACCCTTGATTTTCATTACCAATCTCCAAAGAAAATTCACTTTACAAATAAACTTTTAATAAGTAAGTAAAACGTTCATAATAAAGTTATTTGAGGTAATTTTTGTCAGCGAATGACAGAAACCGCATGTAGCAAACTATCAAGATTTTGTTTTCAAAGCAAATAAAATAATAACTCGTATTCGTTCGAAATTTAATTTTTATTTGTTCATTTTCGGCCAGTTTTCGTTGTAGCAGTCAGTCTATCCATCATAAAAAAATAATATGGATTCCCATTTTCTACTACTTAAAAGTATCGGAAAAGTTTTTTTGCGATTTCTGACTTTTGTAGTACTCAAACCTCAGTTGGTAAGATAGAGTTTTTGATACTTATAAAAAACAGGATCGCCTGGCATCAATAAAAGTTTTTTGTGAAAATTGCCCATTTTCATGCAGACTGTACATTTTTTTCAAAATCTGTATGTAACTACAGGACAGAATGTTTAAAAAGTTGTGGACAGTCTCCTAAGAATGTTTTTCTTTGGCTACGACGGCCCTTACTACCCGTCCGAATATCCACCCTGTATTATAAAAGTTTTTTTTAAACTGTCGGTGTCAGATCCAAACCGTGTCACTATTGGTCCTTATACCACTTTTGCCCTGTCTCCTTTGGCACACAGGTAGACCATAACCTGAAAGCTTCAAAAGTAGAAAATAATTAAAATACCCCCTTTCAGTATAATTAGTTATTTATCAATATATCAATCGACTATGCAGTGTTGCCAACCGTACGATTGAAATCGTATTAATACGAACTTTTTGGAGCTGATACGATGTACGATCATGTATTTGAAATCGTACACAAAATATACCTACGTACTTTCCAAATCTTTCAATCTTCATAACAGAATAGAAAAATAATATTACATTAAGTTCATTTTGTCGATATAAAAATGACGAGCCATAAACTTTTTTGTATTTTTTATGAACGCACCCAATACTTTTTTAAGCCCTCTGTCGCACTTGCACTTTAGAAATACGCAGCGTACTCTATCCTGTCAACTCGTCGCCGATACGGGGATTCATTCCCCGCACAATCTAACAGTCTTACTTCAAGAAATCCAAACAATATTACACTACGCAGATAATGAATACATTAAGTATGTTTATTTCAATCTAAACTTCATAAGCCCACGTGCACCGCCAACACTAAACACGTTTAGCGCTAAACGAGTTTAAAACATAATTCTGTTTTTGTCAAATGGTTGAAGATGACAAAGACCGAATGATGTTTAAAACTCGTTTAGCGGTAAACGTGTTTAGTGATTGGCGGTGCAAGTGGGTCTTAGTTGAATTTAGTTGGAAAATTTGTATCCAGATTCTGTAAACAAGGTCCAAAAAATCACTCCTTGTTCTCATCTAAATACCAAATATTAAATGTTGTAAATACCCTAAATGTTAAATATTGATTTGAAGTTATAATAATATTAAGTACGTATTTCAATGATTCACTGTTGTTTTATTGAAATTTCAATGGTACTATTTGTATTCCAGAGTTCATAGCAAAATACGATTTTTCCTCCTAGTGTATGGTCCGATCCCCTACAAAATGAAGTTCGCAACACTGCAACTATGACTCATCACAGTCCACTTTTTGTCAAAGCCGTTCTCTCCGAAGTTGCAAACATAGGTTTTTTTTTATTATCGTTATTGTCCAAATTACTCCAAGAGATATGGATTGGCAGGACAAGGAAATAGGAAGGTAGGTATAATATTTTATCACAAAATACTTTTAATGATGCATGTTTCCGAGGAAATAATAAATTAATAACTATTACAAATTCCATTCAATCAATGTGTAAGGGAAAAAATACCATTATCCTTCCTAACATTTTTTATCAAAAATGTCAAAGTTAGAGATTTTGTTTCTTTATGATTTGCAAGTAACTGAACAGATTTTGGATTATACAGGTGTCTATTTGAGTCATTTTCTTCTTCAGTACATTATATCTACTGAAGACTCAAGAAGTAATGTCAAAATAAGAATGCCTTGAACTAAAATGTATAAATATTTTTTTAGTCAGACACACGGCAACCCATGTGTCTGGATAATAAAAAAATCCTTAATTTTTTTGCAAAACAAGGTGAATCAGACTCAGGTTTAAACCATGGAGCCATTTTTGAATTTCAAATTTTATTTTGACTACAGTAAAGTTCTTAATTCAAAACTGACAATTTAGTGCCGAATTAAGTTGTCAGGTTTTGTATTATGAACTGTATTTCAATCACAATGTCCTTTTACAAAAATGACAGAAAAACCCAATAATAAGAAGAAGAATAAGACTAAAAGTATTTCTCCTGGTACTGGGACTGCGTCCAGTGGTTGCAAACGCTACTGCTGAGCATAAAGTCCTGGGTTTCATTTCAAGGATGGGCAAATTAGAGTTTTCCATCAAGAAATTCTCAGTAGCAGCATTGTCTGGATAACTGACTGTACTATTGGTACATTTCTGCCTAACCTTTCTTCGTTTATAGGCGTGATGCTATGTTATATGATATTGTTATTTCTCCTGGGATCTGTGTGAAACCCCATACCAAACCAGGAACATTTTGACATGACGGACCACGTTTCAACCTTATTACTGAAGACGTAGGGTGAAAGTAGCCAACTGCCATTGTCCATTGTTGTACATGTGATTAATTTGCAGGAAAATTTCTATTTTTAATTCATTAATTAAATACAATATTCAAAAATATTTCCCCTGCTATGTTATACCAAGCTTGAGGTATGTGATATAAATGCCAGTTTACATCAGAAAATTCTACATGGCAACCATGTTTGTGTGTATATATTCTATTCTTCAACTCTTAGTACCAGGAGAAATATCACAGTGTACCCATAAGATTTTTTCCACAAAAAAAATAACTAAAAAGTTTACAATAATACACTATGACATCACAGCATCTCTTCTGAGAATTCAGAGGTGATGCACAATATTTAAGATAACAATGACCAAATACCTTCTACATTATCTGTTATTGTTAAAAGCCAGTTTAATATTTCCTAGCCTTTCTGTTATTAAACATCTATGTATTGATTTTACGATTATTATGATAACTCTCGCATTGTGAGAATCTTTTGTCTCCTACTGATAGCCATCACAGAGATTGCTAAAAATATTGCTATTTGGATGTTCACCAACCAACAATAGTCTGCATTTATCACGATATCACATTATCGCCACAAAGCCCGGAACAATAGAGGACGGATGTGGTCGAGAAACAAAACGAGACTGTATGCCAAATTTCCCATGCCTACACGGATCATCGAAAACAATGATTCACACACAAACAATGATGAATGAAATCTCGCAATTTTAACTCATTTCAATATTAACCATTGAAAATAAGCCGAATTTCCTTGAAATTATAGTTCTAAAATATTTTACTTTTAATTAATTTCTATTGGGACAAGAAATAACTTACCCAGAATATAAAATTCAATACAAAAATCATGTATTTCACACATCCGCTCACATACGTGAAGTTTGGTCCTCGGCGACGATGCATTTTGATCTAATTTGCCATAAAACAGTCACAACTTAATACAATACACGATCCACTGTTTATTTTTGTTGTTAATATTAATTAACTTATAAAAAACTCAACATTATTATCGAATGAGTAATCAACGTCCACCTCCGATTGTTCTACTGTCACTTCTATCTAACCATAGACTACGAATGAAGAGACGAGGACGACCGTCGGACATTGACATTTCCAACAGATTATAAAAAGAGGAAACAACAGACAATTATATTATTTTATGGGTCGTACCAGTGTGCCCACCTTAGGGTATTTTCCCCTAGATTTAGAGGATTTTTGTACGTTTAGGAGATTTTTTAGGGTATAAAATGATTTAGGATAATATTAAGGGGGAAAAAAATATTTAGGGGATTTTTTAGGGAAACTTTTGATTTTAGTGTCGCAAAAGAATTTAATGCGTGACTGCGTGTATCCGAACGTAACTTGGTGTGCTGATGTTGTGATGTACCGTTCTCTATAATATATTTTTCTCTTTCGCGTTGATAGATTTGTGTATGCGGAAGGGAGATGTCGAATACGAATAATAATAATAATAATTATTATTATTATTTTATTTTCAGGCAACTGAGGCCTCTAGATAAAATACACAAATTACAAAATAATACATAATAAAACTACTATAATGCTACGGGTAAGGACGTAGATGTGTAGGCTACTTTAATAAATAAGAATAATTCACTTAAATTTGTGTTTTATTCGTAAAATAAATTTTAGGGCAAAAAATATTAAAAGTGCCTAATTTAGGGAAATTTCACGAGGAGCCCGGGGAAAATCAAAATCGGACGGTGGCAACACTGGGTCGTACGTATGTATCCACATCACATAGTACGTATTAGTACATAATGCCAAAATCATTTCGAGAACCTAATATTTATTTTCGCTTGGCTAGGTTCACACCCAGTGACTTTAGTCGCTAGTGGCTCGCTGGCGACTTTAAAATCTCACATCCACACACGGATTTAGAAAACGCTAGTGTCAAATCTGCTGTACTTATCCAGGAATAAGTACCTAGTCGTTGCTGAATAAATAAGTTTGTCAAATAAAACGAGAATAAGTGGGATGCCACTGCACCTCGGTTTTTTGTCGTGTGTTGCTAGAAACCGCGCAACTACAGTCGTACTGCGGCCAGCACTTACTAAGGTACCTAGGTACTTCACTACTTCCAGCTGTACAACGACCACCACAGACTGTTCACACACTAGTTTGCTTGGCAAGCATAAAATAAAATAGAAAAAATACAGGGTCAAATCAGATTAGAATTTATTTTTTGCTTATGTAGGTAAACTGCATGGGCTGTACTGCGGTGATACATAAGTATCTAAGCACGATTGAACAACAAGAAAATAATTTTCTAAACTCATATTTCAAGTAACTTTACTACCTGCGGTCGTTGACCCCAAAAGATCTTTTTTTGTTTGTTGTTTTTTAGTATACCTATATCGATATCCATCACGTCTGCTGAGTTTCGCTAGATACTTAATTAAATTTGACCTTGTTTATGCTGAAACATCCTCTGGACTGGAGCATCGGGAGTAATTAGGAAGACAGTCCTGTTTTTACACGCTTTATATTAGCTTCACTTGTATGTTTGTTTGTATGTTTGTAACCGACTCCTTAGGGCGCGATTTGGACCCACTTTAAACGGCCAGATTTCGTTCAAACTTTATAGATTTATCGAGGACCGATGACAATACACTAATTTGATAAGATTATTCCATTATTCAATTTGCAAAATAAGATTTTTGTCAATTTATATAATTTTTATCTATAGTTAAGGCAGGAATTGATGTTAAAATTAATTTCCAACCATTATCTTTAGCCGATTTCTCTAATACTTATTAACAATTTTCCGAATACCAAAGAGAATTTTCAATTCAACAAAATAACCGCTAAAAAGTTGGCATGACAGTGTAACTTGTTTGCGTCAAGACCAACAAGGGAAACTACCAGGCGTGCCGATCACCTATTTCTCGGATAAGTTACCGACTCTGATTAAGATGAAATTTTCGGAGAGGGAACTTGAAAACCGGCTATCTTATTTAGGGGAGGCAGCAGGCGCCCGAATTTATCATTTCTCGGATAAGTTACTGACTTAGAATAAACATCAATGACTTCCCGAATTTATTGAAAATCTTTGATTTTCATAGCCAGATATTGAAATTATTGAGTAAGTACTGTAGTTCTTCAACACGTATTGGATATATATTTTAGAAGCAGCCAATATCTACTCAAATTCACTTTATTAATAAAGTCATGTAATAAATAAAAAAACACGCTTTTATAAATAAACCAAACTAAAAAGTAGAAAATAAATAATAGTTTAAAAAAAACTAAAAAAACACGCTTTTATAGAAAACAAACAAAAAAAAAATTTAAATTAAGAATAGTGTATTTTTTTTAATAAATATAAATTAATAATAGTGTAAATAAGAAAAAAAATTTTTATTGTAAAAAAAGCGTGGGGTGCTTTTTAAGATATTATCGAAATGATAATCCTTCTTCTCATATCTGTCAATGAAATATTTATAACTATTAATACCATGCACCCCACGCTTTTTTTTTACATTAAAACATTTTTTTCTTAATTACACATTTTTTTTTCTACATGATAATAATTTGATTTATTTTAGAAGTATGTATGTAAGTATATTCTCATATTATTTGTTGATTTTATGTACTTTATCTTCTCTTTTACTACACGCTGGCTATATCTCTCTAGCTACTTTCCTATCGCATGTAGGTATGGTGGAAAAGATTCCTATAGAAATAAGCATCACCTATGTACCCATCTTTCGTAAATTGTTCGGTTCTTTTTCTTCTTGTCTGTTTATAATAATGTGTGTAGCTACATAAGTGGTTAAATAAATAAACATGGTAGGTGTGCTTGCTGGCTCAACCATAAAAATCAAAGCAGCTATATTAAAACACACAACACTTTATTTAATTCCATTTCTTTGTTTATTTTAGTTTTATTACTTCCTTGCTGTTGCCCGCGATTTCGTCTGCGATCCAGGATGAAAAGTAGCCTATATCTAGCCAGGTCATGGTCTATCCATGTGCACATATTCATCGAATTCCGTTCAGCCGTTTTAGCGTGAAAGAGTAACAAGCAAACAAACAAACTCACTCTCGAATTTATAATATTACTAGCTTTTGCCCGCGGCTTCGCTCTGTTAGGATGGCGCTCCGTGGGTCCTTTTTAATAAAAACACTTTTGTTTCTGCTACACTGAATTTATTTAAACTTGCACATCAAAATTACAATTTGTCAGGAAACATGTTAATCGGATAGAATTTTGTGGGTTGACTGCGGTGCTTGCATAGCGAGCACTTTTATATAGTACATCAATTCTCACATCAGCAATTTTAAGTATTCACTTGGAAGTTATTTATAACATCTCCCCCCTTAAGACGGAGCTTTATAATTTATGAATTAAGCGAAGGATAAAATCAAAGAATTAAATTGCTCCAAAAGAAAAGGAAAGACAAACAGAAATAATTTCACTAATAAAAGGTACACTTACAAAATAATCAAATTACACAAATAAGTATAAAACTAAAACACATACAAGTAAGTATACAAAGGTAATTAAATATAAGGAAGTCCCGAAATGAAAATCAATAACAGTATTGAATGGGTTTTCTTTTTCATTTAATAATTACTTAAGTTTCGATTAGATGAAGCTTTGTCAGAATTTCTAAAAGCGACTCTATTTTTATTTTTATTAAGTTCCATTTCAGGAAGACTTCTAATCGACTTCTTGTCGCATTCTACAGCATCATTTTGGATATCCATTAGCTCGACTGAGGTTGCTCTTGTGGCTTTCAGGTTCTCGGATGGGTTTTTCCCGAAACATGGATTATGTAAATGAATGCAACAAGATGTATATTTTCCAGTGGAAAAACATTTTAAATAAACTTTGTATATAATATAGCAAGAAATAAGAACAATTACAATAATAGTGAGTGTTGAGTAGTAGTGTCCATATTTGACAATGTGAGACTGATTTTCAGCTTCATGAATTTTGTTTTCTAAATGATCTAGTTTATGTGACGCTAATTTTAAGGAAGTCAATGTCAGTTAATGTTATTGGAGAAATCATATGAGCACTACTATTTAAAATTTTAAATTTACAACAATTATCGTCAATAATATTGAAGTCGATTTTTAATTGGCTTGGCAAAGTAGTTTTATAAACGTGAGATGGATTAAATTGCAAAGTTTGGAAAAATGCAACACAATCTTTTTCTAACGACAGAATTCCAGTACCTTTTAAGGTGTAGTCTTTGATTTCATTAGTATTAATACATTTAATAGTTAATTTGTTAGGGTTTGATTGAATATAAATGTATCTTCCATCATTAAGTTTTTGCCATAAGTTTATATTACCATAAATTATTTTTGAGTCACACACTTCAGGGAGTGAATGGGTTACTTCGGTTAAAAGCTTAATTTCACAAGAAGGATTATTAATAGTAGATAACAAAGAGGGTAATGGACATATTACATAGTCATAATTAACATTCTTACATTCACTTAAACTATCTAATAAAGCATAACTTAATCTATCATCAGATACAGCCATGTATAACTTAGTGGGACGAATAAGGACATATGTTTGTAAATTATTCTCATCCCGTGGTGTGGGTAGCGGTAAATTTTTATAGATACTGTACTTAACTGGATTGATGAGAGGTATTTCCATAACAAATACTATTTTATTATTATAATAGTAAGAAGTCAACTTGGATAAGTCGATAATACTGTGAATGTTATGTAACGATAACGAGACGGGAAAATCTAGATTCCTTTTAGTCATTTTACTCTTAGAAAGTTCTTGAAACAAGTTGGTAGGAGTTAAAACATAGGGATGTAGGATATTCGCTTTTGCAAATAAAATAGAATTTAAAACTGTGTCTAAAATATTGGAGATAGATAACAATGAACCTTCAATCAGATTAAAAATAGAGTTAACTTTTGCGATATTATTTAAATTAACAGTATCTTTATTATTGTTTATAATCATATAGTTAAGTTTTTGTAACTGTTTATTTAATCTCAATTCATTATCGTTTAATTTACGAATTGAATCATTAAAGTTATTAATTGTGGATTGTACAACATGAATGTTGTCTTTCATTAAGGAAAATATCTGATTTTCGTTCTGTTGGCAAGTTATAATTGCTTCATCATATTTTCTGGCGTCATCAGCGTCTAATGTGCCAAAGAAGAATTTAAGTATTTCTCCGCCAAACTCAATGGCTCGACTGAATCGAGTCGGTGCATTTATCGAAACAAGATGAGATAGTGAACCATACTTAAGATTATTAGCATTAATTAAAATTTCTAGAGGGTTAACGGTATCCTTACAGTCTATGTTTAATGTAGAGTAATTCTGAATTTTGCTACAGAAATCGGAAATACCTTGAAGGGATTTTTCAATTTTATCCAAATAAGGTTTAATGGGTATAAATTCTATATGAGTAATAACGTTCCAGTAATCATTGTAAAAATAAGCTCTAGAAGTCGGGTCAAAAAATATTCCTGGACTTTGTTGGATGAGTTCAATCGGCTCGGAAGTGTTTGGACATGCGAGACATCTGAAACAAATATATTTATTCAGATTGGTTTTATTTCATTAACGTGGTATTTTATGCGTTTTCTGTTAACACATAGTGTGACGTTAGTTTTTCCGTGTGTCTTTATAATTTTGTAGGGTCCCTTTCAGATTGGGGACAAAGCTTTACGCAGTCTATGATGCTGCTTTAAATATACCATATCTCCATTTTTGTACAATTTTTCCTTAGCAGAGACATCATAATACCTTTTTGATTGTTCTTTGCTTTTGTTGATATTTTGTAAAGCTCTTTCTCGCGAGTATTTCATTCTATACTGTAAAGCGCGGATATACTCGTGATAAGTGACATTATCATGAGATACATGAAAACTGCTAGGAATAGACGGCTTATACCCGTATAATAGTTCATGAGGAGTAAATTCAGTGGTACAATGGGGAGTTGCATTATACGATAAAATTGCGGTTGCAAGATAGCAATGCCAGTCGTCCTGGTTATCATTGACGAAAGATTTTAGGTATTCTTTAAGAGTTGCATGACTACGCTCTAGCGCACCATTTGTCTGAGGATGATAAGGGGTAGAAAATATTTTTTTTATTTTAAGAATCTCAGTCAATTGCCGAAACAACTCGGATGTAAAACATGTACCTTGATCGGTGAGAATCGTTTTTGGAAATCCGAATAGGGAAATGAAATGGATTAGACTACGTGCAACGTCATCTGTTGCAGAAGTAACCATAGGGTATGCACATGAGAACTTAGTTAGATCGTCTTGGAGAGTTAAAATGTATTTAAATTTCTGAAGACCAGCTTCGGGTAGAGGACCAACAATGTCTAATGCTAGTCTTTCGAATGGTTTAGTACTTGAGGAAGTTATAACCATAGGGGCCTTATTAGAACCTCGCAATGGCTTATTCACTTGGCAGAGTTTACAATCTTTAACAAAACGTTGTATGTCAGATTGCATACTTTTCCAATAGTATGACGTTTTGATCCTGTTATACATTCTTTTGAAACTTGGGTGACCAGCTATGGTAGTCCCATGGTTTTCTTGAAGGATATTTGGAACTTCAGCAGGATTTGGATATCGAATTTGGTTTTTATAAACATGAACTTTAATATTTGTAAAATATGCCGTGGAAAATGTACTATATCATGTTATATATTTTCACGTAAGCTAATTTAGTAAAAGGTCCTGTATTATCTGAAACAGATAACTCTTCAATTTCCTTTTTTATAATAATTTGATACCTTAATTTTAGTAATAGATTGTAAATTGTTTCATAAGAAGTTTCTTCATAATGATGAACTTTAGTAAATAAGAAATAGAACATTTTATTGTTTGCATAATCGACTGTACGGTTTCAAGTTTGCGTTCAGCTGATTGCAACTCAGCGGAATTTGGTATCATTGACAACAGCTGTTCGCAGTGCGGCTAGTGTTGTCGAAGTCAAGTGAAACGGGACACACAATGATTTTTTGTTTTCATAAATGTAAACTTTGACTGTGCTCTTCAATCTTCGTATCATTCATTAGAGATGGTTTTAGTAACTTGTTTCTTTAGATATCCTTCATAAGTAGTTTTATTTAAGTTAGAATGAACAATTGAATTTACTGGATAACGAGATAGGGCATCTGCATTTGAATTTACTTGATCAAGCTTGTAAACAATCTCGTAGTCGTATTCTTCTAATTTTGAAGGTAAGGATTTAAATGGAGTTGATTGAACTTGTAAATGATCAATTTCGACTGCAGTTTCAGTGGTGTTAAGAACAGAAATGTTAACTCTGTTGTTCGACTTTAAGTTAACTATGCAGTTTGGTAAAAATACACCTTCACTTATTTTATGATCTAATATCAAACCTTCTTTTATACCAGCAATATCTGATAAATTGGAAACCGGACAGTCAATGACCGTTTCTGACCGCGGAGGTACGACATATGATGGCTTACTACAGCAAATAGGTATTTCGTAACCCTCTAAACTAAGGGTGTTGGTTGAATAATGAATATCTAATTTAAAATGTTGTATAAAATCACTACCAATAATACCATCGTAATGTAAGTCGATCGTATCGGCAATCGCGTGAAACAAATAGTCAAATATTATTTTACTTTTCGACGAAACGCGATGATCAAAACAGACTTTAATAGAACCTAAGGATTCGCAATAGGAATCGTTATCACTTAGGCTTTTAAGTTTTATAATTTCAGGGCCAAGCACTGGTTTATCATGCAAACTGGAATGTTTGACAATAGAAATTTTAGAACCAGTGTCGATCAAAAAGCACAAAGGCTTATCATTATAGTTTGTTTTTAAATAAACGTGAGGTAAAGAAAGTCTGTTATTAATGGTAAATATTTTCTCACGCAAACAATCCCTAGAAAAAAGATTTGATTTTTCGAGAGATGAGGGACTGTCTTGAAAACTTAAATCTGAATTAGGACACTTAGATGTCTCGATATGTGCACTAACCTGTGTTTGAGGTAATTTAGGAACACAGTTTGAAGGACTTGTAGTACCTTTAGTAGCACTAACCTGTGTTGGAAATAATATTGGAACACAGTTTGAAGGACTTTTAATACCTTTAGTAGCTCTAACCTGTGTTGGAAATAATGTTGGAACACAGTTTGAAAGACTTGTAGTACCTTTAGTAGCACTAACCTGTGTTTGAAATAATTTAGGAACACAGTTTGAAGGACTTGTAGTACCTTTAGTAGCACTAACCTGTGTTGGAAATAATATTGGAACACAGTTTGAAGGACTTTTAATACCTTTAGTAGCTCTAACCTGTGTTGGAAATAATGTTGGAACACAGTTTGAAAGACTTGTAGTACCTTTAGTAGCACTAACCTGTGTTTGAAATAATTTAGGAACACAGTTTGAAGGACTTGTAGTACCTTTAGTAGCACTAACCTGTGTTGGAAATAATATTGGAACACAGTTTGAAGGACTTTTAATACCTTTAGTAGCTCTAACCTGTGTTGGAAATAATGTTGGAACACAGTTTGAAAGACTTGTAGTACCTTTAGTAGCACTAACCTGTGTTTGAGGTAATTTAGGAACACAGTTTGAAGGACTTGTAGTACCTTTAGTAGCACTAACCTGTGTTGGAAATAATATTGGAACACAGTTTGAAGGACTTTTAATACCTTTAGTAGCTCTAACCTGTGTTGGAAATAATGTTGGAACACAGTTTGAAAGACTTGTAGTACCTTTAGTAGCACTAACCTGTGTTTGAAATAATTTAGGAACACAGTTTGAAGGACTTGTAGTACCTTTAGTAGCACTAACCTGTGTTGGAAATAATATTGGAACACAGTTTGAAGGACTTTTAATACCTATAGTAGCTCTAACCTGTGTTGGAAATAATGTTGGAACACAGTTTGATGGTCTTGATATACCTTTAGTAGCACAAACCTGTGTTGAAGCAAATTTAGGAACACAGGATTTAGTGAAAAGGTTTTTCGTGTCATTTACATTGTTAAGATTAGGTTTCGGCAGACACGGAACCGAAACCCTGTTTAGTTTAAACTACCATTTTTATTAGAAGTGTCAACATGATGCACATTAGAGCGATTATTGCTCGACACGTTATTTGAACTCGGTGCAGTTGCACTTGATAGTGTAGAGTTACGTGGATCGGTCCGCAAATTGTTATTATTTTTTGCTTTAAGCTTACGACATTCGACTATCAAATGACCACGTTTTTTACAATATGCACAAAATGTATTTGGATTAAAGTTAGAATTAGGATATTGTTCAGTGTTAAAATCATTTTGTTCATTATTATTATTTGCTGTGTTTACATGATATAAATTAGGAGAAGAGTGCTTATTTTTATTTTTATAACACTCTGAAGCGACATGGCCGCTCTTATTACATGTTGTGCATTGTTTATTAGAACGAGTTGAAAGTTTTGATAAATTAAATAACTTTTCTTCTTCAATGGCATTTGTTATCGCTTCTGATAAAGTCTTAGGGTTCCTACACCGCACAATATGAGAAAAATTGGAGTTCAACCCTAACAAGAACGTATTAAGAGCCAAATCTTCCATTGCGGCTATACGACCTACAAGTTCTTTATCATTTTCGCAGCTATAATGGATGTCAGCTTGTAGTCGTGTTAAACATGATTCGATGCGGATAGAAAATTGCATCACGTCTTCGGAAGGCAACTGTTTGCTTTGTTGTAAATCAACTAATAAGTGAGTGGAGTGTTTTTTCTCTCCAAAAGTGATTCTCAGGAACTGTTTAATCTCTGACCAACTATTAAATGTTTTTAAACAACAAGCTAATTGAGCCTTGCCTTCCAACTGCGAGATGATGTATTTACATAAGACGTTCTGCTGTTCTGTAGTAGCTAGGGCAATCGCATTTTCGCAGTTTGTTAAAAACGCGGGCAACGACTCGCGGTCCCCGTTATAGGGTTTGATGAACTTTGTGAGGACAGAAAGGGTAATTTTGTCAGCCATTTTAACTTTTAGTTTTGGTGCTGGACTGTTCTCTGAAGAATCTGAATTAGATGAAGATGCGATTTCTTCGGAATTCTCTTTTTTTAGAGGCATTAAAATGGTGACGATATAGTTATCGTAATGAAGCACTACAGAACGTCAGACACACAAAAACACAGAAAAATATGTAAATAAAATTGTGTACAATAACCTGAACTTAAAACGTGTAAAAATAGGATAAATCTAATTTTAAGAGAGTTCTAGGCAAATTACGTTATCTTGAAAATTTGAGAAACATTCACTTCACTAAAATAGACTTGGATCACTTTCACTAGATTAATAGATAGGAAAACTCACAGTAATATTGATACGGCAGCAGCGCATGCGAACATTCTGGAAAGATGATGTCACACACACGTAGTGCGGCGAGACACGACGTGGCGACCTGGCGACTCAGCAAGTCGTATTACAGGTCGTCGACACGACACGTTGCGTTCTACTTGCACGTGGTGCGACCACGTAGCTGATGACGTATGATGTGCAGTTGGAGGTCGTCAGTGAGACCTCGACGGAAGGTCCTCTTGTGATGCGGGCTCTCACTCGGGAGTGGAGACTGACCGTCGACCACAGGGCAGCAGGAGGTATTCCGGGGTGATGCGGGCTAACGCTTAATAGCGAAGGCTGATCGTCGATCACGGGCAGCAGGAGGTGTTCTGGGGTGATGCGGGCTCACGCTCAATAGCGGAGGCTGATCGTCGATCACGTGGAATGCAGTAGCGCGGGCTTAGGCTTTTGAGGAACCCAAGGCTTATCGTCGACCACTTACCGAAAGGACTACTAGGCCACGGAGCCAACAAATACTATGGTGCAGACGAGTGGAAACGAATTCGCGACGCCTACACCTATAGATCCCAGTACTCAAAGATTTTTCCTGGGATCCCACTTCTGACACCAATTTGTTAGGATGGCGCTCCGTGGGTCCTTTTTAATAAAAACACTTTTGTTTCTGCTACACTGAATTTATTTAAACTTGCACATCAAAATTACAATTTGTCAGGAAACATGTTAATCGGATAGAATTTTGTGGGTTGACTGCGGTGCTTGCATAGCGAGCACTTTTATATAGTACATCAATTCTCACATCAGCAATTTTAAGTATTCACTTGGAAGTTATTTATAACAGCTCGCATTAATTTAGTAAAAGTAAAGTTTCTATAATAATATAATTCAATCATGATTCGAAAGACACGTGGCGCCATCTATTATTATAAGAACGTTATTGTTGTTTTCCTCGGGAACAGTACTATTTTTCGGGATGGAAGATACTCTATGTCCGTTTCTGTACACCTGACAACGTATATGCAAAATTTCAGGATGATCGGTTCAGTGCTTTAGGCGTGAAAAGGTAACAAACCAAAAAAAAAACTTACTTTCCCATTTATAATATTAGTTAGGATTTAAGTTCAGTAGGCAGAAATTACAGAACGCTAACTGCTAACCTTCCTCCTTAATTAAGACAATTGTTTATGTATAATAATGACTAAGAAGATTTAAACAAGAAAATATATATGTTTACATAGATAACAATTATCAAAAGTCAAGTAACCAGTCCACGTTACGTAAGTAGTTACTTACCTAGGTACATTAGGGTTAATTAGAAAACAAATAAGAAAAAAATCGTAATGATGTGAAGTGTGTGTGTTGTGTAATGTGTGTGTAAATGTTGTATATTTTTTAAATTGTCTTCGTCTGATTATCTGACTTGCATAATAAAAAACCCAGGCAATTGGTGCCGATTTTCTTATCACAAAATTCTCTAAACTAGACTAAATATAAATCACTAAAATTTAGTTTATTCCTGTCAAACGACGATTTCCCATTCTAAAGTAGACTAGAGTGACACAACGCACGCTACGCGCGCGCGCGTTATATTTTAGTTTGACAGCACTAAGATGGCAATGAGTTAGTGATTTAGAGAATAGCTTTTTATTTTAACAAAGCTGTTGTTTTTAAGAGTTTCCGTTTATTTTAAATTTGCAGCTACATATTTGTGAAAGAAAAACAAAGTTTCAGTATTTACTGCAAAATACTTTTAATGTATCTTTAAGAAATCGATGAGACTTCAGTGTCCTTCATCGATGGTCATGGTCATAGATTCAGGTTCATATTCGTAGTCAACGTAGCGGTTCTTGATGATGTGCTTGTAAACAAACGCGGACTTTCTAGGAGTGCGCGTGCGCGCAGGGTCTTCGTTGTCAACGTGGTATAGGCCGAAACAAGCTCTGCGAAAAATACATAATTAAATATAGATAAGTACAGTATTTATCTAATGATCACTCACGCTAGCTGTTTTCATTTTCGGTTCCTGGCAATTCCTAATTAAGTACTATGCTGGATGGAGGTTTTAGGCGAGGAAATTTCGCTTTACGACCGTACCCACTAAATAATGAGCTCCTCTATCGGACATCGATCTTCACTTAGGTGTATTATGGTAAATAATTGTATTTCGTTTCTTTATTTCTATTATAGTGTGACCGATACCGCTGTACCGCGCCTTGGGTATGTGCGCGGCGAGACGGGGGGGCATTGCAGGCAGCTCATTCGTCTACGCTCACGGCGTCCCGCCCCTCGCCTCGCCGCGCATACCTAAGGCGCGGTACAGTGATATCGGTTAGGCTATAGTATAAATTCTCAATAATTAAAAAAAAAAACAATAGTAATGTTCCCACTTCTGGGGCACAGGCCTTCTCTCTGTGAGAAGGAGTGAGCAGTAAACCACGACGCGGACTTAGGGCAGGTTGGTGTATAAGCAAGGTATATTTTGAAGAGGCGAATATTTGGCAGACCTTGGCGGTATCAAGTGCTAAAAAAGTAACCAAAGTCAAACTTACATGTAACCCTCCAACCACTCCATGTTATCTAACAGACTCCACGCAATGTACCCCTTGAGGTTCACTCCAGCATCCAAGGCATTCAGCATGCTCTCCATCGAAGCTCTGTAGTACGTGATTCTGTCATCATCGATAAGGCCGCTGTCAGGTAATGTGGACCAGCCGTTCTCAGTTATGTAGATCACTGGGCTATTGTATTTTTCCTTTAGATGGGTTAGAGCGTGGTAGATGCTGTCTGGGGCTAACTGTAGAAGAAAGAGGAGTTATTTGTGCCTTATTGGTAGTAATAGCAAGTTTGGGTAGCTGAGCAAACGTGAGAGGCCTGAGACTTAATTCTTAACTCAAATGAATAATTGTTAGCTGTAAGTTGTGAGTTCAATAACTTAATCATATTTTACCTGTATTTTGTATCGAAACTTTAATTCATTGCTTGCAACACTAGTTCAAAAATGGATTGTTAATCTATGGTTGGGGCAATCTTCTTTTCAAGAAATTGTTCAGCGTATCTCTTTTTGTAACATAATTCATTTATTTAATTTTATGCGGAATTATTCACCAAATATTGTTGTTCAATTTGCTGTAAATTGTGTATTCAAGTTAACAAGTGAAATCATCAATTATTTCATATCGCCACAAATGTTCACAATCCACAATCAGCGGGGTAATTGCGTAACAGAGCGTAACACACTAACAGTAGGAACGGCTTTCATTTTGACAGTTCAACAACATTCATTGCGTTATTTACGTTGTTGAGCAGACAAATTTTTCGCACATATGAAGCAATGGATAAGTAAATAGGCTTCAAAATGTTTCAGATTGTGATAGATCGAACCCGCTAGGCGGAATGAACACTTAACTTGATAGACTAGTTGTCTCCATCGGAAGAAATCCGCAAGAGTATGTACTAGTCATTTAAATTATACCTAAAGGACTACAACTACCTAATTTTTTTACAAGAATTATCTTAGCTTACTGGACTGCCTCGTTTGGTCTAGTGGTGGCAAGTGCTACGGCCGAGTATGAGGTCGTGGTTTAGATTCCCGGGTCGGGCAAAGTGTTATAAGGCTTTTTCCATAAGGAATTTCTCAGTAGCAGCCAGCCGTTTGGATTTTTGCCCAGTGGATGGTAATATTCTTGCCCCCTCCTATGGGACTTAAACATAACTGGTGAAATGTGGGTGTACTACAGGTGCACCTCTGCCTAACCCTTCGGGCAATACAGGCGTGATGGGTGCTGGTCTATCTTAACTTACTCAAGTCGTTTCGATATCACATTTTGGTTCCAAGATCAAGTACACTCAGAGACGACCGAGCTTGAACACAAGCTACTCTCCCCATTCATATGGGAGGCTTCATCGTCTGCAAATTTTCTAGTAATAATTTACCGGCTTTCATATCCATGGTTTACGGCACTGAGAAATTAATCAGGAAAATCCTAGCCTCCATACTGATTAATTTTGATGTGCCGTGCTTCACTGAAGCTATGGATGCCCGGAGACTCGCTTGCCCGAATTCAGATCTACCCGACAATCCATCTTCCCAGAGACGGTGGGATGAGCCGCTCTGCAGATTAGTACAGAACAATAACTTGACACGTCTGCTACTACTACGGAGCATGCGCGCCTGCTGGCTGTGGTAAGTGGGAGTCGGGTCTTTGGCTTCATTCACTACCGTCGTCGAACATAGGCACTTTGTTCGACGATACTGCTTTGCGCCTCGCTGCTTTCCTGCAACTAGGAGCTCCTTGATGTTATCTTCGTCGCTGTCACTGTGGCAAAGTTGTCAACAGCCTCGGACACCACGGCCTGTCTTGCAAGCGAAGTGCGAGCTCGGCGTTCCGGCTGTATTTGCATCTTATAGCTTGGCACGCGACGATGGCAAAAGACCGGACGGCATGTCTTTATTTCCATGGAAGGTGGGTAGGCCTTTAGTGTGGGACGCAACATGTGTCGATACTCTTGCACCATACCATCTTCCTGGTTCGACGTGCTTTGCTGGCGCTGCTGCTGCGGCTGCGGAAAACCTTAAGTGGCGAAAGTATAATAACTTTATCGGTAATCATATTTTCGAGCCGTTTGGGGTTGAAACCCTCGGGCCGTGGGGTCCGACTGCTCATGGTTTGTTCAATGAAATCTCCAAAAAGCTGGTTGACACTTCGCGTGACCCAAGGCCTGATTTTTACCTTGGCCCGAGGCTAAACATTGCCATACAACGTGGCAATGCCGCCAATCTCTTGGGTACATTACCAGTCGACAGCGATACGGTGGAATTTTGGGACGCCATATTTTAGGTTGTCTTTAGTTTTAGTTAGGTTGGATTATTATATTTTAATTTTAATAGTTTGTAGCAGTATCTACATCGCCACATGCGAGCTACGACCTATCACACTGACGTCACGTAAAATCCTGCACCGCGCACGCAGAGTTTACCGCGCCACTAGCGTATATATATACAACGTCCCGACATCAAACGTTGGGCAGTTGCCCACCTGACACGACACCCCATCTGGTCGGAGGATCCTCCCTTTTTAATGGAGGTATGAGTGAACTTTACACCCTGTTCCTTATACCTCTATAAGTTTGTTAGTTAATTTAGTATAAGAAGTATATCCAGTGTATATAAAATTGGTATGAATATAATAAAATCGTCTTTCTAATACACTCAACATTATCTCATCGACAACATTTTGTCACTGCTATAAGAGGGCGATAAGGATTCGATGGAAATAAGTACGTTATCGACACCATGAGTGAGCTTCAAACTTCCTATCTGGATAATTTTTATAAACTTTAGATTAGATATAACAATAAGAATGCTTTGGCTCCTGGTTACTAAGTAGATGAAAAACAATGATTGTATCAGATTGTGATGAAAGGTGTGAATGTAACTCTATTGAAAAGATAAGAACTTTCAACCAGGTGTCATCAAAGCCTTAAAGCTCCTTCAAATAGGCGCGATACGTGTCGCGAATCGCACGCGACGCAAATGAACCGCGTGTCGCGTAACGAGCGGTGCCTTAAAGTCGTGCGTGTCGCGCCTTTATGAAGGAGCTTTACTTTTACCCTTTTACGTTTACTGTTGAGAATATCTAAAAAATATCGACCAAGTGCGAGTCGGACTCGCGCGCGAAGGGTTCCGTACCATTATCTATAAAACGGCAAAAAAATCTCGTTTGTTATATGGGAGCCCCCTTAAATATTTATTTTATTCTGTTTTTAGTATTTGTTGTTATAGCGTCAACAGAAATACATCATCTGTAAAAATTTCAACTGTCTAACTATCACGGTTCATGAGATACAGCCTGGTGAAAGACGGACAGACAGACTGACGGATGGACAGCGGAGTCTTAGTAATAGGGTCCCATTTTACCTTTTGGGTACGGAACCCTAAAAACGTATAGATAAAAGAAAAGGATATAGAATACTTAAAAAATGCTTGGTAAGATAAAAAAATATAGACTGCTTACTCGTAGTTTAGCGTTTACGTGAAAAAGTGTTATTATAAATTATGTTTATAGAGGTATGAGGAACAAGGTGTAAAGTTTCCTCATCCTCCATAGAAAAGGGAGGATCCTCACATATATCATCATACTACGGATGATGTGTCTGGTGGGCAACTATGCACTTAAAAAAAGGAGCTACGACTGCCAACAAACTGCAAAGGAGTTTGGCACATGTATTGTACAATTATTATGTCTGTGAATAAACATTTTAGTTTTCTTTTTCATCTTCAGCATCAGCCTTTAGCAGCCCACTGAAAACTAAAGCCTCAACAATAGACCTCAATAAAACGTAACTTGACTGTCGCTCAACCTAGCCGAAGGACGTCCTTCCGGGCGAGCACTAGTTAAAATTTATAGAACACTTACTTTCTCTTGGCCCTAAAGTCTGACAACCAGTTTTACCAAGGGGTACCGTGTTACCCAGTAACTGGGTTGTGAAGGTCAGATATGCTGTTGCCCTCATGTAAAATAGTTTATTGTAATATTTGGCTGCATTTGGTTAGACTGGAATCTGAACCCAACATACTTGGGATAAAGCTAGGCAGATTGACTTACTTGCAACCAAGGGGAAGCAGATTTAGGCCAGTCATCGGGCATATAGTTCCCAACATCCGCGTCATCCAACATGGAGGGAGCAGCAAAGACTTCTTTGTGCTCCGTCGCCGACACCAAGCCAGTTGTGTAGTGATTCACGCCGAAGAAATCGTAGGTTCCTCTGACTAAAGCCTTCTCTTCTTCTGTGAACTCAGGCAGGCGGGAGCGAGAGAACCCTTGTTCAGCGCTCTTTGCTGCGATTTTTTCTGACAGTTCCTTTGGCCAACCACCTTGAGCAGAGAAGATGGGTTCAGCGTACATACCCCACTGAAAATACAAAATATCAAGTGTTAATAAGGCACACAATTTTAAATCCCAGTCAAACATTTAACAATATGCTCGTAGATCGAAGATTCCAATTAAATATATTACGATATGCATTTAGCTACTTCAAACATTGTACAATCCAAAGTGGCTCTCTCACCTGGAATTGTCTCATGACTTCAGCAGCCAGCTGGTCCTCAGGAGAATCGGTATTCGGTCCCCACCAGTTTACACTGATTGTGATACCGCACTGCCCCTTCTGCGTCGGCCTGAACTCTTTGTCATACAAGTGGTAAGCCTTAGCATGAGCCATCACCAAGTTCTTGGCACATAAGTAAACACCCACACCAGAGGTGTTCAAGTAAGGAGCCTTGTTCAAGGCTTCAAGACCTTCAAAACAGATCTCTCTAGGTTCGTTGAAAGTAATGAACGTCTTGACTCTGTCTCCGAAATTCTCGAACACAACCCTTGCGTAGTCCTCAAACCAATCGCTGACCAGGGGGTTCATGAGACCTCCTAGTTCCTGCAGCTTTTGGGGCAGATCCCAATGGTATAGAGTAGCCATTGGAGTAATGTTGTATTTCAGCAATTCGTCGATTAAGTTGTTGTAATATGCGATGCCAGCTGGGTTGACCTCGTTAGCCATGCCTGTAGGTAAGATCCGAGTCCAGGCGAAAGAGAACCGGTAAGCGTCGAGGCCTAACTCCCTCATCATCTCGACATCACGCTTGTAGTTGTGATAGGAGTCGGCAGCGATGTCACCGGTACTCAAGTCTTGGATGACGGTGGGGTTGGTATGGACGAGGTGGTCCCAGATGCTTTCACCCTTGCCTAAAAAGATGAAGAAAAGTATATCAAATGTTAAGTATGACTGCTCTTACTGATTCATTTAATGTTCTTTTTTTATAAATTATTCAAATCTGCTAAACCACATAACAGTTTATCGGCAGTTGTTCTCGTTTACAATGGATAACTAATTTTGATATTTTACATCATAGATTTGCTAGTACCTATGGGCAAGCAGCCTGTGGGCTAGATATACGCAAAGATCGTACAGTGCTCTCCGCGTTCAGTATAATAATGCGTTTAGGATGCTGTTGGGGCTGCCCCGCTTCTGTAGTGCGTCGGGGATGATCGCGGATGCGCATGTAGACAGAATAATTACCTATAGTATAACTTAAGTAGTAAAAACAAAAAACCGACTACAAAAAAACCTTGTAGTGTTTTTTTTGAAGTCGGTTGTTTTTTTTTTTGTAAAAAGTTTTTTATTTTTCACTTTTTAGTGAGTCAGTTATTAATTTATTTAAGTTACAATAGCCTAATGTCAAGTGCTCATCACCTTTTACAAAATATTCCTTTTCCCGATGCAGGGACGTTAATTGTTGAGGAGTTCTCCTGGCAAGAACCAAAAGAACTGGAGCTGATCGTGAAGCCACCATCAGCTCCATTTCAACATATACATTGTGACGAGCATAAATTGCTTAGAAAACATATTAAAGTAACCGAATCGCAACCCGTGAAATACTTATTATTGATTAGTTCCGGTTGCCACCAATGGCCTTCATCATCAGGTCCACTTCACCGAATGGTGCTTTCCGATAGCAAATGCACGAGTTGATATAAAAAATACCCAAATCGCTATAGGTGTGCCTATAAAATTTGAGGATTTCCCTCGATTTCCATGGGATCCCCTCATCAGATTTTGACTAGGTGACAATGGGACCACCTCGAGAGCATACCCTTTTGAACAAAAAAAATATTTAGCAAATCCGTCTATATATGACGGAGTTATGCCCGAACATACATAAAAAAATATATATATATATGTATAAACATCCGAATTGATAACGTCCTACTTTTTGAAGTTGGTTAAAAAGGAGTAAGTAATTGATTGCAAAATAATTACGTTCTACACCAATAAACAGAAACAAAACTTTTCTTAAACAGTCGGCTCACCATCTTCATCCCATCCCCCTTCGATCTGGTAAGCAGCAGTGGCTGCTCCGAAGATGAAGTCATCCGGGAACCTTCGCTGCTGCCTCACGGTCGAGCCCAGGCAGGCTACCACCAATAAACTGCATAATAATAATACAACAATTATTATAGACAACACGTACAATTATTCTGATGAATAATGATAATTATTTTGGAACTTTAGGCACCTCGGTATAGAGAGGGTTTATTTTATTTGAAGTTAACATATTTTACTTTGGTACTTAGTCTTAGAGTGATATTTTGTATAACTGTTTGTGGTACGTACTTGTAATAAGGAGTGTTCATATCTTGTATGAGTTTATATTTGAGTGCTAGTTTTTGATGGATGACTTTTGCTACCTGATTGTGTCTATGTGTATAGTCTGTTTTAATATTATTATTATTATTACTTTGCCTATAATTATAAGATTATTTGTTCCTGTATATTTAACGTAGTAACACTTCATTGAGTATAAATACATTTCTTTATTTTTGCACCATTCATCATCATCATCAGCCTATATTCGTCCACTACTGGACGTAAGCTTCTCCTAGTGAACGCCATTGAGCCCGATCCTCGGCTCTCGTCATCCAGTCTCTGCCAGCCGCATTTCGCAAGTCGTCAGTCCACCTGGCCGGCGCGGCGGGCGCCCCACACTACGTTTGCCTAAACGCGGCCTCCACTCTTGAACTTCTACGAGAGATGTGACCAGCCCATTGCAGCTTCAGCTTGCTTAGTCTTTGAGCTATGTCGATTACCTTGGTTCTCTGGTGGATAACGTCGTTTTGGATTTTATCCTTCAGAGAGACTCCAAGCATAGCTCTCTCCATAGCTCGCTGAGTGACTTTAAACTTATGGACCAGTCTCACCGTGAGAATCGACGTTTCTACTCCGTAAGTCGTAACCAGTAGGACACACGCTTTGAAGACTGTCGTCTTTAGGCACTGCGGTACAGACGACGAGAAGAACTGATGAAGTTTACCAAATGCTGCCCATCCCAGCTGAATCCTACTATCGGCTTCCCTCTCAAAATTGAGTTGGGCCTATAGTTTTTATGTTGAAATTGTTATCCCATTTATGTATAGTCACCATCTTTCCCACTTTCCATTTTATAGGGAATATGCCAGACGTTAAGGATTTGCTGTTTATAGCTGTAATTAATATTATCTATATTAATTTATAAGCTTTTGAATGTTTTGAGTATGCTCTCACTGCTAATATTTAGAACTTCCCTCGACTGCCTTCCGTACCCAAAATCACACCCTCTATGACAGTCATACTCCAGCTAGGCTTAAAGTTCTCATCAAGATGAATGAAATAAGCCCAAACACGATCTAACTGCTGTCAGCTGTCGAGGAGCCCTCTCGACTGTCTTCCGTCTCCATCATCAGATGTTCTTCAGGTCTCTTTTTTGTTAAAGCATCATTAGAACTACGTATATGTGCCAAGTTTCAACAGAATCGGTTCACAAGGGAACATTCCGTAGGTGAAAAATCATTTAACCCCTATTTTTCTACCCTCAGGGGTGTATTTCGTTTTTCAATTTTAAATGGGACCAACTTTGGGGTATATTCTTTCCATTAAAAAAAGAATCATCAAAATCGGACTACTCTGTAAAAAGTTATGCGTGGTCATACATAAAAAAAAATATATATATATATACGGGTCGACTTGAGAACCTCCTCCTTTTTTTTTCGTCGGTTAAAAATGGTGCCCATCACAATATTTGGCAAGGAGTTTCTCTGGGTGAAGTAATAGGCGACTAACCGATTATTTCAAGGTTATCTGTAATCAAAATGGAGTGATTGTGAAATTATTAGCAACGGTTGTTGTTATAGATGTATGAGGAACAGGGTGTAAAGTTCACTCATACTCTATGGAAAAGGGAGGATCCTCCGACCAGACGGATATCGTGTCTGGTGGGCAACTGCCCTACGGTTGATATCGGGACGTTGTATATATTCTAGTCGTGCGGTAAACTCTGCTTGCGCGATGCAGGATTTTCATGACGTCAGTGTGACGTGTAACTCGCATGTGGCGGTGTAGATACCGCAACATTGTTACAGTAGCAACGGCTGTCAAGTGATTATATTACCTTCAAGATGACTTTTTGTTAAATTGGATCCATTCTACATCTGATTCTTTAGAAGACCCTAGGACTGCGCGCCACTAATTTAAAATACTTTGCAAAACAAGTATGAGGAACGAGACGAATACAAAATTATGGCATTAAAATCGCGTATCTAAATAATAATTATGTAGATCACAATAGAATAGAATCTATTACTCTTTATTATGTACAACATAATAATTACAGATATAAATGTAGAAATGTTACATAGGGTGATACAATGGGCGCGTCTTATCGCTAAAAGCGATCTTTTACATACAACCTTTGGATGGACTAAAGGGAGAAGGAAAGATAATAATGCAGGTAGTCAGAGGTGTACCATATACAACAAATACATACATAAAAAAAATATTTATCACACCACAAGGAGTAATGCAAGTGACCGAGTGGCGTCCAAGAAATGGAAGCCGAAGTGTTGATCGTCCAGCGGCGAGATGTGCAGACGACGTTGTTACCATCGCGGATAGTAGAACATGGATGAGGGTGGCCCAGTAGCGTGGGAATTGGCACAATAAAAGAGAGGCTTAAGGTACGTGTTCGTAGCCGACTGCATGCAGCAGCAGCAGACGACGTTAAACTGCTCGCTGGGGCACTACTGGTTTCCGTGTATTTCTATGAAAACGATGTGTCGCTAGCTAAGAAAGGTATTTCATAGAAATGCATAGAAACCAGTAGTGTCGCAGCGACATGTCGTCTGCTGCTGCTGCCTGCAGTCGGCTACGAACTAGTACCTTTATGCTCAGCAGTGGGTGAAGCGGGGCAGTGGATGATGATGATGATAATGAGATCACACCACATGTCACGAATTAGGTAGATAGATAATATAATTTAAAAAAAAATGGAAAATCCAAAAGTGCACGCCTCATAATCTCATTCAATTCTATAAAAAATATATAGAACGAACGAAATGTCCAGTCGAATTTTCATATTACTAACTACAATTAAACTACATGGAATTAGACCGTGATTTTCAAAAGGACGGTTCCGTGGTTTTCGATAAAACTGAAGAGTTTAAAAAAAATGCGACTCGATTAGTTAAGTTTTTCGGGAGTTATCGTGACCACGCCAGGATCCATACATACAGACACACGGACGTCCACAGAATAATTTAAAAAAAATCATTATTTTAAATAGTAAAATCTCTTTTGAAAATAACATGAGTGTTGAAACTAGCGCTTTTTCTTGACGCTTGTGTGTATTATTATTCTACAAGTGCGATATGAAGTACACAAGCATTTTTAGCTCAAGGAATTACTTGATCTTTTTAAGTCGAAAGTAAACCACTACCTCACGCGCTTCACTTATGATGCGTGCAATAACGCATATTAAATAATAAAATTAAAAACCCCATTTAAATCAACGGCTGTACGTACCTTAGGACCAGTAACTTCATATCAACGATACTGTTCCAGCACTCAGTGGTTTATGTCATCGCGAACAGTTTTACATCTTATCTATATCTCGAAACTGGAACACTTCAACTATCTAAAGCTGTTGTTTTGTTGGATTCTGCGAAGATTACAATATGTTATGGAATATTATCTCTATCTACAGTTACGTGCAATTTGGTAATAGGTAACCAATTATGTACTTGACCTTTTATAGCATGCTGAAATGAGTTTGAAAATAATTATACAGATTCTTTTAAGAACCGTTTTTTAAAATACATAAATCAGATACTACTTATAAAGGTATTTATTTTTATCTTTTATAATTTGAATCAACCACAAAAAAATCAGGTACTATAAAGAGATAAAAATGAAAAAAAAAGACATTGTTGTAGCTTCTTCTTCATCCTATCGATGATCCAGTTTATAATATCAGAATTCGGCCAATCCATTAAATTTATTAGCGGTTAGAAAATAATTTAATACAATATCAAATTTTATACTAGATCTAGCAAATAGGTTATCTTCAGTGTCCTTCATCGATGGTCATGGTCATAGAGATTCAGGTTCATATTCGTAGTCAACGTAGCGGTTCTTGATGACGTGCTTGTAAACAATCGCGGACTTTCTAGGAGTGGGTGTGCGCGCGGGGTCTTCGAGGTCAACGTGGTACACGCCGAAACATAATTATGTACTAATTATTAAAAATAATTATGTTAGTACTGTTGACTGTCTCTTTGGTCTAGTTGTCGCTTATAATATGGAGCAAGCTTATTCGCATGAAATAATCAGAAACAAATCGTAATTGTCGTGGCTGTGCTGTTGGGGAGTTTGTTACGTCACTTCTTTTTACCAGCTAAAGCACTAGGAAGCTGTTAAGGGCGGGCATTTTGGGGGACTGTCTTATGTAATTTTGACTTTCGAAAAGTGCTGATTCTCAGTCAAATTCTAATATACTTAAATTTTAATATATATATAGTTTCTGCTATTGAGAAACCCCTGATGGAAAAAGGATATATGGACCAGCCGTTCTCAGTGATATAAAAGACTGGGCTATTGTATTTTGTTTTAGGTGTTTTAAGGCTTTGTAGAGGCTATTTGGAGCCATCTGAAAAAGAAATAGTTAATCAAGTTGATTATCGAAGGTAACCAAGAGATCTAAAAAAACTTCTAAATTATACTTTCTTGAAATCGAAGGAGGAGCCCAACAGTTCTGGACTGCGACTGCGTACCGGAAGGTCAAATCAATCTGCCTAGCCTTTTAGAAACTATGTTGGGGTCGGCTTCCAGTGTAACCAGATGCAGCTGAATACCAGTATTTTACTTGGAGAGACTGCCTATCTGAACCTTTTTTTTTCTTTTTGGGGTGGAAAATGTTCTTGGATGTCCTCCGTCCTGGGGTGGGTGGAGGGGCTGTCAGAATCTTACTGACTAAAAACCACCCCGGTGTTCCCTTCCCACACTTGCACCGGGGATCATGGGAAATTGTACGCCTGCCACGATCTCCGGCTAGTGCCGGCCCGCCACTACGGGCTTCCTCAAGTCCGCGGGAGGAGTGAGGTGTAAGACTACCCCGCGAAGTCCAATAGGGGCGCTCGTGAAACACTACGCGCCACCGCGTTCAGTCCTGTTATATGGGGGGCGGCGGACGTCCCCAAGTCCGCCGTCACTCTGGACCCTGCCTATCTGATTCTAGCTTAACCTTCGATCGATCCGTGCGGCTTAGTTATTATTATGCACTAACCCCTCCACAAGGTGTAGTATAGAAAGGTCCCCCACAAGGTAGATAGAAGATCTTGGGTAAGTAGGTGGGCATTCGCTGGATACTGAGAGGTTCAGGACCAGTAATAGCAGCGGTGTTTGATGGGGACCTGTGGCCAGCAGTGGACGACTAGACGATTTAAATTCGATTTCTTACCGTAAGCCAAACTGAAACAGATTCATGCTAATCATCAGGCATATAGGAGCCAACATCCATATCATCTAAAATAGATGGCGCAGGATAAACACCCTTGTGTTCTGTCGCCGACACCAGGTTTGCAGTATAATGGTTCACGCCGAAAAAATCGGAGGTACCCCTGACGAAAGTCTTCTCGTCTTCAGTGAACTTTGGTAAGCGGGAGTAGTGGTATCCTTGCTGGGAAATCTTCTCTGCTATGTTTTGTGCCAGTTCATTTGGAAAGCCTCCTTCGGATGAGAAGATGGGATGGGCGTATATACCCCACTGGAGACACAGAAGATTTGGGTTGAGTGGATGTTCAATGATAGAAGTTTTTTTTAAACAAAAAAGGCAACTAGCTTCAATTATTTCGTTGGCGTATCTAATCCAATTCGGATGTGAACAGATAGCTACGCCTAATCAAGCAAAAGAAAAAAAGAGAGCAGAAGAAAAAACATGCATACATGTATATTCGGGTACCAGTCATCTGCCTGAACATGGTTTCATCATGTTGAGAGGATGATTGAAAGGCAAAAGGTATTTACAAGGCTGATGTGAGTCGAAACGCCGGGAGGGGACGCCCTAGGCAGACATATAGTGACCTTATTGGTGACTTTCTTCGTAAAGGTCAGGTGCGTAGTATTCGCAACTGGCGTGGGTGTATAAGCAGATCTAAGAACGTAAACGAGGCAAAAAGAGTATGTAAGGATCGTAGCAGCTGGCGTTCTGTAGTTTCTGCATACCCTCATGGGAAGACGGCGTGAGTTTATGTATGTATGTAACAACATCAAATGTCTTACCTCGCCTTGTCTCTTGATTCCAGCCACAAACTCATCCTCAGAAGAATCAGTGGCTGGACCCATCCAGTTAACACTGATCGTTATACCACACTGACCCTTTTGTATCGGCCTGAACTCTTTATCATACAAATGGTAGGCCTTAGCATGGGCCATCACTAAGTGCTTTGCACATAAATAAGTGGCCAAAGCTGTGGTGTTCCAGATAGGGGCTTTCGTATTGGAGCCATAGCCTTCTTAACAGACTTATTGGAGCTCATTGAAAGTGATAAATTTCTTGACTCTATCTCCGAATTCTTTGAAGACCACCTGTACCGGACGGGCATGATCGCTGGACTCTACGTGCATTTAGGAGGTCGTAGTACCTATCCAGAATAAACAGCATCCGAATAGGCCCCTCACTGTCTCAGCGGCGCTGACGTCCTGTACCGACAGGTTGCAGATATTTTCCGTGTGTAACTATATCCTGAAGTCTATGTGGATACGGGTATGTTTTGAAGAAGTAATAACACAGAAACTTCACTTTTCAGGGGTTTTATTTTGAAGCACTAGATGATATAGAGTACATTATCGATGACTACTAATGTAGGGTGAACCAACATGTAACGGGTGTACAATGTAGAGATGTTGATTCACTAGATGATAGGATATTACAAAATATTAACATTGGCTTGTCTGTACATATTTGAAGTAGCTATGTTTGTAAAGACAAATCCGAGTCGTTTTAGACGTCTATACGATGTAGTACCCCACGATAACAGTGTGCTTTGTCTGGAGTCAGCCAAGATAGCACTTATGCGCAAAAGTGTCTACTGCATGGCTCCAGTCATTTATAACAAATTGCCAAAGACATGGAAAGAGCTTCCGCTTTCATTATTTAAAAAGAGACTCCGAAGCTTTTTAGTGGCGAAAGCATATTATAATATTAAGGAGTTCTTAATTGAGAAAGATTTTTTGAGCTAGTGTGTATAATATTATATTTTGTACTTAGTTATTATTTAGTTATAAGTGGAATGTTTCAAATCTTTTGCATGAATATGTGGTAAAATATGGCTGAACTTCCATATTTTTGTCATCATCTACTGTTACCTATATTTGCAAAATAAAATAAAATAATCTTTATAGGTGACTACTACAAGGATATGTCAAAAGACGGTCCTTTTATACATTTGGAGTGTGGAAAAACTATTTCATATTGATTAAAGTCGTGCAATCGTGCAAACACAGATGTGCTATAGCGTAGTGATTCAGAGTGGAAAAAACCCTTGTGCGTCATTATTGCTTTACAACATCAAAGTAGTTAAAGCGTGGGAAAAATCCCAATTAAAATATTGAAATAACTACTACACGTGGTTATTTTCCAGTTAAACTTATAGAGATATACTTTTACCTAATATGGCTAATAATATCTTGGTTTTTTCAGGGCGTAACGCGCCTCTAAAAGCAGGTTGGATAAATCATATTTACGAACTTAATGAACTATTAGTGTTACAAATTATAAACTCAATCAAATAAGCTTTTCTCATGGACCAGATACCTAAAGGTTAGGTCCAGGGCTAGGTCTTGGTCTAGGGTACCTGGACTTCACTAAAAAACTATAAATTACGGCTGTATAGTCCACTTAATTGAGATTATAACGGTTGTACTTAAGATTTCTTTTTTTTTACACAATTTTTACACAATTCTAAACATGATTTATGGTTTTGGTGATACATCACCGTGAACACCACCCTTGCGTAGTCTTCCAACCAGTCGCTGATGAGAGGATTGATGAAACCACCGAATTCCAGGAGTTTTTGGGGTAGATCCCAATGGTATAGAGTCGCCATTGGAGTGATGTTCTATTTTAGCATTTCGTTGATGTAGTTATTGAAGAATTTAAAGCCAGCTGGGATAACCTCATTGGATATTGTGAAGTGAAACAAAAGTACCAGGCGCCCAGAACCAGTGGGAAGTACAATCTTCGTGAGTAGCGTAGCCAGCACACACACATACCGCGTCTCAACAGCTCATCAGTCATACTTGCAAGAACATTAGCCCCTCCCAACTGCCACCTCCATTGCGCAGACGTCAACGCTCACAGGGCACTAAAGAAAGTACATCCGATTGTCCGCTAATATGGCAACACAACGCACACCGCCGCCAACAACACCAGTGCCGGCGGCTCCTATGCAAACTTCTTCGTCGGTTCCCAATTTAGCGCAGGCAGATCTGGGTGTTTTTTGCTCTGATCGTCTGATTTCTTCTAATCTTCGTGAAAATCTGAAGGTTCGGCGAACATCACGCAGAGATTTAAGAGAAAATTCGACGAAACACTGGATTTCCAAACATCCGTAGCTGAAATTAAGTCTTCGCTCGAAAGTTTCCAACAGCAGCAAAATCGGAAGCTAGACCAATTCCAGTCGGCAATACACACCATTCAAGAACGAACCGACGACATTAAGAAAGACCTACAATTTTTTTCTGATAAATACGACGCTTTCTTGGAGCGAATGAGCGGTTTGGAACAAGAAAATTACAAAAATAAAAAAAAACTATTATTTATTTGGAGTCAAAAATTGAGTTGATGGAACGTAATTCCCGAGCTGCATCGATTGAAATTCATAATATCCCTAAAGACCATAATGAAAACAAGGAGACTCTGCGCACCATTGTGAAAAAAATTGGGAAAATTATTGATCAGCCAATCAATGACTCTGATGTTTATGACGCCTACCAAATCAAAACTAAAATCGAAAATAAAAACCCTATAATTATTCAATTCACTACAACGTTCATGAAGAACAATTTGATCAAAAAGTGTAGAACCTTCAACAAGGAAAACGTCAACAACAAGTTAAATACTCAACAAATAAATAATACATTCAACACAAAATAATACATTCAACTGGCTACAGCATCTCAGTCTCAGCCAATTTATATTGACGAATTTTTAATACCTGCTGCAAAAAAACTTCGCTACCTTGTAAAGAATTTCAAAAATGAGAACAAGTATCACAGCTTCTGGAATTCATACGGCAAAATTTATTTAACAGAAAAAGAGTCATCTCGGCCAATTCGAATTGACTGCGAGGAAGATCTGTTTAAATTAAAGTCTAAATGACTGGAACTTGTACTCACCGTCTATACTTGTTATCTCTTATTTTGTGTTGTACCTAACAACACTATTATAAACACTTGTACTATACACTTCACAGATAAACACTTTAACACATATATCTCACGAATACTAATCTTTACACAAAACATAATACATCACCCATACAGGACTACAGTCACAACTAAACTTATAATTCATATTCGATACAAAACTAATTTTACTAGAACTTTACACATCGACCGTAACTATCTTTGTTTACAACATCAAATACGCACTGATTTACGAGCTGTACTAAGACAGCAGTATACCAGGGTTATTGCGATGACATTTTTTTTGCATACCTCACAACTACTTCATACTTTCGCCAGTGAATTTATCAGTACCGACGACGACATACTATTTACTACTTTATTATATATCGCGTTGCTACTCTTTTTCACTGCCCCGCACGAGCGTATACCCACAATGCACAACCCAATGTCATTTTCTATCGTTTTGTTGAATAACGATATTTCATTTACTGATTACTTATTTGCCCTATTATTTACAAGTCACCTATGCAGCATCAACATAAATATGATGTCACTATTCCTTTTAATTAAAATTCAATAGTACCAAAGACATAATGTCTGACCTTGACCGTATTTCCATTGCACGTTCATCCACCTGTGATATTGACAATTTTCTAAACATTGTAACTGAGTCTGAACTTTCTCTTAAAGTTATTCATCAAAATATCAGAAGCATAACACGTAATACACCAGGTTTACTGACATTGCTACAAAGATCGCAAATAGATTGGGACTTCATTATTTTGACGGAGTGCTGGTTGTCTTGTGCACACCGCATTCCACTGCTTGAAGGTTACAATTACTACAAAACTAATAATAACCTAACCCAAAACGAAGGGGTTGTCATCTATTGCAAAAATAATATTGACGTGTGTATAGAAGAACCTCCTATTTCTGATTGTGACTGTCTAATGATCAAAATTAACCAGAATACTGCTATGCTAGCAGTTTACCGACCTGCTGGTTACAAAAACCTTAATAACTTTCTGAACTCTCTCGACCTCTTTTTAATTACTACCTCCACTATAAAAAACTTTATTCTAATAGGGGACTTCAATGTGGACATAACCGAGACCAACTCAGACTCTAATTCTGCTCATTATCTTAACCTTTTAGCATCCCATGGCATGTTGCCAGCGTATACTTTCCCTACACATAAAAAAACGTGCTTGGATCACATCATATTAAAAACGCGACTGCCAGCTTCTTGTTATGTAGCTGAAACCTCTATCACTGATCATGATGCCGTCATCCTTATTTTGGATTTAAGTAAACCCAAAAACAAAACCTTTAAAATAATTAAACGCATAAATTACGAAAAAATGGATGATAAAATTATGAATCTCAACTTTCATGACATGTATTTAATGACTGATGTTGATCTTGCTGTTCAGTACTTCGTTAACTCAATGAACAGTATAATACAATCTAACACAAAAATTATTAAAACGTCAAACCGTAAGAAAATTACTAAACCTTGGATAACGCCCGGATTATTACGGTGTATGAGGAATCGTGACAAACTGCACCAAAAGGCAAAAAAAAATCCTAACAACCAAACCATAATAATAACCTATGAAAGATACCGAAATTTTTGCAACGAACTTTTAAAAAAGATAAAATGGAACATGATAAACTAGAACTTCAGACTGCGGCTAAAACTAACAACAAAATATTATGGAACGCAATAAAAGACATTACCCACACACAAAAATCTAAAAATGAGGCCAGACAGCTAATCAATGCTCTAGATCCTATTTCTTCTGCTAATAAAATCAATGAATTTTTTGTTAACATCGGCAAAAATATCGCTGACCGCTGTGGTTCTGGCTTCAATATCCCTTCACCACCACTCAACCTTCACCCCCACTCGATGGTTTTATTCCCCACGGATTTGGAAGAGGTTGAAAATATCATTCATAGTCTGAAGTCTGATTGCGCTGTTGGCTATGACAACATCTCCACCGGTATTATGAAGAGATATAGACAATTCCTCATTTCTCCAATTGTTTTTATCTGCAACCTTGCCATTGATTCCGGGAAATTCCCAAACGCCTGGAAAATAGCGGAGATTAGACCCATCTTCAAAAGTGGTGACGGAGCCTGTGTCAACAACTATAGACCAATTTCCATTTTGCCAGCCTTGTCTAAGGTATTGGAAAGGATCATGAAGAAGCGCCTGGTCGACTACCTTGAAGACAACTCACTGCTATCACCTTCCCAGTACGGTTTCCGATCTGGCTTGTCGACCAGTGACGCCATTCACGGTTTAACTAAGTTTGTTTCTGAAAAGCTCGACAAAAGTAAAAAGGTTATAGTAATCTTTATGGACCTTGCCAAGGCCTTTGACACGGTCTCCGTCCCTCTTTTGGTGAAGAAATTGGAGAACATTGGTGTAAGGGATGCACAATTAAAGCTTCTTTCCGATTACCTCACCAACCGATTCCAGAGAGTTAAAGTAGACGAGTGGACTACTAGTGATCTTCCCGTCGTGCACGGCGTCCCACAGGGCAGTATCCTCGGTCCCCCTTTATTTCTAACTTTTATCAACGACCTCTGTGAGCTCAGGATGCCCAGTGGAAGGATCATAACTTTCGCTGATGACACTGCGCTTTTATTTGACGCCGACACCTGGCCAGATGTTTACAGTTGTGCGCAGATGGGGTTGAACTTAGTATTGTCATGGTTGGCTAATAATAGACTCGCTCTGAATGTTGATAAGGCTAAGTATATTTCTTTCTACTTAAAAAAACCTACTTGTTCTCTCGATAATTTCAAAATTACCGCTCATTCATCCTCGTGCATTTTGTCTCATAGTGCTCATTGCATATGTCCCCACCTTAATAAAACAGTTACAATAAAGTACTTGGCCGTCATGCTAGATAACACACTAAGTTTTCACCCGCACATAGATACTCTTTCAGCAAGAATACGTAAACTAATATTTGTTTTTAAAAATCTTCGTCATGTTGCGGACTCTGGCTTATTGAAATCAGTCTATTTTGCGTTATGCCAGTCTCTAATCTCGTACTGTATAACTGTATGGGGTGGTGCGACGAAAACATCAATGCTTCGGATCGAACGTGCACAAAGGGCCGTTCTAAAGGTTAGTAATTTCTTGCCTTTCTTATTTCCCACCAGAGAACTTTATGCCCGTACTGGAGTGTTAACCATACGTCAACTTTTCATTTTAAATACGATCCTGCGCAAACACTCTCTTCTTGTCTATAATCCTAATATATTTGAAGGCAAGCGTCGTAAACACGCAGTTTGTCCTCAACTCGGTTCCATACTGCTTTCTCCCGTCGACATTTTGGTTTTCTTGGAAACTACTTGTACAACAAAATTAACGGAATTTTGTCAATTTATGTCCTACCCAAAGGGCGTTGCAAAAAAACACTCTCAGTCTGGTTGCAAAAATTGGACTATGATGCCACGGAGCAGCTACTGATTGTTCCCTCATAATGTTTCATAATTTGTGGTTTTTGACTGTAACAAACACCCTACACACTCACTCTCACGCAATCATTCTACCTCTCCTTACACTTCACATGCACACTACACATACATTACACTATACCTATTTTTTATTTATTTTAACTTCAATATTTAGTTTTTTTTTTTTTGCTTAGTTAATCTCTCACAAAGGATCATATTATTGTATTGTGGTCGAAACACTTGTCTCTTGTTTATAAATATGTGAACCTTTTATGAAGAGAGAAATAAAGATATATTATTATTATTATTATATTCCTGTAGGTAGGATCCTAGACCATGCTATTGAGAACCGGTAGGCATCTAGCCCTAAGTCCCTCATCATCTGCACATCACGCTTGTAGCTGTGATACGAGTCGGCAGCGACATCACCGTTGGTCGTGTCTCTGATGACAGTCGGGTTGGTGTGGGTCATGTAGGCCCAGATATTTTCGCCCTTGCTTGAAAAACAGAGAAAATAAATTGAACGACTCCCGGTATTATACCTAACGTCATTCTCCTGCATTCATTTAATTTATCTGGAGTCAGTGCGACATTTTTATTATAATGTTTAAGTATAACCTTGCTAAAATTTAAATGTTACTACTTTCTGCACCCTAACAGGGTCTTGTACTTACTCTTAAGTTTAGCAAATTCATACTAATATTATAAATTCGAAAGTAACTCTGTCTGTATGTTACCTTTTCACGCCTAAACCACTGAACGGATTTCTATAAAAGGCAGGGAGATAGATGGTATCCTGGGGATGATATAGCTTTTTGTCCCGGTAGCACGTGGGTGAAGCCACGAGCAGAAGCTAGTAAAAAAAAAAAAAAAAAAAATAGATAAAAAAAAAAAAGTGAATCATACAATACTGTACTAAAAACCCATAAGGATCTCGAAATAAATAAACAAAATAAGGTTTCCATAAACGTTAAAGGTACCACTTTACACAAGCACTAATTACTAGGTATTATGTACTTTTCTCACGACTCACCTTCTTTATTCCAAGCTCCCTCAATCTGGTAAGCAGCAGTGGCTGCTTACCAAGAGGAAGTCATCCGGGAACCTTCGCTGCTACCTCACGGTTGAGCCATGGCACGTTACCACCATCAAACTGTATCGATAGAAAAACAATTGCATGTGTTTCACTCTTATAAACAACACGTTTTATCATTCAGTATGCATTATTCTTAGTTTATCTTGGACATCACTGATTTCGATGAAGAAAAATAGCGTGAGGAAACGGACTTATAAGTCTGAAATCGCTATTCCACTTTCAGTAAGTGGAAACCCAACCAGCAAGGTAGGTAATCTTATAACAAAATATTATAAGTCTGTTAACACTTATAATATTCTTATAAGTGCGTTGCACTATTTTAGTTAAAGTAGCATTTCACAGACTTTGAGTTTCCACACTATATTCACAAAGTAACTAGCTATATTAAAAACTAATGAATAGTAATGGAATTATCTAAATTAATAAGGAATATGAGAAAACAAATTTCTCATACCCAAAACACGTGCACGTTACAGTTTATAAAACTTACTTATAACAAATAACCAAGTATGTTACAAGCGCATTATAAAAATTGTAGCTTCTAAAATATACTTGAGTCAGAGCGTAATAGAAGCACTAATGCCTGTAACTGCATAGGCTAAGATTGAAGAATTGTAATTCGTCACGTATATTACATGAGTCTTTATCCAAGTTCATTGTATGATCGTTACAGAAATATATGCTCTTATACTGGCGCCCAAATCCTTGTTTGTAGCATATTTCACTACGTACATGTAGGTAAATAATACATTTTATGCGAAAAAATCATCACGAAACATAATGGTATTCATTTAGCACGTATACAACTACCACCAACTTGCATCTCGAGACACAAACCGGACCCTTATAAACACATGGAGCTTAGAACACTGCAAATCGTCTATGATAATTATTAATTCTGCGAGAACTTGTTTGTTTATCTGAAATCTTAGGGCCAGCGGGAAAACTTGAACTATATATGATTCAATAATCAGTTTCATTCTGCAAAAATATGACAGTAAGTAGAACTGCAATTAATTGTTCACAAAATCATTTACTCTTGTTTGAAAACTTTCAAGATTGCTTAAATTGATGTGTATTTCTCTTTCCCAGGGGATCAACTGAGTCTACCACAGTCCACTGCTGGATCGGCCATCGGTCCTTCGGCAAACATGGCCATCCTACTGCCACTTCAGCTTGCTTACTCTGCAAGCTATATCGGTAACTCCGGTTCTTTTTCGGATGATTTCATTTCATTTTTCGTTTTTTTCCTTGAAAGAAACTCCGTACATAGCCCTCTCCATAGCGCGCTGAGAAACCTTGAAGTTGTGGAACAGCCCGACTGTCAGTGCCCACAATTCAGCATTGTATGTCATAACGGGCAGTACTCACTGTTGAAGACCTTAGTCTTTAAACAGTGCGGGACAGGCGACAAGTAGATTTGACGAAGTTTTCCAAACGCTGTCTAATGCAACTCGTTCCTTCTGTCGGCAGCTTTCTCAAAGTTATGTCTACCGAGCTGGATGACTTGCCTCCTTCTCCTAGAGGAATCGTCTAACAATAATTGTCTTCTAGTATGTAATATTATTTCAATTACCTTTCCATGCAGATTAACCCTTGTTTATCTATAATCATTAACACGACCGTACCTAACATAACAGTTATTTAATACTTCACCACCGTTATGTAAATGTACCTACTTATAAGTCAAAGTAGTTTAATACAACAGAATATGAACTTAAATCTATGACCATGATCATCGATGACATTGAACACTTACTGTGAGAACATATTGTGAAATAAAACAAAATATAAAATTACACGAGTTATCTAAGTTATCTGCTTTTCTTTATTCTTCAAACCAGCATGCAATGATATTATGTACAGTCACGACACGACCGTGGTAACAGTTCGACTTTTGACCTCAAACTGGCCGTAGCGACTCTTATAGTTTGACCGTTACGTTCAATAGATGTCGCTCTAATTTATGACATTACAATAGATTGACTGCCTCGTCGCGTCGGTCTCGTCGTCGCAAGCGTTACTGCTGAGCATGAGGTCCTGGGTTCGATTCTCACGTAGGCCAAGTGTTGTTGGGCTTTTTCCATCAGGAATTTCTCAATAGTAGCTCGGAGTTCGGATTTGTGCCCGGTTGATGGCAATAGGCTCGCCCTCTATTACATGAGACTTAAACATAACTGACGAAATGTGGGTATACTATAGGGGCACCTCTGCCTAACCCTTAGCGATGAGGCGCGCGAGGCGTGACGTTATCTTATGTTATGACAATAGATATCTCACATCAACCAAATACTTACTGGACTAAACTTTAATTATCAACCTCGCCGCAGTTCCTTTTAAGGCGCTTCCCTGACCAAACGACCTTGAGCGTTCGGTCCTTCTCTGCCCCGTCGCTGAGTCTCGCTCTGTCTCGCTCCCTGCGTACGTTCATTTATCGTAAAATTCACAAAAAAAATGAAATTATTTTAATAAAATAAGACAAGCGATGTTTTGAAATAAAATAAAACGTGAATTATTTAGATTTTTAAACTATCTATCCATTCGTGTAATCCTCAAATTAATAGAACGTCACCTTTAGCAAAAGATGCATGCAATCAATAATTTTAGTCACTTTTTTACAAGGAGATTTTCAATGTATTTATAACACATAAAAACAAATAAGAACGTGCAATGTGATGATAGGATATCGAACATTAATAATGTGCTTTTAGATATAGTTTATTACCCATAGTGAATAAGATAATAGCCTCTGAATAACGCACTGTGGCAAGGTTTTGGTCGGGGTACCGACTCAAAAAGTGTTTTCAATTGCGACACCGATATGGTTAGTTATTTTTCTCAAACATGTTTGGAAATTCGAGCATTATTTTGACAACCTTCGAGATAAATTGAAAATACTGTACTGGTCAAATACATGCGAGCAGCGACCGGCAATGTTAGTATGAAAACCCATAACTGTCGTGTTTAGCGGCCGAATAAATTACTATAAAAACTCATTAGCTGTCGTATATTTTAAAAATGGAAAGAACTTGTTACTTGGACCCATGACAACCAAGGAGGTAACTTATCAATGATTTTATTCAAATCTCAAACTGGCTTAGTAAATAGAGCTGTTTAAAGTGAAAAAGAAACAAATGAACATATTGGCACGTGAAAAGTTATCGTTGTTCGTCATTGATTCTGGAATTTATAAATAATTTACTTAATTTGAATTTCTGCGCATTATTTGAGAAAAGTACTATACAAGCCTTGGCCGCAACCAGGCATTGATGGTCTAACGTATAGTATGCCTCTGCTTCGTTTTGGCCTACATTTTCACGTTCGTCCATCAACGCATCTGTTGTTGGCCGCTGCAGTAATGTACTATTGCACCGTCTATAAGTTTTTTTTGTACATTCATTGTCATAAAAAAATTACGTGGTAATAAGCAGCTAGCACTGGCAAAAGTTGACGACCATGACTACCACGACGCAATGCGCTGAATGGCCGGTATTTTTATTGAAGAAAATCGATGGCACCTATCATATCCCTAATAAAATAAAATAAACAATAAAAATAGATGACAGTTCTCCTCATTCGTAGATTTTAGGCTGGTAAACTTTAATAAAAATTCCTATATGTAGATAAATTTATTGAGTCTCCCTTGTTTCATCGAAAAGAAATTGCCAAATTATCACTTCCCAAACAATTTTCCGCATAATTTCATTTGCCAAATTATTACTTATCAAAAAATCTCTTCACAAATAATTGTAACGCAAACCTAATTTTTGGCCAGTGAACGTTTAAAAAAATAACTTGTTTACCAACTAGTACTATTAGCAATTTTTATGTAGTCAAATATTTCAGTTGGTATAACCAAATATTTAGTATCGTCAGTTTTCAATTTACCATTTCTATTATAAGGCTTAGACGACGGAGCCCCGCCAAGCGGGGCTCCTACTTCTGGGTGGTTTAAAAAAAAAATAGGGGATGGCGGGGTCTTTCAGACCCCGCCATCCCCTTCTAACCTAACCTGTCCGAGTCGGGGTGCCCTAAGTCCCGAGCTCGCTTCGCTCGCTCTTGCATCCTATCCCACCCTTGCTTTTTTACCCTTGAGTATATGATTATATTAAAATAAAATTGTTTTTTTTTAATAATTACCAAATCACTTATTTTTGCCTTTATATTTTTTGTCATAACAAATTATTAGACCAAACGTTTATTGTCTAAAGATTGTTTACTGTAATAAATCATTTGATTAAACTCCAAATGCCCTAATGACATTATCCTTAGTATTATTCTACCAAGTAAACATTTGACCAAATGAAAATGTGCGTATTAAAATCATTCCAAACATTGCATTGGTATAAAAAAAGGTTGCTAAAATTTGTTTGGGTAGTGAAATTTTGGCAAAATCTTTTCGGCAAAACGGCAGGATCCCAAATTTATTTAATAACTTCAAAATATTTTAATACCTTTCGTTAAAAGTAAGTATTAGACTTAAATCACCTTTTCATCCAAAATTGGGATATAGAAGAAAAGAAAAGAGAACTATTCTTTGAAAAATAAATCAAGGATTTAAAAATTGTACAAATACCTACCTACGTAGATAATAATATTATCACATGGTTGAGTATACCAATTTTCAAGACCAAATAAAACACTTGAGATAAAATATCTCTGTTTTCATACAAACACACCAAAATGATTCACTTATCATATAACTTTTCCCCTAAATTGTAAAGGTGTGGTCCGTGTGGCAAAACCTTAATATTTTTGTAGGAGTTCCTTACATTTTCCTTACGGATTCCCTTATTTTGGATTCTACCCCTCAGAGAGACTCCAAGCATAGCTCGTTCTATAGCTCGCTGAGTGACCTTAAATTTATGGACCAGCCGTACCGTGAGTGTCCACTTTTCGGCTCTGTAGGAACCAGGAAAGGATCTCCGGCTTCAAAACGAAGATATCCCCACTAGATTTGGTCAACTTCGTCAGGTGGCTCCAACCAAGTGATTGGACGAACATTTTGGACCCCCGATTTTGCTCAATCGCTTCCTTTATTGAGAGTGTGTTGGAGCGTCGGAGTTCGCGTCGTACCAAATGTACCAATGTCCTAATATTTTTGTTGAGTGCCCGTTGTTTTGACGGAGTGATAGTTGGGTGACGTCGTTCCGTCATAAACTCCAGAGCCTCTTCCGAAAGTATTGACTTCTTGCCCGTACGCCACTTTTTACAAAATCGCGTACCTTCCTCCCTGACGATTTCGACCATTTGATCGAGAGCCTGGTCGACGTCTTTTGTGGTTTCCACGGCAGCGAATCGGTTCTCCAGGTCTGACTGGGACGCTTCAGATCCTAGCATAGTTTGGAGCATATTTGATTGGAGCGTAGACTTCATCAAACGAGTTCGTCGAGCTTGAAGTTGATATTCACAGAGCCTCGAACAAGTCTGTGATCACTGCCGGTATTGAACCTGTTGATCACCGAGACATTCCTAAACACATGCTTTTTATCCGTTATGATGAAGTCTATCCCATTTTTCGTCATGATGTCGGGAATTCGCCGCGTCCACTTGCTTTGGGGCTGTTACTTTAAGAAGGAATTCATCAACAAAAGCCCCTCCTTCTCAAGAAAGTTGTCAAGCATTTGCACTTATGTTTTCTGCTGCCAAACTCCTAGGATTCTACTACCGATTCGTTGTAATTCTGTACTACCACTTTAGCGTTAAAATCGCCCATGAGAACGTTGTCGTAGGCCTTAGTGGTGGAATGCAAGGACTTGGAGATGTCCTCGAACATTTCGTCATTTCGTCATCCGAGTGTACCGAGGTCGGTGCGTAAACCAGAACAACCTTGAGGGTATACCTCTCTTAACTACGAGATACGCTACCCTGTCCGAGACACTGAAGACTTCCACAACGTTGTCAGTGTCACAAAGGGATTTGTTTACCAGGAACCCGACTCCGCCTTGTGATAGCTGGTCTCCCGCTCGAAAATGCAAAATGTGGCCCGATTCAAGGGTTATTGTGTCCTCTCCCTCTCTTCGGACTTCACTCAACCCACGAATGTGCCACCTTATTTTTCCGAGCTCTTCTTCTAGCTGCACTAGGTGTTCGTGGAGACGTAACGTGCGTCCGTTATACTTCGCCAAGGTCAGTTGGGTGTAGTGGTATTTCGTAACCCGGGGATTCCTCGCACCCCCTACTTTGACGTTACAGTGACAGCCGCCAAAATCAGGAATAGCAATGCAGCCAGGTACTGGGGGCCGTGGTTGATTTTAGCTTGCCATTGGAGGGTTTGCCCATAATCGCCACGCTGGGCATGCGGGACAGCTATCGCAGATCATCATTATATTGCCATGTATATGTGCGAGCGTACACTTCAAAAATATTCAATTTCCGTATCTCAGGAGTGCTGCCGCGGGTATATATAGTAAAAATATTATATGCTTATTTATTTATATAACCATGAACTTGTAGAATCGAACAAGATAAAAGATAGCTGACAGTGACACTTGAAGTGGTCCCTGCTATCTGATCTAAGATAAAAATGTATCAAGATTCCCAAAGCACGCAGGTTGGTATAAATGTGGGTAGATTTTGAAAACTGGTTAGTGCTTCAAAAATATCGCTGATATGAAGTTACTAGTGGTGCTAAGGTCCGAATATTTTGATATTATTTTTTTTTGGATTTCTAACAATTTCATTACAAAATTATTATTATGATGAACTTCTAATACTAATCTACCTATTACTTACTTCCTAATGGTTAATCTGTTGATCGCGTAAATGATATCCACATATTCAGAATTAAAATGTGAATAAGTAACATAACATTTTATCTCGGAAAGTTAGATTCAGAAATAACTAACCTATGTGTTTTTTCCATCTAACCGATGACTAAAAATATTTTACTAACCGCCTTAGAAAGTGAGAACTATTATGTCATTAACCTACGCCTTTTACAATATCAATACTCAATATATTTATTTCTTCCATATGTAAACTTAGGTGGTAGATTACACAATATTTATGATCATTGTGGATCCTGTCGGGCACAGCAAAATAGAAGAGAGGAAGAGGGCTTTTATTTGGCTACTTATTTGTTATACTATAATAATATTGTGATTATTATGTAATTTAAAATTTTTCATTTACAAGCGGACGTTACTACAAGGACGGGTTGGACAAAAATTAAAGACTATTTCCTAACATTTTATCTTTTTTTATGCAGTTTGGTGGTGGCGGCCTGCCATGGCTCGGTCATGAGGCAACAGCGCATGTTCCCGGATGACTTCCTCTTCGGGACAGCCACTGCTGCCTACCAGATTGAAGGAGGATGGGATGCAGATGGTGAGCTGACAATTATATTCAATGAAGAGGCAGATTTAGTTAGATTTATTTAGGCATAAACAGGGTTAAACAAATTAAATTAGCTATTGAAACTCCGCAGGCGTGATGGGAAACATGATAAAACAAAAAATACATAAATTTGATGTTTTTTTTTGTGTGGTCTTCAACCGTAGTTAATGTATTCACTTGAAATATCAGTTTCAAAAATCCGTTTTTTTTGTGTTAGCTTCACCGACGTGAATGATATCGAAATCTAAACACGATAAAACATAATTTTTTCTCATACTCTATGCAACAACACTGCCAGCAGTCATTGAGCCCTAAAAAAACTACTAAACTATTACAAAACTACTACTAAATTTATTTTCAATGACCTGTTAATATTTTTGAACCGACTTCAAGAAAGGAGGAAGTTCTCGATTCGACTGTATATTTTTTTTTTGTGTGTTAGCTCAGAACGTTTTTCTGGGTGAACCGATTTGGATGATTATATTTTTTATTTGATAGCTGGTGCTTTACATGTGGTCCCATTTAAATTTGATCAAGGTCTGACCAGTAGTTTTTGAGTTATCCTTTATTAAGGATTGCAGTATTCTGCTTATTATTTCCACTTAGTTTATATTGATGATGTGTTGATAATTTCCTGTCACTGTTATTTACATACCAAGTAGTGGTATAATAATTTGTGTGGGTAGGTACCGCAACTAAAATATGAAAAATAAAAACTTTTTTAAAAAACCTTAAAAAAATGTTTTACAAAAAAGCAATCGACTTCCAAAATAACACAAAATAACGTGAAAAATAACTTTAATTTCGGAATTCGGTGTCTTTGTTTTTGTATTTTCGTTTTTGGCCACCGACTTCCGAAATAAAAAATATTTTTCACATCTTGTAGTGTTTTTTTTGGATGTCGGTTGTTTTTTTGTAAACCATTTTTTTAAGGTTTTTTTTTTAAATGTACTGCACTTAGATTTGGTACTACTACTACTATGACACAAAAAACACACGCAGTAAGCTTTCTTTTCCTTTGACAAAAATGGTTTTAACCGAGTTATCACGTATTTTGCACGGGTACACAACGCCAAAGTAACAAAATTAATTTCTAAATAAGGAGAAATGTTGCTTGTGAATGAATCCAATATGTAGCACACAGTAGTAATGTACCATAGTACATTACTACTTTGTGCTACATATTGGATTCTTTTATTTATATAAGTTTATATAAAATACAAACATAAATAAAACTTTGAAATTCATCTCTGGGTGGCGCTATCCGCGCTTGACATAAGAGTTATTGTAGAGTTGCAATCAGCAAAGATAACGCCAGGTATGATCGGTAACTCACTGAAATATATTTTCCAGGCAAGGGAGAAAACATCTGGGACTACATGGTCCACAACAACCCGACCGTCATCAGAGGTGAGACCAACGGCGATGTCGCTGGGGACTCCTATAACAACTACAAGCGTGATGTCGAGATGATGAGGGAGTTAGGCCTGGACGCTTACCGGTTCTCTCTCTCCTGGTCTCGAATACTGCCTACAGGCATGGCCAATGAGGTCAACCCAGCTGGCATAGAATTCTACAACAACTACATCGATGAAATGTTGAAATACGGCATCACTCCATTGATAACTCTATACCATTGGGATCTCCCCCAAAAACTGCAAGAATTAGGAGGTTTTGCGAACCCTCTCTTCAGCGACTGGTTTGAGGACTACGCAAGGGTTGTCTTCGAGAATTTCGGAGACAGAGTCAAGATGTTCATCACTTTCAACGAGCCTAGAGAAATCTGCTTCGAAGGTTACGGTTCCACTACTAAGGCTCCTATCCTAAACTCCACAGCTATGGGAACTTACTTGTGTGCCAAGCACCTGACAGTTGCTCATGCTAAGGCTTACTATGTTTACGATAAAGAATTCAGGGAGAAGCAGGGAGGACAGTGTGGTATCACGATCAGTGTTAACTGGTTCGGTCCAGCCACTGACACGCCTGAGGACGAATCCGCTGCTGAACTAAGGAGGCAAGGCGAGGTATGGTAGCCATTTCTTAATGTTCTTGTTCAACTGTTTTAAAATAAGGTCTTATACTTCAAGGCCCTAACCACATTTTTGAATTACAGTGGGGAATCTACGCCCATCCCATCTTCTCAGCCGAAGGAGGTTTTCCGAAGGAGTTATCACTGAAAATCGCCGAGAACAGCGCCAAGCAAGGTTACGCCCGATCCCGCTTGCCAGAATTTACTGAAGAAGAGAAGGCTTTCGTCCGAGGGACTTCAGATTTCTTCGGCGTCAACCATTACACTGCGTACCTCGTGTCGGCGACTGAGCGCAAAACTGTTAACCCTGTGCCTTCTCTGCTGGATGATATGGATAATGCCGCCTATGCTGATGATGACTGGGTTAAATCTGCATCTGCTTGGCTGACGGTAAGTGTTTTTGAATTTTATTCTAGAGCATGCAAGAAAATTTGAACTACCTACTGATTTTTGTCTCAAGTAAATGGAGCTGATCTTTGGAATACAACCACCGGTGCGTTTGACCAGCGGGGTAATTGCGTAGTATACTAACTATAGGAATGGCTTTCATTTTGATAGTTCAAAAACATTCATTGCGCTATTTATGTTGCTGAGCAGACAAATTTTTCGAACTTTTGAAAGCAATGATTTAGCAATAGGCTTCAAAATGATTCAGATTGTGACTGATAGTGTGCTACGCAACTGGGATGCAGTATTATATATTATGTTTGCTATCTGTGTGAAGTTATCCAAAAATTAAATAGTATCGTATGTTAATCTTAGGCCTATTTAAAGGTCACAGCACACATATCAAGTTGGAAAGGGATCGTCACCGTATCACCTTTCACCTCGTCGTCAAACAGGCGTCAACCTAACGTAAGCAAGTAACCAAAGCGGATCAACAGCTCCGTTACGTCGACTCGGCTATGGCTAGGGGAGACCGCGCTTATGGCTCGGCGACCGAATGACAGCACGTGTGGCAATAGTAGTGTGCTGCAAGCAGGCTGCGGGAGGGATGACAGGGGCAAGGGTGGAGCCGTAAGCGCGGGAACTGCAAGTTGACCACGCACCGCACCGCGGTTCGGGAGATTGTCCCGAGGCGAGGCGATTACGTTACGATTCCGATTAGTGTGCGTTGCAGTAAGGAGTTTCATACAAAGAATACTGAATGGCTCGACTTAATACGGTGACCATCCCTTTCCGATTTGATACGTGTGCTAGTTCCTTAAAATAATCTTCCTAATAGAATCTTCCTTTTTCCAGTTGGCGCCAGATAGCATCTTCAAAACACTAACCCATTTGAGTACAATTTACAACGACCCAGTCTTCTACATCACCGAGAACGGCTGGTCTACCTATGAGGGCCGCGACCTGATCGATGATGACAGGATCACGTACTACAGGGCTTCGATGGAGAGTCTCCTGAATTGCTTGGATGCTGGCATCAAACTGAAGGGGTACATGGCGTGGAGCTTGCTGGATAACTTCGAATGGATGGAAGGCTACATGTAAGTCTGGCTAGCAGTTGTAAAAAAAATTGACAATCTGCGGGTTAGTAGCGCAGCTAACTGCCAAGGGTCCGTCTGATGGGCGTTAAGCTCAAGATTAATAGGTACTTTGGCTAAACCTTATTCCTGTTACTGACGCACCACTGTAAAACTACAAGTGCAAGACAAAGACAAGAACCTTTCCCAGACAAAATTCGTGCTAAGTGACGTTTATTAATATCAACACACTTGGAGCATTCACATTCAAAACTCAAACTGAGAATTCTTCATGTAGGCTGTTCCAATGTTTGATCGCTAAGTCACTTACTAGTGTTATACTCGTAGTCAGGCTCGTCCTATTTGGCTAATGGATTGGAAACCGTATCTATTTTGTTTTTTCAGCTAATCTTTTTAGTCCAACCCCAGTATAGCATAGCCCATACCCCAGCATACTATAGTACAGTACAACTATTTTCTTAACGTCCCTCGGCAAACTTCGTTTTTCGTCAGTCATCGGATTTCTAACACTTGTCCTTTGCACTTGGTGCAGACCGGACGCTCTCAATCGACTTGGGAGTATATAGAGTTGTTAATACTCTTTTAACTTAATGTAATTTATTTTAAAAATGGGAGGAAACTGACGAAACACGAAGTTTGCCAAGGGACATTAAGAAAATAGTTGTACTGTACCTATACTAGTAAGTACTGTCTTAATATGGATGTGAAAGTAACTATAGCTGTCTGTCTACTTTGACGCCTTAAAAGCTTACCAACGGATTTCAATGAAATTTTACAAACAGGTACCTGCACCCTAATTGCATAACAATCACAATCTGACTCATTTTGAAGCCTATTGCTAATCCATTGCTTCATATGTTCGAAAAATTTGTCTGCTCAACAACGTAAATAACGCAATGAATGTTGTTGAACTGTCAAAATGAAAGCTATTCCTACTGTTAGTGTGTTACGCAATTACCCCGCTGGGTTAGGACATAGGATACTTTTATCCCGGTAGTACGTTCCGATGGGCTAATTTCCGATCTCCACTTGGACAATGCCGCGGGGAAAAGCTAGTTTAACATAACATGTAGCAAACGTCCAGACTGAAAATCATTATGAAACTTATATTTTCATTCTTTCCACAGTGAGCGTTTCGGCCTATACGACGTTGACTTCGAAGACCCCGCTCGCACGCGCACTCCTAGAAAGTCCGCGTTTGTTTACAAGCACATCATCAAGAACCGCTACGTTGACTACGAATATGAACCTGAATCTATGACCATGACCATCGATGAAGGACACTGAAGTCTTATCGATTTCTGATATTGTTTTATCTTGTGACTGATAAATTATAAGTATTTGGCTGTAAAGTGTAAAAATTGTTTTATTTCCTTATTTTGAAGCTGCAATTGAAACTAACCCTGTTTTGTGGTTTAAAAAGATATTTCTTGAGTATTTAAGCATCACAGAATGCTTACCAAAAAATTCTTGTATTAAATAAATAGTAGGTACAGTTCAACTATTTTCTTAATGTCCCTCGGGAATCATCGCATTTCCGAATACAAACTAATGCTAATTTCCATCTCTATCAATTATTAGATTTATCGTGTATTATACTCGTAATTTGAATTCAGAACTAAGTACTTTATTGTTGTTTTGTTTTGACCTAACAACACAATAAAGTATGTACCTACTTAGTTCTGAATTCAAATTAATTGCAGAGTTAGAGTGCTTATAGGCGATAAGGCACTGGTTATCGATCGCTTAGAGCACTCTTGCTCTGCGTTCCGAGTCAAGTGCAGGTTTCTGATAAATACGATATATCAGGTGATTGGTACTTGGAAGCATTCCTTGATATCTTTCCGCATTACTAGAGTGAATTTGCAACATTTTCACCCCGATAACTTGGGTTTCAAAAAGGGTTGTTTTGAAAATTTCCCACCTCTCGACCATTAACTGCTAATTGCTAGAAATGTATCTGTGTAGTGATACTTTTCTGATAGTTTATGAACAAATGAATCACTTGCAAACAAATTTTTTTAAAGTGCCTATGCCTTTAGAAATTAAGCGGGGTACATAAAGTTCATGTTATAATCATTTTTTGGAACGAAGTTCCTTATCGCACGGTACGGACTTGGCGTATGAGGGCTAGGCGAAAAAAACTGTAAGAATTTTTCCTCACGAACCTTTCTTTATTTGTTTGTTTGGTTGAACGTGCTAATCTCAGGAACTACTGGTTAGAATTGACAAAAATATTTTTATGTTATATGGATAGTCCATTTATCGAGAAAGCTACGACCAATAGGAGCGGAGCATATGAAAAATGTTGCAAAAACGGGAAAAAAAAATCCTTTTGAGAGCTTCCGTTGCGTGCGCTGCGTAAACGGTTAAAGTTACGCAAAAATCATGTATGATAGAATGGTTTCCCTTTAAAAGTTGTTAAAGGAAATCCACGACAGCATATGTCTATCTTTTAAGGTTGACTCAGTGGAACCCGTTTTATGGTAATAATATTTGTTCTATGGATGTTCTAAACATACTACGAAAGGAACTTCGTTCCAACCGAGTGTTCCACGACACTCACGCATTTTTTTTTTAAACTTCTATTGTTTTTTGGGCAGTTTACTCAATATAAATGTATAGCACTTGACGTACAGATTACAGGAGCAACTTCCTGGTCTTGTTAGCTTTCTGGAACTGTAAAGCAGCGCCCACTTTTAGCACGTGTTTGGAAAAAAAAAACCAAAAGTCGTTTCAGACAAGGTAGTATTTTGATAATACTTGCACATTTTTCGATGCACGCCTTGCTTGTTGCGGACTTTATTGTGACCGGTATGTGGTACCCTAAGGTTTAGGGTGATAAAGCAATTAGGTACAAGGACGACTATACTTAGGGTGGCAGTACTGCACGTTGCTGTGTTTCGGTCTGAAGGGCATACAGGCACGTGAGGCAATGAGCATCACCTGAGGGGTTGCGATGTCACTTGTACATCATGCAGCATCGATGTGATGACGGTTACATTGTTTCAATCTTAGTGAACTTTAAAGGCGACGGGGATCGTGCAAGGTTTGGGGTTTACGTTGAGCGAGCACTGTGAGCGCGCTCACACGCGTTCCAAATTGTTGACAGCTCTCAGCTGTCATAAGCGTGATATTTAAATCGGAACGCAAATTATTGATTTGAGCGCTTTGTGCGATAATGGCGTATTTCGGAATGTACCCGGTGATATTAATATAGGGCATGGTCGGGGTTATCGCAAGATGGCGCATGTCATGACGTCATCTGTGACGATTCACGGGACATCGTTATCGCGCTCATGCTAATTCGGAACGGGTGTAAGCACACAGGGGCGGATCCAGGATTCCATTTTGGGGGGGGCATTCTGACAAGGTTCGGAGCTAGGGTTAAAATAACAAGTAAACGAAAAATTTAGTTTTCATTAGCTTGAATTTTTACAAAATAAAGTTAACGCGCCTCGTGCCGCTTTTGGCAAATCTATCCATTATTTTATCGACATCAACTGGGACATCCCTGTGGATGTGTAGGAGTGCAAGTCCGCAAAGCCACTCATATCTTGTCCGCGTACGCAGCCATGTTTTTAAGCGGCGTAGAGTGAAGAATGATCTTTGGGCCTTTGGGTCAATGTAAGCACGCTCAAATTGATTACAGCGCAAGACGGAATGTACCCTTACAGTTCATGTGAATTCTTGTATGTATGAGTGTACGAACCTTGCTACTATACCGGACACGGAGAACCCCGCTTAAACGTTGGACTTGGACTTGTTATTTTGGATTGTGCGACCGGCCTACTGATGGGATATTGACACCATCGATCGTTGTGTAAATCGTGGAATAGGGACTATTAGTTGCTGTAATACACTCGGTCATCGAGCTTCAGAAGCCGAAATGATACTGTAAGTGTTTGGTTTGTCGATGGCATGCACCACTTTTTGGTGCTTTATTAATTGGTCTTTCCATATTATTCCCACGAGTGTGGGGGATGTACAAAGTACACCTAGGTTCACCCCGTCCCTAGGCAAGTGTACATTTGTAACCCAACCAGAGTGTCCACTGGTAACCTGGCTGGGGGTACGCTCGCGACTGATGCGCCACCTACAACTAAGTACAAAGTTGTAGATGACACTACTTCTCAGCCATTAATACCCTCGCCGCGCACTAAAACTTGGTATTAGAGGTACCTACAATCTGTAAGGAGGTACTTACTCACCTCCTGTTTATTAGCACACCAGCATCCACCACGGTGGCTGGCAATCTTCACGAGGTTTGCCTTTACCATTACACTAAAATAATAAATTATAGACAAACATTTAAAAGGCATATGAAGATTATTGTACATTGAACTAAATAACTGTCTATCGGATAATCGAACAGAATATGTAGGTTTTTTTAAAAGTAGGTAATTTGGATATCTGACCTTAAAAACTTTGTTCATCATTCACGGACACAGGAGTAATTCATCAACTCGTCCTACATGCCTACGGCCCATTTGGGACGACTTGCAGAAAATCAAAATAAATGATATTTTCATTCTGCAACTCGTCCCACGTTTCTTTTTGTATGGAACTTTATCAACGTTTTTGTACAGTTAGTAAGACAAGATATTTCAGTCATAATAAAAATTGTTAAATCTTTTAAAATTGTTGATTATTTTATTTAAAAATATTGATTGTTATATTTATGACGATTGCTTATTATTTCATAATTTTAAGTTTATTACTATTAAAACTTCATGTATGAATGTTCATTATTACCTCCTGAGTTAATTGGTGTCAAATTTGTGATGATTTAATATTTTCTGTTTTTAAATGACAATGTTGTGATGAATACCTAAATATGTATTTTATAACAAATTCTTTTTTTATTATTATTTCCACACTAACACTTTTGCTACTGCTTGTACCTTTTCTCATTTTGATAGTAACGTGGGACGAGTTGCAGAATGAAAATATTATTTATTTTGATGTTCTGCATGTCGTCCTAAATGGGCTGTAGGCATGTAGGACGAGTTGATGAATTACTCGGAAACAGCAGTGACAATGTTTGCCAAACTTGCTGGGACTTGGCTCAAAGACCACCTCTGTGTGATCAGAGACATCTTGGTCACCGTAGTTTTTGTCGCCAATGTGGATGTTCACTTGCTTCTGAGGAGCGACCTATTGAACAGATGCTCCTCATCTAGAGTCAGCCATCTACTTCACACCGGCTCACCTAGTGAATCGAGAATTTATAATGTTATTCAAGAGTGGATTATACCTGGAGCTGTAAGTTGAATCAGTTTACATGTGTTTAATAAGTGCTTTTCTTGTAATTCAAATTGTTTTTTTTTTAATACTGAAATGTTTATGTATTATTTGTTGCAGATAGAAAAAGCCAATTGCATAAATGCCATTCTTGTTTATTTATTTATTAAAAAAAGGTACACCAACAGCTTCTGTTTACAAAATATCAAATAACAGTAGGCAACAGCCATGGGCTTATACAGTTGCCAATAACAGGTGAACCAACATTCTCAAATACAGTGAAGGCCTAAGGTAAAAACAAAAAGTAAAAAAAATAAAAAAAGTAAGTGGTACATAAATACATATATACATAAACTCACGCCTTCTTTCCATGGGGGTAGGCAGAAACTACAGAACGCCACCTGCTACGATCCTTATATACTCCTTTTGCCTCGTTTACGTTCATACATCTGGTCATACACGCACGCCGGTTGTGAGTACTACGCACCTGACCTTTCTGAAGAACATCACCAATAAGGTCACTATATGTCTTCCTAGGGCGTCCCCTCCCGGCGTTTCCACTCACATCTGCCTTGTAAATACCTTTTGTTAATAGCCCTTCATTCATACTCTCAACATAACCAAACCATCTTAGCATACTCTTTAAAAAAATTGTCACTACATCTTCTTTTAAACCGCACCGTTGCCTTATCACATCATTCTTCAGCCTATCATTCATAGTCACACCACACATGCTTCGCAAGGAGCGCATTCCACAGCATTTATTCTACTTTCATGCTTCTTTTGCCACAACCAACACTCACTTCCATACATAACCGTTCCATATTTATGTGGTAACAAACCATATAAACAGAAATATCAAATTACATAAGAAAAGCTACAGAGGTTGCATGAAACACTTTTAAACTACATTAATCTTAGATTATGTGGGTAGCGTGCTTTGGGACCCTAAAACTTAAAACTTGGGCTTTAAAGATATTCACGGAGTCTTGAAATATGTCAACATCAGGAGTGGATTATATAAGAATTCATCTCTCGGTAGAGCCTATTGAGAGGCGAGTGTACTCCAATATTTATTTTGGATGTTTTAGTGGAGAATAAATGGGTAATGGGATATCTGGGTAAATTATAGGGGACTTTTAGTTCAAGTTGTTCAGTTAATTTATCGCAGTCCAATCTATTGTTAAGCAATTTGAAAAAGAACATGAATTCTTGCATAAGTCGACGGTCGCGCAGAGTAATCATGTTGTAATATTGAGTACGTTGTTCGTATGGACACCGTGGAGATATATTATCACCGAAGGCATATGCCAGGTGTTTTGTGAAGGCCCTTTGGATGCTTTCTACTCTTTGTGAGTGCACTGCATAGCAGGGATGTTACGGAGCTCCGTAACCGTAACCAAAACTATCGGATACCCGAAATAAAAATATATCCGTAACCGTAACCGTATCCGTTTCACAAGTTTCGGATAGTTTCGTATAAGGGCGGAGTCTAACTAATTATTATAACATCTTTAAATAATTACTTACCTGTATGACTGATTATAACACCGAGTGATAACCTAGACTAGATAAAACCTATAAATAAAACCAAATTATTACATACTATTTGAGTTTATATTTTACTTCAATATAATATCCGTAACCGAAACTATCCGAAACTAACGGATAATCCGAAATAATTACATAACCGTAACTGTATCCGAAACCGATATAATTTTATTCCTATAGCCATGTCCGTATCCAGATCCGAAATATCATATCCATAACATCTCTGCTGCATAGTACGGGCTCCACACCACGCTGGCAAATTCAAGCTGACTCCGAACTAAGGTGTTATATAGCACAATTTTCGTTTTTTTTTTTTTTTTTTTAAAAACGTTGCCCCACTCTAGGAATTTCTCCTGTATTGTGGGTGCGTTTACAAACATTCAAACTCACATACACAAACAGCCAGACCCGGAACAACTACTTGTAGGTCATACAAATATTTGTTCCGTGCAGGAATCGAACCCGCGACACACAGCGCAGCAGTCAGTCGATTAACAACTGCGCCAATCGTGCCGTCAACCGTGTTCTCACTAGCTTAAACCCTCTAGTGCTTCTCTTAAGAAATCCTAGTAGCCGCGCCGATTTCGTAACAATATTATCAATATGGCTTCTGAAATTGACTTTACTGTCAATGGTTATGCCAAGATCACGAACCTCATTCACAGTCTTCAATAATACTCTTTTTATATTATATGAGATAGTATAGGACTGTTTTTCCTCGTGAATCGTATATGGCTACATTTTTGTACATTAAGTTTCATGTGGTTAAGGTTGCACTTATGCTCAATTCTGTCCAAATCCTCCTGAATTAGGGAAGCATCCTTATTTGAAGTTATAGTTTTATAAATTTTAAGATCGTCGGCAAACATTACATATTGGCAGTAATGGATTTGGACAGTGATATCATTAATAAAGAGCAAAACTAGAACCGGTGCAAGGTGAGAACCCTGAGGAACTCCTGAGTCGACATAGTATGGGTAAGATTCGTAACCATTAACAACAAGAATTTGAGATCTATGGAGTAAATAAGATGAGAACCAGTTTAAAAGAGAGCCATGCACACCATTATATTCTAACTTGGACAGCAACAGAGAATGGTCAACTTTGTCAAACGCACTGCTGAAGTCCGTGTCCACGGCATCTACTTCTAGTCTTTTGTCAAAAGCTAGGGTCACATCAGACACAAACTCGACGAGGTTTGTTTCTACCCTGCGTCCAGCTTTGAAGCCAAGCTGACTTGGTGAAACAATTCTATCAATGTGGCGAGTAATGATTGGACAGACAAGAGACTCAAAGATCTTTGAAAAACATGATAATATTGAAATTAGGCGGTAATTTTTAACATCAGCAGGATCTCCCTTTTTAAAAACCGGGACGATTCTTGCGCTTTTCCATACATCAGGGAAGATTCCTTCATTCAGCAAGAGAAGAATTAAAAATAATCCGTAGCGGTAAGGCAAGTTCATGGCAGCAGCGTTTTATAAACAAAGGTGGTATAGAATCAGGTCCAGCACCTTTAGAGGCATCTATGAGTTTGGGCTTATTTAAATTTTGTTTTTCCGTAAACTTATGACAGAGTCAATACCTGAAATTCCATTGGAAGCATTGTAAGTAGTGGTTGGATTTTGGCTAAAAACAGAGACAAATTGATCCGCGAAAAGATTAGCAATTTCTGGATCACTGTTAGCCACCTTATCATTCATTAACATGTCAGCTGGTATGCAAGATTCACCACGACGTTTATCTTTTATGAATCGCCAGAAAGCTTTAGGGATTTTGGGACTATCATTTTCAATTTTACATTTATATGTATTATAACAGTTATTCATTAAATTATGGCAGCGACTACGAAGTAATTCAAAGGTGAGTCTGTCTCTACTTGTGGGATGACTGTAGACAGAGCTGCTGTCCTTAAGGTCTCTGGCCTACCAACTTTTTCCCAAGCAAGCCTTTTTTTTTTTTTGATCCGGGGTAGAAAATCCTCATGGATGTCCCCCGCCCTGGGGGGGCCGAGGGGTCTGTCAGACTCTTACTGACTAAAAACCACCCCGGTGTTCCCGCCGCCTCGGGTCCTGATGTTCCCAAGCAAGCCTATGCCAATTATGGCTATGTAATAGAAGTGTGCAGGTAGGTTAGCAGCAGCCTACTTCGAGAGCTGTTGGCTTAAAATTCCATTCATTCAAGACATATAAACTTATTTTGTTTATTTATTATTGTAAGTGCATCGTAAAACATACTAATAAAAAGCTATTTTTAACCGACGAAACAAAAAGGAGGAGGTTCTCAAGTCAAACCGTTTTTTTTTTTTTTTTTCTTACGTATGACCACGCAAAACTTTTTACAGAATAGTCGGATTTTGATGATTCTTTTTTTAATGGAAAGAGTATACCCCAAAGTTGGTCCCATTTAAAATTGAAAAACGAAATCCACCCCTGAGGGTAGAAAAATAGGGGTTAAATGATTTTTCACCTACTGAATGTTCACTTGTGAACCGATTCTATTGAAACTTGGCACATATATGTAGTCCTAATGATGCTTCAACAAAAAAGACACGTGGAGATCATCTGGTGATGGAGACGGAAGACAGTCGAGAGAGCTCCTCGACAGATTACAGCAGTTAGATCGTGTTTGGGCTTATTTCATTAGCCTTGATGAGAACTTTAAACCTAGATGGGGTATGACTGTCATAGAGGGAGGGTGTGATGTTGGGTACGGAAGGCATTCGAGGGTAGTTCTAAATATCAGCTGTGAGAGCATACAAAAAACATTCAAAAGCTTAGAAATTAATAAAGGTAATATTTGTTATAGCTATAAACAGCAAATCCTTAACTTCTGGCATATTTTCCCTATAAAATGGAAAATGGCAAAGATGGTGACTATACATAAATCGGATAACAATGTCAACATAAAAACTATAGGCCCATCTCAATTTTGAGAGGGAAGCCGATAGTAGGATTCAGCTGGGATGGGCAGCATTTGGTAAACTTCATCAGGTCTTCTCGTCGTCTATACCGCAGTGCCTAAAGACGACAGTCTTCAACGCGTGTGTCCTACTGGTTACGACTTACGGAGCCGAAACATCGACACTCACGGTGAGACTGGTCCATAAGTTTAAAGTCACTCAGCGAGCTATGGAGAGAGCTATGCTTGGAGTCTCTCTGAAGGATAAAATCCGAAACGACGTTATCCGCCAGAGAACCAAGGTAATCGACATAGCCCAAAGACTAAGCAAGCTGAAGCTGCAATGGGCTGGTCACATCACACATAGAAGTTCAAGAGTGGAGACCGCGTTTAGGCAAACGTAGTGTGGGGCGCCCGCCGGCCAGGTGGACTGACGACTTGCAGAATTCGGCTGGCAGAGACTGGATGAGGAGAGCCGAGGATCGGGCTCAATGGCGTTCACCAGGAGAGGCTTACGTCCAGCAGTGGACGAATATGGGCTGATGATGATGATGATGAATGGTGCAAAAATAAAGAAATGTATTTGAACTCAATGAAGTGTTACCACGTTAAATATACAAGAACAAATAATGTCATAATTAAAGGCAAAGTAATAATAATAATAATATACGTGGGATACCTCTCCACTCCTCATAAGCACCTCAGGACATGTTGCCCCTTTGTCACTTCGACACTATGTGTTAGCGACCATTTTCGGGGGCCCATTATTGAGTGTGCAAGTCACCCCCTGCCATTTTATCTGTGTATTTTATATGAAACATTGGTCAGGCAGGGGCCATAGTCTTTCCATAGTTCTAGTTAACCAGTCCACATAAGCTACCCAAATCCATAGTCCTATATATTTGTTTCCATATCTTACAATAGTCCTACACCAACCGGGGGTTGTCCTTGGGTGCACTTATATAGTCCGAACAGGGATAATCGTCGGTTGGTGCTTCATTTCATTAAAAACGTTTAACGGGCCTCTGCGAGTTGGCTTCGGCCCCTCGTATGCCTTCCAAAGGTCCGGGATCCCAGGGTCCCGAGAAATGTGAAGAGGTAAATAATAATATTAAAACAGACTATACACACAGATACAATAAGGTAGCAAAATGACACATCAAAAACTAGCACTCAAATATAAACTCATACATGCAAGGTATAAACACTCCATATTACAAGTACGTACGCACGGCTACAGATCAAGCTATCAATTTCCACTATAAGCTGATCTCGCATTGTCTAGGATTTCCGTACAATAAGAGGTCAGTGAAGCTGGAAATGTATAGCTTGATGTGTAGCCGTGTGTACCACAAACAGTTCTAGAAAATACCACACACAAACTCTACTACGATCGCGGCATATTAACCGACAGGACCGTTCACTATAATAGACTAGATATAGCCCTTCAAAATAAAGTTAATAAAGTCACATACCTCATAAATATTGCAGTCCCTAATACATACAATTTACACAAAACAATAGGTGAGAAGATCAGTAATTACGCTGACCTAAAAGATGAAGTGACCAGAATTTGGAGGCAGGAAAAGTATACGTAGTACCCATTGTTGTTAATCGAATAGACCTGAAAGACTCAGTTTACATAATACTCCAAAAAGCTGCAATTTTAAACACCTGCTCTATAGTTAGGCAGTTCATGCAAATTGAGGAAAATCAAATGTCTCCTCATAACATTAATTCTAGGTGCTTAAAAAAAACACCACACACGCTACATTGTCTTGGCTTGGGCCCGTTAATGTAGCTTACACTAGCCAAAGAACTAAGAAACCAAATTTCTTTACCAAAATAATAATTTATTTAATGCCATAAAAATTGGTTATAGAAAAATGTGAGGCCCTGGATGAGTACCTGTATTTCAGGAGCCAGTGAGAGTATTACATTAATGACGACAAAGTTACTTCTATCTAAGTAACTTTGTCGTCATTAATGTAATACTCATTCATCATGTCATTAGTGTCTATCTACACTGTACGTGAACTTGGAGTAGTTCTATTTGACCAAAAATTTATATTTGCACCATACCTACACCACATAACTAAAAAAGGGCTACAATTTAAATGCTCACCAAAAAAAAATTTTGACCCTAAGACTAAGTACCAAGTAAATTAAGTTAACTCCAAATATAATAAACTCTCTCTATACCGAGGTGCCTAAAGAACAACGTTTTAATTTCCAAAATAATTATACACTCATCAGAATAATTGTACGTGTTGTATTTTTATTCATTTTGCCTACCAAAATGGATAAATGCTCACCAAATCTAACCATAGACGGTCGACATCAGGGGCACCCCGAGGTTCGTTTGGTTAGGTTCCTTTAAACCCTTTAGACAGAAAAAGGAGCCCCGCGAAGCGGGGCTCCGTCGACCTGCTTATTAACCCTAACCCACGCCGGTCGACGTCAGGGGCACCCCGAGGTTTGGTTGGTTAGGTTCCTTTAAACCTTGTAGACAGAAATAGGAGCCCCGCTGTGCGGGGCTCCGTCGAGCTATCTTGGCATGTAGTAAGAAATTAAAAGACGTTTATAAATCTTTATGGCATACAATAAAAAGGAAAATAGGTTCATTTCTACAATACTTTATGAAACACAATTTGGTGAGCATTTATCCATTCTGGCAGGTATTTCGAATTTTTTGGTAGTAAAATAGGCACTTTTCTGGTAGGCGTTTAAATACAAGCCCCAAAAAAGCGTCCAAGATGCTGGGATTTTGTCATAAGACCGTGTACCTGGACCGGACCTGGACCTGTACCGTGGACCGTGCACTTTGTGGTTGATATGTAGCAGAATACTGTAATATAGTGTGGCGGCCGCACTATGCTACGAATAGTTTGCGTCTAGAACACATTCAAAAACGCTTTGATTGGCATCTAGCTGTTTCTGTTGGCATAGTTAAAAAAACATCTTCTTATAAAAATGGATTGAATTTCTTCAACACTTTAGAATAACGAAGATGTTTAAACGACGCAATGTTTGTATGTAAATTTCTTAAAGGAATTATCGACTAACCTCCACTGCTCGCACTCAATATCTTGCGTGCTCCGTCCGTCATGAATTCCGCGTAGACCTATTAGGTACTACTCTTTGTCCTCCACAGAGAAAATCGGTATTGCATATAACTGTCTATATACTAGGTTTTGCAAGGTTTTACTATGTAATAGCGATCTAATCAATTTACACTTTGATTCCCTAAGCTGAAATCTAAAATTCTTGACTGTTTGTCTGATTTGTTATGAAACCTTGAATCTGAATTTGTATCTTTTCTTTCTTTGAATTTGATAACTTTTGAATCTAGCATGTTTTTCCCCTGGTATTAAGTTTGCTTGAAAACTTGTCATGTACCCAAGCTGTCAATTAACATAATTTAATTTGGGTAATGTGGTGTTTACCTTAAAGTAATTAATCCACCGTACTAAGTTTTAATTTCATGTTTTTTTTTTAAAGATGTCTGTAGTGCAAGCCATTGTTGGTAGTCCTAAATAAATAAATAGGTTCATTTATTTGAAATGGAAACTGAAACGCGAAAAATAAAAAACTTTTTTACAAAAAATTAAACCGACGAAAAACGAAACTGAAAAGCAAAAAATAAACCTTTCAGTGTAACTAAGCTCTTAAATTAATGTAAATTACAAATTTTGAGTCGGTGCCACACGTGGGGACCCCTGTAGCTTGGGAGCCCCGTATCATTGATACGGCTGATACGGCGGTAGCTATGCCCCTGATAAAAACACATGGTAGTCTAACATTGTCAGGGTAATCTGCTTTAGATTAAATCTCACTGTTTAGCATACATGTCAAGATTATCTGTCGATCCATCTTTATCAAAGATGTTTTCCTCCCTGCAAGGCATGAAGACGATAATCATGGATTGAAAATTTCATAGGGGTTCTGTATGTAACTTGTTGCTAACAATACATATAGCTCTACCTGCACAGGGTTCTCTATTAAAAAGTATTTTTTAGTGCGCAATCGGACTAAAACGGAGATGAACGATAACCATGTTCTGTCATTATCTTGTAGCGGTATCTACAACGCCACAAGCGAGCTACGCGTCACACTGACGGCACGCAAAATCCTGCATCGCGCAAGAAGAGTTTACCGCGCAACTAGCATATATATAACGTCCCGACATCAAACGTCGGGCAGTTGCCCACCAGACACGACACCCGTCTGGTCGGAGGATCGTCCCTTTTCTATGGAGATGTGAGTGAAGTTTACACTCTGTTCCTCATACCTCTATAATGTTTCTGCCCTGTCCCATGTTACTTACATGGTCATGTGTCAACACGTTTTCTTCTTCCGTTCTCCCTTGTTAACGCGGTCACGCTATCATTCACTCCCCTTTCATTCCCCACACAATCCATCCATCTTTTCTTTGGCAATAACAATCTTCTGCAAACGTATTTTTCTTTTCGACTTACTCTCGAAATGTAGGTGTATTAGATACTTCTGTTACCGGGAAGTCTGTCGTGGAGTTATGAATGTTTCTGTTTTTCCTGGCGGGGCAAAATTCCTTACTTCAGTATATTATATTCAAACGTGTAATATTAAATGATAAATGATTTTATTTCTGTGAGTCATCCACAACATATTTTATTCAATTACAATAGTATTTACAATTAAAATGTAATAACCTACCCTAACTAAAACTATTAACCAACTAAAAATGGTGTCGAAAAATTCCTCCGCATCGCTGTCGACTGGTAATGAACCCAAGAGACTGGCGGCATTGCCACGTTGTATGGCAATGCTTAGCCTCTGGCCAAGGTAAAAGCCAGCCCTTGAGTCACAGGAAGTGACAAACAGGCGTTTGGAGATTTCCTTGAACAAAACATGGGCACTCAGATCCCACGGCCCGAGGGTTTCAACCCCAAACGGCTCGAAAATATAATAGTATAATAAAATATAATTTCTGTAAGTAGGTTTGTACAAACACTTTTACACGTCAATCATATTTTAAAAACTAGATGAGGTCGGCGTTTCCTATCTGACTACTCTGAGAAGAAAGGCCAAAACAAACTCAGAGATCACAGTCTCTTTTAAAGTCCAGATATAATCTTGGTCAGATCATGTGAAGACCATGTAGATTTGTGTCTGAAATGGTCTTTTGAGAAAAAACCACACAGAATGAGTAGAACTGTCCAGTCGTATACAGTATTATATAGAGCGCTGTCTGTTCGAAGTAATATGCTCGCCCGGAGGTTTACACGGTGTACTTTTGAGTTTAAAATGACGCTTTTTCGAGCATATTGTCAGACTTTCTACACCTGCAGCCTCTGGGTCAAGTATACGCAGAAGGCATACAGCGCTCTGCGTGTACAATATAACAATGCCTTCAGAATGCTTGTGGGGCTGCCGCGGTATTGTAGCGCTTCGGGTATGTTTGCCGATGCGAGGGTAGATGACTTTTATGCCATCCTTCGAAAGCGATGCTCTTCTCTCTGGCACAGAAGACACGTCAGCTCCCATAGCATGGTGAGGGCATTGAGTGAACGGTGGGACTGCCCGATGCTTGGCCGATGGGTGAGTCTGCACACACATGGCTGTATGTAGTTATGCGGGCAAATCATTGTTTTCTTTTTATTTTCTTCATGATTGTATGTGTTACTAACAATAGTTTTATGTCAATACTAACACTATGGACTTTCAAGGTCTGAAAATAAAAGTTTATTATTATTATAGTCGTAAGATAGGATATGATTTACTCTGGGTCTTCTACTGCCCCCCTGAAAGTCTCAAACGCCCACGCGGGGACGTTATCACCGACGTTGATAACCTATGACTACCTACACGATATTTATGGCCCGATATTTATGTGATGTGTATTTTTTATAGGGACTCTTCCTCCCTTTCTCTTATAACACCATTCTGATTTAGGGAGAGGGTCTCTTAATATTGCGTAGTGTAATAAGGCTTTTAGTGAGGTTGAAATGAGCTAATTGTGACGTAGACAAATAGACCTTGTGGTTTTATGGTTTAAGAACTTTATTTCTCAAAAATAATTACATTCACTTATATGAGAAAAAATATATATAATTATAATACATTATGCGACGCGACGATTACATAAAAAACATAGGTTAGATTAGTACAGTACTCGAAGATAGCTTATAATTTTAAATCCGCTAAAATGTGTTTCTTTAGAGATTTTTTGAAAGTATACATAGTTTTTGATCTTTTACATTCCGAGGCAATTTGTTGTAAAGCTGTGCTCCTTCATACAGAATAGTACCACTGCTGTAGTTTGTTCTAGGCGCCGCGCCAGCAACGCTATGTCATTTGCTTTTACGACCTGCAAGTGACATTCATCCAACAATTACGAAGTTGACGAGTGTGCTTCGTAATGAGGGTTCAGGATGGAAACCTGCATCCATGTACTTGACAAAAAAGTCATAAAAGAGTCAATACAATAGTTTTATTGTTTGCTACAGAACCCTAAAGTAACTAAGTACCGTGTTACATAATGTGAACTGGCTACTTGACTTTTGATAACCGATAAGGTATACGTAAATATATATACAGGGACAAATTAAATTATCTAGCGAAACTCCACAGAATTTATGGTATAGATATCTAAACACGATAAAATAAAAATAAAAATTAATATATGTTTTTTTTTGGGTGTCAACGACCGCTGGCAGTGTTTTTACTTGAAGTATGAGTTGAGAAAATCTGTTTTCTTTGAAACTGATATTTCAAGCTTCGGTCGATGACCCCACATAAAAATTCATCAATTTATTTTTTATTTTATCATGTTTAGATGTCGATACCCATCACATCTACGGAGTTTCGCTAGCTAATTTAATTTGACCATATTTACCTTAATATTTTCTAGTAAATATACAACTAGGTACTTATTTATTTATCAAATAAGTACTTCATTCATTACTTCATACACCTCATGATATAAACAACAATAATGAAAAATAATTTGTTTATTTTATCTCAATTTTGTAATAATTACTCACAAAATAATTGCCCCCTATTACATGGGATTTACATATATCTGGCGAAATATGGGTATACTATAGGTAGGGACACCTCTGCCCAACACTTCAAGGAAACAAGACGTGATATTGTGACATATTTTTTTCTTTGAACATTAGGATACCTAATAAGTTAGCTGCTGTTAGCTGTAAGTATCCCGAACAGAATAAAATAAATAATAAAAAAATGCATTTTCATTATTTCATTATTTGTGACATCACCAGCAATAGACAATTGAGAATATTTTTTGGAAAAATAATAAATTATTCTACCAAGCATTGCCGCGGGCAATTGAAGTCTAACAAAAATTGACAACATCATAAGTGTGTTGTACCTACTTACAGAAATAAGATAAAAGTAACAAGTATAACAACATAGATTGTAGACAGTTTAAGTTATCCCTTCAGATAAATAAGTCCATTTATATAAATTGTAAATAAATAATAATAATCTGTTTAGTGCTTCAAAGTGCCGACATGAAACTGCTTGTGGTCTTAAGGTACGAATAATCGATAAGTAATTATTTATTAAGATAATCTAATATCTACACATACACATACTCACGCCTTCTTCAACTACAGAACGCCACCTGCTACGATCCTTACATACTCCTTTTGCCTCGTTTACGTTTATACAGCTGGTCATACACGCACGCCGGTTGCGAGTACTACGCACCTGACCTTTCTGAAGAACATCAACCAATAAGAGAAGATGATCTAGTTTTCAAGAATTATAACAAAATGTACTTATTCGTTATACTTAGTTAAATAAATATGTTTTATTAGTTCCAATGATAATGACTGTGAACTTGTTGCCCTCAGTTCCATTTATCTGCTTTACAGAAATTAACTATTTCGCTGCAGTAAATAATGAATTGTATTGTATATAAGTAAAATATGGGTCTCATAATCTATTTCCTGTTTTAACCTAATTCATACAAGCGTTACTAATTTAGTTAAGCGAACTCAGACAACAAGTATTTTTTTTGACTTAACGAAGGCCTTCGACTTCGTATCACATAAGTTGCTAATAGACAAACTAGTCTAACGTAGTATAAAAGTATGGGATACGTGGCCCAGCACTTCAATGGGTAGAAAGTTACTTAAACAACAGAATGCAGTGTGTAGAAATAGAAAAACATGGATAGTAACCTAGAACTACAATCATATAGATCAAAATATAAACATAACAGGTCTGGTGTGCCTCAAGGGCGTGTGCTTAGTGCCCTATTGTTTTTACTATACATAAATGACAATCCTGAAGTTACTAATCTCACCTGTTTTCTATTCGCTGATGACATATCATTAATAATGACATCGAATAATACTGACATTAATAAATATACAACTGACATCAATAATACAATTGAATCGATAATAACATGGCTTGACGAAAATATTCTACGTGTGAACCTAAAAAAAAACAAATTTTATCCAATTTAGTTCATTATGGACGCGAAAACAAGACTTTGGACAATCAATTATAGAGAAAGAAGTAAACGAAATGACATTTCACGTACCATGATTGATAAACACTGCAACTGGAAGGCACACGTCAATAAAGTATGCAATAAAATAAATAATATCGTGTTCGTCCTAGAAGAACTTTCAAAAACATCAGCTTTAAAAACCGTATTATCTCCATACTATGGGTGTGTTGATTCTGTGTTGAGATACCTATGGTCTTTTTACCTGGGGTTACTCAACAAAAAATGCATCCGCGCTATAGCGGGAATACGCCCATGGGAATCTTGAAAACCCTTTTTCAAAAGTTGAAGATAGGAAGCCTTCCAAATCTGTATATCGTCGAATGCGCAAAATTTGTTAAAATTTACCTAGAGCTATTTATAAAAGCTCATGAGATGTTTGCAAAAAGTACGACACGGAAATAGAATAGTTTTGCCCATATATACTAGGACAGCATTATATAGTAAGAATTGCTATGCAATGTGCGGTCGCATATTTAATGCTATACCTGACAGCATTAAAATCTTACCAGCGAATAAATTTGCAAGGTGTCTTAAAGTATGTTGATGGAAAAGAATTTCTACTCAGTAAGCGACATATTTAATAAGCGATTGAAAGATAAATAACAATAATACCTATTAACCTACCCTCTGTATTTTTTTTTGTGTATCTAATAATAATTTTAATATTGCTACTCAATTTAAATTTTAATTGAATTATAAGTTCTATAAATATAATTTCATCACGACTAATTATATACCCAAATGTTTGCATGTCACAGTATTATGACTAAGTGTTATGGATCTGTATAATTATATATGCTAGGACCGAAATTGTAGCAACATTTAATGGCAAATAAATTGATTGATTGATTTGATATGAAAATAACGAGTTAAGATAAGTCTAATTATTTACTATTTGAAACTTTAAAAGTGGCCCTTCCCTCCGATTAAATTTTATTTAGTCTTTCATTATATAGGGTTGCGATTTAGACCCACTTGCACCGCAAGGCACTAAACACGTTTAGCGCTAAACGCGTTTTAAACTTCGTTCTGTCTCTGTTATCTTCAAACATTTGACAGAAACAGAATTATGTTTTAAACTCGTTTAGCGCTAAACGTGTTTAGTAATTGGCGGTGCAAGTGGGCCTTAATCACTTGCATTCGTCAAGGGGGTGATTCTACACGTCATTCTAAACAACTTTCACTATGAAACTCATAACCGAATATTGTAAAAACAAACAAAATATCAAATAATCTGTCTAATGTTGTATAGGAATTTGTTTTTTTTTTTCACGAATCGGATAAGAGTTTTGTAGTGAAAATTATTTTAAATGATGAGTAGAATCACCCCCTTGACGGATGCAAGTGACTATATAGCCATCCTGTATATTTCATAACCTTGACACCATGAAGAAAATAGTTTGAATAGAAAGCATTTTCAGGCACATTTCAATTTGAATTCAACTTGAAACAGCAAATGTGATATTTTTCGACCGAATACAAAATATTGGTTCACCCTTAACGTCTCGTTAGGGGTGCACCAATATTAATTTATTTATTTTAAAGCTAACTTAGAATCCGGTAGGCTGTAAGTCGCGTTTAAAATAATTTTAATTACTATATTTAACTGCCTCGTTGGTCTAGTGGTCGCAAGCGCTACTGCTGAGCATGAGGTCTCGGGTTCGATTCCCGGGTCAGGCAAAGTGTTATTGGATTTTTCCATCTGGAATTTCTCAGTAGCAGCCCGCAGTCTGGATTTGTGCCCGGTTGATGGCAATAGGCTCACCCCCTATTACATGGGACTTAAACATAACTGGCAAAATGTGGGTGTGCTATAGCTACACCTCTGCCTAACACTTCTGGGAATACAGGCGTGATGTTATGTTATGTTTAATTACTATAAATCTTCAAAGAAATAATTGTGACCCCAGCGGGGTAATTGCATAACACAATAAGGTTTTCATTTTGACAGTTAACAACATTCGTTGCGTTATTTACGTTGTTGAGTAGACAAATTTTTCGAAGATATGAAGCAATGGGTTAGCAATATCCTTCAAAATGATTCAGATTGTGATTGATAGTGTGTTAAGCAATTAGGGTGCTGGTCCTAACTTCACCTTCGTAAAATTGGCTATGCAAATAAAGCTTACCATAACTGTTCCTGTTTTTGACTGATTCAGTGTGTTGGTCGCAGCCTGCCACGGCTCTTCCGTGAAGCAGCAGCGAAGGTTCCCTGATGACTTTCTCTTCGGGACAGCCACTGCTGCTTACCAGATCGAGGGAGCGTGGAATGAAGATGGTAAGTGTGAGATGAACTTAGACGCAGATTTGAAAACTTTGAATAAAAACATGGGATATCAAGAGAACCATTTCGAAAAACAAATTAAAATAAAAACTTTAATGATAGGTAAGATATTTTACATGGTCGTAATGGCTTCATCAGTGCAAATTACGAAGCAGAAGCTAGAGGCGGAGTAAATATTGGACATGACTAAGTAAATAGTACCTATTGCTGTGATCCAGTTTAAAATATATGAATGTTGTATCTTTTTCAGGCAAGGGAGAAAACATCTGGGACTATATGACCCACACCAACCCGACTGTCATCAGAGACACGTCCAACGGCGATGTCGCTGCTGACTCCTATCGCAACTACAAGCGGGATGTCGAGATGATGAGGGAGTTACGCCTGGATGCTTACCGGTTCTCTCTCTCCTGGGCTCGGATCCTACCAACTGGGATGGCCAATGAGGTCAACCCTGCTGGCATTGAATTCTACAATAACTACATCAATGAAATGCTGAAGTATAACATCACTCCAATGATTACTCTGTACCATTGGGATCTGCCCCAAAAACTGCAGGAACTAGGAGGCTTCGCAAACCCACTATTCATCGGATGGTTTGAGGACTACGCAAGGGTTGTCTTCAAAAATTTCGGAGACAGGGTCAAGATGTTCATTACTTTCAACGAGCCAAGGGAAATCTGCTATCAAGGCTATGGAGCTGATATAAAAGCTCCTATCCTAAATTCTACGGCTGTGGGAACTTATTTATGTGCCAAGAACTTGGTTGTGGCTCATGCTAAGGCTTACCACTTGTATGACAAAGAGTTTAGGCCGACGCAGAAGGGGCAGTGCGGTATCACGATTAGTGTAAATTGGTTTGGTGCAGCCACTGACTCTGCTGAGGATCAGCTAGCTGCTGAGCTTAAAAGACAAGGCGAGGTATAACAAATACATTAATTAAATATTCTTCTTAAATTTTAAACATAATCTACAACCATTAAACCATTTTTCCAGTGGGGTATCTACGCGCATCCCATCTTCTCAGCCGAAGGAGGTTTCCCAAAGGAGTTTTCTGAAAGACTGGCTGAAAAGAGCGCCCTACAAGGCTACTCCAGGTCCCGTTTGCCTGCGTTCACCGAAGAAGAGAAAACATTCGTCAGAGGAGCTTCTGATTTCTTCGGCGTTAACCATTACACAGCAGTAATGGTGTCAGCGACTGAGCATAAAGATGTGTTCCCCGTGCCCTCCCTGTTGGATGATATGGATGTTGGACACTATGTGCCTAATGACTGGCTTACTTCTGCTTCCTCTTGGCTCATGGTGAGTGACATAATTGAGTTGCTATGTACCTATAGTTTTATACAGAGAGCACGCACGATATCATGTGATATTTATGTTTTATGATCATTTAACTGCTCGCCCTGCCAAATCCTTGCATACGAAAAGGCTAATTGATGGAAAGATTAATTTTATGCATTTCTCTGATTTAATTAAGCTAAAAATCGGTACAGTATGGTTAAGGACATGATCAGTCAAAGTAACTCTTACCCTATTCTGATAATTACCAACTAATTTGGTTAGTTAAGCAAGCAAATAATTAATATCTTTCGTTAAAAAAATTGAAGTATCTTTATATAGTGAAATTATCGTACAATCTAATTCTCTCTTCTTTTCCAGTTAGCACCTAACAGCCTCTTCAACTCCTTAACCCACCTGAAGGAAAAATACAACAATCCCGTCTTCTACATCACTGAAAACGGCTGGTCCTCAGAACCTGACAGTGGCCTGATAGATGATGACAGGATCACGTACTACAGAGCTTCGATGGAGAGTCTCCTCAACTGCTTGGATGATGGAGTGAATCTCAAGGGTTATATGGCGTGGAGTCTGATGGATAACTTCGAGTGGATGCAGGGTTATCAGTAAGTATAGTTGCTAATGTTATTATAACGTAAACATCCATTAATTAACCCTCCTCTTCTATACATTGAGCAGTATTTATTGTACAATCCGTGTATAAAATCCTTGATGCTTAGTTTGTCATATAGTATAAGATGCAGATGGAGACGTGAAAATGTATGTTTGACGACGTAATGTACAAGTGAATAAGACATCAATAGACAAGTATTATAGTTGCAAAGGTCAAAAGTGATCAACGTTTTCGTAAGGTTATACAGATCACGAGGGTTGCCAATCACAATAATTGTTATTATTATGGGTAAGCGTCATAGAACTGCAGGCTATACCCTTTCTATGATGGGAACTGACCAAATATACACACTGATAAATTATTACATACTCATATTTGGGACTATTATTTCCACAGAGAGCGTTTCGGCCTATATCACGTTGACTTCGAAGACCCCGCACGCACGCGCACTCCTAGAAAGTCCGCGTTTGTTTACAAGCACATCATCAAGAACCGCTACGTTGACTACGAATATGAACCTGAATCTATGACTATGACCATCGATGAAGGACACTGAAGATTCTTGCACTGATTCTGATATTAGTTTTGGTAAATTAAAAGCGTTAAGTAAATATGTACTGGCCATATATTATTTCCCTGTAACATGACATTCATCATCAATATTTACGTCCAGTGGCTGCAAATATAACATAGATGGCGCCACTCGCACCAAATAAACTACGAAGTATTGGATTCGTTGTATAGATAGCGCTAAGCGTCAGAGTTTTTCATGTTTTTCCGAGTGAATAACCTTCTGATATTTTTTTTATTTTTATGTTTTAAAAACATCTGATAATTGTAACTTATAAATTATTATGATAATTATTTAATATTCATCAATAAAAAGCAAAATGAAGTAATATTTGCGTGCAAAACATACGTTACATTCATAATATGTTTTACACGTGAAAATTACTTCTTTTGGATTTTTACACAAAAAAACATTACACAACAAAAAAGCCTAATTATAGTAGTAACTACCTAATTAAAGAAAAACGTAAAGTAATGTACGAAATTGATAACTAAGTACTAATGATATTATCTTATCCTAAGATAATAATATAATGAAGAGTTATGTAAACCATGTTTCAGTTTTAATTTACACAATGCGCGTCGTGGTACTGTGTTTGCTGAAGTAAGAATTTTATATATATCTACTTAAATAAAATTACTGTGTTTATTATTTTGTGAAGTGGTGGAAAATAATTTACTTTTTTCCTGAAAAAGGACCGCCTTCTTTCGTTTTTGTGAAATGTGGGAGAATCAACTTAAGTTTTCCTCGGAATGTTTTAAAAGTGTAGCATAGTAACCCCCGGTGTATTCCACCTGAGATCTTGGAACAGTCCTTATGTGTCAAGGACTAGATTTTGTGGTGTTAATTAATACCGTAGTGGAGGAGACAAGTTAAATAAAGATTAAATAAACCAACGGAGAAATTAATCTGTTTAGTTGATCATATTCTATTTTTCGCCCCGCTTACAAACAACGATTCCGGTGCAAAGGACCAAAACCGAGATCCCATATCTATTGCATTTGCTGTCATGGAAATAGCTAGAAGTTAATTATTACTAGCAGATAGACTTCTTGAAAGTTTTACTAGCAGTTGGATTTCCAGACCGTACGCAAAACACGCGCTTTGATGTGGAGATGCGGACACCAGCCAATATTACCTAGACTAACTGACCGGACCCAGAGATCAATCATTTGGAGTTCATCAAGATCCTTAAGACGACTATTGAAACCATAATGTTAACCCTGCTGATAATATTGTTATTCTAAGAGGTCGCATTTATTTACGCCCAGCCAAGTGGTATAAGGACCAGAATGAGCTTGGTCGATTCGCACGTCCTGTGCTTGTGCCCAGCAGTGGACTGACTGCAACCTAGTCTGAGTTGATTGATAAGACCGGTTTTGTTTTCAGTCTCCTCATAGTCATCGGTTCCGATGGCTGGTCAGACAATAGAGTACGGAAGTTTCCACCGAACTTTTTATTTGGTGCTGCCACTTCTGCGTACCAGGTGGAAGGGGGCTGGGATGCTGATGGTAAGGAAGATTTCTTATTTATGTAAGCTTAAGAAAGGAATCAGAAGGAAAAATAGGCTTCTTTCAATTCCATAATTTATAGAACTGTGGGGGTCTTGCGCAGACATTTTCGAAGTTTTAGAAATCTTGGCGGTCCAAGCAACGGCATGGCATGCCATTGATCGCAGGTTCGAGTCCTCCCTTTTTTTGTAACTTTTTTTTTATTATAATAAAAGTTTGCAGTTTTTGCGCGCTCTTCAAAAGTGCCTACCGTAAGATGAGAAGACATGGTTCCAGACCGTCATATATATATATTGTGATGATGAATGAAGTCACGTTATTTATGAGAAAGATTATTTTTTTATGTTGTATGATCATAATAATATGTCATTCTAAATCCTCTACTGCTAAATCATCGTCAACGTAATGTTATCTAATGACTATAGGTACGTTACAATACGTTTAAATTGTATCTTCTAATGTTATACCTAATGATTCTCAGACAGTCCTGCATTACGAAAATGTTGTTCATTGTTGTGAATGTAAACGAGGCGAAATGAGCATGTAAGAATCGTAGCAGGTGGCGTTCTGTAGTTTCTGCCTACCCCCATGGGGAGAAGGCGTGAGTTTATGTATGTATGTTGCTGTTGTGATTTTTCTGTATCAACGAGTTACTTAGCCGGGTAGCAGTCGCGATACTTTATACATAACAATTACCTTGTTTTTTTTATGTGAAACATCTATAGCCGCGGGTGTAACCGATTTTTGGCATGGCGACGCGTCGCCACGGTATACGATGGTATGTTTCACAACTGCCAGGTGTCCCGTGACGGCTCAATTTTTTTTAATGTTAGTGAAAATACTTGTTTGCAATGTAAAAGATATTGGTCGCAACATTTTTCTGTACATAAAAGATGCTATTTTATAGCAACCTTCAGACTGTCGTGTATGATAATATTTACTGTAAATATTGTAGTTTCCTCGTACCTACTTCATTAGCATAGGTTAGCATTAATTACCCGACTAGTTGACGGCCACGGAGCCATACAACCAATAGTCTGGTTTAATAAGTGTAATCCACTATGTGTGTGTTGTGTATACATACAGGGTAATAGGGACCACGCGCAAACTGAAACCATGAATTCAGCAGTAAATGATTCTGCACAGAATTTTTTCTTCGGTTATCAAAAAAATAATCTGCTGTTTCATAGAAAAGTGTAATCAATACCTACGCGCTCAAAATGTATGGAAAAGCTTTATTAAAAAAAAAAAAAAACTATATATATAAAAATGAATCTCTATTTCCCTTTGGTCATCGCATCACGCGTGAACGGATGAAACAATTTCGCTAATTCTTTTTTTGTCGTGTTAATTATTGTCAGGAGAAGGTTCATATGAAAGAAAAAAATAAGGAAGTTGAGCGGAACATTAGAAAATTTAAGAAAAATTAACGCCAATATTATTTTTATATAACTGTCAGTGGTTTGAAATAACCGTCAGCGATTGGCAGAATGCGCGCTGCAAATATCGTTTAACACAGATGGATTGGTTGATAAATGAGTCTATATATATATATATATATAAGATAATGAGTGATATATATATTTTCAATGCAATTTTTTTCAGAATCATGTACTGAATTCATTGTAACAGGTTGAGCGTCATGTTCCAGCCAACCTGTATACGTAAACTCTAGTAGGTATTAGTTCAAAGAGGAAAGAGGAGGTTCGTGAACGGGTGCCGTCAGTAGGGACGGGTCATCTCTTAGCTGCCGAGGCCTTTTTTTTTATAATCATCAACATCGTCATCACTTCAGCTGAAAGACGTCCACTGCGGGACATAGGCCTCCCCAAGCACCGCCACTTCGACCGGTTCTGAGCTTCTCGTATTTAAAAATTATTAGAATTGTTTTTTTTATATTTTCATTAAGGCTGCTCTCTCGAAAAAGCTTGAAAAAAGCATGCAGATGAAGCAACTTTTCGTCGGCATTTACAGAAAAATTACATCTGAAAAAAAAAATGTTAGTAATCTACATGATACTCGTATAATTTGTAATTTGGTTTAGCCATAATTTTTCTATCGGTATCACAGAATAAAATAAAAATACACCAAATCAGCTCCAAATCATTGAGATGAAACCATTTTACTCCTTCGTTTTTTATCAAAAGAGTATAAAAAAAATATCTACTGCTTTGCAATACAAAGGAAAATGATTTGGTTTTGTTACTTTTTTTTAAAATGTATTATTTTTATTGTAATAAATTAAAAAGGCGTCCGATTAATGACTGCGTCTACGTCACCCCCGCACTCGTCCTTAGATTCAGTTGGTCGTTAGCTCCGCCCAAATGCTCAAGGTTATTGGCATTATTGCAAGCCTTAACTACGGACGGTTTTGATGTGCACGTCTGCATCGTCCTCATATGTATAACTAACTTTTGCCCGCGGTTTCGCCCGCGTAGATGTCGGAAATTATACCACGGGAACGTACTACCGGGATAAAAAATATCCTACGTATTAATCCAGGTTGTAAACTATCTGCGTTCCAAATTTCATCCAAATCCGTTTAGTAGTTTTTGCGTGAAAGAGTAACAAACATCCATCCGTCCATCCATTTATAATACGGGTGCTAATTAAGGCAGCTTCTTTAAAATGTCATTCTCGTCTTCAAGTATATTTAGTTGTCTAAATAATTAATAGGTAAGCGACAAACTTTTAGCGTCTAATAAATGATTTTCAAGCGAATATATATTGTAAAACGAGCTACTGTTAATATGACGCAGCATGGTGATAATTCTTAAGCAACGTTATGGACCAAGTAATAAATAGGGGTATTATTCATAATGCCCGCGCATTATGAATAATGACAAGCGTAGTCGACGGAGCCCCGCTCTGCGGGGCTCCTACTTCTGGGTGGTTTAAAAAAAATAACCACGAAGGGAATGGCGGGGTCTTTTAGACCCCGCCATTCCCTTCTAACCTAACCTGTCCGAGTCGGGGTGCCCTAAGTCCCGAGCTCGCTTAGTAGCACACTTACAACATTAGTCACTTGAGTTATCAATTCAGAAGTAAATATATTTATCGGTAGCTCTGAGTCATATTAATTTACGCTCGTAAATTGACGCTGGTTTTTTGATATTCTGTTGGAACAGTAAAGATGATGAATTAATATAATTGAAGCTGTTCTATTAACTCGTCGCCTAGATATAAAAAAAGACGCTATGTTGCAGGTGCTAAAGAAAACTTTTGTTGCCGCACATATAATTTCCCTTATAATATTAGTAGGATTTCAACATGAATGATGTAACCAATATTTTGGTCTAAAGGAGTGTCCGTGGGGCTTCTTGCCCGTTTTCTCATTCATCGTTTTGGAATGGGCAACTAGCTTCATCTTTGTGACAAACTGACCCCTTGACGATGCAATAGTGCCTGTAATTGGTTTAATTGAAATAAATGTATTGAGTTTGAGTTAGTCAACGGTCACCGAACCATATAACTAATAGTTGTTTCATATCTGTACCTAATACCTAATTCACTGCTGTGTATAAACTGAATTGTGTCTTACCTAGTGTCAGAGATATGGATAGAGAACAACGTTCCAGTTATCAATGTCCAAATCACGGACTAGAAAAAAAAGAAGGACTCCGCGCCACATCGATCGTAAGTGAAGCACTTTACGTATGCCGGGACCGTTTGTACAAACATGCCTCACGCACACATTTACATCATATGGTGCCGACTGGCCGCCATTACGCGACACTACGGCGTCATTGTAGGTACTGTTTACGTCAAGTAATAAAATAAAATAATGCCTTCTTGTGTTGTGAAATGGTGTAAAAATAATTCTACATCCCAGAAAAAGTGTCAAGGAATAACATATCATAAGTAAGACGATTTACACACACACATAGATCGGTACGGTGATCCACTTTCGATATGCGTGGCGCGGAGTCCTTTACTTTCTAGTCTGTAGTCCAAATCTATGAATTAATAAATGCAATGTCACTGTCAACTGTCATCCGGACATGATCACTGGAACGTTGTCTACGTTCCATATCTCTGGCACCTAGAAAACTAGGTCATTGACTCAATGAGAAAGATTTTCAGTGGAAGGATTAATTCGAAACAAATACACGTTAACCAATTCCTCGTTGGTCGGACGTGCTACTGCTGTGCATGTGTTCCTGGCTTCGATTCCCGGGTCAGGAAAAGTGTTATTGGGTTTTTCAATCTGGAATTTCTCAGTAGCAGCCCGGAGTCTGGATTTGTGTCCGGTTGATGGCAATAGGCTCGCCCCCTATTCCATGGGACTTAAACATAACTGGTGAAAAGTGAGTGTACTATAGGTCATCTCTGCCTAATCCTTCGGGGAAGCAGGCGTGATGTTATGAGAGACATTAACCAATTCCATGATTATAGTAGGTACAGCTATAGCTAAGTACCTAATTACTTGAGCACACCTTATCTATTTTTTTACGATAAATCCCTTCTAAATAGATAGTAAAGCTTTATTTTAACATGCTAAAAGATAACACATTTAATATTTTAATTAATCTGTAAATAAACACAATAAGTTACTTTGTACTATAATGAGTTCATTATCTTTTAAAAATACCCGCAAGTAATATTTGAATGACAATGCCATCCATCCATTTAAGGGGGATGCGCTAAGGTAGCCCGCGAAATTCCATTTTTCTTAGGTTTTTTGTAATTTGCAGGTCAGTATCAGGTTGTACGTTGAACTAAATATGATTCGCGGCCGTATCAAATATTTTGTTTATAGAATTATAATCATATGAATCATCATTACATCTCTTTATGTTCACATTACCGTATTGAATGACTCTTTCATGAAATTATGTCATTTGACACCAATTCTAACTTACGGAGTTGTATTGCTGATTCTAATGATTATAATTCTGTAACGCCACATTTGTTACGGTCGCGAATCATATTTTAATAGATATAATAGGCTGACAGTTATTTTCTTTTGATTACGCATAAAGGCTCCTTCAAACAGGCGTGACACGCGACGCGAATTGCACGCGACACAAAGGCACCGCTCGTCGCGTGACAGGCGGTGCCTTTCTGTCACGTCGCGTGTAGCGCCTGTTTGCAGGAGCCTTAAAAGAACCGGACCAATACCAACCTTACCCTTTTAACATGCACGTCCTACATCGTTCTCACATGTACCTACAACTTCAACATGAATGATATCACCAATATTTCGACTTAATAGAGTGTCCATGGAGTTTTTTGCCAATTCTTCTCCATAGAACTTCTACTACGCTTTGGAATGGGCAACCAGCTTCATCTTTCCGACTAACCGACTCCTTGGCAGTTCAAAAGTGCCTGTAATTACTTTAATATTGAAATAAATGCTTTGATTTGTATTCTATTTCATTTTCCAGGCAAAGGTGAGAGCATCTGGGACAGGTTCGTCCATGAAAACCCACAAGTGGTAGCTGATGGCACGAACGGTGACGTGGCGAGTGACTCCTACCACCATTGGCAGAGAGATGTGCAGATGTTAAGGGAGCTCGGTGTTGACTTTTACAGGTTCTCTATATCCTGGCCTAGGGTACTGCCTACTGGTAAGATAATTTTACAAAACATAACATCACACGCCTGAAACATGTATGTACGAAATATGTATGTATGTACGTGTACGCCGATATACGACTTTTCATGATTTCAAATTGAACATCATGTCTAAACGAATAGTCTTATTTGTTTGAAAAAAATATATGATAAACTAGACTATTTTCTTCGTAATTTGATATGTGAATATTTGAAATTATATTTTTATAACATAATGTAATTAATTTGTAAAGTAATGTCTAACGCGAACACATAAATGATAATCACGCAAAAACTATCAGGCGTATTTTCATGAAATCTACACCATCTAAAAGACAATTTAAGTACCCAAATTTTTGTATACGGCTTTTATTTGTATTGTGTTTGATAAATCAAGGTGGCTTGTTTTTGCGAATAAACTTGATGCACTTTGAAGCGGGGGCTCTTGCGGACGACGGGCGGCAGTGCATCGCTGACCAATGACCGGGTAGACGCTAACGCTCTGTGCAATTTTATTCGCTTAAAAGTTTTGCATGCTCCTCCCACTCGCTCAAGGTCGCTGGCACTTATGTCGCCTTAAGTCCCACATGTACTCGTAAAAGGGGACAAGTCTATTGCCATCAACCGTGCACAAATCCAGTCTCCGGGCTGCTTCTGAGAAATGGCTTCTGAGTCATTTCTCAGTAGCAGCCCAGAGTCTGGATTTGAAACAAATGAAGTCAGTACTTCATTTGTTGTAGAGATAAATATAGGTACGCACGGCTACATATCAAGCTATACATTTCCAGTATAAGCTGATCTCGTATTGTATAGGATTGGCTTATACTGGAAATGTACAGCTTGATATGTAGCCATGTCTACCTGCCGTCAACGGCACACATTGGTAGAAATAAGTTGACTAGCCTGTATGTCGTAGCTATAAGAGCGTGGTTCCACTAATGTGCAATGTTGGACACTTGGACAGTATCATTGGTCTGGTGATCAAAAGCGTGACTGAGTGTGGGGTCCTGGATCACCTGGCCCGGCCTGGTCGTTCAGGACCCTTCCAAGCAGGCCAGGCTAAATATGAATAGCAAATTAACGGCTCATCCCTACTACATGGAAATTTTAAACTAAACGTCGTATTTTTGTAATTTTTTTGACAATCGTAACCCGGAAGAATACTCACGCGATAAATCAAACAGACTTTTTTCAATCGTCTCCAGTCTCGGTCTCGTCCTTGGCCAACCGCACTTTAGGTTATCAGCTGATAACCCACTAGTAATGATTCTGCTACTACTATACAACATGTCCCGGAATTAACGCACACCACCAAACACCCCAATTAGAATATTATTCTTACTGAATTTTTACTATCACTACATAATCATTATTATAAAACTAAGTCCCCCGCCGCGTCTATCTGTCTATACGCGATAAACTCAAAATCTACAGGTGTACAATTTATTAGGGTTATGTGTAAATTGGCTGAAAAATGACGATGATTGTGTAAGATCTCGGAAAAATCATGCCGACGGGGAATTTTGCCGGCGTGCGCCGCGTAAAATAATAGAGTCATAAGAAAACAATATAACGGAATTATGTCTTTTACTCCCGGTAGTACGTTCCCATGGTATATTTTGCGACAACCACGCGGGCGAAGCTGCGGGCAAAAGCTAGTTATGTATAAAACATTGTTTATTTATTATATTAGTTATGCTGAATGTGGGAGAATATTGTGGTCACGTTACAAATCTACGCACGCACACAGTCGCACACGCATAAGGGTCTAGCGTAGTAGATCATACTTCGTCCATTTTGGTTTGTTTTAACTGTACAGCGGAAGCGTGACTTTAATTACCGTACTTTTAATTATTTTTGGGATGAAAAATTACCTATATTAAAATTTACAGAATTCGATTCAGTAAGCGATTCTGAACAAACTACTTTCATAATATGCATTAATTCAGTGACACATTGGTGCCGATTCTCTTGTCACAAAATTCTCTAAACTAGACTAAAAATCACTAAAATTTTGTTTATTCCTGTCAAACGACGATTTCTCATTCTGAAATTGACTAAAGTGACACAACTTAACTATATTTTAGTTTGACAGCACTAAGATGGCACTGAATTATTAGTTTAGTGAAAATCCCAATTTTGCTATTCTGAATTTGACGTTTTTCACCTAAAATTTTGGTTGACTAACTAAATTGGCTATTTTTAATCGCGATTCAAAAGGTGTGGAATAAAATTAGTTGTCATGAACTAAAATTCACGACAAGACCTCGATTTCAGATGAAAAACAGTACTGTATCTTTTTTTTAATTTATTTTACTTATATCTCGAAAATGGTGTGTCCTATCGCAAAAATAATGAAAATTTCGACCACCTTTATAAGACTCATAAACCACTAAAACTCTACATGTAGGTAATATTTTTTTCATATTTTCCATACAAAAGTGAAAAATTCCATCTAAAACACGTCGAGGGTGCCCCCATGCGTGACTCCGGCTCTAAAAAAGAAAACACGTAATAGGACAAACAAGTACCACGTGGAGTCGCGATTGTCAAATTAAATTTTAGTTGCGTCAAAATTATTTTTAAATTTAGAGATATTTTTTTGCAGAATTGCTCTAAGATTCTCATAGTCAAAAGTAAGGAATTTTAGTGATAGTTTAGTTAGTTTAGTTCGGTGTACAAGAGAATCGACACCATTATTTTAGATTTGTAGCAGAATCACTATACATAAAGATAGTACAATTAGGTTTACGATAATATTGATAAACTTCCGTCAACAAAGTAGGTACTTATTTCGTGATAACGTGATATCTTTAGCGCTGTGACATGGTCACAAAAAAATATTTCCAGCTATGTTAATCTTACGTATGATTATTAAATTTGTTCTTTCGTAATCTTCAATTCTCGTTTATGCATGAATTATACGAGCTGTTGCTGCAGAGGGAACAGCCAGTCGCCAAATTTGGGCCTGACCGTCAAGGCAAGGCCAATTATACAGTATGTTAATTAATGAAAACTAAACCAACAACTAATAAACAACCATACATATCTATCTACAAAAAAAACAACCCTAAAATATATTTAGTTTTTTTTTTATATTATATGCACGCCTTCGTTAACATATTGTATTGAAGCATCGTCGCTTGAAGGTATCTTCAAGCGACGATGCTTCAATACAGTATTCCTAAGGAGTATTTCTTATACAGGCTGTCTTGTAAATAATAGATAACCTTGAAATAGCCTATAATAGAACTTGCGACAGTTCAAAAAATAAAAAATCCCCAACAAACTAAGATTTTTAGAAAAAAAATATACTTTTTTTACATTCGTCTTCACCACGACCACAAATGAATGAATTCCTTATGTTATTTGTTGTTATAATATTATACGTTGATTATGCCGACAGACCGGCAGTAAATAGTGTGTCTAGAAATTGCACGGTATTTTTTTTCTAAAAATTCTTATTTTTGGGTACTATTTGGGATATATAATTTTTTTGTATTTTTTTTTATAATGGCCGTAGGTTATATTATTTGATATTTCAAGGTTATCCATTATTTACCGGACACCCTGTATTCATATACCTCAAAATAAAGAAACATTCAATACCCTTTGCAGGTTTCGAAAACGAAATCAACGAAGCAGGTTTCAAGTATTATGACGAGCTAATAGACGAACTCCTCAAATACAACATCCAGCCAATGGTGACTCTGTACCACTTCGACCTTCCCCAGCAGTTACAAGACCTGGGAGGATGGACCAACCCTCTCTCCGTCACCTGGTTCGAAAACTACGCGAGGCTTGTCTTCAAAAGATACGCGGCGAAAGTAAAGTTCTGGATAACTATGAACCAGCCTGATACGATTTGTATAGATGGATATGGCAGTGAAGCACAAGCTCCTGGACTTAATTTGAAGGATGGTGGTGGCTATGAGTGTGTAAAGAATGTTCTGCTGGCCCATGCAAAGGCTTATCGGCTATATGAAAAGGAATTTGAGAAGGAGCATCATGGTAAGGAAGTTGGCGTTAGGTTGATAGTTATTTTGAGATTTTATTGAAAGCTGGAGGTTTTTGTCCTTTAAATCTCTTGATGGATATCCTGTCCATTATCATTATCTCATCATTCTATTGCACTTATCACAATGCCAGTCGCAACTGTCTCTTTCTTCCAAACTTCTTTATTAGTCGTCACCTCGGTTGTCACCCCCTTTCTGGCCCTACCATCTTTGGTCTTCCCCTACTGGTATATCCATCCACATTCATACTCAAAACTCTCCTCACGACATTTCCACATTCCACCGCATCACATCCCTAAACCATGACAACCGATTTCTACACAACTTTTCAGTCACCCGTGTCATTTTCACCATTTTCTTTCACCTTCCATCATTGATTACTTTAACTTAGGTCAGTAGGTCAAAAGCTTAGTAAAGTTTGCGAACGAGGTCCTGGGTTCGATGCACAAATGGGGAACAGTGTTGTCAAGTTTTTTTTTGGAAACGTCTGCAGTGCCGTTGTTAATTGAAACATACTTATATACTATATATACTGTTATGAAAATCTTTTTTCCTAGCTTATCCTAACCAAAAACGTAAAACTACAGTATACCTTTGTAGTGGTATCTACATTGCCACATGCGAGCTACACGTCATACTGACGTCACGCAAATCCTGCATCGCGCAAGCAGAGTTTACCGCGCAACTAGCATATATACAACGTCCCGACATCAACCAGAAGACCATTTCAGATACCAATCTACATGGTCTTCACATGATCTGACCAAGATTATGTCTGGACTTTAAAAGAGACTGTGACCTCTGAGTTTGTGTCGGCCTTTCTTCTCAGAGTAGTCAGATAGGAAACGCCGACCTCATCTAGTTTAAAAATATGATTGACGTGCAAAAGTGTTTGTACAAACCTACTTACAGAAATAAAATCATTTATCATTTATCATTTATCAACCATCGGGCAGTTGCCCAGCAGACACGACACCCGTCAGGTCGGAGGATCTTCCCTTTTCTATAGAGTATGAGTGAACTTTACACCCTGTTCCACATACCTCTATACCTTCATTAATTTGTTAGCAGACAGAGATAAATAAATATTACGCAGTATTATTGCAAAAAAATGAACCACTGCTTAAACATTACGTTTCAGGCAATGTTGGTATTGCTGTGGCAGTCAACTGGTTTGATCCGTTGAGCAACTCCACAGAGAATGTGGAGGCTACTGAAAGAGCTAGAGCATTTGAGGTGAGTCATAGCAAAAAATAGGTCAGAAGTAACTAAGACCAAATAAAACGACAATGTAAGGTAAAGTACTCAGAACTGCAATGATACTAAGTCTGAATAAAAGCCAGTCTAGATTTGGAAGGCATAAACTAATGTACGTACGTTTCCCTACGTGATCGAATCATAAATGAAGAGATGCCGCAGGAGAACCAAGGTAACCGACACAGCCCGAAGTATTGCCAAACTTAAGTGGCAGTGGGTAGGGCACATTGCTCGCAGAACAAATGGCCGATGGGGCCGAAAGGTTCTGGAGTGGCGACCACGTACCGGAAGACGTAGCGTTGGAAAGCCTCCCACAAGGTGGACCGATGACGTTGTGAAGGCCGCAGGAATCCGCTGGATGCAGGAAGCACAGAACCGGTCGAAGTGGCGGTGATTGGGGGAGGCCTATGTCCAGCAGTGGACGACTTTCAGCTGAAATGATAAACTAAAAAAAGGCTGATTGTATCTAGATCCGTAAAATTTGATTTCAGTTTAACTCAAAAATTCGACGGCTAATACCAAAATTCTAATTATTTTACAGTTCGGCATCTACTTGAACCCAATATGGTCGAAAGAGGGAGACTTCCCAGCCCTCATTAAGAGTATAGTGGACAAGAAGAGCAAAGAGCAAGGATTCAAAACTTCCCGACTACCGATACTTTCTGCTGAAGAAATAAAACTTCTTAAAGGTATGTATTATGTACTTTAGAAAAAGATGTATAATTAAATTGATATATGTTCTTTGCTTATCGGTGGAGGTTTACACTAACTTAAGGTAAGTAACAGTATTGACATTTAACTCTGTTTCCTGATAATTTCCATCTTCAAAGTTGGCTAAAAAACCACGAGGGCCCAACAGACCTGCGAAATGGACACAATAGTTATCAGCACACTCACAGACACATAACATTATAAATGTTGTGTTAAGTGTTTCATGAGACTGAGAGCAGGTTATAAAATGAAAGTGAAACATTAGACTTGATTTGATTGACATTTAGGCACTTCGAGATGAGATTGGAGTTGGAGTTCCAAACAATAGGCAAAAGGCATTTAAGGTTCTTTGAAGTTACTATGAATAAAATTCTCCCAATTTACAGGATCTGCAGACTTCCTAGGAATGAACCACTACACCACGTTCTTGGTGCAGCCCAGTAAGACGGAGTATGAGTCTCCTTCATTTGAAGACGATCGTAATGCAGAGTACACGCAAGGTCCTGAGTGGAAACCTGCTAAATCACCCTGGTTGAAGGTACATAAAATCTTACATAGCATCACCCCTGTACTTCCCAATTGGTTGGCAGAGTGTATTGTGAAACCACATTTCACCAGCTATCAAGTACCTTGTAATTTAAATGGATAAGACAGTACTATAAAAAAACCGGGCACTAGAGATCAAGACTCCGGGCTGCTACTGTGAATTTTCTATCCCAGTTCCAGGGATCAAACAAAATATCACTCAACTCAACGCAGTCACGCTTGTGAACACTACAACAACGAGACAGGTATGAAGTTGCAGCACTGTCCCGGACAAACCTTGTCACAAGCCCTCCTACTGCTGTTTAAATAGCAGCAAAGCAAGCACCAAGCAAGCAAGCCAAACAAGCATGCCAGGCAAGGTGGTGCGTGGTGTTGGTTGGTGTCCAAGCATATCTGGTAAACCAGACATGCTTGGATATCAGAAAAAAACAACTGAGGCATGTCAAGATCTGAGCTACTTACCGACCTGCTAAGTCTTATCTTTATCTTACTAAAATGCCATTCTCACATTTCTCACCATCTTTTTCAGAGCGCCCCCTACGGCCTCTACAAAGCCTGCATCCACCTGAACCTGAACTACAACTACCTCCCCATCATCATCACGGAGCATGGCTGGTCTTCAGACTCTGGGCTGCGAGACCAGTCGAGGGCTGACAACCTGCGGGCATACCTCGGTGCCTTGCTCCTGGCCATGGAAGATGGGACGGAGGTCAAGGGGTATACCGTATGGAGTCTCATGGATAATGCGGAGTGGACTGCTGGGACTAGGTTGGTAGAGAGTGGAAGAGGTTTTATTAAAGGTTTGTTATTGAGGCTTGATAGATAGGGCAGTTGTTCCATGTAAAATATTGGTATTTAGCTGCTACTAGTTAAACTAGAAGCCGACTCTAACATAGTAGGGAAGGTCTAGACAGATGGTGATGAGGTAGACTGTAGGCACGTGTGGCCTTTGTCGCCTGGCGACCACATCGCCCAGTACAAGAAAATACAAGAATGTTGATTACAATCTACCTTATCACTTAACACTCTCTCCGGTCGTGTCGGATTGCCTTTCCATAGAACTATGAGAGTGAGGCAAGTGAGAGTGCACCTGTGTATGCGCACACACTCGTGCACTATAATATCTCCCGCGCCGAAGGCTAGTCTCGGCTGAGATTGGTCACCATGGCCGAAATTCAGTCAGGGGGACTATTACTAACTCGTACAATCATTTTGCTTTATCGGACACTGGAAAAGTGAGGATAGTACTCGTATTACAAATATCAATATTATAAATTTTAAATCGGCCGAAAACATTGATACTAGTATGTCCATTTCGGACACACTCCATCAGAATATGAAAAACATCATCAATCACTAGTCATTACAATAAAGCATAGATAACATAACGATGCGCCTTTTTCTCCATAGGTCGCATAATACCAATAAATTCAAAGAAAAGGCAAACGTATATTAATTCATCATATTGTTTGACGCTATTCCCTCTCGATTAATCTGAAAGTTATGGGCTGCAGCCCGTAAAATGATCATTATCACTGTACTTACATCTTGAAAATTGTTAATGTTTGTTCGATTCTTTCCCTACTGAATTCCAGATGACTAAGCAAAGTACCTAATAAACTAGACTAACATAAAAAAAAAACACTTTCCAGCGAACGTTTCGGCCTCTACGAGGTAGATTTCGAGTCAGAATCAAAGGAGAGAACAGCTCGTCTCTCCGCCCTGGTGTACAAGCATATTATAGAGAGAAGGGAGGTGGAAGATAACTGGAGCCCTAGCAGCTTGAAGATTGAGATCACTAAGAACGATAAGAAGAATAACTATAAGGCTGAGCTGTGATCTTAGCAATGAAGTATTTACAAATTCGCCAAAAGATTTAAAAGTATAACAACAAAACGATGGTCATGCTATTGTGTTAGTTGTCTGGTATCTTAGATTAGAATTGAGGTATGAATGCTTGAAGATCGTTGCAGATAATGCAAGGCATTGACTAGGTAGCTACCTAGTCAATCTGTTCGATTTATTTTTATAGTTTCCAATCCAATGCTATGCTTGTGCGATTGTACCAAAATAGGCAAGAATGTATTTTATGTTTTAGTAGTTACTATAAAATGTACTTAAATAAATACTTAATTAATTAAATTCGAGCATTTTCTTATTTTTGTTTGATAAATGAATTAATGTTGTTGTGTAAAATGATTTTAACTTCACGACATCTAGCGGAAACTCTGTGAACTACTTGATCGTCACGTTGATACAAAAAATAATCAGTTTTTAGGTGGGGCGAATAGTACATTAAAATTGTAACAGATGGATCTGTTTACAACAGTAATATACTATTGATAAAAGATGGCGCTACTTGTTCAAATTCTGCCACTAGAAATAGTTTGAAAAAACTTTTTTGACGTTTTTTGTTTTAGATATGTAGTACCTGTTTGTAGTTAAGAATATGGGCAACCCGTGTCTTGCCGTCGGTATTGAACTTCTAGTTAATTATTTTGTCTAAAAGTGAGAAGTAAAAAAAGATGAGCAAAAATAGTAACATTCTTCACAGTAGTTTATTTTATTTTATTCTAATCGGGAAACTTACAGCTAACTTATACAGTATTCTTAAACAATATGCAATTGAAGGCCATTTACAAGTTTCCACTGATAAACACTAGAATTAAAAAACCAAAAATAAAAGAAAAGGTCAGTACAAAATACCCACACTTAACATAAATAAGAAAATAAATATAACACGATTGACTAATACTAACTAAGAATCATTTAGATGCAAACAATTACTTTTCTGTAAAGAAGCTTTTCACCAACAAATGCTTAAACCAATTGTTATTACCGGTGTTATTGTAAAGACTAAAAAGAGGGACTATCAAACTCATTGTTATCGACACATTTTATCTATAAAAAGCAAAACGAGCTTCACCATCCTCTTACATACCATAACAAATCAAAACGACCAGATTTTGAAACACTAAGTACAATACAGTAGGTACTTGCCTACGTACCAAATAAATAGGTAGCTGCCACGAATCAGGAAGCATTTAGGGGTTAACTTTATCAATACAAGTTATTATGAACTTTACCAAGTTGAAGTTAAAGTTGGTTTTGCTTTGTTTCGGCTTTCGAATATAATGTTTGCCACCCGCAGCGAGTGTTTGGAAATAGTTTTTTTTTAACCCATTGTTGCAATTTTTTATTTTATTGTAAGTAAACTAAATACCGTATGTAATATGTGTTCAAATTGGATCGAGGGCTTGTCGTGTATAATCTTTTGTTTGCATTGTTCAAATATTTCGTTTTTTTTTTTGCTGTATTTTTTGTTTATTTTTGTTCAATACGATTAGTCTGTTGAGAGATAGAGAAAAATGAACGTAATGCCGCTTCCATTTTTTTAATACTTTTTTTTTTTGTCTTACTTAAATAATATTGGCTACATCATTTAATAGTATCGATGAGTAAACAATCATGTCGTCCAGTAATAACAGGACTTACATTTAAATAAAGGTTATTTTCAAGCAAATGTGCAAGAAAGGAGCTTTTCGTAAAGATAATATTTATTACTCTCGTAGCCGCGTAGACCTACGCTCGTAGCACTGTCTACGCCAAATGCCAGATTGGAACAATTTCCTTGAAAATTAGATTTGGAAGATAAAATCTCGTGTCTTCGAGGTACGTTAATTTTTTTATTGACATTGTAACCCGGAATTCTTTAGCTTAAACATATATACCGTGTGGGCACGTCAATAAATTAAACGTAGGTAAGTAAATCCAACTTTTAATGACGTTCCATTTGTACGAAAAAAAAAACAAACAAACACATAATATCCTATTAGTCACTATTAGCTGATTGGCAAAACCCATAGTCACCCCACCACTAAAGTATTTTTCTCAAACATGCTTGGAAATCCTTTATTTTGAGAACCTTCTTCGAGATAAATCGAAAATGCTGTACCTACTGGTCAAATACATGCGAGCAGCAGCCGGCAATGTTAATATATGAAAATGCATATCTGTCGTGTTTAGCGGCCGAATAAATTACTATGAAAACTCATATCTGTCGTGTAATTTAAAAATGGAACGAACTTTTTATTTCGACCCATGGCCACCAAGGAGGTAACTTAACAAAGATTTTATTTAAATCTCGAACTGGCTTAGTAAATAGAGCTGTTTAGAGTGAAAAACAAACAAATGAATATATTGGCGCGAGAAAAGTTAACGTTTCCACGCATTATTTGAGAAAAGTACTATTATTACAAGCGCGCAAGCCTTGGCCGCAACCAGGCATTGATGGACTCACGTATGTGCCTCGGCTTCGCCTCGGCCCACATTTTCACGTTCGTCAATCAATGCCTCTGTTATCGGCCGCTGCAGTAATGTACTATAAATTGTTTGAAAACATATATTTTTTAATTTAGATTTCTCCTATGAACTACATAGTTTTGCTAATGTATTCATTTACAGTCGTATGGTCTTCCCCACATGGTATATTCTATTGTAAACAAAACATCATAGACCCGAAGACATAATTTTGTTAAAACTTATTCAAAATATTGAACGTAGATAATTTTCTTAGCAAGACTATACTAAATACCTAGATAAGATAAGATAAGTCTTTATTTGCTTTAAACATGGTATAAAATTGTTAGTCTGGTTTGATATAATGTCCTACGCATCTTCATCACACTTCTCGCTTATACCTCATGAATAAAAGGTACCCTCATACCTAAAGGTATAGTAGGTATAGATCATAGGTACAGGGGGAACCTTTTATTATATTTGCAGGATTGCCTCAAAAACGTATGGGATGATGCGACGCCGTGCGTAACATACATATTTATATGATAATGGAGAGAGGTAAGGGTGGAGAGGGTTTTTTTTATTTTTTTATTTTATATATCTTTATTGTTTTAATCAGGGTTTTTATCCACATAGATAGGTACGTCATCCACATCATGCCTTATTCAATCTACCATAAACTACTACTTAGATTTAAAAAATAAATGGAAATCTTAATCATTAAAGTACACTAACTAGCTGAAATTCTAGTGAGAAGAATATTACTTATGCTCTATAACAGAAAAGTAAGCACTTAAATATGCCGCGTCCACACCCATATACAAATTGTGTTATTTGTTTCCGAAAAGTCTTTGTAAAATACTTGTCTAAAACATGTTTCAGACATGTCGGTATAGATAACTATTTTGTTCTCCATTGTAATATTTATGACAAGGTTTGTATACAACTATACTAGTCCTTACATCTTGTTTTTGGTTTAAACGATAAATAAAAACAGTACACACAACATGTTGAATTATTTCATGTTTTATTCGTTGGTGTAAACGCGGGTTTAAAATGGCTGAAGCAGCAAATGTAGGCTGTTACGAGTACCCAAACGAATCCTCTCTTTTGGATAGTCGTTGCTTGCATTAATTTGCTCTTTAAAGATATTGATTAAGAAATGAGAGTTGAGACGTTTTCTGCTCCTACTTTTAAGTAAAAACAGATATAAGTATGCCTAAACAGTGATTATTTAAAATAGTTATACAATTTGATGCAAGTTGATGTGTTCCAGTTTTAAGGATATAACAGCCGGTGTAGCTAGAAGCTTATGAGGCATCTCACTTTGTCTCCGAAGTGGCAACACACCTTCGATGCCTCTTATTTTGCAGACTAGCTTCTACCCGCGTTTTCGTCCGCGTGAAATTTCTTGTTCCCCGACCCGCTTCGCCGCCCGCTTCTTCGTTTTCGCTTAGCGTTTTTTCTGACTTCTTTTTCTTTTTGCTCGGCTCCTAAGGGTCTTAGCGTGATTTTAAATAGCCTATAGACTTCTTCATGATTTGTGTATCAAATGCAGTTTTTTTTTTTCATATTCGACTGGTTGTTCCAGAGATTACCCCCTACATACAAAACTTACAAACAAACAAATTTTACCTCTATAATATTAGTATAGAGATGTCTATAAGTGACCGTGACCGCTTATCATAAGTGACCGTCACCGCGTATCATAAGTGACCGTCACCACGTATCATAAATGACCGTCGCCGCTTATCATACAGTTTGCCACTTGCTTTTTTCCATACAAAATAATAGAAAAGCCGTCTCCATCTCCGTTCGCGTCCATCCATCGCGTATGATACAATGATATGCTCACGCCGCCCTCGATCCCTCTAAACTTCAACCATAAGAAATCCGGTGAGTAGCACTCCTTATTATATTACAGTATTATACCACCGTCTTTTTGTTTGCGCTGATATTTTTGACGAAATTAGCCGCGTAGGGGAGACTGGGGACCACAGATTATGCGATGGATGGTCGCAATGCAATGCAAATATTAACATTTTTTTAAGTCCCCTAGTAGGATATATAGATGTCCGTAGGTGTGTCAAATCAAAAATCAAATCATTTATTGGTTTGCAAACATGGGTATTTAGTACACAGATGTATTATTATAATAGTCCTCCATGTTCTACTGTCGCATGGGCATGCAACTCATATTATTATTTAATTTACACAAATTTAAAGATAATATAATCATAAATAACATTTAAGAAAACCAAATATTAAAAAAAATAAAAATGAATTACAAATCGTTTGAATTACAGTAAAAATGTCACAATAATAAAAAAAAACTTAAATGTCAACAAGGTTACAGTAACAAAAAATATCAAATGGAACAATATCATGTCAATCAGTCAGTGAATCATCATTGTGTAATAACATTTTTCAATTAATATTTCAGTTAGTGCCCTTTTAAATTTAAATACAGTCATCGTTTTATTAATATTAGTGACTTTATTATAAATACATGGGGCAATGCCAAAAAATACTTTTTTGCATTAGTGCGGTTTTACACTTAACTTGACACAGTTGTATTGTCTTTCTTCTGTCTGTGGTATTACAGCGGGCTCTATCAGAATACCAGCGCTGCTGTTTTTTTTTTAAATATCGCTGCTTTATGCTGAGAGATAGGAGCCTTTTAGGCGTCACACAGGTTTTTTATTTTTACTTGTTTATTGTTGTTTTTAATGTTAATTTTGTTAGTTTTAAATGTTTTTTTTTTTTTTTGCTGTTTGTATTTCCTGTGCGTGTCCCAATTAAATTAATTTTCTTCCTTTCTTTCTTTAAGACGAACCATGGAGGTTGTTAACGCTAAATATATGTACATACTGGTTGTGAAATTCGAAAAATATAGGTACATAGCCTGAAAGGCATTGAAAGGCATTGATTGCTGTAAGTAAGTATGGCATTTTCTTGAATCTAATATTTCAAATTCTATTGGTCTATCCACCAAGAATTTTTTTGTTCAAGATTGGAACCCTAATTACGTAACACACTATCAATCACAAACTGAATCATTTTGAAGCTTATTGCTAATCCATTGCTTCATATGTTCGACAAATTTGTCTGCTCAACAACGTAAATAACGCAATGAATGTTGTTGAACTGTCAAAATGACAGCCATGCCTACTGTTAGTGTGTTACGCACCCGCTGCTTAGTGCTCATACACACGAGCGGTACGCGTCACATAAGGTTTTTTTTAAGTTACTACCAAACATCAAGATTAACAGCCCAATATTAACAGCCCAGAATTGTTTCAAACAGCAGAGGAGATAAGTTCTCGCAGTCGGCGTCACCAATACAGACTTGTACTAGATGAGCTCCCTACATTAGCAAAATATAACAAAAGCTGCGTGGCTATGTGTGTACATGTTTATAATAAATTACCTAATGTATTAAAAATATTAAATTGCAGGTTATTCAAAATTAAATTATATGAATGGCTGAATGAAAATAATTTCTATAATATTAAGGATTTTTTTGAACATAAATTATATGTTTTTAAATTCAAATTTGTTTAGTCGTATAAGTTTGCATGCTTTAATTTTAAGCAAAACATGTATGATCTCATTTTCTATAATAACACCAATGTATACCATGTTTTAAGCAAATAAAATTATCTTATCATAAAGAAAAAAAAAAATAGAAGCAAACTTCTTTCTAATTAAAAAAAAACTTTCAGTTTTCACCCAAAACCCTTTTGTCAAGCGTAATATTTACTCCTTAGTTTACTCTATCATAAGACGTTTTTTTTATATATATTTGATCATACTTACATACATAGGTATATCATACATAAACTCACGCCACGCCAGTAGGCGGAAACTACAAAACGCTCCTACCTACGATCCTTACATATTACATTTGATAATTTTCTAATAAATAAGATCTACTAAATGTAATCTAATCACACCCACATCCAGGCGTTACCCTAGTCTTAACATACCAGACAAATCCAATTTTGTATAACACATTGTGGCCCAATACCGCATGAAAATGTACGCTTTGATCATATTCCTCTGTCTATTTAATTTTAATATTTTCCTTCCCTTTTACTACAAGTAATTGATTCGGGGGTAGACTGTAGAGGGTAGGAGGAATTTACGACTTAGTGAATAGCTTCAAAGGAAGTTAGAGGTGACGTCAAAATTTCTGTTTTTGAAGTGAAAAATACATTAGGCGCGTTGCGCACTTTTTAGGTGAACAAAAATCATGGAACTCGCGTCATCGTCACCGAACGCTTTCCATGAGCTATATGTATACTGTGTGTGTACTTTTTGGGTGAAAAAAACTTTTTTACAAAAAAACAACCGACTTCCAAAAAAAACAAGACGTGAAAAATAACTTTAATTTCGGAAGTCGGTATCTTTGGTTTTGTACTTTCGTTTTTGGCCGCCAACTTCCAAAATTAAAATTATTTTTCACGTCTTGTTTTTTTTGAAAGTCGGTGTTTTTTTGTAAAAAAATTTTTATTTTTCACTTTTTAGTCGCGGTACCTACCCCACACAAATTCGTATACCACTACTTGGTATGTAAATAACAGTGACAGGAAATTATTCACGTCATCAATATAAACTAAGTGGAAAAAATATGCAGTATTAAGGATACCTAACTCAAAAACTACTGGTCAGACCTTGATCAAATTTAAATGGGACCACATGTGAAGCACCAACTATCAAATAAAAAAAGAATCATCTAAATCGGTTCACCCAGACCTTGAGACCAGAGTTCAGACCTAAGACACATAAAAAAAAAACATAAAGATGAATTGAGAACCTCCTCCTTTTTTTGAAGTCGGTTAAAAAGCGTGAAACTCGCGTCATCGTCACCGCACCCTTCGACGATACGATTCACAAGTTACTTAGTTTTCACTTCTATCAGCAGTACCCAAAGACTGCCCCGCATTTTTTTTTTGTGAAGTACAAGTTAGCAGGGACATCGACGTACAACCTATTACCATGGATTCAGTACACGATTCTGAAAGCCACTGCCTAAAAATCGCGAGAAATAAATGGCTCTGCCATACATTTTGATCGCTTAGGTAATACATTTTTCTATGAAACAGCAGATTTATTTTCTTGGTTGACCGACTTAGGCCCGAGTTCACCAACTACAACACAATCATTGATTAAGTAACCGTTCTGTTAGCATTTAACAGTTGTTTAAACAAACGACGTTTTTTTCGAGTTGTCCATTTATTTCTAACCAACGGTTAAATAAGCAAACGTTTTTGAATGAGTGAGTCAAAAAGCAGGTAGTTCCAAATTAGGGTCATCAAGAGGGCATTCTTCTCGCTTTGTTTGAAGGATATTGTGAAAGACAGCTGTGGCAAGGATTATTGGAAGACAGTATTTTAAATGCACATGCTTTCTTTGCGTGCGTAATTCCAAAGCACTACGTTTCTATAAACGAAATCTGGTACCAAATACTTTCTCATTATATTCCTCGAAATAGTTGTGCCGTATTTGGAATATACAGTGTACAAAATTATTTCTATAGATATCTTCAAAATCATCTAACACATTATCCTCTTCAAAGATATTCGTAATTCAAAGCGACTTGAATTTTTATTTTGTAACTAAAAGTGATGCACAATACAAAACTTCACGTCAAGAAGCATAAACCAATGGTTAAAGTGGCTTGGCTAGTTTCGTATTCGATTACAGTGCTTAATCAATGGCTAGTGCGTGGTGAACAGCAAAATATTGTTAAACAGTCGTTTATGGGGTAAACAGGTGTTTAAAATTTAACCATCTGTTGGTGAACTCGGGTCTTAAAATTTCTACGCTAGGTGATCTAGAATCATGTGCTGAATTAATGGTATCAGTTTGCACGTCGATGTCCCTGCTACCCAGTATTTAATTGATCCTCTAAAAACTTATTGACCTTCTAATCATGTTCACTTTTTTAAATCAATGAACCTCTAAAAACTTTTTAGGCTTGTAGTGATGCACGTTTTTAAAAATAAATGAGCTTCTTTTTATCTTTCTGGCTTTCTTTTCTCTTAGTTAGTCGCAGTAACTGAGCTAGGGCTTCTTATCAGATAAGGAATGTCGACTCCATCTAACTTATTTATTTTTATTTTTTAAAGTATGACCTTTGTGTTCCGATGTCCTATTTACAGAATAAACAGTTAAATTAAATTAAATTAATGAAATTAATTTAGTTTATTTATATATTCACTCCAAACACACGAATATCCTTACAGGCTAGATCCAGTGTGATATTGTAGTATACTTAAAAATTTAATAGTTCCCCTGCTTGTACCATAAGAAATTCTATATGTAGCTATTCTTTCAAATTTTCCCAAAGCGCAACAGAATATGTCGACGTCATCAGCAAAGAGGCTGAGAGTGCGAAATTGCGAATTGTTGATGCATTTCACATAATGATAAGTTTCGATTAAAGGCATGCCATTCTTTTTTGCTTACTATCATCGAATCTATTGTTTTTTATAAGGTTTTTGGCGTTGTTGTTAAGATGCAAACATTTTGGTGGACAGCTCTCTGTCTATGTTATAGATAGCTAATGGCTAGCTTTCGCCTGCAAGTTCGTCCGCTTGCATTTCAAATAAGTATGACGGAGAAGGTACGTCTCTCTCGTTATTATCAGTCATATTTTAACTACTGTGGGCGTACTATGGGTAATGCTGGTTATTGCGCAATAGAAAAACCGTTTGCAGTTCAAATCAAATTATAATGTACGATTAAATTAATCACACTAGCAAATCACACACTGTAGGTACACGACACAACTATACGGAACGCGTGACAATTTCTAAACGTCTTCACTGCTTAACCACCAGCAACAAAATCTGCTGTACTCTGGTCAAGCGGTAGCGTTATAGACTCTGTCCAGCGCCACCTGGTGGCACCGGCGCACAGCGTCCCGCTTAGTCAAGTCAAACGATTGATTTAACGTATTTCCGACAAGTATAATAAACCATCCCGTGGATTTTCAGAGTTAAAAACCTTATTTTATTGCGAATTAGGAGCTTAGAAGTAGTTAAAAAAGAACAGAAAGTAGAATCGTAGAAGCAGAAAATGACGATTTTTCGCATAAACTTTAACACACTATTTCATCATAATTATATTAATTTCATTACTGGCGAAATATAAGTGTAAATAGATAGGTAGGCACTATATAAGAGCTCCGCGCACTTTTACACACATCAACACAAGGATATTTATGTTATTAGTGTATTGAACAGAAACTACATAAAAAAACGTACAACATACTTATATCAAAATGTGCAATATTTTGTGCTCTAATAGGAAATTAAATAAAAACAAACTTATTTTTTAAATAGTTTTTTTTTGTAGTTTTTTTTTTAACAATGTACAAAAAAACGTAAGTACATCTGTTTTTGGTCATTAAATAAAGAAATCTAATTAAATGAAACGTTAAATTCATTACAAAATAAAATAAAATATCTGTAATAGCACCTCTGATGTTAATCTACATCTGCATTAACGATTATTCATACTCAAAATGAGGTTATCGATATCTCCTTGTGGAATTCCCAGATTCTGCGAAGATGCATCACAAGTGAAGTTCACTGTCTGTCACCAGATTTTCGGGAAAATTAAATAAAGCCCTTCATTGGAGCATATCCTCCGCGTGCTCAATTGGATTGAAATCCGGTGACTGCGCGGGCCAGTTCAGGGTTGCCACATTATGTTACTGCAGCCACTGAGTTACAACTCGAGCCGTATTGTGTGGGCAAGCATTATCATGCATAAGCATAAAATCATGACCCATTTGCAACCGGTGTAGTCGGACTACAGGTTCCAGCACCTCGTCACGGTATTTTGCAGCAGTTAAGTTGCACTGAACCCAAAACGAGGTCGGTTCTCCCGCCTAGGCGTATTGCCGCCCATACCATATTGCTTCACCTTAGCATGGATGGCTCTCACGTCCAGGTGTTTACCAAACACCTATTCTTCGTGAATCTGGATGAAAACCAAACCGGAATTCATCAGAGAATAACACTCTATCCCATTGGCGATCGTTCCAAGCCAAATATTCATTTGCCCATTGTAATCGTCGTCCACGATTGTCTTGTCGTAGTGCTGGAATCTGAAGTGGTCTACGAGCATGAAGGTTGACTTCGTGTAGTCTCCTTCATACAGTTTGATCGCTCACGCATCTAGTTTTCCGACTGTAACTTCAAAACCATTTGCATAGCGAGGGGTAGGTTGTCTTTTCGCCGTTATTAGTAAAAATTGGTCTTGTCTTGCGGTGGTAATTTGAATATTCCCAATGTGCCGCTCAGCCAACTGGCCAGTGACCCGGTAACAAAACCAGAATCTTGATATGACGCTTTGACTGTTGCCAATGGCATCAGCAACATTGCGCTGGATCGCACCCGCTTTCAGCTCTCAACATCTCTTCTCTGGTTAAATGTTGGTAGGAAAAACCAACAATTTGAATTTAATCACCAAACTTGTGAGAAAATGAAAATTTCGATTAAAAACAATTTAATCTTTAAAACACACAAAGACTAAAATTGATCGTGATGCAGTTATTTTAATTTTACCGCCTCTGACATTACTTTTTAAAATTTGTATTTAGAATACAGAAGAGAAATGTGCCAAGAACAAATTGACTTTTAAATCTCTTTTTTATATGGCCAGTACTTTTAAAGTTAGGAATGTTATGATACTAAACCAGAAAAATCCCCAGACAGCGTTGATCAGGCCGAATAATAAAAGGCGTATTTTATAATAAAGAACTCATTATTATTCTTATAGTTTACATCATGACGCCCTCTGTCAGCTCTTGTAGCCGAGTCTCAATTCTTTTCTAAAAAATACTTAGTGTTTATAATATCATTATTCATGCCATCAACTTAAAAAATATTTGCGCAGATCGGTTGTTAAAGCCAAACGGAAAAAACTCTACAGTAGGTACTGTCGGTACCTACACCTCTGCCTGTTCCGTCGGGAAAGACAGGCGTGATGTTACGATACAATATTGATGTAGGTACACCTATTATTATACAGTCGGCTTACTCAAAGCCTTAAAGTACTTAGATATCTCAATAAATTCACAAGTACATTACAAAAGACGTTAATTCCTTTCAACTGTGGTCACCTACATTGTGCTTGGTCGTAATAGTACACAATAGATATTATAACGTGTAACATGAATGATGTCCGTCTGTCCAGATAATCCTGAGAGAGCGATCATCTTAGTGATTTAGTTTTTTTTTGTAATGCCCTTTCAGATAAGTGCTGCAATTCGTAGCGATGCGAAAACTCAGAAATACACGGAGACGTCTTATTTATTTCAAATGATAATTGGCATAACTTAAACTTGAATGTAAAAATGTAGTATTATATGTACCTACTGTTTGATCATTTAGTAAAATAAAGCATCAGATCCACTTACAAACAAGTTATTTTTTTTTATTCAAGACGTATTTGAATAAACTCTAGCTGCTCTACTGTTTTATATTTTAATTATAATAACAACATTTTTATTAGAAACTCACGTATCTTCAAACTACAATCTCAAATGGGGAAAGCAACTGTCAAAATGGGGCTTTCGTAGCTAGTAGTTCTCAACAAACTATTAATATAAGGCGTGAGGTGATTTATTTTATTTTTGCGGAAATGACGCGTTGTTGAGTTCCTAAGTACTCCGTAATTGGTGGACTCCAATTTCCCTTTCCCGCAAGATCCTAAAATTAGGAGATTTTGACTGAAAGTTATTCATAGTGAAAATATTTAAGTTTCTAATTCTGACACTTTCCATATTAAAAACTTGATTTAAAATATTGAAATCACCGTAACTAACGAATTATTGAAATAAAACCAAACTCATGAATGTACCCGAAATGGATAGAATGAACGAAAAGTCATTTTTTTATAGGGAGGTCTCTATGGCCTTTAATAAATTTGACATTTCGTTCATTCGTTCCATTTCGGGTTCATTAATTAATTCTGTTCAATTTTAAATGGCGCGATCAAAGCTAGGTAGCTACGATCGCGCCATCTTCATTTACCTTTGCCCGACCTTCCCCATTCACTTTACAAACCGACCGACTTTCATATTCGTATGAAACGCCCTAACATAAATATTTCGCCGAATTACGCAACCCGACTATTGTACACATCGCCCATTGTTCGTTATTTACGTTAATACCCGGTCAAGTGTGAACTTAATGCGATACTCCTACTTAGCTTTGTGTGGAGTGCTTGAGATTAGCTTTTAAATAACCGACACAATGTATAGTGTGGATAAAAGTATAAAAGCATTTTAAGAATGCATAGAGTTCTTATCATAACGATTTATTGGACCGAAGGGTTTTTTTGTTAAGATTACTTACTAGCAGTGACTGCCTCGTTGATCTAGTGATAGCAAGCGTTGCCGTTGAGGCTTGTATCACACCTCCATCGCGAAACCATAGCAGAAAAACCGCAGTAGTTCCGCCATGAGTTCTCCGTTGTACGACAAGCGAAACAGAAGCGAAATTACCTGTTCTATCGCACAGATTTGATTATGATTCTATCTCTTTCCCGCGTGATTTCACCGATCTGCTCGGAAGTTACACTTCCAGAGCCTGCTATTTTGTTGCGGTGCCGCGTTTGTTTCGCACGTGTCTGTGGCAGTCCACAAGTTTATAATACTTCGTTTATTTTGATAATGTACGTTGATTCTACGGAAAAACTAATCTAAGAGGACTGAAGTAGATCTATACTGCAACCTTAATTGTGTAACCATTATCAATCACAATGTGAATCATTTTGAAGGATATTGGTAATCCATTGCTTCGTATGTTCAAAAAAATTGTCTGCTCAACAACGTAAATAACGCAATGAATGTTGTTGAACTGTCAAAATGACAACGATTCCTACTGTAAGTGTGTTACGCAATTATCCCGCTGTATTTACTAAGTCGAAGCGACGACATTTTGCTCCGATTGCTACAATTCAATAGACTTTCTTGATGTTCCGTTACCCCACTCGCGACATGATGTATTAATGTTTCTTAGCGGGATTCGGCGGCGGAGATGTGTTAAGGCCCTGAGTGCGATGTGATCCTGTCTCTAGATCTGGGTCACTATGACCATGGTATAATATTATACCTGCCCATGTATAGCATTCCGAGATACAGGCAGACACAAGCCTACGTCATCACCGCTGTATTACCAGTAGTGTGTAATAAGAACTCCCCAACCGCCTTTATTATATGTGCGAATCCGATAAAAAAATGAGGGTTTTAACTAACAATTACGTTAGTATATATTTAAATTGAATTGTTTCGTTTGATTAGAAAAACGAAACGACAATTTAAATGCTATACATAATTTGTAACAGAATGTGACTGAAAATGTTTCCATAATTCATGTTTTGTTGTAATAAAGTGACAACTAGATAGTGACGTAAGCATGTGTCACTCCCGGAATGCCAGACCTTGTTTTTTTAGACCATGACTATGACCATCTTCTTTTTAGATAATTGCTAAGCCGTTCGTTAACACTTCCGTGACCCAAGGGATAGGTTTTACTTAGATTGCATAGGCTATTCATCAAAATAACTATCATATTTGTATTCCTACATTATTGGCAAATAAGTATATGATTTCTATTTCTATTTGCTAAGCCATCCGTATACTATGAAGTCGACCATGCGGAAGCATATTTTGATGCTCTTCTCTCTTTTAGTCTAAGTACCGTCAAACGGGGTGAATAGGGATGCAGGTGTGAATCGGAACGTAACTTGAAAAGGGATTTTAACATTGAAATAATATAGTTTGTTGCCAACGAGGGCACTTAATCGTTAATTATAATACAGTAAAGTCATTAGAGTCTTTTTTAGTAACAAAATTATTTAATGTTAAAATTCCTTTTAAAATTACGTCTCGATTCACCCCTGCAACGCTATTCACCCCGTTTGACGGTATTTATTTATTTATTTAATTATTGCATTCATGTCGTTTACAAGGTCTTGTTACAAATATAAGTTTCGTACATGAACCCTGCTAGGGCACCGCAACATTATGTTTCTTAATCATAAATTAAATTAAATTATTATTGCATGCATTATTATATAAACTTATTAAAAAAAAAAATATAATTACATTATTATTGTCATCCTTTCATTATTATTTAATTTATTATTGGATGTGTTTATTACATTTCTACATTATTACATTGCGTCAATCTTCAAATAATCTACAATATTGATATTACAGAATGTCAATTTGTTAGGATCTCATTTAGGCTATAATATCATCGGTATACGGCATCCACGACGAACACGGACGTGTTTCCACTGTGCACGGCACGAATTTTATTCGCGTGTTGCGCGGCTGTAGCCGCTGCCCGTAATCACAATGAGTTCGAAAAAACTTATAGTGAATGAATTGCTGGCATTCCTGGTCCATGCCATCGACTACATGGACGAGGTGAGCATCCTGCAGATATGCCGGTCCAATTTCAAGGAGGACGATGTCAGCAGCGGAAAGCTGTTGCTGTTCCAGTCTCTTGGAAAATTAGACCAGATGCCCTCTCGGCGCAGAGATGGAACCGAGAAGAGTCTTCAGGATATCATCGATATGTTGAAGAAGACTGACCCGGACGACGTGCCGGATTTCGTGGCGAAGGAGCTGAGTAAATTGCCTCCCGTCACATTCGATCACGTCGACGTTACACGGCTGCTTAAGGACATCACTTCCTTGAAGGCGGAGATGACCAAAATGCAGTCCAGAATGGAGGTATCGGAAAAAACCAATACTGAACTACGTGCAGAAATAGCATTACTGCGCAACGTTGGTTCGGTATTTGGGTCACCAGAGGCCTCTAAGGTGAATACACGTCGAGGGGCGCAAATTGCGACCATCGGCAGTTTTGAATCGGCGAACACAAGTGCGTCACTAGCTGCCGATAACGCTGAGCAAGCGCCGCCCGCCGCCGTCGTCGCCCGCGCCACAACACCGGCTGCGGAAACGTCACACGTAGGTACGTCGACCCCTAAACGTGCCTATGCTGCTATCGTCACCAGCGGCAAATCTGATGCGTCGCAGCCTAAGCGTCAAACCAGAAAAGGGGATAAACGGAAAGTGGGTGCTCAACCTGCCCTGACTGTGGTCTGTAGCTCCGTGCCAAGAACGACACAAGTTGATGAGGAAGGCTTCACTAAAGTCGAAAGGAAGAAGAAGAAGCCCTGTTCTCGTAACCTGTGTGGTACCGCACCGAGTGGACCCAACATGCTGCTGCGTCCTGCTGTGCCTACGACGCAGCTGTACCTTTCGCGTCTGCATCACTCCACTACAACTGAAGAGGTCGTGCAGTACGTCAAAGTGAAGACAAATTGGACTCTGAGGGTTGAAAGGTTGGAGTCGCGCCACAATATCAACTTTAAGTCATTCGTGGTGCGAGTTCCAACCCACCATCTACAGGCCTGCATGAAGGAGGACTTTTGGCCGAAGGGTGTCGTGTATCGACGTTTCCGAGGACGGTTACGCGACACCACGCAGCGAAACACGACGCCGACAACATTGCGTGTGTAGTTATAGTTATAGGATTTAAAATTATGTATTAGTTTATTATTTTTGTTTTATTAAATGTAAATGTGTGTATTTTATGTATGGGCCCTCAGCTGCCTGAAATAAAATGATTGATTGATTGATTGATTAGGCTATAATAACACTTCTGTATTAGGTGCATTTTAAGTGCGTTTACAAATTTATTGTCAAATTCTATGTCTTTAATCTCATTGGGTAATTTATTATATATTTTTATGCACATTACAAGAGGTCCTGAGTGAAACATAGCTAGTTTTGAATTCGGCAATTCTAATTCATTTTTTACTCTTAAGGAGCGTTGCAGCGATCTTTGATTCTTAGCTACAGGGAATAACGACGTATGTTTTCTAACAAACTTGCTTACTTCCATAATGTAAATGCTTGTTAGGGTGAGCATTTTATATTTGATAAAATAAGGTTTACAGCTCTGCATTTGGTCTATATTCGCAAGAATTCTCACACATCTTTTTTGTAAAATAAAGAGTTTTTCTACGTCAACGCAGTTTCCCCACACTACAATGCCATAGGTTAACCATGAGTAGGCGTAGGCGTAGTATGCTGTCATCGCTGTTTTGAAGTCGGTTGATCTTTTCAACCCATTCAAAGCATACGCAAAACTTGCAAGTTTGTTTGACACAACATTAATATGTGCCTTCCAATTTATATTAGTGTCAACTGTCAGACCCAAGAGTCTAAATTCATCAACACACTGGAGCGGTATGTCATTGAACGAGTAGCAAATATTCAATGGACGTTTTTGATAAGGCCTGTATTGCATAAGTTTTGTTTTAGAGAAATTTATTTCCAAATTGTGGTCCTTTAGCCATTTTCCTATTTTTATAAGTATATCGTCCAGTATTAAATTTAATTTGCTATCGTCGTCACATGGAAACACTATTGAGATGTCATCAGCAAAAAGGACACTCTGGACATTTATTTCTCTCGGCAAATCGTTGATATAGATTAGGAATAAAATGCACCCTAAGACACTGCCTTGTGGTATAGACATATTTACGTGCTTCATTTGTGATCTCACGTGGATCATTATGCCAGTATCCGGGTGAAAAAATTCCACTTCAACGTACTGTGTGCGATTTTTTAGGTACGAGCAAAACCACTCATACGCGATACCTCTCACACCTATTTGGTACAGTTTATTTTGTAGTACTTTATATGATACTCGATCATAGGCTTTACTCATATCTAGCAGTAACCCAACAGCATATTTCTTATTATTTATACATTTTAATGCTTCTTGCACGTAATTAAATACTGCTAATGTTGTAGACTTATTTTTCCTAAATCCATTTTGACTGGTGCTAAAGATCTTATACTTCTCGCAAAATTTATTTAGCCGTTTAGACATTGCAGTTTCGAATATTTTTGAAAATGTAGATAATAATGCAATAGGGCGATAATTTCCTGCGTCAGTTTTTTTGCCCTTTTTATATATAGGTTTTATTATAGATATTTTTGGTAAATCTGGGACAACACCCTCCATGAATGATTGATTAATGAGAAAAGTCAAAGGCATTGTTAGTTCGTCTATACATGATTTAACAAGTAATGGTGGTATTTCGTCATGACCAAAACTTTGCTTATTTTTTAAGTTTTTAATGATAAGTTTTACTTCACTTGGATCAACTGTTTGCAAATATATGGAATTTTCGCAAGGAGAAACAACATGTCGACCAGGTGGATTCTCGTCAGATCTCGTAGCATTTGTTTTTCCTACCGATACGAAATGGTAGTTATAGTTTTACTTTTAAGGATATACCTACACCATCGCTCTTTTTAACCGACTTCACAAAAAGGAGGAGGTTCTCAATTCGTCTGTATGTTTTTTTTTTTTTTTTTTTTTTTTTTTTTTTTTTTATGTGTGTTAGCTCATAACTTTTTTCTGGTTGAACCGATTTGGAAGATTCTTTTTGTATTTTGTAGCTGGTGCTTCACATGTGGTCCCATTTAAATTTGATCAAGGTCTGACCAGTAGTTTTTGAGTTATCCTTAATACTGCATATTTTTGCCACTTAGTTTATATGGATGATGTGCTAATAATTTCCTGTCACTGTTATTTACACACCAAGTAGTGGTATACGAATTTTTGTGGGGTAGGTACCGCAACTAAAAAGTGAAAAATAAAAACTTTTTTACAAAAAAACAACCGACTTCCAACAAAAACACTAAAAGATGTGAAAAATAACTTTAATATCGGAAGTCGGTGGCCAAAAACGAAAATACAAAACCAAAGACACCGAATTCCGAAATTAAAGTTATTTTTCACATCTTTTAGTGTTTTTGTTGGAAGTCGGTTGTTTTTTTGTCCATTATATAATTTCTAATCAAGAAAATATAAACTACTTTAAAATCGGTACATCTACCTGTCTAATATTCAAGATAGGCGGGTTACACACTACCCTATAAAGAGTCCGTAAAGAAGAGGCCACCATTGTTATTTTATTTGTGTAACTCAATACTAATGTTTACTTCGCCGGTGTTAAGTCTGTGACAATTGTCACAGATCGTATGAAAGATAAGCAGGATTACTTGCTTGAAAAGTAAAAGTGTTTTTGTGATTTCTGAGGAGAGATACATACGTTGGAGAGTGGCGCATATTGCGTATGTGTTCACGGTTTTAGAAAGGAATTTTGAAAGGATTTTTTTAGAACATTTTAGTTGAGTTGTTGTAATCATAAGTCTCATGATTAAGAGTGAGGGTACTTATTTTCGTTTTTTTTTTTGTATCGTAATACAAAAAACAGGTTTTCGATTCGGTGGTTCGGTGAGGTTTCAATTTTTGTAGTCAGTTGAAATATCAGTTTCAAAAACACCAAATCTTTTTTTCATTCTTTGTTTTTAGTGTTGGATATTGATACCCACACCGTCTGCGGAGTTTCGCTAGCTAAGTAAATTTGACCTTGTAGGTATATATAAAAACATGCATTAGAATTTTCATTGATCACAAAAAATAAGGGGCTTTTACAATGTTTTACAAATTACAATAAATGATCCACTGCAGTCAACAAAATCAGAAAAAAAATTATATGCTTGAGATATATGCTAGTTAGATAAGAGTGTGTTGAAAACATAACACAACTAATTTGATACGGTAGAATAAATCTCGAAGATATTTCTAAAAAAATATTTTAACGTTAAAAACCATACTACGAGAAATATACAAGTAATCATTCAAATTTTTGTCAGATTATTCTACAAGCAACATATTAACGTAATAGTTTTTTAAGTTGTTAGTCCACTCAATAGATTTTTGTAAATAGATAATTCGTTCATATTTTGCAATAAGTTACCAGCGTTGTGTCATCGCGCTTCTCTTTCTTTTCTATGCAGTCCGACAGTGACCGCGCTTTAGCAGTTGACAGCCTCTTAAGCAAGGATTGCAACATTCAAATTACTTACTCATCCGCTTAAAATTCCAAACGCGACATACCTATACATCCCTCTGACGCAATTCCGCTAATCCCTTCGAGTACTCGTATCTCCACAGTCCACAGAAAGCCATGTATGTCCTAATCTGTTACACACCATGGATTGTCACCGCTTTAGCGCGAAAAAAAAGAGTATTGTGTTACTTGATTATGGTGAGTAGGTTCTTGTGGAGTGGCGTTCAGATATAAAGGTTACTTGACCATCGTGTTTAGGTAAGCCAATAGAAGAAGCCTAGCTTTGTCTCTTTTCTAAAAATGCACTTTATTTCCAGTTTTAAATAGTTTGGACTGCCTCGTTGGTTTAGTGGTCGCAAGCGCTGCTGCTGGTTCTGGGTTCGATTCCCGGGTCGGGAAAAGTGTTATTCGGTTTCTCCATCTAGAATTACTCAGTAGCTGCCCGGAGTCTGGATTTGTGCCCGGTGGATGGCAATAGGCTCGCCCCCTATTACAAGGGACAAACATAACTGGTGAAATGTGGGTGTATTATATAGGTGCAGCTCTGCCTAACCCTTCGGGGAATACAGGCGTGATGTTACGTTATGTTATGTTTTAAATAATTTTAATTTGTGTATTCTCATTTCAATCAATCGGACTCCAACACAACTATGTTAAGGTCGGCTTCAAGTCTAACCAGATGGAGCTGAATACCAGTATTTTACATGGAGTGACTGCCTATCTGATCTCCACAATCCAGTTACTGGATAATGCAATACGTCTTAGTAAGACTGGTTGCCAGACTTTCGGGCTTCCTTCTGACAATCCGTAACGAATGTCAAAGATCCACGAATAACAGGAGGCACGGAGGGGCTTTGTATGTAAAGATGGTCACCCATCCACGAGCTGACCGCGGCAAGCGTAGCTTAACCTGATCGATCGACTCGTGCGTTGAAATAACAAGTTCTCCGTAACTGATAGGACGAATAGATTACGCCTAACCACAGAAGTTGCAAATACTTACGTTTAGAAGATATTTACGCTCCTTATAGGATGTAGAGGCGCAATACTAATATTACTAAGGAGATGAAACTGATTGTAGGGAAAGTCAAACACATACTCAATACCAATACACATATTCAATACTTTACCGGAAGATATAAAAAAAATGTGACAATATAAATACATTCAAACGCAGATTAAGGCAACACATCGCAACATTTGATATACAATAACAAAACAGAATAATTATACGAATATAATGTCTCCAACATCCTAGAGGTAACTAATGTTAATAGTACTAGTTTTATTCACCTATGTATCTCATTATAAGCGAACTGTCATTTTAAGTTCCTATGAAAAATAAAGTTCTTTAAACCCACATAGTTTCCTTAAAACAATATACGAGTCGTATAACCAACACCAACCAACGCCACAAAAAAAAAAAACTATTTATGTTTCTAGAATTAGTCAACGAAATTTCTCGTATGTTCGTTTTGTACCTAAAACCGCCAGCTCCCGACTTTTGACATCAAACTTTCGAATTTATTCCAAAATCCGCCAGTTCCTTTCAGAATTCTTTCCAAAACCCGCTACATCCATTTCAACCAATCACGACGCTTTATGTCGAAGCTTCCAATATGGCGTTACAGTGCAGAACTGTGTGATTCTTGTTGTTCGTAATTTGAATTTTATAATTAAAATAATAGAAGAATTGACTAAAAAAGTTGAAAAAGCATGTCATAATAAAAAAATAATATGTTGCGTGTGGAGTTAGCGGATATTGGAAATAGAAGACTCATAACTCAACTTATAATGGGGTTTTAACGTATTTTAGAGAAAAGCTGGATCAATTGACTGAGTCCCCGGCGTAGAATCACACCAAAAAGTACCTACATCACAATGATACACTTCAATTCAGTGGCCAACCATCTAATTTGCTCTAACAGCTATTTTTCACCGGCTTTAACTTCGTAAACATGCGTACGGTGGATTGAACACAAAGTGTTGTTACTGCCCCCTGCTTCAATGACAAACTGTTCAGGCGAGAGTAGGGTGAGAACACCAGTTGTCATTTCTGTGAAATTAATTGTAATCTGCATTTATTTTAAAACAGCGACATTATTCCTGCGGGGTAATTGCGTCACACACTAACAGTAGGAATGGCTTTCATTTTGACAGTTCAACAACATTCATTGCGTTAATTACGTTATTGAGCAGACAATTTTTTCGAACATAATTATGAAGCAATGCATTAGCAGGCTTCAAAATGAGTCATATTGTTATTGATAGTATGTTACCCAATTAGGGCACTGGGTCTAAAACGTAACACTGAGGTTTGGGAGTGCATCAACCTACGTTCTTATTTTTTTTCTCTCATCGGCATGAACTAAGTAAACAAGATTAGTTAAGAAATTGACTCCATGAACGGTACGCTGCGCTTTATCTTTTATGTGCAATTGTGCACTCTATATTTTAATTTATATTGCAGGTTCTTATCAAATACGAATACGTAAAAATCTGCTGTAACCATTATAGTTACTGCAAAACTATTCAGCAGATTGCATAAGCCACAGCCCAAACACAGCACACACACACAGCACACACACACAGCACAGCCTATTGAAAACTATTGCTGATGGGCCTGACGAAAGCCCCATAATGAGGCATCTTATTAAAACCAGCCTAACGGTAGTAGAAGTTATGTACTAACATAGCAAATAAGTTAAATTGTTTACTAACATCTAGAATAATTTTAAGAAATATTTTTGTAATTGGATCCAGTTGTCTGTTGAATAAATAAATTATTATTATTTCCTTTATTTCATATATATGTACATACAAATTATATTTTTATATATTAGAATATAGAAAATATAAAAACATTTCAAAATATTTAAAAAAAAGTAATTTTTGAATACATTTTTAAAATAAACAAGGCAACTATTTTTATTTCCACGGACGACAATTACCTACCTCCACCTTACTCCATGTTTATAGATTTATGTCTAAATCGGCGTCGCAACAATCACGGACTCACCATTATTTTGTAACTGAACACCATGTTTGTCAAGTTACTGCTAAGTGAAGATACTTAACAGATTAGCTAGCGTTACAGTAGGATCAAGATTTCTTTGAGAAGATATGCACTGCGTCGTATGTTATCGCGATTGCCGGAGTGAGAAGAACGCGAATAAAACATTTAAAAAAAAATGCTCTCTAAAGGTAAAAAGAATGCTGAGAGAGTGTCTAGTTGCCTGTCGTAGATTTCATTGTATAAATTACTAGCTGCGCCCAGTGGATTCACCCGATTGCCTTTTTGAATATCAACTGGTGGGTCACAATTGTATATGTAGCACCATTCACTTTATTTCCCGCATTTACTCTCCTTTCCACATCTCCATCAATCTTTCCATCCCTTGTAAACAGACTCCCCAAATATACGAACTCACTTACATGCTCCACACAGCAAAAGTTATTGAGATTTTATCAACATAAATTCACGAAAAGTTCAATGCAAAACATGAACCCAAGTAAAAGGACTATGCTATGGGAACCACACATCATCGTCATTATGAGAAAACCAACTCATTTTCGAAACCCCACGCACTCGTAATCAATACTCTTTTACAACAATTACCAAAAAGCCCTTTTAACAAGGGTATCACAATTACTATCACAATTAGAAGAGAAAAAAAACATTATTACCGGCTCTATGCAGTTTGTAGTGGGTACTCTTACCTAAGGGCTGCCACGCGCCTCCCATTACGGGTTTAATTAAATAAAACGCACGAATATGTTTCGGTTCGTGTGAAACGGCTTTAGTGGGCAGAGATTCTAAAGGATAATAGGTGTTTATTTGTTTTTTTTTTTAAATAGTTATGTGTTTTTTTATAATCATACAATACTAAGGATATTTCGCACAGTTGTTACGACTTGTCAAAATATCTCGATTTATTTATTATAATTAAGTTTAATATGAATTACTGAGTAAATGATAGTTAAAATCGCATCAAAATACATTGTGTAGTTTGAACAACGCACCAGACATGAAAAGCGACTTTAAATAAGTTTAATTTACCTACGTTAATCACTGTTGTAGGTTACACATTGAACGCAGGTAATGTGCAACATTTTGTTTGTTTGTTTCGTGTGAATATTTTTTTGTTTTTAATTTAATTTATTTCATTATTTTATTTTGTATTTGTAATTGATTATTTAATGTGACTGAGTGTGTATAAATATTTAAAATTATGAGTCTGTGAAACTTGAAATAAAATGATTATTATTAATTTATAAAATGTATGTAAATGTACGGTGAAGTATCAATATCCAATAATATTTTAGCGATTTTCACTTTATTGCATAATCGTAGGCAAAATATGAAAGACCTCGTATTTGCAAAGATATTTTATAAGGTCAGCAACCTAATTACGTAACACACTTTCTATCACAATCTGAATCATTTTGAAGTCTATTGCTAATCCATTGCTTCATAAGTTCGAAAAATGTGTCCGCTCAACACTGTAAATAACGCAATGAATGTTGTTGGCTTTCAAAATGAAAGCCTTTCCTACTGTTAGTGTGTTACGTAATCACCCCGCTGATCTTGGGATAAATTCGTCCCAAGTACGGAACCTTACGCACTCGGCCGGTTTTTCAAAAACTAAAATGCTTACATGCATTTTAAGTTTAGAGATGACGATATTACTTTAACTCTACCAAAAATAACGAGGGTCACATTTCTTATGGGAAATAAAATACCATAATAATAATAAAATTATGATTTTTAAAACCCACTTATTAATTTGCGCAACTTTGTTCAAGTCCCAGTCGAAGTTTTCCCTTTTTTTCATCGATCCCATACATTTTCAATACATCTAAGTGTGCCGCGTGGCGTCCCATGCACCGTTCGACAATAAAGCGCCCCATTCACTCTCAGACTCGAGAGCCGTCGCATTGTTGTACACTTCGGTAATTTTGTAAAGGTTGATGCGATATTTTTTGTCAAAACTTTTACAAAAACTATTATTTGCCAAGCTTAAATGAATATGTTATAAACTTATAATATGATACGACCGTAAATAAACAAACATGAGGGAAAGTTCAAAAAAATGCATTAATAAGACACGGACTAAAACGCTGACTAGTTTTTTAACTGGCAATTTTTTTGTGACTAGCTTTTGCCTGCGGCTTCACCCGCGTGGAGGTCGAAAATTATCCCACGGGAACGTACTACCGGGATAAAAGTATTCTATGTGTTAATCTAGGTTATAAACTATCTGTGTTCCAAATTCCATCCAAATCCGTTCAGTAGTATTTGCGTGAAATAGTAACAAACATCATCCATCCATCCATCCATCAATCCTCACAAACTATGGATTATACATTTATAATATAAAGTACGACTTAGGCATGTTAAACCTACATTTATATGAAGAAGGATATTATGGTCATAATACTGTGTAACTACTCCAATATTTTGTAACATCCCATAAACCTATGATAAGCAAATAAATGAATTTGATGTTGAATTTTAAAACAGCTGCTTGCAATATCCGGTTAACACAACCCTTAGAGTTTAGCTTTAGCGGCAATGTAGGTTCAGTTAAACTACAAAAACATTTTTACAAAAAAAAAAACCGACTTCCAGAAAAAACACTTCAAAATGAAAAATAACTTTAATTCCGGAAGTCGGTGTCTTATGTTTTGTATGTATTTTCGTTTTTTGCCACTGATTTCCGAAATTAAAGTTATTTTTTAATTTGTATTGTTTTTTTTGGAAGTCGGTTGTTACTTTTTTGTATTTTTCATATTTTAGTTGGGGTACCTACCCCACACAAATTCGTATACCACTACTTCATAATAATGTAAATAAGAGTAACAGGAAGTTATTATAACATCATCAATTTATTACTAAGTGGAAAAAATACGCAATATTAATTATAACTCAAAAACTGCTGGTCAGATCTTGATCAAATTTATATGGGACCACATGTGAAGCATCAACTATCAAATAAAAAAAAAAACATCCAAATCGGTTTACCCAGATACAAGTTCTGAGCTAAAATACAAAAAAATAACACCATACAGACGAATTGAGAACCTCCTCCTTTTTTTGAAGTCAGTTCAAATAAAAAACAGGGTTCTCTATTTTTTCTTCAACATAATCATGAAATCAGTCAAAGCAAGTTTTACTAAAAATTTCAATGGTTTACCTCAAATTGTGAAGAGTGCACTCACGATAACATACTCCTGTCATTGTTACCTTACGCACATTCACTTTCGGGCTCAAGTGTACTTTGTCCGTCGAATGTCAATAGTTCTATAACGTTTAATAACTTTCTTTTCTCAAGCTTTTTATTGTAATTTAAACTGCAGCCTAACACCACAATCACAAAATCAGTCAAAAAAAGAGAGAAGAGAGAGAGAGAGAGAGACAGTATCAATTAGTGTGGCCTGCACTTTCAATTACAATCTGAATAATTTTGAAGGATGTTGCTAATCCATTGCTTCATATGTTCGAAAAATTTGTCTGCTCAACAACGTAAATAACGCAATGAATGTTGTTGAACTGTCAAAATGAAAGCCATTCCTACTGTAAGTGTGTTATGCAATTATCCCTCTGGTGAAATTACTACCCAAATCGTTATTAGAAATACCCATATAAACAGAGATTGAACTTCCAGAAACCTTGAAAATTTAACTAAAACCTCTCAAGTATCACTTCTGGATCCAATATCAATAAATAGTCATCAGCGACTCAATTCTGTGCGCAGTAAAGAGGTTTAACTTTGTCGCCCCCCTCTTCAGCTGTGAATTACCCCCCACCCGCCGCTGACTTACCAGGCCCTTGTTAATAGGGTGAATATCAGTAATGGCGGTGTAAGGTTTTTTCCTAAAATTGTTGGTCTTTTAAGAACCCTCGTTATTATTACTAAGGCTGGCGATGTTTTTGAATCGCCCTTTCGTTAATAAATTAGTAAAGTAATCCAGAAAAACATAGGTACCTTAAATACTCTTGACACGAAATTTCCAAATTAAAACTCAAAGCATTATTCACAGACAAATTCAGCAGATATAGGTAGAGTCGGCAGCAGGTCAAGCTACTCGAAACTGTCAAACGATTTTAAACCTTAAAGTGTTGATTTTTAAGTTCAAAATCGAATGAAAAAATCTGACATTTTGCGGTAATCAATCGGGGTTTTAAAGCGAGCAAAAGAAACCGTGGGGTTAATTTCGTAACACACTAACAGTAGGAATGACTTTCATTTTGACATTTCATCAACATTCATTGCGTTATTTACGTTGTGGAGCAGACAAATTTGTCGAACATATGAAGCAATGGATTAGCAATAGGCTTCAAAATGATTCAGATTGTGATTGATAGTGTGTTACGTAATTAAGGTACTGGCTAACGGTCACATAGGATAAGTAAAAGTATACCATGAAAGCTACAGTATTTACTGATTACGTTTGCAATATTGCCCATTACAATTCCCCGCGTAATTAGCCAAAACCGGCAAATTCTCATTCATACCAATAAACGGACTTATCCCGCGCCACAGCCTACATGGTAACCCTTCAAATAGGCCTTGTATTACGCGGTATTCCAATTTAGTCGGTAATGTGGACGGCTTTCAAGTAACGCAGTGTTATTTTGTGCCAGTGTTCGTACAGCTTTGAACAACTTTCAACTCGTCGACATGAATCAGTATGACTAACTCGCTGGTCTATTGGAATAAGTGCTACTGTTGAGCATGAGGTCCTGGGTTCGATTCCCGGGTCGTGCAAAGTGTTATTGGGTTTTTCTCGGTAGTAGCCCGGAGAGGAAGATGTAGTGACAAAAATTGAAAAGAGTATGCTAAGATGGTTTGGTCATGTTGAGAGGATGAATGAAGGGCGATTAACAAAAGGTATTTACAAGGCAGATGTGAGTGGAAACGCCGGGAGGGGACGCCCTAGGAAGACATTATAGTGACCTTATTGGTGATGTTCTTCAGAAAGGTCAGGTGCGTAGTACTCACAGCCGGCGTGCGTGTATGACCAGATGTATGTACGTAAACGAGGCAAAAGGAGTATGTATGGATCGTAGCAGGTGGCGTTCTGTAGTTTCTGCCTACCCCCATGGGAAGAAGGCGTGAGTTTATGTAGCCCGGAGTCTGAATTTGTGCTCGGTTGATGGCAATAGACTCGCCCCCTATTACATGGGACTTAAACATAACTGGCGAAAGGTGGGGTGACTATAGGTACATCTCTGCCTGAACCTTTGGAATATACAGGCGTGATGTTATGAATCGGTATGACATCTTGCAAGTAATTCGAATTTGTTTCAGCAAATTCATCTGCTTTAAGATGGCGCTGCATATAGAAAGATATGCGCACACCGAGATAAAAAGTAGCACAACTCAAAATACTATTTTTTTCGGGACCAGCAAAAAACTTTTATTCCTTTTCTATTTGACCGATTTAAAATTATTTAATTAAATTATTTATTTATCAAAAATACTAAGTTTCTAAAAATCTTAACTTAGGAACTATGTTCCGCAAAACCGTTTTCACGGTTTGTCTGTGGGAACAGAAGAAACAGTATTACAAACAAGTAAGTATATTAAAGCCTTATTGTACTTAAAGTAACTAACGATAATAACTTATCTTAAACATATGGAAGTTAATAAAGGAAATACAGGACTTCTAACTTATAAAACTACTTAAGTAATTACTTATTTGCTCTCCCTTAATCTCAAGGACGACGAATCAAACGACGTTCCTAGGAAAGTGGGTGTTTGTCTGATGTTGTATATTATTTTAGTAAAATATTAACTTGCTCAATTAATAATATCTTAGTATAATAATATACATTATCATACAGGTTCTGATACTCGCAAAAACTCAATTTCGGATTATTTTGAGTTGTGCCACCCTTTAACTAGGTATGCGAAGTGTCAAAAATAAACTCACCTCGCTTGGTCTTCTCGACTTAAGTACTTAGAAACTATTGTTTGACTTATGTCAACCATAAACTTCAGACCCCTGAAACGAAAGATACCTACGAAAAGACGTAATAGTAACCAGATTACTTGGGGTGCAGATTGAAGACCGTGGAGTTTCTTGCCGGCTCTTCGCCATAGGAAACTACCAATTGGAACCGTGCACCTAACTTCTGACGTATTTTATGTGCCCGTGTAGTAAAATAAATAAAATTGAAGTGTCTGTTTGTAATGTCAAAATAACAGCTTTTTACTAAATGCTTAAGAAAGTATGTACAGTACCTTATAAAAAAATATAATTTTTTTAATTTTTTGTTTGTCAGACTGTTTATTCCGGCTAATCTCCAAAACGGCTGGACCGATTTTGACAGGACTTTCCCTGGCAGATAGCTGATGTTATAAGCAGTAACATTTGGTCCCGGTAGCACGTCCCCTTGGGTTAATTTCTGACAACACGCGGGCTAAGCCGCGGGCAGCAGCTAGTGTGATGTAAAATATCATCCTCCAGGTAACTTAAATATATCTATTTACTAGCTTTTGCTCGCGGCTTCGCCCGCGTAGATGTCGGAAATTATCCCACGGAAATGTGTTGTACATGTTAATCTAGGTTATAAACTATCTGTCTTCCAAATCTGTTGAGTAGTTTTTGCGTGAAAGAGTAACAAACATCCATCCATCCATCCACCCATCCATACATCCTCACAAACTTTCACGCTTATAATATTAGTAGGATTTATCAGCAGTCATAACCAGTCAGCCTCACTACCAAACTTGATAATCATTTTTCCTGAACATTAACTGTGGGGTTATTACGTAACACACTAACAGTAGGAATGGCTTTCATTTTGACAGTTCAACAACATTCATTGCGTTATTTACGTTGTTGAGCAGATACATTTTTCGAACTTACGTAGCAGTGGATTAGCAATAGGCTTCAAAATCATTCAGATTGTGATTTAAAGTGTGTTTCGCAATTAGGTTGCTGTTCTTGTACGTATAGTGCCGATACTTTAATACGTAATACTTAGTAATTAATAAGAATTGATAAACTGCATTGCGTGCCAATTAAAAGTTGAATCCATTGGCGTCTATTTTTTTCGGAAAATGAAAATTATCAATTCTGAAAGTATGCCAAATATGAACGCGTACGAGTAAAGCGCAGCTTGGAATCGTCGTCGTAAACTAGTTTTATTATAACGATGTATTTTGGCTGAGTGTACGCTTGGATTTGTCACTGGCGAACGCATAATGTGGAGCTGACTGTACTTTGAATATTAATAATGTAACTTTTAATTTTTTATTATTATTCTGAACGAATCTTTTGTTATTCATTTACGAACACCTACTTTAGTCTTTCACAATAGCGCCATAGCTAACAGCAAAAACGAACACTTTAAATTGTAAAATTTACAAACCGGCTAATAAAAACACAGTTTTTCTATATAAAAATATATAATATGTAACTTCAAATCGCTGAAAAAGTGTTCACTACAAAAAGAACCAACTTTTCAACTCTAAGCATCAAAATAAAAAGTACCATCTCTATTATTCCAATTTCAAAAAAAGAGGTCACATCTCCACAAAAACAACACATAATAAAAACGAAATGAAATAAATAAATTCACACCTAACCTAACTGGAAAACGACGGTGGCAGAGAAAGTTAATTTGAAAATGGAATCAGCATAGCCGACCAATGGCGGGGGTGCCCGAGGGACGGTCGACCAATCGCGGCGCGGGGATTTTCGCGCGCTGAATTTTTATTAGCTGAGATAATAACGCGCCATTTTCCGACAGGTCCCCTTTTTCGTTTAGGATTCAGTGGCCAAGATGTGAAACGATATTTAGTTCGTCTGTTTATTTTAGGGTGCAAACATGCTAGGTTTTGCTAGTACTAATGTGGCAAAAAGTATAAGACAAACACACAACAAACACTAAATTATACCATTAAAAATAATATAATATCATTGATTAAAAAGTTCTATTTGCCTCCTAGTCTGTTATGAGTCTGAATAATTCTTCCTGTCGCCCTTCCAAAGTCAAGTATTTGTTAACGTCACAAGCTTGGAGACAAATCACAAGATTAGGTCTACTTAATGCTTAACTGGCTGCAACAACCCAGCCTATGATTTATTCGCAACACGACCAGGATTTTACAAACGCCTCCATTAAAATAAAATACCTATCTCAGGAACCCTCTATCCTCTCTCACGCGACTCGCCCCTAACCGCGCTATATCTCAGTGTTGCCACTCGCGAAATGGGAAGTGACGTGAATGTACGCGCGGTGACACGAGCGACGTCGATTACTGGATTCTATTCGATTTTCTGTGTTTGTAACACTGTGGTTATAATTAAGGGGAGGGGCGTTTTGTGTAGGTAGTATAATAAAAGTTAGATTGATTTTTCCAGGATTCGCGATGTCTTTACAGATGCCAGTCTCCAGACTCATTTGATTTCATAATGAGATATAGTTTGTGACAGGGATTCACAGAAATCAGATGTATCAGTCTGGAAATCAGATGTTGAACTGTATGTTTTTCTGTCTTTCTTGGTCCAGGAAATGAAACTAGCCCTCCGCTTTAGGCAAATAGGCAACCAATTATGATTCCTCTTCGCACAATGGCTAGTAATCAAATGAAGAAATTGGAAACTCTGAAATCAATAAACAGATTAAGTTAGGTACCACATAATTACGTATATCCACCTGAAAAAAAAAAACTTTCAAGCATTGAAGAATTGAACAAAATGGCGCTCATTCCAATCTCCAATCTGGCAATCAGTCCACCACAAACAAACGACCTCAGTCCATTCGAAATTCAAATAAAGAACTTTGCCCACAACAATACTCAATGAACGAATTCCTATTTATAAAAAAAAAAACAAGATGGCTACTTTCGTACTTTCAAACTTACATAATACAATTTCGCGGGGGTTAACTTATAAAATGTTTCCGAGTTGATAGGCAAGTTTCTATCCGGCTATTTTCCGCCCTCGTTCGTTCAATAGGGGGTGAAACAAAGGGGATGGTAGCGAACCCTGGACCGAAGGGTAATTGTTGCCTACAATTGTTTTAAAGCTTTTAAAATTATTATTTTTGCTTTTGTTTTCTGAGAAATAATGGAGAAGGTTTATTGGTGGACGTTTGTTTTGTAATAAATAATGATTGTTTTGTTTTTATTACTCGCTGGCAAATTGGCAATTTTTTTTTTTTTTTTGTGTTTCCTTTCTAGTAATGGACCAAACTTTAAGATTAATGATTAAACAAAAGGATGAAACTGTGGATGGACTGTGTGATGAAAGATGACGCCTAATAAAGAAGTAAGGAAGAAAAAAAAACATGTTGCGCCCATCAGAAATAAATTGGGATAAGATCAGGAGAATAATGATGATGGTGATGTTGATTTTAACAAAAAGATATTAAAGAAAGAAAATACGTTAATTTGCGGTAAACATGACGCAGAGAAAAACACACAAATACAAAAACGAACGAGTTGGAGGTGCGAAAAGTAGCAGTAGGAAGTGTTTTTTCATTGCTCAATTAAGATTGACATCTAGTACAAATAATTTTATCTAGCGTCGTGAAATTACGATTGCATTTTTATATTTCTTATTACAACCACCATCGACTACGATCGACTTATTATTCTTGCAACCATAAATTGATTACATCGTGAAAGACGATGCTGATATAAAACACACTGCTACATTTCATCACAGCCATGAAATGTGAGGACGTGACTATTAATAATTACAACAGCTCAGAAAGTGCACAAATATTCTCACCTTGCAACATTATCATCTGAGCGCACACTCGATAGAAGCGTCATCTGCGTAGCGTTTTCCCAATGACGTTGGGGTCGGCTTCGAGTCTAACCAGATGCAACTGAATACCAGTATTTTACATGGAACTGTTACTAAGCCGACCCCGTTTGTCTTTTTAAAAAGAAATAAAAGACAATAATTCTACTGGAACCACTTTAATTCACCTTACTACAAAACACAAACACACAAGTTCTTCAATACTTATATTTTTGGCAATGTCCCTCTTAATTGCTTCCTTGATCTAAGCACACTAGATTACGCGACTGCGTCCAGAATCTAACTGAATTATACATATTATTTCTGTACAATAAGTAAAAATGCAACATCAGTACTTTAGTAAAGGAAAAGTACACTGTTTATAAGTAAAAGCTGACTTAGGCTCTATTACCTTGTAATAAGGGTTATAACAGCTCCCCCTTTTAAACGAAGCTTTATCTCATCAAGATGAAGCGAAGTGAGATTGAAGATGTAGTTATTAAGAGAGACACTTTACAGCTTTTATTACCTTAAATATAAAAGTAACATAATTTTGATTGAAAATTGACAATATAGTAAATTAGTAAGTAATTTTACATTAGTAGTTTAGGTTTCTATTTGACGGAAATTTGACTTTATTAACCTTACTAGTGGATTTATAATTTGGGTAATGAATAGGCAAAGACTGAACTGACTTATTGTCTTCTTCAGAAGTTGAAGATACTTCCGTCATCTCAATACTATTTGAAATTTTGGATTTGCGTTTGGTATTTTGATTATAACATTGATTAAATATTTGCACGCAGCATCCAGCATTAGAAGAATTTTTGTTCTTAAAATACTTATATAATTTATAAACTAGGTATAAAAATAAACACACAATTAGAATACAAGTAAAAGTAGAATAGTAAGGGCCATATTTGATAAAATGAGATTCCTTTTCCATATTATTCAATTCTTGCTCTAAACTATCCATTTGGTGAGTTGCATATTTGAGAGAATCTAAGTTAATTTTACTCAAAGAGATTGGCGACAAATGTGGTAAACTTTTATTAAATATGTCCTTCTTACAGCAGTCATCTGCTGTTATATCGAAGCTTATATCTAAAGAAGACTTAACAAATAAAGAAAAAGAACTAGTCGGTATCAACTGAACAGTTTTAGAATACCCAATACAATTAGGCGATAGTTTTACAATTCCTGTACCAGTAACTAAATGGTCATTAATGTTTTCATCACATTTAATAGTCAATTTATTTGTATTTGATTGAACATATATCCATTTGTTATTTCTTAGTTTTTGCCAAATATCAATCTGACCATATAATATTTTAGCATTGCATTCTGTAGGTAATGACAATGTTATCTCAGTTAAGATTTTAGATTCACAATTAGGGTTACTTATACATGAGTATATAGTATTTAATTCACAGATAGAGAAGTTACTACTTATTATTTTACATTTATCAAGAGTGTCCAACATAGCATAATGCATTCTGTCATCACTTAATGCAGTATAAGAACTAGAAGGTTGAATTAAAGCAAATGTATTATGTGAGTCATCGTGAGGTGTAGGTAATGGTATGTTTTTATAGGTCATGAACTTATCAGGAGTGATCAAAGGGATCTGTAATATAAAAATTATCTTATTATTGTAATAATAGGAACTAAATTCGGAAACATCAATAATAGAATGAATATTTTGAATGGTTAAGGGAACTGGAAAATCTAACCTTTTGCTTACTTGACTACTATGCTTAGTTAATTCTAAATAAAGATTTAAGGGACTTATAACACTAGGATGTAGTACATTAACCTTAGAAAATAAAATAGAATTTAATGTAGTATCTAGTAAATTTGTTATAGCAAGTAAAGAGCCTTCGATAATGTTAAGAAGGTTGTTTAACTTTGAAGTGTATAGTAATAGGTTATCGGTCTTCGTAATTTGGGAAAATATTTCATTCATCTGATTAATTTGGGCGTTTAATTTCATCTCATTTTGATTAAGTTTGTAAATAGTAGTATTAAAATTATTTATAGTAGACTTGACAATGTGAATGTTATCTCTCATTAAATGAAACATTTCTGTTTCGCTCTTTTTGCATGATTCAATTGCAGCATCATATTTTCGGGCGTCATCTGCATCTAATGTGCCGAAAAAGAACTTTAAGATTTCACCTCCGAATTCTAAACATCGTTTTACTTTACTTGTCAATTGATTAGAGACGATATGCGATAATGATTGCAATTTGATAGAACTAGACTCGATTAAAACTTCGATAGGGCTAGACATGTCTTTGCATGTACTTATCTCATGTGGTTGAATTTTGTTGCACAAATTTAGAGTATCGTGTAACAAAGATTTGATTTTATTAAGATAAGGTTCTAAAGAAACTAAATCTACGTGGGTGATCACTTTCCAATGATCAGTATAAAAATTAATATTAGTAGTAGGTTCAAAATAAATCCCGGGGCTATGATAGATTGGGATGATGCTTGATTCGGTGCGGCTGAGGCATAAGGTGCCATGGCAGCATGTTATTCTGAAAAGAAATATAGTACATAGGTTAAGAAGTAGCAGGCTTAATTTCATTGGTATGGTATTTACTAGCCTTGCGACCTACTTGTAGGGTTACATTGTGTTTGTTATGAACCTTGATAATTTTATATGGGCCTTTCCATATAGGCGATAAGGCCTTACGGAGCCTATGATGTTGTTTGAGATAAACCATATCTCCTACCTTATAGGTAACGTCACGGGAGTTTGCATCATAGTATTGTTTTGATTTTTCTTTACTGTTTATAATGTTTTGAATGGCTTTCTCGCGACTAAAGCGCATTCTATATTGTAAAGCTCGAATATATTCGTTGTATGTATTACCAGAGCTTTCATATAACGAGTTTGGAATGGATGGTTTATAACCATATAATAACTCGTGAGGAGTGAAGTTAGTCGTACTATGAGGTGTAGTATTATAAGCTAGAATTGCAGTAAATAAGTAGCAATGCCAGTCGTTCTGATTCTCGTTAACAAAGGATTTTAGGTATTCTTTTAAAGTAGCATGTGAGCGTTCAAGAGCTCCAATGGTTTGTGGATGATAGGGAGTAGTAAAAAGCGCCTTGACCTTTAGTATTTCGGTCAATTGTTTGAATAATTCGGATGTAAAACATGTACCTAAATCCGTTAGAATGGTTTTGGGAAAACCGAAAAGAGACATAAAATGGACAAGGTTTCTGGCTATTTCTTCACTAGTAGCCGTAACCATTGGATAAGCGCTAGTAAATTTAGTTAAGTCATCTTGTAAGGTTAAGAGGAATCTAAAGTTTTGATAGCCTGCATCGGGTAAGGGACCTACGACGTCAAGGGCCAATCTTTCAAACGGCCTAGTAGATGTAGAAGTTAGCTCCATCGGTGCTTTATTTGATTTCCTTAAAGGTTTATTAATTTGGCAAAGCTTGCATTTCTTTACGTATTGTTCGATGTCAGACCGCATGCCTTTCCAATAGTAGGCAGCTTTAATACGCGAATACATTCGTTGTGACCCTGGGTGACCAGCTATAACAGAGTCGTGGTTTTCTTTTAATATTTTAGGAACTTCTACTGGAGTAGGATAGATTAACTGATTTTTATAGATGTGAACTTTTATATTGGTATCGTGGAAGATATAGGAAATCATATTATAGATTTTAGTATACGTAAGCTTTGAAAATGGGTCTGTGAAATCTGGTAATGCAAGGTTGGTAATATTTTGGCAATCAATTATTGAGTTTCTAAGCTTAATTAGTAAGATATAAACATCTTTATAATTAGTTTCTTCATAGTGATGTATTTTTGTAAATAGAAAATAGTAGGTTTTATTTTTGTCATTAACACATTGTATTGTAAGTGGCTCGCGTTCGGAATTTAGTAGATCAGCAGAATTATCGAGCTGCGATAATATTTCCTCGCAATGAGGCATAGAGTAGTCAATGTCTAAAGAGACTGGACAAGCAATTGTATTTAACTTAGATAAGTGTAGTCCTTGAATACACTCTTCGATGATGGTATTCGGGGCTGGGAGTTGATTCGTAAATTGAGCCTTGAAATACTGTTCGTAAGAAAAATTATTTAAATTATTTACGTCAATAGCATTGATAGGGCAACGGGATAGCGCATCGGCGTTAGAATTGAGACGACCTTGTTTATAAACGATTTCATAATCGTATTCTTCAAGTTTGAGGCGCCAGCGAATGAGTCTACTACCCGGATCTTTTACATTAAATAGCCATACGAGGGGCCTATGATCTGTTATTATTTTGAATCTATTACCATATAAATATGGTCGAAAAGTTTTAACGGCGAATATAATAGCTAATAACTCTTTTTCCGTGGTTGAGTAATTACCTTCAGGCTTATTTAGAGTGCGCGACGCGTAAGCAATCGGCTTATCCTTGCCGACGGGACCCTGAGACAGTATGGCGCCAACGGCAAAGTTACTTGCATCAGTAGTAACATTAAAAGGCTGTGAGAAGTCAGGGTACTGTAGAAGAGGAGCAGTAATTAATTTTTCTTTTAGAATGTCGAATGTATGTTGTTGTTCTGTGTCCCAGTGGAACACCACATCCTTTTTTAATAGAGACGTAAGTGGTTTAGTTAACTTCGAGAAGTTTTCAATGAATCGGCGATAATAGCCTATTAGGCCTAGAAACGACTTAATATTTTTAGGATTTTTAGGAACTGGAAATTGCGATACGGCGCTGACCTTTTCAGGATTCGGAGATACACCTTTATCGGTGATAATATGGCCAAGGTAAGTTACCTCATGCCTTAGGAACTCACATTTGTCCGGTTGGAGTTTTAAATTGTATTCACGAAATTTTTCGAATACTAGTTGTAATTTTAGTATATGATCTTGTAGATTTTGACTGTAAACTATGCAATCGTCAAGATAGATATAGCAATGAAGGCCTTGTAAGCCTGATAACACAGTGTTCATAAGGCGCTGAAACGTGGCGGGGGCATTTTTCAGCCCGAAAGGCATTCTGGTAAATTCGTAGTGACCAGACATGTCTGAATTTGTGCTAACTGTGAAACCTGTTTTAAGCGCGTCCTTGGGACTAGTTTTCAGTTGGTGGAAACCACTTGTGAGGTCTAACGTGCTGAAATATTTAGAGTGACCTAATTGGTCTAAAATATCAGTGATAAGAGGCAGTGGATAAGATTCGGAAACAGTGACGTCATTAAGACGGCGATAGTCAATGACTATCCTCCACTTTTGTTTGCCGGAAGCGTCCATTTTTTTCGGGACTACCCAAACTGGGGCGCTCCAAGGCGAAGTTGAATGTCGAATAATATTTTGGTCTAGCATTTTACGAATTTGGGAATCGACTTCCTCCTTATGGCATTCAGGGAAACGATATGATTTGACATTAATAGGTGGGGCATCACCTGTATTAATAGTATGTTCAATAGCATTTGTGAAGGTTAAGGGTTCACCTTCGACATGAAAAATATCTGTATAGTGGGAGCAACATTCCAAGAGAGTCTTTTTCTCTTCATCATTTAGATGAGAGCATCGGATAAGATTTAGTACTTTATTTACGCGATCAGTTTTCGAACAAGAAATAGCATTAATATTATAAGAATTAATTAATGAACAGTCAATTTCAAGGGGCGTCGCTGTTACGTGATAATCTTTTATTTCAATGTCACACTCTGTAGTGTTTAAAATGGTCACGTTTGTTTTCCCATTCGGTTTAATTGAGACAATGCAATTAGCGACATAAACGCCTTCGCGTAAGATATGATCTAGTATGAGAGCTTCATTGTTGTGATAAAGTTCGGGAGAGTAATTTGATACAGTACACTCGATAACTACTTCAGATCGAGCTGGAATATTGTATGAAGGTTGATTATAAATAATAGGAATGGAATGTTTTAATATGGAAATTGATTTTAAAGAGTAATCGATGTTTGTTTTAAAATAACTGCAAAAATCACTACCGATTATTCCATCATAATTAATAAGATTGATGTCATCTTTAGTGACATGAAACTTGTACTTATGTATATTACCCGATAAGTTGAACTCCATTTGGAAGGTACCTAGAGTTTCAACTGGAGTTTCTGAGCTGTTAATACCCCTTAATTTGACAGTTTCAGTAGATAAGCTTGGAAGTTTTTGTAAACAGGACTCTTTAACAATACTAATAGTTGATCCTGTATCAATAAGGAAACATAACTGTTCGCGAGCGTGATTAGTATGTAGATAAGTATGAGGTAAAGCTACCTTTTTACAGTAGTCATTAATTTCGTATAAAGGTTTAGAATTAGTATAAGATGTTTGTAATTTTTCGGTACTTAAATGACATTTTGTTTTATCAATAAGCGTAGTAGAACTCAGTTCAATTGACTGAGATGAAGATTTGGTAGGACTCATCTCTTTTGGGTGAGATGCGAATGTAGTAGAACTCATCTCTTTTGGATGAGATGCGAATTTAGTAGAACTCATCTCTATTGGATGAGGTGCGAATTTAGTAGAACTCATCTCTTTTGGATGAGATGCGAATTTAGTAGAACTCATCTCTTTTGGATGAGACGCGAATTTAGTAGAACTCATCTCTTTTGGATGAGATGCGAATTTAGTAGAACTAGTATAGGAATTAGCATGAGTCGTGTCATTTAGAACTCTGTTTGATTTTGGCAGACACGGTACCAAAATCTCGCTTAGTTTAAAGTATCGTCATTCATTTTAGCCGTACTTTCACACGTGGTTGACTGCGGAATTTCTTGAGTTTGAAGGTTGGTGAGTTAGACCTGGGGCTGCTGGTGAAGTTGATGCCGTCTGGACGGGGCCTCACACTATACAGTAGAGGCTGGCTGTCGTCCAAGCGTCGATGTGGCTGGAGCGGGCTCAAGCTGAAGGGCTGAGGCTGACCGTCGTCCAAGTAGTGACGCAGGCTTGACCTTGGGTCAAGTCTCACTGTCGATCAATTGAACAGGGGCTGTAGGTTCGGGATACCAGTGTCTGTTTGACTCAACGTCGTAAGACTTCGTCTCTGGTATCCCACTTCTGACACCAATTTGTTACTAAGCCGACCCCGTTTGTCTTTTTAAAAAGAAATAAAAGACAATAATTCTACTGGAACCACTTTAATTCACCTTACTACAAAACACAAACACACAAGTTCTTCAATACTTATATTTTTGGCAATGTCCCTCTTAATTGCTTCCTTGATCTAAGCACACTAGATTACGCGACTGCGTCCAGAATCTAACTGAATTATACATATTATTTCTGTACAATAAGTAAAAATGCAACATCAGTACTTTAGTAAAGGAAAAGTACACTGTTTATAAGTAAAAGCTGACTTAGGCTCTATTACCTTGTAATAAGGGTTATAACAGAACGACTGCCTATCTGACCTCCACAACCCAGTTACTGGGTAACACGATAACCCTTGGTGAGACTGGTTGTCAGACTTTCAGGCTTCTGACTACCCGTAACGACTGTCAAAGATCTACAAATGACAGCTGAGACCAACTGCTTAACGTGCTTTACAAGACAAGGGAGGGGTCTCGATAATTATGTAATGGATGGTCACCCATCCACGGACCGCCCTTGGCAAGTGTAGCTTAACCTTCGATAGACCCGTGCCGCTGTTATTATTTAGCCACGATCACCACACACTCGATACAAGCATAGTTAATGGAATCAATAAAAGCTTCAAAAAGAATTTTCCTTGTAGAAAGAAAATGGCAACTTCACCAAATAGGTCTCGTTAAAAATTTTAACGTAGGAAAAAATAAAAAAGGCAAAGGAAAAAAGTGTGAATCCTAAAATTCACAACTCGTTCGTTCGTGGAGTTACAGCCAGGCTGTATGGAGCGTTTCCTTCGCCCGAGGCTAGTGCCGGCGACGGCTAATTATTTCCCGCCCTTTCCGCTTCCTGCCCGATCAACGGTTTCAAACTCCGTACGGTCTCGGATGAACTCCGAATTCGAATTTGAAAATTTTTGAATGTGGAACGTGGGAGTTTTTAGCGATATAACATTTTGACAAGGTAAAGGTATTGTTAAATGTGGAAATATATTATATCAGCTTTATAAACTTTAAAATTACATAAGCTTAAAGTAAAATACGCCTGTAATTCCCGAAGTTTTTAGTACATTTCATCAGTTAGCTATGTTTAATTCCCATGTAATAGGGACGAGCCTATCGCCATTCAGGCACAAATCCAGACACCGGGCTGATACTAAGAATTCCCTATTAGACAAACTCAAAAACACGATCCCGGCCTGGAGATCGAAAGTTCAACAGCCGCACTTGCGTCAAATATTATACTAAAATAATAATAATTTATTTATTTCAGACATAGTCCATACTTTATACTTATAGAAAAATAAAACCATAAAAATCTCACTAAGTACATTAAAAAACGTCAACAATAAATTAAATTTAATTTAAAATTACACATACACATTAGAATTACATAAACAATGTCCAGCAATACAATTCAATGAAATACACATTGAAACAATCAATAACAAAATTAGACATACACAATACAATCATAAACACAAATGTCATTTAATACGAGGAGAGGCGCTAACATGAAGCTGCATCCACCTCTGTATCAGGGACAGGTCCTACCGCTCGGACAACACCCTCAGGAGACTGTTCGAGCTGCTTTGTAGGCGACTTGATAGTGAAACGCTCCGCTTCCTTATGATCGCGAAAAAATCATAGATCCGCGCCTCAGCAAACATAGTCGAAGCACTACAAAACCGCGGAAGCCCTAACAGTATCCTGAAAGCATTGTGGTACTGCACGCTCGCTGCGTAAAGTTGACCCACAGGCTGCACGTATAAAACGACTAACATTAAGCCTTAAATAAAGTCACCTTCAGAGCAGAGCTTTGAGACCTTTGAGAGCAGTGGTGGCCCAGTGGTATCGGCCCCGACTTACGAGTTGTAGCTTGTGGGTTCGAACCCAGGCAGGCGCTACTTTGTGTAAATAATTTCATCATCACTGCTCTCAAAACGGTGAAGGGAAACATCGTGAGGAAACCGGCATGTCCTAGAACCAAAAATTCGAAGACATGTGACATCTACCAACCCGCACTGGGCCCGCGTGGTAGATAACAGCCCATTCCCTCTCAAAGAGAGGAGGCCTGTGTCCCAGCAGTGGGAACATTATAGGCTGATTATAAAGTCACCTTCACAGGTTACTTATTCAAACTGAAAGCATTTATTTCAAATAAACCAATTACAGGCACTTTGAATTGCCAAGGGGTCGGTCATTCAGAAAGATGAAGCTAGTTGCCCATTCCAAAGCGTAGCAGTTACCTATGGAGAAGAACGGGCAAGAATCATCGCGCAAACCTCCGAGCCAACATATTGCACCGGACAGACAGCGCCCTGCGCTCCCTCTCAATGTCCAGATTGTCACATAAATCATCAGGGACCCAGTGGCCCAAGTACTTGAAATGCTGCACCCTTTGTAAAGGCACATGCACACTGGTGCTACGCGACAACGTGACACAAAGGCACCGCGTACCGCGCGACGAGCGGCGCCTTTGTGTCGTGCTGTCGCGTCGCGCCTGTTTGCGGGAGCCTTAAAGGAATGCCGCAAGGAGGTACAGGTGAGTAACATTTGGTACCTGCTTTGAAGATTATGAAATCACTCTTTTTAGCATTGTAACTGAGCCCATGGGCAGGGTGTATATGACTCACTTACACTTTTTACAGGTGGGAACTCAATGGGGTTTCCACCTGTAAAAACCAATGTAAGTGATCATAAATAGTAAATAAATAAACATATATCTAATATGATAGCCCACAGGTTTGCACGCTGTTCCACGTCGGTCAAGCAATCTCTTTTCAGAGCTTATTGTACCTCAATCTACACGTGCAGCCTGTGGGTGAATCACACCCTAAAAGCATACGAAGCCCTCCGTGTCCAATATAACAACGCCTTCAGAGCGCTGATGGGGTTGCCGCGACACTGTAGTGCCTCGGGAATGTTTGCCGAAGCTAGCGTCGACTGCTTCTATGCAACGATGCGTAAACGGAGCGCGTCTCTGGTGCGCAGGGTGCGCGGCAGCCCCAACAGCGTACTGATGATGATAGCGGACAGGTTCGACTGTCCATACATTGGACACTGCAGTGACTTGCACGTCACCTGCAGTCGTCGGTAATGTTTGATAGTGTGATGGTTGATTGTGTTGTGTTGTGTTGTTGTTGTATTATATTGTAATGTTAATGTATTATCTGTTATGTGTATAATATATTAATTGTTGTTGTTGTTGTAAATGAGTCATGTAACTTAAGAAATAAATGAATAATAATAATAAATATATAAAAAACGTGTGCGATCGGGGGACTCCCGTCTGGGGTCCTACTCTGTTAATCCGTCAACGAAGATACGAGCCCGTCCAAAAGCTGTTCGAGACATCGGAAAGAACCTTACTCCCGATTAACTAACGTTGTCGGACGGGCAAAATCGCATCGGGATTAATGACCACTGTCAAATCGTGTTGCTTAGTTTGGGCCCCGAAGTAATCTTTTGTCCGTAGGTGATACTACGGATGTCTTGCTTAGAGAGTAGACCCCTTGGAATGAAGTTTGTGATGCGATACTCGCACGCACACCCACACACTCGTATATAATAGAAAGAGACAGCGAGAGAGAGAGAAAGTCGCAAGGAAGCGACATAATGCTGTTTCCTTACGTGACGATTTCTACCAATCAACTCATACCGCACTTCGTTTCAATAAATTTACATTTCTCTGCGCTAAAAAAATCCCTCCTCTCCGAATCTCTCTTCAAACCAGGCCACAATACATACCTACTTACTTATTCTTAAGTGTAAACTCCGCAGCATCCAGATTGCGTCGCTGATCAGAACGGCCTCATCTCAAGACACAGGGCTTCATTATGTCGCTTTGTTTTAAAGTTCCAGAGAGAATTGCTTCTGTCCTCATGTGTCAGGCGGTTGGCTGAAGTTTTGCGGTATTGAACATTGTTCAAAGGAGACTGCATTTTAACATTAAACTACAAATTAATAATAAAGTAAGTATATTTGATAGAGGAAAAAAACCGCTACTAAAAAAGACCGCTTCAGAAAATGGTCATAATTTGTAGGGGTCATTACTGCACAAGCAACAGAAGGAACACGGGTGGTTTTTTTTTTTATGGGTCATTACTGTTAGTTTTCTATTTTCTAGGTTAACTTATTGTAAAACAAAACACCATAGCACGCATCTTATTATTTCTGTATAAGATCCGACACACATCCGTTTTTAACCGAGCTCTTTTCTTCTCAGAGTAGTCAGATAGGAAACGCCGACCTCATCTAGTTTAAAAATATGATTGACGTGTAAAAGTGTTTGTACAAACCTACTTACAGAAATAAAATCATTTATCATTTATCATTTATCATTAAAAAGGAGGAGGTTCTCAATTCGTCTGTTTTTATTTTATTTTACACGATATCTCCGGGAATTGTGGATCAATTTCAAAATTTATTTTTTAATGAATAGGGTATGCTTCAGGGGTGGTCCTATATAAATGTTATTTACTTTGCTTGGTTAGTTTTTCAGTTAGCCTCAATAATACGTATTTTTTCTACATAGTGTCTATTGATGATGTTATATTAACTTCCGCCACTGTTATTTACATAGCATGTAGTGGTATACGGATTTGTTGCGGGTAAGTACCACAACTACAAAGTGAAAATAAAAACTTTTTTACAAAAAAAACAACCGACTTCCGGAAAAAAACACTACAAAGTGAAAAATACCTTTAATTTCGGAAATCGGTGGTATAAAACGAAAATACAAAACCAAAGACACTGACTTCCGAAATTAAAGTTATTTTTCACTGTGTTGTGTTTCTATTTGGAAGTCGGTTTTACTTTGTATTTTTTTTTTTCAGAATGGCTGTTCACAGCGGTGTCAAATCTGATAAGTACTGACTTGAAATAACAACAGCAAAAGTCTTAATACGAGTATCTACTCAAAATAAACGCCAAGTAAATCTTAAGTTATGACATTTTTTAATTATGGAATGTATTGTGAAATTAAATATTTGTAACGTTTATAGTGATAACTGAAGGAATATTATGACATTTTTAATAATTTCATGTACCTATTCTGAAATTAAAATATTTGCACACCACGCCACATTTATAATAACAAAAATACTACTTTGTACCTACACCTATATTTTGGCAAATAAAGCATTATTATTATTATTATGCGAAGGCAAACCAGTCTTCAACCTTTGCTATTAAGAAAACGGTCTACAGCACTACAAGGTTATTGTGGCGCGTGCCCAAAATCAGTACGACCGTCGCCATCTTGTTTTGTCAATATACAATTTGTGTGACACAATTGTTGTTACCAACAACCCCTGTCATTACCTCCCATCAAATATATACAAAGTCGCTTTCCGTGTCTGTCTGTGTAACCGTTTAGATCTTTTAAACTTCTCGATGGATGTTGATGCGATTTTCACTATCATTTAGAGCAGATATTCCAATATTCCATTTATTAATATTTAATTTAAATAATTATAGCAACATATCGATGTTTTGACGTATCGCCATTGCTCAAGAGCGAAGTTGAAAGTTATTAATTAAAAAACTTTCATCCATTTACTAACCAAGTTATCCCAATCAAATCCATTTAATGTCTGTCCCAGTACAGTCACGTCCATAATGAATGATAACTCGCAAACAGATGGGTATAATTAAGCACACAAGTGTATAAGTTGCGTGTAAGTAATTACTGAGTCTCTCTGCAACTTTATTTATTTCGGCGGGTCGCCTCCGTCTGAGGTACTTGGGTCTAGTGTGGTGAGAGGTTTTGATACTTGCAAATAATTATGATTTTTAATCAAAATAGCCCAAAAAAAATGTTAGCTGTGTGTTTTGACCTATTGCATGGATGGTCTGTTCCAGAACCTGATAAAAAGGCAAACAAATGGATCAGAAAACGTGGCAATTTGTAGTACCAATTACAAATTGGATGCTTTGATTTACTTTTTGATTTTTATAAGTACTACCGAAATTCTAATTTTAAGTCACCCATTTGACACTTGTGGTTTATTTTTTAACCTCAATTTTCGTCGATTATTTTTAATTACTCTATAACGTTATTGAAACAATAATTGTTGGAAAGAGTGGTGAGTGTTGTAACCTTATAAATACAGACGCATGTGTTACTGATTCCCTTTAGTAACTGTTTGCGTAAGAATTTGACCTGAAGAGGGTTTGTTGACACTTCCTTCAGATACTTTTGGAACAGACTATATAAAAAAGAATTATGAATATTGGACTATTCTGTACAAAGTTATGCGTGGTCATACATAACAAAAAAATGTATTTATTTACGCGTCGACTTAGAACCTCCTCCAATTTTTTTTCGTCGGTTAAAAAACTATGTTGCAATCATGTTAAAAAAAGCAAGAAACAGCGCTAACAGCATTTATGAACATAAAATTCACAACTGACAGTGCGTCATGCAACTTTACATTTTATTCATTGACCTTTCCTAATCAGATTTTTAGCTCTTTTCATAAAGTTATACCTTACTTAAGCTCTTGTATTGGAGCAACTTTTTTTTTTACTACAAGTCACTGCCACTGATAGTTTCTTGCGCAAAAGCCCAGCCTTGCTTTAAGAACTGGATGCGTAGGTACCTAACTGCCTACCAGCCAAACTCCAACTTCTTACGCGGTATAAAGACCTACGAAATTATAGAAAAGTCATTTCATAGAGTGACTTTCACAGCAATTATCATGCATATATCAATTAAGACACAAGTATCAAGTAGCGTAAGTGCGACTATAAGAGTTTATTCATGCTCTTTAGAAGAATATCTCAAAGGTGTAGCTAACTTACAATATGCGGTACAGTTGAGTAGAGAAATGTTAATGAAAAATAAATGATTGAATTACAAATATGTCTTAATTACTCACATGGCTGAAGTATGCTCGCCTAATCAAATGTTCTTTTACGAAAATCTTATAATACATCGTTATGTAACGAAGTATTTTTTTTTACAAAAAGTTATTCTAAATAGTGAAGTGTTAAAATGAACCAAAACTGACATTTTTAAGAGCATAATGATTTATTCTGAATCCCTTGTCTATAAATCAATGCATAACCAAGTCTTTACGAGAAAAACGGTTAGTATACCTACATACTTAAGAATTATGATGCTTGCTAACCAACCTATCTAATACCTACCTATTATCATTACAGTTACCATTCCCACAAACACCATCTAGCAAACCAAATTAAGTCAACAGTAGCGTTCCATTACGTAAAATTAACACCTAAAACCCTAAAGTACCTATCCACTCACACAAGATAATAATATAAAATATAATTTCCTCCAACCCATCACCATTTCTGTGCTCCTATATACTCTTATAAGACGTCGTCTCACCACAGCAAATTCGGGCGCTGTTTAACATTTAAATGTTGAATCATACTTGGTACCATCCCCCTCCCTACCACCCACCGCGACGGGGATAAGGTGGATAACCGGGATTATTATAATGCTTAGTGTATTTCGTGCGTGATTGTACTTTTTTTGGGATTAGTGGATTAGGCATGGTTCGGTTTTAATATGTTGTGTCTTACCACGCATGAAAATTGATGAGTCTAGTATTTCCCTCAATTCAATATCGTTATTGTGGTAGGTACATAATACAGGTCTTAAATTGTTAAATTGTGATCAGCATCGTCCCGCCCTTAGGGCCTACAATAGTTACATTAAAAAAAATACAATTATTGTTACAAATTATTAAGATTTCACATAAAATATAAAAAAGATAAAAATAAAACGAAACGTATTAAGGTAGGTACACAACAGAGGACCACCGAACGCATCATGACTAAGGAGGACTATATTGGAGCAGTGATTTGCCTGATAGGAAGTCTTTTATAGAGTAGTATAGTATAGATGTAAATTCCTTTTGCACTGTTCAAATGAGCCAGTACTCCTGCAGTGCTATTCTGTAACATTTCACTGTGAAGTGAGCTGTCATTAGTGTCAATTCCTAGCATCGGATAGGATGACAGTGCACTAAAAGCTCACTTCACCTACGTTTTCACGATGAGTATTTTACAGAATACATAGGCTGGTATTAAACTGGGTGAGGGAGGGAATACCCAGTCTAAATAATAGTCCCATTTTCGTTTGAATACGTCGCAGAAAACTATGGAACAATCTCTGGAATCCAATGTCTGGGACACCTCACACTTTGAATAAAGCCTCCGTGGCTTGGGGCAGAAGATGCCAGTCTGGTCCTTTGCGACTCCTTGATAGGCGATCCGCAATTCCGTTTAGACTCCTCGGGAGGTAAGTGGCTGAGAGAGTTAAATGTAACTGTTCTACAAGTTTGAAGACTCTGGTCGTCAATCATAGCAGTACTAGGGAATGTGTCCCTCCCTCGTTCTTGAGGTATGCGATCAGGGTCCTGTTGTCTGACTGAATATGAATGTGCGCAACTTCCAAAGACATCCGCTGATTGTTGATGGCCTCAAATAGGGCATACATCATGAAGACGTACCTACCTAATCTAATTATCAAAATTATAATTACTTATAGCATTCTTGGACACGGTGGATAACATTTTAGAAACGGATTCGGTCCAAAAAGTTTTTTTTTTCTGAAAATCTTATGTGAATGAAGATACAACGCCACAAGGCTCTTTTAGCGCGTGGCCAAAATTGAAACTAACGCCGCCATCTTCAATACAACCTGTGACAATTTCAGAAAATAATGTTTACCAATAACGCTCCCTATCAGTGTCATTCGGAGGCTTATAGATCCTTGTACCCGTCACTTGTCAAATTAGCAAAAGTACTCTAGTAATCTTACTTCCTTTCGATCCCCAATCAACAGTAAATGTAAGCAACTGAATTAAAAGCCACATAAACACAAAATAATCCAAAAATCTTATCCACTGTAATCTCATCCCATCTCTATTCGAGCTAAGAGCGTCGCAAGAAAGTAAACTCAAGTAAATTTTAAGTAATAAGGAACCTCGCTAATCAGGCAGAGTTGGTTAATTACGATTAATACGCCCCCAATGTCCGAGTGGTGGCGGAAACGCACGAGCGCTCACGGAAACAACCGAGGAAAACCCACGAGATGAATATCGTTCGAGTTCTATTGGTGTTCTGAAATATTTGAATTTGAATTTTAAATTGCGCAGACTGGATAGGTTACGTTTTTATGCCTACTTTGAGTGGAAAATTGGAGGTGTAGAGTTGAAAAATGGAAAGCATGCAAAACCGACTTTTCTTTAGTGTAGCTTTGTTTATTTTACAGAGGTTTCAGTAGTGCTTGCTAGAATTAAGATAAGTAAGTGGTAAGTTCACTCCATCGTCGACTTTGTCTCTGTTTTTTATTTTTTTATTATTATTAATACTGCACTATGCACATTTTTTTATTGATAGTAAGTTTTAAAATGAATTACGTACATATAAGCATTAACGTACAATTCTGAAATACTCTGACCTCATTACATTCTACTGCAATTTCCCCAAAATATGGTTTTAAGTTTTCTATAAAATTTAAATTCTAATATAGAACCAAAAGTAAGGACCAATCTGCGCCGCTAACTAATCTATTCGTTCAACTTCGTTGATTCCAAGTTTAAATTTCGTCCCCTCGATGGAATCATTCGTAAATTTGAATTAAGAAATTGGATTGGTGTTCTCTTGTTTAAGTGTAATCAAAGGATTTGAACGGGATAAGCTCACTCAGTACCTACTTGTTTTTTGAAGAGAAAGGACACGACCTTTCTCTTCATTTTGTCATTTTATCTGGTTTTACTTAATTAAGGGGCGTGTTTTGATTAGATTTTATGATTGCCGTGGGTTTGGAGTTATGATTGATTAATTTTAAGGAGCTTTTAATCCAAAAATAGGTGTAGATATAGACTTAGTCCAACTCAGTCGGTTTGTAAATACATATATATACCTATGCAATACCTACTTTGGTTGTTTAGGCTCTTATCCTAGAAAACAGATAATATATTGTTTAAAACGTTTTTCAATCAGGAATTCCGTTTGACAAATTCAAAGATTTCAGTAAGTTAGTTGAGATTAGTTTGAAATCTGACAGCTTTAAATCGAAATTCATGTGTGTCACAAATATTTGCAATCACTTTTCGTTGATGACTCTTTTAGCAGCTGCAATTTTAATATTTATGCGTTTAATATAGAATACTTATAGATACAGGCAACCGCACCTAAGCGGGTTTCCACTAAGCGCAAAGTAGTTAGTAGTAGTAAGGGTGGTTTTCGTAGTGCAAGTGTCAACTTGACACTACGACATAAAGATGCTGTCAATGTCAAATTGTTATACCTCTGCTATGCGGATAACTGTACAGATTTTCTTTGCTTTATTCAACAAGCAGAGTGAGCAGGGGTGGCCCAGTGTTATTGGCCCCGACTTACGAGTTGTAGGTCGTGGGTTCGAACCTAGGCAGGCGCTTTACTTTGTGTAAATTATTTCATCACCACTGCTCTCAAAACGGTAAAGGAAAACATCGTGAGGAAACCGCCATGTCCTAGAACCAAAAATTCGAAGACATGTGACATCTACCAACCCGCACTGGGCCCGCGTGGTAGATTACTGCCCATTCCCTCTCAAAGAGAGGGGGCCTGTGTCCCAGCAGTGGGAACATTATAGGCTGATTATGATGATTCAACAAGCTGCAAAGTTGGTAACATAACAAAACTCGTATTATATTCGTAATATAAAGGCTCCTATTAAAAGGCGCGACACGCGACGCGCCTCGCACGGGCACAAAGGCTCCGCCTCGCCGCGTCGCGCCACGAGTGGTGCCTTTGTGTCGCGTCGCGTGTCGCACCTACTTGTAGGAGCCTTAACTCAACAATACCGCCAAAGTCAAAGCAAACCCAACACACATAGCATACATCAGTTATTTACAGAATTTCACAGATTTCACACAAAATACGGATCAATGTGAACAGATATATTACTTAACTGTCGCAGACTTAGATGGATCGGGCGGCGAATGGAAACAGCACAAAGAGATACATGGGAATGCCATCAGTTACGTGATGGCGTTAGGTGAGGTACACACTGCCTGCGATAAGATAGATACCTATGTTATGAAGAGGGGTATGATAAGTGCCCTATACACACTACATGCAATGCGATGAAGAAGCTGTAATCATAAGAAAGTGTGACTATGGGCCTCGCGCACTAAGGGTAAGCTATAATATACAATCTGTACAAGGTTATTTTGGTACGTTGCCAAAAATGGAACTAACGCCGCCATTTTGTTGTTTCAATACTTTTTCAAAATATAATAGGTACCTATAATTAAAAAACCCCCGACACAATGAAGAGCTGATGACCTTGTAACGGCTGAACCGATTTTGATAAAACATGTCTAAGAACCACCGCTAGAAAACCTGCTTTCAAATAAAAAAAACCGCATCCAAATCGGTTCACCCGTTTAAGAGCTACGTTGCCACAGACAGACACACACACATAGCGGTCAAACTTATGTATAACACCCCTCTTTTTGCGTCGGGGGTTAAAAACAATTGCACAAAATATTTTTTACCAATAGCGCCTCATAGTCAACGTCACTCGAGCGCCAAAAGATAAGTGTAGCAGTGTACGCTTTGATCTGTCAAATTCAAGCCAAAATGCACTGATTTTGACAGATCGAAGCGTAACTTTCCGCCATGTTTCGTGCCGCCACACAATGGCCGTAATGATAGCTGTCATGAAAATGATGACAGCGTGGTTTGACTTTACGGTATCAAAAAACGTCTCTATAGGAAAACACACCAACTTACTTTCATAAATAACTTTCAGTGACGTCATCATAATTTCTGCACATATCCCATTTTTTTTCAGACTAAATTGGATGGTAAATTCCGGACGCTATGTGGCGACCTCCGCTCTTCTAGAAAACAATAGCTTAAAGGCAAGAATCGCGCTGTTTCATTATTTAATTTAATACAACAACACAACAACAACATACATTACAAGAAAAACACAACAACACAAAACACACAAACAACAACAAACAAAACACAAACAACACAACAAAAAACACACAAACACAACCATTGAAACACTCATTGACACATTGATTGTTATAAACATTTAAAAGTTGTGCAATATTTATTTGAGGAAATTTTCATGCAATAGTAACATTGTTGAATAGACTGTTACTAAACAGCACAAAGAGATACGCTCAAAACGCTGTCATCGGTTAAATGGCCACGTTAGGTGACGTACACACCAGCATGTGTAGCATGATCACTTCTAATCTCTACTCTACGAAGAGAAGACAAATCACTTTAGTAACAAAAAGTCATTATTTTCTTAAATTTTGACATCGTGCCGTAGACATCTTTGTACAATCTGTCATTTTGTCTTACGTTTATCTTTTAAACGTGTGTACGTCACGTTAGAAAGAATAAGCAGACACTAATTAACGTATAAACCTAGCGAAGCAAAAGAGACGGTACAAGAGTCCGAAACATAATGAAATGCTATAAATGTTACTTTTATACAGGGTGGCGATGTAGTCATCTGCTTTCTTCAAGTGGGTGATTCTAACCGTCATTTTAAACAACTTTCGCTAAGATACTCTTACTGGATTCGTAAAAAAAAAAACAATTTCCTATACAACAGTAGACAGACTATTTCGATGCACGTATGTTTTTTTTTTACAATTCTTGTATGAGTTTCATAGCGAAAGTTGTTTAGAATGACGCCTTGACGTGTAGTATCACCCGCTTCACCGATGCAGGTGACTAAGGGCCCGTTGTTTGATCAGTAGTCAAACATACTAATAGTTAAAATGCGTTAGTTAAACTAACAATTTGATAAAAATTACATAAGTCTTTTGTTTGACAAATGGTTAAGCTAACTATAGTTAAAAAAAAAACAATTTGCTATAAAAGTTAACCATGCGCAGACAGAGTAGTAAAACTTTGACAGCTATTGACTATTGTCAAGTGACTAATTGTTAAATTGACTACTATTGGTTATTTTTAACTGTGTATCAAACAACGGGCCCTAAATCGCCACTCTGTATAGAGAGAGATTTTGTGTACGAAAAGTAAAAATAGGTGTAAAAGTAAACGAGTTTTGATGTGCGTCATCAAAACAAGAGTTTTGTATGAAACTATGCACACTTAATGCTCCTACAATTTTACCATTAGATACCCATTCCTTCAAGCTTATTCACCTATTCCTTCAATCGAAGCTCTCACCCAACCTGAAAAGTCCATCGAATGCAATCGCTGTGGTCAAAAAAACTTTTTTACAAAAAAACAGCCGACTTCCAAAAAAAACACTAAAAGACGTGAAAAATAACTTTAATTTCGGAAGTCGGTGTCTGGTTTTGTATTTTCGTTTTTGGTCACCGACTTCCGAAATTAAAGTTATTTTTCACGTCTTTTAGTGTTTTTTTTGGAAGTCGGTTATTTTTTTTGTAAAAAAGTTTTTATTTTTCACTTTTTAGTTGCGGTACCTACCCCACACAAATTCTTATACCACTACTTGGTGTGTAAATAACAGTGACAGGAAATTATTAACACATCATCCATATAAACTAAGTGGAAAAAATATGCAATATTAAAGATAACTCAAAAACGACTGGTCAGACCTTGAACAAATTTAAATGGGACCACATGTGAAGCACCGCCTATCAAATAAAAAAAGAATCATCCAAATCGGTTCACCCAGAAAAAAGTTATGAGCTAACACACATAAAAAAATTAAAAAAATAAAACCATACAGACGAATTGAGAACCTCCTCCTTTTTGTGAAGTCGGTTAAAAAAGGTCATCATCATTATTCATATAGTTAGGTAATACCAGGGATCGAAAACCAGTACGAATTTGGGTCCCGGTTCTTCTTTTCGGTACGGTTCCGGTTCAGGTCCCGGTTTGGTTTTGGTTCCAAACTACCGGTTCCGTACCATCCGATTTAAAAGTTCTCTGCAAAATAACTACCACAGGATCTATCAAAGCAAAAGTGCCCCTCTCACCTCTTACAAAAACTCCAACCTCTTCACCCGTCGGCGGCCGCCTTTACCTCGCCACTATCGTACAAAGCTTCGACCTGCGCTGAACGGCATCGTATGAACTGATTCGAACTCGCTTTGAAAAAAAGCCGGTAAAATAAAGGTTCTTAAAGGTTCCAATTTAGGTTCCTGTTCCGGTTCGGGTTATAGTAACGGAACCACTAAATACCTAATAAATAAATATCTTTACCGGTATTTTAGGAACCTTTTCCATCACTGGCTAATACAAAGATCCAATTTAAATGCCATCTCTAGAGCCCACGTGCAACGCCGATCACTAAACACGATTAGCGATAAACGAGTTTAAAACATAATTCTGTTTCTGTCAAATATTAGAAGATGACAGAGACAGAATGATGTTTAAAACACGTTTAGCGCTGAACGTGTTTAGTGATTGGCAGTACAAGTGGGTCTTAGCTTTACATCGCCTTCACTGATGTGTTACCTTTACACGCCCTCTTCACATAAACTGAGAAAACATCACGTATTGGTTATGAAAAAGAAATCATTTGACGAAATGGATTTAAAATGTATGAAATAATATGAGAATGATGGAACGTTGGTATTTTTAGAACTTTTGAGCGACAATGGTCTTTTTTTTAAAGGTTTTAAGAAAATAATATATTTATTATGAGTATTGTATTTTCTTTTTTCTGGAACTAATGTAAACCATTATTTTTGTCAAGCTTGAGTCACCATCTTTATGTGAAGACAACGAAACATTCGCCAACTGTCTATTTAAGTCAGTCTCTTCTTAATAGAATAGAATAGAAAACCTATAGAGGTATGAGGAACAGGGTGTAAAGTTTATTCTTACCTCCATAGAAAATGGAGGATCCTCCGACCAGACGGGTGTTGTGTCCGGTGGGTAACTGCCCGACGTTTTAATGTCGGAACGTTGTATTATGCTAGTTGCGCGGTAAACTCTGCTTGCGTGATGCAGGATTTTTTTGCGTGACGTCAGTTTGACGAATAGCTCGCATGTGGCGTTGTAGAAACCGCTACAAACTGATAACTTAATGATGAGTTTTTATAGAAAAATTACTCAAAATAAAGACAGGGTCACCGATAACTGTTTTCCACCTGATAAAGTCACGGAAATTTTAGGTTTTTTTATTAATTTTTAGCTAAGCAAATTGTCTACCAACTTAAAATGTCCGTATGTTCAAACCACAACAATACTGTCATCCTTTGACAGTTGTAAACAATGTCAAATTGACGTATGATGTCAATTTGCTTAATAAATTATTTCTTTAACTGCACATCTCCTAAAAATGTGCTTTTGATGAAGAAACCCGTCACCTATGTAAAACCTCCTTAACAGTCACAGAAACAGGTACAATTTGAATTTTCACGCTGTATTTGAAGCAATGGCGTCCATGTCGTTGCCAGTCTTTGAGCTTTGTAAGCCGACGCCGGACGTCAATCAGACAAATTGGACGCCCAAAGAACGTTGTATTTGTGACGTGTGTGCCGTACGGTGTACGGGCTTCGTTTGAGCCGATACTTCATTTTCACGTTCGATTTACGAATTTTGTTTTCTTTTTAATTTTTTCGACTGATTATTTTCAGCTTTTGATAGTTTGTTTACTTTAAATGGAACAGTTGTATACTTTTATGAAACAGCAACATTCGGGAATCAATGCGAGGTTATTTTTTTCTATTAGCCTGCAAAAAGGACTTCAATGTCTTTCATGTTTCATTACGAATTGGCGTTACAATTTAAGTTTTCACAAAGTACTTAGCTTTATTTATTTTTTCTTCAGAGTCAATTGAAGGATGACATCAAAAGGACATAAGATACGATAAGATAAGTCTTTATTTGCTTTAAACAAGGTATAAAGTTGTTACAGTCTGGTTTTGATTAATGTCCACATGTTTAGCTATACAGAATATTGTATCAATTGCATGCATAATAATGAATACATGAGTTAATAAAGGTTAAATAATAATATACAATGTCGCAGATTAATTGGTAATACAATAATAGTCATTCAGATGTTCCCTACAATATTTGCATAACTCGTCAAAATGTACGGAACAGCTGATATTTTTTTGCGCTTTCAGGTTTGGTCCTATTGTAAAAGTTGTTCATAATGATGTGTACAATGACCCCTTAAAAGGATGCCCATGAATTCAATTCAACCTGTATAATATGTATAAATAAAATGGGTCCTAAGACACTCCCTCGGGGGACGCCGCATTTATTTTCCCAGGACTCAGAAGAATAGGAAGAAAGTAAGTTTTCATGCACTTTATCTATGACAACGTATTGTTCCCGGTCACCCTTCATTCATCCTCTCAACATGACCAAACCATCTTAGCATACTCTTTTCAATTTTTGTCACTACATCTTCTTTTAAACCGCACCGTTGTCTTATCACATCATTTTTCAGTATATCATTCATAGTCACACAACACATGCTTCGCAAGGAACGCATTTCCACAGCATTTATTCTACTTTCATGCTTCTTTTGCCACACCCAACACTCACTTCCATACATAAGCGTAGGCACCAGCACACCATTGTGAACAGCCAGTCGTGCTTTTATGGAAATCAGCTGGTTGGTCACAATCGCACGTGGAGCACCATTCACTTTACTTCCCGGATTTACCCTTCGTTCCACATCTCCATCAATCTTTCCATCCCTTGTAAATAGACTCCCCAAATATACGAACTCACTTACTTGCTCCACACTCGTATCATATTATTACGATTATTATTTTATTAATATGATTACGATTTAAATTAAGTGCACTTTGCAATAACCCACTTCTTCAGCACTATGAATTTATTTAAGTGTGCTATGAATCACATTCGTAGTGCTGAAGACTATGAATTAATGAAAGACAACAATCCCAGACCACTTAAAAACTTATCCGCAAACATAAGAGCTGACACATTTGAACATCAATTTCTGTAACACTCATTGCACAAAACAGCAAAACACTTTTGCACGAACAAAGAAACATCTCATCCACTTCAACACCATTAACACTAACATCAAACAACGAAACGGTAATCTCTAATCGTACCGGCAGCTAAAAGCAATCAATCAGCCACATATGGGCCTTAAAACCTCCTTTCCAATTACACCCCTCGTTATTTCAATCGGGCAACACTAAATTACCGAATAACATGTAGACGACAAAACGCTTTTCAATCTCCACTAACAATATAGCCCAAAAGATCCCCTTTTTGTGTAGCCCCCGAATGCCAATCTTGCCAGATTGCTTTTTTCTTTTGTCAGTTTTGAATACAGCTCGCGTGTACGAATACGTCCTTTGTAGATGATTAAATACTGTACACGTAGGTATTGCCAGATTAAAAAAGTATTTGCGACCTTTTTGGTGGGAGTTAAGGTTGAAAGAGGATTTAGGCGATGGTAAATAGTCTATGGTATCGTAAATAAAATGCGGATTGGTTATTTAATGGTTTCTTGATTCGGACGATTTTGTGTGTGATGATTAATTTTGTTATCGCTCCGCTTTGGATGGCGATCGTATGATGTAAGGTTTAATCTGAACTCTGATTTATTTGGTCAATGACTAGGTTATGGGCTTATTTTCTTGATTAAGTTCTTTCACAAGCATTCTGCTGGAACATTTTATTTACAATGTCTTGATTTTCATTCAAACTGTATATTTACCCGGATTATCAGGATTGGCTTCCGCTTAGTCCTTCAAAGTGTTATCGGGTTTCTCCATCTGGAATTTCTCGGTAGCAGCCCGGTGTCTGGATTTGTGCCCGGTTGATGGCAATAGGCTCGCCCCCTATTACATGGGACTTTAAACATAACTGGCGAAATGTGGGTGTGCTATAGGTACACCTCTGCCTAACCCTTCGGGTAATACAGGCGTGATGTTATGGATGTGTATGTGTAGTCCTTCAAGTGGACCATTGTAGTACGTGGGCAATGGCGGCCATCGTCGGTCATTCCAACCAGCCCACCGGTCAATCCAGAAGCAGATTGGGTCTCCAAGTCTGTACAGAACATCTACAAAGATCTGGGTGACCTGAGGGCTTCTGATCTAATTTGGTTACGCCTGTGCATTCAAAGAGCACATACGGACTGTATTTTCGTCGTGTTGGTAAATGGTGTCGATCTATCTTTCCATTACAACACTTGTAACACATTCTGACTTTCTTTCATATAAAAGTCAGTTTCAAAATACCAATATTATAACATTTCCAACCCTCATACAAATACATTAACATCTGAACCTAAACAATTTTTTAAACACCGTTAAACACAACACTCCCTTTTATTAAGTCGGTGAATAATCTCCAATACCGATACTCCTGGGTATATTGTAAAAGAAATAACTTTTAATATGAAAAATGGGATTATCATATGAAACCAGTACATTTTGCTATTCATAAACGTTACACAACTCAATATCAACTTTATCACAACAAAATAAAGTTGAAAATTCAATTTCAGTGTGTAAATTGACAGCAAATACAATTTGGATATAAGAATGCTTACGCAAATCATGTTTGCGGCTGCAGAAAACAAAACACGGACGAAAATAGACTTTATTTTAATATAATAAAAGTCTGTAACTTCAGATTTTCATGGTACACGTAAGTTTGTTCAGGTCCGCATCTTTCAGCCAAGTTGACACCTCGCGAAAAATTGTTAACATTCTGTGGAGTGGTTTATTTCAATAAATATGAATGAAGTTGTAATGTTATTTGATATTTTTTGTGTTAGTTATTTATTTAGATTAACAAAGTTTTGTTGTTATAACACTGTCGGGGTGTGTTAATAACATTAAGGTAACATGAGCACGGATTACTAAGAGGGATTTAGAGGTTTGCTTTGAAAATTAAAAACAGTAGATAGTTTCTGCGAAATCACGTGGATTGTTCAATATTTTTATGTGAAACTTCTTATGTGGCGATTCGATAATTGGACGAAAGATGAGAGGACGCGTCACATTTCGTTACATGAGAGAGAAAAAAGATATAACTGTCTGTCTCCCAGACTAAATCTCTTATTCTATTTTTTTTTAAGAAGTTTCACTTTTGCCATGTTTGTACGGTGCTCCAGGCGCATTTTATTTATGTAATAAGACTTTATTGATACCTACCTAGATATATTATATACGGAAAACCACCTCCTGAATCTACCCTACAATTTTGCATCACTGTCAATATCACAGTGATCTTTAATCTCGGGACAATAAGGTTGCTGTTGGCTTGCTGCAACTGTCAAATCTGTCTAAATCACAGTGATCTATATTGTTGTTGTAATAAGGTTGCTCTTGAGTTGCATCTGTCAGAGGTAAAAAAACTGTGAAAGTTCTGTTCATAGCCTATTCAAAACCAGAAAAAAAAACCTACAAAAATTTACGTTCTGAACTCCAAACAAAAAGCGGGCGCAAACAACGTTCAAAAAAAGAATATTTTATTAAAAAAATAAAATGTAAACAGCGCGCGCTAACTCCAATCTAAAATGGAACGTCTATACTTTTTCAACGACCATTGACAAAGGCACACCCGTCAAATGCCATTGCTTAAATGAGAACGCAGTCATTCGCGAATGTGGTGGAACGGAAAAATCATCGAGCGAAAATGTCATCGGTTCGCCCCGTGAAATAGTACCGCACTGTGTGGTGGTGTGGCACTGGGTATCGTCGATTGAAAGAAAGAAATAACAAGAAATTAAATTAATTTTATCCAGGTTCACAAACACAATACCAGTTACACAAACAAAATATACACAAAAAAAACTGGTGATGATGTTTTTTTTTTATTTCTTACGGTCACGAATGCAAGTATTATGATCAGCTTAAAACTGGACGCTGACTTGCAAATTGCAAAACAACTTTGTTTCTTGCAATTTCCCAACATAATTAAATTCTGTCCGTGAAGAAAGGCAAAAAAAGTTAGTTTGCTGGATATTCTCTTCTTTTGGTCTTTCGCAAATGCTTCCTAACTACCCTTGATGTACCTATCAACATATACTCATTGTCAAATAAACATGAAATAAACGAATAAACGTATTTTCTTTCTTTCTAAATAAATAAAGCCATAATAATCCACGGTTTTGGTTAAAAATAACACATTTCTATGCTCGTCGACATGTTTTTTTTAAATTAATACTTACAGCTATGATTTTTACACGACTATTTAAGAAGTTATATGTTGGTAGGAATACAAAATTTTGACCTCAAGTCTGTTCAAGTCCTGGGAAAAGAGATTTTCGTCTAGATAAGGTGCAATTGATTTTTGCAACTATAATTAAATATTTTTGACTTTATGTAACTTCATAGCGAATTCTTTTAAGATCGGCCATAGCTTTATTTGTTGTCATTTACCGCGTGCTGCCAGAGTATACAAGTAATCAACAGAGTACTGAGCGTTCATAAAATGGCGTGAAATGCGAAACAACGACACTCGACGTTCAATATAACGAGGTTTTAATACACTCTGACACTAAATAAGATCATCATTATATTAATAAAAATAACTGTATGGTGACAGTTTCGTTAGTCGAGTGACATTTTATTTTTATACGATTCTGACATTTTTATAAGTTTTATATAATTATATATTTTTATGAGTTGTTGAATATTAAAATTTAATTAATAACAATTTTATTTTGAGTTTTTATATGTTAGAATTTAAAATAGTTAATAATTTTCAATGTATGTGTGTATAACAATGAACTAGAATTATGTCAGAAATAATAATAATAATTATTATTTATTAAACATTCAAGAATAGTATCAAATGTTTTACTTTTATTCATTATTTAAATTGTTTGTTAATATGTACATAAATACCAACTGATACCTAATCAATTGATAAAAATAACTATATAATATTCTAACTTAACTAAAACTATTAATAAACTAAAATATGGCATCGAAAAATTCTTCCGCATCGCTGTCGTACGGATCAAACTATTTATTGACTTGCATTTTCGCATCATTGACTTCTAGAGACACTTACGAAAAGTATCGAAAAACGTTGAACATTCGTACTAAAATACAAAAGTAACGTATTTGACCAAGTGCATTTCAAAATTCAATATTGGAACATGAACGTTGAAGGCTTGAAGGTTTAAAATTCGAAATTGGAAACACGCGACCGTTGAAAGACGCGCGTTTGAGGTGCGCTGCGCTGATTAGGACGCGGAGAGCATTATGTGTGCTTAGGGCTGACACCGAAAGAAAATTGAAAGGATTATTTTTGAGTATTTGGTTGATGATTCCAGATAAAATATCCCTAGATATCTCCAGGAAGGTGACACAAAAGAAAAATAAAATAAATTCCAAGCAGTGGAACATTCAAAGTAAGAGAAACCAATCTAGTTGTTTTGATTTTAAGGCCAATATTTTTATAGTGTAGGTACCAGAACGCAACAACAAAGTATAAATGATAAATAATATCATGGGAATTTTAAGTATAGAGCCATTTAATTTAATATTGAGATTCGAAGACATTTCAACAATCAATGATCTGAAGTTGCCAGTTAATTAGATCCTTATCATTATCAGCCTACAGGAGTCCACTGCTGGACATAGGCCTCTCCAATCGCACGCCATACAGCTCGATTCCTGGCAACTCTCATCCAGCTTCTACCAGCCACCCTGCGAAGATCGTCTCTCCACTCAAAAAAACGTCTACCCCAACGGTCATCGGTTCTACGGCAAATATGGCCGGCCCACTGCCACTTCAGGTTGCTTATTCTGTGAGCTATGTCGACATCTTTGGTTCTCTGCTGGATCACCTCGTTGCGGATTCGAATCGTCAGAGAGGCTCCAAGTATAATCCCGATCAATAGCAATTTCATATAATACACAAATAATATTATTACATAAAAGGTTTCACTGACAATGGCTCTAGTTGTACATTGAAAACATTGACATTATTCTAACAAAACTTTTCAGCCCATTATTTTACTGCGTTTGGCAATGTTGGTAGCTTTCGATCCCATATATGAACCGATGTTGATAAACAATGTCTAAAAACGCTAGGAAACGTGCTTTTTCTAGGAAATAAAACTGCATTCGAATCTGTTCACCCGTTTAAGAGTTACGGTGCTACAGACAGACACACATAGCGGTCAAACTTATAACACCCCATTTATGCGTCGGAGGTTAAAAATGCCATTGCCGAAAGATCCCTGGGTTATGAACGGCAGACATATATAAGTATATTTTCATATGACAAAGTCAATGACTGCCTCAATGGTCTAGTGGTCGCAAACGCCACTGCTAAGCATAAGGTCCTAGATTCAATTCCCAGGTCAAGCAAAGTGTTATTGGGTTTTTCCATCTGGAATTTCTCAGCAGCACCCCGGAGTCTGGATTTGTGTCCGGTTGGTGGCAATAGGCTCGCCCCCTATTACATGGGAATTAAACATAACTGGCGAAATGTGGGTGTACTGTAGGACCTCTGCCCAACCCTTCGGGAAAAACAAGGCGTGATGTTACACTAAGGTCATATGACTCAATGAGATTTAATTTCAGTTTCTTACCTAAAACGTGTATTCACAAAGTCACAACCTTGCCTGTCTCTTGCAGCGTCGTGATTGGAGCAGGCATCACGAACCGCTGGGAAATCAGCGGCCGCCTCGCGCCGCGACACTGTGTATTTATTCGACGCTTGAAAGCTGTACCACAGACTAAATAGTCACGTCATTGTGTGGTTATTTTAATAATTTTAAATAGGAACATCGCCAAATATTTAATACAACAAGGTCTTAACAAAAAAACATTTCTATCACTATAATAATTTTCAGACGTGCACAAGGTCAGTCTTGTTTCAGGATATAGAGCTTATTAGATCAATAATGTCCCTACCTTTACGTTATGGTTTTACTTGCAATAAAACGCAAAAAACAGCTGATAATTTCTCTAAGCTACGCGTAGAAGTTGTCGTAGCAGTGTCGTAGCAGTGGTGAAGCAGCGGCGTAGCAGTAGTGTAGCAGTAGACGGCGCTACGGAACGCTACGCTATTGTTTATTTCACTGATTTTATTGCTACTAAATAATTATGTAAGTAAATACGTGGGTATTTTTTTACTTATGATTAATGACAAACCGTGTGCCCGATGGAATTTCCCACCGTACACCGGCAGAAAAGACAAAATTCTATACAAACGATCACATTTAACCCATTTAAGGGGTCCATTTTATAAAATCCTTACAGTGCTCACTTTTATTATATCATTATAAGGAACTCTTGCGCAAAATTTTATACCTCAGACCCAGAGGTTTTAGCTGTGCGGTGTCTGTCAATGAATGAATGAATGAATTCATGAATTTAAGATTTTTATTAAGTAAGATGATTTGGTGTCAGCCCGATCTCTGTAGTGGTTTACCTAAAGAAAGGTCTTTTAAATAATTTAATAACATTTTAATTCAAATATCACGATCCATAGAATATGAATATTATAATTAAAATGTAAATTGAAAAGGGTATTAGAATTAAAATCGAAATTAAAATTATAATTAGACAAGCTGACCAGACAGACGTTGTCCTGTCTTAACTATGAATGTCATTTATGTGGTTTAGTTTTAGTTTTGACTATTGACTAAAACTAAAACTATCGACTCATTTATCAACCGATCCATCTGTGTTAGATGATATTTGCAGCGCGCATTCTGTCAATCGCTGACAGTTATGTAAAATTAATATTGGCGTTAAGTTTTCTTACATTTTGTAACGTTCCGATCAACTTCCTTATTTTTTTATTTCATAAGATCCTTCTCCTGAAAGTAACGAACACAAAAAAAAAAAAATGTGATATCGGTCCAGCCGTTCACGCGTGATGGTGTGACCAACGGTAATAGGGATTCATTTTTCTATATATAGATGACTGATTTCATAAAGGACCTCCAAAGTGGGGATGAGATCCTATCAGCCACTGTCTTCATGATTTCGTTGCGGCTACCACGCATTCTAAAGACTAGGAATACCGTCCTTTTGCGAATAACGGCATGAAAACCAGTGCGAAACAGCGCGAACATCTCCGATGCACTGCACACTTTTGTCAAATATTTTTAAGTACAAAATTAAATATAAGTAAATTAACTTGATATTCGTTATAAAACCACTCAGTTGTCACTAGGCTGTGTCACCGCGGGCCAGTCCGGTTGCGCGACATCGATCGCATCATGTCGCACTGAATTTCGCGATACTGTGACAATTGTCCTACGGCGATATTTGACACCAGCCTATAGAATAATATTCAGCTTTTAATTCGTTATTTAAAAGATGACAATTATTTTTTGGAAGATTTTTTAACGGAAGTAACATAACATCATCACGCTTGTACGCCCCGAGGGTTAGGCAGAGAGTGTAACACACACTGTACACTCACATTTCGCCAGTTATGTTTAAGTCCCATGTAATAGGGGGCGAGCCTATTGCCTTCAACTGGGCACCGATCCAGACTCCAGGCTACTACTGAGAAATTCCAGATGGAAAAACACAATAACACTTTGCCCGACCCGGGAATCGAACCCGTGACCTCACGTTCAGCAGACGGAACAGATGTAACTTTCTGATAAAGTTTACATATTTCATTTAAAATTTTGGTATATTCCTAGTGTCGTGTCTTTTGTAGTTTTGTTTCTATAGAAAACGAATCGAAACGTGTGCCTTTAATTTGTGTGATCAAACTTCTTCTTCACTTGTGTCACCACGACCAATACATACGAGAAATCGCTCATGCCGTTTTGAAAACTAAAGTCAGTCAATGGTTTTAAAACCGGAGCTAACTGCATGCTTGGTATGCATAATGTCGTCATTCGTAGGCACTAAGCTATCCTATTCATGCATAATTATGATAAACCATTAAACGTAAATAAATTAAAGCTGTGACGTCACCACACTATCTGTGTCCCTGCGGGCTAGTCCAGCGATATGACATCGCTTCATTTCGTGCATTCCGCGCGAAACACTGTCATCACGCGTACTTACAAATGTTCACTGTTATGTTCACGTTTCAAAAATTAATTTAAAAAACAAGGGAAAAGTTTTGAAGAAAAAAAATGGTTGTCTGTAAAGTCGGTTTACGGACGATAATTTTACGTGATAACGTCTTAAGGAGTGGAAGAGAGATAGATGCGTCACAAGCCGAACGCTTAGGCCGATCGTGCCTCTCTATCGCTTGTTCCGCGCTCTCGCTTGCACGCTCGGCTCAGGCGCAACGTGACAAAGAGTCATGCTTTTTCGTGCGTGCAGCCGGCGTTCATCGATTTATAAGACGTTATCACGTCAAAAAGGAAAATTTGTGAAAAAAATATATGTTGATCATTTAAAGAATAGGGTTCTCCACCGCTTCACCTGATTTAATTATTTACCCCAAATTAGTTGGGGAATGGCTCTGATGGTTTCAAAGCGAAGTACTTGATAATGGTGTTATTTTAATAGAAGAAAAGTCCAGATTGTCAATACTTCCCATCTTAATTATAACATAAGTCTCCCCAAACGAAAACAGTAGATAATATATAGTCCTCCAGATCGTATTTCGGCCATGGCGGCCAATCTCAACGGCGACTAGTCTTCGGCGCGGGAGATATTATAGTGCACAAGTGTGTGCGCAGACACAGGTGCACTCTCTCTTCCCTCACTCTCATAGTCCGATGGGACGGCAATCCGACACAACCGGAGAGCAATCAGGCGCAGGATCAACGGGTTTACGTGCTTTCCGTGGCACTGGGGTATCACACCGCCAACTTCCAAACTCCGGACTGTTACTAAGAAGTTCCTAATGGAAAAACCCAATAACACTTTGTCCGACCTGGGAAACGAACCCACGACCCCACAACCTGCAACCTCGAGACTAAACGGGGCACTTACAGTAGGTAATACTTTTACAGAAACCCCGTAAAAACGAATCCCTTGACTTAGTCAAGTAAGTATACAATTTTTTTTTATTAAACTATTTACCCCATGGTATATTATTATATTTCGCCAGGTATAGCATTCCGAGACACAGTGGTCACGTGGTAGACACAAGCCTACGTCATCACTGCTGTGTTACCAGTAGTGTGTAATAATAACTCCCCAACCGCCTTTAGTACCTGTGCGAATCCAATAAAACATAGAGGTTTTAACTAACAATGACGTTGGTATATGTTTAAATTAGAAAAACGAAACGAGAATTTATATGCTTTATATATATTTTTTAACTGCGAAATCATAAAGCGTAGGTACTTGCTTCGACACCACAATCAACTTACCCTCTCCAAAAATACTACCAATATCAAAACCAACAAATATCATAGACTAAATTACTATAAAAACAAATTGGTAACGTAATGGCGTTCAGATTTGACACTACATCACATAACTCTCTGTTGACAATGGATTACGATGTGTTAGCGAACTATCACAACAGTGACAATGTAAGGGTCGGTTTAATAGTAGAAAATTGAAAAGGGTGCTATTCTGTAGTTTATTTAAAGTAGTTGGAAAAAAAATTTTTGTTTGTGACTGAAGTTTCACGTGTCTTTCGCACAAACGTTTCAATTAATTAATTCTGCCATTATTTTTATTTAAATATTTTTTTTTTTTATTATTATTGTTTTATTGTAATCTATGATTATGATAATTATATCATTCCTAATTAAAAAAAATAAAAATGAAAGTAAATATTTCTTACAAAGATTTCTCTACAATGATTTCTCGAAGGGAAAATGACACATATTTATGCAAATACTACGTTCGTAGATTTTTTGTACAGTCACCTGCAGGTCAAGCTACACGAAACTGTCAAACTCCAAACGATTTTAAACCTTAAAATGTCAGCGGTTAAGTTCCAAATCGAATGAGAAAATCTTACAGTTTGTGGCAACTTGATGTGCTAGCGACTGTACATTAGAATTAGGTTTTATTTTCAGTAAGGAAGACATAAATGCCTTTTTTCTAATTACTGGCGAAGTCTAGTAATCCTTAAAAACACTCAGCTCAGATTATAAGTATTTGATACACACAGCAATTTAATTTGTACCACATAATTGAAATTATTTCATACAACCCAGTAAACAGAACCCTACAAATCATTACTTTAGCTTCCCCCAAAATGCCATTGAATAACATTTTAATTTACACATACTCTCCTCATTCTACAATGGATTTTCAACCTTATAATCGGCACCATAGAATATACAATTGTTTTTTTAATCTTTATGTTGACTTATAATAGGGATGGTGATGTGGCAATGTATTACACCGTTTGATGAATAGATTTTTAGTTGCATTTTTTTTGTCTGCAGTGTTTTATAGTACGATTCAAACTTAATGGCGGCTCGGAACAGTCGGAACATGAGGCGAGTCGTTGCGCAGTAACCAATTCACGTGTCAGCGGGGGTGAGGGGTGAGGTACTGCGCAGCGAATAGCGCACTTCACAGCCGCCATTAAGGGGGATGCGCCAAGGTAGCCCGCGAAATACAAATTTTCTTACGTTTTTTGCAATTTGAACCTCAGTATCAGGTTTTATGGTGATCTAAATATGATTTGCGACCGTATCAAATATGGCTCTAAAGAATTATAATCATTAGAATCAGAAATACAACACTTTGTTTTTGGTTGTATTTCGTCATTTCTTCTCAGACCCAGACAAATAGGTAATGGCCATTCCATCTAGCTTATTTTAGTTTTTAAAACATAACGTATAAAATTGTTTTCGATATCCTATTTACATAATAAGCCATTTCATTTCATTTCATTTACTAAGGAAAAAAATAAAGAAAGAAAGTTGTGTATTCTACACAAATAATAACACATACACAGAAAAAAAATAGCCAAAAGCCTCGTATTCAAAACGTTAAAAGTTTCATAATGTTGTCCATTACGTGATGTCAGGGCAGATCAAAACCAAAGACAATAATACACATTGCGTATAGTTATTTATAATAAAATAAGCACGCCATTATCACACCCTATAAAAACTAATCTTCAACTAAATACTCAATAATCTATTCATAATGAAATCGCATGTTACAGAAGCCATCTCTATTTACCCATTTCTAAATAAAAAGAGGGGTTCCACCAAAAATCATTTGAAACCAAAATGAAAAAGGTGTCAAAGATCGAATTTACGATTCATTATACTTAATCCATATGGAATGGGGGACCCTAAAAAGTAAACACCACTCGAAAATAAACTCTATGTGGTTGGGATAAGCTTATTTCTTGTGTGGTGTATGGTTGTGATAGATTTGATAAAATAGTGAATGCGTTTTGTAAGTGCCCATTGTGGCGACAGATGGTCCGTGAGGGAAGAGGGCTGGGGTTTGATTCTCGTTCGGGACAATTTTGTTGGGGATACTAGAACAGTGTGATATAATGCGTATCAAAAGAATGTGGTGATAATTATGAGCAAGCTCTTGTAACTCGAACCTAGAAAGGTTTTATCAATCAGGATATTAAGTATTTCAACATCCTGTTTAGGCCCACAATTCTTAGAAAAAGAAAATAATTGAATATTTGTTTGAGTGGCCGCGATGGGAGTCGTCTCGACCCCCATGTATCAATTATTTGTAAAAGAACTGCATAGTGCAAGTGTCTGTTACTATGACCAAACTTGTAATGCGATTTTATAAATGTGATTGTTAAAACATAACATAACATCACGCCTGTATTGCCAGAAGGGTTAGGCAGAGGTGTACCTATAGCACACCCACATTTCGCCAGTTATGTTTAAGTCCCATGTAATAGGGGGCGAGCCTATTGCCATCAACCGGGCACAAATCCAGACTCCGGGCTGCTACCGAGAAATTCCAGATGGAAAAACCCAATAACACTTCGCCCGACCCGGGAATCGAACCCAGGACCTCATGCTCAGCAGTAGCGCTTGCGACCACTAGACCAACGAGGCAGTACTAAACCAACGAGGCAGTTGAATGGAGGAATGTGATTGTTATCCCAGAAAAATTCTACTTACTTAAACCTTCCTAACCTTCCTATTAGAAAAGTGAAAGTTTATGAGGATGGATGGATGGATGGATGGATGTTTGTTACTCTTTCACGCATAATCTATTGAACGGATTTGGATGGAGTTTGGAACACAGATATTTTATAACCTGGATTAACAAGTAGGATACTTTTCAACCCGATAGTACGTTCCCGTGAGATAATTTCCGACATCCACGCGGGCGAAGCCGCGAGCAAAAGCCAGTAAAAAATAAAATTGTTAGAAAAACCGTAGCGCCAATGAAAAATGTCCGAAACAAGAACAAACCATAAAACTAATCACTCTTAAGGGTAACTCGAGCCAAAAGCCATCCATGGAGCAATTTTATGATGTTTTGTCATTCACGACTGGGAATTGGGATATCTCTTTAATGGACCCAATTTAGGGTTACGTTTACAAATGGCAAAGCTTACCCAAAGCTAGGGAATAGAGCCATAATAACCGCACCATGGGAATGAAATGGCGATCACTGACTATAGTATGATGACGTAGAATAAATGAATTCGGAAATCCTCTTGAAGTACCCCCACATTTCGCCAGATAAGTTTAAGTCCCATGTAATAAGGTGCGAGCCTATTGCCATCAACCGGGAACAAATCCGGGCTGCTACTAAAAATCCTGATGGAAAAACCCAATAACACTTTGCCCGACCGGAGAATCAAAACCAGGACCTCTAGTCAGGAGTAGCGCTTGCGCACATTAGAACCACTTCTTGAAGTAATCCCTAAAAAATAACTGTCGTATACAGATTCGGAAGCAAAATATTACTGTGAGGAGCATATTACTCCAATAATCTTTTGTGAATGTATACAGAGTGTAAAAAGACTCATTACATAATAGCCACCAACTACGCATTCTGTACATCAAACTAAGTAACATTGCACAAATTAATTACTGGGAAACAAATTTTATTTTTGGTGTGAATATTTGCTGTTTACGGTAGTGCGCAATGTCAGACACTCAAAACCTTAGGGCTTAAGGGTGTGTAGCGGTATCAACATCGCCATATGCGAACTACACGTCATACTGACGTCACGCAAATCCTGCATCACGCAATCAGAGTTTACCGCGCGACTAGCATATATACAACGTCCCGACATCAAACGTCGGGCAGTTGCCCACCAGACAAAACACCCGTCTGGTCGGAGGATCCTCCCTTTTCCATAGAGTATGAGTGAGCTTTACACCCTGTTCCTCATACCTCTATACTGGTGACCCCGAAAACGAACGTCAGCGCAGCCTTCGTGCAACTACTTCAGCGTGACGTCATCATCACATCAGCATCACTTCCGCAAGCTTTAGAGCGGCGAGTCACACAGCCAGCCAGCACCCACGGCTTCAACGGGTATCCTGACCACCAGCATGCAGCGACCGCGCATACCTGGTCATCACCCTCAGCCTCAGCAGCAACCTTGGCACAGCACACTGCACTCTCGGCCGGTCCACAAGAAGAGCCTACAAACCCTCTCCTGGTCGACGCCAGCAGTCAGCCTCAACCCGGCGCTGTACCACATCCGACGCACTGGAGCATAACGCAGCGCCACCCCGACTCACTGGGGAACCTTCGCAGACAGTTCCGACTCACCGCGAACTATGCGACACCCGGTTCCGACTCACTGGAACCTCATCTGGCCCTGGCAAGCATCGCAAGATACAAGACTCAGCCCACTATCGACCTCCGGGCTCCGGGGGGGAGTGATGTAGCGGTATCAACATCGCCACATGCGAACTACACGTCATACTGACGTCACGCAAATCCTGCATCGCGCAATCAGAGTTTACCGCGCGACTAGCATATATACAACGTCCCGACATCAACCGTCGGGCAGTTGCCCACCGGACACAACACCCGTCTGGTCGGAGGATCCTCCCTTTTCTATAGAGTATGAGTGAACTTTACACCCTGTTCCTCATACCTCTATAGGTGCATGCAATGGTGCAGGGCTCGTAGGGGTATTTAAATTTGATTTATTATAACATTAAAAACTAGTTTTCGTAAAGAAAAGTCAGTAAAATTGGAATTTTGACCTTCAATATCTCCGTAACAAGAAGGTTCCTAGGTAATGTCCAGTACAAAAAAGTATTACAATAACGGTGAGTACAAGTGACTCTCGGCTTCGTTAGGTGTAATTTTACACCTGTTATAATGATAATCTACTAAACAATAAGTTTAAATTCATTGACAGACAACGCGCAGATATAAATACCAAATTAATGTTGGAATCACCATAGTTGGTTGGTTGGATTGGTGGTTGGTTGGTTGGTTGCATGGTTGGTTTGTGGTTGGTTGGTTGGTTGCATGGTTGGTTTGTGGTTGGTTGGTTGGTTGCATGGTTGGTTGGTGGTTGGTTGGTTTGGCTGTTAGTTGGTTGGTTTGTGGTTGGTTGGTTAGTTGCATGGTTGGTTGGTTGGTTTGGTTGGTTTTTGGTTGGTTGGTTGGATGCATGGTTGGTTGGTGGTTGGTTGGTTTGGCTGTTAGTTGGTTGGTTACATGGTTGGTTAGTTACATGGTTGGTTGGTGGTTGGTTGGTTTGGTTGGTTGGTTGGTGGTTGGTTGGTTCCATGGTTGGTTGATTGGTTTGGTTAGTGATTTGGTTCGCCATTTTCGCCGATGGTAAATACCATCAAGCACACGACTAGTTTGTTACTCTATAAACATTAATTAATGCTTCTTTTTTTTAATCCTGTTTTAAGGCACAAGACTGGCTGTCAAACTCTCCATCTTTAGACTGCCAAAATACTAATATGACAGCCAAGAAAAAATATTTTGGCTAGAAGTCCCAGGCAAAGAAAAAATAATCGGAGTTACCGACATAGCTTGCAGAGTAAGCTAGCTGAAGTGGCAGTGGGCTGGCCATGTTAGTCGAAGGACCGATGGCCGGTTGAGCAGACGAGTCCTGGAGTGGAGACCTCGTATTTGCAAGCGTAGTGTGGGAGGCCCCCCAGCTAGGTGGATCGACGACCTTAAAATGGTGGCTGGGACAGAATGGATGCGGAAGGCGGAAGACAGCGTCTTGTGGCGCAGCCTGGGAGAGGCCTATGTCCAGCAGTGGACTGAGTTGGTTGAGTCCCAAAAACAGGTAGCTTAATTTACCTACCTCATAGTTTGATCACACCGCATAATTGTTTTAGCTACGACATCTTCACCATTATCTATACTAATATTATAAAAAGGTAATTCTTTATTTGTTTGTAAGTTTGTATGTAATCTCTGGACTGCCGGTCGGATTGAAAAAAATTTTTTGCAGGGGGTAATCTCTGGACTACAGGTCGGTTTTGAAAAAAAAAAATTTTTGTTGGTAATCTCTGGACTACCGGTGGGATTTGAAAAAAAAAATTGCTGTTGGTAATGTCTGAACTACCGGTCGGATTTGAAAAAATATTTTTGCAGGGGGTAATCTCTGGACTACCGGTCGGATTTGAAAAAAAATTTTTGCAGGGGGTAATGTCTGGACTACCGGTCGGATTAGAAAAAATATTTTTGCAGGGGGTAATCTCTGGACTACCGGTCGGATTTGATAAAATATTTTAGCAGGGGGTAATCTCTGGACTACCGGTCGGATTTGAATAAATATTTCTGCAGGGGGTAATCTCTGCACCACCAGTCGGATTTGAAAAAAAAAATTGCATTTGATAGCTCAATTCTTGAGGAAGGCTATTTAAAATCACGCTATATCCCTTAGGAACCGAGCAAAACGAAAGCGAAAACGAAGTAATAGCGCGGCAGGCGATGCGATGCGACTGGGTGGGTTGGGGAACAAGATTTTTCACGCAGACGAAGTCGCGGGTAAAAGCTAGTCTTTAATAAAGTAATCAAATCAACACCAAACACGGTACTGAACCCTCTTCCCTGCACCCCTAATATATGTACATCAGAGCACATCACTACATCACAAAGTAATAAGTATAACTGCGAGGGTGGCAACACTAATTAAACGGTGATTCGGTGTTGCTAGCTATTATGGCGGTGATTTTATTCATTTGTTTGGGTAGGTAGCTAATGGTTATATTAATAAGTTAATAGAAGTTTTATTAATAAGATTATTTAGATATTTAGATGTTGTCTATGTAACTGACTTGGTTTTCTCTATTTGGCTCTTTTTATCTTAGCCATGATGGCCTTTAGAGACTCTTTTCTAGAACGAAACTGAATAAAAATGCGATTGAAGTTTTTTAAATATCTGATCCCTGTTCAAGGAGGAAGCGCCAGGTTGCCAGCGAAATTCAAATTTTCTTACGTTTTTTTGCAATTTACAGGTCAGTGTCAGGTTGTATGTTGAACAAAATATGATTCGCGACCGTAACAAGTATAATAATCCTATTGAATGACAATTTTTTTTATCTATAGCATTATATGAACTTAGAGGGTTGTATTGATGATTTTAATTCTGTAGATACATACTTGTTACGGTCGCGAATCATATTTTGTTCAACATACAACCTGTGACTATCGGTCAATTATAGCAACCGGCCACTTTGATAATTTATCTAATTCATAACCTCAATAGGGTCCCCCCCATCCACTTCAAATCAAATCTAACCGTTCATAAACAAACATCTCAATTCGAATTTCGAACGGGCTTATTCTAAATTTAAATAGACAATACGAGTGGGAGCGGCGCACAGTGGTCTGAAAATCAAGCTCCATACTCATAGAAATTTAACGTCAGAAATTAATAAATAAAAATATGTTTTGTGTTTAGTATAATGTTTTTTGTTTCTTTGTTTTACTAATATAGTATGAAGAGTATGAGTAGCTACATGCGTGAGAAAAAAAATATTTTCATTTTTTTTGTATGGAATAAAACACATAAAGTGCTTTTTTTCAAAACTGAATAGAACTAATGGGCTGGTACTCCCATGAGCTATTGCACCATACACGGCGATCAAGATGACATACAATTCTTGTGCCTTTCGGCGCCGCTTTGCATGTACCAAGCTTTGGAAATTTTGAATTTACAGTTGGTGATCTTTCAAATCTTTGACATAATTAAATAGAGTAACCAACCACATAACTGATATTGTCGTTAGTTAATAACCTGCTAATGACTTTTATAATGAAAATATTAGAAAACGATGTAGATTATTTACATTGTACTACAAAATTCATTTCACGAAATAACTCATTTGTTAATCACCGTCATTATTGTTGAATTTTAATTTAATAAGCATTATGGGACAGCGAGCGTTAATGAGGGTAGTTATAATATAAATAGGACATTTAAACTAACTTCACTCAGTAGCTCTTTGCACTTGTGCGCGCTTACTATACTTATTACGTTCGATTTGTTTTCGTGTTATTTATGATGGAAGGTTTTAGTACCAATTTAGATATTTTTATGTTTGTGGCTAACAATAGCTGTTTCTCACAGCCCAGTGTATTATATGAAGTTTTTGTCAATGCCGTTGATTTGTCAGAAAACAAAAATAAAGAATTGAAACAATTCTGTCAGACTCATGTGTGGTCGTTGAGGAACAAATGGATCTCGTGTAATCGCATGAGACATACTTTCATAAAAAAGTATGAGACATGGCTGCAAGAAGACATAAAATGGCCTGAGTTCATGAAGGACAAGATGACACCTTCTTTAGTGTTAGAAGAGCAGCAACCATGTTCCAGTTTTGACTTCGAAGTAAATGAGGGTGCATCAACATCATACAAACCGGAGACGTGCAGTGTTGGAACATCAACTGTTGTGAGTCCAAGAAAAGTGTTCTCGGAGCTAAGCCCGCTACAGAAGAGAAGAAGAGTGAAAGAGCTCCTCACGCATAGCACTGAAAGCCTTGCTTATGCAACTGGTTTAAGTGCAGATAACAAAAATGTAGCAGACATAATAAAATTGATCACAGAGCATCCCGAAGAGGCTACAAAAATAAAGGAATTGTTGAAGTCCAAGAAAGCTGTGCCCATATATTCCGCTGATAAAGCTTTAGGAATTCTGACTTCATTGAAGCTTTCGAAATGGTAGTATACAACATTAAGAGCTTGTGCAAAAGAAGAAGGAATACTACTATATCCTTCATATACTGCTATCTTAGAGGCGAAGAAGGACTGTTACCCACCAAAAGACACCATAGAAATCACCGAAAGAGGGGTAAAAGTAAAGCTTCAAGCGATTTTGGACAAAACTGTTGCTAGATTTGGGAAATTCCTACGTTTGGAATCTTCGCTAGATGGCAAAGAGCTAACATTGATATGCAAGTGGGGCTTTGGTGGTGCTTCAGGGCAAAGTTTGTACAAATAAACTATGGCGGGTGAAGATGATTCAAGCAATTTTATGTGTTCTTTTGTGCCTCTGCGCTTAGTTTGTGGTGAAGAAAAGTTATGGGAGAACCCAAAGCCACAATGTTCTGCAGACCGCTCTATTTTAAATTTGTAAAAGAAAACCAATTAAATATTAAGGAAGAACAGGCTTTGATTGAATCTGAGATTGCAGCACTGGAGCCGTCTATTATGGGAATTCATACTGTTAAGCACTCAATGCTTATGACCATGATAGAGGGTAAAATCACTTCGCAACTGTCAAATACTTCAACGCAGACTTGTGACATCTGTAAAGCTACCCCTTCGGAAATGAATAAGTTAGAGAAGATCTCAGAGTAAGTTTTGAATAATTTGATATATTTCAGATTACCGTAATGCTGTGTATCTTTTTATTAATTAATTCACTTTCTTTCCAGAAAACCTGTTTCAACAGATATATATCAGTATGGTTTATCCACACTTCATGCTTGGATTAGATGTATGGAGTGCCTACTCCATATTTCGTATAGACTAGACTTCAAAACATGGCAAGCCAGAGATGCAGACAGCAAAGAGTCATTGAAGAGTAGAAAACAAACCATACAGCAGAAGTTCCGTGATGAAATGGGCCTCCTAGTAGACATCGTTAAACAAGGTGAGTTATGATAACAGTCGTTGTTCTTAAATCTAATTTTTTTCAAACAACGTTAGTTCTATTCTTTACAAAGTTGTGGATTAGTTTTGATTCATTTATAATTTTTGTTTCAGGTTCCGGAACCACAAACGATGGAAACACAGCGAGGAAATTTTTTGGTAATCCTGCCAATACTGCAGCTATTACAGGCTTGGATCCTAGTTTGATCCAAAGATTTGCAACACTTTTGCGTGTGATGGCCTGTGGGGAGCCCATAAATGTCAAGGCGTTTAAAAACTTTGCGCGCCAAACAGCAGAATTGTATGTGGAGCTATAGGGCTGGTATTACATGCCTTCGAGTGTCCACAATCTTTTACTGCACGGTGCTGAAGTTATTAAACACTTCAATATTATGCCCATTGGCAAATTATCTGAAGAGGCATCGGAAGCCAGAAACAAAGACTTCAAGAAAATCCGAGAACAGCATTCGCGCAAATTTTGTCGAAAAGCGACAAACGAAGACATTTTCAATGGTCTCCTTGTCTCGTCAGATCCCTACCTGTCCAGCATAAGACCTGTGCTGAGAAAATCAGTAAATACACATATTACTGATGATACGAAATCTCTTCTCATTGGTGACGATGCAGATCTAGACAAAGAGAATGTTGAATTTATTGATATTAACGCGTCAATGCTGGACTCGGATTTAGAGGACTGACGACAGCAAAGATACTCTCTGCTAATCGTTTTTGTATAAGTAGTTATAGCAAATAATTATAATAAAATAATAATAAGAATATAATTAAATTAATTAATAATTAATTAATATAATTAATAATTAATTAATATAATTAATTAGTAATATAACTAAACAGTAATATTTAATATATCATAGTTATAGGAGCTGTAAATAGTTGTTGTAGTCTTAAATTGACCAATGTACAATTTTGACGTTACTATTATTGTTATTGCCTTTCTTGCACATAATTTTTGTTGTAATGTATTAGTATTAACTATTTCATTAACAGTTCCCCCAAACATATTTAACATTAACTATTTAATACATGTTTTTATCTTTCTTCACTTTTAACCATATATTTAAAAATAAAAATGTAAAAACATCCTTAGTACATATTTATTCCTTACTAGCTGCACCCCGCGGTTTCACCCGCATAAGTCTCGATTCCGTGGGAATATCGAGATAAAAAGTATCCAATGTGTTATTCCAGGTTATAAACTATATTTGTGCTAAATTTCATCCAAATCCGTTCAGCTGTTTGAGCGTGAAGAAGAGACAAACACACACACACACACACACACACACACACCCCCACGGTGTGTGTGTGTGTGTGTGTGTATGTTTGTCTCTTCTTGTATGAGTATTAGTTTACATACTATTTTCATATTCAAAGCGATATGTAACTTCACAAAATACCATCAAAGATTTGAAAGATCACCAACTGTAAATTCATAATTTCCAAAGCTTGCTACATGCAAAGCGATACCCAATGGTACAAGAATTGTATGTCATCTTGATCGCCGTGTATGGTGCAATAGCTCATGTGTGTACCAGCCCATCAGTTCTATTCAGTTTTGAAAAAAAGCACTTTAAGTGTTTTATTCCATACAAAAAAAAAAAAAAAAAAACTCACGCATGGAGCTACTCATACTCTTCATACTATATTAGTTAAACACAAAACATATTTTTATTTATTAATTTCTGACATTAAGTTTCTATGAGTATGGAGCTTGATTTTCAGACCACTGTGCGGCGCACACTGGGTTGTGGGCTATTAAACAAAAGCCGTTGCTTAATCTAAAATAATTAATTTGTTTTGTTAGAAAATAATCGAAGCATATTTTAGTGAGCTATTCTTTTTTCGGAAGGAACGGCTTAAAACACTAGATAGGCTTTAATTATACTGAAAGAAAATATATTCCCCAAGAGCTGCGGTACTTTACCAATATCTATAGCGATAACATCTTTAAAAATTAAATCACAGGTGAATTAACAATACACCTCATATTATTAGAATCTGAATTCCAACGGCTGATAAGTATATAAAGACGACTTCTATTTGTAGTGTATTTTGAGAATAATAGAAATTGCAATTTGTGACTGTGTTGAAACTCACATACATGCATTTTTTTAAATTTCAGCTGTTTCAAAGTGGTACTTTGTGGCTGTCAAGCTGTTTAAAATTATCATTCATCATCCTCAATCATCTTTACCCTTTTATGTCAGTATTTTACCCCACGCAAAATAAAAACAAAACAATAATACACTTAACATCAATCGACCACTGTGCGCCGTTCCTACCCTCAGCTATTACACGACCGGTTGGCCAAATGGCGCGAAACCCGACCCTCCATAGACTAAACAATAACATTAATGTGGTCTGTTTTGTAATGAGGCCGAAAATAATGAGGTGTGTTGTCTATGCTTGCTTTTTAATGTGAGACGGGGTTAATTGCGTTGATGAAATTAAGACTACAATAATGCTTTATTTATTTAGAAGAATGTAGGTACAGAGTTATTTTCGAAAGTCTGACAACTAGTCTTGCCACGGGGTATCCTGGTACCCAGTAAGTGGGTTATGGAGGTCAGATTGGCAATCGCTCCATGTAAAATACTGGTATTCAGCTGCATCTGGTTAGACTGGTAGCTGACCCTAACATAGGGAAAGGCTAGGCAGATAATGATGTAGGTACAGTCATTTCCACAATTTAGAATAGGTACAGTGGAACTTAATTTAAATCGTACACTAAATTGTATGACCCAGCACCGTGATTGTAGAACACAATATCAATCAGAATCTGAATCATTTTGAAGGATATTGCTAATCCATTGCTTCTTATGTTCGAAAAATGTGTCTGCTCAACAACGTAAATAACGCAATGAATGTTGTTGAACTGTCAAAATGAAGGCCATTCCTACTGTTAGTGTGTTACGCAATTACCCCACTGGTCTGTGGTATAAAATAAACTGCTGAAAAACTGATGATAGATTGATAAGTTTCAGTACCCAATATACTGATTTCAGAAGGTAACGATAGATTTAAATACATATTATGTTTAATACTTCAAGCACACAATCGTACAAAGATGAACTTAATGACTTAAGCATTTTCTACCAGTCAACCTTTGGGTGATGCAAAGACAAACTGCGGTATGTGCTATTTACGAAAAATTTAGAACTTTTGATGTGAAATATCTATAGCCGCGGGTAAAACCGATTGTTGGCGTGGCGACGCATCGCCACGCTTTACGATGGTATATAAAATACAAAATAATTTCGATGTTTTTTTTAATATAAAGACACTATATAACTATTACAAATATATTGTTCTATATATTTACCTACTGAAATCTGTAAGTGACAAATCGCAAGTCGTAGCTAGTCGTAGTAAATCATAGCACGTTTGCAGTATGTTTTCCAAGTACTAAAACTGCCAGTAGGATATTATCAGACTAAAAGTTCTCATCGTATCTTATCATTTAAATAATATTACGTAAATAATTAAGAAACTTTACCAAAATCTATTCTTTAAACCAAACCATTTACTGACACAACTAAAAATATCACATCTTTCATTTTCGTTGAGTAATAGATTCATAATTTACATACGGCTACATATCAAGCTGTAGCGGTATCAACATCGCCATATGCGAACTACACGTCATACTGACGTCACGCAAATCCTGCATCGCGCAAGCAGAGTTTACCGCGCGACTAGCATATATATAACGTCCCGACATCAACCGTCGGGCAGTTGCCCACCAGACACAGCACCCGTCTGGTCGGATGATCCTCCCTTTTCTATAGAGTATGAGTGAACTTTACACCCTGTTCCTCATACCTCTATAAAGCTATACATTTCCAGTATAAGCTGACCTCTCATTGTACGGAAATCCTATACAATGCGAGATCAGCTTATACTGGAAAATAGCTTGATTTGATAATATGTAGCCGTGTACATATTTCGTTTAAAATACACCTATCCTATCCTACTAATATTATAAATGTAAAAGTTTGTGAGGATAGATGAATGGATGGATGGATGTTTGTTACTCTTTCATGCAAAAACTATTGAACGGATGTGAATGGAATTTGGAACACAGATAGTTTATAACCTGGATTAACACATAGGATACGTTTTATCCCGGTAGTACGTTCCCGTGGGATAATTTCCGACCTCCATGCGGACGAAGCCACGGGAAAAAGCTACTCTGATATAATATTGACAGTACTTGAGAGCCACACTATCGAATTAGGTCTAAGATCAGCTGATCTATTCTGGCAAAATCTCACCGTGAAAACGTAGGTGAAGTAAGCTTCAAGTGAGCTGTCAATTCACCTGATGCTCTAGTGTTTGACACTATTCACTTCTAGGTCATTTCCCCCAAATCTACACGGTGAGATTTTTACAGAATCGACCGGCTGTAATTGTAATCTGTAGATGTAAGAGGAAAATAAATAAGTAAATCATAGAAAATAGAGAACATCACTAAAATAATTGAATGTCGTCCCCTCTCAACTGACTACTCAACCAGTGGCTCGAGTAATATGCCCTAATGGCCGCCACACATTCCCGCAATTTGCCATGTTGCCACCCCTGCAGTTATTACCAATATCTTCTTATTTAGACATCACAACATTAACTCCGCTTTGACTAGTTCAAAGGGGAATAAAGATGATAGATCGTCACTGTAGGAGCTTTTATTTCGGCAGTCGGTAACCAACGCAATTATCGAAGCAGCGGGGTAATTGCGTAACAGTTGGAATAGCTTTCATTTTGACAGTTCCACAATATTCATTGCGTTATTTACGTTGTTGAGCAGACAAATTTTTCGAACATACGAAGCCATGGATGGCTTCAAAATGATTCAGGTTGTGATATACATATAGTGTTGTGTGCTAGGCAACTAAGGAGTAGGTTCCTTTTCTCCTTTCTTGCTGGCACGAGCTAGTTTGTCTATAATTATTTTTACCACGACGGTAAGCAAATTTGGTTGCGGAGCTGGCTGCCCAGGGTGTCCTGGATGTACACTGTACAGCCCGATTCAAATTTTATGGCGGCTCTGAAGTGCGCTGCTTGCTGCGCAGTACCTCACCCCTCACCCCCGCTGACAGGTGAATTTGTTACTGCGCAACAACTCGCCTCATGTTCAGAGCGGCCATGAAGTTTGGATCGGACTGTAATAAGGTATCGACACACGGTAAGGGGACTGCAGGAACTAAACGCAAGTTTTATAATGCCTAAAAGTATATGATCCACTGCAGTAAAAAAAACCAGAAAAATATATGATATTCTTGAGGATATATGCTAGTTAGATGATGTGTTGAAAACATAATACAACTAATTTGATACGATAGAAACAAACACGAAGATACTATAATTACTTATAGCGTTTAAAAACCATACTACCTATACACAATCATTCTGATTTTTTGTCAGATTATTCTACAAGCAACATATTAACGTAATAGTGTTTTATTTTTTTAGTCCAATCAATAGAGTTTTTTTTAAAAGATAATTAATATTTGCTTCATATTTTGCAATAAATTACCAGTGTTCTCATCAGTAGGAAAGATCTAAAACAATGTTTCACATAAGAGCATTGAATTTTATGTAATTTTGTTAAGATTTGTACCTACTATTATTACTATCTAAAACCTATTCTTCTAGTTTCTCGATTTTATGTAAATGAATAATATTATCTTCGGTCCGTTGGTTCTGCACCCTAATAACGTAACACACTTTCTTCAATCACAATCTGAATAATTTTGAAAGATATTGCTAATTCATTGCTTCCTATGTTCGATAAATGTGTCTGGTCAACAACGTAAATAACGCAATGAATGTTGTTGAACTGTCAAAATGAAAGGCATTTCTACTGATAGTGTGTTAGGCAATTACCCCGCTGGTCTTTTAGTTTTACATGAGCTAATTATCTTCCTCTCTTTTTTGTACAATCGGAACCTTGATAACCTACTATCGGAAACCAGGGGCCCGAAAAATCCTAACTTTTGCCAAAGCTTATTCAACATCCAGTTTTTTAGATATGTATTAAGAAAATTCACTCATTTTATAAACTTAAAAACAACCTTCAAAGTTTTACACTTTCAACGTGGAACCAAGCGAGACACAATTAGCTTTTTAATTGTTTCTGTATTTACGGCATTCAACCGGTTATTATCGTTATACCTATCTGAATTTCACAGAGACCACGTGCACCAATCAAATTAATAATACTCGTACAAGCCTAAGAAAACCTACCGGGTAAGCGAAACTACAGTCTCTAGGCTAGTCCTCCACCCCTATATCTTATAAAGTGTGTGGGAGCCACCATTAACAGGCAATAGACAACAGAAGAAGATTCCTGTTCCTGTACAAAGGGATATAATTGTACAGTAGTGTTGCCCCCGGATATTGAGGGTTAGCGGTTTCTGTAGGGTTAGCGAAAGGAAGTAGACGATAGCGAAAATAGTAGTCATTATGGCGACCAAAAATTGGGATTAATTTATTGACAATAATAGTTGATTAATATCATATATTTCTTTTTAAAAATTTTTGTTGCTTTCGCTTTTAACGTGCACGTCATTCTACATCGTTCTCACATGTATAATTTCATCATAGATGATGTAACCAATATTTTGATTTAAAAGAGTTTCCGTGGAGTTTTTGCACGTTCTTCTCCATAGGAACCTACTACGCTTTGGAATGGGCAACTAGCTTCATCTTTCTGACTGACCGACCCCTTTAATTGAAATAAATGGTTTGAGTTTGTCTGTATTGATATGAAGAATTCAAAATCCAGGCCTTCTATGACCTGCCAGGGTCGCGGGTTTGTCCGAAAGGGTTACCGTGGCCCTGGCGCACAGGCAACTGAAGGAACACGGGTGGGTTTTAGTCAGTAAGAGTCTGACACGCCGTCCCTCTCCGCTCGGGAAAAGTTATTTGAAGACTTCCCAACCAAAAAAGAAGGCATTCTATGACAAATATAGCAAGCATCTTAGAATATTCCTTGAATTTCTGGCCACAAACTAAAGGCAAAAACTCGTTTACGATTTTATTGAAAGAAACTGAAATGAATTATATAATTAGTAATTAGATATCTTCTTTTGTATATCCTTTTATTTTCAGCTCAACAACGAAAATGAAATCCTTTCACCTCCGTCGATTTTCGCCAGCGACCCGGCAACCCTTCGAACAAATTCTCGCCGGCGGCTACCATACGGTTTACTTTTCCACTTAAGGTCTGAACGCACTTTTAGTAATGATGACCAGCATCACTTGGTCTTACACTACCCTATTACAACCAGCTTTAACGGACCCTCATTTGTCTTAATAAAGAAGTGTGTTAGAGGTCGAAGTATGCTGGTCAGTTGCTGAAACATAGCCAATGATTGTTGAACCCTTTGTTGATACTGTTAGTATTGTTTTATGGGTCAAGTTAAATCAGACATTATAATATGAAATTGACCTTTATTCCAACGATAGGTAGGAGTAATTCTTCATGGCGTCCGCAATTTACCGGTGAATGACGTCACTGAAACGTTATCAATGAAAGTAAGTTGGTGTGTTTTCTTAGAGAGCGTTTTTGACACCGAGTGAAACCCTGCTGCCAAAAGATTTAAATCGCTAGATTTGCCCTCACCGTACTTCGTCTCGTGAAAAAGTGTCCGTAGGGAAAAACGTGAGCTCGCATATTATTATACAGGATACATTTTTAACCAGTGCGCAAACTGTAACCATAAATTCTGCATATGATTCTCTCTGCATATGAGTCAGAGGTATCATGTCTGTCTTTTGACGCGGTAGGTGTCCGTATCTAGATTCAAATCTTTGCCGCTGTCATTGTTTTAATGACAGCCGTCACTGCGGCCATTATGTGCGGTCACCGCTTTTCTAGAAAACCACAGATAATTAGGTACTTATCCAAATTGGCCACAAACTATAATAAAGAAGCTATGGCAAAATATGAGCTGCACGCGTAGCATAACCAATAGACAAAATGACAGATTATGGAAACATTTCTTTAGAAATCTGTCATTTTGTCTATTCTTAGTCATGCTACGCGTGCTGGTCAACAAGCTGGACTGTTTGCCCAAGTTGTTCTGAACATATAAGAACGCCAACGCCATTTTAAGTTGACCTTGACCGTCCAACAATTCCTTCAGATTCGGATCCCTGATTACACTGGACAATAAACAAACCAGTAACAATTGACCTGTGTTTTCTTTTATTAACCAGGAACATAGAGGTCTTTATAAACTGTTGATATGATGCCACCGTTAAAAGCTTCTGAAAGTGAGTGGGCAGAGTTCAAGGTAAAGTGGTCATCGTTTATATGAAACGTAATTACCCTTGTGGGGATAATTAAATACATTGTGTTGGCTAAAAGCTATGGACAATTATCTGTGGGTGTGAGTGTGTGTGAGGGGGTGTGTATGTGTCATACACATGGATAGTAATGGTAACGTGTTTTGTTTTAATTCTGTTATTTTCAGTTTAAAATCAAAACTTGAAGCCACTTGTGGTAAGGCCCATTGTTTGATCAGTAATCAAACATACTAATATTTAAAATGCGTTAGTTAAACTAACATTTTTTTTTAAATGACAGAAGTATGTTGTTTGAAAAATGGTCAAGCTAACTACAGATAGAAAAATTGACAATTTGCTGTAAAAGTTAACCATGCGCAGACAGAGTAGTTAAACTTTGACAGCTGTTGACTATTGTCAAGTGACTAATTGTTAAATTGACTAATGGTCATGTTTGACTATTGAGCAAACAACGGGCCCTTAGTTGACTTTTGTTTTTCTTTAAATATAGACATTGCAACATGAATTTACCTTGTATCGAAGCCAAATCTCGGAAGTATTTAAACCAGAAAAACCGATTAAAAGATAGACCTTACAAATAGTAGTTCTACGCAATAGTGGAACTTAAGACCACGATCTTAGGTAGACATTTACATCGTATCTACGAAGATTTGCAGTTGGAAAGAAAAAGGGTTACCACTTGACATCAAGTGGACCATGACCTTGTGGACCTGATTCGTAACAAAAATATAACCATATATTTTGTTTAGTTTACATTACTTTTTTGTGGATATATGTATTTCCGAATACAAACGAATGCTAATTTCCATGTCCATCAATTATTAGATCTATCGTGTATAATCATTTGAATTCAGAACTAAGTACTTTATTGTGTTTTTGTTTTGACGTAGCTACACAAAAAGTACTTAGTTCTGAATTCAAATTATTATACACGATAAATCTAATAATTGATGGACATGGAAATTAGCATTCGTTTGTATTCGTAAATGCGATGATTCCCGGGGGATATTAAGAAAATAGTTCTACTCTGCTATAGTAAGGTACCCCTCTGCCTAACTCTTCGGGAAAAATAGGTAAGATGTTATGTATTTTTATTATGTAACAACGGGTGCATTAGATGTTAATTTAAAGAACGCAAAGCCATCATAAGACCAAGAAACATTTTGTCTCTACACCACCGAAGTAAATGAACTTAACCAAACATGAAAGTACTTATAAATACACATAACGCACATCACACACAACGCACTTTACTACAAAAGAGCCAACCATTCGATCATTTAGCCACTGTTTATGATCATTAAAGTACCCCACCTATGGGAGTTGCCCTCCCTAGCGACTACTCTCATTGGGGGAATTGGGGGAACAAATGTACCAGAAGACGGGTCTTCCGTAAAATTGGTCGTGTTTCTCTAACAGTTGTTTAGACAATTTTTTTATTAATCTTTTTGGTCTCATGTGGTTTTGGTAAAATGTTGATGATAATAGTGGATCAAAGTGCTTTTTGTGGTTTTCTAAACCGTCTTTTTAGGTTACTGTTATTGTTCGTTACACTACAAAAAGATGAATAAAATACTCTGACAATTTAGAAAGAATAAAGAAAGAAAAATAGGTCTATTTGTCACAGAAACACGTGCATACAAATAAGATAATTATCTCAGATAATAATGAAAAATAAAAACAAACAAAATAGATCTATAATCACGAGCACAAAACAGAAATAGTCGACAGCGGCACGTCATGGCTGTGACAAGATGGCTTCCACTCAGCATGATGCTGTGCTATGGGGGACCCACAGCACAGCGCTGAATTCAGTGGTTACCCAAAAAGGACGTACAGGAACCAAGTCAGTCATCATCAGTTAATCATTGATTGATTGAAAGAATATTTCTATGGACACATCTATGACTTTTTCTTTTCAGATCCGCAAACAAGCCGAGACGGCACACTGCGAATCTGCAAACCCAGAGTATTGAATGTCCGTTGCGAAGACAATACTAAAGATAAATATGCCATGTTCTTGTATATTTACCGGCACCCGTCCTATTTAACGTAGAAACGCTACATGGCAGCAGAAAAATTAAAAGGTAGTTGTTTTTCTCTAAGCAATCCATTTCCACTTGAAGCCAGTCTACTACAGTCAACTTATTTTTGTCGTTACACTGTGCTACTACAAGATAAATGGCTTTAAATAATTCTTCTTTGTCAATTAATAGTCTCTATCTAACGGAATCTAATTCGCTAAATCTTCCAACGAAATCACAGATTTAAATCAAACATCAAGATAACTCAATAATCGCTGGATAATAAACCAACAAACAAATTTGTACCCCACAATATGATATTACCATAACACCCCTAAATGGGGCAATAGGGGTAAAACGGGTAGGGGTACAAAGGGGCACGGGGTACAGTTACATGATTTAGCTATTACTCCCCCTAATCGGTGGCGATTTTTAATTCTACGTTAATGGGCACATGTGATTATGACTTTTGGCAAAAGGTCTGGTACAGACCGGCTGGTTCTAATAAAAAGTGAAAATTTTAATTAATTTATTTGGATGTAGGAAAGAAGAGAAAACTGTCTGTGAATGTGAGTAGCATGCAGGCTAGATTAAATACATGATTATCATTTTAATATTGTGAATGTGAAGACTATGTGGGTCACTGTTGTTTTTTTTTTCTTACCTCTCAGCTAGTTTTAATCATAGTCTGGCAGTTTGAGTATTTTTTGTGGCCTACCCAAATGTCCTTTCTTTGGTATTGTTCGTCGAATCGTTGAGCTCCTTAAGTTCTGATTTGAGCTGCACGATTACTGACAAATGCGTGCACTAACTGGACAGATCCACTCAATCTGTGTAGTTTTTCCTCAAAATACCATTTCAGACCCAAATCTACATGGTCTTCACATGATCTGACCAAGATTATGTCTGGACTTTAAAAGATACTGTGACCTCTGAGTTTGTTTCGGCCTTTCTTCTCAGAGTAGTCAGATAGGAAACGCCGACCTCATCTAGTTTTTAAAATATGATTGACGTGTAAAAGTGTTTGTACAAACCTATTTACACAAATAAAATCATTTATCATTTATCATTAGAAGGCTGCCAGGCTCAAATGGGATTTGGTGGGCCACATCAGCCGCATTCACAATGAACGCTGGACAAAAGTCTCCACAGAATAGGTGCCTGAAGATGGATTGCGCCGCCGAAGCCGGCCCAAGAAAAGATGGCGAGATGACCTGAACGCGTACCTCGAGGGCTGGTTCAAGGTAGCGAGGGAAAAGAGTTCCTGGAATGACTTGGGGTAGGCCTATACCTAGCAGAGGTAAAGTAAAGGCTAGAAAAAAAAAACATAAGAAAGCTTAATAAAAATCTAGGCAACTATTGTACAATTAGCGCTTACAGTTGCCATTTTTAAAAGCGTCAACAAATTAAAAACTATATACCTAAAGAAATATTTGTTTTTTGTATGCTATCGAAGTTCAGCTTCATTGACAGTTTTTAAAGGACTCAAGAGGTAAATGATGAAGCCATAGCGATATAACTATATACAGGGTTAGCTTTCAAAGACCTGCCAAATTTAATGGTGTGGTACAGACCACCAAACTGAACATCTTTCTCTATGGGACCAATATCGTAATCGCGAAAAATTTATCAACTATCCCATACATAACTTCAATACCTACTCGACCTAAATGTAAGGGATGGCTGTTTTTTTTTGTTCGCGATTACTGTGTTTGTCCCATAGATGATGACGTAGAAATTTTTCGTCGGTTATAAAAAAAACTGTTGTTTCGTAGAAAAGTGCACCAACACGGTCAAAATGTATAGAACAGAAATTTTTCAGATAAATAATGGTTCAGAATCATGTACTGAATCCATCGTAACAGGTGGCGTGTCGATGTCCTAGTCACCCTGTATAGGATGTTCCTACATCTAAAGAAGAAAAAGGTAAGAAAGGGGTTTTAAGAAGTTAAAGGCAGCAGTGGTGGCCTAGTGAGCAGTGGTGGTCCAGTGAGCATTGGTGGCCTAGTGAGCAGTGGTGGCCAAGTGAGCAGTGGTGGCCCAGTGAGCATTGGTGGCCTAGTGACCAGTGGCGGCCCAGTGAGCCCTGGTGGCCTAGTGAGCAGTGGTGGCCTAGTGAACAGTCGTGGCCCAGTGAGCATTGGTGGCCTAGTGAGCAGTGGCGGCACAGTGAGCCTTGGTGGCCTAGTAAGCAGTGGTGGCCTAGTGAGCAGTGGCGGCCCAGTGAGCATTGGTGGCCTAGTAAGTAGTGGTGGCCTAGTAAATAGTGGTGGCCTAGTGAGCAGTGGTGGCCCAGTGAGCATTGGTGGCCTAGTGAGCAGTGGCGGCCCAGTGAGCCTTGGTGGCCTAGTAAGCAATGGTGGCCTAGTGAGCAGTGGTGGCCCAGTGAGCATTGGTGGCCTAGTAAGTAGTGGTGGCCTAGTAAGCAGTGGTGGCCTAGTGAGCAGTGGTGGCCCAGTGAGCATTGGTGGCCTAGTAAGTAGTGGTGGCCTAGTAAGTAGTGGTGGCCTAGTGAGCAGTGGTGGCCTAGTGAGCAGTGGTGGCCTAGTGAGCAGTGGTGGCCTAGTGAGCAGTGGTGGCCTAGTGAGCAGTGGTGGCCCAGTGACCAGTGGTGGACTAGTGAGCAGTGGTGGCCCAGTGAGAAGTGGTGGTCCAGTGGTAACGGCCCTGACTTACGAGTTGTACGTCGTGGTTTCGTACCCAGGCAGGCGCATTACTTTGAATAATTTATTTCATCACTACTGCTCTCAAAACAGTGAAGGAAAACATCGTGAGGAAACCGGCATGTACTAGAACCAAAAATTTGAAGACACGTGATAGCTACCAACCCGCACTGGGCCAGCGTGGTAGAATATCGCCCACTCCCTCTCCCAGAGAAGAGGCCTGTGCCCCAGCGATGGGAACGTTATAGGCTGATTATGGTAAAAGGATGAACATTTAAGATAAGATACAAACGCTTGTAATTATAATAATCCATTGCCAAAGACAAGAGGTTCAAGTGTTTGTAAATAATGAACATTCAATAATTATAAGCACATAATATAATATAATCTAAATTCTTATATATAAAGAATATAAAGGTAAAGTTACAAGTGTATTGATTAGAGCTACCTCGTTTTAAGTAAAATCGAAGCAGATTAAGCGAAGAGGCCTTTTAGCGATGAATGTCCATCCCCACTCTACTAACAAAAAATTACATGACAATCTATGCTCAAGCGCGGTGTTGACCACACTTGAGTGATTACAGATCCAATCACTACTTGGCTTCGATTCACGAACTGAGTAACGATCTGGAATTAAACCAAACTCAGCTGAACTATGATCAATGAATCTATGCTTGAGGAACGTTCTAAAGTTAAAACCAGACTCAAAACTAGTTTTAAACAGCGATCAATGCTTCAGTTTCCTTCTGTAATACGGACCACAGAGTTCTCAATCTTCTTGCCTTTTTATAGACGATCATTAAGAGGGCGCACACGGGTCCACTAGCGCCACTCCTTTAAAAAAGTATTTACTCGTGACTCAGAAGGAATTTTGAATAACGGCTCAATAAGCGACCTCGGTAGGTGTGTCTGAGTCATGAGATGATATTTTTTTAAAGGAGTGGCGCTAGTGGACCCCTGTTAGCGCTCTTAAACAATAAAAATAAAAACAATCCAATGTTTCAATAGTTACATGTTAACCATGAAATTCTGCTGCTATAAAAAATGTTGATATAATTACAGGACATCTTTTAACAACTCTTTTAAGAAGTACCGGACCTAGAATAAGTTCTTATTTTATTTTAATTCTAATCATTATTCTGATGAGCCTTCGCTAGAGGCAAGAGGCATTGGTGTTATATTAGTCAATTTTTTTATACTTTTGACTGTTGCTCAGCAAAATCATTGCCTAGTGTATCTTAAGTAAATCTGTCTTCAGAAAATTTGGCAGCAACACTTTCCGTACCAGCTGAAGCCTCGTAAGGCACACTCATTTTCTTTATATACCGTTTCAAAACAATCATACTTCAATCCGAGGCACACATACAGTGGTGCCGATTCTCTTGTCACAAAATTCTCTAAACTTGACTAAAAATCACTAAAATTTAGTTTATTCTTGTCAAATGACGATTTTCCATTCTGAAATAGACTAAAGTGACACATTTTAACTATATCTTAGTTTGAAAGCACTAAGATGGCACTGAGTTAGTAATTTAGTGAAAATGCCAATTTATCTATTCTGAATTTGACGTATTTCATCTAAAATTTTGGTTGTCTAACTAAATCTGGCTATTTTTGATCGCGATTAAAAAGGTGTGGAATAAAATTAGTTGACATGAACTAAAATTCGCCACAACACCTCGACTTCAGGTGCAATAACAGTACTGTATCTTTTTTTTTTTTTTTGTTTATATCTCGATAATGCTGTCTTATTGCAACAAAAAAATAAAATTTGGACCACCTTTATGAAATCCTTAAACCCCTAAAATTCTATATACATATAGAATTTTAGGGGTTTAAGGAATAATTTTTCATATTTTCCATACAAAAAGTGAAAAAATCCATATAAAACACATCGAGCCTGCTCCCCATGCGCGCCACCAGCTGGAAAAAAAAAACACGGGGTAGGGCAAACAAGTACCTCGTGGAGTCACGATTGTCAAATTAAATTTTAGTTACGTCAAAATTATCTTTAAATTTAGAGATAGATTTTTGCAGAATAGCTTTAAGATTCTCATAGCCAAAAGTAAGGAATTTTAGTGATAGTTTAGTTCGGTGTACAAGAGAATCGGCACCAGTATAAAATCGCCTCATCGCACCCACATAGTTTGAAAATCAAGCGTAATACGTAACTCAAGCCTTAGGCAACCATAATTAACGACTTCAAAGCGGACTCACATCGTTATTTTCATCGTAATTCATAACTAGGTTGTGTGCAGGCGTATGGTTTTTAACAATGTAATTGATAGCTGAAGGTTTTTAAATTAATTTGGCTTTTTTTTTGCTCGCAATTAAATTATAAGCTTTGTTTATTTGATTTCGTTTTAATATAGGTCACTGGTATTATTGTGGTTTCTATAGGGATTGTTTTTGGAGTTTTTAATACATTTTTAAAAGTAGGTATAAATCTGTAGTTAGGTAATATTCTGAGTGACTCGTCTTCTATTTCTAAAATGTTATGAGTTTGTCTCTAATCTATGCTGCTCCAATAAGTTACGAGCCAAATTTTTGTACAAGAGGTTTATGACTTACATGGTAGGTAATTGATGTTGCTGAAATTAATATACTGTACGTACAATATAGTTTATTATTATCTCGTTTGTCTAAATATCTTTGCCGTTTACCCATTTGATATGAATTGAGGAGGAAAGAAATGAGATTAAAGATGCGACTGACCGCTACAACTTTTGTTATGGACACCGTGTCTATTCCCAACAGCTGTGAAAAATTGCCATATTTAAAGTTCTCTAGGGAGCAAACGCAGCAATTAAACACACAGCAAGGTATTGTAAATCTAATAATTGTCATCCTCATACAGTTATCTTGTCCAAACAATTATCACACTACAATAAATAACAATGAAATCGTCAACCAATCGTTATTATTGCAAATTACCGCCATCTGCTTTAAGTAGTTTGACAGATCCCAAAGGGTTTTGGCGCGCTTCTACCAACTATCAAGCGGCCATCTTGCGGACATAGACAAACATTTGCAATTTTACGCACCATTGATTCAAGTTTTGTTAAATTAGCCGCATTTAATTCGTTTTTAGTTTACAATGGTCCTTTTTGCGCCAAAAACTGTTTTCTTTATTTTAAAATATGATACGGCTGTTTTATTTTGTAGCCTTTGTGTTTGATTTACGGTATTTTTTGAGTGGCCATGTGGAAAAGTTGATTTTTTAAATCGTTTTAGTATAATATGCCAGACGGTTCTGATTTATGCGGTCTGAGATTACTGATGAATGTTTGTTTAGGTAGCTAATATTGTTACGTATGAAGTGAGCACTTTTTTGTTGAAGTTATGGATTTAAAACTATTTTGTATATGGTTACCATAACACCGTTCTTGTAAGCCAAAAGTCAAGTGCAGTATAAACTTTCAAAGAAGTTCTAGCAGAACGAATAGAGAAAAATTATGTAAGTAAGGCAAAATATACGACACTGTAACGGTCATCATGGTTCCATTGCGAAAAAGGGATACTGCTATCGGTCAGATGTAGCTCCGTCTCTCTTTCACGCTGGAACAATGATGGCTTTAATACGTCATAGTACGGCAGCAGGTCGCGGGTAAAGATCACAGTCCGTTCTGAGCACTCGCACATACCTACTTACATAGAATAACAGGGTACCGACCCTGGTTACCACGTTTATCATAGGTACACCCTCACTATCATGGCTGGTTAAATCATCACACACGATACAAGAATACAAACAAATCGCTACAAAAAAACTTAAATCAACAGTCAGGAACTCGAATCTGCGCTCATTAGCAATCAATACCGTTCATTTATCCCCTGACCATGCAGCACAAAGCATCGCCACACGGACTGCCGGCAGCGGTGCGTGAAATATAAGAGCACTCCACAAAAGGGCTAATAACTCGTGTGAAGCACCCTTAACGCTCCCTCGGTTTGCGGAGGAAGTGATGAGCGGTGGCGGGTATCAGAGCGGCAAGTGGTAATTCGTATGATCAGTTGATACAATTTGTTTTAATTAATTGAGGCCAAAACCAAAACAAATACAAAATATTTATGTAAAAAATATCTTGAAGCATACGGTGCTTCAAGATATTTTTTACATAAATATTTTGTTGGATTTTTTTTTTGTTTTATAAAGCCCCGTAGTCAAAGTCCTTTGTCATAGTCGCTCAAACGCGTGTGGTAATATTCGGTGATTATATTACAAGAAAACCTACTTTTAATAGCACCGTGATTATTTTCAGTTCCTAAACCAATTTTCAGCTATTTGGCAATTGGGATATGAAGAAACACAAAAAACATAACAAAGGGAAAAATTACTTCAAAGTCGGTGTCTTTGGTTTTGTATTTTCGTTTTTTGCCACCAACTTCCAAAATTAAAGTAATTTTTCACTTTGTAGTGTTTTTTTTAAGTAGTTTTTTTTTTGTTTGTAAAAAAGTTTTTATTTTTCACTTTGTAGCTGTGGTACCTACCCCACACAAATTCGTATTCCACTACTTTATATGTAAATAACAGTGACAAGAAGTTATTAAAACATCATCAATTACTAAGTGGAAAAACATAAACATGTCATTAAATAAAAGCGTATTAAAAAAATGGGCATTATTAAGAATTACTCAAAAACTACTGGTCAGATCTTGAACAAATTTACATGGGACCACATGAGGAGCACCAACTTTCAAATAAAAAACAGAATCATCAAAATCGGTTCGCCAAGAAAAATGTTCTGAGGTAACTAACACACATAAAAAAACATACAGTTGAATTGAGAATTCTCCTCCTTTTTTTGAAGTCGGTTAAAATAAAACGTCGCGACCTCTTCTAACCTAACCCACACAAAATCTCACTAGTACGAAAAATATGATGTTATCTCTATTCTGATCGGATCCTTTGTCGGTCGAAGTCAGGAGCTATTGTAGTATATACAGAAAAATTTTTTACATGGCGTCTGCAGCTAGTAGCTACTTATAATGGGTACCATTGTTTTCTAGTGGTATTAGTATTATTTCGTTTGTCTGCTTGCGAAAGTGTGGGGTCTGTAGTATTTTTTTTTTGGGATGAACATTTTTTTTTGGGATGAACAGCAGATTTGTATTTTGGAAAATATTGAAGATGTTGGATATTTTTTTTTATTATTATCTGTGCTTATAACACCAAGACGCATAATGATCACAAGTCTTAAAATAATGTATTAAATGTTAGAACCCCAGGTATCACATTCCGGTCACGGGGGTGACACAAGCCTACGTCATCACTGCTGTGTTACCAGTAGTGTGTAATAATAACTCCCCAACCGCCTTTATTACCTGTGCGAATCCGATAAAACAAAGAGGTTTTAACAAATAATTACGTTGGTATAATTATGTTTAAATTGAATTCGGACGTTTGATTAGAAAAATGAAACGACAATTTAAATGGTTTATATAATATTTTTTACCAGAATGGTGACTAAAAATGCTTCCATATTTCGTGTTTTGTTGCAATAAAGTGGCAACTAGATAGTGACGTAAACTGTGTCACTCCTGGAATGCCAGACCTTGTTTATACCAGACCATGCTAGAACCTAGACTGAGTAATATAGTAATATTATTAGGTTGTTAAAAAATATCCTTTTGATTCGATTATGTAACAACATTATATTCAAAGCCTTGTTTCCAGTTGGTGTTATTTGCACTCCAACTTTATGCATCAGTAAATTAGGTAGATTTCAGAAAGTTGCAACGCAAACTAAACTTTATTAATGGATATTAAAGTTATGTTGTTACATTTTTAGAAAATAAATTGCGAACGCAAAGATTAGGTCACCCACTTACACCATAACATAAAAAAATGTATACGGAGAGCTTGCCTTTCAGAACATATTGGTATTGGGACACACCGCTACATATCAAGCTATACATTTCCAGTATAAGCTGACCTCTCATTGTTCGGAAATCCTAGAATATGAGATCAGCTTATACTTGAAATATATAGCTTGATATGTAGCCGTGTGTACCATGGCCAATGGTAATAGTGATTTCTATTTTTTCCATTTTTCTTTCTTTCTTTCAAACATTGAGTTGGTATTTATGAAAAGACGTGTTTTTTTTGTAGCCGCACTGTTCCGTTGGTGGGCAAAGACATCCGCCAAATTCTTCAAAGTATCCTCACCCCTGAGCCAGCTCGAACCAGCCCTTGCGGTACGCGTTACATCGTAATGTCAAAAGTTATTTCGCATACAAAAAAAAAATTGAGCCTTCATTGTACGCATGCCTACATATCAAGCTGTACATTTCCAGTACAAGCTGATCTCGCATTGTATAGGATTTCCGTACAATGAGAGGTGAGCTTATACTAGAAATGTACAGTTTGATATGTAGCCATGGTACCAAACCCTTGTCGCCTATGCCTGAACCTAAGTCTCTCATTCATAATATGCACAATAAATCACAATCTAAGCCTGAAACATACCTTTATGATCTCAACGACATCGACACTGCCAGAAAATCGACTAATCAAAAAACATTTCTCTCGCTAAAACCTAACGTGTATGGACGTCGGCGTCGGCGTGTACAGGCGTCAGCGAGCGCGCTCATAAATACAGGAGTAAGGCTAATGACTGCATAACTGATATTTACGTCCGAAGTGTAGTGGCGTTACGGTTGGTGCATTTGGTGCTGTTTGTTATGGCGGATTTTGGCACCTCTCCCAACCTAATCAGCCTATAATGTTCCCACTGCTGGGACACAGGGCTCCTCTCTGTGAGAGAGAGTGGGTAAACTACGACGCGGGCCCATTGCGGGTTGGTAGATGTCACATTACTTCGAATTTTTGATTCTAGGATATACTAGTTTCCTCACGATGTTTTCCTACACCGTTTTCTGTCCCATCGCTGGCGATGAATGAGAAGCGAGCAGAGGTAACAGCTCGAATCGAGTTGGCAAGCAACTAGCTACATATCAAGCTATACATTTCCAGTATAAGCTGATGTCGCATTGTACAATGAGAGTTGAGCTTATACTGGAAATGTATAGCTTGATATGTTGCCGTGTGTACATTAGTAACATTCGGGTGCGTAAAACTTGCAACTAGCTTGCGTGTACGACCGTAATACGATGTTAGGATCGCAGCAAGCGGTGGTCTCTAGTTTCTGCTTACCGCCATGGGAAGAAGGCGTGAGTTTATGTATGTGTGTAGGTTAAGTAATATTAAATCCAGTTCATACCAAACATGCCGACTATAACAGGAGTGCCCCACACCGAAGCCATAGACTCAGTCCAAAGTAATATATGTTGAACAAAAAAAAGGCAGCCCGTCCGCAGTTATCATTGTAAAATGAATTAAAAGAGTACGCCTAAAAGTACGGTTTCGGCAAAGGATTGAATAAAAATGATAAAAATGATATACGATGGTTCGTGCTGGCTTGATGCGAAAATACCTCGGCTTATAGGGATGGGACGTGTCGGTGGATGTTTGGCGATGGTTTTAATATTTTAGGACGCAAAATATTAAAGTTAGACTGAAATATCAAAGGTACAAAAGTTCAGGAAGAAGTTACAATTGGCCAATATTTGCAATAATTTTAAAGGACTTCGTTCAGGTTTCGAACATTTTGTACCCAAAAAAGAAAGATCCAGCCAGAAAAAAATAGTCGGTTTTCTCATGAAAATAACACCCTCAACATTTTTTACTATTACAACGAGATTAGTATACAATTAACTCTTCCGCTGCTACTTAAGTTTGAAAATACTATTAAACTAGGACGTCTATTCTACACCGCGGACCTCTGAATTTTGTGTTTTTGGCATATTTGTCATACAAAATGTGTCGTCATCAGCCTAGAGTAGTCCACTGCTGGACATAGGCTTCTCCAATTGCACGCTATTCAGCTCAATTCTCGGTAACTCTCAGTCAGCTGCTACCAGCCACCCTGCGTAGAACGTCGCTCCACCTAGCCTGAGCGCGTCCTACCTTACGTTTACCAATTCGTGGTCTCCACTCAAGAATACGTCTACCCCAACGGCATCGGTTCTACGGCTAATATGGCCGGCCCATTACCAATTCTGCTGCCTTATTCTGTGAGCTATGTCGATGACTTTGGTTCTCTGCCGGATAACTTCGTTTCGGAGTCTACCCCTCAGGAAGATTCCAAGCATAGCCCGTTTCATCGTTCCAGCTCGCTGAGCGACCTGGAATTTATGGATCAGCCGTACCGTGAGTGTCCACATTTCGGCTCCGTAAGTTATAACAGGCAGGACAACCTGATTGAAGACCTTAGTCTTTAGGCTCTGTGGAATACGCGACGGCTTAGAACTGAAGTCCAGTTATTCAATATTATTGTTTCCGTCTTTAAACGGATGTCCAAAATATTGTTGGCAAAAATATGATTTTTGGTACTGTCAAACTCAAATAGTAGCCAGGGGGTAATTGTAGACTTTCGTAGTAATATTTCAAAAAATCAAGATGTTATTTCCCATAAGAAAATAGTTTTTTTTCTTTCTGTAATGAATGATGTCCCTTTAGAATTAATTAAAACATCCTTATTAGGTTGTCACTAAAATAGGTTAACACGAAATACTTAAAGTTTTAGATTTTCGTCGATAGTACTTTTCCCATCACTGGCTCATATTTAGTAAATAAAGATGCTTTCTCACTAGTATGGCTTGGAGTTCGGTTGCTTATAAATATAGTTAGCAATAAGTAATACCATAAAATGTTGAATGGCAAACAGAGAACCAATTCCTGTAATTAAAAACGTTCAAACTTCCTGACACATCAATTGACTAAAATTTGTTTATGTAATATTTATTAAAATACTATACGACCTAACTCATGATTGTTAGGCTAGCGTTAAATCTGAACTAGCTTTCTAAAGAACCGCTATAAAAATACAAAACCACCAAACACGCCAATTTGAATATTATGTTATAATCATAATACATACACTGAAGTTTTACTGTTATGTATAAAACATTGTTTATTTAATAAATTAGTTCTATTGATTGCGGGAGAAAATTGTGGTCACATTACAAATCTGCGCACGCACACAGTCACACACGTATAAGGGTCTAGCGTGGTGGGTACTTCCTCCAATTTGGTTTGTTTTGACTTTACAGTGGAAGTGTAACTGTAATTTAAATAGTTTTCATTATTTTTGGGATATTAATTACCTATATTAAAAATTACCGAAATCGATTCAGCTGTAAACGATTCCGAACAAAATACTTTAATATTGTGCATTAATTCAGTTACAGATTGCATACGGTCAGAAGTAGGTAAGTAAATTATGTAAGAAAGGGTTGTGATTCAAAAGACAAAAAACAATAAAGAAAGATTGATTACGCTCTGCGTCAAATTCTGATACTAGACAGCATCTAACTAGTATAAAACCTTAAGAAAAAAGTCTGATGCAATCGTCAAATCATTCACTTTTCACTGCTATGAACATCCCATCTCCCATCTCGCAAGTCAGTGTAAAGTCTTCTCAAAACATACACGCCTCCGAACCAGCGTCAAAAGAATTAAAAAGTGCCCCAGTACTCCACCCGGCGAATAGCAACAAAAAACGGAGTATAGCATAGTCAAAGTAACGTTATTAACGGGAGCTTTGAGCACGGATTAATGTTCGTAGCTACCTCCAAATTGGGGCTTCCTCCGATCAGCTTGAAGGTATATTTTCAGATTTTTCGTGTGGTATTCTTTATGGTTTTTCGGGGAAAGGTACGTCAGAGTTTTACTAAAAACTCTGATTACATATTCAATTAAACTACTAATCGAAGCACTAATGCATTAGTTGATTGAACATTACTTAACAACCGCATCCAAAAAAACGACTTACCAAAAACTAATATTAAAATATCATCACTCGTACACATTGAGGGGTAAGCAAAGATGCGTATCTCCGCCGTTTGAAATATCATCCCCTAATGTGGGCCACGCGCCCCCGCGGCCCGGTGTCGCCATTTAAATAAAATTACAATTAGATACGGAGTGTTTTGACCACTGGCAACTGCTTTATTCATTTAGTTTTAACTGATAAATTATGTCATGCTGCTTTGTAGAGTTTGGAGTTTGGCTCAGTTTATTTTTGTTTCTTATGATTGAAAGTTAGCATAAAAATTATGATGACTAACTTTTCTTCCTAGATCACTTTGGCTAAGCCATGGTTAGATCACCTCAGATTTAGGTTCGAAAGCTAAGGTTTCCTAGAAAAGCGGCAATGACGGCTGTCTAGAAAATGATGGCAGTGGGGTTCGACCAGGGTGTAAAGTTCACCCACACCTCCATAGAAAAGGGAGGATCCTCCGACCAGACGGGTGTCGTGTCTGTTGGGCAACTGCTCGACGTTTTGATGTCGGGACGTTGTATATATGCTAGTTGCACGGTAAACTCTGCTTGCGCGATGCAGGATTTTGCGTGACGTCAATGTGATGCGTTGCTCGCATGTGGCATTGTAGATGCCGCTACAGTATCAAAAAATGCTCTCTAGGAAAACACACCAACTTACTTTCATAAATAACGTTTCAGTGACGTCATTCACCGGTAAATTGCAGACGCTATGTGGCGGCCACCGCTCTTCTAGAAAACCGTAGCTTAAGAAGGCGTTAAGTACCGTCAAACGGGGAATAGGGATGCAGGGGTGAATCGGGATGAAACTTTAAAAGGGATTTTAACATTGAGATAATTCAGTTTGTTGCCAAAATTGACTCTAATGTGTTTATTGTATTATAATTAACGATTAAGTGCCCTTGTTGGCAAATAACTATATTATTTCAATGTTAAAATCCCTTTTAAAGTTTCGTCCCGATTCAAACCCTGCATTCCTATTCACCCCGTTTGACGGTACTAAGTACACAAAAAAGACTGATTTTGCGTATTTTTTTTTTATGTGAAGACTATTAGTTTAATCTATACATATATTTCAATTAATCAGTAAACAATAAATTAGAATTAATATTGGACCAATATTGGTTTTCAGCTGGCTAGAAGTAAAACGTCGGAGAAAATACTCCTAGCTTTTTTCACGTAGGTATTTACTATAGGTGCAGCTCTGCCTAACCCTACGGGGAATACAGGCGTGATGTTATTATGTGTATTTATATAAAAGTAGTTTATCTTTGTTTTATCATTCTTATTATATTAATTTACTATGTAATTAACCTATGTATGAACTCAAACGAAGCAACAGAAGTAAGTAAGGATCGTAGCAGGTGGTGTCCTGTACTTTCTGCCTGCCATAGGAAGAAGGCGTGAGTTTATGTATGTGGGAATTTTAATCAAATCAAATCAAATCAAAATATTTTATTTCACATAAACCAACATGGGCACTTATGAAACGTCAGAAGCTAGGTGCACGGTTCCAATTAGTTAATAAACTAGCATGTCTGTATGCTGCTTTATCTATTGATATTATCTGTATGGTCTGTAGCTATCTAAAAAAAAACATAAAACAGGAGTGAGTTCTAAATTTAAAAGGAGATGACAGAGAATGAGATGAGCAAGATGAATTAAACGAGCTAAGAAGTGTATTTTTTATTTATATTTTAATTAAAAGAAGTTAAGCGTATTTTCAAGTTTCCTTTCAATCTGTATCCCTACATGTTTGAACAGCTTGGCAAAAAGAGTGTGTTAAAACTGAGGGCGCCTCTAAGGCACGTGTAAGTAGTTTAAGGCACGAAATACTATGACTAGTCTTTATTTAAGATATATGTTATATTTAGAACACAAGTCGATATAACGATGGCTGTTTCGATAATAACCGGTCGGAATATCAAATATATTTTTAGTTTCGACTATCATCGCATCATACCTACTCTTTTTTGCCAAACTGTATGTGATTGATTAACCTACCTTTTCTTTTCATTCAACCGCCACTATTTCGTCCTAAGTCCGCACTAACCATAGTCGCACCCACCTCGCATACTTCGATGTCCAATTCAGAGGGGCGACAGAATTAATGTCCAATGTCCCCGCGTCTAGAGCATTAATTGTTAAAAATCGACCATCCATTCATTTGAAGATAAAACGTAGTTATTAATGTTAGTGGAATGTTAGGTAATTAACATTTTTCAGTCATTGGCAAGCTCATTTTTTAAGTATGATGTGTTTGATAATTAAGACCCACTTGCACCGCCAATAACTAAACACGTTTAGCACTTAACGTGTTTAGTGATAAGCGGTGTGCAAGTGGGTCTAAGTATCTTTTCTAATGTAAAGCGACGTTGAAGTGGTTAACAATGGTAAGTCCTGTTTAGAAATAATCTATTCAGTTTTCAGCTATTTCAGTAGTAATTCACGATGCAGATGTTGTTCGATTGCCTAGAATGGACGTATTTTGTTTTCAGGCTAGGTATATAAATATTCAGCTTGTAACCTATTCGTGTTGATTAGTAAAAGTGTGTAGGCTGATAGCTATCACGCATCAGGCATGGACCAGGGGTAACCTACCATACAGTCAATATTTGAAAAAGGAGAAGAATATTTTGAAACAACGTTAAGTGTCATGCGAAGTTTCCAGCGATTTTGAACTATATAGATATCTATGGTGTAACTTGTTGAAATTAAACGCAACCAATAAGCTGCCACTTCTGTCATCTGTCAATTTGTGTGGCTGTCATTGACTTTTTTTTTTTGTATCACCTAGCTCTGTACAACTGTGAATCTTCTTACAATATACATCGTGGCGCTACAATGGCGACATTAATTTAACACATGGCATGGGTAGGGCTAGTGGCCAGTAACAATCAAAAATGTTCATGAAACACAACATACAAATAAAAAAAAATAAAAAAAAGTGTTAACAACAACAGTGTGTGCCTCACATCTGCGCTAAAAAGGTTAATTTCAGCTATAATCAAATCAAACCAAATCATTTTTATTTCAGGAATACACCCATATTGAAATTAAACCAATTTACAAATTAATTATTAAAAAAGAAATGAATAAATTAATACAAAAACTTTCCTATTATATTTTTTATTGTTACTGGCCACTAGCCCTTACCCATGTGTTAAATTAGTGTCTCCATTGTAGCGCCACGCTGTATTGTTCAATCTCGAAGTTCTATGTTCTTTATTATTTTACACAATCAGTTAGCTGTACACTGCAATTGCAAAACTTGTAACTAATGCTGTCAACTTGCTTACCTACCCGGCAAAACATTATGGTACGGTCCGGTACCCTAATTGTGTGACACATTGTCTATCACAATCTGAATTATTTTGAAGCCTATTGCTAATCCATGACTACATCAGTTCGAAAAAATTATCTGCTCCACAACGTAAATACCGCAATGAATGTTGTTGAACTTTCAAAATGAAAGCCATTCTTAATGTTAGTGTGTTCCGCAATTACCCCACTGGATACCAATGACTCTTCTAATAACCCAATATTACCAAACTGCGGTTGGTATATAGGAAAATCAGTTCACTGTGTGTTGAGTAAGGAATTACTAGCTAGAAAAATTTACTAGTTCCAAAACAAATCTTTATTTTACCATTCTCCACAAACATCCACTTAATTTAGGTCTAACATTTTATTCTATTGCATTAACATTGCATCAAAATTAATGTTCACCGAACTAAAACAAAACTCAATGAAACTTATTCCTATCTACAACTTCAATAAAATAAATAAAAAGAACCAGCAGATGTCACTGACGTAACAATTACATTTAAAGGTGACATTGTCACCCCTGACAGTTGACGTGTCACTTCTAATGTCCCTAATGCTAGGTAACTAATTATAGGTAGGTACGTCTCTATTATCTAATCGACTATTGGCTTAACGGATATACTGAACATCACTATAGTGATGGTAAATTAATAGTCAAATTGCATTACTTTATTGTATCAACCGTTATTTAAATAATACGTATTTTCCTTTCTGTGTTCTTCTGAAGGAAAAGACATTATTATTTGGATCTTTTTATTTATCGTTTTGATGTATAAACCTTTAAAACCATTTCTTTAAAAGCGTCCTAAGCGTCAAAACGAATCTTTTTTACGAAACCGTTGACCGCTTCAATCAAATATCTAAAGTTAGTAGAAAATGGCGATATGTTAAAGACTACCTCATTAATCTAGAATAGCAAAACCGTATTTTACCATCGACTAAACCATTAAAGAGCATGCATAAATAGATAAAATAAAACGTCAATATAAAATCCAATTGAACTTTTTAAATAGTGTGATTGGCTACCATTTGAATGTGATTCGAACCCAAAAAAATTGTCACACAATATTCTTCTCATGATCTCCAAAAAAATATAAAACGTCGAACAAAAAATAAACTTTAATACGTTTTAAAATATAAAGTGATTCGTTTCTAATTTCAATCAATGACTCCTTAGAATGGGCTTTTGCGTTAAAATTCAATTCTAAATATCACAAACGACCTCAAAAAGCAACCTTATTGTAACAGCCATTAGAATAGTATTACTAAGTCTATAATCGACTAAATATCTTTTATTTAGAAGCTTTGTAACACGACACAACACTATTTACCTATTCATTTTTCGAAAAGGAACTTAACGCCCAAATCGACGCGTTAATACTCAACAAAAGGAAAAATAAACGGCTTTGTGTAATTCGACAAACTTCAATTACCGTCCTTGAAAAAACAAACAACACTTTATTTTAGTGTACATAAAGTCCATTTTGGAATAAAATGTGTTTGTATGCATGCATGATTACTGCGGCCTTAAATATAAGCAAAAAAGAAAAATACGGCCCCCTACGTTTTTTAAACATGTAATTCGTAGTTTCAAATTGCGAACGCGGCATTCTTATTTCAAAACAGCGAGGTGTCATTGGACACTCCCTCTTGGGTATGGCATCAAGAAATTACGGTACGTATTTTGTTTTTAAAAAGCTCAATCACGCGAAAGCAATTTAAAAAAAATGGAGGTACTAGTACAGATAATTATCGTTGTAACATACGTATTACTTTATAATATCAACATTTAAAAGCCTCGCACATTACACCTACATTAATGATTATTTATTTAAGATTTCTAAAAATTGGCTGCTCCATTATCCAATTTTATTTTTAAACGATCACCTATAGATGGACATTAAATTGAAAATGTTTCACAATAAATTATGCAAACAATTATCGTATTACTGTAATCAAGCAATCAATCAAGTATCTGTCTATCACACGAATAATTAAATGAAAATTATCAAATTTTATATAAAGTACAATACCAATTATGATTCGCTTCAATAAACAGTATCTACAATACTTTGGTTATAAAAGCTTTCCCGTAATTTATCATTAATTTATTTTTGTGGCAATATTTAATTTATAATGGCTAATTTGAATTTCGTGTGATGGAAATGTTTGGTGAGACATCAATTTGTTTTTGATTAACCTAATTGGGAATATTTAATGTTATTATTATTTGTTTGGCGTTTATGTAATTTGGAGACAGTTGAGTGATTTGATTTGTTTTGGTTTTTGCCATACCGAATACTGACTCCGTTATTTTCGGGTTTAAATTTCAAAGACACTTTCAATGTTTTTTTATAGCTTTCGCTAATTGGTTTGAAACGAATTTCTTAACTCACAAGTCCCACACGATGATTTTTGGAAGTAGGTTGAAAAAAAAGTACGCGAAGTGCGCGGTACTTTCTTCCAGCCGTACATCAAACGCTGCATTTTGAAATTGGAATCGTATGTTTTTAAGATGGCCGCTTATTGTCGTCAGTTTGACACCACGAAGTTTGAAACACATCGATCTGTATGCGATAACTTTTTATATTTCCGTATTAGAATGCTTTAGAAACTTGGGAGATAAGAAAACAGCTTTTATACTAGATGACCTATTCAAATGTGTGTGAGTTTTAATACGTAGTTTGCATGTTGACTTTAACTAAGTAGGTAGAAGGTAACTTTAGGATGGTTACTATGGGCCAGTTTCTCGAACGAAAATCATCGCAAAATTAATGTGTCAAATTGTCGAGCGCGCGTAAAGAACTGCGATTGACTATTGATAAATCTTGCAACCAATTATAGCAGTTTACGGGCGCTTGACAATTATCCTATTAATTATGCGCTATAATTTTCAGTCGAGAAACTGGCCTTATGTGACTCGTTCCTAAAAAAGATTACGTACTCGTACCTAATTATTTGAATTTTTAAACTGTGGGTGCCTCATAACCGACAAAAGAATGCTGTCATCATGTCAAGAAGATTTAGGAAAAGAGGAATAGGTAGCTAAGTGATAGATTAGCTTAAAAACCGATACAACAATACGTTTTGGACCGACCGACGGATGCGGCGAAGTTCCGTATCGCACGTTTTATTCTGCATACTTGGCGAATGAGAGCTTGCGCGAGAGCTTTTTACATCGAAAAAAGTGCAACATTTTGACTGTCACGAGGCTTCTATTAGGTAACAAAAGTGTTATAACAAAGCGAAAGGAACTTCGTTCCAACCGGTACCCTAATGACGTAATACACAATCTATTACAATCTGAATAATTTGGAAGCCTATTGCTAATACATTGCTTCATAGGTGCGAAAAATTTGTCTGCTCAACAACGAAATAACGCAATGAATGTTGTTGAACTGTCAAAATGAAAGCCATTCCTACTGTTAGTGTGTTACGCAATTACCCCACTGGATACCAATGACTCTTCTAATAACCCAATATTTCCGTACAATGAGAGGTCAACTTATACTGGAAATGTAAAGTTTGATTCGTAGCTGTGTGTGCCCCGGGTGGACGGCGCGTTGTGTTCCACGCGCGCCTCAAAGAGACGTCAGCATAATTGACGGGGTCCGATAGGGCCGATGCCTGCCGGGGTCGCGGATTGTTCGAAAGAGTTACCGTGGCTCTGGCGCACAGGCAACTGAAGGAACACGGGTGGGTTTTAGTCAGTAAGAGTCTGACACGCCCTTCCGCTCCGCCCAGAGCGGGAAAGGTCATTTGATGATTGCCAACCCAAAAAAAAATAAAAAATTGCTGTGTGTGCCTATGTATCTTTATAGCGGGAACAACAACGTTTCAACTGTCAAAAACGCCTACAAAATCAACTCCTGCAAATGCTAATCATCCAATTACTCATCCAAATAAAAGCTGCTTGCTAACCAGCGAGGATGAACAGCACTGTCCTTATCATCCAAGGTGAGTGCGTAATTGGATTTGTGCCGCGCCGCGCCGCGTTTTTACATAAATTACGCATTAGTGGAAACGCACCCTTAATTGTTTTGGTATTTTTTTCCGGACTTAATTATTTCTGTGGTTTAGTTTTAATTTGTGAGTAATGAAAGTGAAGTAGATTACGTTGGTGTTGAATGTTTGGTAATTAAAGCAGTAATTTAAATGTAACTACCAAGTTGGTCTAGTGGTCGCGAGCGCAACTGCTGAGCGGTGAGGTCCTGAGTTCGATTCCCAGGTCCTTTTCTCCTCTTCTTCTTTAGGGGTTTTGGTTTCCGCACTTGCTCCTCTATGTGGACCATTGTGCGTGGGCCATGGCGGCCGTCGGTGGTTACTCCAACCAGCCCACCACCCTCCAGAAGTTGATCATGTCTCCTGGTCTGCTAAGAGCATCTGTGTAGGGTCAGGGTGCCCCGAGAGTTTATGTCCTAATTCTGGGCGACGCCTGTCCATTCAAAGAACACATGCGCAACGGTTTCCTCAGCCTCCATGCAGGCCCTGCATAGAGGACTGTCCCTTATGCCTATTGTGTGGAAGTGTTTGTTTAGCGAGCAATGTCCCGTGATGGTGCCCGTCACCAGGCGCAGGCCGTTCCTGTCCACACGTAATAAAGGATGGCATAACTTCCCTGAACTGCCTACAACCCGTTGTTGCCCAGCTCTGATTCCCAGTTCAGGCAAAGTGTTATTGGGTTTTTCCTTCAGGAATTTCTCTGTAGCAGCCCAGGGTTTGGAAGTTGGTGGTGTGAAGCTTCCGTGCCTCTGATAACACGTTAAGCCGTTGGTCCTGCGCCTGATCGCTCTCCGGTCGTGTCGGATTGCCGTCCCATCGGACTATGAAAGTGAAGGAAGAGAGAGTGCACCTGTGTCTGCGCATACTTGTGCACTATACTATCTCCTGCGCACCTGACTATAATCTTCGTTGCGATTGGCCACTGTGACAGAAAATCGGTCGGAAGGATTTAATTTAATTTAAATATATCTTACACAGTTAAGAAAAATCTTCATTCTTAATTGCACAAACCCACGTCACCATAAAAAATAAAGTTAATTACCTAAAAGTAGGTACTTACGTGTAGAATATTGTTGATGTCGTATTAAAGTTAATTATATCACTACACTTGGCTCACTACCACACCAATCCTTTTGTGCAGAGTAATCTCATTTTCAACCTTTTCACGCCATTCGTGATGACTGAGAGAATGACATTGGTATTTAGAATCTAATAACTACATACCCATAGACTAAGTTAGCTTCATACACTACATTACCCACTATCACTAAGTATTTCTCTTCGAATTCGATGGCAGTCTTCGGTTTTTTTTTCACTGAGTTTCAATTATCACCACACCGCTCTCGGGACTTCCACTTTCTCACTTTAATGTCTGTATTTTTGTCTAAAACTCAAGTTCCAGCATCTATTTAGTATTTTAGTTAAGCAACATAACATTTTAACAGATTTTAACTTAAACTTAAACACTTTTTCAACACATAACATAACAACATCACGCCTGGATTCCCCGAAGGGTTAGGCAGAGGTGTACCTATAGCACACCCACATTTCGCCTATTATGTTTAAGTCCCATGTAATAGGGGGCGAGCCTATTGCCATCAACCGGGCACAAATCCAGACTGAGGGCTGCTACCGAGAAATTCCAGATGGAAAAACCCAATAACACTTTAGCCCGACCCGGGAATCGAACCCAGGACCTCATGCTCAGCAGTAGCGCTTGCGACCACTAGACCAACGAGGCAGTCAACACATTTACTGGTAACGCCGCGGCCCGCGCACCTCAGAGATTAATATTTATTTTAAATCACAGCAAAGCTTTCATGCCCTTTTTTGCCTAAAAATTATGTGAACAAATAAAATGTGTACTTATATAAATAAAATAAAAATATTTTTGTCAACACATTACATTAATTTCTGTTCTTAATACAAAAATATTCAGTTTTTGTATTAAATTAAAATATTAATTTTGATGGGGTGACAAAAAATATATTTTACTTTTTTTTAAATTTAGAACAGACCTAAGTATATAAGTAATAAAAAATATTGATCCAGTATTATCGATTAAAATAGAAATGACCTTAGGGTTAATATTAGGCCTTTTCTTCAACTTGCAAAGGGACGGTGCGGCGGCGCGCGAAAAAGGCAGCAAATTAAAACCACAGATTCACAAATATTTTACTACTTAGATCATTTTCGAAAACAATCGCATTCATGAGTCTAATGCTAGGTAAACTTTCAAAATACATAGCATAGCATAATACAAGCATAATCAGCCTTTAATGTTCCCACTGCTGGGACACAGGCCTCCTCTCTGTAACAGGGAGTGGGCCGTAATCAACCACGCGGGCCCAGTGCGGGTTGGTAGATGTCACATGTCTTCGAATTTTTGGTTCTAGGACATGCCGGTTTCCTCACTATGTTTTCCTTCACCGTTTTGAGAGCAGTGGCGATGAAATAATTCACACAAAGTAAAGCGCCTGTCTGGGTTCGCACCTACCTTTGAAAATTTCATTCAGTGGAAAAATAGCAAAAATGCCCTGTCATTAGCTGAGAATGTATTTTTGGCTTTGATGAACGGACAAATAAATACAAGCGCACCATGCTGTCTAGTATCTATTCCATGCTAAACGCACGAAAAATAATCCACACAAAAAAAAACACCTTACACGTTTACGTGTTTTACGTTTTCGTAACGTAAAACGTTTTTTATTTTTTTCAAAATTTAAACATTTATTTAACATAATAAGTTTGCGTTTTATTTATTTAAGTACTAGCTTCTGCTCGCGGCTTCGCCCGTGTGGATATCGGAAATTATCTCACGGTTACGTGCTACCGGGATAAATAGTATCCTATTATCCAAATCATTCAGCCGTTAAAGCGTGAAAAGGTAACATACAGACAGATACTAAATGCAAATAATCATCATTAATTTGAAATACACAAGCGTCGCGGCACCGCCATTGACCACGTATTACCTAAATTATTTTATAACTTCAAATTGTAATAACTTTTAAGCGGGTGGACCGATTTAAATGAAATAAATAATACCTCAATGTTCGGGTTCTAATTAAATTTCCAATTCCTTAAATCTCTTAAAAAGAGGTAAGTACACAAAAAAATTTAATAATCATTTGAATTTTTTAAACTACCCCGTAATATACCCCCTAGGGGATGATTAAAAAAAAAAACGCTGGAACGAATAACTATTTATTTCTCACCAAAAGCATAAATTTTAATTTTCATGCCCCATACAAACTTTCTTCCCTGTTCTAGGATTATTCTTGAGACAAAAAGTAGCCTATCACCTAGGATATCGCTTTGCCCCAGGATACCATCTATCTCCTTGCCACATTTTATCGAAATCCGTTCAGCGGTTTAGGCGTGAAAAGGTAACATACAGACAGACAGACAGTTACTTTCAAATTTATAATATTATACTAGCTGCGCCCCGCGGTTTCACCCTCATAAGTGGAATCCTGTGGGAATATCGCGATAAAAAAGTATCCTATATCCTAACCCAGATCATGGTCTACCCATATGCCAAATTTTATCGAAATCCGTTCAGCCGTTTTAGCTTGAAAGCGTAACAAACAAACTTACTTTCGCATTTATAATATTAAGTAAGGACTATTTATTAGTATGGATTTTTCTCGTAAGTAAGTGTGATGAAAAACGTCATTTGATACTGATGTTGATTTGTAATTGCTCTCACGCCGGCTCTGTTTAACAATCATTTCACACTTGGATCAAAATAATATGAATAGACACATTCCTTAGCATCATTACGATATAATAATGACACTAACATAGCTATTCACAACCATTCGACAGGCTTCCGAGTCGAAAATGATACATTATCGGTTACCTACCTGATGGCCTAGACAGATGGCATTCGCTTCGAGCGCGAAGTGTAAGGGAAGCGTCTCCGTTTCAGCTCAGGCAAAAATGCTTTCGTATGTCCAGATGTCCAGCTGTTCTCTTCTACAGGACGCATTTCTCAACCGATTCTCGTGAAATTTTGAGAGCAAGAGGGCTAAACAAATGGCATTCGCTTCGGAGCGTTTCCTTTTCTACAATCGCTATCGCTTTCGCTAATGTTTCCATCATACGAATCGAAAACTAGCGATAACGGTTGTCAAAAAGTACCACTTGGCTACGCATCTCTATGCAAGTAATCGTTCGACGCTGTCGATTCGTTTCATAGAATCGAATGATGTTAACATTGTCTAGTTAATTTCTATTCGTTGACATAGGGTCATGTGAAGCTTATGTCAACTCCGTGCATTTTTTGGCTTTTCTACTAGCGTCATCGCTAATCGAATGTTACTGTGTCTAGGCCCTCTTTTTGTCTAGTCGCCGATCGCAAATAGCCGTCGGACGAATAGTGGTCACCTATTTGGTTCAAACTGCCAAAATTTTCGGGTTACAGATTTTACAGGACTTCTTCGATAACATTGATTGATGTCCGATTCGCCAATGAAGCGTATCGAATGGTTGTGAATAGCTATTTTGTACTTTAATAGGGTAGAGGTGTAATTATAGCAAACTTGCACTTCGACAGTTAAGGCTCCAACAAACAAACACTCAAACACAACTCCGGCAAACACGCGCGAAGTGATAGCGCTACGCGAAAATTCATGGAAATTGTTCTACAAAAGTCGCGTCGCGCTGTCGAGTCGCGTGCCTGCGTGAGCCTAGTATGTTTAGGTATCTAGACGGACATAACTCCAGACTCCAGGCTGCCACTGAAAAATCCCCTATACAGTAGTTTATAATGTCAACACATTTTTACGCACCAACCCACTGCAGTCCCATTTAATTTATAGTATAATTACGTATATCTGTCCGTTCGTCCGGCTGTCCGGAACATAACGACATGCTAATATATGCGTCGGAGCAGAAACATCGGGAAACATCGGCTAACATCGTGTAATGAATATGAATTGTTTTATGAACAAAGAGGGTAGGCTTCACTTCATATGGCAGATTAGTCTGATAGGTTTAAGGGGATTAATTATTGGTTTGTAATTAAAATGACATACCTACTTAATACATGTGTTATTAAGAAATGTTTTACATGAGATTAGGTACTTATCCAACCTAGTAAATGTAAATCTGACATTTAGGGCAGTCACCGTAGACACAAAATCGCATTAAGGCTCATGCACACTGGCGCGACGCGACAGCGTACACAAAGGCACCGCGTGCAGCGCGACGGGCGGCGCCTTTGTGTCGGGCTGTCGCGTCGCGCCAGTGTGTACGGGCCTTTAGGTCGCAAAAAATATGTTAGATTTTTCTGTAGGTAATGTTAACATTTATCGGAAGTAGATTAACAGCATAACTATATTTTCATAGCTCCGGAAACCAATACGTACGCAAAATATATCCCGTAAATATTCCAGGAAATCTATACTAATATTGCAAAGAGAGAGAGAGCGAATTTTGTGAGTTTGTGTATATGTGAAGGGTAATCTCCGGAATCACAACTCCTACTAATTAAAAAATCATTCACCATTTGAAAGGTACATTATTCCAGATGAACATAAGCTATTTATGTAAATATATACAGAAAAAAATACTTATTAATACTAATGGAATACTATCTTGAATTCATGGAAGCCTAGTACTTTTTTTTTTAGGTTAAAGTTCAGAGCTTGTGCACAACTTGTCGTGAACAGAATACCATCTTCACATGTAAATTGCACCCGTGCGAATCCGAGGCAGGTCACTAGTTGCGTATAAAGGAATATAGTATAGTAATTAGCACACACGGACGGCATCACTAACAAAATACCGTAACTCATTAATTAATTATTTTATTGCATCAAATTAACGTCACAACTCAACATGTTAAACTCAATATCGGTATAAACATTCACTTAAAATGCAAACTTTAATTAATTATAAATTATAAACGAAAATAATGCGTTTTTTGGGAAACATGTCGTGATGATCTGCCATAAATTATTTAAAATTATGTTTTTAAATTTAACTTTGTACTTTTTATCGGGATGTTTAATTAAAATCGTCCAAAATATCGTTGGACAGGGTTAGTTACCACATGTTTTTCGGGGAATCCGTCTTAATTTTGAATGCGCAAGAGTTCACCCTTGAGGCAAATACTACGGGCTGCGGCACTTGTGATAAAATCGCGAAATGATGTATATTATTTTGTATTTTCTTGATTCTTTACGGTATTATGTGCTGTTGAAAAGCGATGACGTTGTAGTATACTAATGATTTTAAATGATCATGATAGCCGTTGTACCGTTACTTAACCTACCTCTGGCTTTTACGTTGGCCAGAGGCTAAGCATTGCCATACAACGTGGCAATGCCGCCAGTCTCTTGGGTACATTGCTAGTAGACAGCGATGCAGAGGAATTTTTCGACGTCTTATTTTAGTTTGTTAATAGTTTTAGTTAAGTTAGGTTATAGTATTTAAATTGTAAAAACTGTAATTCCACCTTGTTCACCTGGAGCAAGTAGTAATGGTTTATTTGTCACGAAAACTAATAAATAACTTTAAATAGGACCAATCAAATAGGTTAGGACATAATTGTTTTGTTATCGGGCTGAGACCGACCCCAAAACGACCATGTTCCTTACAATTTCACGACTTCTTGACAGGTTAAAAGTGCCTGTACGTGTTTTTTTTTTAAATAAATGCCTTAACTTGGACATCTTACTACTTCTACCAAACACAATACAAACTTAACCATCAAATATATAAGAACCTAGGAACAATTATCATATAATTCCAATAATATTATACTTAATTTAATTTAATTTATTTATTAACTATAAGTCATCCATAAGCTAAAACAAACAGAATAAAAAATAATACCTAAGTACCTAATAATCTATCAGGAAGTAGGAACAATCCAGAAGATGCAGAAACTGAGAGTCAATCAGGATATTGAGAAATTCTTTTAGAGTTGGATTATAACGAGCAGAGTCAAGAAAATACCGTATTCCATTCGACCGATGCCTCCGATTAATTAAAAACTTAACTAACCAAAATAATTACACCAACATCGTTTTTCTAAGCTCGTCAACCCTATAGCGCTGACCTGCGCCTGCGCACGCTTCGCCCCCAAAAATTCATTATCGCGCATCGTTGAATTAGATCTAACCGCGAGATAGTGCCCGTAATAACGGTCTTCTGTATGTTTGTTTGCAAGCAGCGGGTTAAATTGCGCGGGAGTTGATAATTTGTGATAAGTGGCGATACGGAATAGTTGTATGGTGGGTAGGTACAGCTGGTTAATGGGTTTCGTTAAGTCAATAGTCAATTATTTCACTGGGTTGATGAATGTTGATAAAATCTAGGCAAATGCAAACTCATTCTCCGTTGTTATTCCCATCTTTTCTTTACTGAAGTAACTCCAGAGCTTATACTTTCTACCTGAAGAAGGCGTAGTATATCAGGCTCCTACTGACTAGAACTCACAGTGGGAGGTCCTCTGTGAGGTCCGAGTCTCCACTCCTGAATTTTCAATCTAACGTAGCGAATATCAACAGCCTAGCCCCCTTCCAACTATATTTAGGACAGTTTCAGTATAACCAAAGGCAACATTAAATGATTAAAAGCTTACACACAAGGTTATTGTCATTCTTTGCTGCAACTGAACTTCTTAATGTCAGCGTCTTTGAATTATGAATCTGGACCATCCTCCGTAATCTTAAAACGTAATCCTTTGAAACTTTTTATATTTTTATTTTATTTAGTTAAAATTACATGCTCAACATTACAGAATTGAATCCCAAGACGTTGTACAGAGCAAATTACAAACTAAAAAGTGACACAAATATATACTTAAGTAGGCTAGGTATAATACAATTTAAAAAAATGTAAACACAAGTAAAACAAAATTAACAAACACAAGTTTAATTTAGTTGGAGAAGGAGCAATTTTACTTTTAAAAAATTGCATGTAAAACTGCAGTCCATTGCAAAATACCTCGCCAGTAAAATTATTTATTATTAAACTTACACACACTATCTTTACAGGATGACCCCATTACAATACTGGATTGCAAACACACCCGATAAATTGAAAATTAACTTACTTCTAATACTTAAAAACTAAACTTTAAAAAAATTATGTAGAAAGCAACACTAAACTATTAAAACACAATCTAAAGTCAGACTACAGAATTATATGTAGGTACATATGTAACTATTATCAAACTAAACTTATTTTTCTTTTTTTAATAAAATCTTAACCTAAAATACAAAATCAGAGTTATCACAGAATATTAATATTTAAATATAACTGACAAACTTAAAGCATGCAAGAAATATAAAATTATCAACACAACCCCGAAATGTAAAGTATTTAGCAGTCAATAAGGGTCGGGCATAGATTAAAAGGGCACGTTAAACTTGGATAGAGTCAATAAACAATTGTTATGTCGACCGCTATTAGATGTGCGTTAGTGCCCCCACACACCTGCCCGATGCAAGACAAGAAAATTTTTTTTTTTGATGACGAGGAGCAAATGCAGAGGTTGGAAATTGCGTTAAATTGATGATGATGACGAGTATGTCTCCTTACTTATGGAATCATGATCCAGCGAGGCTACATTGTAGATAGATCAGACAGATAAGCGGTTGTGTTATTATCCTTCTAAAATATGTATAACTGTGTTTTTGATGATTTAGAGCAGATTTTTCAATCGCCAGATAAATATGCGAGGATTAAATCAGACAGTTTGACAAGTTTTGTACAAATAAAAACACAAGCGTCAGACAAAGTTATCTGGTGACTGAAAAATCAGCGCTTACTACACTTAGTTCGCGACTCGCGTTAAGGTCTTAAAACCATTCATTGAATAGCTAAGTTCTGCTAAAGAATATTCGAGTAAGTTTTTCCTGTCTTTTCTGCTGGGACATTTAAGACGCACTAACTGGTCTATAATGGCTATATCTCTTTGGAACACCGCAAGAAGTCTTGCTAACTGAAGGCCATCTTGTCATGTCTTGCCTACTTCTGAATCACCATACTTAGATACCGGTTTCTAAGTGAAGATAAATCAGTCCAACCATAGTATATACTTACTTGTATTGTAGCGATAGCGCGTGGCACGCATGTGGCGATGTAGATACCGCTACAATATTATAAACATTGTCATGTTTTCAATTGTTAAGTATATTTGTGTTTTTTTTTTTTGTATTTTCCTTACAGGTAATTTATTTTTTTGCAAATTTTTGTAGACATGTTACTTACAACATCGCCTTGGATGAGTCTGTAAAGGTGTTATAATTGTGACTTAAATAAATAAAAATAAAACGCAATTAATAATTGCATATGTAATTATTATTTAAATTACATTATATTTTAATACATTTTACTGATATTTAAATAGAAAAAATATTGTTTTCGATTTTATGTATTTTGTTTTCCCTTCTACTCTTATACACATTGTCTTCATCTCTTTAATATATTCTCCTATCACAGGTATGCTGGAAGAGATTTCTTTAGAAATAAGCATCACCTTTGTACGTATTTTTCTGTTCCTTTCTTACTACTTAAATGGTAAAATAAATGAATAAATAATTCTCTTGCAAGTCCTGCATAGTCTTGTCTTGATGGCTCGTGTAAAGTCACACTAAACAACTAGTAATGGCTCGATCGTCTCCGCCGCACAGAACCACTCTGGGTTATTAGAAGTGGGTGAAAATTACTGTGCTCAATTTAAGGGGCACCTTACCTGTTTGTAATTTAATAAAACCTTGGACACAATTTATCTGTTCGTCGCCAGCGGGCACGGCGAGCGCTACATCCAAGTTGGTTGCAGTTACTTGGCTATTTATTATTTTAGAACACTAAAATATAAATTATTTGAGGTTCACACACAGAGGTGCAATCATTATATTAGAGTGTTCAATAATATTTTGAGGAACGCAAAATGGGAATTATTAGAGTTTCGATTAAAAACATGCAATAGATAATTTTCTCTGGCTATAGTGGCTTTTTCTAGTTTTTTTAAATAGGTATATTCATAAGAGCCAAGCTGAAAGAAAAACTAGTTATTAATAAAAAAGAGTACCAACGTCGTAATTTTTTCGCTCTCTTATATTAAAATCGGCTCCCCCTTAACGATGTCGAAAAGTGTAGCGATTGTAAACACAGTGGCTGCACGACATTCGCTCGTTACACAGACGAACGCCTATTTACTATATAATAAGGTTATATACAAAGTACTATATACAATAATTTGTTAGTGAAATACGCCCAGCTATTAAAAATGAATAAAGTTATTATGGAGATAGGTTTTATTGACTTTTTAAGTTTAGATAGAGCTACTTAATTCTAGGACGATTAATTTACATAACATAACATCACGCCTGTATTCTCCGAAGGGTTAGGCAGAGGTATACCTATAGTACACCCACATTTCGCCAGTTATGTTTTTAAGTCCCATGTAATAGGGGGCGAGCCTATTGCCATCAACCGGGCACAAATCCAGACTCCGGGCTGTTACTGAGAAATTCCAGATGTAAAAACCCAATAACACTTTGCCCGACCCGGGAATCGAACCCGAGACCTCATGCTCAGCAGTAGCGCTTGCGACCACTAGACCAACGAGGCAGTCACACGATTAATTTAGGCCTGGTTATATCTTTTTTTAAATGGCGTGATGGCTTGGTGGTTCAGGACTATTCAAATTTTCTTTGAATTTAACGATTGATATGAAATTGATGATTATTATTCGATGAATATATAATTCCTGTGGGAATTATATATTCATCGATTCATTCGCTTTATCTAAGCCCTCAGAGGGCCTAGACAATGTAACATTCGATTAGCGATGACGCTAGTAGAAAAACCAAAAAATGTATGGGGTTGACATAAGCTATCGAAATGTCACATGATCATAGGTCAACGAATAAAAATTAGCTAGACAATGTTAACAACATTCGATTATGAAATGAATCGATAGCGTCGAAAGATTAGATACTTCCACAGAGATGCATAGCCAAGAGACACCTTTTGACGAGCGTTATCGCTAGTTTTTGGAATCATTAGCGAAAGCGATAGCGATTATAGAAATAGAATCGCTCCGAAGCGAATGCCATTTGTCTAGGCCCTCTGGTTCGATAATTATATGGAATATTTTTGTCGATGCAGATTTTCGAATTTTTTCAAAATGGTGGAGATATGGGGGTTGAAAACATAAAATAATCATATTTCAGCCATTTCGTGCTCTTTGCGCGCGCTTTTTCTTTTAAGGTGCGCGATGAACATTTATTCAGTTTTAAGCTATGCACAGACAGACTCGCAAGGTCCACAGCTACACAGAGCCACTAGTAGATAAACGAGAAGATACCTTTGCCCTGCAGTGGGACAATCATAGACTATTATTATATGTTTTTTAAGCCCAGTTGCGCTTGCGACCACCAGATCAACGAGGAAACTCAGCAGTAGCTGAGGGTGAGGATTTTTCATTATGAATTTCTCAATAGCAGCACGGAGTCTGCATTTTGGATCTATGCCCGGTTGACATTGACATTACATGGGACTTAGACATAACTGGCGGAATAGGGGTGTACTACAGGTACACCTCTGCCTTACCTTTCGGGGAATATGGGCGTGATGTTATGTACGTACTAGCTTTTGCCCGCGGCTTCACCCGCGTGGATGTCGGAAATTGTCCCACGGGAACGTTTAACTGGGATAAAAAAAGTAGCCTACATGTTAATCCAGGTTATAAACTATCTGTGTTCCAAATTCCATCCAAATCCGTTGAGTAGTTTTTGCGTGAAAGAGTAACAAACATCCATCCATCTTCACAAACTTTTACATTTATAATATTAGTAGGATTAGTAGGATATATTTTTTGTTGTTTTTTTATGATTTTGGAATTTCGATAGTATAACTACCTTTATTTATTTATACTTACAACAATTGCTTGCTGCACTTACAGTAGGTGAACACCAAAGCGCTCAGCAAGCCAACAACAAAACATTTAATTAAAAAACTTCATACAAACATTATACATAGATTATCTACATAACTATTGTTATTTGGATTTGTTTTACGTATCAGTTATAGTTTATTTAAATAATATTATGGTCATGGGAGCTCTATAAGCCTACCAGTAAGAATTAAAATAAAAAAAGGCATTTGACACACTCCAAATATTAATGTGCTATTAAAGTATCGTAGTTTTTCACGCGCCATTAACCGGAATAATTGTTTAAAACACAGTTTTTTTTTTAACTAAACAGATCATTAACTGCTCGGTTGCGGTTCAAAGTTAACCCTCGGAAATGTATCCAAAATATTATCAAAACAATGTTTCATTTACCTACAGTTTAAAAAACGAAAAGTACTTTTTTTTCAAATTTGACTGAATTTGAAGTTCAGAATCCAATAAAATTCGAGAAGTGAGACTTTAATGTGTTTGTGTGAGACTTTTGTGTGTGTGTGTGTGTGTTTTTTTTTAATAAATTAATAAATGTGTAAATGGTTAATCTAAAATTCGTTGAAGATTTAATTCTAAAATGCTTAATCAACTTAGCTGCGTATACAAAATCGATTATCGTTTTCAAACGCATCTGCTGTTCCAAATTTAAATAATAACAAGTTTTAATTATAAACACGTTTAAGTCGACCAAGTTACAATACGGTTAACAATGGCGCTAGTCTCTTCTTCAAATGTCAATTAAAGTGAAATGTTCCATAGCTTACTTTTAGTTCCTTAATTTTCCGTCATCATTAAAACGTGGGCGGTGTGACATCGAGTCGGCCATTAAGGTCTTCGTGTCGTGTTATCTGTTACAATAACTGACAGTTCACCTAAATTACCTCTTAACATGTTATTAATTGATACTGTGGAGTTTTTTGGACGCTTTTTATGCAATTAAAAGGTTAATGTAAACAATATGATACTCGGGGGAGTAATAAAGGATATGTTTTTAACTATCCAATATTCTATGTATATCTATGGCAGTCTATGTAACTTTAGGAAAACATAGTTTGTCAATCCAGTCTAATTTTCCAACGTATTCATAACAATTTTACAAAATGCTCGTTTGAATACAATTCGAGACATGAAATGCTCGCATAATAAAAATGCTAAATAGTCAAATTGTCAAATCAAAAATCCATACCTAATTTTACATCCATAACTCATCAAATGAATTCTCATTAGTAAATGAAAATCAAAGAAACAGCTGCACTTAATAAAAACTCAAACATGGCGAGCGCACGTTCCAAATTCAATTTCGATAATTAAGTGACAGTTGATAAAAACAACATGGAGAATCCCCGACGCGCGCCGTACGACAATCGGAGCGTGCCAACACTTGCAAGCACGCGCGATTGCGCGATAAAAACCCACCATTTTTAATTAAATTGAGATTCCTCGACGCACTAGCTTGATCTAATAAAGCCATAGATGGCGCTGAACTCACGCACAAAAATCAAAAAGAAACTGTCAAAATATCGTTCCAAAGTCCAGTTTCCCTCGCCCCAAAAACAAATGTGACACAATTAAAATTTTACTGCCAATTTTTGGAAATGATATCATAGGGTGACAATTATAAGGTCCATTTTAACACAAAATGACAGTATGGCGTGCCGTTTCCGGGGATGCATAACGGTAATTAGAGGATTGTCGTGATAAACCAATGTAATCTCTATTACTTAACGATAAAATCCAAATTGCTTTATGATAATGGCGGGCGTTCGTGACATGGCGTCGTTTACGCGGTAAAACAGACTGTTTTGTAACTTTTTTACGACTGGTAATAATCGAATTAGTATCGCGAATCGCTTAATTAAATTGATATATCCATGAATGGTCAGTTAATGGCGATTACTGATATTAATTAATATCGATGATTGATTAAATGTTACGACATTATTGATGTGAAAATTATCGGAAGTGGGAATTACATAATTCGTATTTGTTTTATTAATTCGTTCGTGAATGAGTAGATAAGTTTATTTTATAATTAATGAGCCAAGTGGCTAATTAAAAGTTTTATCACAATCTGTTATGTAACTGCATTGGTAAAATTTATTTATTTTAAACTATTTTTAGCTTCACATTGCTGACATATTTTGGTTCGGCCTGGGAATCGAATCCAAAGCCTTAGCGTCCATGAGGACCTGAAAAGTGATTCTATAATTTTTTACCAAGTTTTTGTATCCATAATATTCCATAGAGCGACTCCTGTCCTTAGGACTTACTTTTAGGGTACTTTTTCCCTCTTATGTAAACATTTAACAACTCCAACTTGGTCTTTCATAATATTTCCGAATAGTTTTTTTTTCAAAATTAGGACAATCCTACAAAGGTACGGAGACCCTAGCACAAACGCGCGACGTAAATGTAACGTAAATTCAAACGATTTTTGAATCGAAAATAAAACTATGCTCTAAGTAGCATTTAGGTATGATTTTTTGTCACAATCACAATTAGTAAGTAAGTTTAGCCCATAGATATGAATAAAGCCGTGCGCCGATTGTATATTTCCAAAAATCTTTCGAATTTACGTTGAATACGTTTACTCCGCACGTCCATGCTAGGACCACTATAATTTCTAACATTAATAGTATTACCAGTCATAAAAAAATTGAACTTACCTCACCACTCTCTCTTCTCTCTTTCATAACATTTGCCAGAAGTCTGGGTCTGAAGTTACGGTGCAGCAGTTAGTAATTACCACACAAGTGTCCAATAAATAATAAAATAATTCTAAGGCCTCTAATCCTACACAAGAGACGCTAGCATTGATCACCATGCTGGCCCATTACGTGTTGGTAGTTTCGAACAATGGGATTCCCTTACAAAGATACAACAGCCGATCAATTCTGTAAAAATCTCGTCGTGAACACAAGTGACGTGACCAATAAGTGAGCTGTGATTGATGTCAATCCGTAGCATCAGGATACGTAGCATGACCACTTCTATCTCTACTCTACGAAGAGAAGACAAATCACCTTCTTAACAAAAAGTCATTCTTTTTTTGAATTTTGACATCGCGATGTAAAAATCTTTCTACAATCTGTCAATTTGTCTTCCGTTTCTTCTGTTTCTATAGTGGCCTGCCTTGCTACGCATGCAGCTGGAATGACTGCTCACTTCAACTAAGTTTTATCGGTGAGATATTTACAAAACAGATATAAAAATAATTTTATTTTTTAGAAATCGCATTGACATTTTATTTTATTCGGATCTGTTGCAGTATTGTGAAATTTTATTTTATATAATGTGGGTTTTTTTATAGACCAGCTGATCAACGTTATATTCTGTTCCCAAAAGCCTTCTGAAACCCTCTAACTACATAATAAATTGCAACACCACAAAACTTACCATCTTTCACACTTTCCCTGCCAAGCCGGATGTTGCCAGCATTAAAAAATACTACCCATGTAAACCAGGCTGTACATCCGGACAGGAAGCGCGCCTCCCACACCGGACGTGGCCGGATACGGCGGAACCGCCGTGTTAGTGGCAGTGCCGCGTGCCAACGTTTAACTACCCTACTTTCTGGTATTCTGATTGCCAGATAACGTGGCACGCGCGATGATCCTGAGTGTAATTTAATTATTTTTACTGTTTTTGGAAGTTGGGGGATTGTTTCATGTTTAGTTTTTATTATATTTTTGTTTATATGTTTTCTGTCAGTACTGATGAGCTTCAATATGGTTTCAGTAATTTCTAACAGACTTTTTTTTTTATTTGCGCTTTGACGTAGTGCTGAATTAAATGTTGAGAAAAAATAAGATTTAAATCTATTCTACTTCTTGCTATCTTAAAGCCATTTGATTGACTTTCTTAATTCTAAAGATAGAGATTTTGCCACTAATCATGAAAATTAAGAAATTCTGTATACTTATTGCAACAATATTCGCTAATTTGTTCATAATCATTTTGTATTATTGTATTATCATTTGTATTTAATGCTGTTAATTATTTAACAATTTAACTGTACTTAGGTGTTTCTTCTGGGAGCAGTGGGCCAGGAAACACCGCACGCATCTAGTTTATAATAACCATTTTTTTTAAATATATTATTTATCAGGTAAAATAAACGACACTGATATTGCATACTCGTTTTATTTTCTCGCCTTACCTCAGCATAATAATACAATTACGAAGATCATTCAACTACTATCAGTAAATAACATTAATATTTTAGAATTAAGCATTGTTTTAATTAGTTATTTATTTAGGCTAGCAATATTACAGAATTACATTGAAGCAACATGGCAACACAGTTTATAATTAAAAAACATAATAATCGATTAGAAATCAATCGATTTCTCTCTGATAAATATTTAAAAATACTGAGGTTTAAAAATACTTAAAAACAGTAACACAGTGTATGTTTATCTTAAAAATATTTACAATAATCTGAGCATTTTGTTCGTTTACTTTTTAATTTTGTTTTTTTTCTTGAATGTCAATAGTCGCATTTTTTTCTTTCTCTATGATATGCCAATTTACAAGAAGTAATTAAGAAACGTCAAAGAATTAGCTAGCGAAGTTGAAGCACTATACAAAGTTACAGCTCTAATGAAAAATAGTAGTTCAAACAAGTTAGCTTTTAAAAACTAAGTTATGTTACAAAAGCATTTCAGAAAATACTCGACAAAGAAAAAGTTTCAACTGACATTTTTAAAATAAGAACAAAGATTTATTTTTAAACGGCGACTAGACAAAGACTATAAAATTACAGAAATTTAAAAAAAAACTATAAATTGATCGCTTACATTTAAAAAACGAATAGATACTCAGTTCTTTCAATAGCTATTATGTACAAAACTTATCGCCAAATAAATAAATACATGGAGGATTTAAAACATTCTTATTTACATTAATATACAACACGGAATTACATTGATCTTTGTACGTAACATTTAGTCGAATCATTTTACTATTTATATTTTATCAACGACTTTGGCTTACCATGAACCCTTTTCGCCAGCCAGTTTTTGCGCTTCAAACGAACTAATTTGCACGCATCATGATGTTACAAAAGTTCAGTAAAAGTACGAAAAATGCACAGGACTGGGCCTTTACTCATAGTTTATGGTAAAGCCTTAGTACTACCTACTACACACACTATCTAAATCCTGCCCAAGCAATACGGCCGCCAAAAACCGATATAGAAAAAAAACATTAATTTTACACGTCAGTAAAACTTCTTTTGTCTTTAAAGCGTATAGAACGTAGTACTACGTCGTTGCAATTTATCTAGCACGTAAATAAAATGGTCAGGGCGTGTTCAGATAAGATTAGAACTCATGGCAATGGAGATCTGGTAATAAAACCTTTTAGCGTGGTCACTAGCTTTAATTCAACAAGTTACCTGACTGCGTGCCTGACCGGCTTTAAATCGAGTATCGATTTCTAGAAACAAGAGGCAGAACAGACGTTTTTTGTGCCACATAAATCAAACTGTCATCATCAAAATTGAAGGGTTCAATTCGATAACGGTTTAACTGTCATTTTTCCACAAAATGAGATAGAGGTACCGTTAGATTCAGTGCAAAATTATCTACATTATGACATTCACAAAATAGCAAATTTCGGCTTAAATCTCGAGATATTCAGTTTAAAAACGGTTTAATTGCTATAAAAGTTGAGATCGCTAGTGCAAAAAAGATTTATTATTCGACAACTCCATGAAATATACATAATTCTACTTTGTTCTAATACAGAAATGGATTATTGAACTAAAAGCCGTTTTTATCTTCTTAAAGACAATAATTGACCTAAATAAAGTTTTTGAATACGGGATTAAGGTAATTTAAATCATTCTTGCATTAACTTTTTATACACAAACCATGCAAATTTCTGGTTATAAGCGATAATAAACCCTTTTTGTACTAAGCAGACCGCTCGCGCCAAAATGCGCGCGATTATGTGTCTCTTTCCCAGGAGAAAAAGAGACAGGTTACATTATATTTCTTGTAGAGTGAATGCGACAGTCGCGCGCTTGATGTTATTTTGTTTAGTAAACGCTTGTCAACAACGTTGGTCGTGCGTAATGATTGAGTTTGAGTGCACTAGCAGGTTTTTTACTGTGAATAATATTGTTTTAATGTAAAAAGTGTTGTGACTTAATTAAGAGATGTCAAGAAACCAATTAAAACGTGGCCGTGAACTAGTTGGATTGTGCAACAATCGAAATAGTGGCTTCAAATGGTGGCGGCAAACGAAAGATGCGAAATGTTAATGCCAGCTGATGCTGAAAACGAATTACCAGTAGCTGTCGAAGATAACCAAAGTGAGCAAATGTCCAGAAAAGAGAAAAAGATTTCAAGAAAAAGAAAACTGAATAAAAGTGAATGGAAATTTGAGAAAATGAAGAATGCTAGGGCTACAGGCAAAGAATATGTAACAGTAAAAGGAAAAGTCATTGCTGAAAAAACAATTTGTCACGGTACTCTGTGCTCCAACAAGTGTAGGTTGGGTTGTTCATCGTATTTTTGTGAAGAAGAGCGTCAGCGTTTGTTAGACGAATACTATTTATTGCCCATTAATGCAAAGAATGCAATATTATTTAAAAGCATGAAACCAGTACCAGTAAAACGACGTTTAGTTGCAGCACAAAAGGTACGACGACAGACCTTTACATATCATGTTAAAAAAAGCAATAATGTAGAACAAACTATTTGTAAGAGAGCTTTTATGAGCCTTTTTCAAATAACTGTGAGAAAAGTACAAGTGATTCAAGAAAAACACATATCTGGGCAGATACTTCCTAAAAAAGATATGAGAGGAAAGCACGATAACCGACCCAAGAAAGTAAAGGCTGAAGTCAAAGAATATGCAATGACTCATATAAAGAGTTTTCCAGCTGAAGAGTCTCATTACTCTCGAAATGAAAATCCTAATAAACTGTACCTCTCACCATTATTGAATATTAGAGAAATGCATCGACTATACATCCAGAAATGCGAATCAGAAAGTATGGACAGTATGTATCGCGTAAAGGAATGCACATACAGGAATATATTTTGTAGTGAATTCAACTTGTCTTTTGGCTTACCAAGGAGCGACGTTTGCTCAAGGTGCGAGAATGAAGATCATGAGGATGATTTGCAAGTACACAAAGAGACTTACAAAGAAGCGTATGAGCTGATGAAAGTTGATAAAAATCAGTGTAAAAGAGAGGAAGGAAAACTTTATTGCACTGTTGACATTCAGCAGACAATGCCATTACCTAAGATGCCTGTTGGGGATGCTTTTTATTTGCGGCAAATTTGGTTTTATAACCTAGGTATACATCTGGTCAGTAAAGATAAAAATCATGCTTTGATGTGCACATGGACTGAAGATGTTGCAAAAAAAGGAAGCTTTGAAGTATCTTGCGCTTTACATTATTTGGCTATGTATTTAAAAACTACATGTGAAAACAACGCAATGAAACACTTGATTATATGGTCGGATTCTTGCTCAGGGCAGAATAAAAAATTTAATTTAATATGCCAGTATCAGTATATGGTCCTTAAAAAATATTTTGATGTTATTGAACACAAATTCCCAGTTGTGGGACATACCTACATGGATTCTGATCGGGATTTTGGCCGTATAGAAAAAGCGTTAAGAAAACATGAAAAAATCTATACACCCGAAGAATATAGATGCATAATAAAAAAAAAAACATCGAAGAACTCTGTAGTGGTAGATATGCAAGAACATCTGTATGACGTTGAGGGTGTTCAGAAAAAAATGAAACTGATAAACAGATTGAAAAATACGTTGGGACATAAAGTAGACTTTAGAGATGAAGTAAAATGGATAAGAGTAGATCATTTTGGAAGCTATATGTATAAAAAGAGCTATGATCCTAACACCCCATTTTTAATGGTTGACTTATTGAGAAAAGGAGCTACCGTAAGCCCTGATAGTGTAGAAATCCAAAGACTGGCCGGATGTCGAGGTGAGATCTCGGAAGAAAAAAAACAAGATATTAGAAAACAACTTAAGTTTATTCCCATGGAAAAAAGATTTTTCTATGAAACCATATTAAATTTATAAGTGTGCTAGTGCCAAAATATTTTTTTTTTAATTTGATTTAATTATAATAATTAATTTCATTTTTTTATATAATTACTAAGAAAACAAGCCTGCAATTGTGCAATTATTTAAATATATTAACAGGTTATTGTTCAGTTACCTAAACAGCAAATGCCAAATTGGTGATATATTCCGAGTGTAAAAACGGTTTGTTCCGTTATAAACCGTTTTTACACTCAAGAACTGTATCAATATCGATAAACACTGTTGGTTTAAATGAAAAATGGTCGATATTACAATAATATGTATCTTTTAAAACTACTTTTGTATTGCATTTTATAATAAAAGTATTTTTTTAAACACTTGAAAGTTTACTCCTTTTTTTGGCACTATTTTCATTATCCAAATCAACAAATAGTCACCAATATTTTAAGGACCAGTTTCTCAAAATGGCTGATTTCACAGTTAAACCATTCTCGAATTGAACCCTTCAATTATTGTCACATAGCTGTCAAAGATGCTAGTGTTCCTTTTTCAAAAATAATAAGCGGCACTTACACTACTTTGTCACAAGCCGCTCTCGCGACGAATTTCCACCCCACCACCTCCATCCCACAATTCCAAAAACTGTCCTTTCGCAATACTTATCCAAACACTACCCAAACTGTTACATAATATAATATCTAAGCGTATTCTAACTATTTTCGAGATAACTACGGTTGATTCACATAATTATGTTTATAACGCATATAGGTCGAGTCATGTACTTACTTAATTTTGATTAAACTAAAATTAATCGCACTAACGAACGATTGATCCAATGATTTTTTAAGATAATGGACATTTCAACTTTGTATGAAATGCCTAATGGACGACTCGCCTACATTTTATTAATACTGCGCGCTGGGATGTAAAAAATCCGCGAATTATTGGAAAATAAAAAATGATATACTAAAATTTTTCTAAGTGTCGTTCGATCTTTTAGCTTGCGTATCCTTAGGGCCAGAGGACTAAGTCAAATTTTCGTAGTTTTTTTTTCGGAAATTTACCAACTTTTTTCAGTTGTGTTGGGTTAACCTTGTCTCCAGAAACCATTTAGCTTTAGAGAACTTAGGATGCAAGAGCGAAGCGAAGTGAGTTCGAGACTTGAGGCACCCCGACTCGAACAGGTTAGGTTCGAAGGGATGGCGGGGTCTAGTGAGCGAACGAAGCGTGCGAACAAAGACCCCGCCATCCCCTTCGTGGTTATTTTTTTAAACTATTCTGAATAGTTTAAAAACTAGCGGGGCACCGTCGACTGCGCCTACGTGTGGTGAAGTAGGGCTATGCTTCTCAGAACCTAAATGGTTTCTGTGGTGAAGCTTAACCCGAAACTGCAATAAAATTGGTAAATTTCCGCAAGAATATTTTTCTGAAAATTTTACTGTCCCAAAAATACATTTTTAGTAGGTGAACCGTCCGTTACTTTAATCAACCTTAGATTAATTAATTGTAGCTGAATAAACCGCAGATGAATACTCCTTTATGGATTTCGTTCATTAGTTACCTATCACAAAAATCTGTGAAACGATGTTTAGGTATTTTAAACAATAGGTCTTTTGACCGTAGTTATCTCGAAAATAGTTAGAATACGCTTAGATATTATAATATGTAACCACCCAAACACTTAACCAACCTATTTAAAAGTTACATTTGAACGATTTGGCAATTACACTCACAATAATGACTACTATGACTAGTCCCCGCACTGACATCATTTAGAAACGTCCATCCGAGCGCATTCAGAAATGTCCATCCTCCGAGCGTGCGGGCTCGAGCGAACACTACACGAGACTGGACAGCGGGGCCCTGGACGTCACAGGAGACGACGGCAGCTGCTGCAACTGCTGAGGAGCCTGCGTCGGGAAGTACACCCCGCCAACACCGTCGTTGAACTGAGGATGGAGCGGCATTGGCGTGTGAGGCATCGAGGTTGGCCGTGATTCGTGGTAAAGAATCGGCACGCGGACCAATCGTTGGGCAGCATGAGCCATGTTAGCCGCTTCTAACTCTGCAGCCAATTGCCTCTTCCACTTATTCCTTCTATTCTGGAACCAGATCTTCACCTGCGTTTCTGTTAGGTGTAAAGACGCAGCTAATCCTGCACGTTCCGAACTGCTGAGATACCGTTTCATATCAAAGGTCTGTTCTAGTTGGAAAACCTGGGATCTGGAGAAGACTGTCCTCGTCTTCTTCTTTCTCTTGCCTAGGTTTGCGTTGGGGTCTCTCTTTTCATCTTTGTCGAAGTCATCGCTTTCGTCTACGTCTGGATCTGAGTCCTGGACGTCAGGTTGTTGAGGATAGAGAGCTGGATGCAGCCGGGGAGAGCGGGGAGAAGAGCGAGAGGGGGATGGAGGGGTGGGGGCTCGCGTCGGGCTCCGAATACGAGGAGAACCTCCTGCTGAACCTTCTTCGTTGGTGGTTGAGTCTTCTGTAACAAGGGTTTGGCTGTTAGTCACATTAAAAGACAATTTCTATCTTAATACTTAGGGTATACGTAATTAAAGAGTTGTACTTGATCATAACACGCAAAGTCTAATCAATATACACAGACCGGGGGCCTAAACAGTGACATTCTATCAGATAACGATAATAGAAAAGTCAAAAATGTATTGGATTTGTATAAGCTACCGAAAAGCTTATGTCAATACTGCGTTGAAAGTCGTTGCAGAAATACGAAACGCTTTGAAAGCGATTACCACTTGTCAAGGCGCCTTCCGGTATTTTGCATAAACAGTCATAAAAACCAAAACTAAGTAGAAGGCACAGTCTCTATTTCAACCAGAATCTCGAATCTCATCAAATTGAAGAAATAATCTAAACTCTTTTTGTAAACTCCTTTAATAAAAACATCAATCCTGGCCGTAATAAAACTAAAAATAATCGAAAATTTCTTTTTTCAAATACACACGTACACGTGTTCCTATTCTACTCGTAACAAACCTGTCAAATTGCCCAATCAAAGGCGTTGTTCGATTTGTATTAGGATTAAATCGACTAACAGTAATTGGATATGTCCCTACTCTATTTATACGCAGTCGAGTACTCGATTCTAGCCACAAAGAATCCTTACTCGTTAATCCGCACTGATTTGTTTTAAGCTCTATTGACTTTACAGGGTGTTGGGTAAGCAATAAATGTATTCGTTTTATGTTCGAGTTTATTTATTTAATTATGTTAGAAGGAGAGTATGCTTAGATGGTTTGGTCATGTCGAGAGGATGAATGAAAGGCGACTAACAAAAGACCGTGACTGGAAATGCCGGGAGGGGACGCCCTAGAAGGTCATCTATTGACCTTATTGGTGATGTTCTTCAGACAGATTAGGTGCATAGTACTTGCAACCAGCGTGACAACAAAAGCAAATTAATACAGACCATTAACATATATCATCCACATAAAAAGAGGTTCGCACTCACACTCGAACCAGAGGCTAGCCTAGGATTCGAATGAGTTCCCATTACGATCAAGGCAATGAAGCAACTACTGACTTACTAAGTATGTACGTAATACGTCAGTTTGTACTAGTTGACTAGTTCGTAGGTGAAACACTAGGCTTTAATGAACCACGACTTTACGACTATTCATTCGATGGGAATACTCAGAAGGAAAACATTTGTAACTTGAATATTGCAACACATTACTAGCTGTTCCCCGCGACTGCATCTTCATACAAATATCCAGGATGGAAAGTAGCCTATGTCCTGGTCCAGGTTCCTCGATACCTAGCTGACAAATTTTATAACTATCGGTTCAGTGATTTAGACTCGAAACGGTGTTAGACAGAGAGTCAGAGTTACTTTTGCACTTATAATATTAGTACGGATCTATAGGTCGTTAACGTTGAAAAATTTCCTGAAGTTTTGAAATCTGCTTAAAGCCATAATCACCCGTCCTGACGGTGGGATTGGTGATTACAATACGATGTTACAACAATTATGGTGGCTGAACGCGACAATTCAGAACCAAAACCACACAAATTAAACAAGGCAATTCGAAAATGGAATGTATCTACACGTGTATGAATCACTTCATTCGAATTAGAAATTTAATACGTCCATTGCAATTTCCACCTTTCCTCTTCAGAATAGAGTTCAGTTTAAAATCACAGTTGTCGTTCTAAGTTTAAACAATGATAAAACCAGCATAATGAAATTCTCTAACCTGTACACACAGGCCTTGATTCGCAAGCTCTTGTTCTTTGGTCGCATAACATAACCCAACCAATGTAGGAAGTCCTCTTTTTTCAACGTTTGCCATAGAATATAGAGGTCTTTCTAACTGGCTAGTTATGATGTGTGATTTGCATTGATTTTAGAAGCCATGCGAGTAATCCTGTGTTAGTGCCCGCTTGCTGTTTACACAACCGCTTACGAGTTAAGCAGTTTATGAGTTTGCAGACCGAGATATTATTCAATACTTAGCAACGGAATTGTTACGGTGAACTCAAAGTATGTATTTGCAATAAAATATTTCTTTTGTATTTAATTATGTAAGTCTAAAGGTGTCATTATACCTACATGAAAAAGCAGGATATCAAACTTTGTACCTACAGCGTTTTCGGAAATAAGTGGGGCTTTTTTATATAGTAGGTACATGACATGTCTTAATTAACTCGACCAAATACTTTGTCGGTATTAAAAAAATAAAGATGTAAAAAAACTGCCTTTCAAATTAAACATTCATATTTTTGCAGCTTTCCATGCGATGTTCATTTAACAACATCTTTTGAAGTTAGGCACCCCCCACACCTGTGCCTTCGTCAATAATCACAAAAATTAAAAAAAAGACGACTCAAACAACGAGCAACCAAACAAAACAGCATTCCGTATAAACCGCATTCGAAAATTAAAACGAGCGCGCGCGACATCACTCTAACATAGCGACGACACCGCATTTGGCGCGAACTGATTCGTATATGGAATGTCCTGAGTGCGAAAGAGATGAGTATACGTTTGTTGTTCGTCGGTAATTGCGCTGTGATAGCAGAAAAGCATTGTTCGGTCGGTTTGGACCGCGTGAAATGGTGCCGCTTTTGTTTCGTCACTGAGATGGGTTTGGGAAAATTAAAGCCGCGTCGAGTGGGGGCAGAGCATGTTACGGTGATTGCTTGTTGAGAGGTAACGTATGCCTAGCGCAGCGGATTTATGTTGGTTTTTGATGTTAGTTGTGTTGACAGTTGTTGTGACGTCACGTTTTGGTAGAATAATAGGTTAGTTTGGCTGTAAATTGTATACAGGGTGGAAGAAATGTGATTGGGAGCTTAGTGAGCGTAACTAAAACTACGGTTTACAAATTACCGTCGAGTGACGTCAGTGAAACGTTATTTATGAAAGTAAGGTGGTGTGTTTCCTCAGAGAGCGTCTTTTGACGCCATAAAGTCAAACCCCAGTGCCACCGTTTTCATGTCGGCCGTCACTGCGGCCGTTATGTGGCGGCCACGGCAATCTTAGGAAACCAAAGGTAAAGCAGAGTTTCGTTATTACAAATTAAAAAAATATCCTGTATAAGCAAAATGGAAATAATATTCTAACCACAAAGAAAAATCCGTTTAAATAAATTCATCGAATAAGTCGACGAAAATGTACCAAATTGATACCGTCGTGTCATGTAGAGGGAATTGTGTCCGTGTACCCTAAGATAAGCGTCGTATGATGTCAATTAGGATACAATACCCCCGGCATTGCGTACGGTTAACTGTCAGCTAAAGCTGCGTCCACATATGTTCTTTTGTCCGTACCGTTCCTCCTTTCCGTATCCGCATCACGATCCAAGAACGCAAGTTTGGAATGCATCGAGGTACGCCCCGATCCTTCGCGTAACTATGAAAGTGTTAACTTTAACATTACTAACCTTCATAAAATGTAATTTCATTTTCAAATCAAACGCAACACTAGAAACTTTCCATTCCGAATTCGAACTCAACACTCAACCATTTTCAAATAACCCGAAATCACTAACTTGACTCGACTAACAGTTTGTTGAAACGCATTACTAATCCTTTCAACCTGACACCGAAATCACGTCGGTAACTCGATACATCGCATAGAATCGATTAGGTCCGGATGCCCCACTAGTGCGCTAATCTCTGACGGTAGCTTGCTGACATCATTTATTATCTGTGGTCGAGTAATAGACAGTAATGGCTGTGTTGTTTAGAAATTACGCGGGAAAATGGGAATGGATTTCTGGGGTTAGGTTACAATTTATATTGTTATGTGTTTGGTTTATTTGTTAGGAGGGCGGTATCTTTCTACGAGCGATTAATGAAATGTGACGATTAGCGATTAGTTTTGCGAAGCGTGTTGTAATAATTACTGTGACGTTTTGCAAACGTATAAAATTTTATCATGGTCGTTTTTTATTTTCCACAATGAGCAAAGTAATGATAAATTAAGTAATAATTTTCAGTGAAAGACCTAATTCTAATTTTGACTAATTATCGTACATACTTAGGCCTACTTGCACGACAAATCGCTAAAAACATTTAACGTTAAACGGTTTGAAAAAATGAACATTCTGTCTCTGTCATCTTCAAACGATTGACAGATGTAGAATATAATAATATAAATAATAGCTAAATGCCTTATGTCATTTGTGGGCCAACTGGGTCTAAGTATACTAACTAATATTATAAATCCTAAATGAAGTTTTTTTGTTTGTTAGTCTTTAACGCCAAAACGGCTGAACAGGTTTGGATGAAATTTGGCACACAGGTAGACCATGACCTGGGTAAGGACATAGGCTACTTTTCATCCTGGATCACAGACGAAGTCGCGGGCAACACCTAGTGTACAATAATTGTTCCAAAATAAAATTAGGTCTTTCACTGAAAATTATTTTATGTAAGTAATGTATTATGTATGTTTTGTGTATGCAATGTTAAATAAGTGAATAGTTGTTTGCATTTTATGTATTTTATATTCTCTTCTACTCTTACACACGGTGTCTAATTCTCTTTCTACCTATTCTCTTACCGCATTCGCAGGCATGCTCGAAGTTGAAAGTAATTTCTTTAGAAATAAGCATCACTTTGTACGTATTTTTCTATTCCTTTCTTCTTGTCTGATTATATCATAATCATTATTATTTCAGCTGAAAGACGTCCACTGCTGGACATAAGCCTTCCCCAAGCATCGCCACTTCGACCGGTTCTGTGCTTTCTGCATCCAGTGGATTTCTGCGGCCTCCACAAGGTCACCGGTCAACCTTGTGGGAGGCCTTCCAACGGTATGTCTTCCGGTACATGATCGCCACTCCAGAACCTTTCGGCCCCATCGGCCATCTGTTCTGCGAGCAATGTGCCCTACCCACTGCCACTTAAGTTTGGCAATTCTTCGGGCTATGTCTGTTACCTTAGTTCTCCTACGGATCTTTTCATTTCTGATTCGACCACGTAGGGAAACTCCAAGCATAACCCTCTCCATTTCCCTTTGGGTGACTTTTAGCCTTCTCATAAGGCCTATCTGTGAGCACTCACGTTTCAGGGTCATAGGTCATGACTGGCAACACGCACTGGCAAAGACTTTCGTCTTGAGAGATTGTATTATGTGGGACGAGAAGATGTTGCGTAGCTTCCCGAACGCTGCCTACCCGAGTCGGATCTCGAAAGACCTTTGTGTTTGTTTTGTCGCAAGCGGACTTCTAGATGTGATTTGTATGGGCAATTCTCAAGCTGTTATTGAAGAAAACTCTCAATAGTTATGAGTTAGGCTTAATATGTGTCAAGAATAATGACAAAGCAAAACCAGAAGTTTATGAAAGTAGGCAGTAATCGAATGCATTAATGCATAAAATTTCAATTTGCTTACTTTTGCTTCTATTGCCAAACTGTATCGATATTTTAGCAACCTTGGCGTCTAGTAACAGTGCATTCATTTAAGTTTACTGTGGGCCAAGATTTTTACGCTGAATAATTTAGACCCTTAACTTACAAGTAAGTAAACTGCTTTTGTCTATTACGTCTGGTATATTTACTGAAGCCAATACGGATGACTTTCAAGCCAATATGCGCAAGAAGGCAAACTTCTTGCTGCACCGTCTACGAAGCAGCAGCAACAGCATTCTGAATGCGATTGCTGCCGGTTTTGACTGTCCTTTCCGGAATCAGTGGTTAGGACAGCCATGGCCATCAGTTAGGTATAGGTACTAACAATACTAACATAATACTAGGTACAATTGGAAAGTGAAATGAGAAACTAGCTTCATCTTTCTGACCGACCGACCCCTTGTCAATTCAAAAGTGCCTGTAATTGATTTCTTTGAAATAAATGCTTTGAGTTTCAGTTTTGAATTTTTGTCACAAACACAATTTTTTTATTTTGTTTTATTTATACATATATTATAATAATATAAATTATACGGAGATAAATTTTTTTTGTTTAAATTCTATAAATAGAATAGAATAGAATATTATTTATTACGTACACCATAAAAATTACAGATATAAATGTAGAAATTTTACATAGGGTGACACAATGGGCGGTCTTGTCGCTTAAAGCGATGTTTTACAGACAACCTTTGGATGGTTCCTAGCTCCTTAATAAACATATTTAAAATTAATTATTATCAAAGCAATAGGAAGAGATTTAGGAAACCTTACGGGAAGACCTACCGAGCAGTGTGCAAGGATGTGCCAAGAAGAAGAAACACTAGCACCTTATTTTTACCCCCTACAAAGCTCGTATCATTCGCATACTAACTAACCTCTAGGTGGTGTGGTCCTGTCCTGCGGTCGTTGCCAGTACCACGGCGCGGGCACCAGGCCTCCGTACCTCCCTGCCAGGGCACTCCACTGAGATATCAGACCCAATCTGTAACAATTAACACACAATAAGACGATAATATATATTGATGGCACTATGGCAGGCCGATTCCGTATCCGAGGTTCGAGTTAAATGGCGTGCGTTTATACAGGCCACGAGGTAAATATACCAGGCGGCCTACATAATAAGTATAGGATATATCATATACTTCTGGACATAATATGTCCATCAGTGGACTACTACGGGCTGACGATGGTAAGGATAGTTATTCCAGGTCTGTGTGGTAGTCTTGTAGCGGTATCTACACCGCCACATGCGAGCTACACGTCACACTGACGTCACGCAAATCCTGCATCGCGCAAGCAGAGTTTACCGCGCGACCGACAGACAGCCAAAAAAATTAAAATTGTTTTTTTGTTATAAGTACCGTATATACTTTCATATGCATTTAGTAAAAAGCTGCTATTTTGACATTATAAACAGACACTTGGATTTTATTTATTTGTTTTTGTAAATTATTTTCAGAAAAGAATAATAATTAATCATGTGCAAAAACTTTTTTTAATATAAATAAAAGCTTCATTTTTCTATATTATGATCCAACTGCTTATGAAGCTCATCTTCATTTCAACTGTTCGCCTCATTAAATTAGTTCAAAAAGCACCCAAAATATTTTGTAAGGTAAAGTCACCAAACATACTGTAAACACATCTGTAATATTAATAGTATATACATCTAAATAAAAATAAAAAAGAAGGAAAAAGTCATACGGCATCAAAAAATTCGTCCGCATCGCTGTCGAGTACCCAAAAGGCTGACAGCATTGCCACGTTGTATGGCGATGCTAATTCTTTGGCCAAAAAATAGGTCAGCTCTCTGGTCACGTGAAGAGTCGACCAACCGCTTGGCGATGTCTCCAAAAATCAAGTGGGCACTCGGATCCCACGGCCCTAGTGTTTCAACCCCTAACGAAAGATTTAAGATTTAAAGATTTTTTTGGATTTAATAGCTTGACTCCACACACTCCAAGCGCCCAACACCCAAATATGTATTTTATTTTTTATTTTCCTACTTTCCATAATCACCTTTAAACCATATTACCACCTATTATCCATATTAGTGTATGTGAGTGAGCACATTTTGTTTACGTAACGTGATAACTTTTATTACATAATCTTGTCACCCTGCGGCTGTTAAAATCCCATTAAACTGTCCTAAGCTTTACTGAAAACACCTTAAAAAATTGACAGGTTTTTTTTTTTTGTAGTTACACAACGACCCGTAGTTATATTCAGTTTACTGGCGTACTATGTAGTTCTAACCTTATTTTAACAATGTTACGTGGCAATACTGCCTTATCTGTTCTACTTATATGTCTAATTTAACCTTTAATAAGCCATGGGTTCAACAACTGGGTTTGACAAATCCGTATTGCATTTTTATCAGTGTGTTTTTAATTTTTATTTTGCAGTAAAAAATTCACCAACAAACCCTAGCAGTCTCTAATGGTAGTTACTAAGACGAATTATATGTATATGTCACAGTCAAGACTCTTAATCGGTCAAAAGTACTTTTAACTGAAAAAAACTGGCAAAAGTAATTTTGACTGAACACGTTGGTCAAAAGTCGTTTTGACTGACGCTCTTAGTCAAAACTACGTTTAACGACTAGAGCATCAGTCATAATCACTTTTAACCAGCTGTTAGTATGTAATAAAAGATTTTATATGTTGTAAATTCGTTTAATAAGAAGGTTTAAAAATAATGTTTCACACTTAACTCCACTCACTTACGCCACTCCACTCACTTATTACGCCTTATTATTATTCGTCAACGTTATAGTGCAAACCATTATTTTTGTAGGTATTTTAATTATTTTGTTTATAAAATTATTACTTTATAGTGTTTAAATATCAGATAGAACCAATCAAAACTACTTTTAACGAAATTAGTTAGTCGAAACTACTTTTAACCAGGTCCATTGGGCAAAACTAGTTTTGACTATAATTTCAGTCAAAAGTACTATTGTCGAGAGCTTATAGTCAAAAGTAGTTTTGACTGATTTTGCTAGTTAAAAGTACTTTTGACTGGTTATGAGTTTTGCCTGCAACATATATAGTAGTGACACACAAATTTCCTAAGATAAATATTAGAATGTCAATAGCTGAACACTATCACCATATTTTTTTTGGTTTGGGAAATCATCAAATGACTTCTCCCGCTCTGGACGGAGCGGGAGGACATGTTACACTCTTACTGACTAAAACCCACCCGTGTTCCTTCAGTTGCCTGTGCGCCAAGGCCACGGTAACTCTTTCCAACAATCCGCGACCCCGGCAGGCATCGGCCCTATCGGACCCCGTTGAACACTATCCCCTGAGATACAGGTTCCCGCCCAGTTCAGGGACTAGGGTCAATATTCTGTGCACGTTATTGCGATCTGTGCACGATCACCACAAAAATGTAGAAAACTTTTCATGTACCTATTTGTATAATTGTAACATTTAATGGTGAGAAATAAACTTTTAATTACTTTCTTTTTTTTTACTCTTCCCGATTAATGGCAATAGGGTAATTATGAGCTCCCTTATTTGAGATCAAATCTATCTATGGTGAAATTAGGTGCACAGATCCCTACCTACATTTCCATTACGAAACTAAGTTATACCTTGAAGAATGACGTTCTCCTATTTTTGCAAACAAAGTACCTAACTTACTATTAAACAGAGTTAAATGCCACGTCCTACAAACTCTGGACCGTCAGTCTCACTACAGTTTGCTCACTAGCAAAAAATTATACACATTTTGAACTATTCTCATACAATTCCTACCGATACGAGAGAGAAGCAACAAAAAAACACATTGCCCACAAAACAAACTAAAGAAACCGAACCAATATAAAGTAAGAGAGGCTATAAATCAGGCGGAGAGAGATCGGCGGCAAAATGTTAGATTTTAGAGTAGTCCCTATTGTTAAGAACAAGCTTTCTCGCTTACCGGCCGATTGGGAGCCGCGTATAAATATCGATTGTTGCCAAAGAGGATTGCAGCACTACGCTCTGGGGACGCGATAGTTGTGTAGTGAGGACCCGCTGGTGTCGATACATTTTTGTATTCATTATTAACTACTTGAAAAATAAGTCATTAACGGAAGATTTTTTGAGCCGATTAGGTGTGATAAAGTTTTATTTATCATTGCTAATCCATATTTGTTTATTAAGCTTAACATTTTAGTATTTATCATAATAAACTTGTCAGTGAATTTGATTTAGAATACACAATATTACTAACATTATTTAAAGTTTCAGAAGAATGAAGAAATATTTCACCAAATATGTTATGAATCTTACTATCTCTGCTTACCATACCGACCCCGTTACAATAATATTGAACAATAGAAGTTCAATTTCAGCAATCCATTAAAAATTAACTCCGTAAAATCAGATATACCCTCTATCAATGTAGAACACACAATAAGCATCAATATCGCTCAATAAGTACCTTCCTATCACTATTCCTACTAACCTTCATGAATAAACTATTCACCACAAGCGCGCATCCCTGATGAACGTAGCAAATCAGTAAAACACAGTCAAGTGCTACGCTTCTACGAAATATGCTACGCGCTACGCGGGCGTAGGCGCCCGTAGCTCGCTCGTAGCAAACACCTACGAATTCTGCGATTAATGAGCCCGAGTGCTATTGGCGTTTTTTGCCGAAGTGTTTTCATTTTTTTTATGCAATTTTTAATTGACTCAGTTGTTTCGAGAATATGTTTATTGCACTTAGCTTCTGAACGAACTGTGTTATACTTTTTATCTTCTAGTATGCGCCAAATAAACGTATTTTCTTTAATCTTCCTCGGTACCAATCGTTTGTTTCATCATAAGTATTTTCTCGATAAATCAAGTATTTTCAATCCCTATCTCCCACCACTAAAATCGATCTCATATTTTCCTATTTCCCAGCAAGTTTATTTTGTATCGATATTCCGAATAACAATAACGATAGCGAGTCTTTTATCGACTATATTTTATTGTTGGAAGCACCGAGTGTAGTATAATGGGGAAATGAAAAAATGCTCATATAGAGCGTATTTTAAGTTTCCTTTGTTGAAAGATTTCACCGTTGTCACTTGTGGATTGAATGGTGGAGCCTGGACTAATGGGTGCACACAATGGAACATAATGGACGCACTTGGACGTCGCACCTAGTTTTGATTTTTCCGAGAAAATGTTAACTAATGGCGGAATAGATTTCTGTCTCGGTCAAATTCAATCTATTTTTGTATTATAAATATGTTACGAACATGAAATGTTCTAATCTTGGAATGGACACCTGAAATTAAATTACTAAACAATTAATAGAGTGCTGCAACCGAATCAATTTATAACCAAGGCCCGAACGAAGTGAGGCCTCACCTACTTCAACAAAACGTGCCAAAAATATGTCAACACTAATCCTCTAACCCACTAATCCCTAAACAAAGTAATTCCAAACTCGATACCAACTAAACAAAACCAATAACTTCAAAATAAACTGACAAAAATCAATAACAAGAAGAAGAATATAAAAGAGAAGAAAATCTAAAAAAAAGATCCCGTCGCCCCGCATTACCAATTCGGCTCCTCAGTAATCCAAGCAGCGTACTTCGCGCAAATTCCATTACACGATAAAACGACGCGCTGAAACGGAGCACCACGCCGCCGTCTGATTGGTTGGCACACCGCGCTCTGATTGGCCCACTCACTAACCCCGCCTCCCGCTGGGGTTATAAAAATCGATGCGCCGCGTACACTTATTCTTTTTGGTGTCGCACGCCGACCGACACTTTTCACTTGTTACTAATAATAGCGTTTGTGCTATCTTTTTATAGTTTAAAGTGTTTAGTTGTATCTGTTGTCCGTTCAGGAGACGGGACGCTTTTGTTGCTAGGGTATGCTTTTAAAAGCATTGTGTTCTTTTCAATTTCAGGTTTAAGATGATAGTGTTCGTTGTAAGCGAGGCTACTCTGGTACTGTCGTGCTGTACGAGCAATGTTGTGGACGCAGATGGGTCTTATACGTAGGTTGTAACATACATTAGGCTGGGAAATTGTATCAATAAAATTATGTACTTTATTGATACAATTTTCCAGCCTCTCCCTCTCACAGAGAGGAGGCCTGTACCCCAGCAGCGGGGAACGTTTTATATAGGCTGATTATGCTATTCAATTAAGTACTAGCTACTAACTTCGACGTAATTGCATGTTTCAAAAAACTCTATCCAAACTAAAAACTATCTACAGAATGATCTTCGTGAAACTCAATAATTATTTCCAATAAAATGTCTAAATTACAAGCAATTTTCAAAACGTTTTTTTTTTCAAGTTTAGGCTCGTCACAGTCTCACCAACTTGCGCTGAGCAAAAGTGGTGTTCAAAGTTCCTTACTTCTCTGTTGAAGAGACTTCTACCCTGCCAATACACTAATTATTAAGTAACTACCAAATAGCTAATTCAGCACGTTTCCTAATGTGTTCGCTATTCCAGCAATTAGTTAACTAGAATAGCATAATTATGATTATTCCCGGTAAGTGCATCAGTATCGTTAGCATAATTTATACGTTAGCATGCTTAGCGGTATTAATTATGTTATTGTAAACACATTTGAACATTTGTCTGTAACCTTAGGTCGCATGGTGCAGACATCCTGAACTTATATATATATTTATTTACCACATACTAGGTATATGATAGGTTAGGGCTGTAGGGCTTATAGGACTAAGAGTCGTAGGGACTGTTGAGCTTATAGGTCTTAGTAAGTTCCTTTAACTTATCATATATTTTCATGTACTTTCACACCCCAGTATTGCGGCCTTACGTGACGTTCTTGAAGGGTAGATGTACAATTAAATCTTGTACTGGGAAGTATCAGGGTAATTGTAGTTATATGGATTTTAAATGAGACCTCTGATTTGGTTTCGGAGTTCCTTCTTCGAAAACTTGGCTAGGAAATACCAACATCAACTACATTAAATTTAAAAAACTACGGGTAAGTATTATTTTTAACTAATTTACAAAATAAACATAACATAACATAATATCACGATTGTATTCCTGAAGGTTTAAGCAGAGGTGTACCCATAGTACAACCCAGATTTCGCCAGTTATGTTTAAGTCCCATGTAATAGGAGGCGAGCCTATTGCCAATAACCGGGCACAAATCCAATCTCCGGGCTGCTACTGAGAAATTCCAGATGGATAAACCCAATAACACTCTGCCTTGACCCGGGAACCGAATCCAGGACCTCATGCTCAGCAGTCACGATTGCCACCACGAGTGCAACGAGGCCGTTAAAGAGATAGCTTCTGCGATAGATTGATAGCGGGGCAAGCAGTCTACTCTTAATTCATTATCATATTTGATTGAAGTTTTCAATATCAGGGGGTCTACTCCTTAAGCACGCAATCCAAAGTTTCGGCCGAAGTTATGAGCGTTTCCTACTCATGATTTTATCTATACATGATTATTTTATTTGAAGCCTGTTTTTAGCGAACAACAACATTCGGACAGGCCCGTATCTTCGTTGACAGACTTAGAGAGTAGACCCCCAGAATCAAACGAAACAAAACTATAAGTACTTCCTCTTCAAATACTCACATCAAACAAGAATAACAACTCTTTAAGATTCCGAAAGAAATCGTTGAAGTATAAAACCGAGCTCCCTTCACCCACTGTATATAAGCCGCATTCCTTTGTAAAAATCGAAACACCCCTTATATGAAATCGTCTAAACCAATAAGTAGGTAAGCACAGCACCCCTTGAGTTAAGATTGTATATAGACTGAGAAGATTTGTTTGGTGCAAGTTATGGGATGAGACGAGTTGTTTTTTTTTTTTATTGAAGTCGAAAATATAGGCCGGGAAAAAGTTTTTTCGTATTTTATATGTATAAAGTTGTAGTAAAATCTCTTTGGCAATACTGTTTGTATCTGGCTGGTTTTCACATCATTAAATAAATAACATTTAAAAAAATAAAAATTTAAATTAAAAACTAATTCCCGCCATTTTTCAATTGTTTTCCTGTCCGCCAAAATGAGTGAACCTAACGAAGAAATTCGATACATTTTGAAGTTTTGTTACAAAAAAGGTTTGTATATTAGGTCAATGCAAAACAGGGACAAATTCGACACAAGCCTCGAAAATATGTGACGTTTATGGACTTCACGCAGTATCAGTAAGAGTAGCACAAAGTTCGTTCAAGCGTTTTCAGTCCAGGAATTTTGATATCAAAGATGCAGCTCGCTCGGGTCGGCCTGTTACGGATAAAGTCGATTCCATTTTTGATAAAGTGAAGCAAATTCAGCATTTTAGTAGTTACGACATAGCTGAAGAGTTAGGGGTTGACAACAAAATAGTTTTGACCCATTTGAAAAATTCTGGCTGTATAAAAAAGCTCGATATTTGGATGTCACACGAGGTCTCAGTCTTGAATTTGTATATGAAATACGAAAACACTTTTCCCCGACCTAACGATTATTTCTGGTATTAAATGGCCCGTAAAAGTCTTTTCTTAAATTCAAATTCATTTCATAATTTTTTACTACTGCCAGAAAATCTAGTAAACATAGAAAATTACTGTGAAGTTAATTTACTACGGACTCTAGACAGCTTATCTATACATAACGAAAAATTTATACACGAGACACCTTCCACTGAAAAGTCGACCTTGTATGTCTCCCACTGCGTCACAAAATTCGCCGCCGTCCCCCGCTACCGCTTGATCCTTGTACCATACACCATCGCATTAAATTATTTACATTTAACGCTCGCGTCGAATTGGCCGGATAGACGCGGGGACGCGCTCAAGATGTCTGCTCTTTACGCTATTAACTCCGGTAAGAGGGGTACTGCTTTAACCGTAGTGTAAAGAAGTTTAGATGCATTTTTTGGGGTTGATTGGGAGTTGACGGGGAAATGAGTGTGGTTTGAAACTTGTATTGGGTTTAAGTGCCTCTTGTTTAAGGTTCTATTTTAACTAGATTGAGCTATTCGAGCATTACAAAAACCGTTAATTTCACAAGCTTGTCTACCAGTAGCGAAGGTTCCATACAGGCTTCCCTTTGAAAAATGGCATAGGCAGTATTCTAAAGACAAATAACATAATCACATTAAAGATAATGACTCCGGCTTACCTCTAACAAAAATTTATCCTTCGCTACTGTTGTCTACAGCAAAGAACACAAACAAATTGTCATTGAAGTCCATTTTTTTTAATAAAGAACTTAGCGACTTTTTTGTGGTTTAAAGAAAAAACTTTTCAGTGTTGATAAAGCGATTAAGATATCTTAAAAATTTGTCGTTAGAAAAACTGGCTAGGTAACCAATAACATCAATTCCCGAGCTACTAAATAGCCAGCATTCATGAAATCTCATCAACCAAAACACTCACCTCAGAGCGAGCAGTGTGAATATAAATATAAAAATCAATAGATATAGGTTAAACCTGGCTGTCCCGCGGGATCCCGGGAACCTCGTAAATAACTCCAACGACACATAATACGGGATCTACGCTGTCCCGGTTTACGAGGGGACGAATTTCATCCCAAAGTCTGAATTTTGTTCGGATTTCCGAAAACTTGACGATCTCTGGCCCCATATGAGGGGTAACCTTACCACGTCTAAATATCCCCTGTGGTAACTTTTCCTTCCTGTATGAAAAAGCTACAAACTAAACATACATAGCTAGGCGAAGGAATTCTACCAAAACAAACGTTATACTGTAACATCTTAGATATTTGAAGCCTGAAATTATTACCCTAGGCAAATGAGGATATAGACTAATACAAAATTGTTTAAACCCAATTTAATTCAAACATTTCCGTTAAAAAAAAATATTACATTTATTGCCATTATAAATTACGAAGACGTGTCTCTACATGCATATTATTGAATAAAAACCGGACAAGGGCGTGTCAGACCAAGCACAATGAAGGGTTCTGTAGTTAGCATAATATTTTTGAATGGCCTACCCAACGATATCCCACACCATGGAATAGATGAGAAAGAAAAAACACAGCCACTTTACGTGTACAGGAGGTACCCTAAAAAAATATAATTACGTGATTTTATTTTACCACTTGGTCGGCGTGATTAATATTTATATCCGTGCCAAATTATAGCTTCCTAGTACTAAGAGTCTCTGACCTACGTCAGAGACTCTTAGTACTAGGAAGCTATACCGCCCTTCCACCATCCGCGGACGCATCATCCACGGACGGACAGACGGACATGGCGAAGCTATAAGAGTTCCTTTTTGACTACGGAACCAACAGTAAGTAACCTTAATAAAAAACCAGGAAAACTTAAAAAATCAGTATCACTTAATTTTAAAAATAACTAGGACATATGAATATTCAACGACGTCCTTCACGTTAAAAACACCAATTAACATCAAAACCATTTACTTAATTAGCAGCGAAATGCTTTTAAAACAAAAATTATTCACCCTAATTCGTCGTAATCTGTAAAATAATTCACAACGTATTTTTTACTTAATTAGAACGCTGTCAAAACAAGGATGAACACAGATTAGGCATGAAAAAAAAGTTTTCCAAGATGGCGGATACAATGACAGATCGCTTACACAGATACAAAATGTCCCGCCACTGTAAATTAAGATGGGGAAAAGAAAAGGCGCGAATAAATGTTTAGTCTTACAGATGTTGGGTTTTTATGGTGTTTCCTTATAAATGGTGAGATGACTTTTTTATTTTGGGGTGCAGACACCGTGAAGATTTTCGCCTTTGTTTGTGATACTGTGTTTATGTCATCAATCTTTTTATTCTGAGCGTATTATGACAGGATTTTATGAATTTGCATATGAATCTGATTCATCACTCTATATTTATATTTATTTGTGTTTACCACACACTTAAACCTTCTAAAGAAATCATTCATACAAAAATTTCTACATTTTCATCCGTAATTTTTAAGAGTATTCTATCTACATTTAATTTTGTATTCTATCTTTGTCTTGATTATTGTCTTGTATTCTATATACGTAGCCTTTTCCCAATATCTACAGTTCAGTTTTCATTCTAACCAAACACTGTTCTAGCATCCAAACAAAAAATAAGTCTACCTTATCTCCCTTTCTTATCCTCAAAACACTTTTAATCTACACCGTCAAGAAATCAACGTAATTAATCACTCCAACCAAAACTAATTAACGGAAATGAAATCATCAAAAAAGCGCGCCAAAACTTCGACGCCATCTTGCTCCTGTCAGTGAAAGTCCATCCGATTCGTAATTTGTTTCTCTCTTACATCCTCACCCCTATTCGAAGGGTTTAAGGGGTGTAAGATAAAAAGGGATGTTCTGTAAGACAGCTGATTACATGGGGATGTCGGCCCGTATTACGGTGGATGTAAGGATTCAGTTTTACGTCAGTTTGGATGTTTAGAAGCCTGGTAATGACTTGCGTTGGAAGGTAATGCTTTTCGTGTAGTTTTGGGATTTTGTTTTTTTTATGTTTAGATGTAGTTAAGTAGTTTTAGTGGGAGAAAAATGAGGATGATATACTTTAATTATTTTTACTGTATTTTCGACCTTATGTCTTCTTGTACATTTGTACACAATAATTGTGCATGCGGTCAGCATGTACTATGAAGATGTACGTGCAGCAAGAGGGCATATTAATCTTCAAATACCTACCCGTAGTTATTTTACATGAATAGACTTCCAATACAATATTATATTTGAAAAACAAATTGCAAATTATTACATAATAAACTGTCCAGCTTTATTGAAATGCATTTTAAAATGGCTACCGATCTATTCAATCAAAACTTGAGCGATGGCTTTTTGTTTTGATTCGTAAAATAACTGCCTAAATAAATGGTCACAAAAGAGGACTGCATGTAATCCCTCAGTTTTCGAATTACCATTTTGTGAAATAAAATTCATTTTAGTAACGCAATGTTTACAAAACAGGTATTTTTTATTCTAAATAACAATACGTTTGTCATGGAAGTTTCTTCTTAAGTACTGAACTACTGACTAGTAGGAGATAACTATGTCCAGCAATGGCTTGCTATTGGCTGACGATAATGCGTTAGTGGTTTAGCACTTTATTGTATCTATTTAATACATATGTAAACACTGTCTTAATCACACAAGAGGAGTAGCTGCTGTCACTAATGTCAACTGTCAGTCACGAGGAATGGCGGGAAACGGACAAAGTGAAGCAGGGTCTGCTCGATAGAGCTTCGTGTGGTAGTGAGCCAGTGAAGTGATAGGTATATGATATCAACTTAAATACGGAATCAACAAGATTCTACAAGCAATAGACAGGATACAGGGTGGCTGGGAGACCGACGCGGAAACTGTAACCAGGAATTTCAACACACGATTGTAGACCCTGTAGCGTAGAAGATTTTCGTCATTTATCAACAACAAAAAAAACAGCTGTTTCATAGAAAAGTGCAATGTGAAAAACGCGGTCAAAATTTATGGCACAACAATTATTTTTTTATAACCGACGATTTTCAACACACGCGGGTTCAGAATCATGTACTGAGTCCATGGTAACAGGTTGTGTCCATAGTTTACTTTAAATCATAGGAATTAATACCATACAATGAAATCATATGAAAATTTTACTGTAGGTAGATTTTTCTGAAATAATTAGCATGAAACCTTAATTTCCAACTAGGTATTTTAAAATAACATACATAACATCACGCCTGTATTCCCCGAAGGATTAGGCAGAGGTGTACCTATAGCACACCCACATTTCGCCAGTTATGTTTAAGTCCCATGTAATAGGGGGCGAGCCTATTGCCATCAACCGGGCACAAATCCAGACTTCGGACTGCTACCAAGAAATTCCAGATGGAAAAACCCGATAACACTTTGCCCGACCCGGGAATTGAACCCAGGACCTCATGCTCAGCAGTAGCGCTTGCGACCACTAGACCAACGAGGCAGTCAAAAAAACCCATAAAAATATATTAAAATAACCCATCATCAAATATCACTGAACAGCGTCCGTATCGTTTAGCGATAAACGAGTTTAAAACATAATTCTGTTTCTGTCAAATCTTTGAAGATGACAGAGACAGAATGATGTTTTAAACACGTTTAGCGTTAAACGTTTTTAATGATTTGTGGTGAAAGTGGGCCGTCATTTACCTACAAATCCGATCATAACAAACCGATAATACTCGATCCAATCAACAAAATCTTCCAATAATTTAAAATATCTCGCAAAGGTCTTCAGTTCAAACTTTACAAGCGATTTGAAACTCGTTAGTCCTGCCCGAGAGCTAATAGTCTAGGATATTGAGATAAACTTGCCGTACTTATCTCAGCTAGGTTTAAACCGATCTTATACGGACTGTGCTGCGTTTAGATGGTGTAGTTACCGGCGAGTGGAGGGGAATGAGTGAGATGTGTAATGGTTTGTATGTAGGTTTGGTTATTTTGAATATTAGCGCAGCAACAATAATAGTCACTGAAGGAAACCTTAAAATAATGTGTTCGTTGGATGAACAGTTGAAAATTTATGAAATATCAAATACAGTCTTTCATTATTAAAATAATAAAAAAGGATAGGCTTGCTTATTTTTCGCGTTAACTATGGCAACACTAGATTATATCCCGATACCAGTGGTGTGTATCGTTGGGTAATAAAAATATAACATTTATGATGCAATAAAAGAAGCATAATTAAAAAAACGCATTATAATGAAGTAATATTGCCTACAAAACTGACCAGCCTTAATAAACAACATTGTAGCTAACGACATTAGTATTACACAACTTCTACAAAACAAATAATACATAAACTATAGGCAGTAAACTTATACATCAATTGCTGACTGAACATTGATGTATTTTTCTATTTGATGTTATTTTTAAAGAACTTTGCATAAAATAACTTCAAGTTTCTTCTAACTTAATAACATTTTTGATAATTAATTATCTACAAGTCTTCTGTATTGGTATTCAAAAAGCTTTTTTTTTTATAATTCAGCACACAAAAAATCTTAGAATCTATCAAAGATCTTTCACACATGACTATAAAAAATAAACCTTTCCCAATTAAATCCACTCCCCCAAGCCAGCAGACATTCCAGTCAAGTTACTCTCCCGTGCAAACCCGCATTCTATCTGAGATTAAGTCTGCCACAACCGCGTCGGTCGACCGCCGATCGATCCCAGTATTATACCGGCCAGACAAGTGGCCAGTTACTCGCCTTGAATAGATTACCGAGTTTAAACACTCCCTGTATTGTTAGTGGTTGTGTTAGGGCAGAAGTGCACGATTGTGTGTATGGGAAGGAACGACGATGCGCTCTCAGTCATGTGTTCTAAAGCTTAAGAGAATTGCTTGAGGTTATGAAGGTATTAATGATGTTTTACCTTCGGAAGTTTTATAATACGAGAAACTAACTAGCGTGCAAAAAATTGGCGCACCCCATGCTCTCTAATTGACAGACAAAAATGGCAATTTATATTTTAATTATGTCATAGGAAGGTAGGTATTTCAACGTTTATTGAAACATACCATATACTTTGATAAAAGCAATATTCTTGACAAGGTCGACTCGATGCTTCATTTCTTGATTCTCGACTCACTAATGCTTGGAAAAACTGCGTTTTTTTTTTGTCAGCAAAGTTGTTATAAGCTTAATTTTGTTTATGAATGTTCGATTATTGATCTTGAATTTCAATTATTAACCGACAAAAAAAGGAGGATCTATAATGGACCCATAAGTTTTTAAGCTCGCGATTTTCTCAAAAACGAATGAATTTATTTTAATTTTTTTTTCACAGACGTAATTGCATACATTCAGGAATATTTTAGTTATGTATACGTCGGAAATACGTCAAATCAATCGTTTAACTTTGACTAATCGGGACGTCAGCGCCACCAGGCGGCGCTCGACACAGTCTAAAACATAACACTCGATCAGGGTTAAAGCAGGGTTGAAAAAATTTAAATCTTTTCAGTAAAAGAGGTGAAAGACATAACTATATGACTAGAAATAGGGACCAATTAGTTCAACCAGGTTTCAGACTGGCTAAAGTAGACTCATCCTTCATGGGGTACTGTTTAAAATGTTACAATAAAATACCTCCCCACATACTCCAAATGAATGAAACAAAATTTAAATCTTGTATAAAACGCACACTATGCAGCCAAGCATATTATAAGTTGGGGGATTACATCGCTGACAAAGATGCTTGGCTCAACGCTGGTCCTGCTCCACAGGGGGGCATAAATTAATTGATTAGCATTCGAAAATATTGTTGGAGCTGCTGAAGATTGTAAAAACAACAACATCTTTGCATTGTATAAATTCAATTTCTTAACAATGTATAATTGCATAGCACATGTGTGAGCACTATGTACCTACTATAAAGCCACCATTTACTAGGCTCGTCTTTCATTGACTTGAATGTGCCCTGGCGGCTGAGAGTATGTATGATACTTTAAACGTGCACGTCTTTCTACATCGTTCTCACATTTTGAATTTGAACATGAATGATGTAAACAATTTGTTTTTTGTAACTATATATTTATTTAAAAGAGTGTCCATGGAGTTTCTTGCCCGTTCTTCTCCATAGGTACCTACTACGCTTTGGAATGGGCAACTAGCTTCATTTTTCTGACTGACTGACCCTTTGACAATTCAAAAGTGCCTGTAATTGGTTTATTTGAAATAAATGCTTTGAGTTTGAGTTTGAGTTGGTCGGTGCCGGTCAAGCAGTGAACCTTTAGAAACTGTCGCGCGTTCCGTATAGTTGTGTCGTGTACCTACAGTGTGCGAATTGCTAGTGTGATTAGTTTGATCGTAAATTATAATTAGCTTTGAACTGGAAACGGTTTTTCTATTGTGCAATAACCAACACTTCCCATAAGACGCCCATAGTAGTTAAAATATGGCTGATGATAACGAAACACACGTACCTTCTCCATCATATAAAATATAAATTTCGTATATTTTAACAAAACGTAAACTAAATAAAAAATGTTAACATCATAGCATGTGGCGTTCTGTAGTTTCTACCTAGATGCTTCCCATGAGAAAAAGGAAAGAATTTTACTGGTTTTAGATTGCGTTTCGTCAGCGCTTGTCATAGGTATATCTACTTATTTAACCTGCATATTTATTTTTTATATAAAAACACACAAACATTTAATAATCTACGTAATAAACGATCCCTTTGATTCATGAGACCTTAACACTTTAATGACGGAGGATTAAAGTCTGCTCCACCAAAAGATATATAGGATCTACCTACGCCACATTTTCATAAAAGTACCAGGCATACATAATGACCAAAGAGCTTAGGTAATTTGGACGTTACAAGAAAATTAAAATCGACTCACCTGGACAACATTGCATCATTGGCACTCCCAAAATGATTCGCAGCCAACGCTGCTTCAAGCACATTGGACTCTCTTCTCGGCTCTGCACGGTTCAAAATCGAACTGATAGAAAAACTGGTGTACGGTGCACTGCCCGTAGCTTTTTCTTCTTTGTCCTTCTTTAACTCATAGAAGGGACTCTTCTGGTCCTTTCTGGAAGGTGAAGAGGTGATGTCTGGGCTGCTTGCCCCAGAAACCACGTTCACTTCGATGTCCCGGTCGTCTTGTGAAGAAACGGGCGAGTCCATTTTGGTGGTTACTGCTTCATTTTATGGTGACCTGGTAAGAGAAATTGGGAATTGTTATAGGTTAAAAAAATATATAAAATTTCAACTATTAGGTACTTAGCGTCATCACATTGTTTAAATAAAACGTCCGTTAAGATGTCTGTCGTGTGTTCGGGTTAACCTCAAAAGCTACTGTGTCAATTATGGTATCGTTGCTAGACCACATGTAGGTCTGTAAGCAAGTACTTATCTCAACATCTATCGCAAACTGATCGAGGATGTGAAGATATTGATCTACTAGCCCAATTATGCAAGCTTAGTGCTAGTGCCAATAAGGAAGCTAGTGTTTAGAGACCAATATAAACGCACCTACAAATTACAAATTTCAAGATTTGTTAACTTATTGCTCCTCCATTTCTCTCGTAAACCGAACTAAACTCCACTAAAACATAACCCAATGAAACTTCAGATCCTGTAAACTAAAACTTAGTCTCTTAAGACGTTTAACATGATCAATAATTCAGAACATTTAAGTGCGTTATTGTTCCAAGCTTTATTTCGTCTGGTCCCGCGGGTACAGGCTAATATTACGAGGGTAGATTCACCCCATTGTTTGCATAAATAATGAATCATAAGGATTTCGGATGAAAAAGATTTTTCACGTAAGCTAATCGCGTTATAGGATCGGAGTTTAATAAGACGTTCTTAAGGGATCAATGGATCCTTTTATAGTCTTTCTGGATCTCAATATTTTTTGTATTGTAGAAAAGACCATGTCCATTTATTTAAATGGAAGAGATGAACTCTAGAACTATTAAACTCAGCTTCTTCTCTGTCTATTCTCTCTCTTCTTCTCTGTTCTATTCCGTGGCTTCAATTACCAACTGTGAGACAGACCCTTATTGTTATTATTCTGCTTCAAAATCTAGCATTCGTATTATTCTTAGATAGTGTTGGATCATTAACTTCCCTTCAAAATGGTTGAGCTGAATGCTGATCCATACGTCATGTTCGTGAACGGGCGCCGTCAGTAGGGACTGGTCAACTCTTGGCTGCCACGGCTTATTTGAATTTAAATTTTTGAATTGTTTTTTTATCTTTTTTTATTACGGATACTTTAAACGTGCACGTCTTTCTAAATCATTCTCACATTTTTAACATCATTCATTGTTTATATCATTCATGTTCAAAACATGAATGATGTAAACAATTTGTTTTTTGTAACTATATGTTGATTTAAAAGAGTGTCCAAGGAGTTTCTTGCCCGTTCTTCGCCATAGGTACCTACTACGCTTTGGAATGGGCAACTAGCTTATTTTTTCTGACTGACTGACCCTTTGACAATTCAAAAGTGCCTGTAATTGGTTTATTTGAAATAAATGCTTTGAGTTGAGAGTTTGAGTTTGATCACTAAATTAGTTGAAAAAAAAAACCTGAGGCAGTTCTTCGACATTCGCTTCTCCGAGAGAACGATTCACTTTACAGTGTTTCGCCGATAGAACGTTTCAACGGCGAACGATTCGCCGACAGAACGAACATCATGATGATGAGTTTCTTTCAGGCAAAATTCTCCAGGGGGGCGGTTAAGAGATCTGGAGGGGCGGAGTAAATAAAGCAAACAAAGTAATATTTAAAATCAATTCCAATTATTATTAATACTTTAATGAATAAAAGATTCTATAAGCTGAACCAAAATTGTCAAAGTAACATTGTAAAAAGCCACGAAGAATAATATTTTTTACAAGAATCTTATTCTTCGTGGCTTTTTTCTTGCGTACAAATCAACAGCTTTTTCTAGAAATTCTTCTTTTGGAGTCTCTGGTCCCTCGATGCTAATCATCATACAATGCATCAGAGTTTCAGGTACCATTCTGTTTCTTGTCTTATTCAGTATTCAGTTCATCGTACTATACGATGTCTCGACGGAGGCAGTGCTTACGGGAATGACAAGAAGGATTTCACAAAGTGTTTGTAATTCGCAGTACCCTAAGTCTGCTTCTAAGATTTTTGCGATTGTTTTTTCACCTGTCTCCTTGTACATTCCGCTTTCTAGCATTGGCTTGATGTAAAATTTCAATGATTTAAGGTCTACTATCACATTTTCCGCATTAAGCGTTGGAAATTTGTCACAAAACTTTCTTACTTCTGTGTCTAAGACACAAAACTCTCAGTGCTCTGCATACTCTCGCGTCGTTTCTTTCGAATTTCCTGAAAGAAACACTGATCATGACTGAAGAAACCTGTAGGTACCTACCCAAGTGTCCATAACCGCTAACATCTGTTAAGCAAGCGTGGTAATCAATTGCCCTTTCTTGGTCATTATAATCATCACCCTCCTGCCCCTATCCCAACCTATTTGAAGTCAGCACAACAAGTCATCTTCCATTCATCTTTATTAGCCGTCATTTCAGTATTCACCCGCTCTCTCGTCATTCACACAATCGATACCATTCCCTTTCTCAGTAAGAGTGATTATTTATCTATCAATAGCCAACAATATAATAATTACAACAGCCCAAAACGTTAACCAATTTCAATAGTCCTTTTCTACCAAATGCAAAAAAGATTTGGCATCGAAAAATCAAATGAGATTTAATATAAAACGACAGTATCAGATACAGGCTTGCCGCATGTATACAATACGGCAATTTAATGATAAATGCTCTCAAACTACCGCTGAAATGGCATGTTTTCAGCGGAAATAATTCCTGTATTCACCGATGAGTTTTTACTCAACTGCAATGAGACGCGTTTTAGTTTTTTTTATGTATTTTTTTTAAACTTCAGGTTAGATTTGTAATGCGAGGTTTATTAAAATGGATGTTAGATGGAAACTTGATTAGATACATTTCATCAGTGTTGGGTTTTCCACACGATGATTGATTGGCTTTTAAGGGCTTTTCACTTAAGCTTTGGTTTTCCTAGAAAAGCGGTTCCGTCATATTATAACGGCCGTCATTGAAATTTGTTATTTTCACCAGTATTTGACATTAAGTTGTCAAAAAATGGTCTGTATTTGGACAGCCGTGACCGTTCACCCGTGATCTTGGGAGACCAACGCTTTATTTAGCGAGTTTTCTTATAAAGAGGCCACCGCCTCTTTCCTAAAGGAATCTCGACATGTTGTATAGTAAAACTGACAATCAGCACTGCAAGGCTGGTTATGGAGTTGCGTACCTATACCTATCTATATAATTATTATACATTCAAGTCGTTTTTCGTGTGTCTGTGTGACCGCATTGTTCTTCCTAACTACGCAATGGATTTTGACGCGGTTATGATTTAGAGAATTTATCCCGGAAGGTATATTAAACTTACATAATTATAATAAAGAAATCTGGATGATTTGACAAGTCGCAGGGGGGGGGGCGCTATAAGTATAATAAAGTGTGTAAAAATAACATATAAAATTTCAGCATCGGCGGTATCTTTGTTTCATCTTTCATGGAAGTCATATCAACATATTTAAGTCATGCATGGACGAACAAAAAAAAGTCGGACGGAACTCCGCTAAGACAAAACTGAGTCCCGTTTATGTGTGAATATTTATGTGGGAGTGTTGCCGTTTGTGCGCGTAATGGCCGACCGTCGGCTGACTAATGTGTGAATGTGTGCGTACAGCGGCCTGTACGTACAGTGAGGTGGCCGACTTATGTGACACAGTTTTTTGTTTGCAGAATCTGTCCGACTTAAAAAAAAACTCAAATCATTTTTCACTGTCAAGATTTCGTTGAAAATCGTCTAAACTCTCATTTTTAATTTGCTACACCAAAATGTCAGCAACGATCGAATAAGTTTAAACGAAACGTTTTGATTTTAAAGATGGAAAAACTGCCAATGTGTAGAATATGTTTAGTAAAGAATATACGAATGTAGGAACTTGCACGAAGTTTATGAGAAGCTGATTGATGTAAAAGGTCAATCGCAGCTGTCACTTACAAATAAAATAATAAGAATTAACTGTAGAAATAAATGAAGCACAACTGAAACAAAGTACCGTCATTTTTCAACTAATTAAATATGTACCGAGGGTAATAATTATAATTGGAGGCACGCGTCCCAGATCTCTGATAGCCACATCGAGGGCTCGTGTACTTGTGGGCGGTATCCCCTCATTATTCGGGTTGTGGAGGCCAGATGACAGTTGTGAGGTGTAAAATACTGATATTCAGACGTTAGGTTTTAACTGAAATTGTAATTATTTGGTTTCATGTCGGTACAAAATCATCATCTGTTGCTTTACCCAATTATATTGCAGACAGCTTCAAGTCTACAAAATACTGCATTACAATTTTATGGCACATTATTAAGAGGGCGCAGACGGGTCCACTAGCGCCACTCCTTTAAACAAGTATTATCTCGTGCCTCAGAAGGAATTTTGAAAAACGGCTCAATAAACGACCTAGGTAAGTGTGTCTAGAATTTTTTAATACCTTTTATAACCTTCCATATTGAGACACGAAGCAACAAAATACGATCTAAATTAATGTGGCCGCTTTTGTTTAGATCGAATTTTGTTGCTTTTAATACATGAATCCTGTAAGGTCACTGCTTTTGTATCAATTGAGTCATTTGTTTTTGTTCTGTTTTATTACCTATTTTATTTTATCCACAGTTTATGTAATAGTTAAAACAACTCTATTTGCAAGTCATGGAACGGTCTTGACCCGCGAAGTCAAAAGCTGTAGCTGGTAACGGTCTACGCCATAGGCTGTAGGCCATCAATCTGCTACTGCCGTTAATAAATAATAGTAACGTGACAATATTCAAACGTTTGATCTAAGGTATAGTCAGATACATTAATTGTTAAGCAAATTGATTACCAACTTACATGCCCGTGTATTCAAATCACAACTCTTATTCTTTGACTGTTGTTTGTAATGGGTTTAACACGGAAAATCGACGTTAGGTGTTGATTTGCTAAACAAATAGTTTTCCTGACTGTACACTATCAGCTGTAGCTAATTTATACACCAAATTATCAAGTATCCTAACGACTAGCAATAAGTTTTACGATTTTTACGATTATTACATTTAAAGCATTTAAGGCTACGCCGAATCTTGATAAGATTCCGATCTTGAAAAGTCTCTTGAGGAACCAAGGTTTTATCAATATTTTTTCAGTATTTTTTTTCAATTTGCATTTTTTTTTAATTCAATTTATTTATTCAGTAACAATTCACATTGCGTTCGAATATAAAAAAAATGCGTCAGTGTCGTGGAACACTCGGTTGGAACGAAGTTCCTTTCGTAGTATATTTAGAACATCCCTAGAACAAATTTGATTACCATAAAAAGGGTTATATTGAGTCAACCTTAAAAGATAGACATATACCGTTTTTTTTTTATAACTTTTAAAGGCAAACAATTCCGTCGTACATGATTTTTGCGTAACTTTAACCGTTTACGCAGCACACGCAACGGAAGCTCTGAAAAGGAATATTTTTTTCCCGTTTTTGCAACATTTTTCATTTACGCTCCGCTTCTATTGGTCGTAGCGTGATGTTATATAGCCTAAAGCCTTCGTCGATAAATGGACTATCCAACACAAAAAGATTTTTTCAATTCCAACCCGTAGTTCCTGAGATTAGCACGTTCAACCAAACAAACAAATAAAGAAAGGGTCGTGACGGAAACTCGTAACGGAAAATTCTTACACTTTTTTCGCCTAGGCCCCATCCGCCAAGTCCGTACCGTGCGATAAGGAACTTCGAACTTCGTTCCAAAATCAGATTGAAATCAGTTCAGTAATTCAGCCATATTGTAAAACGCACTAAACAGATAAATTGACCCATTTCACGTTTATAACGTTAGTGTAATATTAGTTAGTGATAACACAATTATAATTATAAGTACCCTGGTTATCGTGTAAAAGGGTAATTTTCAAACGTGCGCGACATTGGGTCACGGGTTTCGGTAATAAATACACCTCTTTATGACTTGCCTGACGATATTAGCGAAGAATTGTTTATTTATTCATAACGGACTGTTATATATTATGTATGTACCTAATGTAATTATAATATTTTGTTTCTATAGGTTGCGGTTAAATTAGATATAGGTACTACTAGGGCTGATTTTACCAAAGTCAGATCTTTTATCCGTGAAATAAAATTGACGTCTGACAGTTCTAGCATGTTTTTTTTTTTTAATAAAGAATTTATTCCCAGGATAAGACTTATTCCAGGTATAAAAGTTTGGTGAAACTCTCCCTTACAAACATTCAAAAGTTGACTAAGCGATTTCAATTCAATATTTGAAGTTTTCACTTCAAATGTATTTTTAAACTGTTATCTGATGGCGTGAAGTTGGAGAGACCTATGTCCAGCAATGGACTGCTGTAGGAACTTATAGTCTCCATAAATAGCATCCGTTTCCTAAGAAAGTGGTGAACGGTCACACGTGCTGTCCAATTACAGAGCGTTTCTTGACACCTTAGGCGGATCACAATATAACGCGCCACGCGACGGGGCGCAGATAACGCGCCTCAGCGCGTGATTTTTACATATAAATTCAATAAACACGCGCTTCCGCGCGGAGAATATGGCTCCGTTTCACGCGCCCCGTCGCGTGGCGCGTTGTAGTACTTAAGTGATGCTCTTTAACGTCAAATACTGGTGAAAATTACTGTTTTTCTTGACGGCCGTTAAAATATGAAGGAACCGCTAGCACCTTGATATTTTACCACAAAAAAACGAATGAGAAAGACAATTATCTGATGATTCAGAACTGCAACACACTAGCGTTACAATTAGTAACCTAAATAGCTGCCAGAAATATACCAAAATTAATGTTTACTTTCGTTGTTCTTTTTTGTTAGCTGGTTTAAGTTTAATTAACTTTATGCAAGAAATCTACCAGTCTTACCAAAGGGGTTTCGTATAACCCAATAACTAAGCTGTGGAGGTCAGATAGGCCGTCGCTCCATGTAAAATGCTGGTATTCAGCTGCATCTGGTAAGACTGGAAGCCGACCGCAACGTAGTTGGAAAAAGGCCAGGCAGATGATATTTAACGCAGGAAAGTGTAGCGGCATTTATAACGCCACAAGCGAGCTACGCGTCACACTGACGTCGTCACGCAAAATCCTGCATCGCGCAAGCAGAGTTTACCATGCGACTAGAATATACACATGGTCTAAAAAAACAAGGTCTGGCATTCCGGTCGTGACACATGCTTACGTCAGTATCCAGTTGCCACTTTATTGCAACTAAACAGGAATTTTGGAAACATTTTCAGTCACCATTCTGTTAAAAAATATATATAAACCATTTAAATTGTCGGTTAATTTTTCTAATCAAACAAAATAATTCAATTTAAACAATACCAACGTAATTGTTAGTTAAAACCTCTTTGTTTTATCGGATTTGCACAGGTAATAAAGGCGTTTGGGGAGTTATTATTACACACTACTGGTAACACAGCGGTGATGACGTAGGCTTGTGTCACCCACGTGACCGGAATGCTATACCTGGCGAAGTATATTATTATACCATGAATATATACAACGTCGAGCAGTTGCCCACCAGACGCGACACCCGTCTGGTCGGAGGATCCTTCCTTTTCTAAGGAAGTACATATGAGTGAACTTTACACCCTGTTCCTCATACCTCTATTAAAGCTCCAATTTTAAAATTATACATTAAAGTAAGCGAAGCCACGCTCAAGCACTAGTACCTACGTAATCGCGAAACAAACAAGATGGCGAAATAATTAGGTAATTAACCAAAGTGACGCGCATGCCGAGCAGCTATCAATCAGATCACATGTTCCCTACTAATATGTTATGCTAATTGACGTTTAAAGGTTTTTTGGGGTGTTTTGCTGAAGATTGTAGGTACTTACATAGGTTATAAAATTATAGGTGTGTATTTTTAAATTTTGGAATTTAGTCGTAAAGGGATTTCAATTTTGCATAGGAACCTAGTTTATTATTGAAATTGGTGTAGAAGAGCCACAAAAGCCTGCTAACATATCTACCACTTACTATTTTTGGATAGTCTACATAGTTAAAATAAATACCATATTTTATGTGTGGAATATTAATATAAGCAAAAGAGAGGAAAAAGTGGAACACGGAGAAACTAAAACTTGGCAAGAATGTGCTAATGTGAGTATCAACTGTGACATAATATTGTACTTAAGTTTAGTCTATACACGAATGTAGGTATGTACTTAGTCATTACAATTTAGTCACATATTTTTGTAATAAACTCACAGTTAATTAGACTAGGCATAAAATTTAGGTCAAACATACAAACATTTTCTGTTTTAATGCCCGCTAAGTAGGGTAATGTCAACACTTGACTGGGGTCTGTGCAGTTTAAAATCATGTATTCTGACTTTAAAATGACCTATTTTACATCTACCTAAATGGCTTCATCGTCATGTTACCTAGGCTATGTTTTTTTAATAAACATTGAAAACATTGTAAAAGCCGCTTATTTTTAAAAGAGTAACCGTGGAGTTTCTTGTCGGCTTCTCTATAGGAAACGACCAATTGAAACCGTGCGCCTAGCTTCTGACGTTTCATAAGTGCCCAAGTAGGTATATGTGAAATAATTATTAACATAACATCAAGCTTAAATTCCTCGAAGGTTAGGCAGAAGTGTACCTATTTCACCAGTTATGTTTAAGTCCCATGTAATAGGGGGCGAGCCTATTGCTATCAACCGGGCACAAACCCAGACTTCGGTCTGCTACTGAGACATTCCAGATGGAAAAACCCAATAACACTTTACCCGACCCGAAAATCGAACTCAGGACGTCAGCCTCAGCAGTAGCGTTGCGACCACTGGACCAACGAGGCAGATGATGCTGAATGATTACCTACTTATTTAGGAATCTTGTTTTATGTCATGTTCGTGAACGGGCGCCGTCAGTAGGGACTGGTCATTTCTTAGCTGCCACGGCTTAATTTAATTTAATATTTGAATTGTTTTTGTCTTTTTATTACGGACGCTTTTAACGTTCTGCATCGTTCTCACATGCAGAATTTCAACATGAATAATGTAACCAATATTTTGTAACCATATTTTGATTTAAACGAGTGTCCATGGAGTGTCTTGCCCGTTCTTCTCCTTAAGTACCTACTACGCTTTGTATGGGCAACTAACTTCATCTTTCTGACTGACCGACCCATTGACAGTTCAAAAGTGCCTGTAATTGGTTTATTTGAAATAAATGGTTTGAGTTAGATCAACTTTTTCAAACCTTACACTTTTATATTTTAGACCGGCCGTCGAGAAAATGTGCTCGACATCTGTCAGTGCGACAATTATGGTAACTAATAAAGATCAAATTGGCATAACACGTATTCGTTTGTATAAAACTGACAGGAGTCATAAACGCATTCTCCCGATGTCCGCGGCCTCCTTAGAGTCGCGGGAATCTTACTCTCAATTAATGATTGTTTTACAACGATCAACCACATTGTGTTGCCAGTAACAAAATACTAAAGATAAAATCACAAACAACGCCGGGTGTTCTCGATTCAGTGACGCGTAATCGATGTGAAAACGATACTTTATATCGATTAGCTTTTTACAACAACGCCTGTGCATGCCTTTTAAGTTTTTAATTAAAAGTTTACGTAAAACATGTTTAGTCTGTTGTCATAATATATTTTGTGGCATGGGAATACTTTTTATAACGTAAAATTAGGTGCAATTTTTTTGTTGGATATTGATTCTTAAAACGCACATTTTTGAATGAACCATAAAATACAGGCTAACATTTATCGTTTACTTTTAAATTACGTTCTGAGCTACGCTGAGGATTTAAATGATAAATGCAATTATAAGTATCATATCGGATTAGATTACATTTAAAATGACTCCATCAATGAGATGCTCTAAATCATTTATTTATATAATATATAAAAATCTCGTGTCAGTGTTTGTTATCGAAATCCTCCGAAACGGCTTGACCGATTTTCATGATTTTTTTTTTTGGTGTATATTTGGTAGGTCTGAGGTAAAGTAGGTCGTAAAGTATATTTCATACCACTGCGGGTGAAACCGCGGGGCGCAGCTAGAACAGCTAAACACGTATCTTCACAGCTGAAAGTAGGTATAACACAAAAATCAAACTATGATTCTAAATAAGTATTACGCCCATAATAATAAAGGTAGAGTGTGACATCAAATAATTACCGAACATTGATAACTGCCCTGAGCGCTCCTAAGCTCTAAGCCTTAACGGTTGAAGGGTTATAATGAAGGCCTACTCTCAATAACCTTTCTGTAATAATGAAATCCCAAGCCTATAATCTAATCCAAGAAAGTGTTAACTTCAATAAAAAATAATGGCATCTAGGGCGAGCAAATAACTTATATGCCGCAAAAATCCTGCACCTTTTAAGGCAGTTATTAATTTTATTTAAAAAGGCAATGAATTTACTATTAAACATCTCACCTGCTATCATTAAAGCTACACTACATTTTAACGTATTTTCAACAAAATTTACCGAAACTTAGGTAACAAGATCGCAAGCAGATGGTCATTTGAAGATACCATCTTTTGTAGAGTTTAGTGTGTAGTAAAGCTAACCCTTTGCATGCTAATCGCGGGACAGTGTTAATTCGGCCGGCTTACACACCGCTGCACCGTAGCGATCAAACGGTAAGATTAGAATTTTGTTTTCTAATTTTCTAATGTCATTCTGGCGTTTTGAATTTGGAAGGTTTAATTTGTAGTGTCATGCGACGGGTCAAAGATCATTTAGTGCTAGCCGATGCTTTTTTTTAAGCTACGGTTTCCTTGAATAGCGATGGCCACCATATAACGGCCGCAGTGGCTGTAGCAGTGGTTTGACTATACGGTGTCAAAAAAGGCTCTCTTGGAAAACACACCAAATTACTTACGGTAAATTAATATCGGTGACGTTATGAGCCGGTAAATTACAGACGCTATGTGGCGGCCAAAGCTCTTCTAGGAAACCGTTGCGTTACTTTACAAACTGTTTCTAAGTGAAGTTCAATTTTTATACACTAAACACCAAAAAACCGCCTACTAAATAGATTAGGCGCGGTCAACTTCAGAAATCAATACTCAATACTCAATTCTTTATTGCATAGCTAGCAATACGCATAGCATCTAGCTAACAATACGCATTGGCGCCCAAATAATACCGCGCTTCCCAACTTAGCGCTCATTCTGAAAGCTCTCTTTTACTTTGTGCACGAAGAAGTGAAAGAAAAACTTTTAAATCTGGTGCGTCGCCATTCATTTAATTTTATTCCGTTCGAAAATTTAAGGATAAGAACCAGAGCACATGGGACCAGTTAAGGATAATATCGCTATAACAACGCCAAAAATACGGAATTTACCTATTAAACCTTTACCTAACAGCCTTCGAACTAACGCAAAGTCGAGAGAGAGCAATTCAAATCATAATTAAATGAACTAATTACAACAGTTTTAAAAATACGTTACGCTACGGTGTCATAGACACCCCGATGACGTCCACAACACATCTTAGTTAAAGGGTTATTAAAATTATACTTTGTAATGTATTTTACGGCTTTAGCGGGCGACTGTTAAAAAAATAATTAATAAATTAAAAATACAGTGTTAGTGGAGGTAACCTTAATAGGTGAACACTTACAATTAGCTACGTGTACAACTTAATTATAATATGTTGTGTCTTCCGCCGAACCGATAACGGACAGGATCGATTACAAATCGTACGGTAAATCATTTTCAAATCTGGGCAAGTCCAATGTGACTTTTTCAAAACATAAGTACTTTCTGAGTTTATCTTGGACAGTGCTGACATCTGTGAAGGACAACATCACGAGGAAACCTGGACTTGTAGTTAATATAAGTCTGAAATCGACAACCCGTCTTGAGCAAGCGTGGTGATCAATGCTCGTGCCTTCTCTGTATGAGAAGAGGGCTTTGTCTTGCAGTGGGATAATTGGCTGGTATTATTATCAACATGAACAATGACAATACCTCATGCCCTGGTAAAAATATTTGCTGACCAGCGGGTAGTTGCATAACACAGTAACAGTAGCAACTGCTTTCATTTTGACAGTTCAACAAGATTCATTGCGTTATTTAAGTTGTTGAGCGGACAAATTTTTCGAACATATGAAGCAATGGATTAGCAATAGGCTTCAGAATGTGATTGATAGTGTGATACGCAATTATGGTGCCGGACGTATGAAGTAAGTAAGTGTATTTACTTCAGCTGGCGTTATCCATATCCATACTAATATTATAAATGTGAAAGTGAGTTCGTTTGTTACGCTTTCACGGCTAAACTACTAAACCGATTTTGATTAAATTTAGTACAGACTAAGCTTGAAGCCCAAGAAAGGATATAGAGTACCTGTCAATCTGCGACCTCGTCTGCATCCGCAATAACTGACATTCACGCGGACGAAGTCGTTGGTGGGTTGTTTTGTGCCCTGTTGATGGCAATAGGCTCGCCCCCTATTACATGGGACTTAAACATAACTGGCGAAATGTGGGTGTGCTATAGGTACACCTCTGCCTAACCCTTCGGGGAATACAGGCGTGATGTTATGTTATGTGAAGTCGTTGGTTAAAGCTAGTTATTTAAATAAGTTTTTCGTGGAGGCTATTTTAAGACATGGCATGCAAAAGAAACAAGCTTTGCTTAACACAGCCCACGTCTCTCCTCTTATGGCTGCACCACAGTTTATAAACGAATGTAGATGTGAACGAAAAAAATGTGAACCTAGTTTTTGTACCAACAAAACATTTGATTAGGTTGAGTCACCACACTTACCAACTAGAACAACAGAATTTTCCTTATTCGAGTAACGAAGACTCAACAAGATTGTTAGTAAAATTTACGACTACGTCAGTAAGCACAGACACTAAACAAAAACAAGGAAAATAAACAAGAAATAACGGTTGGTCACCGTTGCGGCATCCCATGAGAGACGGCAGAACAGTGACCCCCGTATACACAGTCCAGGCGACTTGCAACCATGCTCGCTCCTTTACTGACCACTCTCTCCCCATGTGCTGCAAGCGAAAATTAACGCTTGTCTAAAATTAACCTACGAATAACTCTTAACTTAATTGCTGATAACATAACTGAAGTTATTGTCCACTTTCCGACTACTACGTAGAAAACACGTAACGTCCTTGGTTCCCAACAATAAAAAAACTTAAATTATAGTAACTAAACGCAAGTCTCTATGGACACAATATTACTGTCATTTGCCACCGTCCGTGACACTTGTCACTCGCTTAATATACCACTTTCTAATTAACACTTTCCTAATTAATATTTTATGTATTTCGCTCTTTATTGCCTGACAAATCGGTTTTTTAATTAGACTTTTAAAACGGAAAATTAGGGTGTAGCTAATTGTTTTAGATAGTAGGTTAAAACTAACCGAAATTCGGTGAGTTACACTACTGGCAGTCGACGTATTTTTTTTCACCCAGAAAAGTCTAGTAAAATTCTCATTTATACAAGCTGGCAGGAATATCAACGCACAACCTTTCCTGAGTTAAGCTGCATGATTACTGACAAATGCGTGCACTGACTGGACAGGTCCACTCAATCTGTGTGGTTATTTCCTCAAAAGACCATTTCAGACACCAATCTACATGGTCTTCACATGATCTGACCAAGATTATGTCTGGACTTTAAAAGAGACTGTGACCTCTGAGTTTGTTTCGGCCTTTCTTCTCAGAGTAGTCAGATAGGAAACGCCGACCTCATCTAGTTTAAAAAATATGATTGAAGTGTGAAAGTGTTTGTACAAACCTACTTACAGAAATAAAACCATTTATATCTTAACCGGTTACCATGGATTCAGAACCCACCTGCATTGACAATTAACGTCAGTCATTAAAAGAAATGCTGTTCCATTGTACTTTTCTATGAAACAGTAGACTTTTTGTTTTATAACCGACAAAAATTTCTTCTCTTGGGAGTCTAGAATTAGGTTCTGAATTCATGGTTTCAGTTTGCGCGTCGCTGTCCATCACCGTGTATATTAAGACTTACTTAAACTTTTCTAAAATACCTACCTCCTTACTAATAAACGTTGTATAGCGTCTGTTTACTACACAACGCTTTGTCTTCTTCTTTCAAACGTCAAATTACTGACGAGTGAAAGAGAGAAATCGATCAATTATATAATATTTGTACCTACTTGCTTAAGTATGACTTAGTGTTGCTGTCGGTTTATCGGTCTTACAAGGCTGTTGAATAAACTTAAATATTCGTAATTATTATTCCCTTACAATCATTTATTTTTAACCGACTTCACAAAAAGGAGGAGGTTCTCAATTCGTCTGTATGTTTTTTTTTTTTTTTTTTTTTTTTTTTTTTTTTATGTGTGTTAGCTCATAACTTTTTTCTGGGTGAACCGATTTGGATGATTCTTTTTTTATTTGATAGGTGGTGCTTCACATGTGGTCCCATTTAAATTTGATCAAGGTCTGACCAGTAGTTTTTGAGTTATCCTTAATACTACAGATTTTTTCCACTTAGTTTATATGGATGATGTGTTAATAATTTCCTGTCACTGTTATTTACACACCAAGTAGTGGTATACGAATTTGTGTGGCGTAGGTACCGCAACTAAAAAGTGAAAAATAAAAACTTTTTTACAAAAAAACAACCGACTTCCAAAAAAAACACTAAAAGACGTGAAAAATAACTTTAATTTCGGAAGTCGGTGGCCAAACACGAAAATACAAAACCAAAGGCACCGGCTTCCGAAATTAAAGTTATTTTTCACGTCTTTTAGTGTTTTTTTTGGAAGTCGGTTGTTTTTTATTTACATAAGTATACACACATTGCAGTACAAAACTGATTTACATCAGTCACCTCACACTTCAGGTTCAGTTGAAAACCAGCGTCAGGCACTAGTTGTCTGACGTTTATGCTGAACTGGACCTATTTAGTGCAGCCGCGAGGCACACTTTCCTGATAATTTCTCACTACGCACTTTAAACTTTTTATTTTTAATTTTTACTTGTAGGTATATGTTGTGTGTTTTGTAGTTTGTGCTAAATAATGTTATTTTCTTTCTTTCTTTCTATGTGTAACTACACAGACGCTATACAACGTTTATTAGTAAGGAGCCTAGTATGTATCTTGGTAGGTTTGGTCGTGTATACACTAAAAGGACGAATCCCTATAAAAGACGAAGCTAACTTGTACAAGGCTGTTAAGTACTAACATAACATAACACCAACATTGTAACACTTAGTTCGCAATAAACTTTTTGACTTTGACAATCCCGACGGAAAATACAAAAGATGAAATAATTACTGAAACGGATTCAATTACCTACTATATACTAAAGTATAAAAAATAAAAACTTATATCGATCTATGGTGATTCTATGGTCAAATAACGTATCTATACTTATACCAATAAAATAAAATAAGATAATATCTATTAATTTAATAAATTGTTTACCTAAAATATAACACTCAAACTTGTTATAAAAGTAGAAAATACCAAGCAACATATCTTTTCACTTCTCTTGCTCAAAAAGTCCGTCATTGTAACGTACCAGAGCGGGGATAAAATAGCATATTCTCCTCTAGGGGAAAAGTTTTTTTTTAATTTTTCACGGTCTTAACGAGCCTACAAAAACGAAAACGTCTTTATTCATGAGTAGAATAATCATGAGTATAGACACGACTTATTACTGTTACATAAAAAAATTAAGAACATTTTATTTTTGAAAATGGAACTAGAAGCGGCTACAGAAAAAAAAAAGTAAACTTTTTAATATTTTATTGGATTATTTAATTTTTTCGCAATCGTAGAGAAAAGTAAAGTGTGTAAAACACGACGCTAAAAATCTATTATAACTCTGTTTCTATTTACCCCTTCGCTAAAGCTTGGGAGTAAAACTACCTCGTATAAAATGGGTCATTTTACCCCCTTGTATAACAATCTACTATTAGACAACAACAATAATTTAGCCGTACTATCAAGTGCTACGAATCTGCTACGCGTCGCTACGAAAGAGCTACGAACATTATCACACTTATATCTCGATTCCTTCCGTACTGTTAATAAGACTCTTTCTCAAAATGTTTTCCGCCGCCATTTGGTAAATATTCAACCTAAACATACCTATCTACTTAGATACATAGCGATTTATGTTGAAACACGCCCATTCTATGACAGATTTGTGGTTATACTCAAAAATATTTGATTCTAATAAAAACTTTCGTCGTTCATCGACTTAAAATATGAAAAAAAAACTGACATCTCTATTTTATTGATGTACTTACTCAGTAATATTATTTTGGCTGATTCTAAACTATGTTAAATCTTGAGTTATTATGAACAATTCAGCATCTCGTATACTTATTAAAAGCCCGTCCAAAAGATTTAAACGCGGAGTATTTTTTTTTCTTAGAAAACCTTCCTCGACTGGCCACATAGTTAACCACCTTCCCTTGAAATAAATTGTTTATGAAACCCTTCCAAAATCTATGTTATAGTCTCTGAAATTAACCCGAACTTAACAACATACAGACTTCAGTATAGTTCTGAAGATTAACTAGCACGATTAGGTACCTTTTCAGTCTTTATTCAAGGACCCAAAACCCTACAGAATCATCACAAAAATAACAAATTCTAACCTGTCAAAATATCAGCAATTTCCTTCGTTCAAAAACACAGGCACACTACTCTATGAAACATAACTTTTATCTAAAAACACAGCACAAAAAAGTCCTTTAAAACCACAATCTTCTTAAAAATCGAGTTAACAAAATTGTTTTATGACATGTCCGAATGATGCGGGCTCGCGCGCCACCGCGGTTACTGAACCACGTCTACTGGCAAAACTACCCTTAGATTTTGGGGCGTCGCTCTTCACAAGGTCCACCCCTTATATCAACCAACCGTGTACCTTATACCCATCCTTTTCCTACTAAAATACCAAGATATATACCTGCACAATTTGTTTCATTTTCGACCATAATGCTGTGATCTTAAGGTCGATGCAACGTGGGTCATAGCTTTGTTTTATTTAAGGTGAAATCATCGATCGTAAAAGTGGCCGTGCCGAGCCGAGTCTAACACAATTAAGGGCCCACACTTAGCTTTTAAATCGCTGAAACTGTTCCCGTGTTTTTGTTAAATTTGGTGGACTCTGGTTTATAATGGTAAATGGTTAACGTGGCGGTACGCTACTTGTTTCAGACTGTTTTCGGTAATATAAATAAAACTATTTAAGTTTAAATGGTATGCGAATGGGATTCTCTTGTCGGTTAAGATTTTGTTGCGTTTGTTATGGAGCATTGGAGTGATGATTGTCGTTTGAATTTGGAAGTGTATTTAAGGGGTAGTTTCTTTATTTTAATTAAAGCCGAGGTCTCGTGATATTTAATCTTTGATATATTACAATCAGCAACATGTAAGTGACAAAAAGTCTATAAAATTAATTCATAACAAATCAGAGGTAAGCGGGCTGTTGAATGGACACGTATAATCAAGGCTTGAAATACCGGTATTTTTGGCATTGATGTGAAACCGGTATCAGACGTAGTACAAGTACTATTGGTACCGGTACCAGACGTAGTACCAGTATTGGTACTGTCCCGGACCAAAACCAGGACCAAACAAATATTGCCGTAATTTAGAGTGAGAAAACAAATAGTAAATAAAAAGGATAGTTAATAGGTTATATAAATAACCTCAAAGTACAAATACGAAATTTATAGTATGCGGCGGGTACCCGAATTTGGTACCGGTACTTCTGACGTTTCGTAAATGCCCATGTAGGTTTATGTGAAATAAAATATTTTGATTTGATTAAAATTCTAAAGGCTTGCTCAGTAGAAATAACTCCTGTGTTGACACTCTTAGTAAATTTGTCATCCTCAGAAGGCAGCTTCCTAGAGTTGTTAAAGTTTGTGGTTGTTAAGCCGCTTCATAAAAAGGCGATAGCACGAAAGCAGATAATTACAGACATATTAGTCTCAATTCTAAGGTTTCTGAAAAAGCTTTGCAACACCGTCTCTTAGAATTTATTGGGAAACACCAGATTCTTAAGAAAGAACAATACGGGTTTCAAAAAAGGAAACTGATCACTCTTCCATGATTCAATCTTGTAAAAAACATAGTTGATGAATTAGGCATAGGAAACCAGGTATCTGTTATCTTCTTCGACATGGCGAAAGCTTTTGACTTTGTGTCTCATAGATTGTTACTTTCAAAGTTGGAACGATATGGTACTCGACGTCCGGCCCATAGTTGACTTGAAACCTATCTACTGGGTAGTAAGCAATGAGTTGAGATTCCAAGTATGACTGAGAATAAAGAACTGAAGGGAATTAGGTCTCTTTCAAAATTCAACAACTCGGGTGTACCACAAGGGAGCGTTTTGGGTCCCCTTTTATTCTTATTATATATTAACGATCTTCCTGAACACACACCCAATCCATGCACATTATTTGCGGATGACATTTCGATTATTATGACATCACCAATTAATACTGATATAAATGGGTACAGAATTGACATTAATAATACAATTGAATCAACAATTTCTTGTTTAAGATTTGATAATTTGCATGTAAATCCAATAAAATAAAAAATAATAAAAATTAGGACATAATACGGTCGTAAGCGAAAAAAAATACATTAATTATAATGGACAACTTCTATTAGAGACCGAGGGACCTACTTTCCTGGGAGTTGCATTGGACGGCTTCTTCTCCTGGAAACCACACGAAGAAAAAGTATGCAACAAATTAAACAAATCCGTTTATGTTTTGCGAACACTGCAAAAGACCTCGTCACAGAGTACGATATTGACCGCGTATCACGGCTGCGTTGCATCGACTCTACAATACAGCCATATACTAAGGAGTAACTCAACAGACGCAGATAAAGCGTTTAGGGTACAAAACAAATGCAATCGAGCCATTTATGGCATTCCACCATCGGAATCTTGTAAACCATTCGTTCTAAAATTGTAATCCTTACATTACCCAATATGTATATTTTAGAATGTGCGAAATTCTTCCGACAGCACTTTGAACTGTTTATAAAGGCTAAAGACCGTTGCCCTCGAAAAGTTAGAGATCTAGATAGAATAGTGCTGCCTAGGACACCAAGGACTGTATAAAAATAACTGGTATCATTTGAGTGGACTTATGTTTAGCAAACCACCAAATAACTTTTATGAGTTAACAAATAACTTATTTTTGAAAAAGTTAAAATTATGGCTGCTGGAATAATTGATTTTATTCTATAAATTAATTTATAAATAATGATAAATAATCTGTTTTAAATGAATGTGACGATAATTCATTTTTAATGTATTGTAAAATTAATTAATAATAGAAAATAGCATTGAAAGCTTGCCATTGGACATAAATATTATACTCTAGAATTTTATATTGTAATGTTTTGCATGTCAAATGTCTGACTATGTATTAGGAAACTTAATTTCTAACTTTAAGAGCAACACTGTACAAATACCAAATAAATGATTATGATTATCGGCCTGTAGCCATTCTGTCATCACTTCCAAAATTGATTGAATCTATATTTCACAAGTTGATGTTGTTTATTTCGACTTCAAAAAAGCCTTTGATTGCTTAGATAATGACGTGGTACTGACCAAACTTAATGACATCGACTTTTAACCAAAACTACTCAAATCAACCTATTATGTTATATGCAGGACCGTCAACAATATGTCAGACATGGTTGCTTTATTTCAAACCCATATCACACTTTTCTGGCCGTTAGTCAAGGGATCATTTTGGGACCTTTATTATTCGGAATTATGGTGAATGATTTTGAGGAGGTTCTCAAACACCAGGTGCTTGCTCTACGCTGATCACCTTAAGTTGATATATGGTGTTGAGGAGATTGACGATACCCACATTAACTCTTCAGGAGGACATTGACTCAGTGTTCCAATGGAGCATTAAAAACAAGCCCCCATTCAACACGGCTAAATGCAGTGTTATGTCCTTTAGTCGCGCTCAAAACCCTCGGCATGTGGAATACTTCCTTGGAATATAACCGATTGCCCGTATTAATTCGGTAAACCCTCGACTATCCTTCCACGAACATAATTATGCGGTCTCTCGCCATTAATCGCTTTAGTAAGAAGTAAACTAGAGTCAGCTTCAATTATTTGGAAACCCTATGAAATTACTTACGCCTTGCTTCTCGAGAAGGTCAAGAAACATTCCTAAGATTTTTATTTAAGAAACTGTTCGGGTACTATCCGTTCCTGTATCCCACAACATTGTTGCTTGGAATGCTGAAATTTAACTCTCTTGAAGTTAGGCGTAATTACTTTTTACTCTTGTTCGCTTGTCGTGTCCTTCGTCGGCAGTCTGATAGTCCGGAACTAATAGCTCAGCTTGTGACACTTTTCGTACCTCCTGTACCCAAATACCAAATTAGACCGCGACGACACGGATTGTTGGCCGTTCCGTCAGCACGCACAGTTTCACATTCTAACTCACCCTTGGTCCGCGCGCTCGCAATGCGCAATGCTCTACTGGCATCGACACAGGAGTGTGCTTTGTTTGCCGCGAGATGGATAGACGTATGTCGTGCATGTTTGAAATTCTGTGAGATGATGGACGACAGATGAGTTTTTTTTTGTCCCATATTATTGGATTGGTGTTTGTTAGTTTTACTTGTTTTTTTAGTTATTTTTGTGTATTATGTCTAATTGTTATTCCTTCCTTACTGTAAATATGTCTGTTTTTATTGAAATTCTAATTGTGCATTATCTTTGATCAGAGAAGCCTTCTGAAGATGTGAGTGTAATGGCAACACTAATTGTGCAATTCCGGGGTATAGAATCAAAACTGGTTATGTCCTTGGAAAAAAAACACAGAATTAAGAAAAACCTATGTTTTTTGTACCCAACGCTAAATGGTAATAAATGGAAGGCAACTTTCTCATTACATTGCTATCATAATAATCATGCCTATTATATGAGAAATAAGCTAAAAACGTTACTATTTAACGTAATTAAGTTTGATTCTGAACGTATTTTTTTATTTAAAATAACTAGACACTGAGCCGTGTTTGATGCTAAATGGGTTTTTGAGGTAAAATGTAATCCCAAAATTAAAATGTTGCCATTAAAAAAACGTTTTTGAAAATTGGTGGACGCAATCAGTTTTAATTCAATACTACTGATTTTTTTGTGAAATGTATTGATACAACAATTTGGCTACACGCCAGTACCTTGTAAATCTTTGGGTAGTTAAGTTCTTAGGATAAATTCTGTTTCTCAAACAATATGGCACAATTACGTATAGATACTACAGTTTACAAGATTCTAATGTGCAATGGTAGACTCCATAGTCTTCTCACGGCAAATAATTAACCAAAACTCTTTAAGTTCATCATCATTGCCAACACGGTGAAGGAAAACATCGTGAGGAAACTGGAAAGGCATGTCCTAGAAAAATTCGAAGACATGTGACATCCGCCAACCCGCACTGGGCCTGCGTGGTGGATTACGGCCCGATCCCTCTTATAGAGAGGAGGCCTGTCCCAGCAGTAGGAACGTTATAGGCTGATTATGCTGTTAAATTATGCTTTAATTTCGTGAGAACGGAAAGAGAAGCCAGCTATGAAATAAATAAATTATTATTATTATGCACCTCACTCACTTTTGTCTAAATCCATCGTCCATCATCCTCCTGCCCTGCCAATATGCAAATTTATGACTGGTGCTGCATCTCTTCTTCCAGACCTACATCTATTACTTATTCGCCATGATCTCAGTGTTCACAACATCGGACGAATTAATTCTTTCGACGATATAATTCTCAACATTACCTACCTATGGAACTTTTTGGCGCAGCAGTGAGCAGCACATACAGTTGTTATCTAAAAATGTCACTCTAACGCATTTTGATTTTCACGAAGTGTTCCCAAATAAATATTATTCTTTCTTTCTATGGGCAGCAGTGAGTATCTTCTGCGTTTAATATTGGCTCCAAACTAGCTACTAGAAACCAATCAGCTCGCGAACCGTATGATTACCGAAAATATTAATAACATATTCGACCTCCTAATAAGTTACCAAGTCGACTCTTAACAAAATTCCAAACATAATTCAAAATTAACTTAACTACAACCAACTGAAAAACAAAAGACTATCATAACAACCCTCTGCTATATTCAAAACCGTATTTTTTCCACCGCACTGTCAATTTCACCCCAACTAAGTACCTACTTCACCTAAAGTGAACTCCTTCGTTATAAATAGCCCGCGCCTTAGGCAGCAGCTACACTAAATAGCCCCTGCCTTAAGGCAACAGCTACACTGTCTAAATTAGTGTGGTGCCCGCGAGCAATTCCGGCACGTCCCCGTCAGTGTGATGCAGCCCTAATGACTAATTTGCGCTTATAATTGCCCTTGTAGGTACATTTGGGGTGGCGAAAGCTAGGTGGTGGATGGTTTTAGTTTGTTTAAGAATAAATGGCGATTCAGGGCGAAAATATTAGGGAGTTAACTGTTTTCTTTAAAGATATGGAGACGCAGTTCGTTTTTTTTTGTAAAACACATTCAGACCATCACGCCTGTGTTCCTGAAGGGTTAGGCAGCGATGTTATATAATATATACCATTTCGCCTATTTATTATTGTTTATTGTTCAGTTAGGTACCTATGTGAGGAATAATTATGATATCCCTTATTGTTATTGATAATGATAAATCTAATCTATCTATTAAATTTTATTGTAGTTCTTATTTACTTATAGGCAAAGCTAGATTCAATATGGGTGACGAGTCTTAATTTTTTTTTAAAACATACCTACAGCCGAACATATAACCTCCTCCTTTTTAGAAGTCAGTTAAAAATACTGACCATCAATCTTTTCACTATTCTCTTCTATTCAATGTGCTATTCTCCCTAAAAGTCAGGTTTAATTTTATGGTGACAAACCAACTACAGGCGACTACCCTTCCCAACAGTTTCTTTAGACAACCACAATTATTTTTAAAGCAACTTTCGTACAGTGCCATCTATTTAAGTATTGGTTAAACCAATATGTTTAGTTACCACGTTTGTTTGAGCTTCATTAAACTTGGAGCAGCGCTATCTATCAGGTGGTAGCACGAACCTGATAATTAAAATTTGTGTTTCTTACATCTTGAATCAACGCCATCTATCGGGTGGTAGTGAAATCTGACCAACATTTTCACAGTAAAACAACAATAAATTATTATTAAAATGGTCTGAACTATTGTATTGTCGTCCTAAGGTAAAAGATTTGTACAGCATTAGCCATGAAGCAAGGAAATTGCCGTGGATCGTTAAAGTCATTAGTCGATAGAATTAATTGTTGGAACAATAATTAAAAATACGTAAAATTATGTCCAAAATACTTTTATTTATCAACAGCTTTATGTATAAAACATTCTCACTATGTACTATAAACACTATGTTGGACTTTCAATATGTACTACAACCCCGTAGTGTATGAATCTGTACGAATTTCAACTCTATTCCCAAGCGTATAAGATTCAAGCCAAGCGAATTATGTATACCCGCATTTAATAACATAATTATTTAATTAGACTACCGTCGAATTTGAATACAGAACCTTGTATAACGGTTTTTTTCATATATTTTCAAATACGGGTATAATTTCATTCTATTTATTCAATGTCCATAATTTTGGATAACAAGTCATTTTAAAGAAAATTAGGAACCATTAGTTCCAGAACACGTCATAATTTTCTATGGCGCTACTGTGCGTTTTTTCTCCATTTTCATTTAATTCATAACATTAAAATTAGTTTATTTTTTGACAACCAGCGCCATAGATTATATGAATGTATTTAAGGTCAATTTATCATTTTTCACATACTTTTAAATCTTAAGAGCTAACAATTAAGATTTATAAAACCGAAATGTATCAAATTCTTATACAAAACTTGTATTCATTATCTGAATATTAGTCACATCACAAACAAAACCCAGATGAAGACTACCACATCATGTAATTACAAAACAAAAATTTCATATTTATTTTAACGTAATCTTAACAATTCCTAAATGCTACAAAGCCATGATCTTATTTTTAAAGAGTATTGATTCTATGTTCGTAATGACTTGTTAAACTGATTAAATTAAAAATACGTACAAAATTATGTACTATGTAGTCTTTTCATTCACGTTACTTATCATTCCTTAGAGCTTAAGTTTACGTATAGAAAAAAAAAGAAAATACGTGTTATCTGTGCAGGCTGTTATGACAGCTGTCAAAATTTGGCGGGAATGACCTATGTCAAGTGGGCCATACACTTGTCAATTTACCGTCAGATGTTGATGCAAACCGGATGATGGATGATAGATGTTGTTACAGTTTACAATATGTCAATGTACATTGATGGCAAAATAATGTACAGAATATCGAAAAATTTCTGTAAATACATTGCCTAGTGTATGGTTAATTTTATACACAAAGCAATACCTTTGTGGCATACAACAATAAAGTTGATTTTACGCTGTCGGTGGAACAAAACCCGGAAATAAATTACAAATCTAGTGGAACTTAAAACACATTTAGTTACAAATAAAACGTTGTATTAATTGAAGACCAATTTTAATAACAAACAAGAAAACTGATTACTCCGCAATATTTTTTAAGTTTTAGTCGCCTTTCTTTAAATATCTTTACCTCTCTGCCGCTAGAAACTATGAAATAAAATCTTTAAACTTAAAACCATTAAAATACGCTTAACTTAACGTTTAAATAAATTATCACCACAAAGTTAAAACAAAAAATATCATCTAGTAACATTGACTAGATTTGAAAATCAATCTAATTGCTGTTTTTCTACACTGGCAACTCTAAGCAAGCTTATGAAATGTTGCAGTCTACAAAATCGTGTATATTCTGTGTTTTTTTGGAATAAAACACAGAATTATATTAAAGTTTTATGTCAAGTATTTATTACAATTCCTTTGGCAGTATCTATTTTAAAGTTGAGTTAAGTTTCAGCATTATTCTATTTTAAATTGGAACTAAATGTGACTTAAAAGTACAACCTACAGTGGCGCCATCTTCGTTGCTTAGAGTTTGTATACTTACAATAGAATTGGTCTAGACAAATATATGCAAAACGAGACTATAGTTAAAACCTAATTCGGTTATATTATAAATTAACTGTACAATAATATAATTATAAGAGTTACAGAGAAAGTCTTATAAAATTCGGGCTAACATGATCAGTGATCACGCAAACTAGACTTTCGATCAAGGACGTATTATGTATATTTTTCATACTTTCCGCCGTAATTTCGTTTTTTAGATCGTAAATAAAGTTGAAAAAAAAACCTTTGAAAGATCTTCGACTATTCTAAAGTATTTAAGATTTTAGAGCATATTATTATTTATTAGTTGACGCGAATAACTGCTGTGTAACTAATTCGGTTTAGTTGAACCTTTATTCAGTACCAATTTTTGCCGTTAGTGACCGCGAATTTTATAAGACTAGGCTTTGTAATGGAATCTAGTCTATTAAAGAACTTAATGCTTAAGCAAGAAAGGAGTATTTATTACTATTGGCTAGTCAATTCGGTGATTTGTATAATAGGAACAGTGTTTTTTTTTTCTAATTTTGGCACTTACAATCGCAACGGAAGCTTCATTTATTTTAATATAACATGGTCATTGTATAAGTATCCTAGTGCAATCTTTATATTTTATTTATTTAATGTAAAAAGCATTGGCCCCGATATAGGCCTAACTAAAAATACACATGCTATTAAAAACTATGCTTGTTTGCTTGTAAGTAGTATGCTTATTTATAGCACATTTACATTTAATTTGATTTTACTTGATTTATTTTATGTAACTTCTACTAATTTATGTTTGGCAATGGGTGTTATTCTCCTGAAATAAATGTATTTATTTATTGTTATATTTATAGCATGATTTCCGTGTTTCAAATAATCATTCTCTTTTTGAATGCACATGCTAGTTGTGCGCTACTCGGTTGCTATATCTACTCGAATACAGCATGCTTTTGTGAAAGCATGAATATTGCAGGCTTTACACTTGCAATTTTTACTTGCAGATGGAATACTAAAGAGATGGAAAAAAATTACAGCTGTCATATTAAATTGCCGCCTACAAGCACGTTACAGCATAAGCACACTAACTTAACATTTGTAATATCTCTCATCCCTTTCTTGTGCACCTTGTAAGTAAAGGATAACCAAAAGTTTGGCCTAATCGATGCCAATTTCAATTCCTATCTAGTCTTTTTCAACTGTCTTAATATTTTATATTTAGTGTAGGTAAATTAAATTTGTGTGTTTACACCATGGACGAACGAAAAAAGTCGGACGGAACTCCGCTAAGACAAAACTGAGTCCCGTTTATGTGTGAATATTTATGTGGGAGTGTTGCCGTTTGTGCGCGTAATGGCCGACCGTCGGCCGACTAATGTGTGAATGTGTGCGTACAGCGGCCTGTACCTACAACGAGCTGGCCGACTTGAGTGACACAGTTTTTTGCTAGCGAGAATCTGACCGACTTCTTTTGTTCGTGCTTGGTTTATGCATAGAAATGTCATCGGTTTAGAAGATTTTTACTAGTGGGCAATACATATGATTATAATATAATAGTAATGGTAACAATAGCAATATGAATGTACATATTTACTATACTTACATAAAGTTTATTTTAAAAGAATATTTACATAATATTTAATTTTAGTGTCGTATCACACTAGCGATTGTTTTGCGCGGAACTTAAGGTGAGTTTAGACACCTACAGTCTTAGCGCCACAGTTTCCGCAACTTTTGCGCCGGCGCCACAAACTTTGCAAAGATTGCACCGAATGCTACATAAGCTTTGCGCAGATACTTATGCATCGGCATCTATTTTTTAAGATACTTTGAAAAACTTCCACACGTTTGGCGAGTGTGATATATAAATTTGAAAGTAATTTTGAAGTGAATTGTATTAGGCAAGATATTATTTCTCCTAATGGTCCCAGCGCATTCCTTTCCCGTGGGCACAGTCTACCTAAATGTGTTAACTCCATACAACTGTATCAAAAAACCGGGAAAAACTAGTTCCAAGTTATCAAAGTGAAGTTACTCAAAAATTATGATAAACTTCTGGTCTAATGAGGCAATTGTTTGCTCACTAGTTGATTGAAGAAAGCAATGTAATAATTAGAAAATAACTTATTTACAGAATACATGATTCAACCATAAAAAGCCTTTTTTTTATTTTTGGATGGGTTTGCTCTTGTCTTGGTCTAGGTCAAAGATGACAGAGACAAAGTCGACGATGGAGTGAGCTCACCCAGAAGAAGCCTATTCACTCTCACTTTGAAGAGATTTGGGTTGTATGCGGTCGGAAACACACGATGCAGGTAGAGAATTCCATTCTTTTGCGTGCGCATTATAAAAGATGTTTGGAAACGCTAGTGCGAATTGGTGGAATAGCAACCAGGTAGGGATGGTAACTTGCCATGCAACTTGAGATAACCCTACATGCAGCAAAAAACCATGAAAGGCAGACTTCCTATGTGGATGAAAAGACTCTGTGCTTAAGTGATTGAAACAAAGAAATAATAAAAAAAAAACTAAACGAAATCTGTGCAAAAATAGGGATATTCTATCAAGAGAACCAATTGGAAATAAGGATTATGTTGCGACGCCGGCATAGTCCAATCAGAACTAAGGGCTTCTTTCTATCGAATTTCAAAAGATTTCTTCACTGATGAATTAGCTGTACTGTCATTTGCAAAGACTCTTAGAAAGTCTGTTTCAAAAGTATCGGAAAGTATAAACAAACCCTGTGTAGGTAGGTAGAAGGTTTCAACTTCATTTCTCATCACTTTTTCCAACAATTATTGTTTAAATAACATATTATACTTTTAAAACAGACCATTTATTTATGACAGACCATGGTATAAGGAAAAACATGTACTCCATCTTGCTAGTCTATGGTCGAACTGTCCGAATATTACAAGACCCTAATTTAAAAGAAGAGGTAGCGCCGTAAACTTATGATATATTTACAAAGCAAAAAATAACAAATATTTACATCCATGAGGTAATTCAACTAAATTATAAACTAATTAACTACAACCAAACAGTAATGAAGATGTTGTGACATCTAGTGATTTTAAATCATTTTGGAATAAGTGAAAATATCTTTAAAAGCCTACCATGATGCATGAGAAATGAAAATCAGAATGATGGATTACCACTAAATGCCACAACCCATGAGCAAATTTTGTTTGCAACACAACACTGTCTTTTAGATTGCACTTCTAGGTAACTGTCACTTTGACAGCTGTCATCCTTGACAGGCACTGTCATTGCACACACCCGCAGAAACCAGATGTTGAAACAGAGACCAACCATTCATATCATGATTGGCCCAAAAGTAATAAGAATTTCATGAATAATTCGGTTGTAAATCCTAATTCATTTAATCTCACTCTTTATTTAATAATATTTTGACCTGACACAATTCAAATAAATTGACAAGGTATACATAACCAGGATAATATAAATGTCAATCAGTACGTAATATCATCTTGTATACATTTTTAAATCATTTTAGTCATACTAAATTGCTTACCTACTATGACTGAAAGTTCTATCGAGGTATGTGTTAAGATACTAAAGTATAATGCTTACCGAAAAACCGTTTTAATCAGAAGCCAGCGTCTAGTAATTAACACAAAAGTTCACAGTCTTATGAAACTACATCACTGTCACTTCAATCACTGAGGCTGAATCTGATTCACGCCTTTGCCACTAGATTAAGCCAACTGTCACTTTGACAGCGAATGTCAGTGCCATGATGATTGCCCGGCCAAGTGTGAGTAACTGTCAAGGCTTGGGATCATCAGGGCGTTTCATCTCGTTCTTGCGTTGGCTGAGCTTCTTCTTCATTTCTAGGAGCATTTGTTCGAAGGACATGTCATCGTCTCTTCTGATTGGCGGAGGCGCTGTTTGGCCGTGGAAGGCGCTTTCCGTGTATTTGGCTTCGAGACCATCTGAAGGGAGAAAAAAACAAGAAATTAGTTTCAATATAAATTGAAAATTTACCTATGTCCAATTTATTCTGATAAGATTATACAGCGTCTAATTAAATTAGCTAGTGAAACTTCGCAGATGTGATGGATGTGATATCTAAGCATGATAAAACGAAAAATAAATTAATTTAATAATTTTTTGTGGGGTACATCGCAGTTAGTGCAGTCATTTGAAATATCAGTATTTTTTTGTTTAAATTTCACAGACGTTATTGGTATCGAGATCTACGCACGATAAAACAAAAGAAAACAGATTTTCTTAACTCATACTTGCAAGTAACAAAACTGCCAGCGGTCGTAGACTCCCAAAAAAAAACATCGTCATTATTATTTTATCGTGTTTACATATCGATACCCACCACGTCTGTAGTTTCGCTAGCTAATTTAATTTGACCCTGTATAATCTGTCCTGATATCGACCTAAGATTCGTACCCCGTGTACGCCCCGAAGGGGTCCACAGCCAGAGGTGTATGTATACCCACATTTCGCCAATTAGTATTGTCCCATGTAACAAACCCCGCAGAAAATCCAGACTTCCAGCTGCTACGGAGAGTTTCGTAATGGAAGCCCATTTTGCCCGGCCCTGCGCTTAGGGCGTTCCATAATCATAGTGCAGGGCAGGTGACGTGAGAGGCAGGTCAAGGTGACAGGCGTTGCAGCGTCTTTCCAATTTATACAAGGCCAAAACGCAGCCGTAGGAAATTGGTCGCGTAAACATTGTAATGCTACTTTTAAATCTGTGATTAAAATGTGTATGTCAACCGCCTCCATTTCTCACAATTTCACGGGCTCATTTCAGTGACATTATAATTACACTGGACCCACGCAGTGATGTAACATTTCTATTATAAGGCGTAGTCAAGGCAGCCCCGCATGGCGGGTCTCCTACTTATGAGTGGTTTAAAAAAAATAACCTAACTTCTAACCTAACCTGTCCGAGTCGGGGTGCCCCAAGTCCCGAGCTCGCTTCGCTCGTTCTTGCATCCTATCCTACCCTATGGCGGATGAAGAAGAGTTGATCAATCAACACGCACGAAGTTCCCACTACAAACTCGACTTATAATATACCTAGGGTTATTATAAAATCGCTACAGCGTTCCCGTGAAATTACAATAATACTAAATTTATTAAAAAATAATAAAAAATTGTCATTGCTGCCGATTCTCTTGTACACCGAACTAAACTATCACTAAAATTCCTTACTCATGGCTATGAGATTCTTACAGCTATTCTGCAAAAAAATATCTCTAATTTTAAAAATAATTTTGACGCAACAAAAATTTAATTTGACAATCGCGACTCCACGTGGTAGGTACTTGTTTGCCCGTGATTTTTTTTTAGAGCCGGAGGCACGCATAATGGGGGGCAGCCTCGACGTATTTTTAACGGATTATTTTACTTTTTGTACGGAAAATATAAAAAAAAATTACCTACGATTAGAGTTTTAGGGGTTTAAGGGTCGCATAAAGGGGGTCGAAATTTTCATTATTTTTGCGATAGGACACACCGTTTTCGAGATATAAGCAAAATAAAATAAAAAAAGATACAGTGCTGTTTTTGCACCTGAAGTCGAGGTGTTGTGGTCAATTTTAGTTCATGACAACTAATTTTATTCCACACCTTTTTAATCGCGATTAAAAATATCTAGATTTAGTTAGACAACCAGAATTTTAGGTGAACAACGTCAAATTCAGAATAGCAAAATTGGCATTTTCACTAAACTAATAATTCAGTGCCATCTTAGTGCTGTCAAACTAAAATAAAGTTAAGTTGTGTCACTTTAGTCTATTTCAGAATGAGAAATCGTCGTTTGACAGAAATAAACTAAATTTTAGTGATTTATATTCTAGTTTAGAGAGTTTTGTGACAAGAGAATCGGCACCATTGCCTTTTTACCAAGTCGATTAGTTCTTATGCACTGGCCCTATATATTATGGAATTACGTAGTTAATTAATTAATTAATTAGTCACTACGAAGTTTACGCGAATATTTGCGTACTACTCTTCTATAGATTGGAAGACCTTAGTAAAGAATTTTTTTTCCAATCAATACGCGATTAGTTTCACACCCTTGCGTTCTCTCCTTGTACAGAATGGAAAGACGCGTCGTTGCAAACATGCTACAAAATCGTGTCATATTGATCTGCTATTTGCTACTTCACTCAATTTTTCTTGACTGAAATAACAAAGTGTGTATGGTAAACCCCCAAAAATCCAAAATCCTCATTAATTTTGATAAACTCACCTAGATCAGCGTAACTCTGCCTGCAGAACGCGCGCCTGCCTCCGAAGCCGACGTCATACTGCGGGAACGTACTCGAAGCTTCCACTGCTGACCAGGCGTCGCGTGCGCGCTGGTACGTTACGAAGCCGTAACGCGTACTGGGGAATATAAGTAGATGTTTTTAATATTCACTGGCGTAAAACTGGATAAAAAGCTTTGAGGAAACTGAAATCATGCCACAGAACCTAACGTTAGCAGACGTGGGCTCGCGCGTTGTACTACGTCTCAATTCCCATCAAAAAGAGGAGGAAGGAGTTCCAGAAGCTGATAGATTCACAAGAAGTGATGTAGCGGCCCATTTCCTCAAAAACACCACCCACTCCGATTAAGCATTTCAGATAAAAAAAAACAACAAAAAATGAAAAGGTGAGTGGTGAAAATAATCTACACGCGATTCTTAAGGTTGCACTAGTCGACAGCTCGAACTCGTTGGTGGGCGTGGCTAATATTCTATTTAGCTTATTTATTCATTAATTTAGTTATATTTATTAAGTATTGTATATTTAGTTTTTATTTGTTTATTTAGTGAAATAGACGATAATTTATAACGAAAACGAGCGTAAAATTTAATGAACTGATCTTTGGGCATACGGATATTATGAAAAAAACTACTGAATGTATTTATTCAAAATAAAGTTATTTGAAATCTTTAATAAATTAACTATCCTATACGGTAACAGTTTTATCATTTTCATACAACGGGAGTTATTTATTTACGCCCAAAGATGCGTTGAAATATGGAAGTTTCGAGCTCATAACTTTCAAGCTATTTTTTTTAATTCTGTGTCCGTACAACGCTATTAATGACGAGACAAGCATGTAGATAAAAAAATTAATGTACTCTGTCAAACAGTGGAGTAAACTCCATACGACGTTAGTATCTAAGAAGAATGACTGACAAGTGTAACCTTAAGTGCCCGCCTGTTGCGCCCTGGAATGTCAACCAGGCTACCAACGTGCTGACTGGCTGATACTTATACCACGGCATAATACTCTCATAATAATAGTTTGCGCCAATACAAGAAAAAAAGCAATCCACTGTACCTACACAGTAAGATAAGAAATCAAAGAGAAAGTGTATATAGTTTTATACTAAAACCGAAAGAAGCCCAGCATTTGAAAAAAAAAAGATTGATCTATATAACACAGTTCATATATGTAATAATGACAATATTATATAAAATACTGACCCATCCTCCTTGCTATGAAGCCGCACCTCCAGCACATGTCCAAATTTGGAGAACTGGTTCTTCAACGTGAGCTTGGTGACGTCCTTTTCCAGGCGACCCACGAACACTATCCGACGCTCTTCCACTGGCGTATTGCTTTCTCTGTAACAAGACACAGGGTTAATGCTGGTGATGTCTGAACAAACTCATGTCTGAACAAACTTCACTCGAGTGAAGCGTCTGATATCGGTCTTATTTCTTTCTTTCTTCCAATTAGGTAGTGAAAAAGGAATTTCGATGAGCAACGCAGTTTAAACAGAGGAACCCTATGAAACCTCCTCGCTATAGTGTTCACCTGTTTAAAATCTCGAACAGAAAATCTGTTTTAACCAAATTTTATAATAAACATAGAAACGTTTTATTTATGTTAAAAATCTATCCATAGTTTGTCAAATGTTAGTAAACAACAGAAATAAAAATTTGATTTGAGATTGCGAAATAATGAACCTTATTTTACAATGAACAAAAATTTGCAAATACAATATGTTAGGTCAAGTAAAATTTTAGTATAATAACTACTACTGCAGTGACCAAAGTTACTAACCTTTGTCACAAGCTTAAACTTAAAGACTTATTCGTAATTACAATAACAACTCATCACGCTTGTTTTCTCAAAAGGATTAGGCAGAGGTGTTTCCTAAATAAAAAAAATGTTATAATGTCAAAGAGAGGATAAAAATATTGTATGAAACATGATTAAACTATTTAATTACGAATAGCAAAGTTATTATTCTGACATTCTCTTAAATTTGTATGACAATATTTTATATTTGACTGTACATGTTGCAACATCTCTTATAGTTAAAATACAGTGTAACTAATTCAATCTTTTTTAACTTCCCATAATGAATTTCAATTTTTTATTTGAAATTAAAGAACTTACCTATCTTCCGAGCTATAACTCCTATACCCCTTCTGATTATAGATCTCATCTCGTTGGTATGGGCTGCAGGATCCTCTCGACTTCCTGGAGCTACTTGATGATGAACTGGATCCAGACGACGATGAAGAGGAAGAAGATGATGAGCTGGAACAGTCAGGTAGAGATTAAAAAATGATCAAGAGAAACACGGTTTCTTAAATTTTCTCTTTTCCACCAAGAATTACATTAATGAAATAATTATTTAATTGATTGATTTTTGATTTTTAAAGATATTTAATAACAGAAAGGTAAACACAAGTTAACAAAAAAATCTTATTCTAAATGTTAAATAGGCTAAAACACCTCTTTTAACAACCAACATGAAATATATGATTCACTACTAATTATTTAATTTATACATATATGACTGTTTAGTTATGTAGGGTTTGCAGCCCCACATTTTTAAATTAAGATACCCAAGCTCCCCTTTTTATTAACTGTTGCTGTAATTACGGCATTCAAGCGTTTAAAATAACCTTTTTACCATTTGAAATAAATAAATTTTAATTTAATTTAAAGCAGTAGCTTACAAAGTCGGTTATTATTTGGCAGTAAAGTTTTTCATAACCTTTATGACAACTTGCTGGAGTAAGATTCCTCTTTGAATATTATTAACATGTTCTGAAGAACTCTAATATCTATGAAAATACCTTATAATTATAAAAGATTGGTAGGTACTTGAACTACCCACAGGATTTAGACATTCAAAACCAAGTTTAGATTTAATTAAATTGAAAAATTGAGTAGTTGAAGTTATCTATTATCTAAAAACTATGGCGGAGAGTATCGACTCTCCGATTATTAAAAGTTTTGTGAGAAGGACAATCACGAAACATTAAACTGGGGATGTCCTTTTCACAATACCTTATTCTGTCTTCTTCTCTATTGTATTTTAACTACTAATACTAGTAATAAAATATAAGATTGTTTACTAATATGCTGGATAATTGTTGTCCGAAAATAAAGTTTTTTTTTTTTAATGATTTGATTGGTTTAGTCTAATGTGAGGTAGGCCTTGCTCGGGATATTATCATGAGCAGATGTCTGGCGCGCGAAAAACCTTTAAGGCAGCCCTCAAATATGTACAGAATAATCAAGAAAAAATCGAAATAGATTAAATTGGTTCGACATGAAACATTCAAAAATGCGAAATTTTGGAAGGAAATCAAGAAGCTAATCCTAAGAGTGATACTCTTGTTAGTGTGGAAGGGGACACCGATAAGACTATTATTGCACATAAGTTCCGGAAACACTGATGTAACGCTGCCCTTCAGGCAGATGCAGACTGTGACAGCAGAGAAGCTGCATTATGGAAATGGTGCGGAGGCTTTCATATCACAACCGATGACGTCCTTGCCGTGCTCAGAGGTATGAAGCATGGAAAGTCTCCGGGACATGACGGCCTTAGTTTAGAGCATTTGGTGAATGCGGGCCAGTATATCTGTTGTGTATAAGCACAGTTTTTTAACCTATATGCACAACATTTTTACATGCCAGCGGATCTCATTCGCACAGTTTTTGTTCCTGTTCCAAAAAACAGGACTGGTGCTGTCTCAAGCATGGCCAATTACAGACCTATCTCTCGCAACAATAGTGGCCAAGGTTCTTGAACGTCTAATACACAAGAAGCTGAGTCCGTCACTTAAGATTGACGATGGTCAGTTTGGTTTTCTGCCAGGATTTTCAACTGACATGGCTATATTCTCCCTCAAACAAGTTGTCAAGCATTATGTCGATCAGGCAACCACTGTATATGCTTGTTTCCTTGCTCTAAGTCGCGCTTTTGACACCATGAACCCTGATACATGACCATGATACCTGTTGTGGGGGAAGCTAGAAAGTAGTAATGTGCCAGCTGTGGTTACGGGGCTTATCAGATATTGGTATTGTAATCAGTCCAACAATATCATATGGGGTTGTTCTGTGTCCGAAGACTAGAAGCTGTCGTGTGGTGTTAGGCAGGGGGGTTTGACCTCTGCCGACCTGTTTAATCTCTATGTGAACCGACGTGATTGAAGAGTTAAGCATGGCACCGGTAGGGCTCAAGTTGGGCGATCGTAATGTGATATGGTTCTGCTCAGCCCCTCAATTAAGGGCATAAGAAAGTTGCTGGTTATTTGTGATCAGTATGCTAAAAACCATGACTTAGTTTACAATGCTAGAAAAACAGAACTGATGACATTCAGGTCGGGAAAGCGTCCTCAAAATGTTCCACCAGTGTGCATTGGGGTCAGACTGTGAAGGTTATGGAGCGGTTCAAGTACCTTAGTCACATACTGACATCGGACATGAAAGACGATTCGGATATCGATCGCCAGCGTCGCTTGCCAGAAGATTCTTTAAGGCTAAAGTACAGACTAAAGTGCACCTGTTTAGAACGTACTGTCAAAGTTTCTATACGGGCCAGTTCTGGACTGAAGACAGAAGTTTTGGGATGGCATACGTGTTCAGTACAATAACGTCTACAAACACCTAATAAGCGCTACTGTAGTGCCTCTAGAAAGTTCGCGGAGGCGACGCTGAACGCGTTCAATGCTATTCAGCAGCAGAACTGCATCATTCATGTCCAGGGTTGGTACGTGTAGAAACAGTATAGTTAAGGACCTTGCTGATAGAATGTATGCTACCAAGACCTACAAGCGGTGGTTGGAAATAGCCGCGTAGAAGTATTTTTTTTTTTGGTGTACAAGAGAGGAAAGGCGTGAGTTTATGTTTGTGTCTATGTAATGAATTTCTTTTATTGTGTTTTTTTTAATGGTTCATGTGGTCTGCAATAAAGATTTTTATTATTATTATTGTCCAATGCCTAATTGCTTGTATTACTTGTAGTTAATTTGGTCAACTAAGCACAATATTGGCAATGGGTCCTGTTTTTAAGTCTCGCTATAGACACAATTCCTTTTTTTTAATTTAAGACAATTTCTATAAAATAATCTGCAAGTTAGTTTAACGCAAATGTATCCGGAGGTTATGAAACAGGAAAAGACGTTAAAAAAACACTTCTAAGACCGTTTTCCTGAAAGTTTAAAAGAAGTCGTTTAACGTTTATATTTCGCCATAAATCATTGCTCAACGAAGCCATTTCAAATGAACTCTCTACCTACTATTGTTCGATCCTGCTAAGCACGTGTACATTCACAAGTCGTCCGCGCCAGTCGACCCGCATCCTTAATGCTTAATACTGTCGCAATAGGAAGCTTTATGCGTATTTTTTAACGTTCTATGAAGCTTTTTGTACAGGACATACTACTTCGCACGGTTTTTACGACTTTTTGTTTTAATATGTGATTTTAATATAAATGTATTATAGACATAAACCTTTCGTAATAAGTTCTCTAAATGTTTGTGAAAACCGAATCAAAATATGTTGCTGCGTAGTTTAGCAGAACAAAGATATAAATAAGCAGACACAATTTCAGATAATACAAGCCCTAATTTTTTTCCGAATAAGTTGTCTTTTTGAAATAAAGCTAATTCACGGACCTGTATACTTGAAGTACCTTGTTCCTATTTATATTTAGCTACAAAACAATTATAAGGAAAACTATGCAATTATAACCTGCTAGTGTATATGGAACTGTAATAATAATACGTAAACAAAGAACGATAATACCTAAACATTTGAATAGATGTGCCTAATGTCCTATTTTTAACCGACTTCTTCTGTGACGACTCAAAGCAGTTGATTATTCTTAAAACACATTTGGAGGGTTCCTCTTTTCAGAGCGCTGACTCCGGCAGTGAGAACGCTTTTCGTTCACAATAGTGATTGTCTAACTCCTTATTTCATTTTTTTTTTACGATTTTTTTGTGGCACGTTCGATTGGTGCAGGTATAAATCATGGCCAACAAGATATTTTGTCATTCCGTCGTCCCTTAGACGCATATTTATGTAAAATCAAACAACCCGGTTACTTCCATATGCGTTTTTTGCATGCAACCTCTGCACTTATGATTCTCCATTACTGATCAACAACAAAAAAAAAACTAACGTTTCAAAAATCACAGTTTTAATAAACCGCATATTTCCAGTATTGAGAATATACAGATAAGAATTATTAAAATTCCCTAAAACTACGACTGATACCGCATGTGGTTTAATTAATCTCAAAATTAAAACTGTGACAATACTCGCCATGGAGTTCTAGAAATTGGGACGAATGAACACGTGTTTTATTTTTACTTTATACTTGTATGTATGTGATTCTTTTACATACTTACTTACGCTACAGTAAAAGTGAGATTATAATTATAAATAAGAAATTTAGACAAAATTTACAGGGAGACAATTCGAGACAGAGTAGTATCTTTGAGAGGAGATAGCGCATAACTATAACACATTGCGACATTGCGAAATTACGAAATGCAGTTCTTGATTTGCAGTTACTGACACGCTTTTAAGGTTAAGCGCGCACTACGATTTTTAATCGTAGCGGAAAATAATCGCAAATCTATAAACAATACCAAAATACAAGAGTCCGCGCACTGCGGTAAAAAATCACTTAAGAATTCGGTTGAAAAATTATTTTCTTTTGCAATTTTATTTCGCAGTTTAAAAATCGCAATCATAGTGCGCGATTGGCGTAAAAGGTATTGCTGTAGTTACCCTGCTTAGGCGGTGTATGTTGTTTACCCTATCTCAAAATTCCTCCCTGTACGAAAATCGCTAAAGCATAATGCTTACCTAGAGGACGAATCCGAGCTTTCAGATACCGTGGGTTTCCTCAACGGCGGGGTCATTGACTTCGCAATTTTCCTATCATTCCTATCATTGCCATTCATATGAGGACTTGGCTTCGTCTTCTTGGCGACAGGACTCTTAGACCGAGTCTCTGTCGGCCTTGAACGAGATTTAGAGCGGTTAGGACGATCGCGTCTAACCGAGGGTGAACGTCTTTTGTGGTACGGGGATCTGGACCTACGTTTCCTTTTGTAAGGAGAGTTTGATCGTCTGTATCTCCTGAAGCGACCACGCGACCTTGAGGGACTGCGACTGCGACTGCGACTACGCGACCGTCTTCTGCGACTGCGCGACAACGACCTCGATCGTCTTCTGTACTTAGAATCGTATCGGTCCCTCGATCTGGACCTCTTCTCTTTTGCTTCCATCCGTTCTGTTCTCATTTCTTTAGGTTTAGATACTCTTTCATCAGGTTTCGGCTGCTTTACTTGACGTTCTTCATTTATACGCGATGGGCTTTCATCGCTTGATAAAGACATGTCACTGTCGTTTCTCTTTCTGCTCACTGGGCTTGCTCTTTCTTTAGGCATTGAGGCTAAGATTGGCAGTTCAGCGAATTCGGCCAATGTATCAGTTTGTACGACCATGCTGGAGAAACCGGGTTTACTTCTGTGCTTTCCTAAATGTAGGATGACTTTGTCTTCGCCGTGTTCAGCTTTAGGATCGTATTCTCTGACTATCGTTGTCTTTACAAATCTGAAATCGCGTTTCTCTTGTGGAGATTTAGGTTTAGAGTGTCTGTCGTCATGTTTTTCAGCCTCTTCGGGCGCTTTCTTCATGACTACGTCTTGGATACTAGAGAATAGAGAATTGCTCAATATTTTAGTCTCAACTTGTTTCCCCACACTTTTCAATGTTGCTGTTATATCTTTGTATCGTTCTTTGTCTATTTTTATGTCTGAATGCTTTTTCTCGTCAATCGGACTTCTTTTGTCTCTCTTCACATTATCAAATACGTTCTGTTTCAGTACATGATCAGACTTCTTTATTTTGAAATTAATCATAGATTTGGATTCATTTGCCGGAGATGTAGCTTTTATTACTTTCTCAACGGGCTCTTCAACAACGTGACTGAACATATTTTCTTCAGTATTTGTTCCTATACTGACGAGAATAATTTCTTCATAATCAGCTGACAATTGAGGCTTTTCCATAGGTACTGGCAGAATTTCTGGTTGACTCATTCCTACAATTTTCATCATTTCGGCATCACTTATTAAAGGTTGTAGTTGCAAATTCTCTACTTTAGGTATCTTACTCATTACGATATCTTCATCTCTCTTCCTCATAGCTTCAGCTTTTTGTTTCTTAGTATTCATCAAAATTTTCCTAGAAGCCTCTTTGATTGGGTCGAAGAATGTTTGTTCGTTGTTCACTTTGCCAGTTGCGTTTAGTAAGCCGTTGGGAGGGGTCTGTATTATTGGAGATTTGACCACTTTGTCGAGTAAAGGAATAGGCATGTCTGGGAATATCGCCTCTGGACTCACGGTCGCAGAGCTGTTATTCGAACAGACGCCTCTTCTCAATTTATATTCTTGTAGATTAAGTTTCTTTCTCTTCAAAGGTTGTTCAGCCTCCTTTTTAATAGCAACCTCAAGCATATTCAGTTCATCGTCAAACGGCCTCTTTTCTGCTTTGGGTTGCAACGCCTGAGGTATCTGAACATCGTGCTTATTACTAAACAAAGCTGTATAAAAGTTTTCATTTTTCGGACGGGGTTCTTCCTTTACAGTAACAGTCTCTACGTTATTTACAACTTTACCTTTGCTCCTATCTAATTCTTTAATATTTTTGTCCTGTTTTTCTACATTCTTCGTTTTATCACTAACACTATTTTTACACTTGTCTATATTTTTATCTTTCTGAGAGTCTACGTGATCACAGTTTAGTATAACTTCAGATTTATTTTTAATAGTTAACTTAATGCTACCATTAGAATTTTGACTACAATTATCACTCGCTTTAGAAGCACTTTTGATCATCACAGAACTGTTAGATTTATCTTTAAAACTATCGGGCGCACTGTGGGGTGGGGACAGTTTTTTACGACAGTTCGCCTGTACTGGCGGTTTTACACTCGGCTTTACACTAGTCTTCTTTTTAGCGTCTATATCGTCCGGTTTAGTCACTTTTTTGTTTTTAGCATTACTGTCAGTCTCCTCGTCACTACTGAGATGGTACACTACTTTTTTGCTCTTACACGACCTATGTCTTGAGTTCAGTATTCTGCTATTGCTAGACAACACTTCCGGTTTGAGAAGGCTCTGCCCGCCCTTGAGGTTGGGCAGACTGTGCCGCTTTTTCGATGAACAGTAGTCGTGGTCCGAGTGGACAGGACTTTGTGACCGCCTGACGGTAGTGTTAATTGGCGTCGGCATCTGTAATAACGTATTGCGATTGAAAGTGTCCTTTAACTTGACCTAAGAAGCAAACAGGACATTAAGATACTTACCAGTATTTGCCGCATTTTATTCTTGTTTAGCTGCACGCCCGCGTCTTGAAGCCTCATACCGTTTGTCAAAGCGTTCTTATTGAAACTCTTGATCTTTGGATTTTCAGTTTTAACTACCGGTATCACCTTTTTCTTAGTGTTAAGTTTTTCAGTAGCTTCAAACTGCTCCAGTAAAGAGTTCAAGTTGTTCGCTTCGAGAACCGGTATGACGGTATCGTTGCAAGACTCTACGTCCACAAAATCTTCCAATTCGCCCTTTGAATCTCCTGTATTTTCCTTCTTTATAGCTGTTTTCTCTATGCAGAAATCTAAGACATTTGGTATTGGTGTAGATGTTCGTTTTAATGGAGGTAAATTTTCTACTTTTGGTGCAGTTTCGATGGTAGCTTCAAGTGGCCTTTCAATTTCCATATCTTGATGACTCAAATCATCGTCTTCGGGTTCAGCCTTAGGATCTGTTTTGTTGTTGGTTATTAGAAAGCTGTTAACATCTTCATCTGTCAGTGTCCGTGGCATGTCATCACTTTTATTAGCATTCTCTGATTTGTCCTTGTCGTTGTCAAAAGCAAGGTCAGATAGATCTAAGTTTAAGTCTTCAAAGCTCATGCACGTTTTTACGTCATCGATATCCATGCAAATATTCGGCATGGGCGATTGGGGAACCGAACACGACTTTTGTATGTGTCTGAATTTGGTGTATGTCATGTCTTCTAATAGATACCGTTTAAGTTCTTCGATGTTAGGCAGAACTTCTAAATCAGACTCGTTTATTGACACATCTGCATTCTCTGCGTTATCCTCGTCATCGTTATCTCCGTCATTATCGGTTTCATTGTCAGTTTCAGTGTTTTCTTGTACATCTTTTTTAACGTCAGTAACAATAAATTCTTCTACATTAGGTATAGGAACTGGTATATGAAACTGTGTGCTCTCTTCTTCAGGTAACTTGTGTTTTATGAAAAAATCGTCGATATTTGGCACTGGTATCGTTTCCTTACCTTTGTCCTTTATAAAATATTCGTCTACGTCTTTCACCACTGGACCGTCTGTATCCAATATGTGTTCGTTGTTATTATTCTTAATGAAATATTCATCGACATTTGAAACTACTGGAGTGTCTAAATTAATATCTAGACCATCCTGACTTGTATTCCGTTCTTGATAATTGACTTCTCTGTAGCTACTATCGTTGCCATTTATGCACGCTGCCTCCATGTCTTTTTCACTGATTGCATAATCTACGGTATCTATATCGTCATCCGAAGAAGCTTCGATTAAGTCTAAATCAGGGTTGACCGTGTAAACAGTGATGACATCATAATCATGGCCTTCCACTAAAGAATTGTCTTCTATACTGCTGGATCCGGTCATTTGTATGTTATGGTGTGAATTTGAATGTATAACATCGTTGTCATCGTCGACTTCGATAGTTTCATCGTCATCATCGTCGACGTTAACTTCGTGTACTACTATAGCTTCTTCGAGTTCCTCATCGCTGTCATCTGCATTCTCTTGCACACCATTTTCTTCCAAGTCTTCCATACTTTCTTCTAGACCGGAACTTTCGTCGTCCGAACTAGTGTCTTGACTTGATTGTGTTATATTCATCTGAAATGAATGCACCAAATTTATGCTTATACGTTACTTGGAAACTGTTCTACAAATATACTGCAAGCATAAACCCTTGAATACAGAAAATAAGTGTATACTCACAGTCTGATTCTGGCACCAATCGCCATTACTGCTGTCTACAGAATGCCTCACCTGGGGCACGCTAATCTGAGGATATTCGGGGCTATTCTGGTTGCAGCTGCTTTCCGAAGACAAGGAGTCACTCTTCATACGGAGGATCTTGTGGCCGATGGGACGGAAACGCGCCTGGTGATACGTATTCAGAATGTGCGACTCCATGTCTGTGGAAGATAAGACTAGATTTAATATTTTTTAGAACTTGGCTACATTTATAGCAGTACATATTTCACAGTAATGTATGACGTGATTGTTAGATGTATAGCCTACCATAAAATAGTAAACTAAAGACACACTAGATTTAGTGTTACATAACAGAAGTACACTACAGCTGAATTTGATGTGATCTTGCCTCAATTCATGAAGAGGAGTAGCATATATTTTTGTATGCAATACCTCAAAAATTATACACATTTTCAGTCTTCCAGATGCACAGGTGCTAAATGGATAAACCGTATAATAACATGCTACTCTAGAATGACAGTGAGCGAGATTATTGTCCAAACCACAAACGTTAGAAACAAATTAGACAAGGCAAGCTGTTGGTCACTTCCTGACTGTAACTTGGAAAAAAAACGGCAAGAATTAATTCCGTTATCTGGTCATTAAAATTATGTTTCAACGATAATGTATTTTTTTTTTGCATAATGTACACTCAGTTACAGGCTAGACTAAAGTTGAGTACATGACCCCGTTGGGGTGCAACAAATTCAAAGTCAAAGTTTTTATTTGTAAAACATAGGTGGATGTAAAAAACAGGTGTTGTAAATAAAATATGTATAAGTACACTATGTTTTGCCGTTGACGGCGTACAAAAATCAAGTAGGTGTCTAAACTTAGGTATGTAAAATAATTAAATTTCCTTAAAATTATATGACTAAAACATTCCATGCTAAATGATATAAAACTAATGCTAAAACAAAGATAACAATTTTATTATGCGTACAAAACTTATACAAATTTAAATTTTTAGAAATAACATTAAACATTTTTATTATATTTTATTAGAATATATTTAGAGGGTGACAGATATGATATAATCAAAGCATTTAACTACCTCTAACTCTTAATGCACATATTTATCCACATAATTTGTATTATCGTTTAGGTATTCATTAACTGAATAATATGCCTTCTGCGCTAAGAAACTGATTAAATGTTTTTCAAACTTAATCAAATCGTGTTTGTCTCTAATAGGCTTCGGTATTTTGTTATACAATCTGGGTGCCATGCCTAGAAAACTTTTTGTGTAAAATGCTGTGTTGATATGTATTAGCACAAGGATTTCAAAAAGATGTAAGTTTGATTTCACGAATACTGTAACAAGTATTATTACATTTAAAACTTTTATCTAGGATCTAACTTAAAAGTTAACATTACATTGCATGCCTACTAGATATCAATATCAAAACATTAATTATTACTACCAATACATACACTGTTTCTAACTATATTTAACTTATGATTAATAAAATAAATTGAAATTTATAGTAATATTAATAAAATTATTTTACACATAGATACATAATATTTGTGCTTTATTTTAGCTGCTTATTTTCCATAAACACTTTAATATTATAATAACTTTTTTCTAAAACTAATGACTTAAGTCTAAATTTAAATATGCAAAGTGTTTTTGTGGATCTATGTTGAGGTAATTTATTATTTATTTTTGGTTTCTTCGGTATTCTGCGCTATTTCTATACATCTCTAGTCTAGGAACTGGTAGAATTAATTTAGCTTTGCGGCACTCATTCTTATCAAAATAAAGAGTTGTATATTCTTCTTGACAAATATGGCTATTTCTAGAATATAAATTGCAGGTAACGGTAGGAAATTTTCCTTAATGAAGTGAGGTTTGCAGCTATCTCTTGGTTTTATGTAATATATTATTCGTAGACTTTTCTTTTGGGCAATAAATAAGTCTTTAGCATCTACACTGTGTCCCCACAGGATGTCCACACTTATGTTCAAAATAAGTGACGCTCTTGGTCGTCAAGTCGACATGTTAGTGCTCGAAATGTGTTAAATAAGTTATAGTTTAATAGTAATGGCATCACTGTGTTATAGTAGATTATCTAGGGCAGCTTTTCGTAACCTTTATAAATTGAAATATTCATCAAGGAGCCCACAGCACAGATACGGCGTTAGCGTCACGTTTGCGCAGTTTGCCCTGCCTACATATATTCGACGAATGCCTTCTCTGGACTGACGCCAGATACGAAGGAACTCAACGATGGAACTCGACGTTGTGCAGAATATAAGACAAATAGGAAACAGAAGTACGATAACGAGTTCGAGCTAAAGGAAGAATGGTCAATAAGAAAATGAGGGCATCGGACAGACAAAATGATGTCCCAGAATGATTTTAAACTTAAAAATCTGCCCTTCTTCGTGCCCGTAGCACGTTTTACTATTTGCATTTCTACTTCCCTGTTCTAGTTTGATATAATTTCTGCTACTTATGACGCAATATCCATAACATTTGTTTGGATAAATATAATCTCTTAATTGCAAGTTGGAAGTAGGTATCTGAATCATTGTTTTCCCCTGAAGATAAGCAATTGATATAATACATATTTATCAACAAAATACCTACTAGAACTTATTCAGTTGTCCGATAAAAATATTATGTTAATTCAGGTCATCATACATAGAAGCCATTTTCAGAGATATTGGGCAGCCATTTCGTCGTGACAAAGTAATTTTCGAACATAAAACACTTTGTTTATTGCATGTGTGTCAAAAATATGTTACCTAACCGTCTTTTGTCGAAATATGACCAAATACGGATGACGCCATTCTTTAGGGCATTATGACAGGCTACCCTACTTAAATGGGATTGGACAGGACATAATTATTGTCTGTCGAATGCCTAACAAACTGTGGGCTGAAATAGCATAAAACTTGTGAGCTAATAAAAAAGGGTTTGCGGTAGGACACGAAAGATATGGCGGGACGAAATGGATGGACTTAAAACAAAGATGCGCGGAATCGCGAGGAGTGGATGAAATGGAGAAGGCCTTTCCTCAGAACTGAATCAGAATAAGCTACAAAAAAAACGATTTCGCGAACCATAAACACACTCAAAAAAGGCCATCCGTAATGCGTGACCGCCATTTTTTGGTTATCCTAAATTAAAGGTGCAAACTTTTGCATCCTGGTTTCAGATTACGACATTCAGAAAAGCCAAATAATTAAGATCACGAGGCATCTGAACACGTGCCCGGCTCGAGATCACGGAAAAAGTTTGCTCTCTGCCTGTAGGTACCTAGGGGGGTGGACGGCGCGCGTGACAGTTGCGTAAGAAAACTTATACCTAGCATTCAAATGACGACAATAATATACTGAAAATATCAGGAGTCAAAATTACTCGGTTAGTAATACGAAAATATAGATTACACCACAAATAAAATAGTTTCCGCCTGTAAATATGGCTCATCGTGTTTGAGAAAAAGTTTGGCGCTGTAGAGACGTAGACTTTTGTCTCTGTCAGTACGAGCCCCGTTCTAAAGCTTGTGTCTTATTTACGTGTACTGAGGGATCACTCTCAAGACGCAGGTCAATTTATCATGTATGACGACACCGATGTCCTTATAAATTACAAGCTATATTTATTAAACTAATATTTTTCGTGTTTATTACGCAGACACACGACGTATCCTGATCTTGAAAAGTTTATCAACCCGTGACAACGGGTTGATAAACTTTTCAAGATCAATGTCAGAGAAGTAAAGTGATAAAATGCATTGCTCGTAATATTAGTTGTCTGATGAGAAATGAGAGTTCACTTGGGTCAAGTGCCATGATTCGCATTTCAGAAGACCAATTCTCTTACTAAATAAAAGTTCAATTTCAAGTCACAATCTCATGGCGACAATCCAATGTCAAAAATATTGGTAAATTGGAGGTTTATTGACAGATTGATACTGAGATTAAAATTTGAAATTTCTTAAAAATACAGGAATTGTCCTTCAGACGTATTGAGGTAGACTTCCGAGGGCGAAATTGTGCCCTAATAGGATTAGGCTGTCTCTCAACTGTCGAGACTCGAGAGTCGCTAATGTCCGTGCGAGACTCGTAGGCGAAAATCACCAGACGAGCTGTCGCACTACTATGTTTACTCTCAAACTCAAAGCATTTATTTCAAATAAACCAATTACAGGCACTTTTGAATTGTCAAGGGGTCAGTCAGTCAGAAAGATGAGGCTAGTTGCCCATACAAAGCGTAGTAGGTACCTATGGAAAAGAACGGGCAAGAAACTCCACGGACACTCTTTTAAATCAAAATATTGTTACAAAAATTGGTTACATCATTCATGTTGAAATTATGCATGTGAGAACGATGTATTAATAAGACATGCACGTAAAAATCTCACCATGTAAACGATGCATATGATGAGTCTCGTTGCTAGAACGGACATTCTCGCCTTTTGACGGTCTAGTTTTAGAGTATAGAAGTATGAGGAACAGGGTGTAAAGCTCACTCATGCTCTATGGAAAAGGGAGAATCATCCGACCAGACGGGTGTTGTGTCTGGTGGGCAATTGCCCGACGGTTGATGTCGGGACGTTGTATATAATTATGCTAGTTGCGCGGTAAACTCTGCGCGATGCAGGATTTTGCGAGACGTCAGTGTGACGTGTAGCTCGCATGTGGCGATGTGGATACCGCTACAAGGGTATATTTTCAAAGGGACATGAGATTTGTATCTGAGTGAGTGCAAATGTGTACCAGTTTGTACAGAGCGCACACATCTTTGACCCACTACTTTCGCCCACTCCCACAGATACAGCAAGGCAAGTGTCACGTTTTGAGAACTGAATATCCAAGTTTTTTTTTAATGTTGAAATTATACAAATGTTTCAATGCTTCTTACGGATATATTATAGACAGTAACAATAGAATTTATTTATTCAAGTGTAATTTATTAATACGTATGATGTTGAAGGCGACACGTTGTATTTGCTTGAATTGTGTAAAATTCCCTACTTATAAAAGACTGGAAGGACACACGTGTTAAGTAACTTTATGACAGATTTGAATGCGTCAGGCCCACTTGCGCGTGTATGGGTTATCATAAATAACTCTGAGTTAACAGCTAACTCACTCAGGGTTAATCAAATAATTAATCTTGCTCCACCAAGAGTTAGAAGTAAACCTAGAGTTAAACTTTTAAATGTTAAGTCGCTAAACTCTGGGTTAGTGTTAGTAATGTCAAAATAAATTGACGTTATGAAGTACCGCTTATAACTTGTTTTGTAATTTATATTGTTCAACGTTGTACTAAGTGAAAATTTGGTACTATATCAGCAGGCAATATATTCATGATCTCATTTGAAAATAAATACAAATTATAAAAAACTTAAAATATACACTCGAGAGCAATGAATCCGGGTCACTTAAAGAATCCTAAAAATCTCGGAAACAAAAAATGCTAGGTTAATGCAATAAATTGTATTTAATAGACAATGTAATACTCCTTAAATGAAGGTATTAAAACTTCTTAGTTATTGTAAAGTTATATCATAAAAAAAACAAATTTGAAAAAGGGCCACTTTCGAAGATGGAACTACGAAATTACAGCATTTGGTTTTGCTTTTGTTTGTAATCTGTCATTTATGTGGGTACATAAACCATGTTGATAGTGCTCTATATTCATTATTCAAGCTGCAATTATGTCGCTTACGCCTGAAGAATGCACCAGAATACTTACAATGCTGGAAACCGGCCGGAGTCAGCGCGATACAGCCAGGACTGTCGGTGTGTCGCTGTCAACAGTACAAAGAGTTCTCCGACGTTACGAAGAAACTGGTTCTAACCTACGCAGACCAGGAACGGGCAGAACCAGGTGTACCACAGCACGAGAAGACCGATACTTGGTGAACACCATGCTTCGAAATCGCTTTCTCACAGGAACTGAACTCACAAATCAGTTTCGACGCCTCGGAGGAAGTAACCCAAGTGCATGGACAGTAAGACGTCGGCTTGCTGAATCTAACTTAAAACCCCTTAGACCTGCAAACGGCCCTAAACTGGAGCGTGGGCATCGTATTTCAAGACTAAGATATGCCCAGAGCCACGTAAATTGGAGTATTGAAGATTGGTCAAAAGTTATGTTCTCCGACGAATCAAAATTTATGCTCTACAAGCACGATGGAAGACACAGAGTGTATCGAAGACCAGGGGAAAGATTCAAGCAAGCATGCATCGAAGAAAAAGTAGCCTACGGTGGTGGGTCTGTACTTGTGTGGGCCGGAATTTCTTCTGAAAGTCGCACAGAGCTGGTGATCATAGAAAACGGCTCTTTAACTAGCGTAAGATATGTGGAAGAAATCCTCAATGATCACGTTGGTCCATTTATGGTCAATTTAGGTGAGGATGCTATATTTATGCATGACAATGCCCGACCTCATACAGGTAGGATTGTGAATGACTACCTTCAAGAGATGAACATTACTCGTATGGAGTGGCCAGCGCGCAGCCCGGATATCAACCCGATCGAGCATGCTTGGGACGAGCTAGGCAGATGCGTAAAACAACGAAACCCTCCCCCAATCACGCTTCGTGAGCTCAAAATTGCTCTCACAGAGGAATGGGAGAATATTCCCCAAAATCGTATAAGGAACTTGGTGTACAGCATGCCAAACCGCGTAAACGCAGTAATGGAAGCACGAGGAGGCAATACGAAGTATTAAAATTCAAGAAAATCGTAATAAAGTTCAAAAATTTCATGTTTCCTATTTTTGTTTTAAGGAGAGATCAGCAGTTTTTTTCTTTATGTAATTTTGTGTTAATAAAATGTATGGTGACTCATATTTTTTTTACTTTCATTTAAGGAGTATTACATTGTCTATTAAATACAATTTATTGCATTAACCTATCATTTTTAGTTTCCGAGATTTTTAACATTCTTTAAGTGACCCGGATTCATTGCTCTCGAGTGTATTTTTCACATAAAAACATGTTTTTTCAATACAATTTTATTTCTGTGAGGATTTCCCAAATGTTTACCAACAACGACCCCCTGTCAATGTCATTTGGCAGTTTTAAGGCGACAATAAGTGCCAGCGACCTTGAGCGAGTGGGAGGAGCATGTAAAACTTTTAAGCGAATAAAATTGCACAGAGCATTAGCGTCTACCCGGACATTGGTCAGCGATGCACTGCCGCCCGTCGCCCGCAAGAGCCCCCGCTTCAACGCGTATCAAGTTTATTCGCAAAAACAACCCACCTTGATATATCAAACACAATACAAAAAAATGCCGTATACAATAATTTGGGTAATTAAATTGTCTTTTAGAAGGTTCAGATTTCATGAAAATACGCCCGATAGTTTTTGCGTGATTATCGTTTTTGTGTTCGCGTTAGACATTACTTTACAAATTAATTACACTAAGTTATAAAAATATAATTTCAAATATTCACATATCAAATTACGAAGAAAATAGTCTAGTTTATCATATATTTTTTTCAAACAAATAAGACTATTCGTTTAGATGTGATGTTCAATTTGGAATCATTAAAAGTCGTATATCTGCGCCTTAATAATATAATGGAGATCTACAACCAACTTGGGGTGAACAAAGGCTGAGAACGACAGAGATATGGAGAATTATTGGTTATAATGCGTATGTGCTTATTACGCTAGTGAGTACCGACCCTTATATTCTTTGAAAAACATATTGTTAGAATTATTGGTCAAAAACTGTCTATTATTCACAACCAATTTGAATAACAGGATAAAACGTTTTTGTAATAACAAAAAAAAATACAACAACAAAATGAATCATAATATTAGGTCAGGTTGTGCAATGGACCTCCCATTATGTCGAAATAAGTGTGAATTGCTGGCTGCAAACACTTGACATTTGACACACCCCAGCTGATTTAATTGTCAAAAGTCCGACTGTCACTAAACATATACAAAATAGTCAAAGAACCCCAAAAAAACAAGTAACACAGTAAAATTATATGAATCAATATTAAAATCTAATATTTTACTATAGCATATTATGCTGTTAATATGATACAAGGTATGGTATTCGTTTTAAATCTGAATAATTCAATTCAATGTGTAATATTACATAAAGTGTCAAGCTAAGTAAACTTGAAAAACACACTCCCAGATCATAATTTAAACTACCCACTATTTGGGTACCACTGGCCACCCACTATAAAAGACGTGGTGGCACTAATAAAGAAGTGATTTTAAGAATAATTTTGATAATTAAACTGCAAACACATACTATAAACTAACGCTTTATTCCAAGGGGGTAGGCAGAAACCACAAAACTCCATATATATGTTACAATTCTTGCATCATTTTTGTCTGCTAGATCAACAGCTAATTACTGAAATCAGTATCAATGGTATGGAGCAGAAAATCCTGCAATTGTATAACCAAAATAACAACTCAGTCATATTTTTCAGCCAAACTATAGAAATTTGATTAATTTGAATAAGCTTTTAGATTATAAGGCTAATCAGATAAATCAGCAGTGGTGGCCCAGTGGTATCGGCCCCGACTTACAAGTTGTAGATCGTGGGTTCGAACCCAGTCAGGCGCTTTACTTTGTGTAAATTATTTCATCACCACTGCTCTCAAAACGGTGAAGGAAAACATCGTGAGGAAACCGGCATGTCCTAGAAACAAAAGTTCGAAGACATGCGACATCTACCAACCCGCACTGGGTCCGCGCGGCAAATTACAGCCCATTCCCTCTCAAAGATAGGAGGCCTGTGTCCCAGCAGTGGGAACATTATAAGCTGAAGATGCATGTTATGCAGATAAATCTAAGAATCATTTTTTATTACATTAATAGCTTTAGCTCGCGTCTTAACCGCGTGAAATTTCTTGTTTTGATATAAAATAGGTAAGTTTTATCTTATGACACTCGACAATACTGTAGCTACCCATTAGTGAAAGAATTTTCAGAATTGGATCAGTCGTTCTGAAGATTACCCCCTAAATACAAACTCACAAATTTTACCTCTTTATAATATTAGTATAGAAAATACTAGCCAGTTCTAGGCCTGTGACCCACAGAGGTCTTTATCAGGAGTGTTATCAGAGTGTCTGGAAATTTTTCTTAAAGATAAAAGAAAACAAAACAAGAACTTTAAACAGCTAAGTTTACTGTATAAAAACAAATTGAGATCAATGACAAATGATGAATCGCTAGAGGTGTAGGTTGTATTGTAGGCTTTCAACTTTTTGTCATGCTTGACTATTTTGCAAACTTGTCAATGGTTTTTCTACTTAAGTAGTAATTTTTTTGGTACAATAAAAAGATTAATTGCAATAAATGTGACCTATTTTAAATTGTTTATTAAGTTCTGTTACTCGCCATAAAATATAAATAGTTTAAATTAATAAAAATTATAACAATTTCAACAGCAGTTATATAAGAATATTAGCATACTATAAAAAAAACCGGCCAAGTGCGAGTCGGACTCCCGCACGAAGGGTTCCGTACCATTATCTATAAAAACGGCAAAAAAAAACACGTTTGTTGCATGGGAGCCCCCTTAAATTTTTATTTTTTTCTGTTTTTTTGTATTTGTTGTTATAGCGGCAACAGAAATACATCATCTGTGAAAATTTCAGCTGTCTAACTATCACGGTTCATGAGATACAGCCTGGTGACAGACGGACAGACGGACAGACAGATGGACTGACGGACAGCGGAGTCTTAGTAATAGGGTCCCGTTTTACCCTTTGGGTATGGAACCCTAAAAATTACGCATATTATTCACTTAACTCATGTAAGCAGAGCCATAGAAAAGGCTATTTCTCCCTCACAGTATTAATTCTGTTATGGCAGAATTAATATAACATAGCATAACTCTAATCCCCATAGGGTTAGGCAGAGGTGTACCTAAAGTACATGCACATTTCTCTCAGTACGGTATGTTTAAGTCCAAGTCCCCGTAATAAGTAGCTACTTAGCACACCCATAGCAGTATTTGAAACTTAAATAAAGGAAAAAAAAAAGGGTAAATAAAATCAAAAGAAAAAGTTGCACACACATTGCCCAGCAATTAAATAAAAAAGCCTATAATATAAAATGGTTGAGCTGAATGGTGCTCATCTATATGTCATATTCGTGAACGGGCGCCATCAGTAGGGACTGTTCATCTCTCTGCCACGGTTTATTTTAATTTCTGAATTGTTATTTTTTTTGTTTCTATCTTTTTTATTACGGACGCTTTTAATGTCTGTCTACATCTTTCTCACATGTATAATTTCCACCAATTTTTTGTAACAAAATTTTGATTTAAAGGAGTGTCTATGGAGTTTCTTGTCCGTTCTTCTCCATAGGTACCTACTAGGCTTTGGAATGAGCAACTAGCTTCATCTTTCTGACTGACTGACCCCTTTACAATTCAAAACTGCCTGTAATTGGTTTATTTGAAATAAGTGCTTGTAGTTTCAGTTTAAAAAACAATTAGCAAAAACTAAAGGAAAATGTGTAAATTACAAGTAAGGTATTTACAAGGCAGGTGAGGGGAAACGGCGGCAAGGGACGCCTTAGGAGGACATATTGTGACCTTATTGGTGATGTTCTTGAGAAAGGTCAAGTGCTTAGTACTCTCAACCTGCGTGTGTGTATGACCAGATGTAGGAACATAAACAAGGCAAAAGGAGCAATCCTTACATACTACTTTTGTCTTTGTTTAGGGTAGGCAGAAACTACAGAATGCCACCTACTACAAAGCAGGTGGCATTCTGTAGTTTCTGCCTACCCCCATGGAAAGAAAGCGTGAGTTTAAGTATGTAAGTATGTACATGTAAATATTGCTTTATCTGCATTCCACATTTAAATGTCTCAAGTCTCCATCCTTCTAATGAATCATTAGAATAAATTAACTTTTGTACGTTCCTTTGTTTTTGTGCAAACTTTAGATCATATCGGGAAACTGCTAGCCTTGTTTCGAAAAAACTCTCATGCGGTAAGGTTGATGACCTTATAAAATTTTACAAAGAACCGTTTTTAATGGAGATGGTACAGAAATTAGTGGTTGTTTATTTAGAACAGTAAATGTTTTATTGACCTACACATATACAAGAAGAAAATCAATGTGAATAGTTCTTCTTTGGTAAAAACATAAATTGCTTCATTAATTCAGTCAATAGTTAATTAGGTAATAAGAATCCTATTACATACATACATAAACTCACGCCTTTCTTCCCATTTGGGCAGGCAGAACTAAGAAACCTATGAATTAATCCGAACTTTCTACTATTTTTAAATAATAGTCAATGTGTCTTAAAACATAGAAATTAGCTAAATACCTTGCCTAATAAATTAATAGCATGACCAGTAAGAAAGTACCCTTTTAAGTACTTAACCATACTAAAGTATTTTTAATTAAAAAAAAATGAAAATGTGATTATTTCATTACTTCATTTACTAAAGTAAATAGGTATGTATGTACATGAAGTATAATTTGCTCTTAACATGTGCTTCCTAACCTAAACATAAATTAGTTAAACTTGATAAGGATTTTTTTGAGGAACTATTAATCTTTGTGGTTTGTTTTAAAAACTAGCTTTTTGCATAATTATCTTGCACCATTACAGGCACACATACTTCCTAGTTACATTTAAAAGGCTTTTCAAGGTCCTTTTCTTCTGATAAAAACTAAATGATTGTTTAGTATTATGATAGGTTTTTAAGGTTATGTGTATATTATGATACAGAAGTTCTCATTTCTATAAAGTTGATAGATACATGAATAAATTAACTTATTTTATAATATTTACACCCACATACATAACTGAATTATACAATAAATGTATTGGAAACTCCACAAGATCACTAGACCCTGAGGTCAAATGTGACTATTTTACAAAACATGGCATTTCAATGTTATCTATTTTAAATCTAAATCATTTACCTTAAATTTCTGGCAGAAAAAAAACATAACATGATTTTGCAAGTTCACACAAATGTTTACATCTTGAATTACACATATCAGTGAAATAATACTCTTTGCAGTTACAGCTTTGTAAGATTTATCTTAAATCTGACGCTAGAAACTCTCTATAACGACTGCCGTCACCGATAAGGACCAAAATAATCTCGGCTAACTGTCAAACCATGTGTGAAACCGAAATAATTTCACGTGACCGCATCAATTTCTGCTCTAAATGTACTCAACAGCTTCACTTACTTCCAATACCCGTAATAACACGCGCACCGACCAGATAACGGTTAATCCATCGTATCGCTGTACTTGCAAAAAAAACTGCACTAAATACATTCGCGTTTTTAGGTTAGGTTCACGGAACCAAATTTTTGCATTTGTGTTCACATTTTAACGTACAATACATCATAATTATGCATTTTTATAGCTTTTTTTACGAAATGTAACAAGTTTAACACCAAAATGGGAAGAATAAACAATGATTATGCGAGATGAATCGCCCGCGCGAACCTAACCTTGATCACGGCACTCGGATAGATTTCTAGTTCAAGGTCTTATGAAAGAACTGAAAAGTCACATGAAGGCGTTACACAAACAAAACTGAAATATCATTGCGACCCGCACAGAAATCTATTTTAAGACAAACAACAGATGAAAAAAGCACTAACCTTTACAACCTCAGGTGACGGCTTTATCCATGTAATTTTTGTTGCGATATTCAAACACTTTAGACACAATAAACACACCACGCAAACCACAAACGTATGTTTTTAACACTTTCAAGATGCACTGGAGTTAATTATAAAAGGTTTTTCGTAAAAAAATTAACACTTTTCACGAAACATCACATGTTACGAACTTCACGACAGCAGTACTGTGTGTTGCCATTATTTATTTTACTACTTGTCATTGTTGAGTGGATAATATGATTGATTTCTCCGGCAAAATAATAATCGATTAGAATTTTTTAAACTTTATTTTACATAATTAATGTAAATGCATTCTTTTATTACAAATAACTTTTTTTTTGGAAAATAATCAATTCCCTAGTCTACAAAAGCGTTAGATCTCATTGCAAGCAACGTATGTAGTACAATCAACTGAATCAACTCTAACAATATTCATAGGTCACTGTTCATAATGAAATAAGTTTAATACAGTTTCCAAAGGTATTGGTTTTACAATAAATTAGAGACATTTAGTACGTTATTAGTCTTTAAACAGTTATGCAAGTGTTTTAGTGATAATTATTTTTATTTTCTTTATTTTTATTTTTTAGGTACCCACGTTTGTTTGATCATTCGTATGTACATAGGTACAATCAGATATTCGTTCATTCGTTAATATTACAACAGGATGCATTCCAAAAAATATTTAAGTTACATATAATATACATATACGTAGGTACCTATATATAAAACTCGTTGCTTTTATTAGGTAAAATTTTACAGATGTCTAAAAGCATTCAGAACAATGTTTCAATGGAGAACAAGGAAACCTTAGCGATCATCAGAGAAGAACAACTTTCCCCTCCAACAACATCTTCTGTTCACTTGGTTGACTCCAAACTAGCCGCACAGGAACTTCAAAAAGATTTAATGAAATGTATTTGTATACAGCACGACGAGGTAAACATTAGTTGTACCTAACTTGATTACCTATCTACAATTATAGTAATACTGTTTTACTGTATCTCAGACTTTCAGAGGATAGTTATGTATCACTTTAAAAAAAAAGTTAATTATTTACTGTAACTATAACCAAATCTATCCACTTGTACAGTCGCCAGCACATCAAGTTACCACAAACTGTCAGATTTTCTCATTCGATTTTGAACTTAACTAAAAACATTTTTAAGGTTTAAAATCGTTTGGAGAAATTTGACAGTTTCGGGTAGCTTGACCTGCTGGCACACTAAATTATTGCATGTTGCTAGCACCCATCTATCTATTCACGTACAGTAGGCCGGACGTCTGTGTTAACAAAACCAGTATAAGCTGGCCTCGTATTCTATTGAAACTCTTTACTATGCTACGCTAGGCCAGCGCAAGGTCAAATTGTTACCATTGACTTGCGGCCTACTGTATAAGTTGACATACGAAGAAGGTTTTTTTTTAACTTTGGCATAGGCTTCAAAAGTGAAAATAGCTCCTTCCCACGTTGAAGAGATTCTAAAGCAAAAGGAAATAGAACTGCGTGAAGAATATGAGAAAATATTAGAAAGAGAAAAAGAACACATTAAGGAAAGATTTAACTTCATTTTATCGTGAGCATAAAAATATTCATTATTTGGTATCTTAACCTAGATTTTAAACCATGCGGTTATATTGTTTTAAAATTGGAGTTCTAATTAAATATTTATTTTCATTATTATACAGAAATGAACAAACTCGTGCATCTTATATGCTTCGAGAAGCACACAGAGAAAGGCAAGAAAAAATACATGCGTTACAAACACAATTGCAATGTAAAAACTTAGCAGCTTTAATGTATGTCATGTGTTCAGAAAGAACAAGAAGTAGAATGGAAAAACTGAAGATTATCGAAGGTACTATTATATAATATTTTAAAATCTCTGTGTTTCTAGCCACAAATTTTATTCGTGGTTAAAATTTTATCATATTTATACTTATATATACGGCTTGAAAACTCCTAAGAAATAAAATTTTATAATTTTAAGTAAACTAGCGAGTCAACTGTAGTATATTTTAAATGAACTGAAATCTCGATACTAAAATCGATTTAACCCCTACAACTAACCTGAAACATCTCTAACAGAAGCCTCGTGGGAAAATTTATTTATCTGGCAACTCTGCCAGCAATGCAATCACCACGCAGGTTTATTTTGTGCGTAAAACGAAGCAAAATCTCGCGCACTATTTTCACCACGATGGAACTAGAGGCAAAATGTAAATATTGTGCTGTCTTCACTATATCATTATAATTAAAACGAGATAGAAAAATATTCACGCGGTTATTGAGTTATTGGCACTTGCAAATTATTTTTGACAGAATACGCTTACTTACCGGCTGTAATTATTGAACGTCCAAATGTGGGTAAAAGGTGCATAAATAAAATCGTTTTCTCAACAGATTATACCAATTATATCAACGTTTTGCATGATATACTGACTCGAGGGCAAGAACTGATTCTTCATTTATCCAGAGGGTATAAGACAGCAGCTAGAGTGGATCACGAATGGCGCGAAAAAATGAAAAGTGTCGTTAGTGAGGTGCGTACCTACCTACTACTTCCATAACGATGTTATTTCCTTCTAGTCTTCTACCATTCGGACTTACTAATTAGCTAGGACAATGACATGACATGATCACATGTAGTTAGAGTTAATGCTGAATTAATTCCAAATTATCTACAACGGAGCACCACAATGTCACACTGTCTTGCATTTCTCGCGGTTTTGTCCTGACGTAAACGGTAACCCATCCCCCGGCTGACCGCGGCCAGCGTAGCTTAGGTAAACCTCACATATTATACGTAAGTAATGTAATTCGTAGCTTAGATAACGAAACAGTTTCACAGTAGGAAAGTATTATTAGAGAATCTCGGATTTTGAGATAAGATCTATCAGATAAGTACTAATAGTACCTAGTTACACTATAAAGCTTATCTAAAAATGTTAACAAGATGAATCAAGGTCGGTCAATCAAGAGACGACTAGATTTAGTTGCTAATTATGAGCTAAAATTATCTTTTGGCGCTTGAATGACAGAGACAGGAGGCGCTGTTGGTAAACATTTGTGTTAAGGCGGAACCTTCAGGGTAGCCCGCGAAATTCAAATTCTCTTACGTTGTTTGCAATTTTCAGGTCACTTTCAGGTTGTATTTTGATTAAAATATGATTCACGACCGTAACAAATATGGCTTTACAGAATTATAATCATTAGAATCAGCAATACATCTCTATAAGTTCATATTACCCTATTGAATGACTATTTCATGAAATCATGACGTTTGAGGGCAATTCTAACTTAATTACGTATTGCTGATTCTAATGATTATAATTCTGTAAAGCCATATTTGATACGGTCGCGAATCATATTTAGATCACCATTCAACTGACCTGCAAATTACAAAAACCGTAAGAAAATTTGAATTTCGCGGGCTACTTCGTCGCATGCCCCTTAATGACGTTAATGTTTGTATTCAAAAAACAAGATGGCGGCGTTAGTTCCGATTTTGGCCACGCGCCAAAAGATCCAGCCAAACTAACTATACCTATAAAATTTTGAAAATAACATGTGTATTGACGGATGGGCCAGAGTCGGCACGCATCGCAGTGGGAACCAGAAGACGGGCGTCGTTGCCGAGGGTGCCCAAGGAAACGCTGGCGTGATGACTTAGAATCGTTTAAGGGAGGTTGGCCGGGGAAGGCAACATACAGCGAAGAGTGGAAAGCTATTGGGGAGATCTTTGCCCAGCAATGGGACAATACAGGTTGAAAAAAAATGCGGGGCAGTCTTTGGGGACTGCCGATAGAAGTGAAAACTAAGTAACTTGTGAATTGTATTGTATCGTCGAGGCGTGCGGTGACGATGACGCGAGTTTCACGCTTTTTGTTCACCCAAAAAGTACAGATCAGTATACATAAAGCTCATGGAAAGCGTTCGGTGACGATGACACGAGTTCCATGATTTTTGTTCACCCAAAAATGGACAACGCGCTTAAAGAAGTTTTCACTTCAAAAACTAAAATCTAATCCACGATTTGCGTTGTTTGTCTACTTCGTGTAGTCACAAGCGAGGCTGTTCGAGTCGGGTCCCCGGATCCAGCAAAGTGAAATGTGGTTTTGCCATTAGTAAATTCTCAGTAGCAACTCGAAGTCGTTTTGTAGCCAGTGCCTAAAATGTAAATCGCAATAAGTTCGCTCCTATTCTAACATAACGGGCGAAATGTGGGTGTAGAATAAGTACACTCAGCCTCAAAATCAAGACCTACTTACATTGACGAGTACCTATTGCACCTAAGGTGAATCCTCAGCTGTATCCCGCCAAATTCAATTTTTTTTTGATTTTTGTAATTTGCAGCTCTGTTTTACGTCGTATGTTGATCAAAATGCGATTAGCGACTGTAGGAACGATAAAAAAATAAAAAAATGCTTTATGCTTATAAATCATCAATTAAATATCAATAGTCAAACTTTGGAAAAAAAATCCACATACGAATCTTTCAGAATATTTCATATTTTATTTATTCAGAAAATTCTCCAAAGTTTGACGATTGATATGAAATTGATCAACATACTACGTAAAACAGAGCTGCAATTTGAAAAAAAAACAAAGATAATTTGAATTTGGCGGGCTAAAGCTGAGGATTCACCTTAATTGTCTATAATCATTGTCCCATACAATATATATTACACATTGGCAGTTAGGTACACATCGATACAGTAGGTATTTTGGAACACAAATTGTAGACAGTCAAATGAATTCTTGTCAATGTTTATGTTATGGTCCAAGTGATAATAATGGCATTATTCATACTGCCCGGGCAGCATATAAGCAGAGTCCACCAACTGAGTATTATGAGAGAATGTGGCTTCTTTGTCTACAAAATCCACCAATTGTATTTACTACTAGGCGAGGCCTCCTATTTCGAATGGCAATAATAATAAGGCGTAGCCGACGGAGCCCCGCTTGGCGGGGCTCCTACTTCTGGGTGGTTTAAAAAAAAATAACCAAGAAGGGGATGGCGTCCCCTTCTAACCTAACGTGTCCGAGTCGGAGTGACCCAAGTCCCGAGCTCGCTTCGCTCGCTCTTGCATCCTAAACTCTCCTAGTACAGTAAGTAATATTGCATTTTGTATCGATCCCTAAAACATAAGTTGGTGGACTCTGCTTATATGCTGCCCGGGCAGTATGAATAATGCCCAATATCACTTGGACCATAACATTTACATATACATCTTTTTGTGGCTACCTACTTCACCTCTGCTTACCCGGTAATTATTAAAATTAATAACCTCCATCCTCCAGTTCATGGCTTTCATTCACCACTTCGCGGGAGGCGATCCAGAGACGAACCAGTACTTGATAGACCTGGAAAAGTTACTGACGACCAAAGCGCCGACAGAAATCAACCAAGAAGAAGACCCCTGCTATTGTTATGATGAGGAAAAGGATACACCTCTCGAAGAAAAATGTAGCTATTGGCTATTTAAGTTTGGCTACAATTTAAATGCTCACCAAAAATATTTTTAGACACTGAGACTAAGTACCAAGTAAAATATGTTAACTTCAAATAAAATAAACCCACTCTATACCGAGGTTTTAACCTAAAGAACAACGTTTTAAGTTCTAAAGTAATTATACACTCATCAGAATAATTGTAACTAGGTACGTGTTGTATTTATATTCTTTTTGCCTACCAAAATGGATAAATGCTCACCAAATCTTATTTAAGTTACTCACCAAAAATAAGTTTGCTTCAAAATGCAAGGGTGGGATAGGATGCAAGAGCGAGCGAAGCGAGCTCGAGACTTGGGGCACCCCGACTCGAACAGAGGTTAGGTTAGAAGGGGATGGCGGGGTTTTTCAGACCCTGCCATCCCCTTCGTGGTTATTTTTTTTTAAACCACCCAGGATTAGGAGCCCCGCTAAGCGGGGCTCCGTCGACTACGCCTTATAAATAAAAAAGGAAAATAAGTTCATTTCTACAATACTTAATGAAACACAATTTGGTGAGCATTTATCCTTTCTGGTGGACACAATTTGGTGAGTATTTAGAATTTTTTGGCAGTAAAATATGTACTTTTCTGGTAGGCGTTTAACACAAGCCTTTATGTTTTCACTCTATTATTGTATAGTTGCCAGCAGGTCAAGCTACACGAAACTGTCAAATATCTCCAAACGATTTTAAACCTTAGAAAATGTTCAAAATCGAATGAGAAAATCTGACAGTTTGTGGTACTTGTGCTGGCGACTGTACCTACATTGTAGATTTTAGTCTAGCGACTCAGACCAACAGCCGGATGGGTGTATGACCTAAAAAAGCGCGCGAGAAAACCCTGCTTTTAATTCACACTCAATCGTTACGCTTCCGTACCGACTCGAACATCAAACAATAATAACGAAGGAGACCTCTAAACGCTGTTCATATTTGTTGTGTTGTTTTTGACATCTTCACGCTAAGAAAATTTTGATGTTTAAATCAAATAGACGCTATTCTTTCGACAGCTATTTGCTGTCGGAGGAAAGGAAATCAGCTAACCGAAAAATGTGCATTCTCGACACGGCAGAAAACTGAAAAAATCTTTTAGGGAGCTTTAGCACGCTCCGCCTTCCTACCTTAAAACAGTTTCTACACCCCAGCAGCTGCTAAACAGAAAGAATGGTGGGAACCTATGGACGGTGAAAATGGTCCATTCGTGTTGTATGGTGACATGGCTGACTTTAGCGCTGAACAACGACGAAACGTCCTCAAAAAACAAAAGGCCATGAGAATTAGGCCTCAGAAGACTGCACCCAAGGAATGGAAGGAATTATGTAAGTTGGTGACAGTTCTATCAGTATAACAACCTGTAAATTTTAATTACATCTAAACGAGGCGTACGTAGTGTTATTCTGTAGAGTTAATTACGAACCTCACTTAAGGGGGCGCCCAACGGTCCACTAGCGCAACTCTTTAAAAAATATATTATCTCGTGACTGAGAAGGAATTATGAATAACGCTCAGTAAGTAACATCGGTAAGTGTGTCAAGAATTTTATAATAACTTTTGTAAAGTTTCATATTGAGACACGAAGCAACAAAATACGATCTAGAGGAATGTGGCCGCTTTTATTTATATCGTATTTTGTTGCTTCGTGTCTCAATATGAAACTTTATAAAAGGTATTAGAAAATTCTTGACACATTTACCGAGGTTCCCTACTGAGCGTTTTTCATAGTTCGATATATATTTTTTAAAGAGTAGCGCTAGTGGACCGTTGGGCGCCCTCCTAAGTGACCGCAAATCACGGTTTGGTATATCTGCAGTGGTTTAGGTAGGTATGAGCTCCGTGAATGTTGTAGCTACAACGGTTCGCTAAGGTAACTGCTCTTACTACCTCTCAAGTTAGAGATCGTCCGGTTTAAAATTGCACGCCCTCCACTGCTTGTTGCATACAAAGGGGAATGCCCATCATCTATAAAAAAAAATGCCTGAAATGATCAACAATGAAATAAAAGCCAAATTGTACTACAAATCGTAGAAAACCCAATACAATTTAAATAATTATCAAAGAACTGGGTAGTAGCCAGTACCAAACATTTTTAGTATATAATTTTTTGTCGATGGGCGTGCAGCTTTAAATTAGACGATCTCTACCACCCTATTTATTAAACAGTGGGCATTTTCAGGCTGATAATGAATTAGTCAAACCCGTTCTAGCTTGGGCGAGTTTTAAACCATAACTAACTGCTTTTTCAGCCTTCAGGGATATGTACTTCAAATCAAACTGTGTCCATTTGGATAAAATCAAGGATTTGTATCGAGATAAGCTGCCTGTAGCTATAAAGTGGGAATGTACACAATCGCTACCAAACGGTGAATTGAGGACAAATTCTAAACTGGTATGTTAAAGCTTTTTAAGTAGTAACCTCTCTGTGCACATCCTACGTAGCAGCAACTAGCTTAATTTTTCTGACTGACCGACCCCTTGACAATTCAAAAGTACCTTTACTTAATTGGTTTATTTGAAATAAATGCTTTGAGTTTGAGTTTGAGTGGACGATTGACTTAAAATGTTTTGGGAATACGCTCATTGCGCGCATGTACAGCTAAGGATTGGTACTACTCCCTGCCGGAGTCTGTATAGTCTGATAGCTATAATATAACCTTAGACCCTAGCAAGTCAAGAGACTTGAGAGTAAAAGAAAACAGAAAGGTATTTGCGCCTATGTTGACAAGCTTGGTCTTGAAAATCTGTCAATTTGACAGATGTTTAGTACTAAGAGTATAATAATAATAATAATAAGGGAGGTGTAGTAAATAGTGTTATGTGGTCTATTACCACTTGTAGGTGGAACCAGGGTGGACCTGTGGGGTGGACGCTAAATTACCTTAAGATTATTTTTAGATCATAGGTAATGAGACTCGAGAATGTTCTTCGATCCACAAAATGCAATGTGTATTAAAGAGGATTAAGTACCTACCTAGCTTTATTTCAATATTGGTATTATAGTCGAGTTCAATTAGCTTAAAAAGTTGAACGAAGTTTATAGTGATCAACAAAAAAAAAGTCGTCGGCATCGGTTTTTTTACATAATTAGGAAATTTATTCGCCTCAGGAACTTAACAAAAAAACTCCCTTGAAAATCCGACCACTAGGCATAAACTTCGTTCCACTTTTTGAGTATTTTAAAACATGCTTTGTTTTGTCCGTTTTAGTCAACCCCGCCCTATAATCGACAAGCAAGTGTAGACTATCGCGGCAATATGAGCTCTATTCTCAAGATCATGTGAGTCCTTACTAGCTTTTCTCGTGTATTCTTTTGCCCCTATCCCAATTTACTGAAGACCTGAGATCTGTGCAGTATGTCTTCTTCTGTACATTTATATTGGCCATCATCTCAGTAGCCACCCTCTTTCTAGTCAAATCATCTTTTGAATATCCTACATCCATCATATCTTTGGCCTTTTGAAATGTCGTTTACAAAGTGACAGTACTATAACATGTCAGTTTACTCCAGTCAATTAATGGGAACTTAGCGTCTTAGATTCCATTTCCAGCACACTTATAGCGTAACTCACTTTCAATCACAATCCGACGGTATTGAAGTAAATTCCTAATCGATTGCTTCATAGGTTTGAACATTTCATTTGCTGCTGTAAATAACGCAATAAAGGGTGGCTGAACTGTGAAAATGAAAGGCATTGCGATCGATAGCCATTGTTTGTGTGTTAAGCAATTACCCTGCAAGTCTTATTGAGTTTTTCCATCAGGAATTTCGCTATAACAGCCCGGAGTCCGGATTTGTCCGGTCGGTCGATAGCAGGGTCGCCCCCTATTATGCGGGATTTAAACAAAACTGGCGATATTGTCGCCGTGTAGTGGTAACCTCGTAATGTCTACCACAGTGATTAATATTTTAGCTTAAAATCATTATTAAAATGATTATTTAAAACATCTATGCAACAAGATATGAGGCAAGTGCAAGTTCAAAAAATATGGATGTCACGTGATCAACTTTATCTCAAAAACTGGACGCTATATGGGGTTTGGTCATAGTATGTTTTCTATTTGCATTGATGTCAGATATCAATTTAAATAGGTTTCATGCGTAGCCGCCATTTTGAAAAAATACATATTGGCGGACAATAGGCATGCCAGGCTCCCTAAATCTTCAATCCCTTTTTATAATTATATTTCTTTTTATTTATTTTTGTGTAGAAACCTCGTAAAAGTACATATTTAGAACAAACGTACACATTCTAAGATGCTTCTAATACCTTCTATTGATGATACTGAGAACCTCGGAAAATGACGGCCATTTTTCAGACAATTTTTATCTTCTCCTGTAAAGAAACGTTTATTGCATTCACGAAGTTTTTATTGCACGGCGACAATATGTGGGTGTAGTTACAAATCTGTTTTTTCCTGCGGGGATCACAGACGTGATGTAATGTTATGTAATTACAGCACTTTAGGGCCAACTTCAGCTCCTGTGGCGACGAAGACTGAGCTCCTGGGCGCCAGGGATTCCATGGAAATCACTTCAACCACCAAATTGGTAAAATATTTTCATAGATGACAGGGAGGTCGAGTAGCAGTTTTTTGAAAATAGAGCACAAAAAGTTGTTGTTTGTTTAAAAAGTAGTCAAACAAACAACAGTCCGGCCGCGAGAGAGAATGGGTTCTTGACACCCGTCAGTGGGACAATTCTAGTAAGGAACTACTAAAGATAATTGATTAATTATTTATTAATAAATTTAATTATTATTATTTATTATTTATTCAGTAACAGAAGTAGGTACACATACATAATATATTTAAGTTAATGCCAACATAAACTCATTAGAGTTTTACCGTGCACCAAAGTCATCGACTACATAATTTAGAGCATAAAAAATACATTTATGAAGGTACTTAGTAAAATAAGAAACAACAAATAATATTATAACGGGTATTTACGCAAAATATTATCTAATACCAACGAGCGACCATCGGTGACCAATCTGACCGACCGTCCTTACAACAAAAGTGGTGGAGGAATGTTTTCGAACTAATACAGGTTGTTCTTAGAAGTATGTTTTTAATAATATATAGTAGGTATTTTTATTTTTTGTATTCCTTTATTAATGCTCGGTAATATATGCTTTATCGTGTATGTTTTAAACTAATTAAATACAATTCGAAAAAACAAAATTAAAAGGAAACAAAAGAAAAAAAAAAGGAAATCTTTTCTTTCCTTCCATCCTTTCAATCAAAACCTAAGCTTGTATTATATATTTTTATAGAAATTATGAATACCTAGGACATAAATATATCTTAGGTATTCACACTTTCCAAAAAATGTTGCTTTTATTTGTATTTTATATTTTTCTGAGTTACATAATTTGTCCCATAATGATATAGGTAGTTGATTAATAAGGTAGGGTATTGTATACTTTAATGTTCTCTTACCGTGTAAATTCGTGTACTTTGGGAGTAACAGCTTAGAATTGATGACGCTACGAGTCCTAATTTCATTAACATTTATGGTTTTGGTTTTCTTTAGATTTTCATGAAAAAAATCTTCTTTTAATAGTGCAAATTTAGTTTTTTTTTTTATGTATAGGTATTATCTTACAGAATTCGAATAATTAATGGTAGTCATTTTTGTATTTCTTCTTAATGTTATGCGGGACAATCGCTTTTAGTATACGCAGTTGGAGTGCGTAAATTTGATCAAGGTGAGTCTTATATGTCCTACCATAGCTCGACAGACCATAGGATGTCGTTGATTCTGCCAAGGCTTTGTAAAGCATTAACATAGTTTGATATGGAATTTTGCATTTTATAATATAGAATTTAGCTAATATACATCTAAATTTTTCACACACCCCGTTAATGTGCTCCTTCCAATTAAGTCGGCTATCAATGGTAAGTCCTCGGTATGTTTGGTTATCAACGACATTATTTAGTCGAACGTGACTTTGTATTGTATAGCTTCAGACTTATTGCAAAAAAAACTAATATATTTGTACACCAATTTCATTGGTAGGCCATAGAGCTCGACTAAAATGTATACATAAGACCTATAATGTAGGTAATACCTGTGTTCACGAATAAAGATTCGCAAGAATCAAATTCGTAAAACACGTATTCGTTTATATGAAACTGACAGGTGTCAAGAACGCATTCTCTCGTCGGCCGCACTGTACAGCGCTACAAGCTTATTTTGGCGTGTGGTCAAAATCGGAACTAACGCTGCCATTTTGTTTTGCCAATACAATTTCTGTGAAAATCTCACAAATGTTTACCAACAACGTCCGCCTGTCAGTATCATTCAGGCGCCAAAAGATTCTTCTAACACTATTTGGTATGAAGCTGCTAGCTTACCACTATAGTCCATCCACAGTTATTTTAACTGTGATTTTGCATCACTGTCCAAATCACAATGATCTTTATTCTAATTATATTACGGTTGCTGTTGGGTTGCTGCCACTGACAAGTCTGTCAAAATCATTGTGATTCTCGTAACATTAAGGTTGCTGATAAGTTGCTGCTATCAGAGATTAAATAACTGTGAACGGACTGTACTTTTAAGAAATGTTGCGAGTGTGCTGTGCTCGAATTGTCATTTTTTTTACATCACAGTATGTCACAAGCATAAAATGTTGTTAAGTACGCACACAATAAAAATAAATATTAGCAGTGTAGTAGAAAGATGAACATTTTTGCTTTGCGCTTATACCAAATAGCTTGTACGACTGACAATGTTTTCAGCGGAACTCGATAAAACCATCAGAAGACTATCCACCGGAAAAGGTGGTACTTAACATCGGAAAGAAACGAGTAAGTTCCGATTTATAATTATATCTGCTTATTGAAAAAATCGTAACAGAATTAATTTTCTAGTAAGTACCTATATATGTATAGCGCTATAAGGTGAATACTCAGTTGTAGCCCGCCAAATTCAAATTTTCTTTGGTTTTTTGGTAAGTTGCAACTCTGTTTTACCTCGTATGTTGATTAAAATCCAATTTGTGACTGTAGGAATGACATATTCACTGAATAATAATCATCAATTTAATATCAATCGACAATCTTTGGAAGTTTCAATTCAATTCAATTTATTTATTTCGGAAAAAAACATCCATATTGTATTAGTATTAAAAACTTAGACAAATATGTTAGTAGCATAAAAATCAAAAATAAATTATTATTCCAATCAAATCCAAAAATTAAAATAAAATCAATATCAAAACCACCACCAACCACCACCACCACCACCCAACCGCCCACCATAGAATTTTACAGAATATTTCATAATTATGAAAATTCTTGGAACAAAGGAGAATGCTCATCAAGTATGAAAAAAAACCTAGAGTGAACAGATACAAAATGTAGCTCAGAATTTTAGTGATATTTAATGATATCATTCTGTAAATATTTTACTTTAAAATTCGATGCTAAATGTGTGATATTATGCTATTTGTATTTCATTAGTCAATAATATATCAGTAATAATATATCAATAATCAGTATCTTCGATTTGGGTATATCCAACGATGTAAATACATATACATACATATGCTCACGCCCATAATCCCATAGGAGTAGGCAGAGACTGCAGAGTGTCAAAATCAACTATCCAAGGCCCACTTTCCGCCGCTTTTCTGCGAGACAGCGTGATGAGTGGCGACCCTTGTAGCCACCGTTGAATGTTAAGTCTCATCTAAGTCTCTTAGTCGACTTCTACGATCCATCGAGAAGAAGGCGTTGGTGCTGTTCGTAACCAACACCACCTTAAATAAATACATGTGGTATTTGGTAGAGCTTGTCCAGTCTGAAATGACGCGCCCCACTACTTAACTAGTTGATTTAGATGTGTGAGTGCAAATATCAATAAGTGATCTGTCGACTATTCCGTGAACAGTCGATCTGTATGCGAACATCGCGGTGGACTAGTCGCATGATAAATCCGACAACGCTCCCTGTACGGTGTAGCGCTGGCTCGTTATATGGAACAAGATGTCCGCTATGTCGCGCGTTCAAGACAGTTATGGCTAGTTGGAAAACAAATTCTGTGGTCCTAAGTTGGAGTCTAACGGCAGCTGAATGACCAATTACAATGGTGTTTTTATGAGTATTACGTCCATATTTGAAATTTGTTTGTGTGCGTAAATGCAGTAGTGGGGCGCGTCATTTCAGAGTGCGCAAGTTCTACTGATAGTAGGTACTCTAAGGGCCTGCAGTCACTGGCAGCACGGCACGGCAGGGGATCCTTCGGCATCACGCATGCAAGCGCAAACTGACGGCAAAGTTTTTTTTGTTTTTTTTGTTTGGCAACTCGTAGTTGTGACCCTGAGAGGTCTTGGCTACTTAACCGGACTATCCTGTGGGTGCCTTAAGCGAACTCAAAGACTCCAGCCAGGGGCGAATTTCTTACAATACTAGGTGACCGCACGCTAAGGGCACCCCCTGTGGAGTACGAACCTCGGCTTAGGGTGTCACTGAGCGGAGGATAGCAAGGTGGGACAGGCTGGATCGAATTTTGATCATTATTATTATTATTCGGGGAATTTAAAGCTACAGGCTCAGCTGCGGGCGCGAGCTGGTGCTTTGTCGAGCAAGGGTCGGGAGGAACGGCAACGATGCCACGACATCTTTTTTAACCCCCGAACCCCCGACGTAAAAAGAGGGCTGTTATAAGTTTGAACGCTATGTGTGTGTGTGTCTGTCTGGGGCACCTTTGGATGCGGTTTTTATTAAATTTAAAAACAGGTTTTCTAGCGGTGGTTCTTAGACATGTTTTATCAAAATCGGTTTAGCCTTTTCAAGGTCATGAGCTCTTCTTTGTGTCGGGGGTTTTCTAATTTTAACTATTATTAATTTTATCGTTATCTACTATTCGTCGCATAAAAATCCATTGCCGTGCGGTGCCGCCAGTAGGCGCAGGCGTTTACCCAGCCCTATCCTCACTTTTAATGCTTATTTTGTTCCTAACAGGCATCGGTATTCGCTGAAAACGAAACAGATCAAGAATTAGAGCGGACAACGTAATTATTTTATTTTTTAATAAAATTTAGCGCACGGAGAGAACTTTCTCCCCTCCGAGGTTTAGCGTAATTAACTACTGAAGCCTCTACCCACAGACAGTCGACTGATTTTTATTAGGTACAAGAGTTAAAACACTTTGCAATGTACAACATTTCGGGGTTCGATTCCCAGGTCGGGTAAAGTGTTATTGGGTTTTAGTTTCTCAGTAGCAGCCCGGAGTCTGGATTTGTGCCCGGTGATGGCAATAGGCTCGCCACCTAAACATGAGACTTCAAACAACCGGGGAAATGTGAATCTACTACTTATAAGTGAGTACCTACATACACCTCTGCGAAACCCTTCGAAGAAAACAGGCGTGAACTTATTACATCTATGACGTGTATGCACATGTTGCCAGAAATTTACCAGCTATTTTTTTTTTGTTGTTGTTTGATTGCGCAACAAAGAAACTTGTTAAAACAATGTTGTTTCAACATTGAATAAGGGTACTGATCATGAATCGGGGCTATCTTACACGTAGTAAAATATAGACTGGTTAAGTCCAGGGATTCCCAAACTATTTTGGGTAAGAGAGCCCTTTTCCAAAATTAATTGATGCCTCAGACCCCCATAGAATAGAATAGAATTTTCTTTATTAGAGTAACTAAGACTCAACATGATTGTTAGTAAAACTTACGACTATGTTAGTAAACAGAGACACTTAATAAAAACAATACAATAAATAACGATTGGTCACCGTTGCGACATTCCATGAGAGACGGCACAAAAGTGACCCACGTAAACACAGTCCAGGCGACTCGCAACCATGCTTAAGACACTGTTGGAGCTACCCCGCACCCTGCGCACTAGGGAAGCGCACCTTTTACGCATTGTTGCATAAAAGCAATTTACATGCGCATCTGCAAACATCCCTGACGCACTACAGAAACGTGGCAACCCCACCAGTATCCTAAACGCATCGTTATATTGAACGCCGAGAGCGCTGTACGCTCTTTGCGTATATCTAGCCCACAGCCTGCACGTGTAAAAACCAGTACAGTAGGCTCGAAAGAGCATGATTTTAACAGAAAGAGAGCAACGTGCAAATCTGCGAGCCAGCATGTTCGCTCTAACCGACAACGCTCACCGCTCCCGTTCAATGTCATCATCGTCTTTGAGGCTGGGAGTCAATATATGACCAAGATACTTAAACCTGTAGACTCTCTGCATAGCCAAATTACAATAAAAATCCTATCTCTAGTTTTTTTCCTATTGATACAAAATACTTATCAATTTAAAAACTTTGTGGTTGATTAAGTGAGAAAACTTGACATCATAGCAAAATAAATAGACATAACATTCAGTTAATATTAAGTGTAATTAATCACTATTAATACAAATTACGTAAAAATACATAAGTAGGTGTTTATTTTTTGAAAAAACTATAAAATCGTAAAGAAAAGATAAAGAAATAAAAAAATCTGTGTAATGGATGTAATACGTAACACAACTCATACATTTTTTTTTTTGAATGGCTTCTCGCGCGTGACCCAAGGCGGTTGTCGGCAGCTTAACCGGACATTCGCCCTAATAAATTAAAGCCCCCAGCCAGGGCTTAGTAAAACTTACAAACTAGGCGATAACACGCTAAGGGCACCCCCCTCGGGGTACTAGCCTCGGTTTAGGGCGTCGCTGGGAGAGGGCAGCAAAGGATAGGCTGGATCGGAATTATTATTATTAGGGGACGAATTTAAAGCTACAGGCTCAGCGGCGCGGGCTGGCTCGAGCAAGGGACGGGGCGGACGGGGATTGGGGCATCGCAGCGGGCTTCGGTGGCGAAGGCGGAAGGACGGCGGTCTGTGTTTATGTATCTTTAAGGTACCGTACTAAGGTGGCCTTACTACTCTCCTGGAGGAGGGTAGTGGCGTCGTCGGGGTCGACTCAGATATGCCTCGGGCGGCGAATCTTCCTAATGCGGGAGGGAGTGTAGCAGGCGGCTGCTTTAATCAAGGGGTTGCGGTATTTTATGCCGCAGTCGAAGAAACGCTTTGAAAGTCGTTTCATGAACTGTTGGATGGTGGGCATTCGAAGGTCTATGTGAAGATTCACATTTCGGACATAGAAGGGGGCTCCCGTAACACGTCGCGGTCTGCATCTTATGAAGCTGACGGGGCTTTGCGTGTGCAAATACAACGCAGGCATAGTCATGATGGGACGGATGACTGCGGTGTAGATGCGCAATTTGCATTTGAGAGACAATTTACTGCGGGCGGGTAATAGGAATTGGAGTCTACCGAGAGCGAAGGCGGCGCGCGAACGAGCCATCCTTAAGTGCTCAATGAAAGGTAAGGTGGTGGTCGAGGATCACACCTAGGTATTTAGCTCGCTACTCCCAAGGGATCGGCTTGCCATACATAGTGATCGGACTGGACAAATTATACAGTATCTTAAAAGTTTTAAATAAGAACTTGTGTTAATTAATAGGGGTCGATTTTTAGACCTCGTTGACCCCCAAAACCAGTTTCCGTTTATGGCGACCCCTGGGAAGCCGATATCGACCACTTTGGGAATCCCTGGGCTGACTATGAATGCCTAAATAAAAGCGCGCCGTTGCATTTTCAACTTTCGGGCTTTTAAAACTACGGTTTCCTAGACGAGCGGTGAACGTCACATAGCGTCTGCAATTTAGCGGCGAATGACGTCGGCGTCGCTGCAATGTTGTTTATGAAAGTTAGTTGGTGTGTTTCCCTGGAGAGCATTTTTTGATAGCCGAAAGTCCTACCCCGCTACCATAATTTTCATGACAGCTGTCACTGCAGCCGTTATCACTGCGGCCGCCACTCTTCTAAGAAACCATAGCTTTATTAGCCAAGCGTTGAAAATCCCATATCGCGCTTTTGATTTAGGCATTCATTTAGGTTTTGCGTAGTATTAGTGTTAACAGTAGAGAATTCAATCCGGGGATCCCGAATCTCGAGATACCGGCCGTTTTCTGACCCCGAAAATCCCGGGACTGTACTTGGTTAATTTCGGGATTTTTGGGATTGCCACAAACAGGTCTAGTCTACATTCCGTAGTCAGTTGCGTCTTGACAATGACCTTGCCTAGAGTATAAGATCAGTCACTTTAGAGCTAGAAGCTAAAAGGCTGGAAAAAATAGTCTCTAATAGCATTTATTACATAACGACAAAAAAACAACCCTTAGATACGCCGTGCGATACGTACATACAGCATATAAGTATCTATTGTCTATTCCAACCAGTGTAGACTGTAGAACCTGAGCGAGTGTTTTCAGCTGCTGCATATGTTGGCAATAAACTACGAAGTAGGCTTGGAAGTCCCAACACTGGATGCTTTGAAACTCTGCGATGGTATATTCTAAATAGTTTTTTGTTTTATCTTTTTTATTTCTTACTAAAGTATAGTATTTTTATTTTGTCTTTTTTCTTTTCTTACTATGTTGTGAATTGTGGTGTGCAACAATATTAAAATCATTATTAAAGAAATTACTCAAGTTTTTTTTTTCATTAGGGCCCAATTAGAAACCGCAAAGTCTAATCACGGGGTAGCCCCGGGATCCCGGGATTACGCATCAATAATCTCGTAATCCCGGGATTGAGAAACATGCTCGGGATTGTATTCTCTATAGTTAACAGGCATAAAAATCTCGGGCCCTAAAATAGTCGTAAGCTCTCAACCACAAGTCCATTTTAGATAACAATTTGGCTTCACTACAGCGCTTTTATTTCGTAGGAGGAAGGGCGGTTTTCGTAGTTTGAGTATCACCATTGAAGTGCCGCACAGTGAAATTAAACGTTAAGCAAATTGACACCCTACGTCAATTTGCCGTATTATACCCATTTCATAAAACTGTCCATGGTCTAAAAAAACAAGGTCTGGCATTCTGGGACTGACACATGCTTACGTCACGATCCAGTTGCCACTTTATTGCAACTAAACACGAATTATGGAAACATTTTTAGTCACCAATCTGTTATAAAAAAGGTGATTGGGGAGTTATTAATACACACTACTGGTAACACAGCGGTGATGACGTAGGCTTGTGTCACCCCCGTGACCGGAATGCTATACCTGGCGAAGTATTTTAAGTATTTATACCATGCAACTGTCATTGAATGCCAGTTGTGATTTAAATATCCATACAGACAAGTATAGAAATAAAGAAGTTGATACTGTTTAATTTACATGTTCACATTTTGTCTTATATCTTCTTACAAAATAATGTTCTAACTGCAGGTCACCCATTTCGACACCAACATCCACACATGATGATAAAAATAATGAGGAGTGCAGATCAATACTTGGGTATGTACTTGTCTTTTTCTGCATCGAAGTCCATTGCTAGATTTAATGAACCAGTGAAGCCAGACTTGGGGGAATCCCCCCAAATATGTTTTTTTTAATAGTTATGGGGGGACATATTTTTGGGGGGATATTTTGAGGGAAAATGTTGAGTTTGGAGGGAATTGGGGGATTTTTATTACCAACCCTATAATCCGTGAAAAGCCGCGGCAAGCCGTGATGATTACATCGGTAGTTTCAAAAGACATTTTGCGCAGCGTTATCAATTACATTTTTACAGCTTCCGGATATTTCTATTTTATGATTTTGATCCATGACACGAAAGAAAATATTACCAAAGCAAGTTATTAAAATGTTCAGGCATCCAATTAAATAAATAAATATTCTAAAAGCTTTAACCAAAAATACACAGTAATGGAAGCTATTGCTGAAATAGTATAAAATTGGATTTCATGAATAAATTAATACCTGAGCCTGAGCTGATTTGTTACCTGAGCAAATTTTTTTTTTTTTTTTGTATGCACGTGTTTCTGTGACAAATAAACCTATTTTTCTTTCTTTTCTTTCTTTCTTTCTTTCTTTCTAATATTTTGCATAGGTGGGGGATTTTTTCTTCAAACCTAAATTTCGGGGGTATTTTGGGGAAGGTTTGGGGAGAACGCGACAAGGTCATCTGGCAACACTGTATTGAACCAGGTTTTTACATCCTGGACTGCGACTGCCTAAATGTCTGACCTCCACAGCCGGTGATACTTATTACATATGATTCGTATTCAAAGTCTTACTAAATTGTATAAAAAATAAACATTTTGCTTCTTGTGCATCTTCAGGAGCAACCATATCGACAGTCTCCGAATGATACAGCTACATAACCCTGAACAAGACCACATGATTAACTATGAGAGGGTACGAATATTCAACTTTGTAATGATAAAGTTCCCAATATACATTACCAAGGCCGATATTAAACTTTATTATCACGTGATATGGCTTATCTAAGTTTTCATCTCTATCCTGCAGGTGTAATTTGACCGTTGTGTGTCAGTGTCAGAAGTAATGTTTAGCCTATGCACGTGTAAAGCAATGTATAATAATCTTGCATCTGGTACAATAACTTGTTGATTTATTTCGTCACCTGATAAAATATACTGAGCAATCCATAGATCTGTAAATGAGCAATCACTGACAATTTGCTGACACTTTTTCTGCAGGCGCGACAAAATTCAACTCTTTCGTAATTTCTTCCTTATCTATCTATCTGCTGTACCTTATGTCCTGTAATTCGTCCTATGTGTCTACAATAATTAAAGAATATCTATCTATGTACCGTATTATACTTTTAGTGAGCTTAAATAAAAGACAATGATACAAATATTCAATCTACGTTGAACGAGACATCTAAAAAACAAACAATGATTGTATACTCCTACATAATGTTCTTCATTCATCTATCCAGGTGTGTCCCATGGAGAAGTGCCAACGTATGCAAGTTGACTCCTTCATGAGGACCTTGCCACCTTATATGAGAGCCAATCCTTTCACGCACTTCGAGCAGACCTTCGACCAGTACGAGACTTGCACACCAGGTATAACTCATCTTGCTATCATCTTCAAAGTTCCTTTTTCCAACTACGAGTATTCACTGCATTCTATACTGTGAACATACCGGTGTTTAGATAGACAATATATGTTTTTTTTTCGAACATATTTTCAATAAAACAATTACCCATAAGTTTCTATAAGGAAGTATTTGTTTTTATTAAACACTTCATTATTAAACTTTGCATTTTATAGCCTTACAAACATAGGCACCTATGAATGACTAGGCTACATAATGACGTAGTAGTTAATTTTATTTTATGGTGTCGAGCTTCGCAATGGTTTTTGGCTACTAAATATCGACGATTTCAGCCTAAAACCATTATGGTTTACAGACCAGGGGGCCAAGTCTACAAATTTACAAACGTCACAATGATCTCTGCATTGTGAGTTTTTGACAGATTTGCCATACGAAATAAACTTTTATTTCTATACCTTGGTACGATACACGTACAGTTTGGAAAAAAGAGTGTGGAAAAACTGAGGGCCCCACAAAGGCACGTATAAGTAGTGTAGGGCACGAAATACTATGACTACAAAGTCTTTATTTTAGATTTTATGTTATTTTTAGAACACAAGTCGATTTAACGATGGCTGTTTCGATAATAACCGGTCGTCATATCAAATATATTTTTAGTTTTTACTATCATCGCATCATTCTCTGTTTTGCCAAACAGTAGGTAGATTCATTATACCCATGGTCTAAAAAAACAAGGTTTGGCGTTCCGGGAGTGACACATGCTTACTTCACTATCCAGTTGCCACTTTATTGCAACAAAACACGAATTATGGAAACATTTTCAGTCACCATTCTGTTAAAAAATATATATAAACCATTTAAATTGTCGTTTATTTTTTCTAATCAAACGAAACAATTCAATTTAAACAATACCAACGTAATTGTTGGTTAAAACCTCTTTGTTTTATCGGATTCGCAGGTAATAAAGGCGATTGGGGAGTTATTATTACACGCTACTTGTAACACAGCGGTGATGACGTAGGCTTGTGTCACCCCCGTGACCGCAATGCTATACCTGGCGAAGTATATTATTATACCATAACTTGCATTCAGCACTTATGAGTTGACGCTAGTAGTATTGTAAATGCATTATTTTGATATAAATTCTAACAATAGTTTCGGGAAAATTTACTTATGGAAACATTGCGTGCTGCAGAAAACCCTGGTTCTGGGTACCACAATAAGAATAAGAATACATTTATTTACTAAGCTTACATTCAAGTGGATTGAATTCCTAGACCTCACACTAGGGTTCCCTGTGTTGTGAGATCCAGGCTCCTTCGTTCCGTTAACAATTTTATACAATATAATTATGGTACACTACCTTTTGCTCACGGCTTCGCCCGCGTGGATGTTGGAATTTATCCAACGGGAACGTACTACCGGGATAAAAAGTATCCTACGTGTTAATCCAGGTTATAAACTATCTTCGTTCCAAATTCCATCCAAATCCGTTCGACAGTTTTTGCGTGAAAGCGTAACAAACATCCATCCTCACAAACTTTTACATTTATAGTATTAGGAGTTTTTAAACTTAAAATTGAGTCAGTTCTGTTCATTTTTGTAAGAGTATCTGCATGCTATAGGTACCTACGTACGTAACAATGCGTCGGCCTAATTCGTGAACCTGCTAAGTCCATCTTGACATAGTTTACAGGACAAGGAAAAATCTGAATAACATCTCTATTAATTTAGGAATCAAAATTCTGAAAATCCCGTTGTTTTCTATATTTTTTCTTGATATTTTAACAATATAATGTAGCAGCATAACTTATACGTCATTTTATTAAATTTTGTAAAACAATTATTTAGCTGTTGGTCGAGGTGAAGTTTCAATTTGCTTGAGGACTTAACAGTATTTTATTTAAATTGAGTATAGTGTATAGATTTTGACGCGTCGCAAACGGCACGTGGGTCTGGGAACGTTGTCAGTGCAAAACTGAGGTCCCAACAGGATTTAGCAGGTTTGCGTTGTGGAGATTGACTGGTGGTCAGAAAGCAGTTTTTTCGGCATAGCAGTTGTCACCTTTTTTGGCTAATATCGCAGTTATTCCTTAAACGATACGGTAGATATTAAATTGAACTTTTTAACTGGTTTAAAAAGTAAATCTTGCCAAAAAATGGACTTAGCAGGTTAACGAATTAGGCCGACGATTCTGGTTTCCCGACTCCAGATGGCAGGTGGTGTCCCTTCTGGGATGAACCTCGTAGGGTTTTATTCATTAAGAGACCGACAAAACCTCCCGTCCCCCAAACCGAGGAAATCCGTGATATTGGTAAATAATAAAAGGCGTAATGCTAATATTACTTCAACCATCAGAACAACTCAAGATGCTACAAGAACGCATTAAACACAAAATGCACAGGGAGTCTTTCGAAATAGAAGATGAAAGCGGTATACAGAGCCCTTTGTCCGAATGGATGAACACCGGCGTCGGGGTGCAGACTTCGGATCTCAGTTTTCTGCCACCGTGCAGTTGCCTTCCGGAACTTGCTCCGAAGTCGCCAGCATCCAGCAACTTTATATTTAATGGTAAGTAGATATTACAGTGTTATGATGGCCCAGTGGTTCCGGACAAGTGCCAATGTGACTATTTCAATTCATAAGTAGGTATTTTCTAAGTTTATGTTGGTCATCTCTGATCTCTCTGACTGCCTCGTTGGTCTAGTGGTCGCAAGCGCTACTGCTGAGCATGAGGTCCTGGGTTCGATTCCCGTGTCGGGCAATGTGTTATTGGGTTTTTCCATCTAGAATTTCTCGGTAGCAGCCCGGAGTCTGGATTTGTGCCCGGTTGATGGCAATAGGCTCGCCCCCTATTACATGGGACTTAAACATAACTGGCGAAATGTGGGTGTGCTATCGGTACATCACTGCCTGACCCTTCTGGGAATACAGGCGTGATGTTATGTTATCTCTGACATCGGAAGAGGGAAGGAAAACATCGTGAAGAAACCAGCACCCGTAATGAATTGCGTAATTAATCAATCATAATCTGAATCATTTTAAAGGTTATTGCTAATCTATGTTCGAAAAATGTGTGTGCACAACAAAGTAAATAACGCAATGAATGTTGTTGAACTGTTAAAATGTTTTCCATTCCTGTGTGTTACGCAATTACGCCCCTGGACATAAAATTATCATCATTCTGGTACCCTTTAACCCAATTTAATTTATTTGAGGTCGGCACAACGTGTCTTTAATCAATAAAAACTTTTTTACATAAAAACAACCGACTTCCAAAAAAAAACACTATAAGACGTGAAAAATAACTTTAATTTCGGAAGTCGGTGTCTTTGGTTTTGTATTTTCGTTTTTGGCCACCGACTTCCGAAATTAAAGTCGGTTGTTTTTTTATAGAAAAGTTTTTATTTTTCACTTTTTAGTTGCGGTACCTACCCCACACAAATTCGTATACCAGTATTTGATAATTATGTAAATAACAGTGACAGGAAATTATTAAAACATCATCAATATAAGCTAAGTGGAAAAAATATGCAGTATTAAGGATAACTCAAAAACTTGATCAAAGGTCAGAACTTGATCAAATTTAAATAGGACCACATGTGAAGCACCACCTATCAAATGATAAAAGAGTCATCCAAATTAGGGTTGATGAGGAAGTGGTTAAGAGGAAGGGGATGCGGATGAGGAACTCTTAGAAATGTGTTTTCAGGACGTGAATGAGGATAAGGATACGAGGAGGAGGAAGAGGATGAGAAAGAGGATGCGGATGAGGGAGATAGAACCTGTGATTTCAAATTGAAATTTTAAATAAAAGAAAGATTGCGACTGGGCCCTTTAATATAAAAAAAACACAAAAAATCAAAATTCACAAGGAGGTTGAATTTAATGAAATTTAACTTTGAAGCTGTTTTTCCAGGTAGATGGTTTCGTAATTCGTCGTAAACTAATCCAGCGCCACTGAAAATGCGCTCACTGGGGACAGTTGATGGAGGGGCTGAAAGATACTGGCGTACAGCTCCGTAAAGTTCAAAATATTTGGGGTTAATGTTCCACTACAAAAGGCTGTATTTTTGAAGACCTATTTATTCTCTTCTCTTGAATATAATTCATTATTAGTGACTTCAGGATAACAAATCTTTTGATAGGTGCGATTTGACTTTCTTTATCGTCACTGGAGCTGATGAGGCCAGCATCTTAGATAAAATTGATTGTAAAAATCTGCCTGTAGAATAGCGGGCTGTGTTATATTTCTAAAACACGTTGACACAAGTTCATGCCCGATCGTGAAAATTGGTACCTAATTCATATTTTTATCCTCTTTTCACTGTAACTATCTAATGCAGCGAGCAAAAGATGGAGATTACTTAGAAAACGTCAACAACACTTCCTCATAAATTCCTCTTAATGAATACTGAAGTGGAAGAGGAAGAAGAATATTTTATGCCTAATTTTGGGGATGTTGAAGAGGATGCGGAATCTCAAACATATGAGGAACTTCCGCATTATGAGGATGAGGAAGAGGAATCCTCATCAACCCTAATCCAAATCGGTTCACCTAGAAAAATCTATTTGTGTTTATTTTAGAGGGGCGAAGAGCTTGGTACTTTTTTAAATTCTTACGTATTCTCCACGGACTACGAATGACCGTTATCATTCGTTCACCGAAATTGACAAATGCTGAGTCCTACACGGGCCATTGTCTCAGGAGAACATGGGCTACTCTATTGGCGGATTCAAGAACAGACATGACCAAAATTGAAAGACAGATTTCCATCCACCGTGATGGAAATCAGATGTAGTCGCCGATGGCTACATTGAAAATTCTATACAGACTATGGATAAAATAAGCTGTCACATCGGCGACAACATCAAACTAAATACTCAGTCGATAACTGATCTTTGGACACCTTTGTCACCGCAACCATCCACATCAAAACATTATTCATGTAGCCCGCTGCCGCAAGAACCATCTTCTCCAACTTTCACGATTCAAAATGATCCTAAGCAGACTCAAGTTTCTGAAACTTTACTCAACAGCAATAAGCAAATAAACTCTACCTCCAGTTCAATAAATGTACCGAATAAAAACATAACTTACCTACCTTTAACTTTTAATTGTTTTAAATAGGTCTACTAACTGTAATTGTAATTTTAATAACAACTCCCTCATCAGTCCTTTCCAATCCGGTTTCAGGCCCGGGCACAGTACCATTTCAGCTCTTCTTAAAGTGACTGCGATATAAGGCGGGGTATGGAAGACACTAAAGTTAAAGTCTTAGTGTTAATTGATTTTTCCAATGCCTTTAATACCGTCAGTCACAAAGTCCTTTTATCCATCCTTCCTTACCTTATGGTGTCTCCGGAGGTACTGGAATGGTTTTCCTCTTATCTTTAGGGACGTCAGCAGTCTGTTTATGCCGGAGAATCTTCGTTGAATTGGCATGATCTTACAGCTGGCGTCCCTCAAGGCGGTATATTATCTTGTCTTTTATTCTCCATTTTTACTAATCTCATTACCACCGAGCTTCGGACTGCGTATCATCTTTATGCTGACGATTTGCAGCTTTACTACCGGGCAAATGTGGACAACGTATCCGATGCGATTGAGGAGCTAAACCGGGATTTAGATGTCGTTAAAAACTGGTCTGATCAATTTGGCGTGGCGGTTAACCACACCAAGTGTCAGGTTATCATAGTAGGGAGCTTCTACAGTATGAGGAAGCTGAATGGCTTAACTGTGCCGCCTGTAATCTTCGACAACTCAGTCATCCCGCTTAGCTCTAATGTTAAGAATCTTGGTCTGCATGTCGACACTTGTCTTGACTGGCGAAAGCCTGGTCACGACTGTAAGTCGAAAAGTCACCGGAACCTTGCGGTCGCTCTATCGATTGAAAAACCTTCTCCCGTCACACATAAAGGCAATGCTTGTACAGTCTCTAATATTTCCCATAATCGACTATGGTGATGTGTGTTACTATGACCTGAATGCAGATCTCCTCAATAAACTTGACCACCTTCTCAATAATTGCATTCGATTTGTTTTCAATATTCGTAAGTATAACCATGTGTCAGCGCACAGACTGCTTTTAAAATGCTTACCCATTCACCAGCGCAGAGAGTTGAGGGCACTGTCCACGTTGTTCTCTATTCTCGACAAACCCACTTCTCCTTCTTACCTGACTTCCCAAATTCAATATTAATGCTATGCCCATAGTAAAAATCTTCGTTCCACCAACAATCTTCTTCTACGATGTCCATCTCACCGTTCTGGCTTCATTCATTCTTCTTTCTTTCTCCAGGCGGTTTTTCTTTGGAATGCGCTCCCTCTGAACATCAAGATGGCAACCAGTCGGTTATCTTTTAAAGTGAAGGCATGTGAGCATATCCGTCAGAAGTTGGCTTAAACATTTCAGCGTTGATTTGCTGGATTCGTCTTCTCCTCTACCGATCGTTATTTCTCTTGACAAAGTTTGTTTTGTTTATATGTATGTACGTATTAGTATTTATGTATTAATATTTATTCTTGTATTTTATAGTTATTTCCAAGCTATCAATCCCGTATATTGCACCTGCCATGTTTAGTCTCTGCATCACCCTAAGGTTGACTGGTAGAAAATGCCTCAGGCATTAAGTCCGCCTTTGTACAGTATTTTTTTACTTGTACATATTTTTTTAATAAATAAATAATAAATACTTCGATTCTAGTACCTACTATTGCTTTATACTGTCTCGTAGAGGGTGTGAAAAGAGGAGTATCCTCTTCGGGGATAAACGTGCCTTCGTCTTGGGCGAGCTTGAATCCCTCGCTGCACGCGGGAGTTAACACTAGACTCCTTCGTTACGCTCGGGATTCAATACGGCGGGCGGCGTCCACGACACAAGACCGCCCTCATCGCATTATTTTCATAAAATATTCTACAAGGCTTGCCAGAGATCTTCCTTCCAGCAGCTATAGTCTTAAGAACCAACTAGTTACACGTAGATGAATGGTACTTAAGGTCCTGCTGCAGACCTTTTGCCAATGTAGATCATAGTATTGGCTGGTTCATAGTTCCAAAAGTAATTCCTTAATTTTCATGTACAGTGGCAGACCTGGAACCTGTGAAACTAGCTATGGACGCTGTTCATCGCGAATGTCTATTCGACGACAGAATAGAATTCGACAGGTTCAAATTAATCGGCCAGGAAATGGACAGCTGGAAGCTGAAGTAAGTTAATTTTAATACTAACTTTACTATACTCGAAAGGTTTAGGTAGTTAAATAAAGGTAAAAAAAAGCCACGTGACTCATAGATGTTAAACCTTTTATATCAAATGTTAAAATCATATTATTTTGAGTCCTATAATAATATGCTCTATTCTGAATCTGAATTTGAGGAACTATCTGTCACATTAATAGTAAAGCGTTCAGTGGTATCATCAATTATTTTGTCTAATTTAAAAAATAAAATGTTCTTCTTTTATTACATGACCCTCGCAACTTTTCCAATTCTCAGCAGAAACATGAGCTAAAGCCTCTGGCAAAAGAATGTTTAGGTCAGACATTTTATAAGTTTTATTTTTTTCGGCTACAAACCCTTTAACTTGAGCCCATATTTACTCATTTGAATTGCGCTCACAGTGTGGTATGGTGGCAGCCGCAATACAGTGACACCATATAATTTTTTTTCTAATTCATCCACAACTTATAAGGCATCTGGTTAACCGACTAAACGTAATACCTGCTACTTCAGTTGCCATACTACGTCACAGGTGTACTCTTCAATTTAGAAACGTTATCTATTTCGTTGTATTTTCTAAAAAGGTTTAGGGAACCTGTCTTTTTGGGCTCTTTACAATAGACAGATTACAAAATATTATACTATTTTATAAATCTAACAAAAAAATTGCTCAAGCAATTACATGTACGAAGAGTATAGTTTACGAATAAATGATAAAGTTTAACATACATTAATAAAAGAGGAAACTATCGTATAAATCGCAAATAATTTTAATTTTGTTGTAACGTATTTTTAAACAAGAAAGTGTCAACTATAAAAAACCCTTTTTACGATTTGTTTACCTTTATTTAACTACCTAAACCTTTCGAGTATAGCTACTTTACTAGCTTTGCCTTCTTAGATTCCGGCTTTGACGTTTTCTCTTTGCCAAACTTAAGTTTCTGTGTGTGTTTTTTGTGTGTGTGTTGTGTGTGTGGGTTCTGTGTGTGTGTGTGTGTGTGTAATGTGTATGTGTGTGTGTGTGTGTGTGTGTGTGTAATAATCAATAGGTATTCTATTGATTATTTCATCATGAACGAAACGTACACCTGACTTTTGCACTGCACAGAAACTTAAGTTTGGCATCATGTAAGAACATTCGAGAGTTTTTTACATTGTAATAACAAAGATTATGTACGAGCTAAGCAAGTAAGCACGGTCATAGAGCGAGCATGGTACAGTCAACCTCAAAAAGATTTATACATCGACAACAATTCATTAATTTATCTACATTATTGTTCCAAAAACGACGAGGCAAAAGGAGTGTTTAAGGATCGTATCGGACCGGCTGGCATCGCCAGTCTTGACTATATTTCGACGCTGTCACAAACCACCGATCGCTAAATATGAAGGTGAATCCTCAGTTGTACCCCGCAACATTCAAATTTTATTTAGTTTTTTGCATATTGCAGCTCTGTTTTACGTCATTTGGTGATCAAAATGCGATTCTCGACTGGGAATTATATATTTATCGAAAAATAATCATCAATTTCATACCAATCGTCAAATTCAAAGAAAATTTTAAATTGGCGGGCTACAACTGAGGTTTCGCCTTAATATTTAGCGATCGGTAGTTTGCGACAGCGTCGCTATCGATTTCGAGACTGCCGGGTGGCGTTCTGTAGTTTCTGCCTATCCCCATGGGAAGAAGGCGTGAGTATATGTATGTGTATCATTGTTTCACAATATTTTATCCAATCTGTAACATATTACACATTGGGTACCTACTTAATTGTAGCTACACGATGATAGTTGGACCACAAATTGTAGACAGTAAAAATATGAACTCTTGTCGATGCATACATCTTTTTATGGCTGATTGATGACTGTACATAGCTACATGAATAACAAGCAACATCATGTTAAAATAGACATTAAACTTAAAATTTACTTACAGGCAACAGAAGCAAGAAACAGATTTTAAGAATTCTAGATACCACGAAATTTCTGAAATATTGGAAAAACATCCCAGCCTGCTAGACATATTCCAAGCAAGCGCGCAGAAATGAAACAAACGTCTAGTGTAAACTTTTTATTTCTAAATCAATAGTAACAAATTAACAAACAAACTAAAACCTAATAAAAACATTGAAATATAACCAGAGGTGTTTTATTAAGGGATGATTTTAACCAAAGTCAAATATCTGTTATCCGTGGAATAAAATTGACGACTGGCAGTTCTAGCACATGAGTAAAAAACCGAGCAGAAGCTAAGCTTCACACTAACGCGGTGCGCGAGTACACTAGTACACGCTCAGCTAAGTGTGCGTGACCTGTCACCGACAAGGCGCGCGGGGGCTGCACCGGCGCGCGCGGGTACAAACCGGTTTGAACCAGCTCAGCAAGCGAACTAAGTTAAGGTGTGCCACCGGCAGCAATACGTCGCGGTCGTTTTATTTTTAGTATTTTCGATTGTTTAAAAAAATGCCAATTTGTTGTACTGTGTGTACAAATAATGGTAATAAAACCAAGGAGATTTCTTTTTTTGTACCTATATCCAAAGGATCCTGGTCAGGTAATTATCTATAACTACACATTTTTAAAGCATAATAAGTTATTATAGAAGTATTTAGTTACGAGGTAAATAATAGGTACAACTAAGATCGCCTATATAGGTAAGGATTTCCCATAAGAATTATTAGAGTCTGGCAAACGAAAGTAGACACTCGAATTATTTGCAAACTTTTTATAAGACAATGCCAAAACAAAATGACGTGTTGTATTATTATTATTATTATTATTCCCAATTTTGAAACTGTCCACATGCTGTTAAGCGGTAGTGTACAAATATTACCGTTTATCAACAAAAACAAATAATTCTAAAGTATCAAATTAGGTTATTCCAGGTAAGTCATAGTAATTATGGGATTGTTATGCTGATATTTTTTTAAATTTACCGCGCTTTTTCATGTTTTTCGTTTTTTTTCGTTTGCCACACTCTATTTATTATTCTTATAGTTTACCTACCGTCTGTATTATTGTTCGTCTCCCTTATTTGTTTCGTACTTTTGTTTTAGTAGGTTTATAGGTACCAAAGTGTGTTTGTCCCCCTTAGCAAAATTCCGTTTGACTTTTTCTATTAGATACTTAACTTACGTTCGTGAAATAGTAAAACAAGGAAGGAAACCTTATATTTAATTAAGCCATGTCCGTCTGTCCACCCGTCCGTAACTCATAGTAAATTTATAGGTCCATCCGTACATATGAAATTGGCGTTTGTCGAACTGGCCACTTTGATCTCAAATGTCTGGCGTTGGGTTAGGAATTAAATGTACCTACTTAACTTAATTTGGATTTTTGTACCTACTTAATTTTAAACAAACTTAACATTATAAACCATTTCGTCTTTCAAAGCTACACTATTTTTTATGTTCCGAACCAAAATTGGAAAACTGGAAACTTATAGGATCACCTCAGTCGCAGTGCCTGTCCGTCCGTTCGTCTGTCAGTCTTTCCATCCTTCCGTCCGTCCGTCCGTCCATCCGTCCGTCCGTCCGTCCGACCGTGCTGATTGCCGAATCCTGACTCGCACTTGCCCGTTTTATTTTTATTTTCAATAACCGAGTGACAGCCCTATGAAAGTAGGTAGGTAAGAATTTTGAGCTCTGTTATGAAGCTTTCCTTCTGCTCGGTTTTTTATTCATGTGGTTCTAGTATGGAAAAACTGTCAAAAATTCAAATTCTCAGGATAAGACTTATTCTAAGTATAAAAGTTTAGTAAAATCCGCCCTTCGAGCTACTATTAGTATTGTGACTAGCACAATTTAGAACATGCAAAAATATTTATTAAATATTTTAAAACAGTAGGTACGACAAACACGATTACTAAATATTCCAAAAAACGTAACTCTTTTTTAATACAAATAATATTGCACTTATTTTCAGGATTAATATTTTGTTCGATTTCTATAATTATATTTGTTAGCCAACACGAAACTACACATCACACGGATTTAACCCTACCAGTGCGACCTTCTTGATATTCTACTGATCTATAAGACGGATCATTTATTTCTGTCAGCATCGTCTCTTGAATGGTCGCTAAGTCTTGTCTCATTACACTGTCTTTAAAATCTTCGAAATTTTCTGGGTAACATACCATTTTATCTCCTAAATCGCAGCCCATCTCAATTTCTTTGAAGACATCCGATTTTATTCTGTCCACAGTGTCGTTCAACTCTGCGTTGGCAACATCGCTTAGACTAGGAATGGAGATAGTTTTAAATGAGTCTTTGGCGAAAGGAATCTTTGAGTCATCTATCTTACTTCTTGATCCTACAATTTTAAGGGACGTCGTTTTGACGGGCAATAGTATGCACTCTTGTTTTACGTTTAGATTTGAAGAGTTACTGTCAGAATTCAGTGTCATATTACTTGTCAGGACTTCTACCTCCTTTCGCCACGTTTGTTTTCTTTCTAGTTGCTTTTGCAGCTCATTTATTCTTTCGTCCTTTAGTTGCAATAGGCTCTCTAAATGGTCAACCTGTATGACAGAAAAATTATATTTTGTTGTAAGTATAGTTTATATCGTCCATAGCTTTTTATTTTTCTTTGGTATGAACGTTTCTACTCACTTTTTGTCTTAGCATATCGCTAGCTTCTTTGGCATCTTTCAGCTCTTCTTGGAGGGCGCAATACGTGTCATAACTGATCACCTTCTGCTGCATCGTCTCCAACGTGCCCTTGACCCTTATCTTAATTGGCACCATCAGTACGTTTTCTGTAACATTATTTGTAATTGTTTATTTCCCTATAACCGTAAGTACCTTTCTGAAGAGCATTACCAATAAGGTCTATGTCCTCCTAGGGCGACCCCTCCCCGGCGTTTCCACCCACATCTGCCTTGTAAATACCATTTGTTAGTCGCCTTTCATTCATCCTCTCATCTTGACCAAACCATCTAAGCATACTCTTTTCATCTTTTGTCACTACATCTTCTAAACCGCACCGTTGCCTTATCACATCATTCCTTACCCTATCATTCTGAATATTTGTGTCAAAAAATGATGAAGTCGCGGGCAACAACTAGTACAAACATAAACTAGTTAGTACCATCACCACCGCTGGCCTCGTAGTAGCTGCCGCCGCTGGACATATTCTGTTCGGCGTCCTTCATAGTCTTGTTTAGATCCTCGTCGCGACGAATTTTGTCTCGAACTGGAATGGCGAAACAAATTTTTTGTATAGTCTGTTCCTAAAGTATCTGATGAAAGCGTAAACAACAAGTTAAATGCTCACGCAATTCGTCTCTAAAGGGAATTTAGTAACATATTGAAGGTTTCAACTTTATATCCCACCTTTTTTTCAACAAATATTGTTTGAATAACATTATTAAATTGTAATTGAAAAATTATCGACGACAATTATTGTGGTTACAAAACTAACCTAAATTGTCAATGGAAAACAACTTTATAGTGATTTAGAATTAGAATTGCAGGTTTAAGTATTCAAACAATAAAATCAAAGCACACAATTTGTAAATGCCACTACTAATTGGCATTCAAATTTTAAGTTTTATTATAAGTTTTTTGACCCATTTGTTTACATTTTCATCAAGTACTTTAAAGCACCAACGCCTTCCAAACCTCTCCTTCATTTATCTTTAGCGTCTTCTCCCATTTCAAAACCAACTCACCCATAACCAGGACTCTCTCAATGACTCCTGGTGTACAATTGGCAAGCTGTTCCATGGTATTGCAGCACAGGCTCAGTTTGATCTTCTTCAGCACCTTTCTGTTGAGCGTCATCCAGTTGTTCAGCTTCAGCGAGTGGCTGTTCCGGGGTGGGTAGTTGTGCAGCTCCACCAGTTTTGGGTAGTGGACGGCCATTATTTCTGCTAGGAGGACTGGTAAAGGAAATGGTAGTATATTAGCATTCAAACTCAAACTCAAACTCAAAGCATTTATTTCAAATAAACCAATTACAGGCACTTTTGAATTGTCAAGGGGTCGGTCAGTCAGAAAGATGAAGCTAGTTACCCATTCCAAAGCGTAGTAGGTACCTATGGAGAAGAACGGGCAAGAAACTCCATGGACACTCTTTTAAATCAACATATAGTTACAAAAAACAAATTGTTAACATCATTCATGTTCAAATTAAAAATGTGAGAACGATGTAGAAAGACGTGCACGTTTAAAGTATCCGTAATAAAAAAGATAAAAAAAACAATTCAAAATTTTTAATTAAAATAAGCCGTGGCAGCCAAGAGTTGACCAGTCCCCACTGACGGCGCCCGTTCACGAACATGACGCATAGATCAGCACCATTCAGCTCAACCATTTTGAAGGGAACTTAATGATCCAACACACACGCCACCACCAGCGAGACATTAGAGTGAGCATGACAAACTCTCAGCCGCCAGGGCACATTCAAGTCAATGAAAGAAAAACCTATTAAATGGTAGCTTTATAGTAGGTGCATAGTACTCACACCTGTGCTATGCAATTATACAAGTAATACTAAAACATTGAATTTATACAATGCAAAGATAAGTTTTTAAAATCTTCAGCAGCTCCAACAGTAGTTTCAAATGCTAATCAATTATTTTATGCGCCCTTGTGGAGCAGGACCAGCGTTGAGCCAAGCTATCAATTATAGCAATTATCAGCTTGTAATGTTCCCTCTGCTGGGATACAAGCCTCTTCTCTGTGAAAAAGAGTGGACGGGCCCAGAGCAGATGAACCTATGGACTTCGAATTTTTGGTTCAAAGCCATGCCGGTTTCACCACGATGTTTTCCTTCACCGTTTTGAGAGCAAAGGTGATGAAAATAAATGATGAAATTGAATTTTCAAGTTGCTCATTGATGCTCATTGCTGCTGTTCATTGCAAGAAGTTAATTTATGCTTGGGGAGGGCTATGCCCAGCAGTGAAAGTTTTTGATGAAAATGATGATTATGATACAAGCGGATAAATTGTTGGACTATGCACAGCCTTGGTATATTCCAATCATGTAGCTTGTACCCTTGGCATTCTAGCAAGACTTTGGCGAATATACAGTACGATATATTCTGACAACTTAAGCAAGAATTTCGGTTTGTACATTTTTGAATCCAATCTACCAATCTTTTCTAGACGCCAAGCATATCCGTCAAATCCTTGCATAGCACAGGAGTATAAAATACGCAATACAAGATCATTAGGAGAAACTTACCAGCATCAGAAAAGTCCCGATTAATTTTCTTCGTGGATCTCGATAGTTTAAAAGTATCGACCCAAGCCAGCACTGATTCGATTTCCGATATTGGTATAGGAGAATCGATATTAGCCATCTTGTACCATTTAAATATTATAAATAATCAATAAATTATTATATTTATACTTTATTTTATTCAGTATTGATTGTTTGACCGTATGAATTTCGTGTTTGTTGAATGTTGAAGGTTGTCAGACAGCATTTTTAAGATTCTTTGGTGATGTGTCTTTTTTGGCCAGCCTTTAAGTAAAAGTAAAAAGGTTTATATTGATAGTAGAATCTCTTTTGTGGAGTAGGTGCTAAAGAGTTAGGATTTATTCAGGATTAATCTTGATCATCATCTTCATCTGCCTGCCTCAATTATTTTTGGGGTCTGCTTCCAGTCTAACCGAATGCAGCTGGGCGTGGAGCGACTGCCTATCTGACCTCCACAAACTAGTTACTGGGTACAGCCCCGGATCTAGAAGTTTTTTGAGGCGGGGCAAAACCTGCAGTCTGCCGGCCCCGCCCCGCCCATCCGTTAACCTTTTACATGGAGACTTATTTATTTAAATATATACAGACATTGAACAATTATTTTAATTAGGATAATTGAAATAAATCGTGAGATTATAGAATACTAGCTTCTGTCCGCGACTTCGTCCGCGTAAAATTTCGGCCCCCGCCGCGACCCACCGCGTCGCTGCTCCTAACTCGCTCACGATATTACTTCCATTTCGGTTAGCGTTCTTTCTGACTTTTTTTCTTACTGCTCGGTTTCCAAGGGTCGTAGCGTGATAAATAACCTATAACCTTTCTCAAGAATCGGGCTATCAAATGCAAAAACATGTTTCAAATCAAACTGCTAGTTCCAGAAATTAGCACGTTCAAACAAAAAAACAAACAAACTCTTCAGGTTTATTATTAGGTAGAGAAGATTAGCATAGAAAAAAATACTCTTTGAGCCTTTTGTTCTGAAAAAACATCGCTGGCCTTGTCATAATTAATCTGATTGTCTTGTTATGATTTTCGATTGCTAAGACCGCGACACTCGACTAATGCAGAAAAGCTTAACACCAAACAAGACAGTCTAGAATGCACGAGCGAGCGAAGCGAGCGCGAAAATTTTAGCATTTTGCCTTAGATAAGTTAGATATTTTTAAATACTTAATCGACTTATACAGAAAAGTTTTAAGAATTAAGAATCGCTAGGCTGTAAGAGCGAGCAAAGTGAGCTCGAATATTTTGCCAGAAACAAATTAGTATATAAATAAATAAATAAAAATATTTATTCATACAAAAACCTTCAACAATGATTAAAAACTAGGATGCATGAATTACAGTGAATAAAGGTAATACAGATAGAGTAAACCCTGACTCCCAAACTAGGAGATCCTGTGACTTAGGAGTCAGTGTTCTGCTGTCACTATGATACCAAAAAAACCTTTTACTAAGCAGTGTGTTATATCTGTATACAAAATCATGGAAAAAAAAACAGGTTTGAAAGTACAATGACATTATTTCAATAAAAATTAAACTAGGATTAATAAACGAGTTACACACTCACGTTAGTGAGTGTGCATGTGTAATTGTTTGTGTGGACGTGAGGGTGAGTATGTGGGAGTGAGCGTGTGTATGAGGGAGTGTAAGTGTGCGTAAGGGTGTGTGTGGACGTGGGGGTGTGTATGTGTGATTCAGTTTGTGTATTTCGCATAAATTATGTATCTTGTTGAAATTGTTGAGATTGATAAGAATGGGTAGACGAAGTTCGTACGTCTACTGCCGGAGGTGGAGTAGTTCTTCTGTTCGAACGTAGTCCTGATCCTGAAGCCAACCTTGTACCTTAACCCTGACTTCATGTTGATTTAGCCCAGTTAATTGAATAATTTAAGCAATGGTCTTGTGGCTTATTGTATGGAATATCATTTTAGCTTTCCGCTTAGTGTCATCTGGTGGGGGAATTTGTTTATGCTTCCTAAGTGTGGCTCGGAGGACAAAGAGCTGTCTCACGGTAAGTAACTTACAGTTCGCATACAACTCAATAGTGGGAATCTATATGGTTTACCAAGCATAACTTTGAGCACAGCTCTCTGTGCCCTCTCCACTTCGATGAACTTGGTTTTAGCGGCCCCTCCCCAAACCGGTATGCAGTAAGTGATAACGGACTGACAGAGTGCTAGGTAAACCATTCTTAGAATATGTTTGTCTGCGCAGAATCTCAGAGATTTGAAAATATAGATGAGTCTTCTGATTTTTGAAGTAATATTGTCTATTTGATTGTACCATTTCATTTTTTCATCAATCACTACACCCAGGTACTTAGTTTGTTTGACGCGAGTAAGCGCTGCGCATGAGCAGTAGTTGAGATCCGAACAAGTGTGTGGTGTAATTTCAAAACCCGGTGGTGCTTTGTTTTTATAATTAATATAAAACGGAATGATGTTGGTTTTTGCCACGTTTAGCGTGAGAAGGTTCTGTCGCAGCCAGCTCCCGACATTGCTCAAGGACTGTTCCGCCGTACGCTTGACATCGCTCCACGTATTACCATAGACGACAATCGCAGTGTCATCAGCGTATGTAAAGATCTGTGATTTATGTAGAGGCAGCGTGCATAGGTCATTTATGTAGATTTGAAAAAGTGTGGGTCCTATGACGCTGCCTTGTGGGACGCCGTATGTAACATTTTCTTCATCACTTGGGCATGAGTCGATTTTAATAGCTATTTTTCTGTTTTGTAGGTAATCCTTGAAGAGTTCGAGAGGTTTACCACGAATTCCAATACATTCCAGTTTGTAGAGAAGGGTGGGAACAGAGACTGTGTCAGAAGCCTTTTTCAAATCTAGGAAAATACTAGTGCATTTTTGCTTTTCATCTAGTTTTTGTGATACAAATTTGGTTAGATCGATAACTGCGTCTTCGGTGGAGACTCCTTTTTTGAACCCCTATTGGTTGGAAGCTACAATGTTGTACTTGTTTAGGTAGTTTACTAAGCGACTGTTTATCAACTTCTCCATTACTTTAGAGAGCGCTGAGAGTACTGAAATTGGTCTATAATTGTGGACACAGTCTCTGGTCCCACCCTTGTAAATCGGGTGGACCAGGGCCCTCTTGAATGGTTGAGGGAATACTCCTTTTGCTATGGAGATGTTAATAATGTGGGTTATTAAAGGCACAAGAGTATTCCGACAAACTCTCAGAAGGTTTGTCGGTATTCCATCCCAGCCTGTAGCACTATCGTACCTCAGACCCATGATGGTGGACTCCATCTCAGATTCGGTCACCTCAAGAAATACAAAGGAATTTGCGGAGGTGTATATTTTAGTGGGCAGTTGTGAAGTTGCAGGAATTTGTTTTGCTAGGTCAGCTCCAATCGTGGCAAAGAAGTTACATACACTGTTAATTGCTGCCTTTGGATCAGGTTTGGTGTTCAGCAGTTCTGTAGGTGATGCACATTTCTTTTTTGATATCGATCGATAATGCTCCAATCCAACAGCTTCGCCAGCGCTGTGATAAACAATTAAAGGAAATCGTGTCGCCTTTGCAGTTACAGGCGTCGGAAAGGGCGAGACGCCCGGCGCCCCCGCTACGCGAAGCAATATTTCTAAAGTACAGGATTTATTCTTTAAACTTTTGGCCACAGAGGTGACAGAAGTGCTCATCCGTCTCTGTTTCGCCGCGGCATAGATCTGTTGCAAGAGATAGAAACTTAACCTTTTCTGACACCTAACGTTAAACAGGTGAAAACCAATGTACTAGTAAATGGGACGGAATTGGATCTAGTGGACACCACTGTGTTCTTAGGTGTTACTTTGGACTCGAAGGTACAGTGGGGCCCACATATAACCAAATTGTCGAAGCGGCTAAGCTCTGCAGCCTACGCGGTCTATAAAATCCGTCATTTGACTGATGTCGAAACAACCCGATTAGTATATTTTAGTTATTTCCATAGTGTAATGTCGTACGGCATTTTGCTGTGGGGAAATGCAGCCGACATTCAGGCTATTTTTGTGCTGCAGAAATGAGCCATTTGAGCAATTTATAACCTTAGTTGTAGGCATTCACTGAGGGATAAATTTAAGGAAATAAACATAATGAATTAATGACTGTCGCATCTCAATATGTATATGAAAACCTCATTTATGTAAAAAAGAATATTAATCTATATTCAAAACACAGCGACATTCATAACATAAATACTAGCTATTTGTAGCCTAGTCGTGGGCACAATTAGTAAATCTTTGGATTTACTAATTGTGCCCACGACTAGGCTCCAAAAAATTAGTAATTCATTTAAGTGCCAAAGTATACGTTTTTACAACAAACTCCCAAGTCTTGTTAAAGAACTGAGTCTCAATAAATTTAAATCATTTATTAAACAGAAACTCTGTCAAAAAGGTTTCTATAAAGTTAAAGATTACTTGGATGACAAAAAGGCTTGGGATTAATTAAGCTACTTCAATGTACCCCCAAGCAACAATCCATTTTATACTGTGACAAGCTGACCCGACAGACGTTGTCCTGTCTTAACTATGAATGTCATAATTGTCGTTTAGTTTTAGTTTTGACGATTGACTAAAACTAAAACTATCGACTCATTTATCAACCGATCAATCTGTGTTAAACGATATTTGCAGCGCGCATTCTGTCAATCGTGTCAGTTATTTCAAACAACTGACAGTTATGTAAAATTAATATTGGCGTTAAGTTTTTTTAAATTTTGTAAAGTTCCGATCAACTTCCTTATTTTTTTATTTCTTATGATCCTTCTCCTGACAATAACGAACACGACAAAAGAAAAAAAAGTGAAATCGGTCCAGCCGTTCACGCGTGATGACGTGACCAAGGGAACTACAGATTCATTTTTATACGAGTATATATAGATAGATTATGTGTTTTAGAATTAATAATGTCATTTTATTGAATTACATGACATAACATATTATGATTTTTTGATGACATTTAAAGAGAAACCTGTCTGTGAATGTGAGTAGCATGCAGGCTAGATGAAATACATGATATTCATTTTAATATTGTGAATGTGAAGACTATGTGGGTCATTGTTGCTTTTTTTTCCGCTTTCAGGTAGTTTTAATCTTAGTCTGGCAGTTTGAGTAATTTTTGTGGCCTACCCAAATGTCCTTTGTTTGGTATTGTTCGTTGAATCGTTGAGCTGGACGATTAATGACAAATGCGTGCACTGACTGGACAGGTCCACTCAATCTGTGTGGTTTTTCCTCAAAGACCATTTCAGACAAATCTACATGGTCTTCACATGATCTGACCAAGATTATGTCTGGACTTTAAAAGAGACTGTGACCTCTGAGTTTGTTTCGGCCTTTCTTCTCAGAGTACTCAGATAGGAAACGCCGACCTCATCTAGTTTGAAAATATGATTGACCTGTAAAAGTGTTTGTACAAACCTATTTACAGAAATAAAATCATTTATCATATATATCGCCAAATAAAAGTGGAGCATGTGCTTTAAAAACGGAGAGTTCCTGGCAGATTTCAACTGCTCCGCCCGCAACTCGCTCACATCGTTTGACGACCTATGCCTACGCTAATCACGTAGTGATTTCCTCAGCGCGCCACCCGCACTTAATGCAGAGTTGCGTTGCGCTGGGTGGTGCACTTGTCTGCCACGTTAGAATTTGCCGCCCCCGAAGTTGGCGCCCGGGGCGTGGGCCCCGGTTTGCCCCCCCCCCTAGATCCGGTGCTGACTGGGTAACACCATACCCCTTGATAAGTCTGATTGTCAGACTTTGGGTTTTGGCGACCACTGTCAAAGATCCACGAATGACAGCCGGGACCAAAGGCTTAACATGCTTTCCAAGGCACGGAGGGGTCTGGGTATGTAAAGATGGTCACCCATCCACGGACCGACCGCGGCAAGCCTAGCTTCGATCGACCCGTGCGGCTGTTATTACTAAGCCACGAGAGCAGGATTTATCTTGATCATCTTTTAATCAAGTATTTTTTACAAACCATAATGTTACAAACCATAATGTCCATAATGTTTTTTTTTTATAACTATGCAAGTGCAAATTCTCATGTTTCAACCGAATTTTCAACCAACAGCAACAAGTTATTTTCGCATAATTCATATAATTAGCTACAATATTTGAAATGGTCATCAGACCAGCATTATGTACTAGCAGAAGTCAGAGCCATTTTGGTGAACACTCACACAAATGATTATCTATTCTTCTATGAACAGTTAGAGACACAGCCTTTTATTTTACCGCACCTCGTTAAATCAATCATTTCAGATTTTCTCCGGCTCCATTAGAAAGCGCCATTTTGCGACTCACGTCCATCACATAAAGTGCATCGCATTTACTATATAATGTGCAAAGCACGACCATTATAACCTGATCTCTCTCCTCTGAGCATTCCATATAGTTTCTGAAGAAAGATGCAGTTACGGGGGACACACTAGGCTGGTTCTAACGGTATTGTAGCTGTACCATTTTCTATAGAAATCCAGCTTTCTATCGTTTGCGAACGAAGCGACAATAAGTACCTATACCGGTTGTACCTAGTGTTTGGAGTATTCATAGGTAAGTAATTGAAAGAGGAACAAAAGACGGTCATAATTCATATTTTTACCAAGCTGCAAGCAAGAATCGAACCACCCTTTGACTCGTAGCGCAGATCCAATCGAATCAACCACTGCGTGTGCTGTGCTATGTGGAACCTTCATAAAAAACGGTTGTTGTTTAGTTGTCAAGCAGGCCGACCAGCCCATTTGATAGAAAGTTGTAAATATAATCATTACAACACCATAGGAAAATCTATTTTTATTTATTTAGAAGCCGAGTGCCCGATGGTATTTCCCATCGGCAAAATAACGAACTGCAAACTTTCATCCCGCTATTTAACTCCTTCAGGGGATAGATTTTCAAAAAACCTTCGACTTAATGCTCGCATTCGTCATATAGAAACTCATGTGCAAATTTTCATGCTTAGACCTTAGACCGGCACGGACTCGAAAATAAAATGACTCCGCGTCACGCTTATCGAAAGCATTGACCGTTTGTACAAATATTCCTCACGCACACATTTACATCATAAGGTGCTGACCGGCCGCCATTACGCGGCACTACGGCGTCATTGTAGGTATCTACTGTTTACGGTATCCCTCAAATCACGCACACATAGATCGGTACGGTGCTTCACTTTGGATATGCATGGCGCGGAGTCCTTTTTTTTTTCTAGTCCGTACCGATCGGTTTAAAAGCTGTGCGTGGTCTGTCAGTGCATCAATGAATTTAAGATTTTTATTAGTACTTCAGTGAAGATATTGTTTTTTATTTAACCAACAGGACCCATATCATAAAATTTAGAACATTAAATCATAATTTTCATGGTATCTATTGAATTTGTGAATCCGTCTCAGCTTGGACGAGAAGTAGAAGTAATTTTAAGAGATATAGAGAGCCCAAGCATCAACAAGTTCCTGCTACATAGTACATATTACATAGCAGCCATCTTGAATCCAAAACGTCACTTTCTACAACTAACTATTTGCGTTTTCACAATAAGTACGCTAGCGACGCGCGACGGCGAGATGACAAGTTTCGTTTTCGTACAATCAAGCACAACGAGTCATTATGCTCACGATTTTCTTTGTTGTGGCCCGAAGTGTTCGTGCGGGAAAATAAGCACTAACACTACTGAGGCCAAAGACTTTATAATAGGTTGGGGAAAACGTTTCTTCGCATTTTTTAAGAAAATTCAAAACATTTTTTAATATAGTTTATTTACATTTAACTAAAGTACGTAGGTACCATTTTGTTCGATAACTTTTTTCCATCTTGTAGGTAGGGACATGATCCCATTGCTATAGAAATTTTGGGACTTCTCATCAAAATACCGGGACAAGTGGTTTTGGCAGTCCTCTCGTGATGTTAGCCTGACACTGCCTAAAGAATTCTAAAGAGACCGAAACAGGTGGAAATCTGAAGGTGCAAGGTCAGGACTATACGGCGGATGCATTAACACCTCCCAGCCAAACTCTCTTAATTTTTGCTGAGTGGCTAAAGATGTGTGAGGTCTAGCGTTATCATGATGAAAAACCACACCCCTTCTGTTGATTAATTCCGGCCGCTTTCTCTCAACTTCTTGGTTTAATCTCACCAGTTGTTCGCAGTAGAGTTCAGAATCGATAGTCCTGCCTGGTGGTAACAGCTCACAATGAATAATGCCCTTCCAATCCACACACAGCGTCACCATGTTGCGAGTTAACCCGGGTTTCGCCACAGTCTGTGAAGCCTGACCGGCCTTTGACCACGACCTTTTTCGCACGTTCTTGTCGTACGTGATCCACTTTTCGTCCGCAGTTATCAGCTTCTTCAAAAATGGTTAGGTTTCATTACATCGTAATAAAGAATCACAAATGAGTACACGGTTCATTAGGTTTCTTTCAGTGAGCTCGTGAGGTACCCAAATATCGAGCTTTTTTGTGTACCCAACTTTTTTCAAATGTGCCAAAACTGTTTTGTCGTCAATTCCCAGTTCTTCAGCTACGTTATAACTACTGATATGCCGTTATATGATATGCCGATCTTGCTCCACTTTTTCAAAAATGGCATCCATTTTACCCGTAATAGGGCGACCAGAGCGACATGCATCTTTGACATCAAAATTTCCGGATTGAAAACGCTTAAACCAAAATTGTCCTACTCTCACAGACACTGTACTAGGTCCATAAACATCACAATTTTTTTTCGCGGCTTACGTTGCATTTTTACCCTTTTTGTAGTAAAATTTTAAAATGTATCGAATTTCTTCATTAGATTCACTCATCTTGACAGTACGAAAAACAAATGAAAATCACACATTTTCCTAATTTGAATTTGGAATTATGTTCCTTAAAATTTAAACTTTCAATGATACCAAAACCAGCCAGATACAAATAGTATAGCCAAAGAGATTTTATTACAAGTTCATACATACTCTAGTGCGAAAAGACTTTTTCCCCAACCTAATACATTACTTAGCACGGGCTCCGGCTAAGCCGCTTAGCGTTATTGCTGTCACTGTCATACAACTGTCAAAATACAAGTCCTAGATCCAAATCAAACTAATTATTTATTTGCTTAATACAGATAGCTACAAACAGATGTTATAAATAAATATAAAGTACTCTGTATCATTACCTAATAAGGTGTGCAAATATTATGTATAGTATTGTTAATCTAATTAAATAATTGATAAAATAACATTAAAGTCCAAGATCCCAGGGCCACCAGACGTCACGTACTTTCTGACGAACGAAATGTGGACGATTGAGTAGTGTTAGTATGTACTAAGAACGCATGCCTACCTGCTAGCTTGCTGAGACGGCCAATTGTCAGGTATCAGGTAATCAAGGTACATAAAAACATTACTTACCTCACGTAAATTCTCCAAGCTGCTATTCACATATATTTTAGGCAATATCCTTAAAATTAAGTCGCTAATACTCCCAGACGCTTTCCGTCGGCCGTATTGCTTTGCAGACGCTTTAAAGCTCCCAAAATAATTACTTAACTTCACGTAAATTCTGATGCTCCATTTTTATATATGTCCACCAGACAACTATTTCAAAACCTTTTACAAGAATGACCGATCCAAGGGGCCAATCATCCCCTAAACTCAATTTTAATGCCTCTGTGGGTACGAGCGCGAGGGCATTATCCACGCGCATGAGACTGAGTGAGACAGATTGCGATGTCAAGGCCCCCTTGGGGCCAACCATGATCTAAGAAAACAAGGTCTGGCATTCCGGGTTAGGTTCAGCAGCTGAGTACCAGTATTTTACATGGAGTGACTGCCAATCTGATCTCCACAACCCGGTTACCGGGGTAACACGATACTTGGTAAGAAGACGACCCAGTGACCATGATAGGTTGTCAGAATTTCAGGCTTCTAACGACTAGTAATGACTGTCAAAGTTCCACGTGTGACAGCCGAGAACACTTAATTAAGACTTTCTATCCAATAATTCAAACAATTTCCTTCATGACTGTACAAGTTGTTGTGTTAAAGCTGACTCAACGTTGTTATCTAAGTCTACAGTTTGTGCAACCAAGTGTATTGATATTTACATAGACATCGAGGTGACTCTTCAGTATAACCCTTTGTTCACTGTAGTGAAGTGTCCTGCTAACACCCTATTCAATCTTGAGCCTTGCTTTGCTTCAAGCATCATTTCAAAGAAGCTAACAATGTGGATGAACAAAAAAAAATTAACAACCTTTTTACAAAAAAGAAACAACCGACTTCAAAAAAAAACAGTACCGCATTAAAAATAACTTTAAGTTATTTCGGAAGTCGGAGTCTTTGGTTTTGTGTTTTCGTTTTTTGCCACCGACTTCCGAAATTACTTAGTTACTTTTAACTTTGTAGTGGTTGTTTTTTGGAAGCGAATTGTTTTTTTTATAAAAAAGTTATTTGATTTTTCACATTTTAGTTGTGGTACCTACACCACACAAATTTATATACCACTACTTGCTTTGTAAATAACAGTGACTGAAAGTTATTACAAGATCATCAACATACCTACACTAAGTTAAAAAAATACGTGTTATTTAAGCTAACTGAAAAACTACCAAAGCAAAGTTAAAAAAAACCTTAAATTAAATAAAACCTTTTTTTACAAAAAAACAACCGAATTCCAAAAAAAAACACTACAGAGTGAAAAATAACTTTAATTTCGGAAGTCGGTGTCTTTGGATCTGTATTTTAGTTTTTGCCACAGACTTCCGAAATAAAAGTTGCTTTTCATTTTGTAGTGTTTTTTTTTGGAAGTCGGTTGTTTTTTTTTTGTAAATACGTTTTTTATTTTTCACTTTTTAGTGGGTCGGTTATTAATTTATCTAAGTTACAATAGACTAAGGTCAACTGCCCATCACCTTTTGCAAAATATTGATTTTCCCGATGCAGGGACGTTAGGTAATTGTTGAGGAGTTCTCCTGGTAAAACCAAAAGAACTGGAGCTCCATTTCACCATATGCACTGTGATGAGCATAAATTGCTTAGCAACCATATTAAAGTAATCGAATCGCAACCCGTGAAATGCTTATTATTGAGTAGTTCCGGTGGCCACCCGTGGTCTTCATCATCAGTTCCATTTCACCATATGGTGCTTTCCGAGAGCAAATGCACGAGTTACTATAAAAAATACGCATATCGGTTTAGGTGTGCCTATAAAATTTGAAGTTTTCTTTAGATTTCCATGGGATCGCCTCATCAGATTCTGACTTGGTAACAATGGGACCACCTCGAGAGCATACCCTTTCAAACAACAAAATAATTTTCAAAATCGGTCCACAATTGACGGAGAAATCAGTGAACATATACATAAAAAAAACATACATTGTATTCAGCCGAACATAATAACCTCCTCCACTTGGAAGTCGGTTAAAAATATGGATCCACCCCTGAGGCATACCCTATATTTAAAAAATAATTTTCTAAATCGATCCACAATCGCTTTTGTACGAAAAATGTGTCTGCACAACAACATAAATAACGCAATGAATGTAGTTGAACTGTCAAAATGAAAGCCATTCCTAGTTCTCTATGTAGTCTGTGGCCATTCCTACTGTTAGTGTGTTACGCAACTACCCCGCAGGTCCACAATCATTATGTATGTAGGTATTTGTAAAAACTAAGTTCACATTGGGGAAGTAATAAACATATAGAGTATTGAACTATTATTTCTCTCTCCGGAATGCGATTCTAACTTCAGTATCTATAATGTCGGTAAGAAGGACAACGCAATCTTCACACCATGCATTCATGCCGGCTGTCACAGCAGCTAATGACAAAATAAACACATTTCAAGAAGCTCGCGATGGCGGCTCTATGCAAGGCTGATGCACAGAGTAGTCAGATAGGAAACGCCGACCTCATCTAGTTTAAAAATATGATTGACGTGTAAAAGTGTTTGTATAGTCGCCAGCACATCAAGTTACCACAAACTGTCAGGTTTTTTCATTCAATTTAGAACTTAACCACCAACATTATAAGATTTAAAATCATTTGGAGAAATTTGACAGTTTCGTGTAGCTTGACCTGCTGGCGACTGTACAAACCTACTTACAGAAATAAAATCATTTATCATTTATCATTTAAAGCAATGTTCTAGTCTCAAAACATTGCTTTTCATGTTGCTGCATTGCTTGTCATTGTTCAGAGACAGTCTGTCTAGACTCCCTCTATGTTCTTACGGGTTCCGTAGCCAAAGGGTGCCAACGGGGCCCTATTACTAAGGCTCCGCTGTCTGTCCGTCAGTCCTAGGCTGTTGTGTGTGTGTGGCGTGTGGTGTGTGGGGGTCTTTTGAACCGTAATAGGTAGACACTTGAAATTTTTACAGCGTGTGTAGTGTATAAATATTGTACGGTGATACGGAACACTTAGTGTGCGAGTCCGACTCGCACTTGGCCGTTCTTTATTGCAGACTCGTTTGGGATGCCTTTGCAGGGGCGTAGCTGCCGCCGTAACAGCCGTATCAACGATACGGGCCCCCAGTTACAGGAAAAATATCCATCGGTTTCTTACTAAACTTATATTAATTATATCCGACGAACCAGGTTACTTATCACATTTGGTGACCGTACTGAGTTCCCTTATTCTTCTAATGACCATCCTGGTTCTTGGTAAACTGTCACTAGAAGTTCGACGACCTATTCTGTAAAAATCTCACCGTAAAAAGTTAGGCGATATTTTTATAAAATATACCGGCCGATGTTGTGCTTATAATTAATTTTAATGTTCGCCATCTAGTTCAGTTAAAGTTCACTAACCGTCAGTAGGCACAATAGCTTATTTCTGCCTGACCCCACTAAAACTTGCGTAGTGATAGATTATACAAAACACACACATGCGTGTACTGACTGGACAGGTCCACTCAATCTGTGTGGTTCTTTCTTTAAAAGACCATTTCAGTCACTAATCTACGAGACTGTTACCTCTGAGTTTGTTTCGGCCTTTCTACTCAGACTAGTCAGGTGAGAAACGCCGACCTCATCTAGTTTGAAAATATGATTGACGTGTAAAAGTGTTTGTACAAACCTATTTACAGAAATAAAATCATTTATCATTTATCTTATCACATATTGTTTCAGTTTTCCAATAGCTCTAAAGATTCAAAGTTAAAAAGTCACACTAAAAGCGTTTTATCGTAACCGATTTATAATGTGAGGACTGCATAGGTATGCAATTTTATTTTTTTTCTATGGAACTCATTCCCTGAAAATGTTTACAAAGTAGAAGCGAATATTCATAGACTGTTTTAAAGGGATGTTGCAATTAATTTGAGCACAAAATACTTCCAGCCGTTACTACGCTTCGAGGGATAAAGAATCCCACACAAGTACAAAGATAAATAGATACGCGTGAAAAACATAACCATGTCTTTGCTGTCGCGCAGTCGGGTAATAAATTATGGAACAGTAACCGCGTCCTCCATATCCTACTGATCAATCCGTCCGTCACTGCGGTAATAAAATAAAATAATCTTTATTTCGGACGAGTTACATCCATAGTGGGTTAGTAAGTAAAGAATCTTATATCTAGTTAGTAAACCTTAATATTTAGTAACAAGATTTTTGTTCGAGATGCATCTACGAGCAATATCATATAGCAGTGGAGAGTCGTACCTCCCTGCTATAGTCTTCAGGATGGAGTTGGAGCTGAACCGCACTCTGCAGAGCAGCGAGGCAGATTTCTGTCTGATGATGGCATGGAAGCCATCAACGTGTGAATGGGTGAACATACCAGATGCGGAAACGGGGTAATGGTGGAAAACCCTAGAGTAGAAATATGAATCTATAGCAATCATTTAATTCAAGTTGCATTCACTCATAGTAAAAGCCTATATTACTATTGAGTACTATGAGTGTACGTAACTTGAATTAAATAATTATTATTTTGAAGTCTATTGACATTTCTCGGGACCCTGGGGTCCCAGACCTTTGGAAAGCGTCCGAGGAGCCGAAGCCAACAGGGGCCCGTTAGACGTTTATTATTAACTAGCTTTTGCCTGCGGCTTCGCCCACGCTTAGGTCGGAAATTATCCCACGGGAACGTACTACCGGGATAAAAAGTATGCTACGTGTTAATCCAGGTTATAAACTATCTGTGTTCCAAATTCCATCCAAATCCGTTCAGTAGTTTTTGCGTGAAAGAGTAACAAACATCCATCCATCCATCCTCACAAACTTTCACATTTATAATATTAGTAGGATATTAGTAGGATAGCTGATTGTTCTATAGACAATATGAATCGGACAAGCTCGCACTGTGACATTCTTAGCAAGCATTCTCTAACAAGAGTCGAAAGCCAAAGGCTGTCAGTGCTAACTCGGCATCCGTCCGGTTCACACGCGAGTATCAAGTGCAGTGGTTTTTGGAATACTGGCTTGAAATATTTATTAAAGAAAAAGGTGAGTCATGTGCGATAATATTATGTTGATATATTTGAATTTTGAGCCTTGTGAATGCTGTGATACTGATTTTCCACAAAAGAAAATTAAAATAGTGTTGTCTTTTGAATTTAGTTTTCACGTTTCTAGGTATTCATACAGGACTATTATTTAGTTTTCATTTTATTTCATACATGTATTCACAACACAGGACACCTATTTTCCTGACCTGGGAATTGAATCGGAGACCTCACGTAAATAATCGCGATTGAGGCCGCTGTTCCGAGGGGGTAAACGTGAAATTTTATTTATTGTAGTATTTCTCATTTAAGTTTACCTAGACCAATGGTGTAATTATAGTAAAATCAGCCATAACTCACGCCTCACGTCTGTAAAACTCGAATGATTAGTCAGAGCGTACCAATAAGGTCACATTTCGCCGGTTGTGTTTTCATCAATTGCCAATAATCGGGAAATGCCCCAGCTACGGCCTCATGCTACAGAAAGTTTCATTTTTGAAAAATCTAATAACACTACCCGACTCGACGATCGAACCTGGCATGCTGCGCTTTGCAGTCGCGCTTGCAACCACTTTATACCATCGAGGCATTCGCAATCGTGCCACAGACATTGAAATACCTTATTACATAAAAAGTGAAAAATATAAACGTTTTTACAAAAAACAACAACCGACTTCAAAAAAAATTTAAGTTATTTTTCACATAGTACTTAGTGTTTATTTTTTGAAGACTGTTGTTTTTTTTTTATTTTTTGTTTTTTTCACTTTTTAGTGAGTCAGTTATTAATAAATCTAAGTTACAATAGCCTAATGTCAACTGCTCATCACCTTAAGGTATCTGCGGGGTAATTGCATACGAGTAGGAATGGCTTTCATTTTGACAGTTCAACAACATTCATTGCGTTATTTACGTCGCTGAGCAGACAAATTTTTCCAACATAAGAAGCAATGGATTAGCAATATCCTTCCAAATTATTCAGATTGCGATTGATAGGGTTTTACGCAATTAAGGTGCAGGATAACAGAACCGATATCTGTGAGATTAACAGCTAAGTAAGGGGAATCTAACCTAGGTTAAGGGGAGCTTACATGCACTTCATGTTACAGGTCGTTTACTGGTGCGGATATACCTATGTGATATGATGTAGATGATATTATAATAACTTCCTGTCACTGTTACTTACATATCAAGTAGTGGTATAATAATTTTGTGGGGTAGATACCATAAATGAAAAATAAAAATAACAAAAACAAACTGACTTTAGAAATAAAAATGCAAACTGTTTTTTTTTTCATTTTTTTTAGTCTGTGTTTCCGACCGCATACAACCCAAATCTCTTCAAAGTGAGAGTGAACAGGCTTCTTCTGGGTAAGCTCACTCCATCGTCGACTTTGTCTCTGTCATCTCCGACCTAGACTAGAGTCAAGAGCAAACCCAACTCAAAAAAAAAAAACTGTAAAATAATTTTGATTTCGAAAGTCGGTGGCTAAAAACGAAAATACAAAACCGAAGAACCGACTTCCGAAATTAAAGTAATTTTTCACTTTGCAGTCCTTTTTTTGGAAGTCGGTTTTTTTTTTGTTTAAAATTTTTTGCTCATTTCTGTAAAATGTGAAAGGTTGTATGCGTCACTGATTTTGAAGAACATCGCACTTTCACAAGTAATTATGGATGTAATTTATTTAATTGCAATTAGTTATTATTTTCTTACGGCAATGATCATTACGTAATGCACTTGTTAATAGTTATTAAGTACTAGCTTCTGCATGGGGCTTCGCCCGAGTTGATGTCGGAAATTATCCCAAGGGAACGTGCTACCGGGACAAAAAGTAGCCTATGTCCTTCCGCAGGATGGTATATATCTCCTTGCCTCTTATCGAAATCCGTTCAGTGGTTTAGGCGTAAAAAGGTAACATAAAGACAAGAGTTACTTTCGAATTTATAATATTACTAATATGGAATCATAGTGCAAGGAAACATGGGCTTGTTTAGAAGCATTTCTGCTTCCCTAAGTGCCCTTGTTGAATCTTGCAACTTTTAAAATTATTTTGGTCTCTTTTCTTTAAGAAGGTATAGATTGTTAAACATTACTTTATTTATCTAAAGTTTGTATGGACCATCACCAAAAGACATCACATTGGGACAAACATCTACTTAACATTAATTAATTTAACCAATATTCTAGCCGATCAAGTTGAGACTCTAAATAGGTATAACATTCATAAGGATCGTAGCAGCACCCGAATGGCGTAACGCCCTATATCAATCACAATTTGAATCATTTAGAAGCTTATTGCTAATCCATTGGTAAATATGTTCGAAGAAATTGTCTGCTCAAAAACGTAAATAACGCAATGAATGTTGTTGAACTGTCAAAATTAAAGCCATTCCTACACCTATTCCGTTAATGTTTTACGCAATTACCCCGCAGGCAGGTCTGCCGCGCTAATTAGAAGTCCAGTAAGGAGGATATTCGTAGTTTCGAGTAGGTAAATGGCGCCCAAACATTTTTAGATAGGGATTTTGTTTCATTAGGTACCTATTTATAATTTTGAAGTTTTGCAAATATGTTTTTTATTTACATGTATAGCTGAATATGCATTGTTTCATAAGAACTAACCCAATTCTCTATAAGTTTAATACAACTATATTAAAACAAAAAACAAAAACTATCTAGGTATGCTTAGCAGGGTCTTCATGACTAAACTCAGTAACACAAGTTTGTAGTTACATCGCTTTCTACTAGCAAACGCAGATTACTGCGTTTGTTTTAATTTATTCAATTATTAATGTGACTATAATTTGTAGCTACAAATTATAAACGCAGTGCAATAATGACTTACTTATAGCTAATTAAAAATAGTATTTTAATATGAAAAAGACCATACTTACTTGGTTATATTCATCATAACCACTTCTTAATTAAATAATAAAGGATAAATGCAGTCTCACATCTTACTGCATTTTAAATAAGTATGGTCTCTTCTTTTAAATTGAAATGGAGCGCTTAGAAAAAGTTGTATTTGTAAGTAGTACCTATTCACTTATTTTCCAAAATCATAACAGCAGCATGTGTTTTTTACTGCGTTTCTTACTTAGTGAAATAAATTATATTCAAACAAATACTGGAAGGTAAAGAGAAGTAATGTGTCTTACTGCAGGTCAGGTGCTTAGTAATTTACTTCTGAGTAGAAAACATACTGCGTTTTTGCTTATTAAAAGTACCACTTCCCGCACAGCTATCAAAGTAAGGATCAAATCACTATAAAGAGCTCATTACGAGGATTCCGAATCTGTATGTAACTCAATTTTTCAAAAATCCTTACTGCGTTTCTAATTAACGCGGCAGAGATGTCGTTCTGTAGTTTCTGCCTTCCCCCATGGGAAGAAGGCGTGAGTTTATTTACAGTATGTGTTCAGTTCCATTCCAAAGACAGTACAACTATTAAATAGAAATTACCTGGTTCTGCAGCGGTTCCTAGCCTTTTTGCACTGGAAGGTGATTCTGGTGCAATTTCCTTAATTACGTACCGAATTACATCAACGCGACTACCCATAAATGCGACAAAGGCAACAATGTAGAACTTACATCGTCTTCTCGTCATCTTTATTTGACATTTCTTGGCAACATCCGACAACATCTCGCCGTGTTGGTAATGTTTTGTGTACCTAAACATTAGTAGCGAAAGAGAAAGTTAACTACGAAACAATTTTGTTTGGGTAGGTAGGTAGGCCTACTACGCATTGTTTATCAGAATAGAATACTCTTTATTATGACATAATCATCTTCATTTCAGCCGAAAGACGTCCACTCCTGGACATAGGCGTCCCCTAAGCATCGCCAATTCGACCGATTTTATACTTCTCGCATTCAGCGGATTCCTGCGGCCTTCACCAGATATTACATTACATATTTAAACCGGGATCCCTTCTTTTCGCATAATGTTCTTTGTCCTAATATACTTCGGCATAACGATTTTGGCACAATTTGTTTTGACATAATAATACTTCGGCATAATTTTTTTAGGCATACATTTTATGTTGGCATAATCATCTTAAAGACTAATTTGTTTTGGCATAAAATTGATTCGCATAACGTTAGTAGGCCTAATAACTACTAGCAGAACCGAATTGCTATGCGAAAATATAATTATGCCAAACAAAATTATGCTAAGTTATATTAGGTCTTAAAATTTTATGCAAATGGATAGGGAACCATTTACACCATATGAATCTTCATTATGTACACCATATAAATTATAGTTATAATTGTAGAAATCTTACATAGTGTGACACAATGGGCTGTGAGCGATAGGGATATTATTTATAACCTACTCGGACGCAACAAACGGATAATCCAAGACGATAAACTGAGCGAAGTGTCCAAACTGGCAATTGCTTTTAAGCTTGTTGATTGTGGTGTCCATCACCAAGTTGTAGGTTTACCACTCAGTTAAGAAGCAGGTTACTCCATCCAAATGTTTAACTGCGTGGAGGAGTCGTAATGATTGTTCTATATTGTGAGCCTACCATGTGAAGAGCACTTAGATGAGCGCATATTAAGGGCATAGAAACAATGAAGACCAAAAAAGTCGCGACTTTGCACGCCATGTTGCGTCAGTTCGTCATTCATGATTTGAATATCAAATAACAATAAACGCTCTGCTATCAAAATGTAAAACAATAAAAATTGCGACAACTCTTACAAAACTACGCACGTAATTTGTATTCATTCAGTCATGACCTTGTACAGGTGGGTCGGTGACCTAAATCACTAAATTACTAGTTCTACTAATCCAAAACATGTTTCGTTTCAGCGGGGTAGTTGCGTAACACACTAACAGTAGGAATGGCTTTCATTTTGACAGTTCAACAACATTCATTGCGTTATTTACGTTGTTGAGCGGACAAATTTTTCGAAAATATGAAGCAATGGATTAGCAATGGGCTTCAAAATGATTCAGATTGTGATACATAATGGTGCCGATTCTCTTGTCACAAAATTCTCTAAACTAGACTAAAAATCACTAAAATTTAGTTTATTCCTGTCAAAAGACGTTTTCTCATTCTGAAATAGACTAAAGTGACACAACTTAACTATATTTTAGTTTCACAGCACTAAGATGGTACTGATTTATTAGTTTAGTGAAAATGGCAATTTTGCTATTCTGAATTTGAGATTTTTCACCTAAAATTTTGGTTGTCTTAACTAAATCTGGCTATTTTTAATCGCGATTAAAAAGGTGCGGAATAAAATTAGTTGTCATGAACTAAGATTCACCACAACACCTCGACTTCAGAGGCAAAAACAGTACTGCATTTTTTAATTATTTTGCTTATACTCGTATCTCGAAAACGGTGTCCTATCGCAAAAATAATGAAAATTTCGACCCCCTTTATGAAACGCTTAAACCCATATAACTCTACCTGTAGGTATTTTTTTTTAATATTTTCCATACAAAAAGTGAAAAATTCCATATAAAACACGCCGAGGCTGCCAAACATGCGCGCCTCCGGCTCTAAAAAAAAATCACGGGGCAGGGCAAACAAGTACTATGTGGAGTCGCGATTGTCAAATTAGTTGCGTCAAAATGATTTTTAAATTTAGAGATATTTTATTGCAGAATAGCTTTAAGATTCTCATAGCCAAAAGTAAGGAATTTTAGTGATAGTTTAGTTAGTTTAGTCCGGTGTACAAGAGAATCAGCACCAATGTTTTACGCAACAAGGGTGCCGGTCTGTGCTCGTTGGTCATAGTAGGTACTGATAGCAAGACAGTGCCACGGCTAATCGTGGAGCCTGGGTTCGATCACGGATTGAAAGCGTTATTATGTTTTACCCAAATGAAGCGACTTTTCTGAATGATATTATTGCACTAATAGCCTCCCATTACTTACATGAATCATATATCTTGAGATGAATCCTCAGCTGTAGCCCGCCAAATTCAAATTTTCTTCAGTTTTTGCAAATTGCAGCTCTGGTATTTTACGTCGTATGTTAATCAAAATGCAATTCGCGACTGAAGCAACGATATACTTACTGAATAATAATCATCAATTTCATATCCATTGTCAAACTTTGTTTATTTTGCATCTAAGAATCTTTAAGAATATTTCATATGAAAATTCAATTCAATTTGGAACTACGAAAATTCAATTCAGCTAGGGATGCCATAGCAAATAACTCTCTTAGAATAGAGTAAGTAGCAATCAAACCTACTATGCACGTTTGTTGGGCGAACTAAAAATGATGACGCATCGGCCAAGCAAGTGGCATCCAATCCAAGCCTCCTTTTCTTACATAACATAACATTACGCCTTTAATCGCCGAAGAGTTAGTCAGATGTGTAGGTACACCATCATTTCGCCAGATATGTTTAAGTCCCGTATAATAGGGGGCGAGCCTAGTGCCATCAACCGGGCACAGATCCAGACTCCGGGCTCCTACTGAGAAATTCCTAATTGAAAAACCCAATATCACTTTGCCAGGGAATCGAACCCAGGACCTCATGCTCAGCAGTAGCTACCTAGCACTTGCAACTACTAGACCGACGAGGAACTCAATCCTCATAGCCACAAAAATGAACGAAAGAGTTCTACGAATTACTTAGGCCTCATTTTCTTATTAATTTATCAAACAAGTTTTGTTATAGTCTGACCGATACCGCTGTACTGCGCCTTAGGTACGCGCGGCGAGGCGAGGGGCGCGTGCGGGATGCCGCCGTGAGCGTTGACGACTGAGCGCACAGAACACATATACCCTAAAGGGGACTGAGCGGCCTGAGGGCCTAGACAAAGTAACATTCGATTAGCGATGACGCTAGTAGAAAAGTTAAAATGTATGGGGTTGACGTAAGCTATCGAAATGTCACGTGATCATAGGTCAACAAATAAAAATTAGCTAGACAATGTTATCAACATTCGATTATGAAATGAATCGACAGCGTCGAAAGATTATGTACTTCCACAGAGATGCATAGCCAAGGGACACTTTTTGACGAGCGTTATTGCTAGTTTTTGGAATCATTAGCGAAAGCGATAGCGATTGTAGAAATAGAATCGCTCCGAAGCGAATGCCATTTGTCTAGGCCCTCTGGACTCATGCACTGCCCCCCGTCTCGCCGCGCACATACCTAAGGCGCGGTACAGCGGTATCGGTGACACTATAGTTGGAAGGGCAAAGATCGACACAGACTTACACAGAAACTCATTGACAGCGTCTTACAGAAATATGTGCTCATATTTTATTTAAAGATGTGGTACAGACCCCCAAAATGGACAACGTTCCATTTATATTATTTTGACGGTTGACCATCGCCTTTCTGATACATGCTGTATAATTATAGATAGATCTGTGCCTACATAGCTTTATAGACATCGGACAAATAATGACATAGGTACTTCAATCAACTCAGCCCAAGGAGTGGTACAGACCATGGTATCAAAAAACAAGGTCTGGCATTCCGGGAGTGACACACGCTTACGTCACTATCCAGTTGCCACTTTATTGCAACAGAACACGAATTATGGAAACATTTTCAGTCACCATTCTGTTAAATAAATAAAAAAACCATTTAAATTGCCGTTTATTTTTTCTAATTAAACGAAACAATTCAATTTAAACAATACCAACGTAATTGTTACTTAAAACCTCTTTGTTTTATCGGATTCGCACAGGTAATAAACGCGATTGGGTAGTTATTATTACACACTACTGTTAACACAGCGATGATGACGTAGGCTTGTGTCTCCCCTGTGACCGGAATGCTATACCTGGCGAAGTATATTATTATACCATGGTACAGACCATCAATGACGACATCATCAACGACGTTCAGTTCGATGGCTTGTACCACACTCTTTAATTGACCGAGCGAGCGTGAAGCGTCTCCGTTTCAGCTTGGGCAAAATGCTTTCGTATGTCCGGATGTCAGGCTAGTCTCCTCTACAAGTCGCATTTCTCAACCGATTCTCGTAAAATTTTATGAGCAGGTTCGATAATTACATGGATTTTTTTGTCGCTTCAGAGTTTCGAAATTTTTCAAAATGACGGTTTGTCGAAACAGTTTTTTAATTTTTCAAAATGGCGGTGATATGGGGGTTGAAAACGTAAAAAACCATTTCAGCCATTTCACGCTCTTTGCGCGCGCTTTTTATTTTAAGGAAGTGAACATTTATTCAGTTTTAAGCTATGCAAAGATGGGCTCGTATTAATATAATCACACCTTTCTGATACATGATGCTGTAGATAGATCTGCAATTCTGCACCCTAATTACGTAACACACTATCAATCACAATCTGAATCATTTTGAAGCCTATTGCTAATCCATTGCTTCATATGTTAAAAAAATTGATCTGCTCAACAACGTAAATAACGCAATGAATGTTGTTGAACTGTCAAAATGAAACCCATTCATACTGTTAGTGTACCGTGTTACGTAATTACCCCGCAGATATTTATATATCTATATATACAGATAGATTAGTGCCTACACAGCATTAGAAACATCGGACATCAATAATGACCAGTGATTGGAGTAGGTAGATTGAACTGGGGTCATTGATCCGAAACGTATATATTACTATGGACATTCCTCCGGAATTGGTGGATTATTAAAAAAAAACCGGAACTTATGTAGGAATTGTATTCTGCCAGAGTGGAAGGAGTCATTTGATGATTTGCCATCCTCAAAAAAAAGGTAGGAATTGTAATAAAATGAGCAATTTTATTCTTTATTATTCTTCCTATTTTTTTTTTGTCACGATTTGACAAAACCCAACGACCAATCAGAACAAAGGATCATGGGTGGTACAATAACCGGTTATCAGAACAATGCGTACGCCCGCCGGAAATACTAAATCCGGAAATACCGGAATTACTTTCCGGAAAAATGGCTTATCCATGTTATTCTTTCTGTGTGCATTTATGATACAAGTACTAAAAATCAATCTACCTACTCCGATCACTGATAATGACATATTTTAATCAGCTCAGCCTTCAATCAATTAATTCTCGAAGCATTATGTACCCAAAGATCATTGTTTAACCGAATTCTGTTTACCTACAATAAGTAATATAGTTTCCTGTTTAAAGAGGTACATACGTAACCTTTATTATATTGTTTTATACTTTGAACCTTGAGTTCGCTTTTAATTTGTACATGCACCTACCTAACGCCTAATTCATATTGGTGGAGTTACTAGTCCATTACCTATTACTGAAATATCATTAATCTTAATGATTTTATGTCAACACGACGACAGACCTGTATTTAATTGAAAGGCAGCATTAAGGCAGCTGACTCACGCAGCAACTTGTGTCTACTTATTTAATTATTTAACTTCAAGTTCACAAACGAGTCAAAGTTCTTTACTCTATCTACTTAACTGACAACAATGATGAAGTATTCCACCAATGTGAAATGGGTTTAACATTTTTTTTTTGTCGTTAAGTGTTATTGAGGTAACGTGAAGTTTCAAGATTCATCAGTGTGCTATTAGGTACAGTAAGATAGACAACGTGTTTTGACTAAAATTTTATTTTAATTGGCTTTTCCTTGGCCATTTATTGCTGACCGGTGGTCTTCAAAACTATATTAAATCATTTATACACAACTTTGTAATAGTTTTCGAACTGTGTGAATGTGGTTCGATTGAATAGTTTGTGATTGCATTGTGAGTACATAATTTTATTCCATATCTTACAATTTTACAAAAAAATAGAACATATCCCTTGGTTCCGTGATAATATTGACGAGATACCTAGGTAAATAACTATACTAATTTTTCCAAATCGTTTGTACACACGGCTACATTTCCAGCTAGCTATTAATTTCCAGTATAATCTGACCTTTCATTGTACGGAAATCCTAAACAATGCGAGATCAGCTTATACTAGAAATGTATAGCTTGATATGTAGCCGTGTGTACGTCCTCCCCTTTGGGAAATACATGTGTTAACATGTGTCAAATTGAACCTGTACATTGAACGTTGCTCCTTCTGGTTATCTTTTTACTCGACCCGTAAAAAGAGAACCAGAGGGAACCCCTATCGTTACAGACAAGACTATGTTTTTCGGAGTCCTTAACCATGGTAAGCGCACATAATATTGACCCAGTAACATGTCATTAGTATCTGCAAGACAATACATTATCAAACTGCTGACCTTCGTAACTTAACCTCGCAAGTAGGTACTGTAGAGGTTGTCTGCATGTGTCAACCTTATGTTGACTGGCTGGACATATATTATCGTTGGTTTGCCTCGAACAGTCAAGCGAGTTTAAAATAAGATTTATAGAAAAAGGGATGGTAGATTGTTTAATAGGTAGACAGGCAGAGCTAGGGCCTGCGAGTGTATAATTCCTTGATAAAATATATTTACGTTCTAAGGAGTACTGCGTTAATTATTACATATACGTAGCAACACCACAATTGGTGGAGGCGCCGAAGCGCAAAAGTACGCAAGCTCCCATTGTTTTTAAGGCGTGTGCAGAGCCAAATAAAATACTGCACAAGATTGTATTTGTGTGTTGCGTGCACAAAGCTGTATATTGTGCGAAGATATTATTATTAAAGGAATGCGAAGCAGACGAATTTCGTCGCCGGATTGAAAGCTAAGTGGTTTCATCAATTTTATTATTTAAAAAAAGCGAGATGGCTCAAGACTTTTTCACGGGCTCAAGCCACGATTGTATTGAAATTTTTTTAGACGCTTTCGAGGATTTTGCTACCAGTTACGGATGGAGAGAAAGCGATTGGGCGCTAATAGTGAGCGCATATTTTCAGGGTGCTGCCCTAGCTTTTCACAAATTTATATACCGGGAAGGTATGAGTTTTGTAGCGATCTGTGACCAGCTTAAAGCTGAGTTCCCATGCAGATGCATTTCTAAAATAGGGCATAGAGTGCAAGAAGATGAATTTGCATATGATATGGCCAATGAAGACGGGCAAGAAAGTTGTTTTAATTTAGATAATGATGCTATTACATTTTCTAGCGTAAAACAGGATGACCAAATTTTTGATGAGCAAAGCTGCCAAGCAGGCAGTGATGACCATAATGTTGATGACGAGCGCAGCTGCCAAGAGTGCAGACCTGCGAATGATGAGGAACGACCAGTTGCAGTGTTCGAGAATGAACACGATGATGAATTTGATGAATCGGGTCAGACTAATCCTTATATTAAATTGTATAGCCATGTTTCAGAACAGCAGAATGTGTCCTTATTAAACGAAGATATTGATCACGTCGAAGAATCACACAAATATAACGACGGTGTTGATCAATCTAACGAGGATAATTTTATTTTACTTTCAAATATAAAGGAAATCGATAATACGTCGTTGTTAACCACAGTAAATGTGAATATGCAGTTATCTGTGACTCCAGACCAAATTTGTAAATTAAAGTTTAGTTCAGAGTTAGATGGTGACAATGAGATAGTCGAGGATGACGCGGTGTCACATGCTGTCGGAAATAATGATAATAAAATAAAAATAGTGGTTGATCTGGTCAAACATACATTGACTCGTAAAATAGTCAAATCTGTAGGTGGTCATTTTATAATTCATTCTTACCACAGCAAAAGAAGATTTCGTAATGTCCCATCATATCATCAGCGTATTGTTAACAATACAAAAAGAAAAGTTCGGGTAAAGAAAAAGGTCTCATATGTTAGAAAAACTAAAATAAAAGACTTCTTTCCAAAACTGAATAAATTTAAAAGAAAGTCTAGGGAAATGAATAATTATTTTATAAAGACTTTTTCTTTTTTAAAGTATAAGTTTAAAAAATTAAATAATAGGAGGTTCAGGGATATTGTATATGTATGTAGATTAAAACCTTTTCATGTCAGTTTATAATAATTTATTGTCTTTTTGCATAGTCATTTATTGTCATATAGATGTCAATTAGATGTAAACATCATTTAGATTAATTCATTATTTTAGTTTGGATAATATGATGCAATGTATTAATGCGTTTTCATTTATATTTTTCATATATGGGGAGCAATCTTTGGACGCAGCTGGGTGCGTGTGAGGTGTCACACCTCGCCACACCAAGAAGTCTGAGGGAGACGGCATCTTCGTCTTCAATAATAGTTGGATTTCACTAGGCTGTGATAGCATAGCCATACTCCAGATCATAGTTATGCGAGTCAAGAGATATTTTTTATTTTTTTGGAAACTGTGGTTCTTTTAGAGGGGAGGGTGATACTCAGTCTAAGCTCGAACCAACTTTGCTTACGGGGCATAGCTCTTGCAAAGGGTGTTGTGTTGACACCATCAGGTCGATTTTGGATTGAATACTCTCTGAGTCGTAACCAACTTTGCTAAAGGAGCGTAGCTCTTGCAAAGGATGTTGAGTCAACATCAATGGTTAAACTTAATGTTGTTGAGAACCCACAGTTCAATCAGTACTGGCTGATGCTTAATAGAGTTCGAAATGGTGAGATCGAATAGGGTCTTGAGATTTTTCCTCTGGAGTATGTGCTTGAAAAAGGTTTGTTGATGAGCTCCGACTTCTTAGCCTTTTCTCCCTCCGACTCATACCGTCCGATGGGGTCGAAGTTTACGATGTTAAGTTTCATTCTTTTCATTAAACTCCTTCAGGGTTGTTGTGAATTTGTCACTTCAATTTATTTGTTTTTAGGAAGCCACGTCGCATCTTTTTGCCAGTTTTGGCGCGACGAGGTTTAAGCATGGCGAATGTTAATTTATTCATGTATGTGGTAACATATAGTAATGTTTTTCTTACCTGACATATCTTAGTCAGATACGCAAATCGTTCGTCCTGTCCTTAAGCCTTCTCTTGTAAGAGTTGGACTTCATATTGTATAATATATTTCTGGCGTTAGGTAATTATTCTTATAGGTATAGGCAGGAAGTGTCTGATTGTTCGAGGTGGTAAATAAAAGTCTTGTTTGAAAACACGACTGCGTCGATCCTTTTATTTAAGGGTGGGCGTAGCTCATGTAGAGGTTGTCTGCATGTGTCAACCTTATGTTGACTGGCTGGACATATATTATCGTTGGTTTGCCTCGAACAGTCAAGCGAGTTTAAAATAAGATTTATAGAAAAAGGGATGGTAGATTGTTTAATAGGTAGACAGGCAGAGCTAGGGCCTGCGAGTGTATAATTCCTTGATAAAATATATTTACGTTCTAAGGAGTACTGCGTTAATTATTACATATACGTAGCAACACCACAGTACCTTAATTCTAACAATACCAAATGATGTTACGAAATTATTTTAATTACACATCACGTTGCTGGTGTATTTTATAGACTTGACACCAAATACTAATTGAAATAGGTCATCTATATGAGAGAATATTTTCTACTGCCTCTGTTGGTCTAGTGGTCACAAGGTGCTACTGCTGGTCCTGAGTTCGATTCCCAGGGTCACACAAAGTGTTATTAACAAGGGTTATTCCATCAGAATTTCCTAAGTAATAGGCTCGACCCTTATTACATGGGATTTTAATATAACTGGCGACATGTAGGTCTACTAAGGTACACGTCTGCACAACCCTTCGGAGAAACAGGCGTTAGTATAAGTTACTATTTTGTCGTGAAAATAGATTTCAAGGAGCTGTCTCAAATTTTTGATCTACGACCCATTCATCTTACAACTTCTAGATTTACAATGACCGCAAAGGTCAATGTTCTTAGATAATAAGAAGCCACGGCAGGTAGAGTTGCGTGTGTTAAATTGTTAATCTGATGGTCATACGTCATGATCGTTAGCTAATCAGACGTGACGACTATGGGATTGATTGTCGAAGAGTTGAGTAGGTTATACCTACTCTTTGATATTAAGCCAGTAGGCGCCAGACGGAGCCCGCAGATGCGGGCCGGCACCAGTCGGGGACTGCGTTGAAGTGTGCTTACGGGGATGCGCTAAGGTAGCCCGCGAAATTCAAATTTACTTACGTTTTTTGCGATTTGCAGGTCAGTGTCAGGTTGTATGTTGACTAAAATATGATTCGCGGCCGTAAAAAATATGGCTTTACAGAATTATAATCATTAGAATCAGCAATACAACTCCTTAAGTTAGAATTGGCCTCAAGTGTCAAGATTTCATGAAATAGTCGTTCAATAGGGTAATATGAACTTATATCTATATGTATATTGATGATTTTTGTGATTATAATTCTATGAACAAATATTTGCTACGGCCGCGACTCATATTTAGATCGACATATAACCATCACATCATATGACCTGCAAATTACAAAAACCGTAAGACAATTTAGATTTCGCGGGCTACCCTAACGGTGCCCCCGTAGCCCCCGGTGCAAGTGTATGAGGGAACACGCACGGGGTAGTTTTAGTCAATAGAAGTCTGACAGACCCCTCCGCCAGCCCCAGGGCGGAGGACATCAATGAGGATTTCAAACAGTTACCAAAAAAAAAAAGTAGGCGCTGCGGTCAGTTGCTGTAGTTACCTACTTACAAAATTCGGTAAATGTGGAATATACCTTATATGGCAGCCCATAAACCCACATTTTCAATCGTGAAGGTCGCCTTTTGTGCGATTGGAGACCTCTATTTGTTATGAATGGTATTAATATGTTATTTCTAGGGCGCTCGTTGAAAGAGTGGGGAACAAAACGAGCCTTATCTAGGCCGTAATTGACAAAATTGGTTCCGGATAAATAAGAATTATATACAGCTATCCATGCCTACAACAATGACTTTCTTCGTTTGATAGATCGCTCGACTCGTAACTACTATGTTCTAGATGTTCACTGCAGTCTCAAAAGATAGAAAGAGACCTATAAGAAGTCAGTATAAATATTTACTTCATGTTGAGAGCTGTAATAAGTATTGCTTTACAAAAAAAAAGTGTTATTAGTATGGGCCCAATAATATATAATAAAATACCTATCATAATTAAAAATGACACAATTCAAAACTTTAAAAATAAACTGACAGCATTATTAATTGCGAAATGCTATTATTCTGTGAATGACTTTCATAATGATACTGACATATGTACTGAATAATTTAATGTAGTTTTTGACATACCTAATTATGACATTGTATCAATTTATTCATTTTATTCCTATTGTATTGCAGTTATTTATATGAATGTACCTACCATGCCGCATGCCGACTATTGTTCAAGTGTAATACCTCTCTTGAAAATAACTAATCTGTGTCATCATTGCCCGAATGGCAATATTATTTATATTAATTCTCTCATATTCTAATAATGTTGCATGCCTAATATAAGGTAGATTGTACAAGGATCACCCATATTTTAACTGTCACATCTTATCCACTGTACCTGCAATCTACGCAAATAATTTTTTACTTAGGTTCCTCGCAATGAAATAAATAAATGCATTTTCACTTTACCGATTCCCTTTCCCTCTCTTTCTAGACATGATCGTCGCCGAAGCTTGGAAAGCAAGCTACCTCTACTGGGTCTTCCCGGTTCTCATCATCGCCTCAGTCTTCGCAATCCTTGGTCTTTTCGGCGTCATCTTCGCGATTAGACTGTTCGCCAAATACACTTGTGGACAGTACCGTAAGCCAACGAGAATGGATGAGAAGACCGTGATTATTACTGGGTGTACCAGCGGCATTGGGAAGGAGACTGCGAGGGAGTTGGCTAAGAGAGGAGCCAGGGTCATCATGGCTTGCAGGAATCTGGAGGTTGCTGAGAAAGTTAAAGGTAATTGTTTATTCTTGACTAGCTTTTGCCCGCGGCTTCGCACGCGTTAATTTAGACTTTGACAATTAATTCGGGTTATAATTCAATCATGATTCGAAAGACACGTGGCGCCATCTATTATCATAACAACGTTATTGTTGTTTTCCTTTAAAGTGACCCTATGTCTGTTTCTGTACACCTGACAACGTATATGCAAAATTTCAGGATGATCGGTTCAGTGGTTTAGGCGTGAAAAGGTAACAAACAAACAAAAAAACAAACTTACTTTAGTATTTATAATATTAGTTAGGAAGTTAGAATTAGGATTAACTAGTAGGTTCGGTTGGGCCTTTTGGGGTAAAACAACGAAAGGCTGAGATATGAGTGTTCTGGCGGAATTTGATAGTAGAATTTTTAAATGCAAAGTTCTTTGTGAACTTGTCACAATTGGATAGCAAATGATCACATGCAGTAGTCGCCCCCAAAAGACGCTCTTGGTTGCGGCGGAATCACGCAGCAAGAGAGTGCGCTGTTTGAGCATTTTTAAATATATTTTTTAGAAAGATAGAATACTCTTTTATTTTCCCCGTGACTCTTAACTAAAATAATATACCTGAATACCAATTAACACAAACAATTCAATTTTACAGCCGAAATCATCGACACAACGAAGAACACGAAAGTCGTAGTCAAGAAACTGGACCTCAGTTCCTTCGCAACCATCCGAGAATTTGCCGAAGACATCAACAAAACTGAGACAAAACTAGACGTTTTGGTCCACAACGCTGGTTATGCCGACACCTTCAAGAAGAGGAAGACTGTTGACGACCTTGAGATGACCATGGAGACTAATCATTATGGACCATTCTTGCTTACACACTTATTGATAGATCTGCTAAAGAAAAGTGCCCCATCGAGAATAGTGGTAGTCGCCTCGTCGTTATACCGCCTTGGGGCATTTAATATTGAAAACCCAAACCCAGTTGACACATTACCAGGTTACCTCTACTACGCTTCTAAGGAAGCCAACATTCTTTTCACGAGAGAATTAGCCAGAAGGTTAGAAGGTACGGGAGTAACAGTGAACTGTCTGCATCCTGGCTTGATTGAAACTGGAATTTGGAGCTCCGTGCCTCCTCCCTTGAATTGGATGCTGTTCCCGATAACCAAATGCTTCTTCAAGAACCCTGAACAAGGTTGCCAGACATCAGTCATGTTGGCGGTTGACGAAAAACTAGAAAAGGTTTCTGGAAAATACTTTTCTGATTGCAGAGAAAGTTCTCTGTCGAGTTCTGTCAGTAATATGAGCAGAGCTAAGAAAGTTTGGGAGATTTCTGAGAATATTGTCAAATTGGGCGAAGATGATCCTAGGATTTAGTAGTATTTTAATTAAGCAAGAACGACGTATTTAGTAACGACGATTTAATCATGCTGATCGTTTTAAAAGACCTATTCTATAAAAAGCAAATGTTTTATGTTGAACACTGTCTTCCACTTCTTTTCTGTTAGCTTAGCCGCGAATTCTTCATCTTTCCATTGAGACTCCCCTCAATGAAAACATGAAGAATCTAGTCACCGCCATGTAAAATTATAATAGGATATTGGGTTTCTTTCTAACAAGTTATATGATGTAAACAAGTTATATGATGTAATATTTAGTTATTAAAGTTTATTTTTGTGAGTTATTTTTTTTTTAAACCTTCACAATTTTTGCAAAAATGAAAAGATCTAGGTATCAATTAACATTCATTTTATTAAAACTAGTTAGTTACTTAATCGATAACAGTTAACAGCTAATGAACTAAGTTATCTAATAGATCATACTCTATGAAATTATGATCGTAAAGCTTTTAAAAGTAATCAGTTATACGTTTTTGCTATTACACAATGACGAATGATAGCCGATTTTGAGAAAGGTCAGTGATTGAATTGATTTGTTTGGCATTGGCTGGCTAGACCATAACCTACTTGGATAAAAACTATTTTGTTGATCAAGGTAGCTAGAGAAGACATTGACAGCGCCTTTATTCTGTAGCATTAAGGGCGGTTTTCGTAGGTGTTACAGTTGACCGTACCACCAAATTTCGCCTATGCCTGAATTAGGTCTCACATTATAGGGGCCTCAGCCTCCTAAAAACACATTTTACAAGACATAATGTGAACGTCGGGACTGAAAATAAGAAATAACGAAAGTGATGTTTCATAAGTAATTCAGATTGCAATGAAATAGATGAAAACCTGCCTTACATCAGTCAGTGTGTTAGCCATTAGATTATACAATATAAAAATAAATATATTCATCTAGACCCCCATCTAGGGTAAGTAGACACTTTAACATTCATCTCTTACATACATGCAACTTTAGTCTTTAATAAAACGGAACTTTTTCGTAAAAGTTACTATCGTAACACATAACATAACTTATCATCATGCCTGTAATCCCCGAAGGGTCAGACAGAGGTGTAACTTAGTACACCCACATTTCACAATTACTAATTTTATTTATGGCAATTTTCTACATAATATAGTTATCAATAAAATATGCACTAAATATAGCAAATAAGGTCCATAAGTAGTAGAGTTTAAAATATGCGCTATTTCTCATAGACATTTTAATTTAATCTTGTGTACAGTAGTTTAAAAACTACATTAATTGAAATGGAAGATCCTAATAAGTCAAATAGATTGATTTCATGCATGCAAATTTCAAAAATACTGTACTTTAAATATTGGTTTAATACTCCTTAATTTTAACTTATTTTTTATTAGTCTATCAAATCAAACTGGTCTAGGAACGTGTGATCTACACCTAATGCGGCACCGAGGCTTTCTCGCGGTTTTCTACAAGGAGGCTCGTCATTAAAGCAGATCGGATCCGAATAGTCCGAAGGCTTTTTTGCTATCACACTGCAACTTGGACTTAAAAGATCGGGCAATAAGACCCTATTTGCTGTGAACACATCTACATTAACAGTGTTGAGATTTTCTTTTTCTTCTACAATAGTTCTGAATTCACTGCCATCTTCGCAACTATTGTTGCATGGTAACATGCTAGCTCTGACTTTCTTAAACCGATTGATAATTTTCTCTAAAGAACTTGTTTTTCTTATCAATAGAGAGTTACTTTTGGGTGTTTCAGTCTTAATCTCATCTTTTTCTACGATATCTTCTTGCAGTTTCAGCACATTCAGATCACTGAAATGCACCTTATTCGAGTCTTCTTGAATATTTGTTGGAACTTTATCTGGTTCAGGAGTTATAGTTATACTGGGCAGACTAATAGCATCAAATATCTTTCTGTTTGTTTCAAGTCGCATTACACCGTCAGGAGTTCCATAACTATTATCATTTTCTAATGCCAAGATGCCAGATACTTCAAGAAGTGGACAGTCTTCTTGCATGACAGATAATTTCCTCGGAATAGGAATCTTAGACTTAGACCTCTTTTCTCTGTTATCAAAGAGACTCGGTGATGAATGACTTCTGAACAAACCATTGCTATCAGTTGATTCGTTAAATAATCCTCCCTTCTTAACATTTAGATTATCCGGTCTCTCCGTTTTATATTTAAACTTTTTAGAGCTACTTGACTTTTTCGTTGATAGCAACCTCATTATCTGTTGTTTTGTGAAGCCCGAGGAACATTCCGCAATGGTTTCATTGTTCCTATAATTAGTATGGGATAGTAATGACATGTTAAAGTTCTGTGTAGCATTTGGACGGTCATAAGAACTGATACGGCATGAAATGAGGCTTTTTAAGAAGTCATCTCTTGGTCCTTGGTAGAATGGAGCACTGAGTAACGACCGTGCTTGTGGTTTCGCAAAAGCGCTAGCTCTTCTGCGTAAGTTGAATTGATGTTTGGATATGTTGAGCGGTGTAAATGTGTCAAATACAAGTTGAGACTGTAAGTCTTTGCCCATCTTCAAGTCTGCCAGGTCAGGTAACGGTGGTATTTCTGAGAATTCCTTAAGTGATAATGACTGGTTGTATGATGTTTGTGTTCGCTGAAAATTAACAGTTGATAGTAAGAAATCACACAAGAACGAAATTTAAAACTAGCAGTATAAATCCTCATAGTTATTAAGAATTCTTTAAAATTTTTGTTTATTATTATTAAAATTATTTTTGCATTTAATTCTTTTTCCTAATTTTATTAATATTTGTGTAAAGGTGGTCCCCTTAAAACAGTTTACTTCATTTACATCTCTTTATGTTTTATTTTAGTAACAAATCTTTCCATTTCAAAGTTAAAACACAGCAGTTCAAAATAATAATAATTATAATAATTATAACTCACCTGAAGTTTAGCTTCGGCATTCATCACCCTATCCAAAAGAATCCTCATAGCAGACACAATTTCAGTAAAGTTCTGTCTCCCACCATCCAAATACTCATTGAACTTGTATATTTCATCACCAATTTCAGCATTTTTCAGTATAAAACCTATTGATATAAGAAATGCTCTTATAAGGTTAGGGAAACTCAATTTATCATCTTTTGCAATGTTCTTGAGGATGTATTTCTGTTCGCTGTTGACTTGACTTTGTAATTCTGTTGTGCATATTTCGTCTATTTTTGGGTTATACTCTAATGTGTACGAACTCTTTTCAGCTTCACCAGTATGTCTGGCAATTAACATTTCGGTGGACTTACGAGTTTCTCTACAACTTTGAAGGAACGGTTTTATTTTTGTGTCCCATTCCTTTTCCAGTTGTGTGATTCTGTTGTCTACTTCAGGTAACCAATCATCAAAAAATGAGGATGATTTGTGAACATCTTTTATTTTTAAGATTTCCTCTTTCACTGTCTCATCTACTTCATGTGTTCTTAAGAAGCCATCAACTATTTCGTCTAAGTATCCTTGTGGGTTTAGTTCAGTCATTTTATTCTGTATTTCAGTTATTTTCTTGCGGAACAACTCAGCTATTTTCTCCATAACTGCTCTTTTACACAAATAATTAGAGAATTTACTGGATATTGTCACCGTTTCCTTTTCAATGTTGTCAATAAAACCTTCTTTTTTTGTCTTGTAATCCTCAGTCATGTTATTATACAGCTTCTTCTGTGTATCTTTGACCATTTTCGACATTAATTCTCTTTTGACAGCAAGTTGTGACATTTGGAATATCAACATGGTTACTTTATAGCAGCTTGGGTTGACCAGGTATGAGGACATAACCGGTGCCAACAAACCTTTGCTGCTGTAGTCGCTGATGAAGTTGGACAACTCGTTTCTGTAAGCTCTCTCAGTCTTTGTATCGTATAGTGGCCATGGCAATGAACTAGAGGCCTGACTATCGATTATTGACACCAAATAGTAAGAAAGGTGATTAAAGAAGTTCTGTGTCGGTTTTTCTAATGCATTCTCTTTGAATATCTGCCTGCTGAGCTCTGAAGGCATTTGCTGCAGCTTACTCAGTATTCCGAAGTTCAAAATCGTCTCCTTCTTGAATGACACAACCAGGTCTCTTTGCATCGCTATTGTAGCCATTTTAGCACTTTATTTTCACACAGATGCACTTTTTAACACAAAATCGATTATTTTACACAACGTTTTTCACTATTGTTGGGTTTCAAATCATCATTTTAGAAATAACTACAAACCCCGTAGGTATGCATTTTCTGGGTTGAATTCAAATTGAAATGTCAAATAATTCCGTTGATGCTTCGTAGTGTTGTCCAATTGGGATAAAACAGTAATCAACTATTTGGCTTATAGTAATAATTTTTGTAAACTCGTAAGAAAAATAAATGCGGATGGGGGTGATTTATAAAAGATCATGGAATGTATGTGTTTGAATGGCAAATAATGCTTCGGCTTCTTTTTTGGTTGATTTAATTTATGAAAATTTTATTAAAAAAATATAATCTTTAAGTTCACCCTACCAAAGCTCCTGTATTTTTTTTTTAATTTATGGGTTTGAGCCGAATCATTAAAGTCGTAAATTGGGTTCTCAGTTCAAACCTTTTAAGAATTTTCGACTTTCATTTACTTTTTAACCAATAACTTTTGAGAATTAGCATTGCCATTCAACGTGGCAATGCTACCAGTGGGCACGTTTCCGGATGACAGCGATGCGGACGAGACGAGTACTTTGACGCATATGTAACCAAAAAACAAAAGGATTTTTTGTATAAAATTTATTTGTACCTACATTTAGTTAGTCATTTAATTTAGTACCCATTGTTAATATTTAGTTGCATTTTATTGTATTTATGTATACTTAATCATTTTAATGTTTATGAAATTACTTTTGAGGCATTATTTATTTTTAACTAATAAACTGAGATGTTCAACTATAAGATTTATAAGGCATATTTATGTATTTCTTTAGTTTGCTCATGATAAGTAGATTCCTCAGTACAGACATTAATGAACTGAGGAACCGAGTTTAACCGCCGTATATCTGTAACGTCTTCTAAAAATATTAACATTGAGATACCTAGTACTTTCTGAGATTTATGCTATGCCACTTTATGCAAGCATCTAGATTGAGACCCCAAGTCATTTGTTCATAAAAGTTTTAATTCACATAAAAGAAAAGGCTCTAAACCTATTGGCCTCGCCTTGATCCACCATTTTATTTTTTGTTCAAAATGGCGTCCCACCATAATACCTATAAACAGGTTGTTATGCAGACGGTTGAACATACGAAAATGGCGGATCCCTGGGGCAATAGAAATATGCGTGGGGCCATCTGCTACGTATTTAGGCCCAATACCAAAACCTAGGCCACACGCATTTTCTTCTTTTTTTTTATTCGATATTCGTCGTTGCTCAAACTTCAAAAGTCATTAATTGCTTTTAAAAATAACAAAACTGGCAACTTTTTTTTTTAGTTTTCATATAAAATAATTGCAGAATAGTATAAAATTCGTATTTGACGCGGATGGTTACTAAAAAGTTAAATACGAGCCCTTACGGGCCATTTAGCGTGGAAAGATTTTGTCATATAATTTTAGGCATATTTAATTATTTTACATAACTAAGTTTATATACCTACTTTATTGATTTTAGTACGCCGTCAACGGCAAAACATAGTGTACTTATACATATTTTATTTAAAACACCTGTTTTTTACATCCACCTATGTTTTACAAATAAAAACTTTGCCTTTGACTTAATTTTTTTTTAAATGCAGTTCAAAGTCGGGCTTGAGGCATATTTTTAAATTTGTTCGCATTTAAGGGCTCGTATTTGTGTTGTTGTTGTTGAGTTGTGTGTTGTTGTGTTGTTTTATCTAAAATCTTCAGATTTTAGTTTTAGAACAGCGACATTTTTAGAAGTAAAACAAGCTTGTTTTTTTATGAATGTCGTATTGATACAATGATGCGAGTTCATACGGTTACTACTAGCGTTGCAAAACTTCGGAAGTATTCGGAATAATTCGGAAACATTCAAAAGAATACTTCGATTGGAAGGAATACTACTGCAGCAAAAAAGCAGCGTAAAATAAATATTGTAAGTATGAAGTAGGTAACCTACGTTTTATTACTTAAGAATTAAATTATTCCCAGTAGTTACGAATGTACTCGTGAGCTTATGTAGCTTGAGGAGACTCGCCGTTACGTTTAGCAGATATTTCGCCATGCCGCTACTTGAATTAACGCCATCTAGCGGGCAAGAGTAGACTATAAATGGAGAACATCCCTCGTTAATCGTTCGGCGACGCCAGCGCTCGCCTGCACGTAACAATAGCACACCCACCGAGCCCCGCAGCCGTTGTTCATTCATAAATTCAACGAAGTATTATTCGATTCCTACGTACCTACAATGCGGCAATATTTCCCTGTAAGTAGTAATCTACTTGCGACTACTCATTATTTTATTTTTACTATGATTGAGTTTAGAATGGGGCGTTTAAAAATGTTTTTGCTTTACGATTTAATGGATAAAACGTAAATAATTAGTTAGGTAAGATAAAAATAAGTACGTTTACGTTGTACGTAGTTTAAAGTACGCATCTTGGGCCTAGATACGTAAGTACTTTAAATGTTTTGGTAAAACAAATCCCTAGTCGTAAAAAATATATTTCTTTGTAGAATAGTGTTCAACCGAAATTAATCAATAACTAGTTAGATAGTTATGTAATAAATAAGTAGTGTTCAACCGAAATTAATCAATAAAGAGACATTTGAAATAATATACAATACTTAATAATTAGATTTTCCTTTCTGTTAGGTACCTCCCTATTATAACATAAATTACTATCTTAAAAACTTATTTTAGTATCTAACTATGTATTTACCTCTCTATCACTTTCACACGTAATAGACCGCATACAAAAACTTATTACGTAAGTACTTAACTAAGTAGATGAAAGAAATATTCGGAACTTTTCAAATCGTATTATACTCATTTTTATGAATGAACCCGTAGTAATATATAGTCACTGGCATTAACGCCGTCTAGCGGGTAAAAGTAAAAGCTGTAACTGTACAACTTCCGTCGGTAGTGCTCGCCTGCGTGCGCTTTCTGCTGCTGCGGTGACCAAGGTTAGGAAGGAATGAAGGAAGATTCGTGAGTATGAATACACAATCACTAACGCGGAACATAATTATGTAATTTGCAATGGTAATTGCGCCGCCATCTCGCGGTCAATAGTCGAACTCTACCAGGTGATCCAATAAGTAGCCTACTTACCCGATGTCGGTCAGCGTGATTATATTATGGCAACTGTGGCACACCGCCTCGTGACTCAGCGGTTCATTCTAACTATTCTAATATGTACATATCTAGATATTTTCCTTGTAATTCTTCTCGGGGAATAATTCCGAATACTACTCAATACTTCCGAATGTTTCGCGAATAATACGACGGGAATACTTCGGAATAATTCTCTCCGGCAACGCTAGTTACTACCCATAACTATTTCATTTATTTTCTACAAACATTTCTAGGTAAGCTAGAAATATTGATGATAACTGAAAGTGTGTATTTTTTTTATTGCATTTCTAGTCGTTCTAAAACTAAAATCGGCAGATCTTACTAAATTATATAATACCCATGAATTAATATTCTGAGCAATTTTTCATATCTTAGCCAGAAGAGGGTGCACAAAGGTCCACTAGCGCCACTCCATTAAAAAAGTATTATCTCGCGAATGAGAAGGAATTATGAATATCGGCTTTTATGGACCTTCGGTAAGTGTGTGTAGAATTTTATAATACCTTTTAAAAAGTTTCAAAGAGACACGAAGCAACAAAATACGGTCTAGCTCTAGACGAATGTGCCCGCTTTTCTTTATATCGAATTTTGTTGCTTCCTGTCTGTATGTGTGTTATGTTATTAGTGTGTGTGGGATGTGGTTTATACAAACTGCAGGGAATTAAAGGAATGTTCTTTGGTCAATAATTTCTACCTCTAACTATCTATCAATCTGGATCCCAAAAATATTAAATAGCAAACGAAGTTGATACTGCCTTGACGACGCCTACAAAACTAAAATAGCAAATAACTCGTACTGTCGTCATCTATGGGTAGTAAATATAGAGCAGGCGCTACTTGATAGTGAGCGGGAAAAAGTACCAAACTGTTCTAATCCGCCCCAGTGCTTCTTGATTCATAGGTATTATAGAAAAGCGCTTTGATGAGAGGAGTTATCGAACGAATTTACTAAATTCTCTAAGATTGTGGACATTTTGACACCGTTGGATATTTTGTGACCGTTGGATATTTTGTGACTTGAAGGAACTGACATGTTTTTATTTATTAACCGACTTCACAAAAAGGAGGAGGTTCTCAATTCGTCTGTATGTTTTTTTTTTTTTTTTTTTTTTTTTTTATGTGTGTTAGCTCATAACTTTTTTCTGGGTGAACCGATTTGGATGATTCTTTTTTTATTTGATAGGTGGTGCTTCACATGTGGTCCCATTTAAATTTAATCAAGGTCTGACCAGTAGTTTTTGAGTTATCCTTAATACTGCAGATTTTTTCCACTTAGTTTATATGGATGATGTGTTAATAATTTCCTGTCACTGTTATTTACACACCAAGTAGTGGTATACGAATTTGTGTGGGGTAGGTACCGCAACTAAAAAGTGAAAAATAAAAACTTTTTTACAAAAAAACAACCGACTTCCAAAAAAAACACTAAAAGACGTGAAAAATAACTTTAATTTCGGAAGTCGGTGGCCAAACACGAAAATACAAAACCAAAGGCACCGACTTCCGAAATTAAAGTTATTTTTCACGTCTTTTAGTGTTTTTTTTGGAAGTCGGTTGTTTTTTTTTTTTCCAACCTATACAGATCTATCATTACAGGGTGACCTAATGCGGTAGTATAGGTACCTACTTATCTAAACTCTTATCCTAACTTAGTATTATAATCATAATTAAATTTTGTAATTAAATATATTACCTACAAACAATGCATGCATGTATGTTGTGGTGCAGGGGCGGATCCAGGATTTCATTTTCGGCATTCTGGCAAGGTTCGGAGCTAGGGTTAAAATCACAAGTACACAAAAAACTCGGGTTTTATTAGTTTAAATTTTTCCAAAATAAAGTTAACGCGCCTTGTGACGCTGACGGAAATTGTTCTCAGTAACAATATATTAACCGTAAGTCGACAAGTCGTATTCTAAATAGTTAACATTCAACCATTAGACCAAATTTGAACCGAATCTCTTCAATTTTACTGTGTAGAGTACTAAGAATAGGTTGTAGGTCAGTATTCCAACCACGTTTGAGTCCGTACTCTAAAACAGTACTTAACAGGACCTTACTTGCATGCTCATCCAATCCTGGCCTTACGTTAGAGCCAACGCTATTAGAAGCTTGCGCTTTTTCACTCATTGATAAACAAACACTCAGTGCTCTTCTGTTGAAGACTTCTAGTAACAGTCGTCGCGCTAATGATTTGCAATCTTCTGATACATGTTGATAGTACTTTAGCTCTCCGTAGTTAACGTAAATATCACTTTGAGGCATAAGTTCTACGAGTCCAGGCATTTTTGTTTGATACTTCAATGTCCATCTTGTATCATGAGGTTCATATTCTAGTGGTAGAACAAATCGCCATAATTTGTTATTTTCTTTATTCGGCGCTTTATTACCAACGTTATGGCTATGTTGATTTTCATTGCTAGCTCTTGCTGTTACTTCAGCGTGTCTTTCTTCAGTAGCCTGTGGGACTTCTGGTGTTACGTTACTCAAAGGCGATGCATTGCTGGCTGAATTTCCCACCGTGTTGAATCTTTCGACGTTGTCCAATAAGCTTCTATAAGACTTGGCAGTTTCGAGGACCGAACTCCGTAAGTTACGGTACATATCACACGTATAACGCAGAGTGGAACCCATTTGAGTAAAGAGGGTAGCAAAGTTGTCCAACATTTGCTGCTCCAAAACAATTCTAGGATGCTTCTGGTGGTTCGTTGACGTAGAGTTTTCAGGAGCCGTTGATCTGTTTGCCGTCCTACTCCCAGTAGCAATTCCAGTACAATAAACGTTGTTCGTTGTCTCAACAGGTGCTTCATCAGGCGACATCTCATGGACTGAGATTACTTTATGATCCGTAACAGCATTGGAATCTGAAGTTACCGTACAATCCTGTGACAAAGGTACTTCTACCATGCACTTGTCTGTTTGACATGCATTGTCCATTGCGTGGAGAGGACTTTCAATGACATGTAAACTTTCACTTCGACTTGCTTTTATTTGCAGCTCATTTAGTAGATTGTTTTTATGAGGAGTTGATAGTGCTTGTATGGAATTCAGACCTTTTGTTACAATCGCTGGCGGTGTCTTCTTCGTGACTCCTTCAAGAGTAGGCATTTGCCTGTGATTTTTCGGCGTAATAGGGATGCCATTACGTATTTCCAATCGCTGCAGTTGCCGTTGTGAGTCCTGCTGATTGAGCTGCGACGAATTTGAAGGGTGTGTTGAATTTTGTCTCATAGATGGAATCTTGTTCCTGATATTTCGAGAGTTAGGTCGATGATCGTAATTGTTGCTCTCTCTAGATCCCCTGAGTAGTTCTTGTTGAAAGTTATCTTGGTTGGTCGATTGATGTTGATACCGATGAGTTTGGGCGAGATGTTGTTCTTGAGCTAGCGAACTTTGATGTCCATCTAATCTTCGGATGAAGCTAGGGAGCTTATGAGATGAGCTTGGAAGGTTTTGTGAAAATGATGCAACATTTGTGACATTCTGAAAAACATTCTTTGGATCGACAGTAGTCACGTCCTGAGTTCTTTCGACATTGTTTTTAGGTACATGCTGAAATTCTTGAGAACTGATTGCGATGCTACGCAGCGGAGCTGTTCGGTCTGTGTTATTTCCAATGTGCATTTCTCGTACTTGAGACCCATGATCTGATTGATTCTGAGTAACCACTGGTGATTGTTTTTTCACTGAAATCGATAAAGATCCGGTTTGGTTTAACTTCGATGGGTTTTGCAACGCATTGTCCAAACTTCTTGCGATATTCATGAGGAGTTTCCTCTTCTCAACCGTTTTTTGAATCGGTGCTGAGCGCCGGCTCCGTGCCCCGCTCATGTGACTGTATAGATCAGCAGACATTTTGAGTGAGTTAACTAAGTGATGAGAATTAGGTTCGTTATTTAAGACATCATCAGTGCAGAGTTCTTGATCATTGCTGGTCGTCTCTACTGATAGTGCCACTGACATTTGAGGTTCTTGTACGGGTTCCAGCTGTACCGCAAATTGCGAGAGAACTGGATCAGATGGTAGCTGCTCTTGCATAATACTGTTTTCACCGTTAGAAACAGCAGCAATTTCTTCTGTCTGAGCACATTCCATTGACTGGTTGTCCTGGATATTAATTGATTGTTCCCTGTGTTGTTTGTTAGCGTCGTTAACAACAGCACTAGATGACTGAGCAGCTTCTCCCTGTTTCAACCGTTTTCCATCAAGTTGTTTCTTCGGTTTTGACAGTGCGGATCGCTTGATTGATTTTCTCAGCTTTGGTTTCCGAAAATTATCATTTAATTTTGACGAATCGCTTTGATTAGCGCTGTGCAATTTCTTGTTCAACGTAGACCTTGGTTGGGTATCTGAAAATAAAAATATTTATTACTATTTGGAAAGCTTTAAATTTGAAAATAAGTGGTATTCGAAAATGTGTTTACAATGAAAGTTCAATCGAGAAGATTAATAAAGTACCTATGTAATTTGATTCATACCTGTTATTTTTGATTCTTCTTCGACCAAATGTCCATAACCATTTCCAGTCGCTGTCCAACATTCTGCGTCCCTGTAATTATCTGAAAAAGAAAAAATAATTCAATATTATTTCCTCTTAATTTCTGAGGTACCTATTCTGAAGCTGAACATACCGACGGTGGAAAGGAAAAACAAATGTAGCGCCATTTGGCCAATTGTTCAGCAAAGCTGTTTAGTTTTTTTTTTAATATGATTATAACTTAGAACATTTTTTTTATTTATTAATGGATTATTTTGAAATTTTGTGAGATCAAGTATTTTATGTTCCTCATTTTGTATTTAATTTAAATGAATTAAGGTCAATAATATAAGAAAAAAGTGGAGTTTCATTTAAATGAACTTTTGAGTAGGTAAGCATGGCAAAACACTTCATAGGCCATTGAGAAAAAAAAATTAAAGGATAAATTAATTCATTCACCAAATCTCCATAAAACTTCGAGGGGAAAATTATTTTAAATACCAAATCAAATTATAAATATAGAAGGAAAAATGCTGCATAAGTGTCTTGAATGAAAAAAAAGCAACAAGTAGGTACTTATTTATAGAAGAAACTTTTATGTGCCATGCCTGTTATTTTTTTTTAGAACGGTAATATAATTTATTGACCATTATGCGGTTAGGAAGTTTAAATATTCCGCATTTTTAGGATAGGGATTTAATTGATCTCGTTTATTTCAATCTTCAAAAATTTCATCATGGAGATATTGTGTCACTGTACATAATGAAACTTTTGATGATTAAAGGAACAAGACCATTACCGCCAATCAATTCATTTTAGCCTTATTACAATTCGACAAAACTTTCCTGCGATGATTCCTGACTTTCATGGAATGATCCTACAAAATTCATTTATCTTAGTGCGAATGCACCCTTTATTTACCTCACTCCCTCCTCATTCCCTGACCACTTTTAACGTATTCGATGACTCTATTTTGTGTGTAGTACATAAAGGATTTAAAATATTAACTTAGTAAAGGAAAACTCATTTTAAAAATACACTTAAGAAACGCCAACTTTGTTAAAAATCAAGAAAGGAAAAACCAATTATTTGCTAGTGGCAAAATTATTTATGCCCGTAAAAGTAAATACCTTATTATTTAAAAAAATATTTTTATAAAAAAAACAACCGACTTCCAAAACTAAACACCACAGAGTACATTATATTATTATATACTAAACACTGCAAAGTGAAAGATCAAAGATAACTTTTCACACCACCTGCTCGACAATGTCAAATTATATGTCATGCAAACCTGACCTAAAGTAAGTTATTAAAGCCCTGGGGTCTAGCCGGGCATTATTATTGTACTGAATTTCATTATGACCCGCTGGTCTTTAATGTGATTTTGAAACATTGGAACCTCAAGTACAAATTTACAAACATTTTCCATAGCTAATCCCATGCATTTACCATTGAGACCAGGGGGCCAAGTCTACTAATATAAAGACGTCACAATGGTCTCTGCATTGGGACGTTTGTAAATGATAATGATAAATGATAAATGATTTTATTTCTGTAAGTAGGTTTGTACAAACACTTTTACACGTCAATCATATTTTTAAACTAGATGAGGTCGGCGTTTCCTATCTGACTACTCTGAGAAGAAAGGCCGAAACAAACTCAGAGGTCACAGTCTCTTTTAAAGTCCAGACATAATCTTGGTCAGATCATGTGAAGACCATGTAGATTGGTATCTGAAATGGTCTTTTGAGGAAAGAACCACACAGATTGAGTGGACCTGTCCAGTCAGTGCACGCATTTGTCAGTAATCGTGCAGCTCAACTCAGGAAGTCAGAACTTAAGGAGCTCAACGATTCGACGAACAATACCAAAGAAAGGACATTTGGGTAGGCACATAAATTACTCAATCTGCCAGATCATGATCAAAATTAACTGCGAAAAAAAAAGCAATGACCCACATAATCCTCACATTCACAATAATTAAAATAACATACTACTTTACAAGTAAATACTCATGTCATTGTGTATATAAAATTCAACAATGTCAATGTGTATATAAAAAAATCGGACATAATGTTTGAGAACCATGTAGATTGGTGTCTGAAATGGTCTTTTGAGGAAAGAACCACACAGATTAAGTGGACCTGTCCAGTCAGTGCACGCATTTGTCAGTAACCGTGCAGCTCAACTCAGAACTTAAGGAGCTCAACGATTCGACGAACAATACCAAAGAAAGGACATTTGGGTAGGCCGCATAAACTACTTAAACTGCCAGATCAAGAATATAACTGAAACAATGACCCACATAGTCCTCATATTCTCAATAATGAAAATAATATAATACTTTTTACAGTAAATATTCATGTCTAAAATAGCTAGCAAATTAAAATCAACATTCACCGTGTAAATTTATTGGAGCAGCTCAATCCCAAGCCTTTTTGTCCTCAATATAGTCTTTCACAGTATAATAGGCTTTCTGGCATAGTTTCCGTTTTATAAAAGATTTGAATTTATTAAAGCTTAGATCTTGAATGTGGCTAGGAAGTTTATTATAAAAACGTATACATTGGCATCTAAACGAGCCACCTATTTTCTTGAGCCTGGTTGTAGGAACAATAAATTTGTGTTTGTTTCTAGTATTTATATTGTGGATATCACTGTATTTTTTAAACAGATTAATATTTTTATGTGCATACAAAAGATTTTCATAAATATACTGAGAAGGCACAGTAATTATATTAATCTCCTTAAATTTATCTCTGAGGGAGTGTCTGGGACTTAATTTATAGATAGAACGAATTGCCCTTTTTTGTAAAATGAAAATTGTCTGGATATCGGCGGCATTTCCCCACAACAGAATACCGTACGACATCACACTATGAAAATAACTAAAGTATACTAAACGGGCTGTCTCTAAATCAGTTAAACCACGAATTTTTCTAACGGCGTATGCTGCAGAGCTAAGCTTTTTTGACAATTTATCTATGTGGGGGCCCCATTGAAGCTTGGTATCCAAAGTTATGCCTAAGAAAACTGTGGTATTTTCGGGTTTCAGCACTTCACCCTTTATGAGAACACTAGTTTCTACTTGTCTAACATGAGGTATCGTAAACTTAATACATTTAGTTTTTTTCTCGTTAAGAAGTAGGTTATTAACATTAAACCAGTTAACTACTATTGCAAGGGCGCTATTTACATTGTCAGTAATCAGCTGCTGACGTTTCAGTTTAAATAAAAGTGAAGTGTCGTCTGCAAATAACACTATATCATGTTTATCCTTTATGAGGTAAGGCAAGTCATTTATATAAATAAGAAATAAAAATGGCCCAAGAATAAAAATTAGTAGACTTGGCCCCCTGCACTAAAAACAACCGACTTTCAAAAAAACACAAATAAAGTGAAACAACTTTAATTTCGGAAGTCAGTGTCTTTGGTTTTGTATTTTCGTTTTTGGCCACCGAATTTCGAAATTAAAGTTATTTTTCAACGGTTGTTTTTTTTTTTTGTAAAAAACGTTTTTATGTTTCACTTTTTAGTTGCGGTACTTACCTACCCCACACAAATTCGTATAGGTACCTACCACGACTTGATATTTAGATAGCAGTGACAGGAAATTATTAAAACATCATCAATATAAACTACTTAGTGGAAAAAATATGCAGTATTAAGGATAACTCAAAAACTACTGGTCAGACCTTGATCAAATTTAAATGGGACCACATGTGAAGCACCACATGTCATATCAAATAAAAAAATAATCATCCAAATCGGTTCACCCAGAAAAAAGGTAACACACATAAAAAAAAAAAACATACAGACGAATTGAGAACCGCCTCCTTTTTGTGAAGTCGGTTAAAAAATATATCTTAAAACAGTCGTTTGAAGGGAGTGTATTTTTAAAATAACCCATTTTATACTTTAAATGAAACGCCAAAAAGTGCTTCCGATTGGCTTCTAACTCATCGATAGAGTATCGAAAAACCCTATCGAACTGCGTATACAACTCATTTTCGACCAAAGTGGCGTTTCATTTGTTTTTCCTTTCCACGGTCGTCGATACTTTGACGATACAACGCCCAATTACATTCATTCAAACTCACCTGATTGATATTTGACGACGGTCACATAAAAATTCCACTTATCACTGTATCTTTCCTTCCTCTTAACGCGATCTCTTGTATCGCAGGGATCTTCATCTTTAGGGTATGCAACGAAAGCCCTCTGTCCTCTACGTACGATCAGCCAAGTGTAAGGCACGCATACATAATCATCAATACCATCAAAAGGCAATTCTATGAATTGAACAACATAGAATGCTGGCCTATTTTCGTGGAACTCGCGTAAGGCGAGCCTATTTTTACTACTATGTGTCATCTCCACTGAAACAATCAAAAAAACATCCGCTCAGTCTCTGGCTGGTTATCAGTTATCACCCTAGCGGGCCTCATTTGCTTATTCACATTAATAATTCAAATAATAATTGTTGCCCTGCTTTCTGCCGCGTGGAGTTACCCACTTATTATTTTAAATTCTCGTCATTTGTATATTATTTTAAAAAGGTTTACCAATCTAAAGGTTTATAAATCTTACCGTTGTGATGCTTGTATAAATTCCAAAAAATTCCAGCAGTTTCTTCCAATTTATTATTCTTCTCTTTTTATACTGTGGTATTACAGAAAGTTCTTCAAGTCCAGTCAACAGTTTGATCGTCAATCACAATGAGTGTAATATAATGTGGCCAATCAGTTAATCACTGTCACACTACGCTGTCGCAGAATATATACCCCTAGGCCTACTATAAACACACAGCACAAGCTCGGTAGCACTGACCCCCGAACCAATTATCAGGATAATTGTTCTGAGCGCTGACCTTTAGGATAAAATACAAGTACGTCATACTTTATAATTAGTGATGGGCGTTGAATGGACGAATTAGTTCATTCGACCGTCGATGTACAGTCATGCACATCAAGTTACCACAAACTGTCAGGTTTCCTCATTCGATTTTGAAGTTAACCTCCAACATTTTAAAGTTTAAAATCATTTTGAGTTTTTTTTTTATATTCACTTATGTATAACTTTTAAAATAAGCCCCACAAAACCGTAGTGGTGGTTTGACTGTGGGGGGGTATATAGTGTTCTGTGCTGTGGGGTCGGTGAGTCTCTATACACTCAATAAACGTAGTAGGTACTTAAGGTTAATTATTATTTAGAGGTGTGCTCACATTAGACTCTCGGCATCGGTCGCGAACGGTTGTGTGCTTGCGCTCTCCCGTTTTCGATTTTTGTCGAAGTTTAATTCTTCTCGCTGCGAACCTCGTAGCGCCCCCGCTGCCGCCCCGGCTGCATCCGATCGTCGAACAATTAATTAAATTTATTTAATTAATTGGTCGTATCAAGTGATCAATTAAAAACTGCCTTTTTCAAGGCAAGTGATATTTCTTTAACTGCGCGATTGTGTGAGTAGCTTCACTAGGCCCCTTCTGGGCAAAACCACAGTTTCGTGGTCCTCGGTGGATACCTAGCGGTGTTAACGATCCGAGTGGGGTGTTGTCCCAACACACCCGCCGAACCCTTTCAGGGTGAGGCAGTCAGTTGGACGGGTCCCAGAGCTAACCGGCCTTGGGGGATCTCCTAGTCGGCTCTGGTGACAGTTTTCCTTCCCCAGCTACTCACCTAGTGTCTCTAGGGTGTGTCTACACCCTTCGCGCTAGACTGTCAGGGCCCCGTTCGCACAATAAGACTGGCGACGGGTTTACAAGCTTAAGGCTCACCATAGGTACTCACCTCCCTGTCTATACCCGACAGGGAGGGTAACTCATCCCCGGGAACACCCACCCGGGGAGTTAGGCATAGGGAATTTTTAGGCTGGAATCTTAAATTCCAACATCCCCCCCAAGTAAATAGCCCCGCACCCCCCAACCATGGGGGATGCCATTTTATTAACCTTCCTCAAGGAGGTCCTCCTAAAGGACCCCGAGTTCATCGCCAAATATGGCGCTAAGTTCGCTGCTTTGCAGCCCCCCACCCCCTGTCCTTCCGACAACTCTGCCGCCATCGCTAACTTTAGCGATGCACTAGAGGCCCCCCCCCCGGTGCAAACCGCCCCCCTCCCCCCCGTACCGATGGAAACCGACCATCGGACAACAACTAGACGCCCAGTCTCCCCGTACTCCTCAGGCTCGGAAACCCTGACGAACTCCTCCTCCGAGGATGACGGTTTCCAGACCGTCACCTCTTCCTCCAAGAGGAAAAAGAACTTCGCCTCTTCGCAGGCAAATAAACTTAGGGACCAATCGGTCACTCCCCCGCCCACCCTTGCGACTCCGACCCCCGTCGTCGCCATCACGGCCGGCCCCCCCCCCCGCGTTAAGCCCCCCCCCGGTTCCCAATGCTTTCCTGGAAAGCAACCCCAAAAAGACCCCCACCCCCCCCCCCTGTCTTCATCCAAGACAAATCGAAATGGACCGAAGTGTCCAAATGGTGCGTCGATCTCAGGATCAGCTTCACCAGTGCCCGTTCAACCGAGCAGGGCATTAAGGTCCAAGTCCCTAAATCCAACGATTATAGGGAACTTACTAAGCTCCTCAGAGCACGTGGTGTATCCTTCCACACGTACTCCCTCCCCGAGGACCGCCAGATCCGCGTAGTAATCAATAGGATCCCAAAGGAGATCGCTACCTCCGATCTTAAGGAAGACCTTGTCTCACAAGGCATCCCAGTAGCCGAGGTGCACCGCATGCACCGTGCCCGAGGCGGCGAGCCATACAACATGGTCCTTGTTGTATGCCCCCCCGTCGAAGGACACCACCCGATCTTCAAGATCAAGTCCCTATGTCATCTCACTGGATTCGATATCCAGAAGCCCCGTAAGACTGGAATAGTTGGCCAGTGTCACCGCTGCCAACTATACGGTCACTCCCAAAAGAATTGCCATGCCACACCCAGGTGCGTCAAGTGCCTGGGTGGGCATGGCACTTCCGAGTGCTCCCGCCCAAAGGACCGTACCCTATGCACGGAACCACCCAGCTGTGTGCTGTGTGGCCTCTCCGGGCATCCAGCCAACTACCGTGGCTGCCCCAAAGCCCCTAAGGCAACGAATCCCAAACTGGCGAAGCGTACGGATGCTCGTCAGGGAAGGGAAGCCCCCTCCACCCAACTTCCCGAGCGTCTGAGTCCCCAGAGACCCAACGCTTGGAATTTATCCCAGCACCAACAGGCCTTCCCGCCCCTGGTACGCAACCAACCCCCCCCTCCACCCCTCATCGCTCATCAGATGGACCCCCGCATTCGCGCACACGCGCTCGCGGCCGCGCCCGCACCCGCGCCCGCGCCCGCGCGCGCACCCGCGCCCCTCGCTACTAACCCCCCGGCTCCTAAAGCCACCACCCCCGCCCCAGTCGCGCCCGTTCCTTCCTCAACCACACCCGTGGCTGTAGGCCCCAACCCCATGGATCCGTTCAACGTGATCTCAGGCACATTCACTGCCTTCCTCACCCCTCGCGCCCGTCAAATGGCCAATGAAATCGTTGCCGCCAGAAATGCCGGTAACCTTTATGCCATTCAGTGCATATATAACGCGTACCCTGACATTACGCACGCACTACAGTCCTTCGTGAACTCCCCCAATCCCACTAATGGATAACGGAATCCTCTCGCGTTTAAAACCCCGATCCCTAAAGTTAGGTTATTTCAATGCCAATGGCATCCAAGGTCAGCGCGACGAAATCGGTACCTTCCTCCGCGACCACCAGATCGATGTCCTCCTCGTACAGGAGACTTTCCTAAAACCCCACATGCGAACGCCGTCGATAGCGAACTATCGGGTTGTTCGAAACGACAGGACTCGGTGTCACAAGGGTGGCACCCTCATTTACTACAGAAAATCCCTCTACTGCATCCCCTTGGACCCGCCCCCCCTCTCACGACTAGAAGTCTCTATCTGCCGGCTAGGCATGACAGGCCACCAACCGATCACCTTGGTATCGGTCTACCTCCCCCCTACGAGCCATTCAGAGAACTTCCAACTCTTGACTGACGACCTGACCTTACTCCTCGGCCTGAGTGACTCCGTTATCATAGCGGGGGATCTCAACGCCAAACATCACGCCTGGAATAGTACCAGAATCTCTACCCGAGGGAGACACTTGTTCGACCTCTGCACCCCTCTAAATTTCGATGTCATCGCCCCGATGACTCCCACTCATTTCCCCCACTCGGTTGACCATACCCCTGACGTGCTCGATGTATCACTTTTAAAGAATATCAACCTACGGTTGGATTCTATAGAGGTGATACACGAACTATCATCTGACCACCGACCAGTTGTGCTTAAGCTAGCCCCTCGCGTAGGCCTCCCCGACCCCGACCAACCCCCCTCCACAAAAGTGGTAACGGACTGGAGGAAAGTAAGCGAACGCCTGAAATCCAACACGTCCCCCCACCTAGACTCCATCCCCGACCTCTTCGACTCTATCGCTGACACGACGGCTGCGATCGACTCATTCACTGGACACGTACAATCAGTCCTGAACGATTGTTCAAGGGAAGTTCCAGCGACGGACGACCGTCGCTGGAAGTTGCCGGACGATGTACGTGAACTGATGACTGAGAAGAACGCGGCTGTCCGTGCGTACAGCAACTTTCCCTGCGACGCGAACCGAGCCCATATGCGCTACTTACAGCGAGCTGTAAGGACACGTGTAGCGGAGCATCGGGAAACGGGCTGGGATGAGTTGCTGAGCGAACTTGAGCCTACCCACCTAGCATTCTGGGAGCTTCAGAGGAAACTCAAATCCCGAGAAGTAGTCCCTATGCCCCCATTGATCCGCCCAGACAATACCATCGCTTTCGATGATGTCGACAAGGCCGAGTGCCTAGCCGACAGTCTTGAGGCCCAATGTTCGCCCAGCTCTCAACCTGTAGACCAAGCTCACCTCTCTGAGGTCGACGCCGAAGTCGAAAGGAGAGCCTCCCTCCCCCCCGTAGAAGACCCCGAGTGCCCTCTGCCTCCCGTCACCCCCGACGAAGTGCAAGAGCTCATAAAGGGCCTTAAGCCCCGTAAAGCCCCCGGTTCTGATGGAATGACCAATAAGGTGTTCCAACTGTTCCCTGCCCACCTGATCATGCTAATGACCACCATCTTCAATGGTGCCATGAGCAATAACATCTTCCCCCAAGCATGGAAACAGGCCACTGTCATCGGCATTCCCAAGCTGGGCAAGCCTAAATCCGCTCCCTCCAGCTACCGCCCCATCAGTCTCCTCAATGTCATCGGCAAAGTCTATGAGAGGCTTATTTATAAGCGTCTCAGAGACTATGCCGAGACGAAAGGTCTCATTCCCAACGAGCAGTTCGGTTTCCGAACCCAACACTCGTGCGTCCAACAGGTCCACCGTATCGTCGAACACATAAGCGTTGGCTTCCAACGTGGTTCGTTGACGGGTGCTGTTTTCTTCGACATAGCGAAAGCGTTCGACAAAGTCTGGCACAATGGCTTATTATATAAGCTATACCAACTTAAAGTGCCAGATCGTCTCGTGCTCATCCTGCGAGACTTTTTGTCGAACCGCACCTTCCGATTCCGCATCGAAGGAGCGCTATCCTCCCCCCGTCCCATTCGCGCCGGAGTCCTTCAGGGCTCCGTGCTCGCCCCTCTCATTTTTACGCTTTTCACCAGCGATATCCCCAAGAGTAAAAGGGCTCAGTTGGCTCTGTTCGCAGACGATACGGCCATCTACTACACCGGCGTAAGCCCCGACGCGATATCTCGCACTCTCCAAACCACAGTCAACCAACTCGGTGACTGGTTTAGGAAGTGGAGAATCGAAGTAAACCCCGATAAGAGTCAAGCGGTTTTATTTTCGAAACCGAGACTCAACCCCACCCCTCCCCGTCCGATCACCATGTTCGGCAAGCCTATCCCTTGGGAGAAGCGAGCCAAATACTTGGGTGTCACTCTAGACCACAGACTCTCTTTCGGTGAGCACATAAAGCAGGCGCGTTCGCGCGCCGCTTTCGCTCTCGGTAGACTCCACTCCCTATTGAATGCACGCAGCAAATTGTCACTCAAGTGCAAATTGCGCATTTACACAGCGTGCATTCGTCCCATCATGACCTACGCGAGTGTGGTTTTCGCACACTCGAAACCCCACCACATCCATAGGATCCAGACCCTCCAAAACCGGTTCCTTCGTAGGGCAACCGGCTCCCCTTGGTTCGTTCGAAACGAGATCCTCCATCTCGACCTTAAAATCCCCACTATCCGTCAGTTCATGAAGCGCATTTCCAAGCGCTTCTTCGACTCCGCGGCCTCACATCGCAACCCTCTGGTTGTCGAGGCTGCCAGATATGCCCCCTCCCGCATTAGTCGTACCCGCCGTCCAAGGCATGCCCTGACCGACCCCGATGACCCCATAACCCTCCTCCAGGAGAGCAGTAGGGCCACCAGTACAGTGCACAAACACAGACCGCCATCGTTCCGACCTCGCCGCCGAGGTCCTACGCGACGCCCCCGACGTAATTGTCCCCCCCCCCGACCCTTGCTCGACGACGCGCCAGCCCGCGCCGTAGCTGAGCCTGTAGCTTTAAATTCCCCAGTATAATAATAATATAATTTAGATCCAGCCTGTCCCATCTTGCTGCCCTCCCCTCAGTGACGCCCTAAGCCGAGGTTCGTACCCCACAGGGGGTGCCCTTAGCGTGCGGTCACCTAAATTTTAAGTATTGTTCGCCCCTGGCTGGAGGCTTTAAGTTAGTAGCTTAAGGCACCCACAGGTTTGCCCGGTTAAGTAGCCAGGACCTTAGTGGTCACAACTACGAGATGCCCAATAGTTAAAAAAAAAAAAAAAAAAAAAAAAAAAAAAAAAAAATAGAGGTGTGCTACCTCTTTAACATATATTTCTAAATAATACTTATATTTTTAATTTATTTTTATAACTATTTTTGTTCATGTCCCTCCCTCCCTCTCCTCCCTATGTCAGCTGGTACTTATACCGTTAAATAGATATGGTATTCGTTTTTTTTGGGTTCTGTCACCAAAGTAATTAGTGACTCAGGGTACCTACATTGAATTTGCCAGCAGCCATAGGTCGTGTGTTATGATTGTTGATTACATGAGTTAGGTTATGCTCCTGGGTACCACGGTGGTTAACTGCTAAAATGTACTTATGTTTGTAACTAATCGGTAGAATTTTACATATTTTAAATAGTTTCCTATAATCTCCTCTATAACTGCATTTAGTTTTTTGAGTAACAAGTAGTTTCAAGAATGCAATTTGAAGGGCTTCTAATTTATCCAAGTTAGTTTTGAATGTTAATCCTGTCCTCAAGAGCATAACTCATAATAGAATCCACTAATAACATGTATACAATGGAATATGTTAATATGTTAATGGGAACGTACGTAGTTTACTAAAAATATAATTTATGTGTTGCGACCAAGAAAAGTTCTCATCTATTTGCATGCCAAGGTAAGTTACACAGTCAATTCTTTCAATAGGTGTACATTTACAGTCCAGTAAGTTATTATGTTGGCATAAGGTAATACATTACATAATTATGGGTAAATAAAGGTGGAGTCGCACTATGAGGTCGCAAATATGGCGAATGAATTAACATTCATTTAGTTTAATATAATGCTATTATGTCTATATCTTGCTGGACCCGCTGATAGGTATCTTCCGGAGCAAAGAATGCACAAGACATCTGCAAACATATACGCTGAACAATGCTGTACCACTCGGCACAAGCTGTTAACATACTGATAGCAAATTGGTCCACATCCCGAGCCCTGCGCCGCTCCACTCCGTACCTCGACTCTGCCACTAAGCGCGTCCTCCACCTTCCCATGGTAGGAGCGCGCGGTGAGGTAGTCATGAAACCATGGGTTCAGTGGTTCTCTCACCCCGCACTCCCCCATTGCATTGAGGATGGTATCAGTTTGCAGTGTCGAATGCTTTTTTATAGCCAAAAATATTGTAATAAGAAACTTTTTATCCTGTAACAATTAATTTCGTCTGTGAATTTTGTTAACAATGTATTTGTACTTTTTCCATATAGAAAACCGTGTTAACACTCGTTAATGATGTTATTTTTTTGTAGATAGTTACTTAATTGGTTGACGATGCACTTTTATATAAATTTATCTATATAAACTAGATAAAATTGATATAGGTCTGAAATTTGATACATTTTCGTGTATTTTTTTTTTTGGTTGGGAATTCATCAAATTGCTTCTCCCACTCTGGGCGGAGCGAAAGGGCGTGTCAGACTCTTACTGACTAAAACCCACCCGTGTTCCTTCAGTTGCCTGTGCGCTAGGGCCACGGTAACTCTTTCAAACAACCGCGACCCCGGCAGGCATCGGCTTTATTGGACCCCGTCAATTATGCTGACATCTCTTTGAGGCGCGCGTGGAATACAACGCGCCGTCGACCCGGGCCTGGTCCTTACCGGACGGCGAGCTGCTCTTTGCTCGCCGTCCGCAAGACCGCGCCTACGATGGTCGGGAGTCGGCTATTGACTCCCGACGCCCAGGGTGTCTCCTCCTGCGGCGACTAGGGGCGTGAGGGCGCAACGATTGCCTCTCCCTCACGCGCTCCGCCTCCTCCTTTGCGAGCAGTACTGCTTCGCAGAAGGAGGTGACGGCTTCCCATTCCCTCTCGCTCCGTACCATGGCCTGGACCAGGGCCGGAGGTGACGGCTTCCCATTCCCTCTCGCTCCGTACCATGGCCTGGACCAGGGCCGGACGCGAGAGATCTTTGGCGCCGATCGCTGCCACGAGGACACGGCGGTGCTCCGCCCAAGCCGGGTAGATCTCCACCGTATGCTCCACCGTGTCCTCCGGTCGATGAACACAATGGTAACACTCGGGTGTTTCCTCCCACCTTATCCGAAACAGGAACCTCCCGAAACAGCCATGTCCGGTGAGGACCTGCGTCAGGCGGAAGGCGAGGACGCCGTGGCGACTCTCAAGCCACTCCTCAAAGAGGGGACTTACCGCCGCAATTGTGGTGTGCCCAGTGTAGCTTGACCTGCTGGCGACTGTACTGTGAACGAATCGACGGTTCACCGATAATCGATGGACTAGTCGAATCCGTGGACGACTCAAGACGACTAAACTGAAACTTGCAACGCGACGACCGACGCGAGAACGTAGTCGCGTAATACAAATCCATACGTCCGTTGAAGTAAAATAATTACGCAAAAAAACAATTCTAAATCTAGTATGAGGGAGTTGATATTTGTACGGGTCTAATTAAATTATTGTTAATGTTTTTACTCCATGTTACTGTGGTTTTTATCCTTGGAGGGTTTTGGTCGTACCTACTCTTCCACGGTGACCGGCCAGGTTGGAAGATATTCTACTATGTAGCTTTTGATAAAGATTAAAAAAGTTTGAAAATCTGAACATGCATACCTACAGCACTTACTGTTTATAAATTTTGGGTTAAACACCAAAATCAGTAGACGGTAACCCTTTTTTGCACCCACAAGAAACAAATATTTTGGATTTTTGCTTCAGATGGCGCCTAAAGTACATAAAACAGTAGAAATATGCTAAATCAGAAAACAAGAAAGCCATAGAAAAACAGAAGATCTTCTGTAAAAACAGTAGGGTTGGCAACACTAGAACGAAGTATTCGAATGCAACATTCCGTTACACTAGTTATGGCTGAATAACAGCGTAAAAAATATATTTTTTATTGATCTTCTGCGCTGTTATTGTGTTATTTCTGTTACGAATGTTTATTTTTCTGCATATTTACCTCACAACAAAAATCAAATTATAATAAAGTTAATTGAATGTATGAACTTTGAAAAAAAAAAAGAATTATGCATAACAATATTTTTGTCTTCATAATTGACATGAAACACTCTACCAGGTTTCCCAACTTAGGGCTTTTAGCCCTAAGTTGGCCAATTCCAAGGCAAGCCCTAAGCGCCAAATTCAGGGCGGAAATATGCAAATTGGGTTTTTTTTTGGACCCAAAAAAATTTAGGACTATTTTTAGAGGCAAATAATATTTCATTCATGACTACCAAAACAAGTAAAAAAGAAGCTAAACGTATAAGACGTTTAACTTCTTTTTTACAAAGTACTCATTATAGAACTCACTAATAATATGTGCTTTACGCTACGGGATGTCATTGTCATAGTGCTATATTATAGTATCTGTGTACACTTTATTTTCCTATCATATTAAAATGGGAAACTCATTTAAACAATACCCATAAATAAGTACACAATACAGTTTTTTTTAATAAGGTTTTTTTGGGGATTTTGTATATTGCATTTAGAGTTTTAAAGGGGTATTTTTCATCTTGATCTCAGGGGTATTTTTTGTTACGAGTTGGTAACACTGACTCTAACCTCAAAACATTTCGATAACGGGGGAGCAAACAAAACTCACGTGTTTGTTTCTCCCCGAAAAATGAAAATATATTTAAAGTAAAACAAGCAAAAATGGTGCGTAACAACCGTATTGAGTTTAATTACAATGTATGGCGGGAGATAGTGATAAAGTTTTGTGTTATTTCAGAGTAAGTTGTATGTTTTATACGAACACAGCGCGGGCTTCGCGCTGTTTAAAGTCACCGAGTTTGAGGAGCTTGCAGCCTTCTTGCCTCAAGTTGAAGAGTCTGTGACTGACTTGCAGCGATTCAACTCCGTTGTGACGCTAAGTGGGTTCCAGCCTTTCAAATCGGCGGTAGTTGCTTTGGAAAATATCAATGCGGTGTCCGAAGGTTAGTGTCCGCGTGTATGCTGATTATGTCCACATAAACCATGCTTGTTAGGTAAATTGGTGGAACGATTTTTTGATGCTTACGTAGTTTGTCCTATGAAAAGGTCTTCCTTTACTCAGCCAAACTGTAAATTCATAATTATCCCTCAGGATTGACCTTATTTTCTTATTTCGTAACATGCCTGTTATTGTTCGTCGTATCGATGGCACGACAGTACCTATTTTAAATTTACCTGTTGCTCTTCTATATCTGTAGCATGTATGTGCTATTAAGCATTTTTTTGTAGGGATGTATTTTTTTTGCTAGACCAAACACTTGTCTTGCATATTTATAAACAATTACAACCTAAAAATAGACAAGGTCATCTTTACCTAAATTATCTTTTCTGTATTTACATATTCATGATTGTCAAACAGGTATACTCCCGGAAGACTTGAACCTGTTCCTGGAGGGGGCGCTTCCAAAGCGCAAGAAGCGTGGCAAATGCAGCCTTGGTGTGTTAGACCCCAAGCTGGGGGCAGCCATCAGCGAGGCGCTGGAGATTCCCTGCTCACACACTGGGGCTGTTCCAGAGATTCTACGAGGTTAGTCCTTCGTCTTTACCAAATAATCTACAGGTTCCTATTTAGATAATACATGTTTCAACCTCGTTTAATTTTATCTTCAGACACAAATAAATATTTAATTATTCACTTGGCAGATGATTTTTTTGATCCTCTATGATGCCTTAACATTGTCTATAGAAACCAATTAGCTTTTGAGAACTTAGGATGCAAGAGCGACTTGGGGCACCCCGTCTCGGACAGGTTAGGTTTGAAAAAAGACCCCGCCATCCCCTTCATGGTTATATTTTTTTTAACCATTTAGAAGTAGGAGCCCCGCATAGCGGGGCTCCGTCGACTACGCCTACGTGCATCGTAGGGCCATGTTTCTCAGAACGTAAGTGGTTTCTATAGTCAAGGTTAACCCGAAACTGCAATAAAATCGGTAAATTTCCGAAAGAATATTTTTTTCTGAAAAAGTTTCCAAATCCCTTTTTTTTTTTTTTCAAAAATGTTTTGTTTTTTCTTTTCTGCTCATAGTACCCCTAAGCGTATGTTGCAACTCCTACTACTCCACCCCTATGACGACCAACTGACCGGAAAAATGTCTGGTGTCTGGTATAAATATGATATAAATATTTATAAGTCAAAACTGATTTTACACTATGGGCATTTGAACCTTTAAAAAATGCTAGAAATCGGAATAGTTACGTTTTTTCGATTTTGTAAATATGAGTACCATGGATCCTGACATGTATGTTGATTTGAAAGCATGGCAGTAGAGAGTATGTCATGCTCACTTAAATGTCTCACCAGGTTGCACATGTTTTGGATCATTCGGTTCCCTACAAAATGGTTGAGCTGGATGGTGCTGATCCACGCGTCATGTTCGTACCGGCCGCCGTCGGTTGAGACTGGTCATCTCTTAACTTATTTTTGATCTTATATTTTGAATTGTTTCCTAATTATTCTTTTACGTTGTTCTCATTTAGAGAAGCAACAAGAATAATGTACCCAGGATTTTGTAATATCTTGTTTTAAAAGAGAGTGTCCTTGGAGTTTTCCATAGAGATCTATGTTTTGGAATGGGAAATTAGCTTCAACTTTCTGACTAATTCCCCGACTCTGACAATTCAAAAGTGCCTTTAAATGGTTTAATTGAAATACAAGCTTCAAACTGTTACCTGTACTTATAGCAGCAGGAGACTTACAAAGAATAGACCAAAATAAGTTTAAAAAAATTGAGTATAGGTGATGTAGTAACAGAAAATTGATAATTATGTACTTATCATGTATTTACCTAACCCTACAGACTTATATAAGCACACTTTGATCTATTGCAAGTGTCCTATCTCCACTTGTGGTAATAACATGTGGTCACACATGAATGTATTATGTCGAAATTAACTGCTATTGTATTTCTTTAGTAAAAATCATACAAATGTTTCAGCTAGATTGACTTTTCAAAATTTTGTAAGGAATTTAATTGTTATTAAAATTTGTAAAGTTAATCTAGCTGAAACATTTGTATGATTTTATTTAATTTCTCCCCATGTCTATTTATATGCCGCATGTTTAGTTTTTAATAATATGTTGAGATATTTGGTGAAAATATTAAAATATTGTGTAACTATCAATTGAAACAGGCATGAATTTTTAATTCACCCTTTTTATTACAATAACTGACATTTAAATTTATTTTTATCGTCATTTTTAGTATTTTATTTTTGTCGATTTTTATAATCTCTCAACTTTAAGAAGTAGGCAATGCAATTTTTGATATTGAATTACAAATTTATTTGATTGACATATATATTTAATTTTAATTATTGACATTTAAATTTGTATTGACATTTGTATTTTATTGTTTAATTTTTGTTAATTTTTATAATGGGATAATTTAATGAAAATGCATGAATTTTGGTTTGGTCTGTTTTATATTTTTTTATTTATTTATATACACAAATTGTAAACATTAAGTTTACAATTTGTGTTTTGAGTATGGTGTAAAAATGAATGACTTCAATATTGAATGTAATTTGCACGCCTGCTTGCAGGCAGAATACAATAACTTTTAGGCTTTAAGATCTTCCCTTGCTAAACAATGTTTTCTGGCAAATTAATATTTTGATTTGAAAAAAAAATAATTTGAACAAATCAACATGAACAAACTTCTGTGACAAACAAAGGAGTTGGTTGCTCGCTTTTATTTCAATAATTTTTTTAACTTTATTTTTTTTCTCTTAGGTATACGCCACCACTTCCATGCTCTCATCAAGGGTCTAACCCTCAAGGCGTGCAGTGTGGCACAGCTTGGTTTGGGCCACTCTTACTCCCGAGCTCGCGTGAAGTTCAACGTGCACCGAGTTGACAACATGATTATTCAGTCTATAGCACTGCTGGATCAATTGGACAAGGATATCAATACGTTTTCTATGCGGATCAGGTGAATATCAGTCCTTGCCAGTATCAGTGAGCTCAATTCCAGCACAAGCAAGATTTTTTTGTGGGCATTTTTTTTTTTGAATAGCCTACTTTGTGTCCCGTTGGTGGGCAAAGTCCTTCCCTTTTTGCTTCCATCTTACTTAAATGAGTTTTTTTATTCTTATCTTGTAGGCAGAGATATGTTTTGCTAAAAACAATACATTTAGCCAATGAAAGGAAGGAATATGTTTTACTTTTTTGACACACACACAGCAAAATATAATAATTAGTAAAACAAGAAATGAGTTATGCAGAGCCAAAAATGAGACAGTACCAGCTGCCATACTAAGGTTTCTCTTCTCGCTGTCTTTTTTATACTACTAGCCTAGACTGTTATCTGTTTCTTACCGGGCATAATTTCACATCTGGGCTGTCAAATACAACTAGCTCTCCTTACCCACAGAGCTCTTGCAAGCACACCAACAGAACAATTTTCATATAAATATTCAACTTAAAACCCATCTTCACAGAGAATGGTACTCCTACCACTTCCCAGAGCTGATCAGCATCGTGCCAGAGAACCAGCTTTACACCAAGTGTGCGGAGTACATCAAGGACCGGAAGACGTTAACCGCGGAGTCGGTGGAGCCTCTAACTGAGATCATCGGTGACTCGGAGAAGGCCCAGGCTATTATTGACGCGTCTAAGATGTCTATGGGGATGGATATCTCGCCTGTGGATTTGATTAATATACAGATGTTTGCGGGAAGGGTTGTTGCGCTCAGTAATTATAGGTAAGTTTAACAAAAAATCGTAGTACCTGAAGGCCCCGTAAATAAAAACATTCTAAATCTACTCACAATCTTGTCAAAAAATTTGGTAAATTAAATAAAACAATTTTTAATAAATAGAATAGAATGCAATTTTTTATAATAGTATAATAAATTACCCCTCATATGTACTTGAACTTTTGGGGCCATAATTCCATATTAATAGTTGATGTCTATGTGGTGTCTGTGAAAATAATCCAAAGAGGCCATCAAGTCTTTAAACTTTAAAATTCATGCCTCAAAATCACCAAAATCAACTGCTTCAGCAGCTCAAGCTCAGCACTGCAATACTGATGAGCATAAGCTGCTCGTTTTGCACATAATTATTGTATCGAGTTACTTATTAAAACTTTCTACATACAGGAAGCAGATAGCAGGGTACCTTCATACAAAGATGGAGTCGGTGGCTCCGAACCTGACCACATTGATCGGCGACCAGGTCGGCGCGCGACTTATCTCCAAGGCTGGTTCGCTCACCAATCTGGCCAAGTACCCTGCATCAACGCTGCAGATTTTGGGTACGTATTACAGGTTACCCGGGCGATAATATGAAACATCGAGCTTTAGAGAGTCATACCTGCGGGGTACTTGCGTAACACACTAACAGTAGGAATGGCTTTCATTTTGGCAGTTCAACAATATTCATTGCGTTATTTACGTTGTTGAGCAGAATTTTTTTTTGAACATATGAAGCAATGGATTGCAATAGGCTTCAAAATGATTCAGATTGTGATTGATAGTGCGTTACGCAAATAGGGTGGTGCTTAAGAGAAACGAAGTTCTACTACCAAGACAATTTTTCTACAATAGATGTGCCACATTTACGGTCGCGGTATTTTTATACTACGTTTTTTTTTAGTTTCCATAGTGAGATATACCAAATTAAACCGTTTTTCTTGTCTGATGGTAGTAGTCAGTTATCATGTTTGTTTTCACCCGTACGTTAAAGCCTTCCCTTAGTTTTCTTTCGTTTATGGCCAAGATAAAAATTGCGCGTGCAGCATGTGATAGGAGTGAAATTTCTTAAAAATAAAGAGTAAGAAAGATTTAGTGTGTGTGAGAGAGAGAGAGTTATATCTTTCTTTTCTCTCACGTAACGAAATGTGCCTAAACGTGACGCGTCCTTGAAATTTCTCTATCATTGGCTTTTTTGGCTTAACCCAGAATAGTTATGAAAAGATTGTTTGTTGCTTTAAATTATATTTTTACTATTACAATCGTGGTTGCTGTCGAAGTGTAAAAACCAAATTTTTGTCTGGAAGCAAAAAACAACATACTAAAAATTCTAATCTCTTCATCCAGGTGCCGAAAAAGCGCTGTTCCGTGCGCTAAAGACCCGCTCCAACACGCCTAAGTACGGCCTCCTGTATCACTCGACGTTCATCGGCCGCGCGGGGCTCAAGAACAAGGGACGCATCAGTCGGTACCTCGCCAACAAGTGCTCCATAGCATCCAGGATAGACTGCTTCTCTGGTAAGGAATAATTTTCTTATTTTGTGTGTGTTAATTTTTCCGATGCTATATATATATATATTTATCCTCGGAATAGTATTTACGTCTTGACAGTTTTTGTACGGAAAAACTGTCAAAAAATCAAAATTATTCCTCAGATAAAGATATCTTGGCGTTAGATAAATGAGCCCTGAGTCCTGTAATTTTAGCCTGTTTGGTTTCACCAACTACTGAAACCAACCATGTTGCATTCCAACTATGTTGGGGTCAGCTACCAGTCTAACCACATGCAGCTTATTACCTGTATTATATAGAATATTAGTATAATAGTAATATGATTGTTTTAACCGTCTTCGAAAAAGAAGATTCTGTATTCGACCTGCATGTATGTATGTGCACGATTATCAACAAAAAAAATGGTTGTCTGTAAAATCGGTTTACGTACGATAATTTTACGCGGTAACGTCATAAGGAGTGGAAGGGAAATAGATGCGTCACAAGCCGAACGCTTAGGCCGATCGTGCCTCTCTACCGCTTGTTCCGCGCTCTCGCTTGCACACTCCGCTCAGGCGGAACGTGACAATGAGCTATGCTTTTTCGTGCGTGCAGCCCGGCGTTCATCGATTTATAAGACGTTATCACGTCAAAAATACTGAATAATTTTGATAGTCTTAATTGCTATAAAAAGACATACACCATATTTTTATTTAGCAATATGCACACTTTGATCTATTGCAAGTGTAATCTGCACTTGTGGTAATAACAGTAGTGCTACAGTAATGCGGTTATATCCACATATGAACGTCAAAATGCGTATCATGTACTAATTTTACTGCTACAATAATATATTCACTACATTTTTAACGAAAATTCTGTGTGAACTAAGAATTTTGAGGTTTATGCTTGTGCCTAGTTGTGTCACAACTTCGTTGTTCTCTCGTGATTTATGAAAAAAAAAAAACGTATGAAAGGGGATTTTTGCTATAGTCTATGCAATTCCAGATCGCGCGACATGTGACTTTCATTAAATTGGCATAAAGATTAAATTGCAATGACTTAAATATTTTTTCGTTTTTCCAGAAATTCAATCAACAGTTTTCGGCGAGAAGTTACGTCAGCAAGTTGAAGACCGTTTGAAGTTCTATGAAACCGGTGACATTCCCAAGAAGAACATAGAAGTCATGAAAGAAGCGTTGGACGAACTACAACAGGCTGTAGACGTCGAAGCCAGTGCCAAGAAGAAAAAGAAAAAGAAGAAGAAGGAAAAAGAAGAAGCTATGGATGAAGATTAACTGTCAAAGTGACAGTTCATCATATGTCAAAGTGACAGTTTTTTAGTTTAAGTCATAGTAACTAGAGTGCGACACGGATCTTAATAGACTTAGTGAATTAAGAACTAACATGAAAATGTACTGGATTTGAAAGATTATTGAGATCTTCCTTCGCAAGCATCAATCACCATTCGCGTTTATTGCGATCCGTGGCGCGCTATACTATTTTCAGATAAATCTATTCATGTGACCTCTTTTGCAGTTAATACATTACTTTTAAGTTATGAATTTGTTTTTATTTATTGCTCCTGGCGCTCTAAAAACACGCACATCACACAGCAAAACACGTATAAACGATAAGCTGTTGCCACAGGTTTTGCGCCTTTGATTAAAGCTAGAATGTTGGCCTACTCTACTCGTTTTTCGACTGTCGAGTGTCGACCTCATCCAAATGTGAATGTTGCCATAACAGAATCAGAAACACATACTAGAGTGATGCAAGGAATGCATATTTTTTTATTAAACTTGGTGCGCACTAAAGCTACAAAGGCGGACTTATTGTCTAAGGCCCATTGTACACACACGTTTTTCTTGCCGTGAAAAACTACGGTTTATTCGGCGTGTGTAGGCACGGTCTTCAGTGTTGTATGGATCATTATGGAAGCTTGTACACGGACCCGGCGGCGTATTTCCATTTCCATGTTTATTAGGAGGCAGTACTGTCTTGAAACACGCGCGGGTTTGTCGCGCTAACTGCCTTTACAAAATCGTGTTCAACCCAAGGCACGTATCCTCCAATCGCGCACAGGTTTGCAACGCCAACTGTTCTTCTAAACACGTGTTCAATTCGGTTAGGGTTAATAAGCAGGTCGACGGAGCCCCGCTTCGCGGGGCTCCTATTTCTGTCTAAAGGGTTTAAAGGAACCTAACCAACCGAACCTCGGGGTGCCCCTGATGTCGACCTTCTATGGTTAGATTTGGTGAGCATTTATCCATTTTGGTAGGCAATAAGAATATAAATACAACACGTACAATTATTCTGATGAGTAATGATAATTATTTTGGAACGTATGGCGTTGTTCTTTAGGCACCTCGGTATAGAGAGGGTTTATTTTATTTGAAGTTAACATATTTTACCCAGCGCCACATGATCACAAAGGCGTGCTCAGTTGACGCGAATTGAACACGGGATCGTAGGATTCCGTAGTAAAACAAAAGCGTGTGGATTTCGCGAGACCGGTGTCGCCAGTTGAACACGGAAAGGGAAATTACGCGCGAACTTCATGGCTAAGTTCCATGCATCGCCTTGAACACGTGTTTGGAAGAACAGTTGGCGTTGCAAACCCGTGCGCGATTGGAGGATACGTGCCTTGGATTGAACACGATTTTGTAAAGGCAGTTAGCGCGACAAATCCGTGCGTGTTTCAAGACAGTACTGCCTCCTAATAAACACGGAAATGGAAATACGCGACCCGGCGGCAGTACAGCACGTGTCTGCTCGGCGAGGTTCTCATCAGCATTGAGTGGCAGTATATGATATGTAGTATCTGTATGTCTACGGCGCCGGATGTTTTCACGGCGACATTGTTATTTTCGTGACGGCTTACCTACGCTGGTTTTGTTTTAAAATGAAGTGAAATCAAGAATTATTAATTACATTGATTCATGAAAAGCCTGTACTATGGGATAAGATGATCGCATGCATCCAAAACCTTATTTTTTATATTTTTATACATGTAATATGCAATGACAATGTATGATGATCATTTTCTTATAAGGACTCGTGCATGACGCACGTCTGCAGCTTGGCACAGAAAAACTACAACAGAGTCGTACTTAACCGTTGTCAGGTCAGGTTGTTTGCTGTGTCGTGTACAAACTCACATTTTTTCTAACGGCGCGGATTATACGCCGCCGTACAGTAATGAAACCGTGCCGTGTAACAAACAAAGGGTCTTAAGCATTCTCTACCAGTAAACCAAGGGTAGTGGAGGAACAGGACAGATGCATAATTCAATAATACTAACCAAACATTAAAAAAAAAACGATAAACGAATTTTCATATTTATTGTAACATAACTTTCTCTTAAACCTAAGGCCACATCATCCAGTAATAGCGAGATGCTCGCTACAGTTGATCTTGACGTTAATGTTGACGCACGCGAGCTGCGTCACGAAGAACTTGAAGATGTAGGGGATGGCTATGGAGACCAGGCTGCCGTCTCCACAGAGGCGGCAGGTTTCTTTGCTAGTTTCACTCTTGCCGATTATAGGGCCCAGGAGGGTGCCGCATTTTGAACAGAGGATTGCCTGAAAAAGAACAAAATAATTCATAATAATACAAAGAATTTTCAAAAAAAAAAAAGGAAGGCAAATTTAGTGTATGATTTTGCAGAGAAATATTTCTTAATAAAAATATTATCTTTTCAGTGAATTCAATTCTAAATTTAGAAACTTGGTGAGAAATACGAAAGCTAAAATTTTATCAAGTTTACATAACATTACATCATGCCCGTATTCCCCGAAGGGTTAGGCAGAGGTGTACCTATAGCACACCCACATTTCGCCAGTTATGTTTAAGTCCCATGTAATAGGGGGCGAGCCTATTGCCATCAACCGGGCACAAATCCAGACTCCGGGCTGCTACCGAGAAATTCCAGATGGAAAAACCCAATGACACTTTGCCCGACCCGGGAATCGAACCCAGGACCTCATGCTCAGCGGTAGCGCTTACGACCACTAGATCAACGAGGCAGTCCAATCAGTCAATCAGTTTTATCAAGTTTATTTCTTCGTATTTCCGTACAGTTTGTGCACAATTTAAAACATTTATTTTTCTAATATTGGTAGCAAACGGCTAAACGCTTACAGTCGGTGGACATTTTGATCGCGAATGACCGCGAAGCAACAAGGACCGCTGCAGTCCAATTTTGCCCGCGGATACGATTAAATATAACGGTGTGCGCAGCACCTTGGAGTACGATTGGAGAGGCATATTTTGTTCAATGGATAATTGGGTAATGCTACAGACCTCAGTCTTGTCGCTGCAGTGGAACAGGCGGTCGTGCAGTAGGAAGGAGGCGCCGTGCGAGGCGAGCGCGTCGCGCTCCATCTCGCCGAGGCGCACGCCGCCGCCCCTTCAGTAGTTAGCTAATGCTACAGACCTCAGTCTTGTCGCTGCAGTGGAACAGGCGGTCGTGCAGTAGGAAGGAGGCGCCGTGCGAGGCGAGCGCGTCGCGCTCCATCTCGCCGAGGCGCACGCCGCCGCCCCTTCAGTAGTTAGCTAATGCTACAGACCTCAGTCTTGTCGCTGCAGTGGAACAGGCGGTCGTGCAGTAGGAAGGAGGCGCCGTGCGAGGCGAGCGCGTCGCGCTCCATCTCGCCGAGGCGCACGCCGCCGCCCCTTCAGTAGTTAGCTAATGCTACAGACCTCAGTCTTGTCGCTGCAGTGGAACAGGCGGTCGTGCAGTAGGAAGGAGGCGCCGTGCGAGGCGAGCGCGTCGCGCTCCATCTCGCCGAGGCGCACGCCGCCGCCCCTTCAGTAGTTAGCTAATGCTACAGACCTCAGTCTTGTCGCTGCAGTGGAACAGGCGGTCGTGCAGTAGGAAGGAGGCGCCGTGCGAGGCGAGCGCGTCGCGCTCCATCTCGCCGAGGCGCACGCCGCCGCCCCTTCAGTAGTTAGCTAATGCTACAGACCTCAGTCTTGTCGCTGCAGTGGAACAGGCGGTCGTGCAGTAGGAAGGAGGCGCCGTGCGAGGCGAGCGCGTCGCGCTCCATCTCGCCGAGGCGCACGCCGCCGCCCCTTCAGTAGTTAGCTAATGCTACAGACCTCAGTCTTGTCGCTGCAGTGGAACAGGCGGTCGTGCAGTAGGAAGGAGGCGCCGTGCGAGGCGAGCGCGTCGCGCTCCATCTCGCCGAGGCGCACGCCGCCGCCCCTTCAGTAGTTAGCTAATGCTACAGACCTCAGTCTTGTCGCTGCAGTGGAACAGGCGGTCGTGCAGTAGGAAGGAGGCGCCGTGCGAGGCGAGCGCGTCGCGCTCCATCTCGCCGAGGCGCACGCCGCCGCCCCTTCAGTAGTTAGCTAATGCTACAGACCTCAGTCTTGTCGCTGCAGTGGAACAGGCGGTCGTGCAGTAGGAAGGAGGCGCCGTGCGAGGCGAGCGCGTCGCGCTCCATCTCGCCGAGGCGCACGCCGCCGCCCCTTCAGTAGTTAGCTAATGCTACAGACCTCAGTCTTGTCGCTGCAGTGGAACAGGCGGTCGTGCAGTAGGAAGGAGGCGCCGTGCGAGGCGAGCGCGTCGCGCTCCATCTCGCCGAGGCGCACGCCGCCGCCCCTTCAGTAGTTAGCTAATGCTACAGACCTCAGTCTTGTCGCTGCAGTGGAACAGGCGGTCGTGCAGTAGGAAGGAGGCGCCGTGCGAGGCGAGCGCGTCGCGCTCCATCTCGCCGAGGCGCACGCCGCCGCCCCTTCAGTAGTTAGCTAATGCTACAGACCTCAGTCTTGTCGCTGCAGTGGAACAGGCGGTCGTGCAGTAGGAAGGAGGCGCCGTGCGAGGCGAGCGCGTCGCGCTCCATCTCGCCGAGGCGCACGCCGCCGCCCCTTCAGTAGTTAGCTAATGCTACAGACCTCAGTCTTGTCGCTGCAGTGGAACAGGCGGTCGTGCAGTAGGAAGGAGGCGCCGTGCGAGGCGAGCGCGTCGCGCTCCATCTCGCCGAGGCGCACGCCGCCGCCCCTTCAGTAGTTAGCTAATGCTACAGACCTCAGTCTTGTCGCTGCAGTGGAACAGGCGGTCGTGCAGTAGGAAGGAGGCGCCGTGCGAGGCGAGCGCGTCGCGCTCCATCTCGCCGAGGCGCACGCCGCCGCCCCTTCAGTAGTTAGCTAATGCTACAGACCTCAGTCTTGTCGCTGCAGTGGAACAGGCGGTCGTGCAGTAGGAAGGAGGCGCCGTGCGAGGCGAGCGCGTCGCGCTCCATCTCGCCGAGGCGCACGCCGCCGCCCCTTCAGTAGTTAGCTAATGCTACAGACCTCAGTCTTGTCGCTGCAGTGGAACAGGCGGTCGTGCAGTAGGAAGGAGGCGCCGTGCGAGGCGAGCGCGTCGCGCTCCATCTCGCCGAGGCGCACGCCGCCGCCCCTTCAGTAGTTAGCTAATGCTACAGACCTCAGTCTTGTCGCTGCAGTGGAACAGGCGGTCGTGCAGTAGGAAGGAGGCGCCGTGCGAGGCGAGCGCGTCGCGCTCCATCTCGCCGAGGCGCACGCCGCCGCCCCTTCAGTAGTTAGCTAATGCTACAGACCTCAGTCTTGTCGCTGCAGTGGAACAGGCGGTCGTGCAGTAGGAAGGAGGCGCCGTGCGAGGCGAGCGCGTCGCGCTCCATCTCGCCGAGGCGCACGCCGCCGCCGCGCCGGCGCCCCTTCACGGGCTGCCGCGTCAGCGCGTCCACCGCGCCCGTCGTGCGCACCTGGAGGGGATCATTACGTACTATAATGATAATATAATTATACTAGCTTTCTCCCGCGTGTATGTCGGATATTATACCACAAGAACGTACTACCGGGATAAATAATATCAAAGTCAAAGTCAAATCATTTATTTCAAATAGGCACATAAAAGGCACTTTTAAACGTCAAAATTTACAAAAATAAAAATAGAATTGATTCTAGTTGCCCCTTCCAAAAGGTAGTTTCGTATGGAGAAGAATGGGCAAGAAACTCCACCGTTCCTCTTTTAAAAATGTTTTACAATATTATGTATACATTAATATTATATGTGAAGACGATGCACCTAGAATAAAATTACTATACCACAATAGGTAAAAATAATTAAATATAACGCATGACAGGTAAATTAATTATGAGATAGATACATGGTGCTCACATATTTACAAATATTGAAAAGAAAATGATTTTTCCAAAATTTCACAAGTAATAATTTAGTGTGTGAGTTAAAGTAGTTAATAACAATGTAAAAAACAATGTCATAAAAATTATAAATATTACAATTAAATTAGCAACCAGTTAGTTGGATTTTGTCTAGACTCTAGATTGTACTATGGAGCACGACCAGCATGTTTCCAAGCATTCTTATCTAGGATATAATCTTCTAATTTGTAATATGCTTGTTTACAAAGTGTACTTTTAATATGAGTTTTAAATTTTCTTTCATTTAATTGCAATATATCACAAGGTATACCCCATAAAAGATGTATGTACTTTAGATAATCAAAAAAATTGTTGATCTATTTTATCTTTATTTCTAGTATTAATATTATGTCTATCATTTATTTTATTAAAACGATATAGTTTTTTTCTTACATACATAATATTTTCATAAATGAATTGACAAGGCACCGTCATAATATTAATCTATTTAAATAGTTCCCTAAGAGATTCGCAACGACGTTGATTGTAAATGGCCCTGACAGCTCTCTTTTGCAAAATGAAAATAGATTCAATGTCAGCAGCCCGACCCCACAGTAAAATGCCATATGAAATAATGCTGTGGAAGTAGCTAAAATAGACCAGACGCGCGGTTTCTATGGTTTAAGACATTTATTTCTCAAAACAGAATACAATAATTCACTTAAAATGAGAAACACTGGTTACATGCATGTAAACGTTCTTTGGAACGAGTATCGGAACGGTATGTTTGAAGTTAGATGTAGGAACAATATTGTTAGTCAAAAACTTATTATTATTTTAGTAAAAGAAAAAAAAAACTATGCTATAAGAGATCGAGTTTAGAAGGTATATTTTTTTAATATTTTTACTTGTAGGTAATCTGCAAAAAATATTGAGACCATTGGGTCCCTATTACGCATCCGAACACAATTGCTTTCAATAGCAACTATGATAGCATAATTGCTATTGAAAGCATAATAGTTAACTTTTTAAGGTTTTTTATTTAGACTTAGTTTTAATTTTACATTAAGTATTCGTTATTGTATTTGTTCAGCACACGTAACTATATAGGTAGTTTTTATTATTAATATTAAAGTTTATGTAAATATTCGAAATACTCACACTAAGATAATTAGAAACTTTTCATGATGTGGAATTTTAACTTCTTTTTAAATAGGGGAAAAGATTGTATTTCTTTAAGGGAAATTATATGTGCGGCAACAAAAGTTTTCTTTAGCACCTGCAACCTAGCGTCTTTTTTTATATGTAGGCGACGAGTTAATAGAACAGCTTCAATTATATTAATTCATCATCTTTACTATTCCAACAGAATATCAAAAAAACAGCGTCAATTTACGAACGTAAATTAATATGACTCAGAGCTACCGATAAATATATTTACTTCTGAATTGATAACTCAAGTGACTAATGTTGTAAGTGAGCTACTAAGCGAGCTCGGGACTTAGGGCACCCCGACTCGGACAGGTTAGGTTAGAAGGGAATGGCCATCCCCTTCGTGGTTATTTTTTTTAAACCACCCAGAAGTAGAAGCCCCGCAAAGCGGGGCTCCGTCGACTACGCTTGTCATTATTCATAATGCACGGGCATTATGAATAATGCCCCTATTTATTACTTGGTCCATAACGTTGCTTAAGAATTATCACCATGCTGCGTCATATTAACAGTAGCTCGTTTTACAATATATATTCGCTTGAAAACCATTTAGTAGACGCTAAAAGTTTGTCGCTTACCTATTAATTATTTAGACAACTAAATATATTTGAAGACGAGAATGACATTTTAAAGAAGCTGCCTTAATTAGCACCCTTTCTTTAATATCTTTCGGCAATTCGTTATACATTTTGGCACCCTCATACTTAATATTTCTCGTACCGTAGTTGGTCCGTGGTCTACTGTAAAGGCAGATATCGCTAGCATTTCTCAGTAACCGGTTCTGAACTTGCGCTTTTTTAGTAAAAACTATTTGCGAATGTGTATCTTTTGTCAGTATCCTCCGTATAAGGATGCAGGTATGGAATTTATGTATTTGAGCAATTGTCATTAATTTGGTTTTATGAAAAACTGTTTCGGTTGGCGTTAAGTAATTAAGATGAAAAAGTAATTTAATGATTTTATTTTGAGCGATTTGTAAATTTTGTAAGTTAGTTTTAGCTGCATAGCCCCAGACTTCAATTAAGTAGGTCAGGTGGGATTTTATAAGGGAATTATAAATTATGTACTTTACTGCTTTGGGAAAGCAACGGACGGTACCTCGTAGTGTTCCCATCAATGATGACAATTTCGAACGCATTTTGTCCAAGTGTGGCTTCCAGGTAAGGTGTTTATCTAAGATTAGACCAAGGTATTTTACTGATTCTACTGTTCTCTTAGTCACATTGATGGTTAGCAAATTAAATTGAAACCAGGTAAATAAGGTATTAAGGTCTTCTTGGGCTCGACTAAAGATTGCTTTAAATTCATTGCCAAAGTAAAAGAGACAGGTGTCATCTGAATAACCCTCGACTTAGGGGGTTAGTAAATAGGGGTTGAATGAAACTATAATTTCACTTTCTACTTGGGAGTGCGGACCATAAAACACCGACACTTAACCTCAAGTCTGGTTTATTCGTAGATGTAGTGGTTACACCTTAGAATTGAAGTGGTTAACAAGCTATCTTAGTACAAAGCCCTTATATTATCGGCGGAGACTCTTGACACCGCGATGTACAAATCGATCGAAATGGAGCAACGCCATCTAGTGACGAGTTAATTAACAAATATCGACTAGTTGACATAGCGATCGCGATTCAATTAGGTAAATTGTCTCTGTGCGGCTAAACATTCCGCCCACCAAGGACATTTTGAGAAACATTATGTCCTTCCAATGTTAAATTGCTAATCAAACAGTCTACATTACCCTTACAATATACATATAAACTTAAACATAAACAATTACTTACATGTCTAAACAATGCTTAAAAATTATCACTTAAAACTACTAACACCTTCTTAGGCAATAGGCAAGACACACAGTTTTGACGTTGGTCTTTTAAACATGGAACCATGACTGCGTAGTGTGACCACTCGTGTAAGATTGTCTAACCCCGAATGTTTTTCAACCACCCTGCCAAGAAGCCACCGACAAGGAGGTAAGTTGTCCTCTTTAATTAAAACGATATCCCCTACGTTCGGTTCAGGATTTTGCTTAGACCATTTATAGCGATGGAGCAGTGTGGTCAAGTATTCGTTGGACCAGCGACGCCAGAAATGTTGTGTCATCTGTTGGACTAAATGCCACCTCTTCAAGCTGGAAATATTAGCCTCTTCATAGTTGTGGTCAGGCGCGTTCACAATTGGTTCGCCCACAAGAAAATGCCCTGGCGTTAATGCGTTAAAAGTGTTCGAATCGGTCAGTCTACACAAGGGACGCGAGTTCAAGCATGCTTCTACTTGGCTTAATAAAGTGGACATCTCTTCAAAAGTTAAAGTAGAGCTACCTATTACTCTGTTTAAATGTTTCTTACATGATTTTATTCCGGCCTCCCATAATCCGCCAAAGTTCGGAGCATGTGGTGGAATAAAATGCCATGTGGTGCCCTCAGTAGCTAAGGCCGATGCAATTTCCTTAGCTATACCTGAATTTTCCGAGCGAAGCAATGTGTCTAGTTCCTTAGAAGCCCCCTGGAAATTTGTTCCATTATCACTCCATATATCCTTGCATTGACCGCGTCTTGCCACAAACCTTTTGAAAGCGGCAAGAAACCCCGTTGTTGTTAGGTCGCTTACAACCTCAATGTGGACGGCTTTAGTCACCATGCAGACAAATAAACAAATGTATCCCTTATACGCATGGTGACCCCTACCCTTTGATGCCCTTAACTGAATAGGACCAGCATAATCTACCCCGCTGCTCCGAAACGGCCTATTTGGTGTAACCCGTGCAGGTGGTAATTGACCCATTAATTGAGGTTTGGTAGAAGCTGCATAACGCAAACAAGTTACACATTTTCGCACGTATGCAGTAACCAACCGCTTAGCTCCCTGAATAAAAAACTTCGTGCATAAGTAGTTGAGCATCAGTTGAGGCCCGCCATGAAGATTCCTATTATGTGCGTCGGCAATTAGAAGGTTGGTAAAATAACTATTACTTGGAATTAACATTGGATTTTTGCGATCCATGTCAAGATCGGAACGTTCCAATCTACCGCCCACCCTCAGGATTTTAACAGAATCGAGGTAAAGATTTAAAGACTTAAACACCTTTCTTTGAGGCTTTTCCTTTTGTAGATCCAGAATTACCGCTTCGAAGTTTTGACCTTGACATACCCGAATACATGTCTCCAACGCTAATCTCAATTCTTCCGCCGTTATAAATTTTAAACACCTTTCAGCTTTCGGTTTTCTCAACTCTAAAGGACGTCTCAAATATGCTACCATTCGAACTAATTGGGTAAGTGATGAATATTTATCCCAAATAAAATTGTCGTTTGTTGTGACATGTACCTTTAGTTCTTCTATATTAGTTTTTACTGCTTTGCGTTTGCTTAATAGATTAATTTTATCCTTCAGAAACCCAGGACCTTCTACCCACAACTTGAAATTAACAAATTCCGACGCATATAAACCTCGCGAGGCGCAATCAGCAGGATTGCTTTTTGACTGAACATGATTCCATTGCTGTGGTTCACTGATGCTCAAAATTTCAGAAACGCGATTTGCCACGAATGTCTTCCATTTGTTGGGATGACTATTTAACCACGCTAACACGATTTCTGAATCGGTCCAATAGTACAAATTAGATTTACCGATTCCCATCACTTCGGAGACTTCAGAAAGCAGCTTTGCTAGGAGGACTGCTCCGCACAACTCTAATCGAGGCACTGATACTGTTTTTAGGGGTGCGACATTAGTTTTCGCCGTGATCAAAGTTACATAAACACTACCGTCAGTATCTACTACCCGTGCATAAATTACCGCCGCGTATGCTGATTTTGACGCGTCGCAAAAGCCATGCAGGTCAACCTGCTTGTCACCGGGTTTCATTTGCAACCATCGTGGTATTGAAAATTCCGTTAAACCTTTCAGCTCCTGCCGGTAAGTAAACCATTCTTTTTTTATTTCATATGGAATTTCTTCATCCCAGTTAATTCCAGAAATCCATAATTTTTGGATTAATATTTTTGCTACTACGATCACAGGAGCGACCCATCCCAAAGGATCAAATAGTCTTGCTATATCTGATAACATTTTCCTTTTAGTTACAGGTTCCTGCAGCAGAGGCAACTGAACAGAATATTGGAAGGTGTCGCAGCTTCGGTTCCAGGTAAGTCCCAACGTTTTAAATATCTCATCCTGTTTTATGTTGATCTCCCTTTCTACACCATCCTGTCCTTTGTACGAGTGCCTTTCACCGATGATCTTCTCTAGTAATTCACTACTGTTGCTTGACCATTTCTGTAAGGTGAATCCTGCTTTCGCTAATAACTTATTCATTTGGCTATAGATCTGCATGCCTTCTTCTATCGAGTCACAACCAGTCATAAGATCATCCATGTAATAATCCTTAAGCACTCTTTCAGTTGCTAGTGGATATTTAACTCCTTCATCGTGCGCTACTTGCTGCATCGATCTAACTGCTAAATAGGGCGCCGAAGAGGTACCAAAAGTAACCGTAAGTAATTTATAATCCTTAATTGAAGATTGTTTGTTGTCTCTCCACACGATGCGTTGAAAATCGGTATGATGGTCGGCCACACGCACCATTCGGTACATTTTGATAATATCCGAAACAAGACAAATGCGGTGCGTTCTCCAACGAATCAGTAAATGTCGCAGATCTGGTTGCAGACCTGGACCAATCATTAGGTCATCGTTGAGTGATATTCCATTTTTGCCCTTACAGGCAGCATCAAAGACAACCCTAACCTTGGTTGTGTCTTTATCGTTCCGTACAACCGCATGATGAGGCAAGTACACTGCATATTGATTTTGTTCTTCTGATTTAGTAATTGGCCTCATGTGACCGAGCTGCAAGTATTCGTTGATCACTTCCTCATATTTTGTTTTTAAATCTGTGTTTTTACTAAGTTTAGCTTCTAATGCGTAAAATCTGTTAATCGCTACTTTTCTTGCTTCGCCATATTTACAGCTCGGATCTGGACTTTTGAATGGTAAGTTAACTACGTAACGACCGTCATTGTCTCTTACAGTTGTAGCCTTAAATATCTCTTCGCATCGTGTTTCTTCTTCGGTAAGTAAAAGTTTCTTATTTTGTGGTTCCTTTTCTAATTCCCAGAATTTTTTCAGGACTTCATCATCACCAAGGTGAGCATGCATCACTGTAATATTGGATGTACTCTGAGCAGCGGCAGCTACTGTTCCTGATAAAATCCATCCCAATGAAGTACACTGAGCTAGAGTGCTACCACCAGGAGTCTTCTTCAACCCGTTTTGTAAAACTTGACTATAAATTTCCGCTCCTAACAACATATCCACTTTATCCGGTGTATTATATCTAGGATCCGCTAATTGTATATCGTTAACTTGTGCCCAATCTAAATATACCGTTTCCCTACCAGGTAATAAAGACGTAATCGATTTGAGAACATACGCTTTGACTACAAGTTCAACCGATGGATCGACCCTAGACTGAATTGTAACCTCAACAACCGAATTCAGTAATAATTTGTTATTAGCATCTATACCAGTTATTAAACCTTTAGCTGGTTTTTTCTGTAACCCTAAACTCTGGACAGTATGCTCTGTCACAAAAGAGGCCTGTGAGCCTTGATCTAACAAGGCTCTGATTGTATACCTAGCCCCATTTTTCGATACAGCCCTCACTAAAGCCGTGGCTAATAGGACCTGGCTATTCGCTGTACCTTTCGAAAAACAAGTTACTACCTTGTTTTCAGCTTCTACTCCAATTGTTTTTTCTTTCGTCTGCAAAGCACTATCGCTAGACGAATTTCCCTTAGACTCCTGCTCACCTTTAGGATGCAACAAGGAGTGATGTCTCCGCTTACATACTTGACAAGTGGCTGTACACTTACAAACCCTGGCAGAGTGGTTGTGCCCCAAACAATTAAAACATAAGTTGTGATTTTGCACAAATTTACGCCGAGTGTCCACATCCTGGCTAACAAATTGCTTGCAATTTCTTAGTTTATGCTCGTTATTACAAAGCGGACAAACCATGGCCGCATTGCTCGCCGTGTGAAAAACCTTTGCCTTACTAACATTAACATTATTTTTACTTGACTTAGTTTCTAGGAATTCAAATGCCCTATAACGGCTTGTTAAAAAATCTTTGAACTGTTCAAATGTAGGCAGCTTATCTGAATCAGTGTTGCTAGTTACCTTTAGCTCCCAATCCTTTCTACTGTCTGAATCTAGTTTCAACGTTATGATATGAATGATCAAAATATCCCATGAAGCTATATCAATATCTAAATTAGTAAGTGCATTTAGGCAGTCTGATGTTGTATCCATTAATTCCTTTAAAGCACTAGCTGACTCTTGTACTATATTCTTTTGACTGAGCAAAGTTTTCAAAATACAGTGAGACAAATATTTTTTATTGTTATACCTGGTCTCCAATTGAGTCCAGCATCTGTCATAATTTGCTTCTGAAATTGGTATATGACGTAAGAGCTGCTCGGCTTCCCCAGTCAAATAACTTTTTAAATAGTGTAACTTTTGAACATTATCAATAGTACTGTTTTTATGTATTGCCGATACAAACAAATCTCGAAAAGTCGGCCATTCAGTATATTTCCCCGAAAATGTTGGAATAGTTATTCTGGGCAATTTTATGTATGTGCCTTTACCTTCGGAAACATTATTTGATGATGACCCCGCAACCGGAGAAACATCACTACCCTTTATGTCATTTAATGCAGTTTTTAACTCGCTTTTTAAATCTAAATATAACTCTTCAGTATTAAAATAAACTTCTTTTACAGAGTAGGGTGAAGATATCAATTCTTTAGGTTCAAAATCCTTCACAATTTGTGTATGTGTTAAACTAAATTGCGCCCACAACTCTTCAACAATTTCCAACCTGGTCTCTATATACTGCTTGGTAATTCTATCCTTTGGCGATTTTTTAAAATTACTTTTGGCTCTTAACAACCGAGCGTAAATATCATCCTGTACTTTAACATGTGATTGCAAAGACATTTTGAAGTTAGTGGGTAATCCAAACAATTTACAAAAAACAAGTTAGTTTAAAAATCTACAAGTCCAAAAAAGTTCACGAAAATTTTACAAGTTGATGTAAACAAAGAAATTTTTGTAAGTGTTTGCTAGTAAGTTTGAAAAAAGTACAAGTCCAAAAAGTTATCGAAAATTTTACAAGTCGATGTAAACAAAGAAATTTTTCTAAGTTTTTGACAATACGGTTAAAAAACTACAAGTCCAAAAGTTATCGAAAATTTTACAAGTCGATGTAAACAAAGAAATTTTTCTAAGTTTTTGACAATACGTTTAAAAAACTACAAGTCCAAAAGTTATCGAAAATTTTACAAGTCGATGTAAACAAAGAAATTTTTCTAAGTTTTTGACAATACGTTTAAAAAACTACAAGTCCAAAAAGTTATCGAAAATTTTACAAGTCGATGTAAACAAAGAAATTTTTCTAAGTTTTTGACAATACGTTTAAAAAACTACAAGTCCAAAAAGTTATCGAAAATTTTACAAGTCGATGTAAACAAAGAAATTTTTCTAAGTGTTTGACACTTTAAACTTACAAAAATCGGGCATAGGTTCCCCTTCTGAACACAATTGGCTTAAATCTAACTAAGTCTAAACATGCACACATTAAATTCTTCTAAGTTCAAAATCTACTAAATGAAAGTTTAAAGTTTAAATCTTCTAGGCAATAAAGTTCACTTTTGCTTGGCACATAATAATTTACAAAGTACTCACGATTTTCGGCACTATCACTCACTTCCTTACGACCTTAGTCGTCTGCAGCTTGCTTGCTGCTGTTTGGTACTCCTTCCTCCGTACCTCCCGCAACTGGATCCGGTGTTGCTATCTCCCTCTCTCAGCATCCAAGATCGCTCAGCAGGAGCGTATGGGGTTGATGATTCTCCGTCCAATTAGGAGAACACACCTGATATCCCTGGAGCAGCCCTTGCCACGTCCGGCTCGAAGGACCATGAATAACCCTCGACTTAGGGGGTTAGTAAATAGGGGTTGAATGAAACTATAATTTCACTTTCTACTTGGGAGTGCGGACCATAAAACACCGACACTTAACCTCAAGTCTGGTTTATTCGTAGATGTAGTGGTTACACCTTAGAATTGAAGTGGTTAACAAGCTATCTTAGTACAAAGCCCTTATATTATCGGCGGAGACTCTTGACACCGCGATGTACAAATCGATCGAAATGGAGCAACGCCATCTAGTGACGAGTTAATTAACAAATATCGACTAGTTGACATAGCGATCGCGATTCAATTAGGTAAATTGTCTCTGTGCGGCTAAACACATCGGCATATAGCGTTACATCTACAGCTAAGTTTAGGTCTTTTATATTATTAATGTATATTAAGAAAAGCAAGGGCCCATGAAGGGAACCTTGTGGAACCCCGTAAGTTATTAGCTCAGGGATGCTTTTGGCCTCACCAATTTTAACTATCTGGTATCTATTAGAGAGGTATGATTCAATTATTTTATGTGCAGATTCCTTAATGCCAATATCATGTAGTTTTTGAAGGAGAAGTTTGTGGCTTATGGTGTCGAACGCCTTTTTTAAATCTATAAATATACCAAGAGCTATTTGTTTTTTGTCTATTTTACATTTCAGGTTAGTTACAAGGTCTATACAGGCAGATAATGTATTTGATTTGGAGCGGAAGCCATACTGTTTATGGTACAAGAAGTTATTAGAGCTCAAATATCTTTCCAATCGATTATAGATATTTTTTTCGAAAATTTTAGAAATCACTGGTAATACCGAGATAGGGCGATAATTACCCGGGTCAGGTTTATTTCCAGATTTAAAAATTGGGCTCACTTTAGCTATCTTGAGGGAATCAGGAAAATATCCAGATTTAAGGCAATGGTTAATGCAGGTAGTTAACTTCTCGAGTACTAGTTTTTTAACACATTTAAGAGACTTGCAAGATATGCCATCGAGGCCAGTTGTCGTATTCGTATTTAGGTTGTCGATTATCTTACTAACTTCAATTAGGGAAGCAGGGGCAAATTCTGATAGGTCAGTATATTTAAATTCAATTTTATTGCTGTACAGCTGTTTGTATCCACTATTGTGATATTTGAGTGGTATTTTATTAGCTAAGACAGCACCTATATTGGCAAAGAAGGAGTTAAAGCAGTTGCATACATCAGATACTTCGGTAATACAGCCCGATTGCGTCTCAAGTTTGGATGGGACAATGCTATTTTTAGTTTTTTTGTTTATGTTCAAAGAGTTAATTAATTGCCACATTTTAAGTGGTTTTTTGTTACAATTTTTGAAAGCTTTGTAGTAGTATCTACTTTTAGCATCTTGTATTTTTTCTCGGACTTCCTGTCTTGCTTTTAACAATTCTGTCTCTATGTTTTCATCCTCTTCTTCCCTTTCTTCGAATGCTGTCGTATTGCGGGCACTTAATATTTGGTTTCGTCTGTTAATTGAATTGATAATATTTTTGTTGATCCAGTCCGACTTTGGTGGGTTTTGTATTTTTGTTTTTATGATCCTGCTTTGTTTTACCGCTTCTGTAAGTTTTGCCTCAAGTTGTTCGTAGTTCAGACCATCGTCCTGGAAAAGTACCTGATCCATTGTTTTGTATAGTTTATCATAATCCATAGTAGTGTATGTAATTTTTTTCACCTTTTCTGGTTTGTGTTTATGTATTTCTAGATATAAATGTTTGTGATCAGACATCGCGGAATTTACAACGGCTAGATGGAATTGGTTATTCTTGAGATTGGTGCTGACATGGTCAAGGATTGTTTTAGTACTCTGTGCCTCTCTTGTGCAAAATGTAGGGTTTATTTTATTCATAATTTCAAATCCATTTTCTTGCAGTTTCATTTTGTAGTTGGTGGTTGCTTGGCTCATTTTCAGCAAGTTGTAGTTGAAATCTCCGAATACAACTGCCCGTTTTTGTTTTTGCAGCTGCAGCGAGTAGGTTTCTAGAACATTTTCGTTGTTTGTTCTCTCCGGCTTGTAAATAACACCAATGTCTAAGGAAAATCTGTTGAGATGAATCCATAGAAATGGTTGTCATTTTCACATAGTTCTTCGATGAGATGGTGCTGAAGACTGGTATGTACGTAAATCAAGATGCCCCCTCCTCTACCACTGGTGCGGTAATTGTAGTAGTGGGTGTAGTCGGATAGCATAACACTTTCAGCTTCAAAGTCACTTTTTATCCATGTTTCGGTCAGTAATATTAGGTGTAAAGTGCTTGGGACAGATTGGATTATACATTTCAGTTCATCTAGTTTCCCTGGGCTGACTATACTTCGTACATTAGCGTGTAAACATTTTAGGGATTTCTTATTGTTGATAACATTAGTATGAGTATTTGATAGTTGGTATGTGAGATTACTCGAGGTTGTATCTCTTCGGTTAACTTCAGTTTGCGTCAGTTTTTTGGTAGATTTTTGATGATTTTGGGAACACCCTTCATATATTTGATAGCAAGGTTTTCCTCGCCTTCTTCTGTTCTTTTATTTAGTTCAACGCGTAATTTTAACAATTCTTCTTTCTGTAGTGGTGTTTGGTCGGAGTAACATTTGATGCTTTGAATCTCTTTATAAATGTTATTTTTGTTGCGGAGTATTGATTTAGCCGTATCCGCAGAAGCAAAACAAACTTTTATGGGACGCGATTTGTTACTGTTATATTTACCCAATCGAAAACATTTCGTAGGCTCGAGACAATTCGGGTCAGCTAACTTAATGATTTTTATAACTTCTTGTTTATCGTATTTGCTTCTTTCGGCCGAATCTCCAGAGTTAATTTCTTGTAAGCCACTCACGACTATGTTTTTTTCTCGTTGGAAGCGCTCATGGATCTCAGAGATCATGTTTACATGGGGAAAGATCACTGTAGACTCTGTATTGCCAGACGTTGAAACTTTCAAGTTGTCAACATCATTTGTCAGGTTAGCAATTTTATTCACCAAATCAAGTTTTGAAGATTCCAATTTGGTTAATTCATTCTTCACCCTATTTTGTTCCAAAGAAAGTTGATCTGTAGTAATTTTAAGTAGAAACTTGTTGAGATATTTTGTCCAATTTGTCAGTTTGTGTTTGGGACATATTGGTTAAAATCGACATTATTTTAGTCTCAAATTGATCGAACCTATCAGAAAAGTCATCATCAGGTGTCTTTCTTTTGCGAAATGTGACTCTGTTTGTTTCTGCTTCCGGCTGCAACAATTGCCTAAGATCAGGTTGTGGTTGTGATTCGCCTCGAATCGCTATTAACTCATTGCTATCAGCACACGTAATTGGTCCCTTAGTTGGCGATCGACGTACGGCCATTGCTATCACGTCGTGTACCGTAGATAATAATAAGTGCGTATAGTTACTTGGCTGAGTCCTCGCTGCGTGCAGTCGCGGAGGAGCGAGATGAATTATCACTGCTTTGTAGCCTGTCTCTTTTACCCGGTGGTGAGCCGCGGAGGCACTGACTAATGCGCTCGCTGGATTTTGGTGTTGAAGCGTTATTACTCACACTATAATTGGCGATCAAGATTGCGATTATGGAAACAGCACTTAGGTTTTACTTTTCACTGACGACTATTTAATAATTTCGAGATTAGGTTAGCGACACGTCCGTTCTGTACGATCGCTCGTCCAATGCAATCTACATCTGTTAGCTGTTAGCTGATAGTTAGTTTCTACATCTGTTAACTGTCTTATCTTCCTAACAGCATAAGCGGCCGAGCTTAACCGCCCCGCAAGAGATTTTATATGGGGTCATTGTAATTTCTCGTCTAGCGTGATTCCCAGGAAAACCGTCTGATTAACAAATTCTAGTTTTTCTCCATTCAATATGTTCACAACTATCCTACATGTTAATCCAGGTTATAAACTATCTGTTCCGAATTCCATCAAAATCCGTTCAATAGTTTTTGCGTGAAAGAGTAACAAACATCAATCCATCCTCACAAACGTTCACATTTATAATATTAGTATGATGGTAGTTTTGGTTCCGAAATGCAAAGTGGCGATCAGAAAAACATCAAATTCATCATGAGTAAAATTTCCTTCATTTTGGGACTAGAAATGCAAAAAAAGAGACCTTTTGTCAAATCTTAATCGAGTCCGAAACGATGATCACAATTCCCAAAAGTCAATATGAAAAATATAGAAATCAAAAAATGCAACTAATGTTTTAAAAATGAACTTTATTTTTAATCCAACATCGTCATGAGCACCGTTTTCATGGTTGTCTTCGCATAATTAAATAAGGATTGTGTTTAAACGCCTACCAGAAAAGTACCTATTTTACTACCAAAAAATTCAAAATACTCACCAAATTGTGTTTCATAAAGTATTGTATAAATGACCCTATTTTCCTTTTTTATCTATAAACCGTAGTCGACGGCCTACTTCTGGGTGGTTTAAAAAAATAACCACGAAGGGGATTCTTCTTCTTCTAACCTACGCTGTCCAAGTCGGGGTGCCCCAAGTCCCGAGCTCGCTTCGCTCGCTCTTGCATCCTATCCCACCCTTGCATTTTGAAGCAAACTTATTTTTGGTGAGCAACTTAAACAAGATTTGGAGAGCATTTATCCATTTTGGTAGGCAAATAGAATATAAATACAACACGTACAATTATTCGGATGAGTGTATAATTATTTTGGAATTTAAAACATTGTTCTTGAGGCACCTCGGTATAGAGTGGGTTTATTTTATTTGTAGTTAAAATATTTTACTTGGTACTTAGTCTCAGGGTCAAAAAATTATTTTGGTGAGCATTTAAATTGTAGCCATTCAATAAAGTCTATTTATAAGTTAACTAATAATATGACACCTACGTCTACTAAAAATGAGATTTTTTGTCATACATACTCGTATTTATCATTTAATTTTTTTTTTAGGCTTAATTTATTTCGGAAATATTTTTTGAAATCAAGATTAAGACATTACTTGTATTATTCAACATGTCACTCACCTGCCACTTATCAGAAACCATATGCCTGAGCCTCTGATAGTGAATAACTCCGTAGAATATGTCTGCGTCCATCTCCCTGCCATCCACACCGCTGTACATGCGCTCAGTGCCGTAGTAGTTGTACCCGGACGCTTCCAGGAGGCGCCCGAAGTAGTTTATAGCCGTGTCTTTTTCGTTAAAACGGAATGGCGTCGCGTCGTGGACCTTTGGACAAATTAGAAGTTGTTTTTTATAGGTTATTTAAAACTCGCCATCAATGCGGTGTGCGCGCGTTTCCGGCGCGGCGCATGCGCGATATTCATTCGTATACACAAAAACTGCGGGCATCGTGAACAGGAATCCTAAGGCAGACTTTATGAAGGGCAGTATATTCTCATCAACTTCTAGTAGGCAACTTATCTAATATCTACTAAGTGAAAAGTTCTGAATCAGGAGAAAATTACTCACATGCCCATGAATACTAGCTGCCTTCCCCGCCATGCATTCGATCATCATAGCTATGGTCATTCTCGAAGGGAAGCCGTGAGGGTTGAACATAATATCAGGCACCAACCCTGACTCCGTGAAGGGGAGGTCTTCGGCTACCCACTTCTGAGAGCAGATTCCTTTTTGGCCAGCTCGGGAGGCGAATTTGTCACCTACTGTTGGGTTACGCTGTAACAAATTAAAAATAAAGGTCAGGTGCGTAGTACTCGCAACCAGCGTACACGTATGACCAGATTCTGAACGTGAACGACACAAATGGAGTATGTAAGGATCGTAGCAGGTGTCGTTCTTTATTTTATTTTATGGAAAGAGGGCTTTTTCTCCAGTTTCGGGTAAGTTTTGGTCGATTTGTCTGCTATAATATAATTTAATAAAAATCCTGTGGGATTTTTATGACGATTGCTTTTTAGTTAATTTTTCTTTTAATTAAAAAACCTTCATAATTCTTTGTGGTATGATTGTACAATTTCACCCATGGCAGAATCATAGCAATGAAGTGTCAAAGTCATATTTATAGTTTTCTTTACGGATGAATAGAAATCTAAGATTATTACTCGTCCGTGAGAATTCAGAGGCCTTAAGGGGCATGCGCCAAGGTAGCCCGCGAAATTCTATTTTTCTTACGTTTTTTTGCAATTTACAGGTCAGTATCAGATTGTATGTGTTAGAATTGCCCTCAAATGTCATGATTTCATGAAATAGTCATTCAATAGGGTAATATGAACTTATAGAGATGTGTTGCTGCGTCTAATGATTATAATTCTGTAAAGCCATATTTGTTACGGTCGCAAATCATATTTTAATCAAAATACAGCCTGACAGTGACCTGCAAATTGAAAAAACATTAAAAAAAAATGAATTTCGCGGGCTACCCTGAAGGTTCCGCCTTAAGCCTGAAGCGAGCCCCGAACATCCTGTCATCTCACAAAAATCAGTTTAATATACTGGTCCCTCAGTGAGGGAACTTAGAATAGAATTTATTTCAGGTGGCTTTCAGGTGTTAAGCTGAAAAGAAAATGTTATTTACCTGCAACCTTAGCATAACGCAGGCCTTCTTGAGCGGTCGTGAGCTGAAGTCCGCACACAGTCGCACGCTGTCCACGAACACTTCCTCCTTGCCGTGGTACTTGCTTACTATGAACGTACTCTTCTCTCCGTCGTAGTAACTATGGATAAGATTAAAAAAATTAGAAACACAAACTTTTGCCTTCGTGGATGTCGGAAATTACACCACGGGAACGTACTACCGGGATAAAAAGTATCCTAAGTGTTAATCCAGGTTATAAACTATGTGTTTTCCAAACTCCATCCAAATCCGTTCAGTAGTTTTTGCGTGAAAGAGTAAAAACATCCATCCACCCTCACAGTTTTTAATTTATAATATTAGTAGGATAAAGAGGATTGGTAGTGTCAGTATAGCCGTGTAGGTAAAACATATATTTGATTTGAAAATGGAGATTGAGTAGCAATTTAATCCAGTCTTCTGGAGTAGTACTTTCGGGTTTTCACTTTTAATCCTTGTTACTATCCTTCTTATTTATATACATTGCTGAGTTAAGAGACGTTAAAACGTCAAAAAATATGGTTAAACAGGTGCTAAATATTAATTAAGGGGGAAGCGCGCCAGGTTGCTTGGCTTAATGCTGGTCCTGCTCCACAGCCACTTGGGCGCACTAGTTAGTTTTATTGTTTGGAAGAGATACTTCTTTTTTATTTTACCTTTTTTTTTCTGACATTGCGAACTTAATGTTTGTTTGTTTATTTTTTTTATAAAATATTGTTTTAATATTGAATACTCCACTAGATATTTAATGATGGTATTTTCTTTTGGTAGTAGTAAAGTTTTATTCATCGCTCAAATACATAGCAATGTATAGTTTTGTATAATTTAGAAGCTGTTTTCCAATTTTGTAAATGTGAGTACCATGGATTCGTTTATTATATCATTATTATGTATGTTGACTTGAAAGCATGGCAGTTGAGACTATGTGATGCTCACTTAAATGTCTCACTGTTGGCGGCGCGTGTGTTGGATCATTCGGTTCCCTACAAAATGGTTGAGCTGGATGGTGCTGATCCACGCGTCATGTTCGTGAACGGGCGCCGTCAGTTGAGACTGGTCATCTCTTAACTGCCACGGTTTATTTTTTATTATTCTTATATTTTGATTTCTTTTTTAAAATACATTTTATTTTTATTTTATTTACATTGTTCTCACATATAGAAGCAACAAGAATAGTGCACCAACGATATTGTAATATCTTGATTTAAAAAGAGTGTCCTTGGAGTTTCTTGCCCGTTCTTCTCCATAGAGACCTACGTTTTGGAATGGGCAACTAGCTTCAACTTTCTGACTAACTGACCGACTCTTTGACAATTCAAAAGTGCCTGTAAATGGTTTAATTGAAATAAATGCTTTGAGTTTGAGTTGCCCGTGAAATTCGAATTTTCTTACGTTTTTTTTTGCAATTTTACAGGTCAGTGTCAGTTTGTATGTTGAATAAAATATGATTCGCGACCGTTACAAGTATGTATTTACAGAATTATAATCTTTAAAATTATCAATACAAACCTCTACGTTCTGATAGTCCTATTGATTGATATTTTATGAAATTGTCATTCAATAAGATTATTATGAACTTAGAGGGTTGTAAGTTATGATTTAGAATTTAAATAAAAATATCACTAAAGATTATACAAACATATTACTAAATATTTATAATATGTATGGAAGGTTATTGTGTCTTTATGTAAGTTTGAGGTATTTGAATGCTTTTTACAGGATCTAACAGCACAGCCAGGCATTTTCACGGAGTTCCGCGCGCCTTCAAAATGATTTACGAAGTGAGTTAGAATCGATTTGAAAGTAGTTTTTATGAACGTTAAAGTTTTTATGTTCGTAAGGCTTCTCCAGTGTTATATTCTTAAGTGTAAAACCCTATCCAATCCTATAATAAATATCCTAAATAAAATATAAAACTTAATAAGTAAAATATAAAACTACTAGCTTCTGCCCGCGGCTCCACCCGCGTGGATGTCAGAAATTATCCCATGGGAGCGTGCTACTGGGACAAAAAGCAGCCTATTTGTTTCCCCAGGATACCATCTATCTCCTTGCCAAATTTTATCGAAATCCGTTCAGTGGTTCCGGCGTGAAAAGGTAATATATAGACAGTTACTTTCGAATTTGTAATATTAGTATGGACCAGCTATTATATTACCAGTTATTATTATTAGTTATTATTGTTATTTAGTATGGAGCCGCGACTTCGTCTGCGATCCAGGACGAAAAGTAGCCTATGTTCTTACCCAGGTCATGGTCTATCTGTGTGCCAAATTTCATCCAAATCAGTTCAGTAGTTCTTGCGTGAAAGAATAACAAACATCCATCCGGCCTCACAAACACATTTATAATATTAGTAGGATTATTGGAGTCAGATGGTATCATTACAATAAACATTTGGTGATCCCGACGTGGTCGTTACGGTTAATCAGAAGCCAGAAAATCTGACAACCAGTCTTATCAAGGGGTACCTATCATATTATCCAGTAACTGGGTTGTGGGAAGTCAGATAGGCAGTCGCTACATGTAAAATACTGGTATTCTTCTGAATCCGGTCAGACTGGAAGCCGACCCCAGCATAGTTGAAAAAGATAGGCAGATGATGTCCCCGACGTGATGTGATGAAATCTAAATAAGGGGTACACGCCTTCGGGAAACCTTTGGGGGAGCCTTACGAAATATGACCATGTGTCGAGGTACAGGACTGAGCTCAAATGGATGTCCATCCGCCAAAGGAGAAGTTTGCGCGCTTTGACCACGCTTTTCTCGTTTCTCAACTCTCCCACCCCTCCCTCTTATCTTATGTCTCACTTTCAATATCTATGTTCTTCACACGCTAAGAATCTGCCTTCTTGCAACAATCTTTTCCTACTCTGTCCTTCTCATACTTTTGATTTAGTTCATTCTTCCTTTCATATTCAGTCCATTCTTCTCTGGAATGCGCTTCCTCTTGATATCAGGACGGCCACCAGTCGGTATGCATTTAAGCGGAAATTGCAGAGTTATTTTCAAAATAAATAGCGTAGTCATCTCAATTACCTCCTTCCCTTTTTGTGTATATATATAGTATATGTATAATGTAGGTATATATTATAATAAATATGTATGTATGTGTATTATAAGTTTATATCCTCTTTAGGTACTTTTATACCTATTTTATTTATAAATACTTATGTTATCGTTTTAATATTTTTTATTATTATTATTAACGCTTGTTAAACAGAGCACCTGCCATCTTATCTCTTCACCACCCTTGGTTGACTGGTAGAGAATGCCTAAGGCATTAAGTCAACCTTTATATGCTATTGTGTGTGAGAAAGTTGGAATAAATAAATAGGCGTAAATACGAACTTACCAATAGAAAGGGTCCTCAGGTCTAACTCTCGCCCCGACAGCGGGCAGGCCATCGTCATCGATATGTTCCGCTAAATCCGGTTTAGAGGGGTCCCTACAGAAGTAGGACGCGGGGTGGGCCAACTCTATGAAGTCCGATTTGTACACGGAGCCGGCGCCGAAACCTCGTTCGTACGCCGATTTGTTGATTATCATTGCGTCTTCCATGTCGTAGCCCTGGAAAAAGGTAGTAAGTGGGTTTGCATCGTCGTGGTCTAGAGTAGATATTCAGTAACGTGTTACTGCTGAACATCAGGTCCTGGGTTCGATTCCTGGGTGATTGGGATTTTCAATCTGGAATTTCTCAGTAGCAGCCCATAGTCTGGATTTGTGCCCGGTTAATGGTGATAGGCTCGCCCCCAATTACATGGGACTTAAACATAATTAGCGAAATGTGGGTGTATTTATAGGTACACCTCTGCCTCACCCTTAAGTACAAGCGTGAGTGGCGTGCCTAGGGTCAAAATTTAGGGCAAGCCGACATACCTATATAAAAAAAAAACAGATATGTCATTATTCTTATCAATTCTTGTGTCATGGTGGAGTTAGTTAATTTACAAGTTTGCATGACGTGTAGGTTGTTTCTGTTTTTTGTTGATATGTTCACGTTTAATTGAAAGCTGGGCTTTTCGGCTTTAAGGGAAGGAACGCCATTGATTGTAATGTTATGTAGATTGTACAGAACTAGCAAAGCATAAATTCACATTTTATTTAGATGCCACGATTAGTCTTATTACTTACCCAAATGAAAAGTGATTACTAAACCAGTTTTAAAAAAAATACCAGTCGGTACCAAACTGAGTCTCATTTTCTTCTCGGTATACACGGTGGAAGGGACATCGACGTGCAAACTGAAACCATGCATTTCGCACATGGTTATAAAAAAAAAACTGCTGTTTCATAGAAAAGTGCAAAACCTACGCGGTCAAATTATATGACAGAGCTAATTTTTTTTTTTATTAATCGACGGAAAATTTGAACACAGGGGGTTCAGAATCACGAATAGAATCCATGGTAACAGGTTGCACGTCGATGTCCCTACCACCCTGTATGTATATGTACCTCCTTACTAATAAAAGTTGTATAGCGTCTGTATAGTTACACAACGCTTTGTCTTCTTCTTTCGAACTAGGCGTGTGTAACTCTTTACGGAACCGACTCACTGATCCGGATCATTGAAGTGATTCAAAAGATTGGTTCAGTAACAACGTTTCAATCGGATCATTTTGCTCTGTCCTCTTTCCGCGCGACGTGTCGCTTGCGAGACGACTGAGCAGGGAGCGAGAGCGGCAGACTTAGAGACACGAAAAAAGTATCGATACTTTGTGGTATCGAGTACATTTCCATTTGATACCGATACTTTTGTACTCGATACTTTGCATTCGATGAGTACTTTTTGGCAGGTATCGTATCGAATAATTTATCTATTTAATAATCTTTAATTTATATGCCTAAAGCATTAAATAATTTAATTTTGTTTCCATTTTTTTTTTAATTTTTGAAGTTACAGTTGTCTTTTTCTATTATTGTATTAAATTTGTGTACCAATACCATTTGTTTTTTCATGTCCTGCCCCACTGAAGTTAAACTGACGTTATTTACTGACTGATATTGACCTATGCTCTATGCGCATTAGGCCCTAAGAAAAGTACTCGATACCTTGAAGTTACGATACTTTTATGAGTACGTTTTTTTTTTTCGATACTACTCATGAGTACAGTATCGATACTTTCTATTCGATACCGTGTCCCTAGGCAAACTGAGACACTGACACAGTGAGTTACTACTGACTCGCGAGCCGCGAGTGAGCGGGTGACATATTACAATCTATAGAAGTCAGAAGTGAGATGTGTATCACTCTCAGTGTTTCATTATCGTTTACCATTTACGTAAAAATTACCATTAAGGGGATTACATTTAAAATTTAATACTATACGTTAGTTTCTTGCATAAAATGCTTGCAATAACAAGTTATCGTTCGTAAGTGTATACGTAACAGTCTGTATTTTATATCCTTTGAGCCGATGAGCCAAATGATCCAAATGAAACATATCAATGTTTCGGATCATTTCAGTGATCCAGATGCAAATGTTCCAACCACAAAAGTGATACAAAGAAAAAGAAAGAAAGAATAAAGTTTATTTGGACACAGTTCGTGAAAACACAAATAATAAAAAATAAAAATAAAAACTGATAACAACAACAGTGTGTGCCTCACGGCTAAAAGGTTCATTTCAGTATTAATGTCAGACAGATGCACACACACTACACACACACCCTCACACAGACACACTCACACACACGCACACACACACACACGAACACACACACACACACAGACACACACTACACTACACTACACTTTGCCCACGCCTATTTCGAACGTCAAATTAGTGACGACTGAAAGAGAGAAATCGGTGTGTAACTGCACAGACGCTATACAACGTTTATTAGTAGGGAGGTTGGACTTGTACTCACAGTATAAGAGATAACAGCGACAATAGCATTAGTGCCACACGGGTAGTCGTCCAGCCCGATATTATCATAATGTGTGGCTCTGAACAGCGGCGTGGCAGGTGTCTGCAGACGGTATAACTTGGTCTCTGCATTGGTTAGCCAAGTGTGGATCGGGGTTCCCATGGTTTGTTTACCCATCTGACATTGGTACATGTTACTGAAACAATATGGTTTAGTATTAGTTAAAAAATTGAAAATAGGTAGTGAGGGACACAATACATACAGAGTGTATCAGTAAAGTGTGGTCAAAATTAAGGGAGTGTTACTGACCATCAAACAAAACAAGTTTCTCCATGGGACCAACATAGTTATAGAAGTACGAGGAATAGGGTGTAAAATTCACTAATACCCCCATAGAAAAGGGAGGACCGACCAGACGGGCAACTGCCCGACGGTTGATGTCGGGACGTTGTATGTATGTATGTTAGTTGCGCGGTTAACTCTGCTTGCGCGATGCAGGATTTTGCGTGACGTCAGTATGACGCGTAGCTAGTATGTGGTGTTGTAGATGCTGCTACATAGAAATCGCGAAAAAATTATCAGTCGTCCCATACTAAACTTCAGCACCTAGTATACCTACTCGACCCAAATGTATTGGACGACTAGAAGAGAAAGAAGAAAGAAAATACGTTTATTTGCGGTAAACACGACGCAAAGAAAAAACACACAAATACAAAAATAAAACGAGTTGGGGGAAAATATGCGTCACATTCGCGCAAAACGGCAATCGCTCAGCATAATGCTACGACCCTATGCGAGACAGAGCCCCAGCGCTGGTTTTCAGCGATAGCCGGCGACTGATTATTTTTTCGCGAATACAATGTTGGTCCCAGTTGTTCAGGTTGATGGTATGTACCACACCCTTAATTTTAACCACACCTTTCTAATAAAGAAAAGAAGAAAAGAAAGAAAATAAATTTATTTAGCACACAACATATACCTACAAGTAAAAAAGAAAAATAAAATACCCTAAACACCTAATACATCCTGTATAAGTGATTGAAAATCAAGTGATTGATAATGACTGCTGAGAGATTGAAATTAACTGCAGTGTGATGAAAATTGACTGCCAAAGTATAATAAGTAATTGCCGAGTCAAGAGAAATTACTTTGATTAAAAATGATTGCACACAGATAGTAAATGACTGGAAAACAATTGAAAATGGCTGCCTAGATAATGTAAATGACAGCTAAAAGATTGAAAATGACTTCCGAGACATTGAAAATGCCTGCTGTGGGATTAAAAATTACTGCTCTGAGACTGAAAATGAGAGCCAGAAGATTGAACACGACTGCTCTGAGATTGAAAATCACTGCCATGCGATTATTGTAGTAATAGGTCAGGTGTTGCAGTAAACTCACCGTGGCGACTGGTTACAATCAGGCATTGGTACTAGTTGCGCCAAGTTACTCATGAACGCAGTCTGCGATAGCTCCACGTGGGTCGTTTTACCTGAAATGAGAAAAAATAATTATTTACCGAACATACATTAAAGTGTTATATATTGTGGGGGGATGTAAGTTTGTACGAAAATCCATTATATTTATAAATGAAATTCATAAAACTTATATTTCGTGGATATTTGGCCTTTGTTCTTCTATTAGGGAGTGAAATATTGGATGTAAGTTTGTATACAAATCTGGTATCTTTAAAGTGGGACTTGCAAATGAATACTAAGATTTAAAATCATCATTATCCTCATCATCCACAGCCCAACTTCACCCTCTGTTGGGCATGGACCTCTTCTTCTTCTTGTGCCCATTCCCACGCTCCTGTGCCAGCCTCTAAAATTCTAAATACTAAGATTACTGATGCTAAATACTGTGTCAATGTTTTCTTGGAGCGCCATTACAAGCCAGGAGGCTGGTAGCAGCTGGATGACCAAAGAGGTTAGTGACCGGACGCTGCAAAATAATAGGCAATGTTCTATCGGCTATAAGTATAAGTATCAAGTATTCTATTCTATTTTCTATCCTTTAACCTTTCGTATGCCGGTAATTACAGAAACAATTAAAAAGCCATTGTGTCTGGCGTGGATCTACGTTCCGGCATACGAAAGGTTAAGTATCTTATTGCGTGTGACGGCTATGTCGAGGTACAGTTGCTCTATGGTAACGTTGAGCTATAGTTGTCTAGTAGAGGGGTCGATGACCGGACGCTTCACAATAATAGGCTATGTTCTATCGGCTATACCTTTAAGTATCTCATTGTGTGTGACGGCTATGTCTAGGTACAGTTGCTCCATGGTACCGATGAGCTCGAGTTGTCCAGTGGAGATGTTGATGACCGGACGCATCATGCGTGCTTCACTCGTCATTAGGAATACGCCCGCATATTGGGAGCATATCTGTTAAATCGGTATAAAATCACATGAATTAAAATCAACAGTAACCAAAATGCTCATTTGTATGTATTGTTTTACGATGCTGCATTTCTTTCGTTTACATTGGATTTAAAAATTAAAATGGCTTTCATGTTTGAAAGAAAAATATAATTATGTATACCCCCTTAAAACCCAAATAAATTGGAATAACAACAGGAAGATAATAATAATAATAATAAACCCGCAGGGCAGCATGTGGCGAGCTGTTGGGCAGTAGCGACCCCACGGACCCTATCTCCCGGGAGAAGTCTTGTTCCTCACCTCTGGCTTGCCTTTATTGGCCGTCTGGAGTGAACAATGAAGAGGGACAGTGCTCCCGCCTCTCTCTTGCCTTTATTGGCCGGCTAGAGTGGAGATTCGCAAGAGCAAACGTGCTCGGGGGAAGGAAGTATTCCAGTAAGATGCTGGTAGGGATCTTGACCGTACTTCCGGGATTGTCCTGATAGCCGTGGGATACCTCTCCACTCCTCATAAGCACCTCAGGACATGTTGCCCCTTTGTCACTTCGACACTATGTGCTAGCGACCATTTTCGGGGGCCCATTATTGAGTGTGCAAGTCACCCCCTGCCATTTTATCTGTGTATTTTATATAAAACATTGGTCAGGCAGGGGCCATAGTCTTTCCATAGTCCTAGATAACCAGTCCACTTAAGCTACCCAAATCTATAGTCCTATATATTTGTTTCCATATCTTGCAATAGTCCTACAACAACCGGGGGTTGTCCTTGGGTGCACTTCTATAGTCCGAATAGGGATAATCGTCGGTTGGTGCTTCATTTCATTAAAAACGTCGAACGGGCCTCTGCGAGTTGGCTTCGGCCCCTCGTATGCCTTCCAAAGGTCCGGGATCCCAGGGTCCCGAGAAATATGAAGAGATAAATAAATAATAATAATAATAATAATAATAACTCTTTATTTCGGACTACAGCATAAAAAATAACCCACCTGTTTCTTAGGCACGACCACAATCTCCGTGGTTATGGGCACCTCCTCTCCTTTGATCTTCAGGGTCCGAAGGTATGCAGCGGACTTGTCCACTGTGTCCTCTGCGAAGTATCCCACCAGCCTGCCGTCCACGAACACTGGGTACTTGTACACGTCGCAAGACAGTGGCGTCTGGGCTACTGAGCTAATGGCTTCCATTCCTGGGTGAAGGCAGAATTTCCTATTTTTCAAAACTATCTTTTGCTGAAGAAGAGCGATTTTTCCGGTACAAAAAGTAGCCTATATCACATTCTGGCTCATAAACTATCTCAATGTCAATAATGACATCCACAGATCCGTTGCTGCATGAGGAACAACACATCAACAAACATCCTTCTTCGTTTAAAAATAGTCACAACGCCCACTTCCTAACTCATTGAGAATTTCGAAGCCCAGTAGGTTATTTCTTGGCCTGACCCTGGCCCGTACCAGCTAGCCACTATACCTCATCAGTCACAAGTTAGGGTCGGAAGGTAGGCGCGGCTTTGTTCATCGTGTCCTCTGTGAAATAGTATGTACGTAGTTATGTTTTTAGGGTTCCGTACCTTAAAAGGAACCCGACAGCGGGGTCTAGTCTACTGAGCTTCCATTCCTAGCTTAGGCAATGACAAAATAAGTGTTCCTAATTTTCTAACTATCTTTTGCTGGAGGAGGGCGATTTTTCGGGATAAAAAGTCAATCAATCAATCAATAAGTCAATCTCCGGCCTATTAACTGTCTCTATGCCAAAAATTACATCAATCCATTGCTTCCTTACTGCGTCAAGGGATGACAAACAAACAAACATTTTCATATTTAAAAAGTATTGGAATGTTTGGTAAGCATGCTGTATTTTATTTTGTTTGTGTTTGTGAGAATTTGAGTAATTTGTAAATTATGATAAATGATTTTATTTCTATAAGTAGGTTTGTACAAACACTTACACGTCAATCATAATTTTTAAACTAGATGAGGTCGGCGTTTCCTATCTGACTACTCTGAGACGAAAGGCTGAAGCAAACTCAGAGATCACATTCTTTTTTAAAGTCCAGACAGTGGTCAGATCATGTGCAGACCATTTAGATTGGTGTCTGAAATGGTCTTTTGTAGATCTTTGACAGCCATTACGGGTAATCAGATGCCCGAAAGTCTGACAACCAGTCTTACCAAAGGCTATCGTTTTAGCCAGTAACTGGGTTGTGGAGGTCAGATAAGTATTCACCAGCACCAAATTAGACTGGAAGCCGATCCGAACAATTTAAAACTTGATTTACACTTACCGCATCTTTCTAAGACTTGTGGTAATGTTGCAATTTGCTTCGGGTTGACGGGTTGTGTTACCTAAAGAAAAAATAGAAAATAGATTTAATTTTGTGTCTTTCACAAACCCATTCGTGATTTAGACCATTTTTTTTGCCTAGTAGCACACGCTGGGTATCCGCTAGTACAAATTAAGTAACATAACACATAACATAACATCACGCCTGTATTCCCCGAAGGGTTAGGCAGAGGTGTACCTATAGCACACCCACATTTCGCCAGTTATGTTTAAGACCCATGTAATAGGGGGCGAGCCTATTGCCATCAACCGGGCACAAATCCAGACTCCGGGCTGCTACTGACAAATTCCTGATGCAAGAACCCAATAACACTTTGCCCGACCCGGGAATCGAACCCAGGACCTCATGCTCAGCAGTAGCGCTTGCGACCACTAGACCAACGAGGCAGTTAAGTAAGTAAGTAGGTACTTTTATGGTTGTAACAGCTCTTACTCTGATTTCATCACCGCGCTTTAGTATTTCCGAAGATAGACGATGATTGCCGAAGTGCACACAGTACATTCATACATAACCCTTTTCTTGTCATTATTTCTTTAAGCCATGATAATATTCTATTACCTGCGCCGTCATAGTGAGATGGTTGAGCAGTCCGCAGGGCGCTCCGTCGGGAGTGTGCACGGGACACACGAAGCCCCACGCGTCAGGGAGGAGTTGTCGGGCTTCTGTCGTGCGCATCTCCATGAAGAATGAGCCTCGATGGATAGACCTGCACGGAAATATCATAAAAAATTATGCTTTCATTCCCCGAAGAGTTAAGCAGAGTTGAATAGGTAGAACACGCCCGTCATGTTCTAATTCCCATGTAAAAGGGGAGACTATACAGGAAAAAAAAATAACCAGTAAGCAAACTTTAACCATGAACTCAGCAGCACATGATTCTAAACCCCCTAGCATTTTTCGTCGGTTATCAAAACTAAAAAAATGCTGTTTCATAGAAAACTGCAATACCAACTCGGTTAAAATGTAAGGAAGAACAATTTTTTTTTTACATCCTTCAAAATATTTCTATGCCCTTAAGGGCGTCTAGAATCGTATGCTGAAATTCATGGTTACAGTTTGCGTACTGGTTATTTTATTTTCTTGTACATAGAGGATGTAAAATGACCCATCACAGGGCCGTCATCTACGTATAATGGTTATCAAATTTAGTAACATTGTACAAAAATTATTGCTGGGAACGATTCTAATTTGGGTGTGAAAAATAGCTGTCTGTGGTGCGCAATGAAACGCACGCATAACAATGTGATTATGAGTGCTTGCAACGGCACAGAGTCGTGCGAGAATTTTAAACCTGTTTTTGTAAAAAAAACGTCAAAAATATCAAATGCTTACTTAAAGAAGATTCCGATGAGACTGCGTTTGAAGTGATAGACTTATAAAGTCATAATTTAAGTACTCGAGACTTCAAATTTTATTTGATTTATGTATTATTATTACATCTCTCAACAGATACCCTCGCCCTCGCTTTGGGCGGAGCGGAAGGGCGTGTCAGACTCTTACTAATTAAAACCCACCCGTGTTCCTTCAGTTGCCTGTGCGCCAGGGCCACGGTAACTCTTTCGGACAAATACCTGTTTATATTTTATATTAAAGCTATTAGATTATCTCAAAAAAAAAACCTACATCATTATTTTAATATAGTAGTTTGCTAAGTAAAGTTATATACTCGTAGTTAACAAATACTTCCTCTCTCCTAAGTCACTTATTTTACTGTGCCCGACAGTTACCGTACATGTGTAATGAAATAAAAGTATTGAGTATTTAATCACAGATTGAATGTTATTTTTTGGGGTAATTATGACAGTATTAATGAACTTACTTGAAGTGCGACATGTATCGCATCCTGTTGATGTTCTCGGCCACTATAGTTAGTCCCTTGTACTGAGCTAGGTTCACGTTGTTCGATGGCGCGTTCCCAGTCGCGAGAAACGTCTCCATCTTCTGCTCCAAGTTGCCTGAACTGCGGAGGATTTGTTGAAGCTCGTGCTGAAGGAATCAAGGACTTTTTAAATTATTAAGCCTTGAAAGGATCAGAAATCATACCACAAAGTAGAAAACTTAAAAAAAAAAACGGTATTCAAACGGACATTTCATTTAAAGAAATCAAGAGTAATAATATGCATAATGATCATCAAATATTTATATTCTAACTGGTTTTTCATTTCAAACAGAGCAAGTTCTATCTAAACTACTTCGTCCGTGGAGTTTCTTGCCCGTTCTTCTCCATTGGTTCACTACGCTTTGGAATTGGCAACTAGCTTCATCTTTCTGACTGACCGACCCCTTGACAATTCAAAAGTGCCTGTAATTGGTTTATTTGAAATAAATGCTTTGAGTTTGAGTTTGACTTATTATTATTACTGATGAATCTCAGTAGGTTAGAACAATAAATTTGTGATTGCATGAAACAGGTGATGCTGAAAAATTTCAATTCAGAAATGTAAAACAAATTAAGCAATGGTCACCCATCCACAGACGAACCTCACCAAGTACAGCTTAACCTCGTACATCAGCTAACATTATAAAATAAATATTTTCTCACTTATCAGATTAGAACTGACCTGTCCAATAACCAGTTTCTTGGTGGTCTTGGCCTTCCTCATGACCTGTATCCTGACGACGGAGATCAGCTGCTGTAGTCTTTCCTTCAGGACCTGTAGGTACAGGTGGCCGCCCACCAGGAGTTCCTGCACCATTACAGCGTCAGCGCCTTCCACCTGATTAATGACAACATGATAGAATTAGACAAAGCTGAAAGAAAAATAAAGTATTTTTTTTTTACGTAGAGCAGTCACATCAATGGATGTAAAGTTTTAAATAACAATATTAGGACAGGCAGATCTAAAAGTGTGAAAATTTGACTGGATAATACACCAAAAAAAAAAAACATTTGTTTGGGATGAAAAGTTGGTGAAACTTGTGTTTGACACTCGTGTCTCTGTAGTATGGACATTTGGTATAATGCACCAAATATTATATATAACCCTAAAATTGCGTTAAGAATGCGTCATTGCCAGGTTAGCACGAGCTTCTGGTTCTAGCTGGGAATTGCAATCTTTCCATCAAATGGAAGGGAAGGAAGGCTCATAGATCACAGACAAGCGTGGGCGCCGGGAGCGGGCTGCAAGAGGGTACACTTGCAGCTCCCTGGCTTCAAAATAAAATGTATTTAAAAAAAAAACGAAAACGCCTAACACAATAATAGATAACTTAAGGCTATTCGCGCGCGATCCTAAAATTTTCGATTGCATTGCATTCTGCAATCTCTCAATTCTAAAGCTTTTGTAACAAAGAACCGAACTCCTATCGACCCTAGGCGGGGAGATAATTTTATCGAGCTTGCTTCGTTCGCTCTTGCATCCTACTCTATCTTAATTATTAAGCTTCTTTATATACATATATCGACACAGTTAGACCTTTTTCACAGAATGACTGCATGGACAGAATAAAACCTATCCCATTCGAGGCGACATGCAAAAATTATCGAGTTCGCTTTGCTTTTCTGCATATGTCCACAAAGTTACCCCTTGTACTGATATGAATAGACAAATGGTAACCTAATATACTCGAGGTGAAGTGCAAAAATGATCGAGCTCGATTCGTGGAGCTAAAGATCCACACCCCTGTAAACAAACTTGCCGGCGCCCATGGAGACAAGACGTATTTGAAAAATCCTCAAAAATAAATAGCCGTACCTTACACTTATTCTGCACCAAATCAAAAAGTTTCTGCGCCATGAACACTAACGCATTAAACTTATCCTTGTGCTCCTTCAGATGTATCATGACGCAGCGGTTCAGGAGGAAGTCCGCGGCGTCCAGGTCGGTGGCCCAGGGGGGCAGCTCGTACAGCTTGGGACGGAACATGCGGCCTAGGTAAGCGCGGCAGTCGTGCGAAGAGTGCAGACCCTCTTCGTGTAGTTCGCGGAGCATGTTTTGGATGCAACTGTTGAGAGATAATTATGTGAAATTAAACTATTTGGCGCCGCCATGACACACACATGATCCTATAATATTATTTTTTGGTTAGAACAAGCCGTGTGCCCGATGGGCTTCCCCATCGCCAACTTCTCTGGAGCCTTAGGGGTTGAGTTTCCAAAAAGCGATGATACAACTAACTTTACTGAAAGACTGAATTCTTCCACGTTTCTAACTTCAAAAATGACGAACTCCTTTGGCCACACGTAATTTTAAGTTGCGACAATTACATAAATTAAATTTTATCAAAATTCATTCATAGATTCTGACTTACTTAACATAATACAGGTCGTTCTTCTTCCCGTGTAGCAGGAGCCTGTAGATGTAGTGGTCGGGCCAGTCCACGAGGCACTTCATGATGAGCAGCAGCGGCGCGTAGTACATCATCTTACGGTACGAGAACATTAGCTTGCATGTACCGTTGTTTAAGAAGTGGAGGACGTTGTTCTGTAACAAGTTATGATATTTTTTTTTAATGTTTCTGGAAGGTAAACAAGTTAGAGCAGTGGTGGCCCTGTCGGGTAACAGACCAGCGAGGTAATTACGTATCACACTAACAGTAGGAATGGGTTTCATTTTGACAGTTCAACAACATTCATTGCGTTAATTAAGTTGTTGAGCAGACAATTTTAGCAATAGGTTTCAAAATTATTCAGATTGTGATAGATAGTATGTTACGTAATTAGGGTGCTGGTCTAAGGCGAGGAGAGTTCACGAAATTCAAAATTTCTTACGTTTTTTTTTACAGTATTTGCAGTTTTGTGTCAGGTTGCATGTTGATAAAATTCGCGACCGCAACAAATACATATTTACGGAATTATAATCATTAAAATCTTCAATATAACCCTCAAATTTGCCAAAGACAAGGCCTCCTCCAAGCCCAACCTATTACAATTTTCCCTTTCCTTAGTCAAATCCAAGTTTTCATTTTCACTATGCCTATGTCGTCTCACAAAGAGCTGTAGGTAGTATTACTCAAAATCAAAATTAAGTCATTAATTCGAACTAGGCTGAGAATATCTGGGAGCTTTTTGAACATCAAAATTACATAAGCTCCATGGACTTGTACATAATAGGTTTGATTGCTCTGAATTGATAAGTAAAATATGCTATATTGTACCTAGAACAGTAACGAGACGTGAGGCGCGTTCTTATCCCTGTCGTACAAACGCAGTAGAGAGCGCCGCTCCAGAGATTGGTTCAAGCTTACAATAATAGTTTTAACGATTGTTTTTCCCCTATGTAAACATAATTAAAAAAAAACAAATTATTAGGCGCCTTGCTCAACATTTTTAATTATTATGTATTATTTAAGTATGTATTAACTATTTGGTTTTAAGATAGCGAAATAATTGTATTGTTGTTATATATTGATTTTATTTAATGTTACCGGCACTGTATCTTTTTGCTAGTAATATGTGGAAACGTAGTGGATTGTACACAGCGGCGTAATTATACCATCTGGGGCCCGTGGCAAATTCATTGGATGGGGCCCAGTAAAAATCCTCACATTGTAATTTGATTTTAATAAATCACTGAAGTAGTTACCCAACAGTATTACTGTGTGCATTTTAGTTAAATATATGACGGAGAAGGTATGTGTGTGTCGTTATTATCAGCCATATTTTAACTACTGTGGGCGTACTATGGGTAATGTTGGTTATTGCGCAATAGAAAAACCGTTTGCAGTTCAAATCAAATTATAATGTACGACCAAATTAATCATACTAGCGAATCACACACTGTACTGTACACTACACAACTATACGGAACGCGCGACAGTTTATAAACGTCTTCACTGCTTAACTGCCAACAACAAACTCTGCTGTGCTCTAGTCAAGCCTGAGCTTTATAGACTCTGTCCAGCGCCACCTGGTGGCACCGGGAGTCCCGATTAGTCAAGTCAAACGATTTATTTAACGTATTTCCGACATATATAGGTATAATAAATTTAATTTTCAAAAGCATAGACGTCTTAAGTACATATTTATAATAAAACAAGCTGACCCGACAGACGTTGTCCTATCTTAACTATGAATGTCATATGTCGTTTAGTTTTAGTTTTGACTATTGACTAAAACTAAAACTATCGACTAATTTATCAACCGATCCATCTGTGATAAACGATATTTGCAGCGCACATTCTGTCAATCGCTGACAGTTAGTTCAAACAACTGACAGTTATGTAAAATAATATTGGCGTTAAGTTTTCCTAAATTTTGTAACGTTCCGATCAACTTCCTTATTTTTTTATTTCATAAGATCCTTCTCCTGACAAAGACGACCACAACAACAAAAAAAATGTGAAATCGGTCCAGCCGTTCACGCGTGATGGCGTGACCAAGGGAAATAGGGATTCATTTTTATATATATAAAAATACAAACACACACACACACACACAACACACACACATATACAGACACACATACATATTTATTAATAAAATTATTTTTATCCGAGCTTTCTGTTCCGCAAAAGTATCAAAAACATAATCAAAATTTAAAGATCGGGCCATAGAATTTTCAATAGTTAGGTTACAGAATAGCTAAGTTACGGAGCCTGTCTTGTCCCATAGTTCCTTAATTGATTTTAAGTACTTAATAAAATTTATAATTTTTACTAAATTTTGTTAAAAATGTTAGATTAATTCTGAGCTCGCGGCCTCTGGGGCCGGGGGCCCCGTCGGGCCGGGGGCCCCGTCGGGCCTTGGGCCCGTGGCATTTTGCCAGCCCTGCCACCCTATAGTTACGCCACTGATTGTACATTTACATATAGCATACCGTGTATCTAGATAATAATATAAAATGTTCGCTTGTTTGTTTTCCCAAATAAAATAATACATTCCCCCAAAACGCCCGTTCGTCACCACTTCCTAGTGCTTTACCTGGGAAGAACTGGCGCAACAAACTTCCAAGCAGCACAACTGTCTGTTCAGCTATAAGAACTGGATTCTATTCAATAGTAAGTAATTAACATTACGAAACACAAAACATTAAATTAAATTATTTGCGATAATAATGTCAGCTAGCACACGCCAAAATACCAAAAAAAACATTGAAAACTATACTCCAGCAGAAATATCAGCAGAACTTATTATCTAAATGAAACAGGCATAAAGGGCGTGCCCTCTTACATATACAATGCTGCATTATGTTCATATAGCTGAAACTTGAAGCCACAAATGGTAACCAAGGTCCTTCGCAGTAAAATAAATCAACAGTTAATTACTAATAACAATACCCAAACCATGGTCAACAAGACAACCTGTCACCACAAGCAGCACCTGTTTACGAGCATAACGTAAAGATCAGCCAGTACTAAAAGACAAATACATTAAAACATTATTAAAGTGGACCCCCGGTAATCCGGCCCCTGTCTAATCCAGCGCCCCCTGTAATCCGATATGGCTATCACTGTTGAATGTAGGAACACCAACATTATTTTGACAAATCTTCACTATTGTAAGATAATGCATGATTTTTTGTAATGTCTATAATGTTAATTTTACAATAAAACGTGGAAGGGGTAAAATGTATCCGTTCATATTTTTTTTCACATACAAAGTCCTTGGCCGTACTTATTATTTTTATTTGTAATTTGTCAGATTACAATGTACTCTTTTCAAAAAATTCCAGACTTTTATATAGGGGATCTTAGGCAGTACTCTATAATTCGACAAATTCAATAGTCCGACACTGCCCTGCAAAACGTTTGTCGGATTACCACTGTATCTTCATTGTTAAGTGATTAGTTTACTCACAGTGCTTGTCTGATCCGAAGTGACACAGCGGACCATAACTCCGTAATCAGAGAACAGGTTGCCCCTCATCCTCCATCCTGACCGCTTGATGGCCACTGGGTAGTTACGTCTGGTCACCAGCAGCATACGTGCTAAACGCTCATGACCCTGTAAATAGAAAACAGGAAAAGCATTACACTAATAACACATGACATCTTGGTTTTTATGAAAATAATGATTATGTTGTTGTAGTTGATACTGTTTGTAAATCAAATAGCGAATGGTAAACAGGCAGGGACAAATGTTTGAGGATTGTTCAGCAGACTGACAGTAACAAAAACATGAGAATGTATTGGTTGTAGTATTACTTAAACTGTATCTGTAATTTGTATGGTGTACATATTAGGTCCCTACATATGAAATTGATGTTCTAAATGGAAAAGCAAAACAATTTTTTTTTTTACTGTTTTTTTTATTTAATCAATCAAAGTAGGTACCGTTGTGATCTATGCACTTTTGCCATTTTATACGGAGTTCATTGATTCCTTTGCTGAAAATATTGCGGGAGCGAGAATGAACAAAATCTTTGAAGGTGTTTTGGACTGCCTCATTTGAATTGTTTTTTTTTCCAATTAAGAAATTATCCAAATTCCGAAAAAAGTGGTAATCGGTTGGAGCAAGGTCCGGGGAGTATGGTGGGTGACGGAGACACTCCAATCCTAGCTCCTCTAGTTTCGCCACCGTATGTTGTGCAGTATGTGGTCTAGCGTTGTCCTGAAGCAGCATTGGGCTAGAGCGGTTGACCAATCTCGGTGTTTAACGGCTAGCTTTTCCATCATGGTTTCCAATTGTCGGCAATACAGATCTGCCGTAATCGTCTGACCAGACCTTAGGAAGCTGTAGTGGATGACACCAACGCTGGTCCACCAGACACTAACCAGTACCTTTTTTTGAGTCAACTTTCGCTTGGGGCAGGATTTAGCCGGTTCTCCTGGATTTAACCACTGTGATGAGCTTTTCCAATTATCGTATAGGATCCATTTTTCATCACAAGTAATGATACGATTCAAAATCCCCTCGTTATTGTGACGGTTGAGTAACGTGACGCTGCAGTCGACTCGTGTTTGTTGGTTTGCTTCACTTAGTTCATGCGGTACCCGTTTTTCAAGCTTTTTCACTTTTCCAATTTGTTTCAAATGATTCAAAATGGTTTTATCACTCACCGCAGCCTGCAGCTAACTCTGATGGGTGGTTTGAGATGGATCCGCTTCCACGATCACTTTCAATTCCTCATTGACAACTAGGGTCTCCGGCCGTCCACGAGGTTTGTTCTGGAGGTCAAAATTTCCAGAACGAAAGCGTTGGAACAAAAAACGTACTGTGTTTTCTTTTACAATGGCTTCTCCGTACACATTATTAATCCTTCGAGCTGTTTCTGCAGCGCTAGTGCCACCATGGAATTCGTATTCGAAAATAATGCGATATTTTATGTTTTCCTTATTGAGCACAAAACGATGTCAAAGCAAAATTAAATGGCGTTAAAACAAATGAATTATTACATTCGAAACACAAATAGACAAAGACACGCTTTAAATTGAAATAAATTTGAATTAAGAATTGACAATTGCTTTTTGAGATCAAAGTATTCAAAGTGGCCAGTTCTTTAAAACATCAATTTCATATGGAAGGACCTAATATTAAAGAGTATTCTATACTATTATCCAGTGCGGTGATTAAAATGGTAAGTAAGGTTTAATAAGGCAAATGGCAATGCTAGCTGCCTGAGAGAATTTGTCAAATGTTTTTAAGATCTTTTAATGCTGTGGGTTGTTAGATGAGTTGCCAGGGTAGGTCATGCACAAAATGAGATAAAATACATTATAATTACCTTCACAATAAAATATCCGCCCCACTCGTCAAAATGTTCATTATGTTGTACTAGCTCTTCAGGAGATAAATCTGCTAAGTGACACATTTTTGACTGAAAAAAAAATAACCAAAATCAGTGACAAAAATTATAAACAATGCATTTCTTTTTTTTTTTACTTAAGTATTATTATCATCATCATTTATTTGTTTACTCATTTCACCATTGATTAACTCACTATCTTTTTGTACAAAGTCTAAGTCAAAGCATTTATTTCAAACTAGCTTTTGTCCGCGGTCTCGCTCGCGTGGTTGTCGGAAATTATCCCACGGGAACATACTACCGGGATAAAAAAATATCCTACATGTTAATCCAGGTTATAAACTATCTGTGTTCCAAATTCCATCCAAATACGTTCAGTAGTTTTTGTGTGAAAGAGTAACTAACAAACATTCATCCATCCATCCATCCTCACAAACTTTTACATTTATAATATTAGTAGGATAGGCACATAAAAGGCACTTTTGAATGTCTACATTTACCACTAGGTGTACTGAGATAAGTGTCCACATAGCCAAGTAAACTGTTGGTCAGAAGTGAAAACACGTGGGCATGCTGTCGCTTCTTTTTGACAGGAGGTGATGCATACAAAGGGGGCGACGGAGAAAGAGCATAACTCTCGTTCCATCCGCACCAGAAGAGCATCCGGGCGTGAAAGAGCGCTTAACGATCTCCGGACACCATAAGGAGGGGCCTGCGGGCGGCGAATATGGGGCTGTGTCATCGCTCGAGCAGTCAGGCTCAAAGAGGTGGCACGCAGTATAGCCTTAATAGGAGGACGTGCGGTCGTGGGATCAGCCCAGTTGGGGTGCGGCAAATGTACAAGTATCTCCCGGGCCCCCGACTCATGGTACTAGAAGGAACAGTGGGGTTTTAGTCTATAGGAGAGCAACATAACCATCCATTTCTCTCAGGTGGATAGTATTCAAGAGGATATTCCCAAAGAAAAAAAAGTACCATGTATACTTTTCTCTGCCAACCCACTATACCTATCTTCTGCTAGAAGCTTCTACTAGTTGGCAGAGAAAGCTATGGAGTAGGTACTCCAGAGCTTTTATAAATAGTCAAGAATTTACTTGCTTGTTGCTCTGAGAAATCTGACTATATTTAATTAGTTATAGAAAAAACCTCACCTTCACCATAATAGGTAGAGATCCCAGAGACCTGTCCACAGTAACAGTCTTCTCATCAATTGTCAATGTCATTCGGATCTTAAAGTCACCTTTATAAGTTGCAGCCCGTTGTCTACACTCTGTTGGGAGTACTGTCTGATTTTTTACACCAACGGCCTCCATAGGGACGCTGGGCTTAGCGAATCCTGCCTCATCTATAGTTATTTTAACCCTTTCTCCACTCGGTAACTCAAACTCAGCGGGAACAAGATCCGCGATGGCAGCTTCCAAACCGTCTTGCAACATATAGTTGAAAGAATCTATGTGAGGAGCTCCAAGACATTGTAGGTGCTAAAAAACAAAGAGTAAGTTATATTCAATCGTCGGAATAAACTGTCTGATTAATAAAACAGCGTAAAATCAAGAAAAAAACAATTTCATAGGTTACGAACCGGATTTGCAATTTTTGGTGGTTTCCGATAGTCCGGATGGCTTGTGTAAGCTAAAGAAGGATTCTTGGCGATTTTCTTTGAATTCATTTTGCTGCTTTAGACCACATTTAGGATTTTATTGTAGTTGTAAAATAACAAATAATTATCCCAAAATACACATTGTAAACACGTGCGTGTTTTGAAATTTAAACTAAACTTCAAAATCGATTGACAATTTGACATAAATTTTGGCACCATGGACATGGTGTTGCATGTTCAGTAATTTATTTCATTAAAAAAAAATAGTCTATGGTAGGGTAAGACCCTCTCCTCTCCTAAGTATGGCATTCAAAGTTTGGTACATGTTGGCTACACCGAATCATCTATTTTGATGGTACGTTTTCTGTTATACCTTACTTGATGACGGATAGGGGACAATTCCCTTATAAACTAAACCTGCCAATTATGTGACCACCACTGACGGTAGTAAATTATTTTGTAGTCATGACTTTTTCTAATTTTAATGTTATAAACGCCGCGGCTGCGGCTCTTATTTGGTGGCCTTTGTTGGTGGCGATGGCACCAAAGTTCTTTTAATTTGAATGCATCCTAAAACCACACTAAAACTTACTTTTTCTACTCTACTTTTGTGATTTGTCTGTGGTTCCACTCAACTTTTGTTTTTAACGAATTCTCTATGGCCGGATATTTACCCTCCGCTAGGAATAGAAATGTTTTGTGAATTTACCACGTCATAAAGTTAAATTAATTTTCTACTTATGAAACTTCGAGAGGGATTGTTTGTCCACCACTCGAGTCGACGACGGACGACCCTGCATTCGCGTGGCAATGCAATCACTTCACTTCACCGCAAGTCTTACATTACCGCTGGTCTACCCTGCATTCGTTTTCTAAAGAGCTAAAACGTGGAACTAACTGATACGCGTGCTGTGTGGTGGAAAAAAGTAAGTACGTTTCATTCTTTCGTTTTATACTTATGTAAATACTTCTAAAATGGTCGTGAATTCCTCATTGATGGACATCCCCATTTATCACTATTTTCCTGACGGATTGATGATTACAAGTTGAGGTTTTGCTTTTTACATTGTGTAAGCACGTACTTTGTACCATTTTTTATGTACTCTGGAAATCGCATTCCTATAATATATACTTAAGTATACCTACTCGTATAGTAAAACACCATTTCGCACAATCGTATCAAGTATCAGTTACAATGAATGTTTGCTGGCGTATCAAGCCGTTTGGTGAAATGCTGACAAGACTAGGCATCTATTTTGTAGTATCGGACTCCATACAATGATGGCAGTTTTGGCAGTATAAAAATACATTTATGGATCAGAATGATTAATCTAATTTGCAGGCATGAATAACTTCCCCTCGCCCTCCCGCTCCGCCCAGAGCGGGAGAAGCTATTTGATGATTTCCCAAAAAAAAAAAAAAACAAGCAAGGCATGAATAATTTAATTACCTATTATAGATATAAAAAAAACCGGTCCAGTGGACTCCCACACAAAGGGTTCCATACCACCATACATTATTTAACACTACTCTGTTGGTTTAGTTAATTAACTAAAGGTAAACAAAAAAAGAACCACATGATTCATGGGTGCTAAACCATTACAAATTTTAAAATCATTTTATTTATTGTACTTACAATGCTACAAGCATAAATAACGAAATCTCACCAAAGCCTATTCACACGCATTGTAATGAAGTTATTTTAGGTTAAAATATAATTAGGCAATTTATATGAAAACGTCAAAAGTTTCATGTGTTATCTGCCAATGTTTTGAGTGAATTTATATTTACTGATTGCAACTCTATATTGCCAGTTATATTGTATTGCATCTCACATATCTATGGGCTCTTCCTCCTCTCCTACGAACAAACTATGATGTGCCCAACAGGCTCCATAATTATATTATAAGTAACACATTATGGTACGCAATAAAGTATCAAGTTAAATTGAGTATTGAGTATTGTGTTGTATTGGCTCTATTCTGAATCTTATGAAGATGAACTGTCTGCCACATTAATAATAAAGCGTTCAGTGGTATCATCAATATTTGTCTAATTTAAACATTTTCTGTTCTTCTTGTATTACAAGACCCTCGCAATTTTTCCAATTCATAGCAGTCACATTAGCTAAAGCCTCTGGCAAAAAAGTTTTTAGGTCTGCCATTTTAAAAGTTTTATTTTTCTCGGCTACAAACCCCTTGAGCCCATATTAACTCAATTGGATTGAGCTAACAGTGGTATGGTGGCAGCCGCATTAGTGTGACACCATTTCCCTTGGCTCATTCATCCACAAAATAGGATTTGTATTTGTGTTTTCACATTTTACTTTTTGTTATAGTTCGGCTTCTTCAAAAGCAATATTTTTTTCTTATAACCGCTTCATAATATTATCCTTTCTTGATACGGTTGTTGGCACTTTTCTTTTTTAGGTTTCTGTGCCCAAAGGGTAAAACGGGACCCTATTACTAATAACAATTCTTTTATTGTCAGGCAACTGAGGCCCATAGATAAAATACACAAAATACAATATAACAATCTAATACGTAATAAGACTCCGCTGCCCGTCTGTCACCAGGCTGTATCTCATGAACCGTGATAGTTAGACAGTTGAAATTTTCACAGATGATGCATTTCTGTTTCCGCTATAACAACAAATACTAAAAATCAGAATAAATAAATATTTAAGGGTGCTCCCATACAACAATCGTTTTTTTTTTGCTCTTTTTATAGATAATGGTACGGAACCCTACGTGCGCGAGTCCGACTCACACTTCGCTGGTTTTTCTACTATGATAGGGTGCCACTTTAAATACCTCCACGACCGCTGTACCGCTGCATACACCCATAAGCGCAATGTTTTGCGTGTGTTACGTTGCCCACTATCGTAAACAGCGATCACGCACATATTTTTCACACCTAAAATAAAATTCGTTTCCCAGCAATTATTATTTTGCTATGTTACTTAGTTTGATGTACTTATTGCATACTTGACGGCTATGTGATAGGTCTTTTTACACCCTGTATTTGTAATTTAAATGGTGTTCATAAATAAAGAGTATTCTATTCTATGGTATGAAGCTACACGAAACTGTCAAATTTCTCCAAACGATTACAACCTTAAAATGTTAATAGTTAAGTTTAAAATCGAATGAGAAAATCTGACAGCTTGCGGTAACTTGATGTGGTGGCGACTGTACGAGTACATTAGAAAACATTCCAGTGAGTCAGTCAGTGAGAAGTCTGCGACTTATTGAACTGACTTGCAATAAAGAGCTTAGCAATAAATGTCTTAATGTTGCCAAACCTTAATTCTAGCGCCACTAGTTTTATATTTTTATTATTCCGTCTGTGTTAACACTTATTTTTGAGAATGCTGGTTAGCCTTTAATTGGCGACTGTGTAAGTCTAAGACTAATTGTTATTTGTACTTATAATATATTGTATACAGAAGTTGTTGGTTAACCTATAAAAATAAATAATTAAGTAACTTAATTATTTTCTAATGGGAGGCCCCATTATAATGTAAAATGTATACTAGGAAATTGTCCATAGTCATTGATATGATATTATATTATATTAGGTCTTTACCTATGAAATTGCCGTTCTGCAGTACTGGCCATTTCAAATCAAAATAATTTTTGTTTGGCTAAGAATTCTAATTTCAAATTAATTTTATTTTAAAAACATGGATTTTTTTTTCTAAAAGTAGTCATTTCTTTATTGATTAGTGTTACATTTTCATCGCATTTCAATCTTTTTCGTCATCATGGATACGTTAAAAATTCGAGTAATTATGGAATATGAGTACCGTCGTGGCAGCAACGCGGCACAAGCGGCACGCAACATCAACGACGTTTACGGAGCTAACACTACAAACCAACGCACCACCTGTTATTGGTTTGCTCGCTTCCGTTCTGGAAATTTCGACCTGAAAAATGAACCTCGCGGTCGTCCGAAGACTTTGGTCGACAATGACGAATTAAAGGCGATTGTGGAAGCTGATGATACACAATCTACGGCTGAATTAGCAGCAGCTTTCGACGTTAGCGTCAAAACAATATTGGTCCATTTGCGTCAAATTGGCAAGGTAAAAAAGCTTGACAAATGGGTGCCCCACGAACTCAATGATCGCCAGCGCGAAGTACGCGTCGAGACGTGCCTTGCACTGCTCAACAGACACACAAATGAAGGAATTTTGAACCGCATTGTTACCTGCGATGAAAAATGGATTCTGTTTGATAACCGTAAGCGCTCAGCAAGTTGGTTGGATCCTGGTTCAGCACCTAAACAATGCCCTAAACGAAAACTTACCCCTAGAAAAGTGATGGTCACTGTTTGGTGGTCTAGCGCCGGTGTGATTCATCACAGCTTCTTACCAAACGGGGTGAGCATTACTGCAGATGTGTACTGTGAAGAACTGAACACAATGATGGAGAAGCTGGCGCATCTCCAACCAGCATTGGTCAATCGCTCGTCTCCGCTGCTCCTGCACGACAACGCGCGACCTCATACTGCACAGCAGACGGTCTCCAAGTTGCAAGAACTGGGGTTGGAAGCTCTCCGTCATCCGCCCTACTCACCAGACCTTGCGCCTACAGACTACTACTTTTTCCAGAATTTGGATAACTTCTTGGCGGGAAAAAAATTTAATACCCGAGAGGCAGTACAAAATGCCTTTGAAGAATTTGTTGCCTCCCGTCCAGCTGATTTCTTTAAGAAGGGCATCAATAAACTGCCACTGCGATGGCAAAGATGCATTGATTGCATGGGTGATTACTTCGATTAATACAAATAAAAAATTCATGAAAAAAATTCGTTTAAATTTTTTCATACAAAACGGCAATTTCATAGGTAAAGACCTATTATATATATTGATTTGCACCTAGCCGACGACGTTCTGACGTTTCTTAAGTGCCCATATTGGTTTAAGTGAAATAAAATAATTTGATTTGATAACACTGAATTACTAAATCAAAGATGTTCTTTAGATGTACTTACCTACTTAATATGTAACTGTTATTATACTTTTGTTATCAAATAGGATGTCCCATCCTGCATAATTCGTGCGTGTTACCCACCAGCCACGATACGGCCAGCAACCAAACCAAGTTTTGAAGTGAAAACTTCTTTAGCCCTGTTGTGATTTGAAGCTCGATGAAAAGAAAAAGCGACATTAAAAAGAGACAAACACATACATGTATAGGATTGAACTTGAAAATGAGATAGAATACAATATACGGTCTTGAAGTTCACTTTTTTTTTAATATAATTTTATTAAGGAGCAAGTTTTGTTAGTGTTAGCATTTGGACCGCTTGCCACCAAATAGAAAAATAATGGGCATTTTCCTACTCTGTGTGTATACGTGTCTTAAGGTTAGGAACAGACTTGTAGCACGCGTTGACGCGCGGCTATATTAATCCATGATGACCATGGATAATAGTGTTATTGGTACCTATTGTATATTCCCATTAACTTTTTACGTAGGTACTTGGACTTCTAATACCAATAGGCTTCCCAATCTATTACTATCAATTACTATACTCTATGGGATAGGCAGAGGTGTGCTATTGCCTATTTGGATTAGGTACAGAAAAGGGATAGAAATGGAGTAATTTTTTTAAAGTGGGACTATTTACTTTGTACCTCACTAAACAGTTTCCTTTAGTTCCTGCCTGTACTTTGTGTGTACTCACCTAATATCCTTAATTATTCTTTTCAGAATGTCGTCCATATTTTCTAAAAACGGTATTCTATCGGGTCGCATAGACCAATACTGTCTGATTTGCGCGGAGCAGTTTACGAACGAAGAGGAGGCTCTAGTGCATATCGTTGATTCCCAGCATAAGGAGAACTTGAAGACTTTTGGTTATTTTGAGAAGTATAAAGAAGATTTTATTATAAAGGTATTTATTATGAACAAGAAATGTGCCCGATAGGAATTCTCATCGAAAAAAAATACGAATTACTATACAAACTTTCATCCCCTAAAGGGGTTAAATAGAGAATGAAAGTTCAAAAATCATCCGTTAAGTAGTGCTCGCTTTCATTATATAAGGAATTCTTATGCTAAATTTCATGCTTCTAGAGTCAACATTTTAGACTGATCTTAAGATTTTTATTAAATAGATATTATGTGCTTTTTTCCGCCAATATACCTCAGCTTAGCGGCTGAACAGCCGAGCCGGTCTAGCTGACGAGAGGCCATTAGAACGAAGAAAACAGAAAATTAATTTGAAATATTGTTTCTCTGGTCTTTTTCATGATGCCCGTGACGAGATACAAAAGTTTATTATTCCTTCATTCATAGTCATTTATTTCCTTTACAGGCTAAAGGCATATACTTCTGTGAGCCATGCAGTCTGACATTCCCGACCGCCACGAAGGTCGAATTACACATAGATGAACCAACACATATTAAAGAAAAAACCAAAACCTCTCCATGGCTCACACGTGTGGAGAATGATATCATAGTTTTTAACCAGTTCATCATATCTGATGACGCTTGGAACGGCTGCGTTGAAGACACTTGTGTTCTTTGTAATACCGAGTTTGATGACAATGCTTCTCATAAGGTCATCAGAAGCCATGTCCTCAATTTAATCAAAAGTGAAGTGATTTTCGACAATGTTGAGAATACGGTTTATAGAACGGTAAGATGGAAGATCTTTTTATTAATATTTGTCATGCTACTGGCGTTGTGAACATCTTCAATGATTCCTTAGCGTGAAACGTGTTTCATAGTATTAGAATTAATAAATGTTAAATTAATATTATGTGTCTGTACAATATTTTGTATGTTTGTTTACAGATTGATGCTAGAACCAACCAGTGTCTAACTTGCAATGTGATCATCGGAAACGAACCAACAAGTCATTTCAAAACAGTCGACCATAAAGAAGCATATAAACTGTATAATCCCACAGTTCAAAAGAATGAAACGAAAAGTAGTATACCAGCTACCCAAAATGCGAAAGAAACTCAAAATGTGAAGGTTCAAATTGAAAAATCAGATAAAAATGAAATGTTTAGTGGAAATGGTAATGAAAATATAAAAAAAGAAGCGGGTATCGATGCTAATAAAGAAGTAAAAAAAGATACCAACAAACTTATCAAAAAAGAAGCCACTAAACCTGTTGATAAAGACAAAGTACAGCCGACACAATCAGCTAAGATAAAAAATGCAGAAGAACTTGACAAGATTTTATGTAACAATTTGGGCGCGAAAAACTACATAACAGACTCAACAGGGATGGGGGACAGATGGTGCGTTCTATGCGAATGGCTATTAGAAGATTCTCCTGAAGACCACATCCGTAGCAAGCATCATCAAAACTTACTAAAACTCCACAAGGAAAGATTAGCAGAAAACAATAACAATATGACGAGCAAAGACGAAGAATCAAATCTTTATGAATCCGTGGACAGATACCAGAAGAGCAACATTAATATTGACTTGATTAACGAAACTGCCTTTTGTAAGAAGTGTTCGAAAACCATTGACTTTAATACTGATGCTATCGAAAAACATATTGAAGAACATAAGAAAACTTCTAATAAAAAGTCGCCAGAGACGCTTTCTTCTGGCATCACGTCGAACGGGACAGATAGAACTACATTGTACACAAAGCCAGTGTTGCTTGGTAAGGACAAACGCTCTCAAAAGACTGTGTCAGTAGGAGAGTATGCAAAGCAGCATGGATTCACTCACAATCGTGCCGACTACAGCTATTACTGCCACCCATGCTGCAGAAGACTCTCCACTACACTCGGTGACCTACAAAAGCATGTGGCAAGTAGAATTCACACAGAAAACACGAAACAAACATCTAAAAGTGATGCGACTGAGGCACCAGTAAAAGAATCACTTTCCGAATACATTAAGACATTTGAAATAGTCGAAACTATTAACGAAGGACTTGTCATAGTGATAAACGATAAATATTGGCTCTATGCTTGTTGCTTCTTCTTGATTGCTAAAAAGAACGAAAGGATCTACTGTCATGTGTGCCATATTGATTTGACCCCTGCAAGTATTATGGAGCATATCATATCAACTAATAATCACAAAGGAATCGTTGAGAAATGCCTTTTGATAACTTCACTGGAAAATGAATTCATTAGAGAGGTAGGTTGCAGAATTAGTATTTTATAATGGCTGTCTGTTTTTCACCCTCTTTGTTGCAAACGGCAAATTTGATGGTTGTAACTAATGTGCGCGCTTAAATTTCCTATTATTGTATGTGATTTTGGGAAAATTTATAAATGCAATATACAAGGATTTATAGAGAGCTATTTGTTTTCAGATAAAACTGGATGTTTACCATTGCGGGTACTGCAACATTACGCAGAACGATTGGGATGATATTTTAGATCATATAGCAACTGAGGAACATAAGAGAGAGAAGTCAAAGGCAGAGCATAGTCTCCGCGAGCACCAACCGAACTTAATGTTCCGGTTTGACATGAGGGAAATAGATGATATGATGAAGCAATTTGTACAACGCCAAGGAATTTAATAGGTTGAAAGAGGAATTATGTCTAGGGCTAAGATTAATGTGCGTTCACAATTAAAGGAGATCATTTAGGCGCCGAACATTGTAACATCCCAAAAAGTAAAAATATAGCTTTCTTACGGAAAGACATCTTTAACATTTTAATTAAAGTAAACAATATTTTTTCATAGCTTCAAACTCACTTGGCAGTCTGAGGGTCAGGTGTTCCTGGTAATAGTTATATTTTTCAGGAGTTCAGGATGTTATTTCCTGCAAGAATCCAGTATTTGGTCTTTCCGAACGGGGTGCTTTAGAAATTTTGTTTACGATAAGACTGATGTCGTTTGAAATAACATTATAAATTGGGAAGGCTCAAGGGACACTGCTACAAGGATTTTTTGGCGCCTGAATGACGATGACAGGGGGCGTTGCTGGTAAACTTTTTTTTATATTATGTTTACAAAACAAGATGGCGGCGTTAGTTCCGGTTTAGGCCACGCGCTATAAGATCCTTGTAGCGCTGCAACGCGCAGTCGTAGCGTCATATTCTCTGACAAGCAAGGGCACACGCGATCCTATTGCTGGACGACAGGCGCACAACGGAAAAGGCAACATTTCCCTCAAGAATGTGGTCCGAAAATCAAAACCTTAGCAGCATTTATTATTAGTATAACAAAATCCATTCCGGTAATAAGATTTGGTTAAATGACAATGATATATTGATTCAAGTGTTTTTTTGTTTTCTGTTTGACTTCCTCGCTGTTTACAGGACTTCCAACGGGTTATAATACTCTGACTCACATGATCCTGGCTGTGTTTACAGGACTTCCAATGATTTATAATACTCCAACCCGCGACCCTGGCTGTGTTTACTGGACTTTGACCGACTGCTACTACGCTGGCCCTCGCTGTGTTAACTGGACTTCGACCGATTGAATATAAAGCGCTAATTGAATTTTATTCAATTCAATTTATGTCACTTAACCAAAAACCAGTTTCACCGTTGTAATGATCGTATCTTTTTACGGATACCCAATTAGTTGCTTTGTCCTCTCAAAATACATTAATTACACATTTCAACAATCGCGTAATTCAAATTTTCTTACGTTTTTGCAATTTGCAGGTCACTGTCAGGTTGTATTTTGATTAAAATATGATTCGCGACCGTAACAAATATGGCTTTACAGAATTATAATCATTAGAATCAGCAATACAATACATGAGTTCTAAAACACGTTTTGCTTGTACTTTTCTTAGATACAATTAATTCTGCTGGAAAATACTTGATTTCTATTGGGATTAATTTGATTCTAGATTACTAGGTTTTGTCCGCGTGAAATATCTTGTTTTAACTCTACAATACCTACTGTAGCTTCCCATTAGTAAAAGAATTTACGGAATCGAATCCGTAGTTTAGAAAATTACCCCCCTACATACAAACTCACAAATTTTACCTGTTTCTAATATTCCTAAGAAGTATTGATAAACATTAACTATAACTCTATTGCTCTAATTGTGATTTTAAATAATTTGACAACTGAAAGTCTACCTATTTTAAAAAAAAATGTTTTTAAAAACATCGTTCATAATTTAGTACCTTTTTTTTTTAAAGATTTTTGTGCTACCTGACTTTACTGATACATTAAACGTATTAAGTAAGCATTCATTTAATCAATCAATATAAACTCTTTCTAAATTGTATCTTTTTATTATTCCTTCCAATAAGTATTCGCCTTTGAATGGTAAGACGACGAAGATCGCAATTAGTTATTATTGACTGCTGATCCTCTTCAATCAACTCGGCTTACCGTAGTCCGCTGCGGACATATGCCTCTTCCATGCTGCGCCACAACGCCCTGTCCTCCGCCTTCCGCATCCAGTCTGTGTCAGCCACCTTTTTAAGGTCGTCGGTCCGTCTAGCTGTGGGGGTGTCCCACACTACGGTCGCCGATACGCGATTTGGGACTTGTCTGCTCCGACACTCTTGATGACAGTAAATCCTTTGTGATCGATTTATCGGATTTCAAAAAGGGTGCTTTCATAATTCGTCGCTTTTTTGTATGAGAAACGATTTAGAACATTGACATGCCACTGTAGAAACACTTTTCTTTGAATCTCCCGCCAGGCATATTCTTTTGTTTGCTTTAATAGCACGAAATACAAACTGTCTTTCCTGTGAAGTTTGAAACACTTTTTTTAAATAATGTACGACGCGTGACCGTTGACAATGATGAGCGTAAAGAAGACCATAACGACAAGAAGAGATCCCCTCTCGTTCCTATGGAAACCTAATACGTAGATAAATAAAAAGCTGACGAAGAACTTGTTGCTGAAGATTATTTGCAGGCGTTTCGGTGATGGCGATGGAATACAATGCAAACTATTTGCGTATTCGTGAAGTTGGTAATTTACAGTTCATTTAAATATATTTTGCTGCCGTCAATGTTCAAGACTTGGGAAAGTGTTCGTATCTGATTATTCTATAGCTAGCACCAAGTTTTAGTTAGAACTTTAGAAGTAAAAAAAAGAGTGCGTTACCCCAGCAAAATAATGTCGAAAATAGTCATTTAAATCTTATAGATAATTAGTTGCCCAGCTTCTGTACTTAATTGTTACGCACATTTTTAAATTTGTATCACTTATAGTTTTTTAGTTATTTCACAAAAACATTTCCTGCTGGGGTAACGTTTATAACGTTACCGCAGTCAGACCACTTTTTCGTTAAAAATTAAAATTTTAACTTTTAGAATAGGTATTAATTAAAATTTATAACAATCACAGATAATGATAATAACAGATATAGAATGAATGTTTTCAGTTCACACTATAGTACGTTACGTAGTACTATACCTACGTTTAAAAATAACAGATCAATTGGTAATATTAAATAATATCACAATGTACTAAAATGCTTACAGTAAGTCCTACTGTTTCGTAGTCTAATTTCAAATACTTATCGCAACATTTTTTTCTAGGTATTACAGATAGCTTTAATCTAAAGTTAACTTAGGTCATTAAACAATCCGCTTGTTCCCAACGAGTCACACCTCAACGGGTAACAGTGTGACTCGTTGGGAATGTTTTGGATAATAATTCCCAACGAGTCACAGTTACTGTTACACTGTTACTCGTTGGGATGATCCCACCTTGATTTAGGGTATCATTTAAGCTATCACCAATTTAATTAGTTTTGTGTTTCTTAAATAATAGGGTTTGTCCTCAAAATAGTAGATCTGTCACCAAAATGTAGTCACCAAACAATGCAAAATCAGTTCCACAATAAATCACCTAAAATCCTGAGATATAAGGTCTAGTACCAAATAAATGTTTTTGTATGTATTATAATAGGTGTGTCCTAATAAGTATTTCAACAATAATGAGGCGTAGCCGACGGAGTCCCGCTTGGCGGGACTCCTACTTCTGGGCGGTTTAAAAAAAAATAACCACGAAGGGGACGGCGGGGTCTTTCAGACCCCGCCGTCCCCTTCTAACCTAACCTGTCCGAGTCGGGGTGCCCCAAGTTGTACCAAATACCTGGGAACAATTTTTGTTTATCTGAGAACGAAAATATTTCGTGGCGATAGATGTATTGATACCCTAAATCAAGGTGGGATCATCCCAACGAGTAACAGTGTAACAGTAACTGTGACTCGTTGGGAATTATTATCCAAAACATTCCCAACGAGTCACACTGTTACCCGTTGAGGTGTGACTCGTTGGGAACAAGCTAAACAATCACAGATATAAAATAATAAAAAAAAAGAAAATCTACGTTTATAGTAAGCGCTAGTGTGATGTATACGAACGAGTTTTAGAGCGTGTATGTGTGTCAGTGGGTGTGTGTGTAATAGTGTGCGTGTGCATTGTGTATATGAGATAAAAGAAAATTTGAATTTCGCGGGCTATTCTGAAGGTTCCGCCTTAAGCGTCATTTCAAAGTGTTGCCAAAGTAAAATAATATATTCCGTTGCAATGATCGCAAGCATAGATAATAAAGTTGTAATTTTTCGTCATTGTAATTTGCATATTATTCATGGTATCATACGTTACAAATACCGATCCTTTACATTCCTGTTATAATAAATAGTAATAATAATGTTGTTGTTTCCCTACCTTTATTTTCTTCAAATTAAAGAAACTAAACGTGACATTGACAAATGCACAAACCGCAGGAAGCCAAAAGAAAAACGAATACTCTATGGTCAGGAATTTACCACGTCTTATAATCCAGTTCGAAAGGGCTTGTAAACTTGGTGTCTACTATTTAATTGTCCGCTTGACGACCGTACGATCGCGTGGCTAGCTCTTTGTTAGGACCAGTAACGCTGCTCTAGCCTGCGTTTGTTTTTTAAAGTGCTAAAAACGTGAAACTAATAATTACTAGGTACAAAAAGTAAGTAGTTTTCATTCTTTCGTTTTATCCTTTTATGCTCCTGAAATTGACGTGAAGACGACCGTCCGTGTATCCTTCATTGCTGGACATTCCCATAATCACTAGTTTTCTAACAGATTCGTGATTGCTGTTTATTGAATTTCAGTTTCATGTTGAGATTTTGCTCTAGTTACATTGTTATAGGGTTGAACTATGTTCCTACTTACTCCGGAAATCGCAATATTATATATCACCATTTCGCACGATCGTATCGAGTATCAGTTACAATGAATGTTTGCTGGCGTTTAAGCCGTTTGGTGAAATGCTGACCAGACTAGGCAGCAGTATCAGAGTTTCTCCATACAATGATGGCAGTATAAAAATACATTTATGAATCAGAATCTAAATGCAGTCATGAATAACTAACCTACCTAGATAAAAAATGGTATGATAACATGTTTCGGGAATTACTCCAAATGTAAACGCGATACTTACGTTACGGGTTGGTGTAAAAAAACGAAAGACGTATCTCTGTTTCTGAATTTATATTTAATATAGAAATACACAGTTATTTGCCATAGTTTCTATCAATTACTAAAATTTTAAGTGTATAACCGTCATTACACGGGCACGGGTTTGTGGTACATTTATGTAACTCTAGTAAAATTACACCATCTACCAGCTCATCATCTGATTAGTCACAAAACCTTCTTTACCTTGACATTAGTGGATCACACAAAAGAGCCTTGAAGAGAACTTCACACAAAAGATGGAAGCACTGGAAGCTCAGATTCAGTGTGCCGGACCTAGTGTGCTTCAGTGTACCATTGATACTATGGCTAGAGTGGCTGAGGAGTTCTGGACCTTCAGGGAGCTTATTTTCAGCATGCTTGGCTTGCTTCGGACTCAGATTAGTGAGTGTGATAAGCAGGTTGACAGATTTTAGAAAACACATACGAGGCAAAAAGCACTCATTTTTCAAGGTGTTGCCGATGTTGACAGTGAAGACAGCACCACAATCATCGTGGATGTTATTACCAATAAGCTGGCCCTGAAGAACTTCTCTGTATCTACCATAAAGGTCTGTCACAGACTTGGCGCTGCCACTAAAGATCATCACAGGCCCATATTGATTAGGTTTTCCAGTTACAATGACAAATCAGTAGTCTGGAAAGTTAAGACACTCTTGAAGGGAACATTGACAGAAGTAGACATAAAGTTTCTTCAATGGTGACTCAATCCTCTGCTTGCGAAGTTCCCAGAGGTCCAAGATCGAAAGGCCCAAGGCACAGGAGATGGCCTGCAAAACCAAATGTGTATCATGAATCAGAATGGTATCTTGTTGTTTATACTTACTAGATGACTTCGCTCATAATTCTTTGTTAATGTTCTTATTAGTCCCTCTATTATTATTTTCTCATAATCTCTTGTGAATTTAAGTTAGCACACTGTAGAGAATAATTTACCCTCAAGTGCCCTGTCTAAAGTAAATACCTATAACCTTTGAAATTTTATTTCTTGTTCCTGTAAACATCAAACGTCAACCAATGGTCAAATCACAGACTACATATGGGTCAAATGCAAAAGTCCACAGACTATGTATGTCAAGATTGTTATGAAGATTGAATACGTTCACAACATAATTTTATCTCGTTACACAGGGTGTTTGGTGCATCGTGTGCCAAATTGTATGTGTATTGTTTTAGAGTTTTTTTTTATACAAAATTAGTGACATTAGTCATCTAGTTTTTTTTTTTAATTTACGCGCAACGGTAAAACTCAAATTGAAGCTGTACAGCTGTTTACATGGCTAAAACCTTCCGTTTCCCCGAAGAGGTCGCCGGAACGCAGCCGGGATACAGACGCAAAAAATTCAACATCAGGTCCATGCAGGGCCCGGAAAAAGCGTCCGTGAACAGTGTTGCCGACTTCCACGGTCTGGATTACCCAAAAACGTAACTGAAAATCCCCAATTTTGGGGAAAATAAAATCAATGTTCCCCACATTTTCCCCACAAGTTTTAAGCATTTTATGATTTTATTGAAGGTATAGGCTCTTCATTGCGCCAAATTTGTTTTGTTAACTTATCATTTGACGGATCAAATTTTAGGCTCCCTCCTTTCTTCTTAATACCTTCTCTAGTGGTCATAAGCGCTACTAAAGTGTCATTGTGCAGGCGATTACAATTCTCTGTTTTTAAATTCTTCAGAACGCTAAATTTTCTGTCGACAGATGCTTTTGAGAAAGGCAGAACCAGCGTATTTCAAATTTAAAAACATTTCATGACCTGCACTGTTTTTAAGACGGAATACCTTATCCCAGTGTGTTTCCGGATTGTCATCATCTTGCAAAACAAGATCAGAGTTATCTAGCATCGCGTGAGCCCTCCATTCGTCATCTAGTTTTTGAGATGCCACTACATTTCCAAGTATCGGAAATCGTTGCAACAACGGTTTAAGGGATTTGACTTTAAATTGCTGAGCTTCTGACGGATTCACTATAGATATAAATGAAAATAATGTTTCCAAAAAATCAAAACGCTTAGTAATGTCCTGCGTCAGTTCAATGTAAAAGGCTTGGCAGGATTTATAAATATCTGCGATCGCATAACGGGGAGCATTTGGATCTTTTTTCCAATTCTCAATACTCTCTGACGCTGTGATGCCTATGTATATATAGAAAGAAGAAGAAAGAAAGAAAAATATTTTATTTGGAACACGCACAGGAAATACAGTGTAAAAAATTAAATAAAAAAGGAGCATTTAAAACTAACAAAATTAACAATAAAAAAACAATAAACAATTAATAAAAAATAAAAAAAATAAACCTGTGCGAGGCCAAAAAGGCTCCTATCTCAGCATAAAGCTGCGATATTTAAAAAATAAGTACCGCAGCGCTGGTATTCTGATAGGGCCCGTTGTGATGCCACGGACACACATACGGACATCCTTATATCCCACTAGGGGCTATTGATAAATAAAATTTTAAAATAAAATACTAATAAGAAGATAAATCAATACAAAATTGTTTAGAAAACAAATATAAATAAATAAAAACCATGATCATGTATGTGTCTAAAGATCGAACCACGCCCGACGCTCCAACATCACTTGTCTATGTTGTAGACTATTGTTATAGTCTGTGAACTCTGTGACAAGCGATGAGACGCGGGCGCAGCCGACCGGCTGTCAATAAAAAAGATACTTTTTGGAATGTTTATGAAAATAAAGTAATGATACACTAATAAAACAGTGAGTGAATAATAGTTATGGCAAAAAAGTAGTGCAGATAAATAGTGTGAAGTATTGTGGTGTGTTTGACTATGTTGTGATGTGTAAGGCGGAAGAAAAATATTCAATCATCGAGCAAAACAATCGAATCAAATCATGCTGCTAGGAACGCAAGACTCCGCAAGGTCACCAGTAGCAACTGCGTGCAGTCCCAGGGTGAGTTCAGAAACTGGCTTCCTTTTGTACTCGCAACAAGTGTTGTTTATATTTAGTGCTAAAAGTACCAACTGTTTTTATAGCACGAAAAGGAGGCGGCAAGTCGTTCCAGCAGCGGGAAGCAGCAAATTTAAAGCTTCCACGGAATGCAGCAGTTTTATGCGTTGAGGCCAACAGGAGGTAAGATGATGCTCTTGTTTTAATTTTATTTATATCTCTAGACCAAGTCAATTTCGCATAAAGGTATTCTGGTTTTTTTGTGAGAATGGTGCCAAAGAGTAGGGTAGCTAGATGCAGCTTTCTGCGATCTGACATTCTCATCAAATTACCCTTATTTAAAAAAGGAGTTATGTGAGATCGGGGAGGGACATTGAAACAAAATCTTGCACAAGCATTCTGCACTCGCTGGATCAACTTCTCGCTTCTACCGAGAATGCACGCACCATACACAGTATCGGCGTAGTTCAGCTTTGATAAAACAAGTGACTCGCACAGCATGACACGCATATCCACACTTATGTAGGGCCGTACTCGGTACAAAAGCTTAAGACGGTAAAAGCAGTTGCGCACAGCCTCCATGATGTGAGTTTCAAAATGCAGATGCTCGTCAAACACCACCCCAAGATTACGGGCTTCTTGCACTCTATCAATAGAACACCCATCAATCTTCAAGTCCAGAGTGTGTCCTAATATTTTATTCAGAAAATCTCTTGATCCCATGAGAATATACTTGGACTTTACTGGGTTCAGAACCAGAGAGTTTCTTCTTGACCATGCTGAAATCCTATCTAAATCCTCGTTCATTCTTTTTACAGCTTCAGCGGAGTGCTGTGGGCGAAATGAGAGATACATCTGCAGATCGTCAGCATATAGGTGAAACTTGGTGTTGACCAGACAGTTGGTGATGTCAGCACTGTACAGAATAAAGAGAAGAGGGCCCAGGATGGATCCTTGCGGCACGCCCCGGTTCACCTGCTTGGGACTAGAGGACAAAATATCGCCATCACTGTCACTTGTCACTTGCACAAGCTGAGAACGGTTACTCAGGTAACTCTGAAACCATTGGACTGTTTCGGGCTGACATCCGTAGTAAGATAGTTTGGATAGGAGAAGGGAGGTATTGATTGAGTCGAAGGCACGTGAAAAATCCAGCAGTACAAGCATGGTACCCATGCCTTGGTCTCTGGCTTCGAGGATATTTCCAACCACGTCAAGAAGTGCTGTGGCTGTACTGTGCCCCTTACGAAATCCTGATTGAGCCAGTGGCAGAATACCGTGCTGCTCAAGATATGCCCGAAGCTGGTTAGAGACAACTTTCTCCAGAATCTTGGAGAGACATGGTAAAAGGCTAATTGGGCGAAGATCTTTCATGCTGGTGGGATTAGGTACCTTGGGTATGGGCTTTACTATAGCTAATTTCCACAGATCCGGAAAACAGGAGTAGGTTATCGATCTGTTGACAATGGCCGTTATAGCTGCCAGTGTACGAGGAAGAGTCATCATCAGCATCTCCAGAGAGATATAGTCAGATCCTTGGGCATTGGACTTAAGACCACGTAAAAGCCTCAGCACCATGTCCTCCTGGACTGGCTCAAGCTGGAAATGACCGTTACCGAATCTGTGGTGCTCAAAATAAGATAAGTCAGAAGTACTGACCACACCGCTGCCAGGCACGTCCAAAAAATTATCATTTATTTTGTCAGGATTGTCACAAAAATGCGGCAAACTGTGCCCTGGTTTATTTGAAATAGCTATTGATGCTTTAATATGGCTCCATAACTTTTTTGGCTGTTTAATGTTTTTATTTATGTAAGTTTTAAAATAAGCACCCTTCTCACTAACAAAAGCGGCCCTGACTAAGTGTTTAAGCACCTTGTATGAGTTTACGTGATGTACAGATTTAGTAGCCTTAGACTTACCATGGTACCTGTCCCGCAACTTCATCATTTCCTTGACAGTGTCAGTTATCCATGGGTATGACTTTTCTTTTATTAAAACTTTTTTAAGGGGTGCATGTAAGTCAAAGAGATTCACAATATACTCATTAAATGTTGCTACCATAGAGTTCACATCCTCCAGACTTTCAATATATTCCCAGTCCATCCTATTCAAATCATCATTAAAGTTGTCAAGCAGTATATCTCTAAGTGGCCTATAGGTGATCCAGTGTGGGGAAGGTTTCTCTAATTTAAAATTAAATTCAACAGATATAACTGCATGTTGACCAAGCTCTGGTATGTGTGATACAGAGACCCCACACACACGGGCGTCAGTACACACAACATCAATTAGTGTTTCACTATGATCTGTGAAATGAGTAGGATCAGTAACAATTTGCTTTAGCTTGGAGCAAAGTAAAAAATTGTTTAGTAATTTTGTCTTATTTTCCAGCTGGTTTAACATGTTAATGTTGAAGTCACCAAGCAAGACAACTTTATCCGCGCTAGCAAAAGAAGAAAGAGAGTCGGTGATCGCATCCAGGAAGACATTCACATCTAACCACGGTGGTCTGTATGCTGTGCCGATGATCACTGAATGCGAGTTGATGTTAAGCCTGAGCCACATCTGCTCGACCTGCGGCGCCGGCGGGTGCGGCACGGCGCGCACGCGCAGCCCGCGGCGCACGTAGAAGCCCACGCCGCCCCCGCGGCCGCCGCGCACGTTGCGCGCGCGCGGCACGTGCCGCAGCCGGTAGCCCGGTACTGTCGGTGCGCGACCCTCCTCTCCCTGCCTAAGCCAGGTCTCATTTATCGCCATAATGTCTACCATTAGGCTATCCATGGCGACAAGGAACTCCTCATGGCGCGAACCCAGCGACCCCGCATTAAATAGTCCAACCTTTAGATTTCTTATCTTATTCATTTTTGTACATAGTGGTGTATACATATTATAATAGTAGTATTTTTGTTGTAGATAATATCAATAGTAATTAGTGGTGTAAAGTTTTGGGTAAAAAAGTGAGGTGTAAATAAACTGAAATGTATGGTATCAGGTGAAATTTGTAGTAATATAAAGTGAAGTATTGTAACTTTTGCGAAAATATACACAGTCAGACAAAATGTACTAATATAAAGGGTCCACAGAAACAAAAATATAATAACAATAAATACTGAAGATGTAAAAATAGTGAGTGAAAGTGTAATAAATACATGAACACAGATAGTCATTAATTGTGCAGCTGGGCCACTAGGAGAAACCAAGATATACTGACACACGAGAATAGCCGGCCTCGCACCAAAAAAACTTAAATACCTAAGAGAAAACAAAACGGATAAAAGAAGGTGAAGTATAAGAGTTACATCTTTTGCCATATCATAACGTTTGCCCGTAATCATGCAATTAGACATCCTTTGCAGTAGACACTTCGCAACAAAAAACACGCGCAAGGTCCGCCTCTGAACGGATGCAGTGGGTAGGCTTACCGTCACCCTGCTTAGCCAGAATACGACCGAACTTCGTCCACGTATACCTCCATCCGAGACGGTTGCCAGCTTCACGCACAAGGTAAAACAAATGTTTGTTTCTCCTTGTGAGCCTCTCGTTCAGAAAGAAGCGACGCGGGGGTACGGCGAGTCCTAGGTCCGCGGTGGTGGCTCCGCGCCGCACCCGCGCGCTCTGCAGCAGGTCGTCGCGCAGTACGCGCCGCGTGAGTCGCACCACGATGCGCCGCCCGCGCGTTGCCGCCACCGCTGCTCCCACTGGGCTCGCTCCGCCAACTGGACTCACACTGCCCGCAAAGCTCGTCCGCAGCTCTCGTTCAGCTCGCATGCCCACCCGCTGCGCGAACACTATGTCCCGTTCATCGAGATTCACCCCAAGCTTCGCCGCCACCAGCCCGACGGTGTGCAACACATTCTCACCGGGAATCTCTGGGATGTTTGCAATCTCCAGATCAGAGCCAAGCAAATCCTGCTCACGGTCGTTTAGCTCAAGCTGCAACTGTAGCACCATCTGCTCGAGCTGGCCCCCATTCCCAACTGGCACTGCAGCACTTTGCCTAGTTTCTAGAGCCTCGATCCTGGCCTCCAGGCTGTCAACCCGCTCGGTACAGACTCCCATCGACGAGTGCAGGCCGGCCATCTCACGACGAAATTCCCTCATTTCATCCCGAACCTCCCGCAGCTCAGATCGGAAGAGCCTAATTTCCTCACGGAGGGTCAGTTGTGCTTCCGGCGAGGGGTCCCCATCAGCACCCTGCTCGCTCCCAGCGCGAGACAGTACCTTAGCCACTGCTACGGGGGGCTTGGTCAAAGTGCCCTGAGCCTGAGTCACCGCGACAGGTGACCTCAACATAGCGCCCTGGACTGGTACTGCAACCGGAGATGCCGACGCTGCCGCAACGGAGGGTGCTGCCACTGCCGACGCTGCTGCTGGAATTGCAGGGGGACCACTCCCCAGGTCTTTGACGGGTGTAGCGCTATTGTCTCCCCTGGGCAACTTTTTCCTGCACTCGGGGCACAGCCAATCGCTACTTATCTGGGTTGGGTCGGGCAACAATAAACACGCTAGGTGGTAACGGTTGTGGCAGGCAAAGTTACTACACGTGGCGCCCCCTTTTGCCGACAGAAACCTTCCGCAGGCTGCACATTTCACCATAGTAGTAAGCGTAGGACCAGCTAGATGGCGCTTGCTATGCAAAAATAATCGATCAAACTATACAATCTGTGCTAATGATGCCAACACTTGTTAAAAGTCAAAAAGTGACACTTTTGGAGGTACAAAAAGACTTCCAAGCAACTTCAAAGTCCAAAAAGTAACAATAAACTTAGATTTGTTTTTACGGATTTACACTACCGAACTGCTGTATATTTGCCTTGCAAACGATCACACACGTAGTTATCAATCCAGTGATAACATAAACACGAATTTTACGCGGGTTTTATTAGTGTTTTATTTTATAATAGTGCAGACACGAACAGCTGATGTGTACCGTAAACCGTCCGTGACGTCACTCTCCGTGATATCATCTAAACCATTAAAATGCGCTGTTTGAAAATTCAGCCGACAAAATATCTTTACAGGATCTGACATAATTTATATTCATGTAGTTTGCTGATAGCGTTTTCAACAGTTTTTCCACTTCCGGCTTCAGTTTATGAAGAAGCGGTGTTTATGATTGAAATACCGTGTTAAAATCTGTAACTAGTGAAAGAACATAAGACATGATCTCTAAATAAACCAAAGTGAGGTTGTTATTCATGGTGGTTAGCATTTCTTCAGTCGTTTTTGAAGGGTCAGAAAAGACAGACTCTGTCAGATATGCCTTCAGGGGAACATATTGCTCCAATACACGATCTACACATGCTTTTAACGAAAGCCATCGAGTTTGCGCTGGTGCAAGTATTTTGTGAATGTGTACTTTGAAATATTCTTGGAAATCCTTAAATTTTATTTGTCGACGTGAGCTTCTGCCGAAGTTAGCCCCAATACAACCTAACAAATCTTCCACATACCTAGGTAATTTGAGGCATGCTTTTGATGCTGATAGATATATCATGTGACAAGAACACTTTATTAGACATCATTTTGGTCTAAGAATGGATGTAAGAACTTTATAGACCGTCGTCGGTAAACATGTAATTAGTCTATAGTTTTTAGGTTCCACTGTACTACCCGATTTATGGAGCAGGTGGGGAACTCCTGTCGTAAATAACAGTGGTAGCGACCCAGTCTCTAAAGATGACTGGAATTGCGAGGCTAAGCAGGCGTATGACCTTTGTAGCCATTTAATTCAGAAATTGTGCAGACCGTCCGGTCCTAGAGATTTCCAAGTTAGGCAACGGACGGACTGTACGAGCCACATCTAGAGGACTGATGGTAATAGCCTCCATGTCTGTTATTGAATCACATGCCTGCTAAACAACACGCATCCAATCACCTTCAGTTTGACTGACGGGCACCGATCAAATGCTTCGCCAAAAAGCATTCAAGGCATCATTATCCGGTGGACGCACGTCAGTCACACCTTGAGTGGGAATGGGTCGCTCCCAAGCTCTGTATACCTACCTTTCATAGTTCTGGAACATGCGGTTCTGAGTGTACTGATCCACTCATCGTTTATACCGACAGATACGGTTTGCCCATGCATAAACTTTATGCTTCAGGAAGTTGATACGCTCTGTGACACAGGATACATATTCTCGAGGACTAATATTAGTTCCTGAGAACGCCCGCCTCACAAAGCGCATCACCCTTGGGCGTGTATGGCCCTCTCTGAAGCAGATGAGCTTCCCGATGAGTACCCTGGCCTCATTAATACGACGCTCAATCCTGCACTGCCAGGCTGGTGCGGTGGGTTTCAGCCGTGCAGTTCGGTCAGTATTTGGAAATTTGACACGAGCTATACGACATGCCGCAACAGCCGTGCAATACAAGATTGAGTGTGTATCGCAAAGGCCTGCGCTGTTTTCAATAAAATTTGGTAACAGCGCGTACAGGGCACACACCAGTGCTCTATGTTTTTTATTAATGGGCAAACGTGGTAGCCGTGGTCTAAGATCAGGTGATGTGAACCGGTACTCACGGATTGCATCCTCCAGAATGCTCCTTAATTCCACATTGCACAGGTTATCTGCAGATATAGCCCTACTGTCCTCCTCATCATGCTGGTTTGTCCGCAGTGGAACCTCGGCAGGCGCAGGCACGAAATTCTGGGAGTGGGTAGCGTTACTAGCAGAGCTACTCTGCATTTCCAAGCGTAGCCGATCAAGTGTAGCGTCATCCAATCTATGATTGTGTCGAATGACGCGCACCTGATCCGACAATCGTTCGGCCGAGACGTTTACGGCTGGTTCAAGCACCTGAAACAAAGAGAGCATCCGACCTCGGTACGGTGTAAGGTTAATTCCACCCTCTGTAGCCTCATAATATGCGCGCATCACATTATCATTTATGAACTGGGTCCATCGCATGCGCGACACATTTCCACCGGCAGCGAGGACCTCGTTCGAGGTCTGTTGGCGTCGAGATCCCAAGCCCGCTGGTGGCCGTCCTCTTCCTCGCTGTCGTGGTGGTGTAGGTAACGACGGTGGGGAGAATAACTCTTAACTAATATTATTATTAAATCCTTTGTTTTGACAATTCATGATAAGAAAAATGTGGGCGACTTTTAACTCAAATAAAACCGAGGGCAACGGCCACACAGTTTTGGTGCCATGATAAAAAATGTTAAGGAGAACAAGTTCTAACAGAATATTGTACTTTTTTCTTTGGCCGCCATTTTCAAATTTGAACTAAAATGGATGATATCCTTTATTATTATTATTTAGGTATTTAATTCGAACACAAATGATTCATATTGTTGTTATTAACACTTATAAAACTATGTTAGTAACATTTCACATTAAAATTAATAAAATAAAATAAAACTAATTCAAAAATCTATATTATGTCCGCTTCCCAGTGCACCAGACCTGCAACTGCAACTGTGCATACGGGTCCGGTGCCCCAGGAACGGGCAATCAGACTTGTTCACTATCACCTTTAAAACGCTGTTGGTGCTCCCCCGAATCCTTCGCATCAGGGATGCTGTTCTTTTTCGCATAATAGCTTGAAAGCTATCTGTATCAGCTTCAGCAAACATGCCCGATGCGTTACAGAACCGCGGGAGCCCCAACAGCATCCTAAAAGCGTTATTGTACTGTATACGAAGAGCGTTGTAGGCCCTCTGCGTATGTCTAACTCACAGGCTGCACGTGTAAGAAGACTGGCAAAACGCCTTGAACAGAGTGAGTTTCACCTCTCTAGTACATCGTGCAAACCTACGGGCCAGCATATTACATCGGATGGACAACGCTCTTTGCTCCCTTTCTATGTCATTGTCCGTGTGGTGTCCGGACACAAAGAATAGCACCACTCCATCTCTTCTAATGGATGTCGAAAATGGCGACTAAAGAAAATCGGGAGATCCCCAACGCACACAAGTCTGCTTGGTCATGATAGGCGTTCACTACCTCTCCACTATTATGATCACATGATGCAGCAGGGTATTGCGAAGCACCTTGAGGGCGTTCATCAGGATCCATAAAGTGATTTACGGCCTTTCGCTGCATTCCAACCTCTGCCGATTGTACTGGTTTGCCAGTCCATTGGACTACAGAGAAAGGGACAAGAGAGTGGATTCATACACGCGCAACTGCTTGACCACTATAATCAAACTCACGACCAGATGACCCTAGCTTGTTTTATTTCCGGATCTGAGCGTATTAAAAGCCCTGTGGCGATGGGGTGTTGGCGGTGGGGTTGAGGTATCGATGTACCGAGGCTTTAGTCAGCGCTCTGCACGTAGGCGGCCAGGGGAGAGTGGTCGCACCCGGAGTTGATTGAGTCGAGACTCTGGGTTCGGCAGCACAACTGGTGACAAAGCAGCCCTATTTAGGATCGCTCTGCTTTCCTCTGCACAGAGGAGGGGTCTAGAAAAGGTGACCCAAAAATAGTTCGGCTCAACCATTATCCAGCTGCCACACCGCGGGCGCTTGGACATCGTAAAACGTGGTCGAAAGAAACAGAAGCAATCTAATAATATGATAAAACTCAAAAAAACTTAGCATCGCTACATGGAACATACGGACTCTACTGGACAATGACCGTAATTTATGCCCAGAGAGAAAAACCGCTCTCTTAGCACGAGAGTTGGCCCGCTATAATATTGATATAGCTGCAATCAGCGAAACCCACCTGAGTGACTGCGGAGAGCTTCATGAAGATCTAGGAGGCTACACATTACTGGAGCGGACGTCCTTCCGGCGAGAGGGCGGGTAACGGTGTGGGCTTTGCTATTCGCAATGGGTTGGCTGGGGATCTGAGTGAACTACCTAAGGGCGTCAATGACCGACCGCCTCATGACTCTGCGGCTTCCGGTTGCTAGTAACAAGTACGCCCATCTCATAAGTGCCTATGCTCCCACTCTGCCTTCATCGGATGACGATAAAGAGGTATTTTACCAAAACCTAAGGCTAACTCTTGGGAATATCCCAAAATGCGATAAAGTTAATTTGGTGGGGGATTTTAATGCTCGAGTTGGCACCGAACATGCTATCTGGAATGGTGTTCTCGGCAAACATGAAGTAGGAAAATGTAACGATAATGGACTAAGGTTATTATCGCTATGTGCTGAATTTGACCTTAGTATCACTAACACCTGCTTCCGACTTGCTGAAAAATACAAGACCTCGTGGATGCATCCACGAGGTCTTGTATTTTTTTCCCAAGATCAAAGCATTGGCACTTTATAGACTATGTGATTGTGCGTCAAAGCGACCTTCGTGACGTACTCGTGACGAGGGCGATGCGTGGTGCTATTGGATGGACTGATCATCGTCTCATTCGCTCACAGATGCTCTTGCAGCTAAAATCACCACGGAGAGCACCCAATAAAATTCCACCCAAACTTGTCTTTTCAAGTCTAATTACCTCGTCAGAGCTGGGTAAAACGTTGGATTTGGAATTTGGTACAAGTGCTCTGCAGTCTGAGTTTTCCAACAACGATGATGAGTGGAGACATTTCGCCAAACATCTTCATGACTGTGCGCTGAAAACTTTAGGAAGACCACAGAAAAAGAACCAAGACTGGTTTGATGCATCTGACAATGAGATCAATGCTCTAGTTGACAGACTCAGGCATGAGTTGAACTCGAAATCTCCGGATGCACGTAGCGGTAAGGAAGCGCAACAGAAACTAAGATCCAAAGTTCGCGAGCTGAAGGATAAGTGGTGGAAGGAGAAAGCTGCTGGACTACAGCACTGCGCTGATACTCTCCAAACTGGCAAATTTTTCGAGGGTATGCAAGCAATTTTTGCCCCACGAGCAAGAAAAATAGCAACGATGTACACAAAAGATAGACAACACCGAGTTACGAGTAAAACCGACGTAATAATGCGTTGGGCAGAACATTTTACTGATGTATTGAATCCCGATGCTCTCAGCGCTGATCTGTCATACATAAATACACTTGATGAACTGCCAGTTTGTCAAAATTTAGAAGATCCCCCTACTTTCGAAGAGTTTGTGGAAGCAGTTAAGTGACTCAAAAACTCCAAAGCACCTAGTATGGACCAACTTCCAGCGGAAATTTTCAAATACAGTGGAAAAAACATTGTAAATGGACTTTATCATCTTGTCGAAAGGGTGTGGGAAAGCGAAGAAGTTCCTCAAGACTGGAGAGATGCGGTGATCTGCAAGCTGTACAAAGGGAAGGGAGATGTCTCCGATTGCAGCTCCTACCGTGGCATATCACTTCTCTCTAGTGCCGGTAAAATTCTTGCGCACATTATCAATAGCCGCCTTAGCAAACTTGCTGAAAAACACCTGCCTGAGAGTCAATGTGGCTTTCGTCCTAGCAGAGGTACTATCGATGCCATATCCGTCGTAAGACAACTCCAGGAGAAAAGCTTAGAACATCAAAGGCCTCTCTACATGTGCTTTGTCGATCTAGAAAAAGCGTTTGATAGAGTTCCACGTGAGGCACTGTGGCTTGTTGTCCATAAGTATGGTTATCCAAAGAAGTTCGTCAATCTCATACGCCAATTTCATGTCGCCATGAAAGCGCAGGTTCAACACGAAAACGAACTTTCTGAGGAGATCCAAATTACAAGTGGATTAAAGCAAGGTTGTATCATGGCACCCACACTCTTTGTCATTTACTTTGCAGGTGTTATGAGTGACGCCCTGCAATACTGTAGTAATCGAATTCAACTGAATGTCCGGACTGAAAAAGGCGTGATCGATATATCGAGGTTCAGAGCAAAGTCCAAAGTACAAAAGATCTCCATTCTGGAGATACTATACGCTGACGGTGTGTGCCTCATGTCTGACAGCATGGCGCATCTCCAAACCTATGTTGACGCATTACATCAGTCCTGTCAACGATTTGGTCTAGTTATCAGTACTTCCAAGACGCAAGTCCTCAAACAACCACCACGAGGGT